>OV815291.1:45350790-46738158 GCA_929108145.2 Limnephilus rhombicus | reverse complement strand
TAACCTAACCTAACCTAACCTAACCTAACCTAACCTAACCTAACCTAACCTAACCTAACCTAACCTAACCTAACCTAACCTAACCTAACCTAACCTAACCTAACCTAACCTAACCTAACCTAACCTAACCTAACCTAACCTAACCTAGGGGGAAGAACACTTAAAAAAAGACCAGACTATAGCAAGGTACCTCAAAGCTACACAAAAATAACTTTAAAGAAAGTAACTGAAAATAAATGGAACAAAAGATATATAGAGGAAAGCACGGGAAAAATTACAAAAAAATACTTACCAAATATAAGCACGGCACTTCAAAAAGGAAAACACGTTAAAAACAGTTTTACTGCAACCCAAATATTGACAAGACATGGGTGCTTCAAAGAATATCTCAAACGTTTTAAAATAATAGATGATGACAAATGCCCGTGCGACAAAACATCAATACAGGACAGCGTACATGTACTAGAAAAATGCTCTATCTTTGATGCAGAGAGATTCAGACTAAATTTTGAACTAAAAAACTATGGAATAACAGAAGAAAATAGGCAAGAAATCTGGAATCAGAAAAAACCAAGCGAAATATATATAGCGTACTTAGAAAAAATTACCAAAAGAATAAAAGAAATTAACGAAACAATAGATAACTAAATAAATAACTTAAAGATACATATAGTAAGAAAAAAGAATTAGGAGAAACCTTGTGCGTAACAAGCAAGGTACCCATAGAAGATACTAACAATCCATACAACCTAACCTAACCTAACCTAACCTAACCTAACCTAACCTAACCTAACCTAACCTAACCTAACCTAACCTAACCTAACCTAACCTAACCTAACCTAACCTAACCTAACCTAACCTAACCTAACCTAACCTAACCTAACCTAACCTAACCTAACCTAACCTAACCTAACCTAACCTAACCGAGTATCAAGTGAAGTTCCGAAGGGAGTGCAGCTATCGGTGAGAATATTTCACACAGCCAATTCCTGTCTAACTAACCACATTACTTTGTTTCGTGTTTTTGTGTCTCTTATTTGCACGCTTTCTAGCTTGTGTTCACCGCCTTTTGATCTCGGTGCCCCCACGGCGACCGTGGTTTAGAATCGTTCAAATTTCAACTTAAATTCACTTCTACGGGTTTTTGTCTCAGTTTTTTTTTCTTAAATTCAGTAGCATCATCATAGAAGCCTTGTTCGGCGTCCTTCCGGCGACCGCAGAATCTCTTTAATTTCATTTAAATTCAGTGACGTGTTTTAGATTCGTTTAAATTTCAACTTAAATTCAGTTTTCACGAGTTTTTGTCTCAGTTTCTTTTAAATTCAGTAGCATCATCTTAAAGCCTTGTTCGGCGTCCTTCCGGCGACCGCAGAATATTTCACGCCATTCTAGGCTCAAGTTTATCAAAATAAAAATTTACCGCTTTGTGATTAAAAATTTAAATTCATTTGGAAAGCATCATAGCCGCCATTTTTAAAGCATCATAGCCGTCACATCACCATTTGTTGCCACCACTCAAAAAAAAAAAAAAAAAATTATATTCATTTTCTCTTTCTGACGTTCAATTCTTCTCTATGGCAACACTTCAATAGTAAAATTATAGCCACGTCGCGTCAGTATCAAGTGAAGTTCCGAAGGGAGTGCAGCTATCGGTGAGAATATTTCACACAGCCAATTCCTGTCTAACTAACCACATTACTTTGTTTCGTGTTTTTGTGTCTCTTATTTGCACGCTTTCTAGCTTGTGTTCACCGCCTTTTGATCTCGGTGCCCCCACGGCGACCGTGGTTTAGAATCGTTCAAATTTCAACTTAAATTCACTTCTACGGGTTTTTGTCTCAGTTTTTTTCTTAAATTCAGTAGCATCATCATAGAAGCCTGGTTCGGCGTCCTTCCGGCGACCGCAGAATCTCTTTAATTTCATTTAAATTCAGTGACGTGTTTTAGATTCGTTTAAATTTCAACTTAAATTCAGTTTTCACGAGTTTTTGTCTCAGTTTCTTTTAAATTCAGTAGAATCATCTTAAAGCCTTGTTCGGCGTCCTTCCGGCGACCGCAGAATATTTCACGCCATTCTAGGCTCAAGTTTATCAAAATAAAAATTTACCGCTGCGCGGCAGCTTTATCCTTACGCCAAAATGATGCGCTCACCAAACAAGTCATGCGCACATGTCGACAAAACGTACGACCTTATGCCGGAATTCACCAAAAGTCAAAACGACTCCATGGTTATCGGAAATCGGGATGATAAAATAATAAAATTATGCGAAACGATCCTTCGAAAAGCGAAATCCCAAGACATCATCAGTGCTACCGAAAAAATAATGGAACTTATTAAAACTGATAATCCGTCCCAAGCTAAAGAATGTCCGATTATGTTAAGTGCTATAAATACAATGGCGGAACAAATCAGAAGGATAGAAGATAAAATTACTGCGCCGTCTTCACCATGGAACAGGACAAAACCTGACAATGAAAAAGAAAAAGAGGATGGCGAAATGGATCGAAGGTTTCCACCACTTCCTACTCCAAGACACGCCGTGGTCGTCAGCCACAAAGACGAGAAAGACAGTGCCGAGGTTTTAAAAGGAGTTAAAAATTCCCTAGACCCACGGAAACTGAAGGTGGGCATAACAAATATCCGACAATCTACTAACGGGAGAGCAATCATAAGCTGCGAGAAGAAAGAAGACGCAGAACTTATAATGAAAACTCTGTCGTCGGAAAAAGTATCTGCGATCTGCGCCAAGAAAAGAAATCCCAAAATTATCTTAAAAGGTATTCAGAAGGATCTGAACTCTGCAGAGTTAATAGAAATAATGGAAGAGCAGAACGAAGACCTCGCTGGCCTAAAAGAAGACTCAAAAATACTCTTTTTCCAAAAAAATAAAAATCCGTGCCTAACAAACGTCGTGATCGAAACAAACCCCAAAATATGGAAGAAAATGGTTAACCTAGGCAGAGTAAATATCGCATTTCAAAGAATCTGTGCTGAAAACTTCATTTCAACAATGCAATGCATGAACTGTCTGGGATTTGGTCATCTAAAGAAGCATTGTGATATGGAAACGAGGTGCTGGCACTGCGCCGGGAAACACACGCTTGCACAATGTCCAAATAAAGGTAAAGCTGACGAAGTAAAATGCGGGTCATGTGTTAATGAAAACCGGAAGAGGAAAACCTCAGCTCCGTCAAGACATAGATCAGGAACGCACGAATGTCCACTCTACAGGAGAGAAATCGAAAGATCTATTGACCACACAAATTATGAATAGGAAAAAAAAAAAAAAAAAATGCAAATAAATACGTGCAAAAACCGGGACAGCACAAATTCAATATGGGAGGAAAAATTAAAATCAAACAATGGAACGCGCAAAGATGCCAATCCGCGACAGACAGTGTGGTTAATACGGACAAATCGGACATTATTCTGCTGCAGGAACCTTACACAGGAAACACAGGGCAGCTGAAAACGAAAAGATGGCAAGTTTACCAATCCACTAAAGGAACCAGAGAAAGCCCAAACAAGTCAGCAATTCTCGTCAACAATAGTATTAAAGCAACAATGATATCTTCAATCACATCCGAGAACTCAACATACATAGAAATAGAAACACGAGTTGGAACTATAACTCTAGGATCAGTATATGTTGAACCAAATAATCCTCTTGCACCCCAGATACTTACAATCACCAAACTTAATGAAAAAAACAAGAAAAAAGGCAAGAGCATTCTGATAGGCGGTGATTTCAACGCAAAAAGCTCGTGGTGGGGTAGTCCAAAAACAGATAAACGAGGCGAGGAACTAGCAGAGACGATAGCAACGCTGGATGCTCACATATTAAATGACGGCAGCACTCCAACATTTGAAACTTGGAGATCCGGCAACCATTTAACCTCATTCATAGACGTAACCTTCTGCTCCAACAATATTATGGACAAAGTCACAAACTGGGGTGTGGAACAAACAGGACTATCTGATCACAATGTTATAACGATGAGTATATCAGACACAATAATGCCCCCTGAATCAACAACCCCAAGGTACAGAACAAAGCTTGCAGACTGGACCAAGTTCGAAAAAGTCGCGAAAGAAATGTTGCAAAAGGCAAACATCACAATTGAAGACCCCGTCTATTCCAGTAACCCAATAAATCTTGAAAAACAGGTAGAAACTATCTCCTCAATCATCAAAACAACTTGCGAAAGGTCTATCCCTAAACCAGGAGGAAAACGAAAAAACTGCCCATGGTGGTCTGACTCACTGACACTATTAAAATCGGAACTGGTCTCTGCAAAAAGGAAACTTCAAAATTCATGCGGACAAAGAAGATCTGAGGTGACTTTACCCAAATACTTGGAAGCCAAAGAAAATTTTAAAAACGAGTTAAGAGAGTCAAAAACCAGTAGCTGGAAAGACTTCTGCCAAAAACAAACGAAGGAAACAACTTGGTCCAATATCTATAGAGTCCTCACGAACCCACCAAACAGGGCACCCACATCAACTTTTAAAAGCAATAACCCTGAAGAAACTGCTAAAGAAATTCTTCAACACTTCTTCCCAGATGACAATGTGATAAATGAAACTCCTGAACAAATGGAAATAAGAACAAAAGCAACGCATAAGACAACAGTCGACCAGGAACCAAAAATTTCAAAAGATGAGCTAAAAAACGCCCTTAGATCAATTGACCCGAAGAAGTGCCCTGGGGCGGATGGGATCACATCTGACATTCTTACTCACTTCAATGATAGCTTCCCAGAGATACTCACAAAATTGTTCCAGAAGTGTCTTGACATAGGATATTTCCCAAAAATATGGAAGGAGGCCATAATCATAATCATACCTAAGCCAGGAAAGGACAACTACAGCAGTCTGGAAAACTATAGGCCGATTGGACTTCTACCGGTTCTAGGGAAATTATTTGAAAAAATCCTAATAGACAGAATAAAATGGAACCTTGGCAAAGGGAAGAAATTAAGCTCAAAACAATATGGTTTCACCGCGCAAAAATCAGCCGAAGATGCAATTTATGATGCAGTCGAAGTCATAAAAAGAAAAATGAAGGAAAATGACGAAGTAATTGTCATATCTCTTGACATCAAAGGAGCCTTCGACAACGCGTGGTGGCCACAATTATTAAAACAGCTCGTAGAAAAAGATTGCCCTTCCAGCCTAGTTACATTAGTAAGAAGTTACACAGAAAATAGAAAAGTAAGAATAAAACACGGAATCCATTCGAGCGAAAAAAATGTCTCAAAGGGCTGCATTCAAGGATCGATTGGCGGGCCAATCTTTTGGAACGTATCACTGGATGAACTACTGCAAATGGATCTTGGCCCAGACGTTTACATCCAAGCGTACGCTGACGATGTCCTTCTGATTGTAAACGGAAAAAACCTACAAACCACTAAAGAAACGGCGGAAAGAGCATTAGGAAAAGTAAGCAGTTGGGGTAAAAAAGTAAAATTAGAATTTTCAGAAAAAAAAACGCAGATCATGGTAATGAGTAAGCTCCGGGATAAAACAATTAACATAAAAATGAACGGTAAAGAAATAAAACCAGTAAAGGAAGTAAAAATTTTGGGTATGGTAATGGACAATAAGCTTAGATGGGATAAACACATAGATTATATTTGCTGTAAAACCTCAAGAATATTCAAAGCCTTATGTAGAGCGGCAAAACCAACGTGGGGACTATCGCCTGAAATTTTAAAAACTATCTATGACGGGGCAATCGTACCAATATTTACGTATGGATCAGGGGTCTGGGGAGACACGTGTAAGAAAGTTAAGAATAGGAAGAAACTAGCCAGCGCTCAGCGACAATATGCAATTAGAATTTGTAAAGGGTACAGGACAATCTCCACCACCTCAGCTTTAGCCTTAGCGGGAACACCACCAATAGATCTAAAAATAGACGAAGTAAAAGATGTGTACAGAATTAATAGAAGGGGAATAACAGCTAACTTCCTTCCGGCTGACAGGGAAATAATGACCACGTGCAGTGTTAACGAACTACCGCACCCAGGGAAAACAGTTAAAGAAAATATAACAATTGAACTAGATAAAGGAAATAAGATTAATGAAGATGCTATACAAATTTATACAGACGGAAGTAAACAAGAAGGTAAAGTGGGCGCCGGGGTAGTTATAAAAGTAGATGGACAAGATTGGGTATCAAAATCTTATAAGTTAGAAGATTACTGCACTGTATACCAGGCGGAAATGATTGCAATTCAAAAAGCAATAGAATGGGTACAAATAAACAATATAAAAGGGAAAGATATAACTATAAATTCAGATAGTAAATCATCTTTAGAAACGCTGAGCAAAGAGAGAACAACAAATAAAATAGCAAGAGAATGTTTAGAAAAACTAGGAACATGCAGAGAAAATAAAAACAGGGTAAATTTTCAATGGGTAAGAGCGCACAACGGCTTAGAAGGTAATGAAAGGGCAGATACAGCAGCGAAAAGGGGAAGAACACTTAAAAAAAGACCAGACTATAGCAAGGTACCTCAAAGCTACACAAAAATAACTTTAAAGAAAGTAACTGAAAATAAATGGAACAAAAGATATATAGAGGAAAGCACGGGAAAAATTACAAAAAAATACTTACCAAATATAAGCACGGCACTTCAAAAAGGAAAACACGTTAAAAACAGTTTTACTGCAACCCAAATCTTGACAGGACATGGGTGCTTCAAAGAATATCTCAAACCTTTTAAAATAATAGATGATGACAAATGCCCGTGCGACAAAACATCAATACAGGACAGCGTACATGTACTAGAAAAATGCTCTATCTTTGATGCAGAGAGATTCAGACTAAATTTTGAACTAAAAAACTATGGAATAACAGAAGAAAATAGGCAAGAAATCTGGAATCAGAAAAAACCAAGCGAAATATATATAGCGTACTTAGAAAAAATTACCAAAAGAATAAAAGAAATTAACGAAACAATAGATAACTAAATAAATAACTTAAAGATACATATAGTAAGAAAAAAAGAATTAGGAGAAACCTTGTGCGTAACAAGCAAGGTACCCATAGAAGATACTAACAATCCATACAACCTAACCTAACCTAACCTAACCTAACCTAACCTAACCTAACCTAACCTAACCTAACCTAACCTAACCTAACCTAACCTAACCTAACCTAACCTAACCTAACCTAACCTAACCTAACCTAACCTAACCTAACCTAACCTAACCTAACCTAACCTAACCTAACCTAACCTAACCTAACCTAACCTAACCTAACCTAACCTAACCTAACCTAACCTAACCTAACCTAACCTAACCTAACCTAACCTAACCTAACCTAACCTAACCTAACCTAACCTAACCTAACCTAACCTAACCTAACCTAACCGAGTATCAAGTGAAGTTCCGAAGGGAGTGCAGCTATCGGTGAGAATATTTCACACAGCCAATTCCTGTCTAACTAACCACATTACTTTGTTTCGTGTTTTTGTGTCTCTTATTTGCACGCTTTCTAGCTTGTGTTCACCGCCTTTTGATCTCGGTGCCCCCACGGCGACCGTGGTTTAGAATCGTTCAAATTTCAACTTAAATTCACTTCTACGGGTTTTTGTCTCAGTTTTTTTTTTCTTAAATTCAGTAGCATCATCATAGAAGCCTTGTTCGGCGTCCTTCCGGCGACCGCAGAATCTCTTTAATTTCATTTAAATTCAGTGACGTGTTTTAGATTCGTTTAAATTTCAACTTAAATTCAGTTTTCACGAGTTTTTGTCTCAGTTTCTTTTAAATTCAGTAGAATCATCTTAAAGCCTTGTTCGGCGTCCTTCCGGCGACCGCAGAATATTTCACGCCATTCTAGGCTCAAGTTTATCAAAATAAAAATTTACCGCTGCGCGGCAGCTTTATCCTTACGCCAAAATGATGCGCTCACCAAACAAGTCATGCGCACATGTCGACAAAACGTACGACCTTATGCCGGAATTCACCAAAAGTCAAAACGACTCCATGGTTATCGGAAATCGGGATGATAAAATAATAAAATTATGCGAAACGATTCTTCGAAAAGCGAAATCCCAAGACATCATCAGTGCTACCGAAAAAATAATGGAACTTATTAAAACTGATAATCCGTCCCAAGCTAAAGAATGTCCGATTATGTTAAGTGCTATAAATACAATGGCGGAACAAATCAGAAGGATAGAAGATAAAATTACTGCGCCGTCTTCACCATGGAACAGGACAAAACCTGACAATGAAAAAGAAAAAGAGGATGGCGAAATGGATCGAAGGTTTCCACCACTTCCTACTCCAAGACACGCCGTGGTCGTCAGCCACAAAGACGAGAAAGACAGTGCCGAGGTTTTAAAAGGAGTTAAAAATTCCCTAGACCCACGGAAACTGAAGGTGGGCATAACAAATATCCGACAATCTACTAACGGGAGAGCAATCATAAGCTGCGAGAAGAAAGAAGACGCAGAACTTATAATGAAAACTCTGTCGTCGGAAAAAGTATCTGCGATCTGCGCCAAGAAAAGAAATCCCAAAATTATCTTAAAAGGTATTCAGAAGGATCTGAACTCTGCAGAGTTAATAGAAATAATGGAAGAGCAGAACGAAGACCTCGCTGGCCTAAAAGAAGACTCAAAAATACTCTTTTTCCAAAAAAATAAAAATCCGTGCCTAACAAACGTCGTGATCGAAACAAACCCCAAAATATGGAAGAAAATGGTTAACCTAGGCAGAGTAAATATCGCATTTCAAAGAATCTGTGCTGAAAACTTCATTTCAACAATGCAATGCATGAACTGTCTGGGATTTGGTCATCTAAAGAAGCATTGTGATATGGAAACGAGGTGCTGGCACTGCGCCGGGAAACACACGCTTGCACAATGTCCAAATAAAGGTAAAGCTGACGAAGTAAAATGCGGGTCATGTGTTAATGAAAACCGGAAGAGGAAAACCTCAGCTCCGTCAAGACATAGATCAGGAACGCACGAATGTCCACTCTACAGGAGAGAAATCGAAAGA
The DNA here is from genome assembly GCA_929108145.2 of Limnephilus rhombicus. Classification (NCBI taxonomy): domain Eukaryota; kingdom Metazoa; phylum Arthropoda; class Insecta; order Trichoptera; family Limnephilidae; genus Limnephilus; species Limnephilus rhombicus. The sequence goes on along the minus strand of OV815291.1, from coordinate 46,729,139 downwards.
TCTATTGACCACACAAATTATGAATAGGAAAAAAAAATGCAAATAAATACGTGCAAAAACCGGGACAGCACAAATTCAATATGGGAGGAAAAATTAAAATCAAACAATGGAACGCGCAAAGATGCCAATCCGCGACAGACAGTGTGGTTAATACGGACAAATCGGACATTATTCTGCTGCAGGAACCTTACACAGGAAACACAGGGCAGCTGAAAACGAAAAGATGGCAAGTTTACCAATCCACTAAAGGAACCAGAGAAAGCCCAAACAAGTCAGCAATTCTCGTCAACAATAGTATTAAAGCAACAATGATATCTTCAATCACATCCGAGAACTCAACATACATAGAAATAGAAACACGAGTTGGAACTATAACTCTAGGATCAGTATATGTTGAACCAAATAATCCTCTTGCACCCCAGATACTTACAATCACCAAACTTAATGAAGAAAACAAGAAAAAAGGCAAGAGCATTCTGATAGGCGGTGATTTCAACGCAAAAAGCTCGTGGTGGGGTAGTCCAAAAACAGATAAACGAGGCGAGGAACTAGCAGAGACGATAGCAACGCTGGATGCTCACATATTAAATGACGGCAGCACTCCAACATTTGAAACTTGGAGATCCGGCAACCATTTAACCTCATTCATAGACGTTACCTTCTGCTCCAACAATATTATGGACAAAGTCACAAACTGGGGTGTGGAACAAACAGGACTATCTGATCACAATGTTATAACGATGAGTATATCAGACACAATAATGCCCCCTGAATCAACAACCCCAAGGTACAGAACAAAGCTTGCAGACTGGACCAAGTTCGAAAAAGTCGCGAAAGAAATGTTGCAAAAGGCAAACATCACAATTGAAGACCCCGTCTATTCCAGTAACCCAATAAATCTTGAAAAACAGGTAGAAACTATCTCCTCAATCATCAAAACAACTTGCGAAAGGTCTATCCCTAAACCAGGAGGAAAACGAAAAAACTGCCCATGGTGGTCTGACTCACTGACACTATTAAAATCGGAACTGGTCTCTGCAAAAAGGAAACTTCAAAATTCATGCGGACAAAGAAGATCTGAGGTGACTTTACCCAAATACTTGGAAGCCAAAGAAAATTTTAAAAACGAGTTAAGAGAGTCAAAAACCAGTAGCTGGAAAGACTTCTGCCAAAAACAAACGAAGGAAACAACTTGGTCCAATATCTATAGAGTCCTCACGAACCCACCAAACAGGGCACCCACATCAACTTTTAAAAGCAATAACCCTGAAGAAACTGCTAAAGAAATTCTTCAACACTTCTTCCCAGATGACAATGTGATAAATGAAACTCCTGAACAAATGGAAATAAGAACAAAAGCAACGCATAAGACAACAGTCGACCAGGAACCAAAAATTTCAAAAGATGAGCTAAAAAACGCCCTTAGATCAATTGACCCGAAGAAGTGCCCTGGGGCGGATGGGATCACATCTGACATTCTTACTCACTTCAATGATAGCTTCCCAGAGATACTCACAAAATTGTTCCAGAAGTGTCTTGACATAGGATATTTCCCAAAAATATGGAAGGAGGCCATAATCATAATCATACCTAAGCCAGGAAAGGACAACTACAGCAGTCTGGAAAACTATAGGCCGATTGGACTTCTACCGGTTCTAGGGAAATTATTTGAAAAAATCCTAATAGACAGAATAAAATGGAACCTTGGCAAAGGGAAGAAATTAAGCTCAAAACAATATGGTTTCACCGCGCAAAAATCAGCCGAAGATGCAATTTATGATGCAGTCGAAGTCATAAAAAGAAAAATGAAGGAAAATGACGAAGTAATTGTCATATCTCTTGACATCAAAGGAGCCTTCGACAACGCGTGGTGGCCACAATTATTAAAACAGCTCGTAGAAAAAGATTGCCCTTCCAGCCTAGTTACATTAGTAAGAAGTTACACAGAAAATAGAAAAGTAAGAATAAAACACGGAATCCATTCGAGCGAAAAAAATGTCTCAAAGGGCTGCATTCAAGGATCGATTGGCGGGCCAATCTTTTGGAACGTATCACTGGATGAACTACTGCAAATGGATCTTGGCCCAGACGTTTACATCCAAGCGTACGCTGACGATGTCCTTCTGATTGTAAACGGAAAAAACCTACAAACCACTAAAGAAACGGCGGAAAGAGCATTAGGAAAAGTAAGCAGTTGGGGTAAAAAAGTAAAATTAGAATTTTCAGAAAAAAAAACGCAGATCATGGTAATGAGTAAGCTCCGGGATAAAACAATTAACATAAAAATGAACGGTAAAGAAATAAAACCAGTAAAGGAAGTAAAAATTTTGGGTATGGTAATGGACAATAAGCTTAGATGGGATAAACACATAGATTATATTTGCTGTAAAACCTCAAGAATATTCAAAGCCTTATGTAGAGCGGCAAAACCAACGTGGGGACTATCGCCTGAAATTTTAAAAACTATCTATGACGGGGCAATCGTACCAATATTTACGTATGGATCAGGGGTCTGGGGAGACACGTGTAAGAAAGTTAAGAATAGGAAGAAACTAGCCAGCGCTCAGCGACAATATGCAATTAGAATTTGTAAAGGGTACAGGACAATCTCCACCACCTCAGCTTTAGCCTTAGCGGGAACACCACCAATAGATCTAAAAATAGACGAAGTAAAAGATGTGTACAGAATTAATAGAAGGGGAATAACAGCTAACTTCCTTCCGGCTGACAGGGAAATAATGACCACGTGCAGTGTTAACGAACTACCGCACCCAGGGAAAACAGTTAAAGAAAATATAACAATTGAACTAGATAAAGGAAATAAGATTAATGAAGATGCTATACAAATTTATACAGACGGAAGTAAACAAGAAGGTAAAGTGGGCGCCGGGGTAGTTATAAAAGTAGATGGACAAGATTGGGTATCAAAATCTTATAAGTTAGAAGATTACTGCACTGTATACCAGGCGGAAATGATTGCAATTCAAAAAGCAATAGAATGGGTACAAATAAACAATATAAAAGGGAAAGATATAACTATAAATTCAGATAGTAAATCATCTTTAGAAACGCTGAGCAAAGAGAGAACAACAAATAAAATAGCAAGAGAATGTTTAGAAAAACTAGGAACATGCAGAGAAAATAAAAACAGGGTAAATTTTCAATGGGTAAGAGCGCACAACGGCTTAGAAGGTAATGAAAGGGCAGATACAGCAGCGAAAAGGGGAAGAACACTTAAAAAAAGACCAGACTATAGCAAGGTACCTCAAAGCTACACAAAAATAACTTTAAAGAAAGTAACTGAAAATAAATGGAACAAAAGATATATAGAGGAAAGCACGGGAAAAATTACAAAAAAATACTTACCAAATATAAGCACGGCACTTCAAAAAGGAAAACACGTTAAAAACAGTTTTACTGCAACCCAAATCTTGACAGGACATGGGTGCTTCAAAGAATATCTCAAACGTTTTAAAATAATAGATGATGACAAATGCCCGTGCGACAAAACATCAATACAGGACAGCGTACATGTACTAGAAAAATGCTCTATCTTTGATGCAGAGAGATTCAGACTAAATTTTGAACTAAAAAACTATGGAATAACAGAAGAAAATAGGCAAGAAATCTGGAATCAGAAAAAACCAAGCGAAATATATATAGCGTACTTAGAAAAAATTACCAAAAGAATAAAAGAAATTAACGAAACAATAGATAACTAAATAAATAACTTAAAGATACATATAGTAAGAAAAAAGAATTAGGAGAAACCTTGTGCGTAACAAGCAAGGTACCCATAGAAGATACTAACAATCCATACAACCTAACCTAACCTAACCTAACCTAACCTAACCTAACCTAACCTAACCTAACCTAACCTAACCTAACCTAACCTAACCTAACCTAACCTAACCTAACCTAACCTAGCCTAACCTAACCTAACCTAACCTAACCTAACCTAACCTAACCTAACCTAACCTAACCTAACCTAACCTAACCTAACCTAACCTAACCTAACCTAACCTAACCTAACCTAACCTAACCTAACCTAACCTAACCTAACCTAACCTAACCTAACCTAACCTAACGGATGCTCTCTCTAGGGTCGAGACGATAGGTTAGGAGCTTGACCGTTGCATTGGCAACGGTCAAACTCATAACTGAACGTTATGTCTGGCCGGCCATCAAAGCTGACACAAGGAAACTCGTACGCAATTGCCTCCAGTGCCAACTAAATAAGGTGTCACGACACGTGTCAGCACCCCTTGGAACCTTTCCTAGAACTTCATCAAGATTTGAACATGTCCACATTGACATCATCATCATGCCCATGTCAGAAGGATGCCGGTACTGCCTTACATGCGTAGACCGGTTCATAAGATGGCCAGAAGCGTTCCCTATCAAGGACAAAGATGCAGAAACGGTGGCGTGCGCATTCTACCAGGGTTGGATCACCAGGTTTGGAACCCCACTTCGAATCACCACTGAACAGGGAAGATAATTCGAGTCACGGCTGTTCAGGCAATTGAACTGCTTGGCAAATACGACTCAGATTCATACCACCGCATACCACCCTGCAGCAAACGGCATGGTGGAAAGGCTACACCGCCAGCTCAAGGCAGCAATCAAATGCCACCAGAAGGACCGCTTGACCGAAGTGCTTCCCACTGTTTTAATGGGAATTAGAGCAGCCTGGAGAGACGACCTCGCTACCACCTCGGCCGAGCTGGTATACGGCGAGCCGCTCCGCTTACCAGGAGAATTCCTCGCTGCACGACCAGCAACCTGCGACAATACGAGCAACTTCCTCAAGGAACTTCGACAGCACTTCAACGAACTTCGACCGGTTGAAGGTACCCGCCCATAGTGAAGGACGTCATTTCATCTTCAAAGACTTACCCACAGCGACTCACGTCTTCTTGAGGGACGACACCATTAAGAGCCCACTTCAGCAACCATACAGCGGCCCTCACCAAGTCGTCCACCGGAATGGTAGGACCTACGTTATCCTATGCAAAGGAAAAGAATTAACCGTGAGCATTGACCGCCTCAAACTGGCTTACATCGCCAAGGAACCGAAAGAAGCTACCACCAACCCTTCCAAAACCAACCATCGAACAGGATCGGACGCACACGACCACTCGTTCAGGAAGGCGTGTTCGTTTTCCCGACTACCTCAATGTCTAAACGACTCTTTTTATCGCAGCCCTTATCTGTGCTACTGGGGGGGGGAGTGTCTGGCGAGCCAACTTACCTACCTGCGCTGCGAGAAGCACTTACCTACCTGCGCTGAAGTATTGGGCATATCGTCGCACCTTACGGAAAGTACCGGAGAATTCGAATTCCCTGTACATTATTCTTTTAGAACAGCAAGCCAAAACAAATGGTCCCGTTATTTTTACTTCTGTCACGCTCCGGGATTCCGATATTATTGTGAATTTTACTGCTTAGTAAATAAACTATGAACAGTTAAATCTAGTGTTTTCTTTACACGTTTACGTAGCACGTCTGATTGCTACAGATAGGAATCTGGGGTTCGGTGTGTCCTGGCCATCCACCTCCGAGACCGAGACAAACCTCATCCCATTAACCCGAGCACCCCTGCTTAGTCACTAAACGTAGCGAATCACTTGGTATGTAGTATGTCAGAGGTGTTGGTTATCCAGTAAAGGTTCCCGGAGCGGGGCCTAATACCTATATTGAACATTTTGCGTTCTAATTTGATGTGATACAATAGTATCAAACGCTTTACACGTGTCTAGAAATACCGATAGATATTTCGAGCCCTTCTCAAGGTCGCCAGAGATATGGTCAGTGACGGTGGCTATGGTATCGTTTGTGCTTTTATTTTTTCTGAAACCAAATTGCTGCGGCGATAGTAGGTTGTTGGTTGCAAGTACTATTATTAACGATCTTTTCAAATTCTTTGGACAGGGAATCGAGTAACGTGTTAGGACGATAATTACTAATTTATTTATTTATTTATTTTACATGTTCTCCGTAAAACGGTTATTCACCAATACATTATGGAGAAGATTGTAATCTTTTATGTGATTTTTATGTGTTTTGCTATACTTTTTGTCTAATTTGTAAATTAGACAAAAAGTATAGCAAAACACATAAAAAGGTCAGTTTCACTACTTTGTGACATACGTCAAAAGATAATTGTTAAACTGCCTGTAGGTTACGTTAAAAATGTCGACGGTCAATGCAGACTCGTTGAGCAGTTCAGTCGCTCTGTTGACTGGCGCGTTCTGATAGGCAGAAGTCCTCGCTTTTGGAGCATAAAAAAGGGTATGGGACCTTCCACGAGTAAACTTGTCTGGGACATATAAGTTAATCTCTTTCGAAATAGGTGGATTATGTATAGTTCCAGAGATTATCTTAAAAAAATGTTTTCCTAAAAATATTTTTCGGCGGGCTTCTAATGTATTAAGATCGAGCATTCCTGCTAATAATAAGGATGGATACAGGAAAGGGTAGTACATATATTCCCTCATATATAGGTAACGCATGAATCTCTTTTGTACTTTTTCTATTTCGAGAATATGGTTTTGCTCAGAAGGGGCCCAAATAATGAAGCTATATTCCAAGATACTGCGAACAAGTGCTTCATACGTTCTTCGGATTGCGATTCCGTTGGTAAATAATCTTGAATTAGGAAGAACAAATCCAAGCATTTTGTTGGCAAACAAACAATACGGAATGGGTCTCGGGTTAACGAACTTTGGTTTAAAATCCGATCTAATTTCAATATTAGCTTCGTAATTTTTCAATCTACCCGGTTTATCCGAAAACACATTAGGATATTTTAATTTTAACACCCCGCGAATATTATTATCCGTAACACTATTGTTCACCAGATTAATTCCGTTTAATGTAATATCGAAACACTTGAGAAAATTTCTACCTACAATACATGAACTACCATTATTGATTATTATAAATTCGGTCGGCACACATTTATTTTTAAATTCCACATTACATATAATTTTACCCAAAACTTTTAATGATTTATTATTATCGTACCCGAACAATTTTATATCGCACACAACTAATTCCTTTTCACTAAAATACCTACTAAACATTTCGTATGGAATTGCATTTATGCTGGCTCCCGTATCGACCATAACCTTCAAAATAATATTATCTACGCCATAAATTTAAAAACATAGGATCATTATTATTACCTTGCGACACGGTATTAACAGTACTATCGCACTTCTTACAAGGAGAGCGTGAATATTTACTACTTGATTTATTTTTGCAAGTCGAGCTAGTGTGACCTACCTTCTTACAAATATTAGATTGTAACTTCTTGTGCCAACAATCTTTTTGCAAATGATTATTCCTACCACAAATAAAACATGACATTGAATTATTTATCTTATGGGGTGATTTACTAGGCACTTTACAATATTTGTAACGGCTTTCCTGCCTAGATTTATTGAAATTATGAACTGCATTTAAATTCGACTTTGCACTTTCCATACTTCCCAAGTGGAAGCTAAATTTACGCATTCTAGAAGTGACTTGCTTAAACCTTTCATAAAAAGTTTGTGTTTCATTTTCTCATTGAACACATCAATAATAAATATGTCTTTCAAACACGATCTTGCTTCAAAGTTACATGACAAACTAATATTTTTAAGCTTCGCGGCAAACTCTTTAATAGATTCATCGATTCAGCCGATTGCTTACATTTATAGAACGTTTCCCGTGATTCAAAAATATTGTAAATAGGCTTACAATGGGAATCTAGAAATTTACACAAATCCTCAAATGAGGTTTCTGACTCTTTTTGGAAAACACAAATCACTTAGCAATGAAAAGGTATTGTTAAGATTTCAGGTACTGAAATATTAATATTTGTGATTGTCACCCTAATGGTTGTGGCAACATTTTTTTGTGTTGGCAATTGCCAGGGCGAGTTCGTATTGCCACGGATTTTAATTCCTTCTTCTCTTGTTACCATCCGTCTTGGGCGGGTCGTTTTTGGCAAAACGTCTGCTGCCAGGTTTTCACTTCATGTGGTTTATAAAACCGCGGAGAGAGATAGCATCATTGGGCTCACCGTACATGAGCTACCCTACGGGTCTTTTTATTGTGTGAATAAAGACCAATTATTCAAGAGCTGGAGTAATTATTGAAGAGTTACTCCAGCCACACTTCCCTTTGGAATCTGGTGTTACCACGCCGGATTGCTCTGTCAGGAGAGCGGAAGTTGAGATCCTGAACATTGATCCATTCGAGCCGGGTGATCATTATTTGGATTGATTCATTCAAGCTGGGTGATCATTATTTGGATTGATCCATTTGAGACGGAAGATCATTATTTGGAGTGGCCCAGTCAGGCCTCATCATCATCGGGAGTGGTCCAGTCGGCGTCCTCATCACCATCATTGGATTGATCAAGCGAGCCTCATCACGACGCTCGCATGCACAGAAAATCAGGTTGTAGCCTTCCTTTCATTGTCCTTTCAAATTCCATTTAAAAAGCTAAAAATCTGTGTAGATGCCACATTATTTCGTATTGATTATATCGAATTACATTCGGGTGTTCATAATCAGATGCTTTCAATATAGCATAAATTTGTTGGTGATAATAATTTTTATTGTTGACGAATAATAATACTATGGCATACAAATAATAAGAATCACAATACTATGGCATACAAAGACGAAACTTGCAAACTCGCGTTTGCAAGTTTCGTCTTTGTATGCCATAGTATTGTGATTGGGTTCTCTATGATCTATAGTATTATTCATTATTGTTTACGTCAAACCGCGTCAAACTGCCGTATTGTGTTTTCAGTTTTTAAATCAAGTTAGTGTTATTTCGTTAAAAAATGGAACTCGACAAGTTGATTAAACGGCGCGGGGTTTTGAAAGGTTCATTAACGAGATTCGAAACCTATTTAAGCAACGAAAATGATATTACACCTGGCGTATTGTCATCGAGGTTAGACGCCATCAAACCTTCTCTGATAGAATTCTCCAAAATTCATTTGGAGATTGATTTATTGAACAAATCAGAAGATAATGACGCGAGGGATAATTTTGAAGGTACATATTTTAATATTAGGACAGGAAATGTTATCAAAATTTAAGAAGATTGAAAATGTCTCAAATATCTCAGTAAATTTACCACCAATCTCTATACCAGTGTTTTCAGGTGACAACCATAAATGGTTGACTTTTAAAAATTCGTTCATTGCCTTAATTCATGATAACAGTAAATTAAATAATGTTCAGAAATTTCATTACCTTATTAGTTATGTGTCCGGAGAGGCACTTGATTTGATTAGTTCTCTAGAAATAACCGGGGATAATTATAGTGCAGCTTGGACAATGCTTATTTCGAGATACGAAAATGTCCGACTTATAGCAAATAGACATTTGAATTTCTTATTTAATTTTACACCGTTAAAACAACAGAATCATCATGAATTACGGAATTTAATTGATCAAGCAAACATTCATTTGAGAGCTTTACACAACTTAAAGCTACCAACAGAACATTGGGATACATTAATCATACATATTCTAACTTCAAAGTTAGATAATCACACACGTAGCCTTTGGGAATCAATAGAGTGCGACAAAGTTTATCCTACGTTCGTGCAGTTTAGCAATTTTATTTCGCAAAGGTCTCAGATCCTGGAAACTATCCAATGTGACATTGGTGGAATGCAACAGAAATCGGAACCAGTTGCAACAAAACCAAGGTTTTTTAATTTTAAGGGAAGGAATTCTACAAACAAGGTTACGTTAGCGTCGAGCAACGTTAATTGTATGCTGTGTAATGACAGTCATTTCATTTATTAGTGCAAAATATTTGTTAACAAAGAACCAGCGGCACGAAGAAAGCTCGTATCAGAGAACAATTTATGTTATAACTGCCTAAAACCAGGGCACCCTTCAAAGGTGTGCAGGTGGAAGGAAAAATGCAGTGTTTGTGATCGAAAACATCACACTCTGTTACATATCAATACTGATAATGTACAAGCGGGTACTTCAACTGGCAAGGGTCAGTCGGAGGCACCAGTAAATTTAACATGTCATAGCGACATGAACGGGCGGGAAATTTTACTATCTACCGTAATAGTAAAAATAGAAGACGCGTATGGTGGAACACACAAAATACGCGCACTTTTGGATTCGGGTTCAATGTCTAATTTTATTACAAAGGATACTTGTAAAAGATTAAATTTGCATTGTACAAAGTTGAATATTCAAAACAGGTATATACCTGTTTCAGGTTTGCATAATAATTTAATTCATGTAAAGGAAACAGTTGACATTAAATTTAAATCATTATGTTCTCAATACCGGGATGAAATATCTTGTTAGGTATTAGATGAGATTTCTTGCAATCTTCCGCAGACCTTGATTAATCCAAAAATGTTGAACATTCCAGGCGGTATCCAGTTAGCTGATCCGCAGTTTTACCAGCCAGCTTCTATTGATATGCAGTTAAAGTTTGTTATATTTCATTAAATTCTTTGCAGAATCAAATAGAAAGGTTTTGGAAGGTTGAAGAAACTGAAAATAGTAAGCATCACTCTCTGGAAGATAGTGAATGTGAAAAGATTTTCAAAGGCACGCATAAACGCGATGCAAATGGTAGATTTGTAGTCAACTTACCATTTAAATCTAACCTATCTCAATTAGGAGATTCATTTAGTATTGTGTTACGATACAAAGTAGCAAGGTTACCCCCTAGATTCACGGTCGCCCCATTCTACCCAAGAATAGCTTCGGTAGATTCCCGCACTACGAGAATCGACTCGCGCAGGTCTCCCCCGGAGCCCCGCGCAAGCACTCATTCATCGGGCGCCAGCCGGCAAGACAGCAGTGTCCAAGGGGAGCGCCTAACGCGCACTCGAGAACCTAAAAACTCGCGATGTATTTCATATTGTGAATTGTGCAACCAGAAGCTGCTGGCTACTGCATTTCCTGCTACAGTGAGTAGAATGAACACTTACCCTCTTTCGTGTGCCATGTCCCGCTCTTAAAGCCAATAACGCGTGTGGAGAGATTGAGAGAAACAGTCCCTGTTAGGTTAGGGTATTTTAGTGCTATCCATGTTCATGTGAAGTGTGCCGTATGGCGATTGTAATAACCCTGTCTCCTACTATTGAATAAACCCTTTTCGTGCAATACTGTGTTCTGATTGAGGAGGGAGACCCCGGAGATTTTGAGGAAGGGAGGAAGAGAAACACCCAGCGAACCGCAAACACTCGCCCTGGTTTTAGGAGAATCTTGCTCGCGCCGACTGTGAGCTAGCGTCTTGGCCCATTAATTACTGCATGTCCTTTCCAGGGTTGGTTTGGCTAGAGGCCGTAGGCCTGCGGTATGCCGACACTGGCGCCGTATGCCGACCGCTGACGCTAACACTGGCTTCAACGTGAGGCTCATTTTTTTTCTCCCATGAGACTGTGGGACCGTGAAGACACGGTTCCACAGTCTCATTCTTCAATCAGCTATTGTTTACACTTATAACCTATAATGTATGTTTTGTGTTATTCCTAATTCGTCTAGCATTTCAAACAAAAACACCGGCGCGTACGTAACTTCGAATCGCAATTTAAATTATCACGGGCACGATTCCTTCATTTTCGAGTCGTCAATCGACAAAAACATTATCACCGGTATTCCTACGCAAGATGCTCAACCAAGAAAGTTGTCGCCGCGAATAACACAGTGTCTACAAGTGTCGACCGACTAAATTTGCTAGTTTCAAGTACAAGTTAATAGTGGAAATGAACACAAATATTTAAAACAACGATATTCAACAATCAAAATCCTGCATATGATAACCGACTACCCGCTTCGTTTCCCGAAAGTTAATTAACATATTATATTATAATAAACCAATTTCGCAAAGTACTGGTCTGTTCTACGACATATTTTGCAGCCTAGGGAAACAGGTGGATTAAATTCTTTCTGCCATTTGACAATCGGGCATTTTTCTACTTTTGCCGTCCGTTTCTCATAAAAAGAAACATACGACATAAATTCAAAAATGCCTAATTCGCGTTGACGTCGATTCCCTGAAAACAAACATTAAATCCGTATACATACATCTGTATATAATAACTTGTTATGACGAAAGGAATTTGGCGGATAAATACCAATAATTGGTGATGCTCAAATCAGGCTACAGACTAGCCACGTAAATTAAAAAACCATTCCCCAAGACATTGTTGAATCTTCAAACAAATACTTCCACGAAAACTCGTATAAAAGAAAAAAATATTTCTTTCTTTTCTGAAGAGTTCCCCTTTGGAAAGCAAATGGAAATATTCCAAAAAACATGTTCGTTTAAGGCGAACCTCGTTCCGTTTTTTTTATTCACCGGACCTTCACAAATTTGCAAACCTTTTTTCAAAAACATCGGAATAAATTCTAAAAACGTGTTCCATTAAGGTGAATCCTGGCCCAATTTTTTTTTCCGTTTTTGGACTTGAGAAATTTTTCAACAAATTTCCAAAACATCTGGATTTTTTCACAAAATCACGTTTTTTGAGGCAAATCGCTGCCCAATTTTTTTTTTTTTCTTCTCCGTTTTTGGACTTGAGAAATTTTTCAACAAATTTCCAAAACATCTGGATTTTTTCAAAAAATCACGTTTTTTGAGGCAAATCGCTGCCCAATTTTTTTTCCGTTTTTGGACTTCGAGAAATCTTCAACAAATTTCCAAAGCGTCTGGATTTTTTCACAAAATCACGTTTTTTGAGGCAAATCGCTGCCCAATTTTTTTTCCGTTCTTGGACTTCGAGAAATCTTCAACAAATTTCCAAAGCGTCTGGATTTTTTCACAAAAACACGTTTTTTGAGGCAAATCGCTGCCCAATTTTTTTTCCGTTTTTGGACTTCGAGAAATCTTCAACAAATTTCCAAAGCGTCTGGATTTTTTCACAAAATCACGTTTTTTGAGGCAAATCGCTGCCCAATTTTTTTTTTGTTCTTGGACTTCGAGAAATCTTCAACAAATTTCCAAAACGTCTGGATTTTTTCTCAAAAACACGTTTTTTGAGGCAAATCCCTGCCCATTTTTTTTTCATTTTTGGGACTCTGAAAAAATTTTTCAACAAAATTCCAAAACGTCTGGATTTTTTCTCAAAAACACGTTATTTGAGGCAAACCCCTGCCCAAATTTCCAAATAATCCAAACACTTGTAAAAAAAAAAAACGCGTTTTTGCAAAAAAAATACGCCTAAGTGGTCAATCTCGGGTCAATTTCTTTCCAATTGCGAGTCTAGTTCCCACTTTTTCCAACATAAGGTCACTCTGACACGTTCCTATACACCATGGAAGTTCCTCAAGTCACGCTGGGTATAATCCCGCACATTTTTACTTCAAGAAAGGAAGAACTACTACTACAGGCCCTGAGAAATAGAAATATTTCTCCTAGGAATAAATCCAAAAAATGCCTGTCCCTATATGCCTCTTTCCACAACGAAAAATACATCAGGAGGTTGCAATTTCAACCAGAAGTCACCTCGGAGATCATTATTACCCCCCTGACCTCTCTGGGCCAGTCGTCAATCAGTGCGACGCGGTCTCTTTAGAAGTCTTATAATTCTTGTCATAAATGACGTGAGTTACTTGTAAATATTAAATGTAAATAATCACCCATACGGGCATTTGTAAGGTAATCCTTACACCCGAAGGCATATCAATGTCAACGGTAGCCTAACTCCTGTACACTCTTTTCTTTTTGCATAATTTTATATGTTCTTGTACATCCTGCGTGCTTTGCCTGCTGTACCACAAGAGCACCTCTTGGGGCACCGTTTTCATAACTTGTATGCATCCTCTTCCTGAAATTGATCACTTCGGGAAAGGGCCTCCTTTTCCTCCTACCATCAACGGTTCCGGAAAACTCTTGCTCCAAGACGTCGCTTTCCTTTTCACAACTCTTGCAGCATCCGCGCGTTTTTTTTTCCCACCTCATCGTCTCATCTTGTCATATCACCCTTTTTTAACTGTTTTGTGTCGGGTTTTTGTCGTACCAGTACGTCCCTACCCTAATGTTGTAAATAAAAATCATAAGTGCAAGTCTGTATAATAACCATTGGTTTCAGACCATTGCCGCAGCTCGCTACTATGGTCACAGAACCATATTGTAAGAATGCCGCGACGATTTCTGTTATAAAAGAAATCCTCCCGTTTTTTTTCTTCTTACCTTTTTCTTGTTCCTCCTCACCCCATCCTACACATTCATAATAATGTTGTATATGGGGATCGTCTCGAATACACCAAATGAACACACCTATCAGGTCACATTCGCTGGATTCGAAACTATTCAGGAGCAACCTCGTCGCTACTTGTGTTTTTTTCTTCTTTTTTCCAAAAATTAGAATGGCGCTCAACCCAATTGCTCTATTTTTTTCCAGAATCGCATTTTTGTCGAATTCTGAGAATTTTTTTTTTCTTGTTATAAAAGTGACAATACGTTTTGTCCCTTCATTAACATTGTTCCGTGTACATACAACTTCATTATGGGGTACAATATTTTACCATGACATCAGTTTCTTTTGTCCCTTATTGTACCATTATTCTTGTTTGAAGTTTAAAATCTTGGCCAGATCTTCAATAAAAATTTGTGTTTATCGCCTTTTGGCAAGTCTTGTAACGTATGCTAATATGAATTTATTAAGCTACAGCAGTGCCGTATTAATTACATCATTGCAACCCGCCGTCTGTATTGAATGGGGACCCACATTTTCGAACGTAAACTTTTGTAACATTATAGGCGCGAGCCTTACAATATCTACCATTATAGGTGTGAACCTTACAATATCCACTGCTATAGATGCGAATCTTATAATATCTTTGTGTTTTTACACGTCACGGGGAGTCCGTCATAACTACTCATTGTTTGCTCGTCAACACAGGGTTGTTGATCGAGAGGGTGATTTATCTCATTAAATTGTTTTAAATACCTATTGGGCTACTGTCTTTCAATACTGGGCAAAATTTTTTGTAAATCGTTCATTCCTGTCACGTGAGACGTGAAAACGTGACAATATTCACCACGAGTCGTGCGAACGGAATAATATCTACCCCCATGTTTGTGTGACCTACCAAGTGTAGACCACACGCCTTTTATTTTTCTGTTATCAGAAAATTATTGTTTTTTGTAATGTGCCAGGATAACTGCTGTAGACCTTGTTTCACCTCCACCCAGAGGTCAAATTTCGGAAATAGCCGAATCCTCAGCAGTTTTCTTCGTTCAAATGTTCCCAATTGTCACCCTTTCCCTTCCTCGAAATTATCCGTGAATGGGGATATATGCGTTACGCACATGGCGTTTCGTTTGTCAAATGGGACAACCTTCATACACGGATCCTTTCAACTTCCTACTCCTTTCCCACTTTTCATAACTTATTTGTACTCAATGTTTTTGTTCTTCGAAAGTAGAAAAAATGCTACCGTATAGACGTGAGCATAGGTCATGGAAGACCAATTTCTTTCGAACGGGGCATTTTGTCATACGTACAAACCCTTACCCACGTGTTCTTGGAAATGTATTTAGTTTCAAAAAAAACTAAATGGGTTAAACAGAACCTTCCTTGAATACGTACCTGTAATATGTATAAGTCCGTAGTTGCATTTAGTTAACTCACTCTCCGTCTCTCTCTCTCTCTACACGCCAAACCCAATCTTTCTCAACATGCACACCTTGTTTCTCTCCAAACCTTTTCATCATTGGTCTACTAGGCAGGTAAACCTCAAGAATTTTGTTCCTAATAATAATTTTTCGCCGGATTAATAAGAAGACCTGCAGCTCTTCACCCTATCTACACCTGCGCCTCCCTTCATGCTGCCTTCACTACCGTCACAGAGGTCCCATGCCTTCAAAACCCTGCGTACCAAAAGCACCCGACCGCACCTAAATTAACCTAGTGTGAGTCGTGCGTGTAGTTGCGAATTGTATCATCACAAACCATCACTCAAACAAACCCGAGCACGTCAGCTCTAGGTTGGTTCAATGTTCCTGTTGCCATTGTGCAAATGTTCCTGCGGCATCTTGCAAATGTTCCTGTTGCCATTGTGCAAACGTTCCTGCGGCATCTTGCAAATGTTCCTGTTGCCATTGTGCAAATGTTCCTGCGGCATCTTGCAAATGTTCCTGTTGCCATTGTGCAAATGTTCCTGCGGCATCTTGCAAATGTTCCTGTTGCCATTCCTGCGGCTTGCAAATGTTCCTGTTGCCTTGGTGCAAACGTTCCTGCGGCATCTTGCAAATGTTGCCATTTTGCAAATGTTCCAGCTGCACCTTGCAAATGCTCTGTTGCCATCATGCCAATGCTCCTGTGCCCTTGCGCAAATAACAATACCAACAATTGTTCACACAACAATCCCACTGTATACAAACCAGTGTACCAACCACCATCACAACAACGGCTGTCATGCACACAAACCGCCTCCTCTACAAAAAGGACAAACCACCAATTACAATTCCACTCTCCAGTACCTCAATGATGTCATACTGGCCCACCCACAGGACCCGGAAGCAGCTATCTTTTTGACCTCTGTGACAGGTAGAACCCTCTCCACCACCAAGAAGCCTCATCCTGCGTTCTCTTCTTCGTGTTTCCTTTAAGGCCCTAGTGTTCCTTGAGTGTAATCTCAAACGGGCCAGGTTACTGTGACAAAGTAACCGTGTAACTTCAGTGTAACGTCCAAACACCCCAGACATCCTACGCAAATACCACGCTACGCAAACATAACTCACAGACCAATGATACAATTTAGAGTCATTTTTTTCTATCACTGCATAACCCTTGTACCTTTCTTCAACAGGTCCTTGTTCACATTTAGGTATGTCACTGCTCTTTCATGTACATTTATAGTTAACTCTTTGTTCACCATGTTTTTTCTCTTTTGTTTTTGTTTTCTACTATTGTGTAGCTAGCAACTTTTCTCTCTCGCTCTCTCCTCCCTTTTCTTAATTTTTTTTTTGTTGTTTGGCACAAGTGCTAGAAGGGTAAGAGGATTTCTTAGCCCTACTGCTCCATTACCACGTCGCCTTTTTTGCGGCGAGGGGGGAAGTGTTACGATACAAAGTAGCAAGGTTACCCCCTAGATTCACGGTCGCCCCATTCTACCCAAGAATAGCTTCGGTAGATTCCCGCACTACGAGAATCGACTCGCGCAGGTCTCCCCCGGAGCCCCGCGCAAGCACTCATTCATCGGCCGCCACCCGGCAAGACAGCAGTGTCCAAGGGGAGCGCCTAACGCGCACTCGAGAACCTAAAAACTCGCGATGTATTTCATATTGTGAATTGTGCAACCAGAAGCTGCTGGCTACTGCATTTCCTGCTACAGTGAGTAGAATGAACACTTACCCTCTTTCGTGTGCCATGTCCCGCTCTTAAAGCCAATAACGCGTGTGGAGAGATTGAGAGAAACAGTCCCTGTTAGGTTAGGGTATTTTAGTGCTATCCATGTCAGAGCAATCCGGCGTGGTAACACCAGATTCCAAAGGGAAGTGTGGCTGGAGTAACTCTTCAATAATAACTCCAGCTCTTGAATAATTGGTCTTTATTCACACAATAAAAAGACCCGTAGGGTAGCTCATGTACGGTGAGCCCAATGATGCTATCTCTCTCCGCGGTTTTATAAACCACATGAAGTGAAAACCTGGCAAGACGTTTTGCCAAAAACGACCCGCCCAAGACAGATGGTAACAAGAGAAGAAGGAATTAAAATCCGTGGCAATACGAACTCGCCCTGGCAATTGCCAACACAAAAAAATGTTGCCACAACCATTAGGGTGACAATCACAAATATTAATATTTCAGTACCTGAAATCTTAACAATACCTTTTTTATTGCTAAGTGATTTGTGTTTTCCAAAAAGAGTCAGAAACCTCATTTGAGGATTTGTGTAAATTTCTAGATTCCCATTGTAAGCCTATTTACAATATTTTTGAATCACGGGAAACGTTCTATAAATGTAAGCAATCGGCTGAATCGATGAATCTATTAAAGAGTTTGCCGCGAAGCTTAAAAATATTAGTTTGTCATGTAACTTTGAAGCAAGATTAGAATCGTGTTTGAAAGACATATTTATTATTGATGTGTTCAATGAGAAAATGAAACACAAACTTTTTATGAAAGGTTTAAGCAAGTCACTTCTAGAATGTGTAAATTTAGCTTCCACTTGGGAAGTATGGAAAGTGCAAAGTCGAATTTAAATGCAGTTCATAATTTCGATAAATCTAGGCAGGAAAGCCGTTACAAATATTGTAAAGTGTCTAGTAAATCACCCCATAAGATAAATAATTCAATGTCATGTTTTATTTGTGGTAGGAATAATCATTTGCAAAAAGATTGTTGGCACAAGAAGTTACAATCTAATATTTGTAAGAAGGTAGGTCATACTAGCTCGACTTGCAAAAATAAATCAAGTAGTAAATATTCACGCTCTCCTTGTAAGAAGTGCGATAGTACTGTTAATACCGTGTCGCAAGGTAATAATAATGATCCTATGTTTTTAAATTTATGGCGTAGATAATATTATTTTGAAGGTTATGGTCGATACGGGAGCCAGCATAAATGCAATTCCATACGAAATGTTTAGTAGGTATTTTAGTGAAAAGGAATTAGTTGTGTGCGATATAAAATTGTTCGGGTACGATAATAAATCATTAAAAATTTTGGGTAAAATTATATGTATTGTGAAATTTAAAAATAAATGTGTGCCGACCGAATTTATAATAATCAATAATGGTAGTTCATGTATTGTAGGTAGAAATTTTCTCAAGTGTTTCGATATTACATTAAACGGAATTAATCTGGTGAACAATAGTGTTACGGATAATAATATTCGCGGGATGTTAAAATTAAAATATCCTAATGTGTTTTCGGATAAACCGGGTAGATTGAAAAATTACGAAGCTAATATTGAAATTAGGTCGGATTTTAAACCAAAGTTCGTTAACCCGAGACCCATTCCGTATTGTTTGCGGGAGCAAGTGGAAATTGAATTGTTAAAAATGGTAAATGACGACATTATTGAGAAAGTTCAAATTAGTGAAATGGCGAGTCCAATTGTTATTGTTAAAAAAAAGATGGTACGATTAGGATTTGTACAGATTTCAAAAACACCTTGAATCCAATGTTGGAACCTTTAAAATTTCCGTTGCCCAGAGTAGAAGATTTAATTTTTTCGTTAAATGGCGCGAAACATTTCGCGAAAACTGATTTAAAAAATGCTTTTTCTCAGATTGCTTTGAATGAAAGTTCAAAAAAACTATGTGTTATTTCAACTCACATAGGTCTGTTTGCGTATAAAGTGTTGCCTTTTGGGCTAACAACTAGTCAGGCGATTTTTATAAAAGTCATAGCAACTATCGTCGGTGGTTTAAAAAATGTGCGTGTGTTTTTAGATGATATATTATTATTTGGTAATTCGAAAGAAGAATTAAATTCAGTATGTGACGCGGTAGTTAAGAAATTAAATGATCATGGTCTGACCGTAAATGACCAAAAATGTTATTTTTATGTTCCAAAATAATGTAATTGAATAATAATTGAATACTTAGGTTTTAAAATCTCTCAGGAAGGTATAATGCCGCTAGAAAGTAAAACTGAAGCAATATTGAATTTGGCAGTTCCGAGGAATGTGGAACTGAGAAGTTTGTTGAGAGTAATCTCATATTATAGAATATTTTTACTGAATATATTGGACACTCTGTCATCACTCTATAATTTATTAAAAAAGGAAACCGTATTTTCGTGGTCGGAAAAATGTAGTGATGCTTTTAATTTTGTAAAAAAACAATTGATGTCAGAAAAAATTCTAGTACACTTCAATCCAAGTATCCCTTTGAAACTCATTACGGACGCCAGTAATATCGGAATTTCAGCAATTCGGGTTCAATGTCTAATTTTATTACAAAGGATACTTGTAAAAGATTAAATTTGCATTGTACAAAGTTGAATATACCTGTTTCAGGTTTGCATAATAATTTTATTCATGTAAAGGAAACAGTTGACATTAAATTTAAATCATTATGTTCTCAATACCGGGATGAAATATCTTGTTTGGTATTAGATGAGATTTCTTGCAATCTTCCGCAGACCTTGATTAATCCAAAAATGTTGAACATTCCAGGCGGTATCTAGTTAGCTGATCCGCAGTTTTACCAGCCAGCTTCTATTGATATGCTGATCGGAGCAGAGATATTCTGGCAGGTGGTTCGTACGGATCAGATACAATAAGGAAAGGATAAACCTACATTGCATCGAACGGAGCTAGGCTGGATAATATCAGGAGCTGTACAGAGGCGTCATAATACGAGGCCAGTTAAAGTTTGTTATATTTCATTAAATTCTTTGCAGAATCAAATAGAAAGGTTTTGGAAGGTTGAAGAAACTTAAAATAGTAAGCATCACTCTCTGGAAGATAGTGAATGTGAAAAGATTTTCAAAGGCACGCATAAACGCGATGCAAATGGTAGATTTGTAGTCAACTTACCATTTAAATCTAACCTATCTCAATTAGGAGATTCATTTAGTATTGCTAAAGGTAGATTAGTGCCAATGGAAAGAAAATTCTTAAGACAACCTAGTTTAAAGGAACAATACTCGGAATTTATTGATGAGTATCTTGCGTTAGGTCACATGACTGAATGTGAACCTCCAAAACGCGATGAAACTACTTATTATTTACCACATCACGCTGTATTTAAAGAATCATGCACAACTACTAAAATTCGTGTTGTTTTTGACGGGTCGGCTAAACCCGCTCGAGGAATTTCTTTGAATCGCGCTCTAATGATTGGGCCCACCATTCAAAATGATATATTTTGTCACTTGGTATTTTTCAGAAAACATCAATATGCAGTCACCGCAGATATTGCAAAGATGTACCGCCAAATTAATATCAACCCGGAACACAGAAATTACCAACGTATATTATGGAGAAGGGATGCGGGAGGATTGTTCGAAACACTATACGCTAAACACGGTGACATAGGCCTTGGATATGTCCAGTGCAACCGTTTGGGTCTCACCGAAACGTTCCAGGCATCGCCCCCAAACATGCGTCACATACGCGAGAAGATCACCGCACGAGCGGTTCCGCCGGAATCCGTATTGACGGTCGTTAATAATTTTGTTCTTCTCGAGGTATGTGAGCAGTTTGTCGTTGATCACACGTTCCATCACCTTAGACAGAACTGATGTGATCGCTATGGGGCGGTAGTTGGCCGGGTTGGAGCGGTCACCCTTCTTTGGAATAGGATGGATAACCGCTTTTTTCCAACCAGAGGGCACAGAGCCAGTCTTCAGGTACAGTTTAAAAAGCTTCGTCAAAATTGGAGCTATTTCTGCAGCGCACCTTTGCAGTACCAGGGCAGGTATTCCGTCAGGCCCACTAGCTTTATTAACATCAAGCCCTCGTAAAACATGGAGTACTTCCCGATGCCGGATCCTCAGCTTTTTCATACGAAAACCGTAGTGAGGAACCGACGTCGGGACAGCACCTTGGTCATCGAGGGTTGAGTTATCCGCAAACATTTTACCTAGTAAGTTAGCCTTTTCGGTGGCGGTGTTTGCTAGTGAGCCGTCAGGTCTGGTAAGAGGTGGCAGGCTGGATTTGCAGAAATTGCGACCTATTGAGCCCGTAAGCGACCAGAATTGCCTGCTGCCATGCGGGCATGCAGTCAGCTTTCTGCTGATCTGCTGGTCGTGCTCGAATTTTGACCTATTTATGATTCTCTTGGTTTCCTTTGCCATTTTGTTGTAAGCTGTTCTGTCTTCGGATGTTCTAGATGTGTTGTAGGCTCGGTAAGCCGCGTTTTTTCGTCGCACTGCTTCAGCGCATTGTCGACTGAACCACGGCTTTGAGCCTACACCAGTTTCCTTAACAGTAGATTGGATGAAGCCATCCATCGCGGATGTGATGACCTCACCAATTTCCTGGGCACATCTTGAGGGATATGAAGTCCGAAAACAGACAGCTGACCACGGGAAAGCATTAAAATGTGCCCGCAGACCGAACCAATCTGCTGACCTATAGTGCCACACTTTTCTCTTCAGCCTCTCGTTTGGTGGTCTGAAGTTTACAGGGATTGATGTCGTCACCAGGCAGTGGTCGGACGATCCTAAAGGCGCTGTGACTTCAATACTGTAACCGTGTGGCACAGTAGTTAAAAATAGGTCTAACAGATTGGAACGGTGAGTCTGGACATCAGGAACCCTTGTAGGCTCCTGAACCATTTGCTCCAATCCGTAGCAAAGGGCAAAGGATTCCGCTTGGCGTCCAGCCGAGTCTGTTGATCCTGAGAACTTCAACCAAGGTTCGTTATGAACATTGAAGTCCCCCAGGACCACAAACTCTGCCATAGGGTAGCGGGGCAAGAGGTCATCAATAGTGTCGCTTAAATGTTTGAAGAGCTCGGACGTGTCTGATTCGCTAAGGTTCGGTGAGCGGTATAAACACGCGTAGAATCTTACCGTACTGGCAAAATTGACGCGTACCCACATTACGTCGAATCTGGAGTTTTCCAGATTCAACAGTCGCACACAGTTGACGTCAGCTCGACTATAGAGACAGACACCTCCTTTAGGTCTGAACTTGCTTGCGAGGGTGAAGCCCGGGCAGTCCAGATAGGAGGCGTCTAAAGGCTCGGCTATCTGCGTTTCAGACAGGAATAGTAGGTTGGGGCGTTGAGAAAAAAGGTGGTGGTGGACGGAGTTTAAATTGGTATGCAGGCCGCGAATGTTGGTGTAATTCACCAACATTTTTGGCCTGCGCCGGGGTCGCCTACTACTCGCCGCTGTAATGATGTTAATTTTTGTTGTTTGTGTTGTCATGATTTTAATTAAATATTTTTATGATGGGGTGTGGGGGGAGGGAGGTCTGGGAAGGAAAAGGTATGAGGGGTGGGTAGGAAGCTGGGGATCAGAGTGTCCAAGAGTGACGAACGAATGAATCCAATCCACCCACTGCGGTGCAAGGCGATGGATAGGGAGAGTCCGGCTGGAGAGGTCACCCGATGCGCCCCAAACGCTACTGCTGGGTCCCCTCCGGTCACGAACCGGCACAACAGCAGCGGCGGGGTTTTTACACTCGTTGATGGGGCAGCCCACCCTCAGTCGTGAGCCTGAGGGTCGGGCCCCTGTACTACCGAGCGGCCCGGACAGCGGTAACCGGTTGTAAAGGGTCTCCCTCAACCAGCATCTCCCAATCCGGCCCGCCACGCAGAAGGTGGGCCGACGCACCCGCCATCAAGACTTGAACAAACATTACCCCAAGAACCCGGGCACCCCTGCTAAGTCACCAAACGTAGCAAACCACTTGGGGTGACCTGTGGCAGAGGTGTTGGTCATCCAATAAATGGTTCCCAGGGCGGCGGTACCCATACCCGCCTACCAAATTAGATTACTACCAATTATGCAAAGATTGTGGAAGCTAAAAACATCCTGGGATGACAAGCTACCCAATGACCTTTTATTGGCCTGGCAGACTTACACGCCGAGTCTCAGTAAAGCAAATCATATTCGGGTACCGAGGAAAATTTTCTGCTTTAATAAAAAATCTTTTAGCTTACACGGTTTTTGCGATGCATCTCAAGGAGCATATGGCGCTTGTCTGTATTTTAGATCTACCGATGAACACGGCATTCACCAATCACAGTTAATATGCGCTAAATCTCGTGTAGCCCCACTAAAAAATTTATCGTTACCACGTCTTGAGTTTTGTGGAGCACAATTATAAGTTAAATTAATGAAGCGGGTGACGGCAGCTCTCCAAGTAACTGTTGACACCACTTTGTGGTGTGATTCGTCAATAACATTGGCTTGGATTGCAGGAGAACCGTACCGTTGGACTACTTTTGTTGCTAACCGCGTATCAGAAATACAACGTGAAGGTGATGGCGCTATATGGCGTCACATTTGTTCAACTGAAAACCCAGCTGACATAATTTCCAGAGGAATAACATCTCAGCAGTTGAAAACATCTTCATTATGGTGGTCAGGACCACCGTGGCTCACGTCCGACGAGGATAAGTGGCCACGTTCTACATTTGATACTCCCACGGAGTTGCCAGAAACGGCGAGGATAGTTTTGGTTAGTAGTAGTCCTGTCGATTGGGAAATATTTAATAATTATTCTTCATTAAGACGACTGAGGCGCGTAGTTGCTTATATGTTACGTTTCGTACATAACTGTTCTAAACGAAAACCGATGCGGGTCGACGAGCTTTCTGTAATCGAACTGGAACATGCCATGCATGCATTGATTTTGAACGCTCAGCGATTCGCATTTCATGATGAAATAGCGTCTGTCAGTAATGGAAGATTTGTATCTAGGCGGAGCAAGGTAAAGGCACTAAATCTTTTTATGCAGGATGGGTTGTTGAGTGTTGGAGGTCGACTATCACAATCCGATATTACCTCGCTCTCTCAAAAACATCCAATTTTGTTACCACAAAATCATAAGTTGACTGACTTAATAATAACCCATCTGCATTATGAGAATTTACATTTAGGATGTAATGCTCTGCTCGCATTACTGCGTTTACGTTTTTGGCCAATATATGGTAAAAACGCAGTGAAGCGAGCACTGCATAAATGTATTGTATGTTTCCGAGTCCGTCCGCGCGAGTGTCGCCAGCTCATGGGTGACCTTCCTGCTGACCGATTCCGAATCCAAAGACCATTTTATGTAACCGGCATAGATTTTGCAGGTCCAATTTTAATTAAGTCTGGTTTAACCAGAAATGCTAAGAGTGTAAAATCTTACATATGTTTATTTATTTGTTTTTCAACGAAGGCAATTCACCTAGAATTAGTGACTAATTTAACTTCAATGGCATTTATGAATGGATTGAAAAGATTTATAGCTAGGAGGGGTAAACCCTCATGACTCTTTACTGATAATGGAACTAACTTTACAGGTAGTTATAGGGAACTTACTGAACTATTTGATTTTTTGAAGGCATCTGATAAAGAAATCTATAATTTTTTGGCCCAGCAGAATATTAGCTGGAGTTTCTTGCCTCCCCGCTCACCGCATCACGGGGGACTTTGGGAAAGTGCAGTTAAAATGACCAAGTTACATTTAAAAAAAGCAATGCGGTCAACTGTTTTGACATACGAAGGCATGAATACCATACTAATACAGATTGAGGCTTGTTTAAATTCCCGTCCTCTGACTCCATTAACATCAGATCCAAATGACTTAAACGCACTCACTCCGTCACACTTCCTTATTGGCGACAAACTGTTAGCATTGCCTGAGCTTCATATCCACCATCTGCCTACAAACAGGCTTAATATTTACCAAAAGATGTCTACCGTTGTTCAATCTTTTTGGCACAGATGGAGCCGGGAATACCTAGCAGAATTGCAGAACCGAGTCAAATGGCAAGAAGGACGTCAACGCAGTTTACAGCCTGGTGACATGGTCATCATCAAAGACAACCAACTACCTCCGCAGTACTGGAGGATGGCGCGAGTGACGGAGATCCACCCTGGCCAAGACGGACGCGTCCGCGTCGTCTCCTTGAGGACGGCCAGAGGTGTCACCAAAAGAGCCGTGACACAGCTCTGTCTACTTCCCATGGAGGATCCTTCCTCCAACCTGGATTAAGAACCAATTACAACGCTAAAAGTGATGTGATGTGTAAATCAAAGTGCCGTCAGGCTCATCAGTGCCAAGTGTTAAACTATTTTCTCATAGTTGGGTGCAGCGCACCAGAAGGTTCTACGTTATTAAACTTTATTTTTTTAATGTCAAGTCTGACATAGGGTTATATACTTAGTTATAAGTTTTTTGTTATCATTTTGATATCCATATATTGAATATAGTTTATTTTTGTATGTGAAACTCGTTGGGTAAATTCTGAGTACCAATGTTGCAATCTCTTCTTATATTATTGTATGAAAAAACGACTATTCCTTAATACTCGTTTTTGGGCGGGAATATGTTAAGATTTCAGGTACTGAAATATTAATATTTGTGATTGTCACCCTAATGGTTGTGGCAACATTTTTTTGTGTTGGCAATTGCCAGGGCGAGTTCGTATTGCCACGGATTTTAATTCCTTCTTCTCTTGTTACCATCCGTCTTGGGCGGGTCGTTTTTGGCAAAACGTCTGCTGCCAGGTTTTCACTTCATGTGGGTTATAAAACCGCGGAGAGAGATAGCATCATTGGGATCACCGTACATGAGCTACCCTACGGGTCTTTTTATTGTGTGAATAAAGACCAATTATTCAAGAGCTGGAGTTATTATTGAAGAGTTACTCCAGCCACACTTCTCTTTGGAATCTGGTTTTACCACGCCGGATTGCTCTGTCAGGAGAGCGGAAGTTGAGATCCTGAACAGGTATCTTCGGTGAGATTATTTAAGAGGAACGCTTTTTTACGTTCAGGTGACAAAATTTTCTCATCATATAATATTAGAGCTTGGTCCAATCTCTCCTTGAACAGGAACCACACTCCTGTCTTGTGACAGAATGCCCCCAGACTTTTACAAATCGCATCCATCGGGAATAGAGCTGAAACAAATTTTGATTAAAAAACTTATCTCAGCGCTTCCGGGTGAATCCGCTCCAGAATCTCGCCGCTTCAAAGCGTCTCCCCACACAGCTTCCGGATCTCCGTCACCAGCCGTCTCTTTCGACCGCTGATTGCCCGTGTCCGTCTCCCTGCAGCTACAGAATCCAGCCCTTTGTCCGGTCCCGCTTGAATAGCTGCAGCGACAGAATCTGAGCCCTTGCCCCAGGATCCGGATAAGTTCTTCCGTGAATGGTCTGCTGTCACCGTCTTCTTCTTACTGCATGCAATGCTAGCATGCCAACGCCAAATTTGCTCCCTCAATATACTGCAATATGGATGCAGGCTCTAATGCACGACCTCTTGACTTTGTGATGGCGTCTTCTTGGGTGCGTCCTCCATGCAACAATTTTTTTTCAATTGTCGCAACAACAATCTCCTCTCTTCTGTTTGATCAATTTCGTCTTCAGGTTCTTAGCCATTTGTGAAGTCGGCTACTATCGGCTGCGCCAGTTGTGATATCAGCTACTACAGGCTGAGTCAGTTGTAATGTCCAGCGGACTTACATTTAAAGTGTTGACGAATTATGATGGGTAATACTCAAATGAAGAGAGATTAACGGTACTGTACTAGTATTTATTGTGGAGCTGCCTAACGCAAAAGAGAACGGATCTAGCACGCATCGCCTTATATATCGCCTTATATTCGCGCAAGCATGCTATCTCGCTTACACTTATGGAAATGCGATTAAGTACCCAATTAATTATCCCTAAAAACCTTTAGCTAAATCATGTCGTGGCAACATTGATCACGTGACCAATGTAGTTCCTCCAACCGCCGCTGGAAAGGAAGCGACATTCCAGTTACGAGACTTGGCTCTTGAACACGCGCTTAAACATTAATTAATCTCATTTCCATTTCTACCCGCGAAGTATAGAATTGTAAATGTGTCTGACTAAGACGTAATAAATTATAAAACGTGGAGAAGGCTTTTATTGTTATAAATACACGCAATATCCTTCCCTGGAGTTAGAGTAAGTATATCGACGACTTCAAATAAGCCATCCCCACAATTGGTGACCTCTGACGATTAAAAATGGTCACATCTAGTGCCTTTCGACGTTTAACGCCATTTTTTTCAACGTATAGACCATTTTTAAAATTCTTTTTGCACGTGTTCTCGAGCCGCAGTTCCGTAGCTGGTTTCCTGGGAATAATCTGGTGAGTACCGTTTCAATTTTTATATACTTAAGCAATCTAATATATCCCAGTATTTAAAAAATTTATACCCTATGTTTTTTGGTTTTCAACGCAGAACGAATAATATCACAGATTTGTACAATTACGTAATAAATGAAGTTCGTGTGTTTTCGGGTACCGATTCACACGTGTCTAGCCATTTTGTTCTACCCAACTTTGCTAATTCAACTTAAAAAAAAAACAAACTGATGCAAGACTTTGTGGTAAAGCTTGAATATTCTCCAATCTCATGTTTTCACACTCCCAACTCTTGTGTGAATTTGATTTACGAGCATGTTTTTTTGAACGTTCGGATTCATCACAGGTTATGTTCGTATGCAAACACACGTATAAATCTGCAATTTAAAATGACCCTACTTGTGAACACTAATATATGTCCTGTTCTTATCTCGGATTAAGTGCGTGTTACCCTCTATTCTAGGCATCGAACATCTTCAGCAACGCGTGATGCTACATAAGGGAGCTTCTACAGACGAGTCGCCCTTCCTGCAGCCCTGTCTACAGCTGGACGCAGCCCCCATTGCCTGCATCAGCTGCGGACACCCTCAGAACGCGAAAGGGAGCATCTAACTCCGAGTCTCTATTCCTGCAGCCCGATCAACAGATCGACGCAATCTCCACAACCGCAGACATTCTCGGAAACCAGACCAGCATCAGCTCAACAACGTTCAGCCACGTAAATTTTTGACTCAACATCATTTCATTACATACACAATACACTCTGCAAAATAACATGTCACAATTTATACGACATTTCTAGTAATAATATCTTGCATACCCACCACAAAATTTCACAAGATAATATGTTACAATTCCGAACACATGTTTTGAAATAATGGTTCTTGATACCCACATCAAATGCTATCGCTTATTATGGTTCATTTATTATCGCATGTCGAAGATCGCTACTTGAATGCTAAATGTTTATTTTCGTAAAGGTTTGCACCTCGGATATTTTCTAGTAACTTCCGTAGATTTTACATAGATGTCAACATCTCGTAAAAATAATTTTTTCTTTGCGTGCTTATTACCGTTTAAATGTTGAAATGACCTCGGATGAAGAATCTCCAGCGACCACATCAACTCATCCACTCAAGACTTTGTTTCAAGAATCGATAACTCCGCAACCAAAATCAACCAACATGGAATCAACTGGTGAATCTAGTTCTGCGACAGCAGTACATCACGTGTCCGTGAGATTACCAAATCTGTGGAGGGATCAGATTTCACTTTGGTTTATACAGGCAGAAGCTCAATTTGCGAATTCGCGCATTAAAGAGGATTTCACGAAGTACAATATCATTATAGCAGCCTTGGATTCACAAACCTTACAATGTGTGAGCGACATTGTGACACATCCACCGAACAATGACAAATACGCCAATTTGAAAGCAGCCCTTATAGACCGACTCCAAGACTCGGCTGAGAAACGCCTCACACGCCTACTCACAGGAATACAACTTGAGGATAGGAAGCCAACCGGTCTATTGAGACATATGCTGGAGCTAGCAGGACCTACCTTAGCGGATAACGCAATTGTGCGTACACTGTGGTTACAACGCCTACCACAACATGTGCAAGCAATCCTGTCAGCACTACCCGACAACGACATTAACCAACTTGCCACAGCTGCAGACAAAATTCTAGATGTCTATCAATCAACCGATTGCAGCGCCATGGAAAATCGCAGCTTACCCAGTTCATCTCGTCAGGAACCAGCTGAACAATCCTTACTACTACAACTGCAGCAACAAATAACAGCACTTTCGCGTGAAGTATCCCAGCTACGCATAGCCAAAACCAAGCCCACATCAACCTATAGAGGACGGAGAAACCAGAGCCCCCGTCGTGAACCTGGCCGCTCAAGATCCGGGTCACGCAATCCATCTCCCAATAGGAATCAAGATGGAAAATGTTACTACCATGCAAGATTTGGAGAAAACGCACATAAATGCTCCAAACCATGTTCTTATGTAAAGAAGAAGTCGGGAAAACGACAACGGGAACACCCAATAGAGACATGTGAGATCCCTAATACCTCTTGTCGTCTCTTCATCTATGACCGGCGAACAAGTCATAAATACCTAGTGGATACCGGCGCGGACGTCTCTGTCATCCCTAGGAACATGACTTTTGAGAAAGGCTACTTAACCTCCGACAACTGCCCTACCACATTATATGGGGCAAATGGAAAACCAATAAAAACATACGGCACGAAAACAGTTGAACTCTACTTTGGCCTACGCCGCACAATGAAATGGCGCTTTATAGTAGCCGATGTTTCCAAACCCATCATTGGCGCAGACTTTCTTCACAATTACAACTTGACAGTCAACTTGAGACGAGCAAAACTTGAAGATCAGTCTACTGGATTAAAAATTAGAGGAGCTACCTACAGAGGACCAGCACCGGG
Source organism: Limnephilus rhombicus (assembly GCA_929108145.2). Classification (NCBI taxonomy): domain Eukaryota; kingdom Metazoa; phylum Arthropoda; class Insecta; order Trichoptera; family Limnephilidae; genus Limnephilus; species Limnephilus rhombicus. The sequence goes on along the minus strand of OV815291.1, from coordinate 46,698,935 downwards.
CATCGCCACAATTTCCTCTTCTCAAAAGTATCTTGACATATTAAAAAAATACCCTACGTTGACAAGGCCTACTATGCAGACACCGGATGCAATTAAACATTCTGTGACTCATTGCATAGAAACCAAAGGCCCGCCAGTATCTGAACGTGCACGCAGATTAGCACCGGCACTCCTTGAGGCAGCCAAGCGTGAATTTAAGTACATGATGGAACAAGGGATTTGCCGTCCTTCTAAAAGCAACTGGGCCAGCCCTTTACACATGGTAAAGAAGCCAAACGGCGAATGGCGTCCGTGTGGTGACTACCGAATCTTAAACTCAAAAACGGTCCCTGATAAATATCCCATAGCGCAACTTCAAGACTTCGCCCACAAACTGGCAAAAGCGAAGATTTTTTCAACCATCGACTTATCGCGCGCTTATCATCAGATACCCGTGGAACCTGAGGACATCCCTAAAACAGCCATCATCACACCGTTCGGATTGTTTGAATTCACCTCCATGCAATTTGGACTATCAAATGCAGCTCAGAGTTTTCAACGATTCATGCATGCAATAACAAGAGATCTAGATTTCTGTTTTGTCTACTTAGATGACATTCTGATAGCTTCCGCTGACGAAGAGGAACATAAAAAACATCTAGATTTGCTTCTCAAACGACTCGCTGATAACGGACTTGTCATTAATATCCAGAAATGTCAATTAGGAGCCGCAACAGTGAACTTCCTCGGACACACAATAACTCCAGAAGGCATGACTCCAATCAAGGACAAAGTCAAAGCAGTGACAGAATTCCCACAACCTAAAACTGCGAAAGAACTACGTCGCTTTTTAGGTATGTTGAACTACTACCGCAGGTTCCTACCAAATTCAATCAACACCCAAGCAATTTTATACGACAGTATTGCCGGTTACAAAAAGAATGACAAGAGGATTCTCAACTGGAACCAGGAGCAGACAAAGGCATTTGAAGATTGCAAACAACAACTAGCAAACGCAGCTCTACTTGCGCACCCAGACCCAAACGCAAAGCTTGCAATGATGGTTGACGCCAGTGACAAAGCATTAGGCTCTTCATTGCAACAATCAAAAGGAAACACCTGGGAACCGCTAGGATTCTTCTCCAAAAAGTTCACTCCCGCTCAACAAAAATACAGCACTTTTGACCGCGAACTTACCGCCGTTTATGAATCCGTGAAATACTTTAGGAATCACATCGAAGGCCGTCATTTCAGCATTTTCACAGACCACAAGCCAATCACCTTCGCATTAAACAAAAAACGCGCGTCTAGCTCTCCCCGGCAAGAGAGACAACTCGATTACATAGCGCAATTTACAACCGACATCAGGTATGTCTCTGGAAAAGAGAACGTTGTCGCGGACACCCTATCTCGCATCGATGAGATCAACTGTCCCACTGTAATTGACTTCGAGCAAATGCGGTTAGAGCAATGCCAACCTGACGGACAATTCAAGGCAAACGATGGCAGCACCCTTGCTCTACGTCAAATGGTGATCCCTGGCACTGACACTCGATTGTGGTGTGATATTTCAACAGGTCATGTTAGACCACTTGTTCCACCCAGCATGCGACAACAAGTCATAGCAAGCATACATAATGTTTGCCACCCTGGTATCTTGGGAACTACAAATACGGTAAAACAAAGATTTGTTTGGCCCTACATGGCGAAAGACATCAAGAGCTTCGTCAAACAATGTATACCTTGTCAAAAAGCTAAGGTAACTAAACATACGGTCGCACCTCTAGCAACGTACATATTACCTGAGGATAGATTCCGTAACATTCACATCGACTTAGTCGGACCACTACCGCTATGCAATGATTACCAATATATACTAACCATGATCGATAGGTTCACTCGATGGCCCGAAGCAATTCCCCTGAAGAATATGTCAGCAGAAACCGTAGCCACAGCATTGACTACGCATTGGATCGCTCGTCACGGAACACCTGACAGCATCACCACTGACCAAGGACGACAGTTCGAGAGTTGTCTCTTCAAAAAGCTCGCAGAAAAGTTTGGCATCAAACACTCAAGAACCACTGCTTACCATCCTCAAGCGAACGGTATTATAGAAAGATGGCATCGTACTTTAAAAAGTTCTCTAATTGCATGTGGAGAACAAAACTGGGTTGAGAACCTACCTCTAATACTTCTCGGTTTGAGAGCTACAGTGCGTGAGGACCTAAAATGCTCCCCCGCAGAACTTACGTATGGCAGGACATTAAGACTTCCCTGCGACTTCTTCTCAGAAACTCCTCGCGAGGAACCCGATACGTATGTAGGACGCCTACAGAGAAAGTTCGAAAGTATCAAATCGACCCCTGCCAGTAATCACAGCGCAAGAAAATTTTTTGTGCACAAGGACCTACCTGTCGCCACTCATGTCTTCCTGAGAACAGATAGCGTAAGAAGACCCCTTCAGAACCAATACGAGGGTCCTTACAAGGTAGAACAACGTGATGACAAAACATTTGTCATATCAATAAAAGGCAAATCCAAACGCGTCTCCATAGACCGACTCAAGCCTGCTTTCGTTCCGGTTGAAGAAAACGTCACGATACACCCACCAGTTCCCGTTACACCGATAACCAAGATCACAACGCGTTCAGGTCGGCATGTACATTTCCCAAAGAGACTGGGGACGTAATAATGCACAAAAAGATATTTTTATTTGGCACTTTTCTCATTCATAACTCATGATGGAAATTAAATAAATTTCACCTAGCTTTGTATTGCAAACCATATTCATAAAGTATACTTTTCTTTAAAATACTGCGAACAACACAATATTAAAATGCACAGATTTTTTATGGAAATCCTACCTGTAATATTGTAAATTGTCAATTAACATAATCTAAAACTTAGATCATTATTGTGTATTCACAAGTGTGAAACACCTTCAATACGATGTAACAACTCATCATTTTACTGCATAACTCATGCAACTTAAAAAAAACATAACATAAAATCATTTCTAATTAGATGAAAACTTTTCATCATTCAACTGCATAATTAGTGCACTTCAAAGGTACTACAAACACCACTGTGTTTTTACAATTCTTAAAAATTTTATAATTAAAAATGTAAAATTCACATCATACAACCGCATTTATGCGTTACTACATGTATTACGGCATTATCGTAATAGCGATTATAATCAACTTTTCGCACAATTAATTTAAATCATCATATTATACATTATGTACCAATGTACACACTATCTACTCTACAAACTATGTACATAGTAGGTGACTCCTTACCACATGGTAAACATTGTTATTTATGCATTTTTGTTTTTTAACCATGCTTCCCTGGATGTACACGGCACTCTTATACATCCAGCGAATCATGTGGTTGAAATTATTTATTTTTAAATATACTTTTTCTTTCACGATTATACACTTACAAGTTAAAGCCACTTTGTCTTACGTACGTAAAGGAACATGGTTATTCGACTTACATCAACAAAAAACACACTTTTACGTACTGAGGACAATGTGCAGCTTCTTTGACTTAAAAATCGTCATTTTTCGCTACAGATTCGCATAAACCTTTATTATTTATAATTTTATGATGAACGCCTAACTAAGGCTCCAAAAATATAATACTTAAGAAAACTCTACCATATCTACTTATGTATCAATTTAAATATTTCTTACACTAGATATAGCTTAGTTTAAAACATACCTTCTACTATAGTTTTCTTTTTCAATATAACTCATGTACAAAATACAGCATTCCGCTATATACAACCTACCATCGAAATGTTTATCAAGTTAATTACAACTTTTAACCACACATTTGCGATTTTTCAAACATGTATAATGTTATTTTAAGGTTACTTTAAGTCATAGTTTTAAATATTTTTTTGTATACAATCAATGTATAATGATTTTACAACCAGCGTTTCTAATTACGCATGACTGGTAAAATAATTTTACTAACTCTGAACATAGTTCATTGAGGCAACAAATTCCATGTACCACTACAATCAGCTGGAATCATATCTCAAATTCCATGTACCACTACAATCAGCTGGAATCATATCTCAAATTCCATGTACCACTACAATCAGCTGGAATCATTTCTCAAATTCCATGTACCACGCTATATTATGTACACCAATGCTCCGAACACCTAGTTCGTCGATGCGTTTAACACTGTAAATAAAGTAAAGAGTTCATAGAGCTTGACAAGTTTTAAAAACATTATTTAAAACTAACTTGTAAATACTCACACCTAAGAATTAACTGATTTCAGCAACAAATAAAATTGTTTATAAGATACAATAGTATAGTAATCTCAACATTACGTTTCATTGTTACACACTTAATTTTATGATTTCATGTATTAGAAGTAAGATTTTCAGTAATTTTTTTTTTGGTTAAACCATTAATATCTTCCAATGTGTTCTTGAAAGTATAACAGCAGTCTACTTCCAAAAACTAACTAATCATTCTACTCTGCTCGAGTAACCTGCACAATTTTCCGAACACATTGGAGACTATTCTTGTTTTGACGGAAGGTGCCGCCGTCAGAATAGGATTAACATCACTGGTATAGTCTCTCTTAACGATTTTCTATTGTTTATGTTTATCGTTAGCACTGGATGGGAGGCTATGGAAATGCGATTAAGTACCCAATTAATTATCCCTAAAAACCTTTAGCTAAATCATGTCGTGGCAACATTGATCACGTGACCAATGTAGTTCCTCCAACCGCCGCTGGAAAGGAAGCGACATTCCAGTTACGAGACTTGGCTCTTGAACACGCGCTTAAACATTAATTAATCTCATTTCCATTTCTACCCGCGAAGTATAGAATTGTAAATGTGTCTGACTAAGACGTAATAAATTATAAAACGTGGAGAAGGCTTTTATTGTTATAAATACACGCAATATCCTTCCCTGGAGTTAGAGTAAGTATATCGACGACTTCAAATAAGCCATCCCCACACACTCATACAATTCACACAGACATTACATATATTCATTTCAATTTACGGTTTCGTCATTTTTACTCCTAAAATAATTTCTCTCAGGACCTATGTTTCTTAGGGGATGCTGTGTGGAGGATCTTTTTAAGGAATGGGGAGGATAGAAAGTTCTGGGAAGGAAAAAAATATGAGGGGTGGGTAGGAATCTGGGGGTCAGTGTGTCCGGGAGTGACGGACGTATGAATCCATCCCTCCAACTGTGGTGCAAGGCAATGGGTCGAGAGAGTCCGGCTGGAAAGGTCAAAAGGCCTCTCTCAACCAGTCTCTCTCGATCCGGCCCGCCACGCAGCAGGTGGGCAGGCGCATCAACTGCCAAGACCCGACATAAGTCACCTCATGAACCCGGGCACCCCTGCTAAATCACCAAACATAGCGAACCACTTGGGGTGATCTATGGCAGAGGTGTTGGTTATTCAATAAATGGTTCCCGGGGCGGCGGCACCCGTATCCGCCTCCCGAATTCCCGTAAGTAATTGTAAAAGTAAGAAAATCACAAAAATATAAATCCGTACACAACGTCATCTCTGATAATGACAAAAACAAAACACGGACAGTTGCGCATTGATAATTGCTTCATTGCGTAATTTTTAACTTAATAAAAAAACTGAATTTAATTCAACAGCTATTGATTCTGAGGCGGTACGAAGTTCGTCGGGTCAGCTAGTTACCAATAAAGAAGTACAACCAATGGATAAATTGTCTTATAAAACTACATTTTTAGTGAAGAGAAACAATGACGTTAGAAATGGAAAAGTTACAATTCACATTTACAGTCTCAGCAGCATCGGATGGTAAAACCAATATAATTTGCATAACCTCAATCGAGACACCTGATGGACGCATATTTGATATTCCCGATGATTTCAAACACACAAGCAAACACACCGCCATAACGACCACGGATGTTTATGCCAAAATAAAGAGTTGTCTAAAGTCTAAAGAAAAGATACCAAATACGTAAAATATGGATTCCCGTAACAGAAGATTTGAGGAAAATTTATTTAGATGAAGGTGAGAATTTACAATTTGGTAACCAATACCTTGAAGAAATTACATATGAAACGAAACTTTCTGACAATAATATCAGTAAAGGCACTGAAAATAAAAATCTAGGAAAAATAGCGGAAAGATTTTTACTCGGGAAGTTTTCAGGAAAAACATCAAATGTTAACCAATGGATCAATGATTTTGAGAATGAATGTACACGTTTCGAGATGTTAAAGGAGACAGAAAAAATTGACACTTTAAAGTATTTACTTGAAAAACAGTGCCTAGATTGGTACACTAGTATGTTAATAAAATGTACAGTAAGCGCAGGATGGGCAATATGGAAAACAAATGTTTGTGAAACATACTGAAACAAAGGTTGGTCACAAGTTAAATATGCATTTGCATTTAAATTTCAAGGAGGTTCATTCCGTAATGTTTTTATATTATATAATCAATATTTTTATTTATCTCTAATAACAATATTGACTCTCAGACATTAATTCATCTTATTGTTATGGGTCTACCAGATTACATAATGTACAAAATGGATAAGGAATCAATAAAATCGACTGCAAATCTATTCAATGAAATTGGTAAACATGAACAAACAATCAATAAAAATAATTGTAATAAATTCAAGAGAAATACATTTGATAATAGAGTAAGAATTGATAAAATGAAGCCTTGCAAAAATTGTGAAAAATTAAATAAAGGTAGCCGTTTTCACTCTGAAGAAAAATGCTGGTTTAAACAAACTGATGACTATGAGAACAAGAGAAACTATAATAAGAATGATTTTAGATTTTCGCGGCCAAAAGTATTTTAGTTGTTTGTTTTGGGGGTGTTACGCCGTGTTACGCTACCTCCTTCTTTAGCCAACTTTTCGGACAGCGTTACAGTGTCCATAATCAGGGCAGACGTGTAAATGTTAGTGGTAAAATGTGTGCTTAAGTACTTCGAAGCAATACCGTGTTGCCAGCTTCACTCCACTGCGAGCTGGAATTACAGTAAACTTGAAGATGGTTTTCTGCATTTAGCTTTGGTGTAGCCGTCAATTACCGGATACCAAGAACTATTGAGCTTAGCTCCGTCGTCTCTATTAATGTTAATAGGATTTTTATGAATTTCAATTGCCTCTGTAATTAGGCGTGCTCTATAAGTTTTGTGTCTTCCTAGGACTTCAGGAACAAATCCAAAGTAATGGCCGGTTTCAATTAAATGCTCGGCGATTGCCGATTTGTCAGGGTGGCCAAGTTTACACGCTTGAAAATGTTCCGATATCCTTTTAGAGATCGTCCGCTCTGTTTGGCCCACATAGACCTCATCACATCCGGAACAGCTGAGTTTATATACTCCATCTGTTTCTAGAGGAAACTTGGTCTTTGCAGGCCTCAAAAATGCACTGGAGCGTAATGGTTACCCGGCAAGGCAGACAAGGCAAATCATAAGAGCCAAATCTGCACCAAATGAAGACAGAATTGAACAAGAGTCAAAGGGCTGCGCTTTCCCGCCTTACGTTCACAATGTGACAGACAGAATTGCCAGGCTTTTGTAAAAAGAAAGCATCAAGACTGTCTTCGGAACCAGGACAAAAATACGAGACTTTTTGAGGCCTGCAAAGACCAAGTTTCCTCTACAAACAGATAGAGTATATAAACTCAGCTGTTCCGGATGTGATCAAAATATTCCTTTTATCCATCAGTTCCCATTCAAATTGGAATACAAATAAAGCGTTAGTTTTCACACTTTTGATTTGACACAAATTGATTTGATGAACACAAGCACAAACAAACAAAATAGCTTATTGTGTAGTTTTCTCTTTAATGTTACAACTGTACGTGGCTTTAGCATTTTTCCTCTCCACAGTCGTTATAATATAGAACTTCAACTGTAGTGAACGTATAAAGATTATTGTTATTTTTGTTTATCTAAATTAGGTGCTGTTTATGTTAGAATCGTTATTCTGCCCTCAAGTCCCGCGGAAATGGGAGATTCCTTTGCGATGTATCTCTCCAGAATGTCAATGTCGAGTCCCCATTCCTCGACATGCTCCTTGTTATTTGATAACATCTGTGTAACAAAAATAATAACATTATTAAAAAAAAAACAATAGGATAAAATTATTGATGATTCCTGCATCATAATTAAGTACTACTGAGCAATGAACAAGAGTTTCCCGGCATTGCACAGGTAAACAGGTTAGCAGTTATTGAAAAGTTTTATTTACATCGAATCCGCCTCCTCCATTGACTATGAAGCTAGGGGCAGCTAAACGGTATTTGGTTTCCAGCTCAATGGGGGAGTAGGTGGCTGGGAGGGTGCAGTTGGCGCACCTGATGATTGCTGACACAACCCTGTTTCCAACTGGCATCGTCACGTTGTACACAATTTTCAATCCTGAAAAAATATTCTGTCAGATTATCGTTAAAAACGTGATAGTTAATAAATCATACGATTACTTCTTTCACAAGGATAAATGTCTAAAATGTTATTTTTTCAGCTATAGAAGACGACATTTATTTCCGGATATATCCACTAGAGATGAGTGATGAAGCACACTGCAATGCTTTCCTATTTAGGAAAGCATTGCAGTGTGCTTCATATTGATATTTATCAACTCAAGAAATAAAAGGAAACCAAATCCCAAAAAAAGCAGTTCGTTCATACTAACTGTGATAAATTTATAAAGTTCATATACACACATTTCCAGGGTCTTTTGTTGCAGGGTCCTTAGACTATGGCATGTCAAAAAATGGCATTCTGAGATAGTTGGAATCAAAGTTTCAATTCTGGTACAAAAATCAAAGAAGGTATGTACTATTTTCTGTCGTTAATTTTTGACTTCGTTCGTTTAGAGATGTATATGCAGGTATTTAACAATGTTTTCAAAAAGAGTGCATTATTAATTCAAAAATATAAAATTCATAATCTAATACTAGGGGTGTGAAATGCTCTGATGAAAGTCAGAACTATTAATTTGAAGATTTTTTATTTTAATTTTTTTATTGTGATATAAAAAATATGAGTTACATATATAAATATATATTTTTAAAGATATTATATTAAAGGAAGTTTTTGGTCATGTATACCTTATCAGAAAAGAGGATCTCTTGTGCCTGATAAGGGAGCCACGATTTCTACTTAGGTTGTAAGTTATAATATGTTTTGTATAAAATATTTACTTTTTACTGTAAGTTTTTTTTTAAGATATTGAAATGAAGCTGGATACATTGAATTCTGACTATTTTTATGTTATCAACATCAGCTTGAAGACGCAGGCAATCATCAATATTTCTATTTGTAAAAAGCATTAACTTTGTGGCTCGCCATAATTTACAATAAAAAACACATACATTTGTTTAAGACCACTTTTATTTTAAACACTCTACCGGTTTCAGAAGCACCCTTCCTTCGTCAGGAGAATATTATAACTGTTAAGACTGTTATTGATTATAACTGTTATTATAACTGAGAATGTTATAATATTCTTAACTTGATTATAACTGTTATTATAACCGAGAAGAATGTTATAATCTTCTTAACTTGATTATAACTGTTATTATAACTGAAAATGTTATAATATTCTCCTGACGAAATAAAGGGTGCTTCTGAAACCGGTAGAGTGTTTAAAATAAAAGTGGTCTTAAACAAATTTATGCGTTTTTTTATTGTATCAATATTTCTTCTTAGAATCGTTAACGAAAAGGAGAATGGGAGAAAAACAGATGACCAGCAATATTATTAATGAAAATGTAGAAGAGAAGAAGCCCTGGAATTGGCCCTTGGGGAACTCCTCGAAAAAACAAGAATCTTAGCGAATCGGAAGATTCCCTTGGTGACAATAAAATATACTTGACCGGTTTTTGATTCTTGGATTAAGCTGCCAATGAAAATGAAGATTTTATATTGTAGGCGTTGTTCTACCATCTTGAACCCTGAGACATTTGGATTAAAAATAATAACTCATTCTCGGTCACGAGGTATTTTTTGAAAGATTTTCTACGCATTCCTTAAATATTTTTGTTTGATCACTTTTTGAATGCTTACAAAGTTGTTCATTTTCTATATCGTTTCATAATTATTTTTTTTTAATGCACACACGCTTTTACAATCTGGCTGCATTGTAGGTTAGGTCACCTGAGACTTGGAGCCGGAAGTAGTTCTTGTGCAGCGTGTGGTAAAAGGCATATTCAAGCGCATCGAGGATGTGCTTTCCTTCAACCTCAAATGTCATCAAATCGTCGCCGAACGGTTGGGCGGTTACCAGATCTTCATAGGTTATTGCTGAAACGAATGTATTTAACGATTAGTTAACATGTAGTTAATGTTTTGGCAAAAAAACACAAAAACAAAACAAAACATAAGTAAACGTAATGAGCAAGATTAAGAAAGGGAAAGGGTAATGAGTAAAATTAAAAAACGGACCGTCAAATGGTTTGAGAATGTAAAGCGAATGAACGAAGAAAGTAGTGTAAGAAGAATATATGACGCAAATGTGAATGGTAGAAGAAGTCGAGGGCGCCCAAGGAAGACATGGCACGATCAAGTGAAACGGATACTTGAGACGGGCCATGTCAAGAGTCAGAATATTAGAAGAGTATGTATGAGACGATGTATGAATGTGAATGAGGCAAAGAGTGTGTGCCAAGACCCAATTGTTTAGCGGTCCATATCCACTGCCTACCCCTGCGGAGCGGAGAAACGGCGTGATGATTAGTTAGTTAGTTAACCCTCCGATGGGCAATGTGGCCTGACCAGGCCATTTTGGTTTTCAAAAGGATTATCTTTTTTCCATTGTTTTTTTGTGAAGTGAAGTGCTACCAATATACTATACAACTCGGGGAGCTGCATCTAATGGTGCTAATTAGTTGGTATACCTTATATTTTTTTGTTATAACAAAAAATAAGACAAAACTTCAAGGACCGTACCATGTGGCCTGACGCATTTAATATTTTTCGTTGTCTGGAACGTTCTTTTTCTCGACACAAATCAAGTTTGAACAAGTTTGGTTTGGCTTCTGGGTCTGGGTACATCAGACAGCATATATATACATACCCAGCTGCTCAATTCGAGTTAGTCTTTCGTTGTGTACGGACCTCGTCACCTTAGTTCTTAATAATTGTCCAAACGACCATTTGAAAATTTTACCGGAGGAAAAGGTTTTCTTTCATTATTTCAATGAAACATTATCATAGGTGTTTATGATAAAGCTATTTCCTTAGACAAAGGTCTCATTAGTTTAAATAATTCTTAGTTAAGTGATTAACTTCCATTTTATATACTTATTTTTAGTTTTAAAGAGTGGAGATTGAACAAAAACTAAAATGGTCGTTTGGACAATTAAGAACTGAGGTGACGACTTGTAGAAGAAAATTTTATGTTTTTTTTTAACATTTATTTGTTTTTCTTGGATTTTTTCCAAAATGGCATCATTAGCAAGATTGTTAGCTAGCCGTTGTAATCGCCTTACATGTGTACAAATTCGAAATCATGAGGCAATTTTGGTCGGAATAAATTAATGAATAAATAAAAGAAATAAATTGTTTCTCCCTGCATGTCTTTTCCCGTGCGTCCCGTTCCCCTCCCGCACCCCCCTTCCCCTCCCACGTTTCCCTTCAACCTTTCCCTCCTACTCTCTCCCCTCTCCCGCTCCCCCGTCCCACCAACCCTCCGTTCTCGCGTTCCATATATTCAGTCCCAGTACATTCAGTTTTCAAACAGCTCCCGTGCCACCTATTACAATTTTTTATTCAAATTTTCATTTTTCATATATTACAAATATTCATTTTTGTATATTATACGAACAATCAATCTAATTTGGTGCCTAACATTGGTACGTATTAAAATATCTATAATTTTACAACCATAGACAATTTTTTTGCTATAAAAAAATAGCTGCCTGCAAAATTCACATTCATCAAACGCGCGGACTGTCCAAAATAGTCGTTAAGTTTTCTGAAATTATCCAATTTTCTGCGCAATTTTCTTAATTTTTATTTCCGTACGAACCTTCTATAAACAAAAATTTTAACGAAAAACAAAAAAACGACTTCAAAAATGCACTAAAAAGTAAAAAAATAATTTCATATTCTTCTACAACTTAATAATAAACTTACTTTATTTACTCATCAATATGTATTTTGATTGTTATTTTTGGAGTCAGTGTTAGCCAGGGTAGGTTTGTAACTACATACATAGTTATAAGTGAGATGTGCTTGTATCGCACGCGCGACTTGACGAGGCGAGAGGCGAGAGCGGGGCCGCTGCCGGAGGGGAGCTGTCAAGTGAACACGCCGGGCCGGGTACCTTGGCTGACGCCGACTCCAAAAATAACAATCGTACCTACATATTGATGAGAAGAAAAAGGAAGTTGATTATAAGTTGCAGAAGAATACGAAATTATTTTTTACTTTTTAGTGCATTTTTTTGTTTTGTTAAAATTTTTGTTTATTTTTTGATTTTTAGTGAATCTGAAGTACACTAACTAATTTGTCTGAATATGGAAAAACCTAATAAATGTGCTGCTCATACGAGACAGGCCATTTGACCATAACGACGTTACGATAGGTGACTCAAAGATGAAATGTACTTGAAGTACATCCTTTCCAATAAAAAGAAGAATCATCGAAACCGGTTGGCGTGATATTGAGTTATTCGTCCATTTGTCGCGCACATACTTAATGCAAATTTATGACTTATATGGTTTTCTCATGGATGCCATTATCAGAACTGGACCAAATTGAACTAGGACCCCACGGAAAGCATTAGCTTTCAAATAAAAAAAGAATCATCAATATAAATTTACCCAGTCGAAAGTTTTGAGGTAACAAACATTAAAAAATATATATATAATCGAATTGAGAACCTCCTCCTTTTTGAAGTCGTTTAAACTAGATAAAGTCGTTCTGAAGTTATGACGTGACAAATGACGTCATGACGTTGAACTGAAGTTATGACGTGACAAATAGGCATTAGCGCCAAAAAGGGGGAGTTTTCGACCTCGGGTCACTTGAGCTTTTGCCGCCATTTTGAAAAAACCAGCTGAAATCGCGCCAAAATCTAGTTTTCCTCAAATATCTCGTTTCCAATAAAAATTTCGGATAAAGTAGCTTTACAAGTTGAGTAGAACATAAAATTAAAAAAATTTCTTCTATCTCTAATAAATATCGAGATATGCAGTTATAAAAACGTGTATAAGTTTATAAAAACAGGTAAATTACCCGACTTGGTTTTGTTTTATGTGCGTATCTCTTTTCCAGTACAATTTTGTGAAAAAAATACTGATATGGATTTTGTAAACAATTAAATTTCATAAAAGACGTGGTTAGTGTTTAATGTTTTTATCGCAATTAGGTATCCAGGTTCTAATACAAAATTTTCACAAAAATTAGGTCAAAAACTGAATCAGAAGAATGGTGTTGGCATATCTTGATTATTATTCTTTTTAAACAATTACTGTTGAAATAACACGTTACGTACATAACAGCAACATTAACCATATCAATGTAATCAAAACATATAAATAAAATTAATAATTAAGGTCCATGGATGTAGTAAAAAAACTATAAATTAACGAGAGTGGGGGATTACCCCAGAGTTGAATCAGGAACATCAGAGTAACATGTAGAGATGAGGCCTGCACGAATTAAGAGGGATGATAAAGACGTCCAAACTCTCATTGATTGGTTTACTTGCCATGAACCATTTCCTCAAACAAACATGATTATGTCTATAAGCAGTGGCACGATCGAGGATAGCAAAGTAACTTGTCACATGGCTGAAAAGATGGGGAAATTTGCTAAGTCTAAAGTTATCAACCAGAACTTTGGAAACCTACACTTAAAACGTAAGGATGCGATAGTTTCTCTTGCGGCGGTGACCAGCAGAATATAAAATCAGGGAACCTGAGGAAAATAATTTCCCTCAGGACCTATGTCATCTTTGAGGATGCTGTGTGGAGGGTTTTTTTGGGGAAAGGAAAGAGAGGAAAAGGTTTTAAGGGGTGGGTTGGAATCTGGGGTTCAGTATGTCCTGGTCATCCACCTCCAAGACCTAGACAAACCTCACCCCATGAACCCGGGCACCCCTGCTAATTCACCAAACGTAGCGAACCACTTGGGGTGTTAAAAATAAAGGTTCCCGGGGCGGCGGTACCCATTCCCGCCTCCCAAATTGATGAATATTTCCAATATAACTATCTCCTGTCCCATTGCCTCTTTACTCAGAGGAAGGCATGCACCAAGGCAACCAAGTCCATATTTTACTCATTGTTCAACTCTCTACCAAATAACAGAAAGCAGTAAAATACACGTAGTTGATGGAGAATATTTACTGCACAATGTTGTATAGGGTCGTACTCAACCTTTTTCAATATTTTTCAGCAATATGTCAGGTATAAACAAAATTAATATGGAGCCAATGCAGTGGTGGTATTCGATGGATACCCGGATTCGGTTGAAAAGAAAAGCACTAAGGAAAAATTTCTGGGAAATGGGAAGAACAAGTCTCGTTTTATTTCCCTACTCAGCCTCATTTGAACGATCGCAAATAACCACAGTACATGCTGAAGAGGATGCTGATGTTCTCATAATAACCACAACAAAGTCGTTATCATCTCAACATGATGCAGTCACAATCATTGGTCAGGATATCGATCGACCTGTTGATACTCCTCACAGCTTTCTCACTTCCAAACGTATATTGCCAAAAAGTTGGTAAAGGAAAATCACCCAACGCGTTGTACTCCAACAAATGTTTTAAACACATTGAAATAGTTGAAAACATTTTATTCATTCGTGCCGTAAGTGGCTGCGGCACAACTGTTATTCCGTTTGGTCAAGGTAAATAAAAGTTTTGTAATATTCTTCTCAAAAACCACCCAGTGAATAAAACATATTCGCGTATTTCAAGATCCAAAAGCAAAGCGAGAAACAATCACTTTGGCTGCCGAACAATTCTTTGCACTTTTTTATGGCGGCAATGAGAAATCAATTGTGGAAAATTTAAGGTAAATTCTTTTTGTCAAAGGAGTGAAAAAGAAATAATTCAATTTATCCAGTATTTCTACTATCGTGGTACGAGAACACAACAGAATGGAGTTGGCAGGAAAACACTTATTTTTCTTCTTCTTCAGCACAATTTATTTAATGCAATAAATACTATTATTACAAGAGGGTCTATCTATCCTTACTCGGGTGTTCAACGACCACACCACACTGACAAATATCAAAGTCTGTACTTCGATCTCTCTATTGTCAGTTTTCCAATACTGAACCGTAGGTATAACTCGTACCTCCCAGCGTCAGTATAATTACACAAATAAAGGCACACAGCGTGTACCTTATAGCTTTACTCTACTAGCAAAACTAACGCAAAGTGCCTATCTTCCCTCTGCGCAACTGAAGATACACCGTGTATCTTTCAGTTCCACCGCAACAACAACACTCCTTCACTCTAACAGCAAGACTGACTCTCTGTTCCAAAAATCACAATATTTAAAGAAAAACATACAAAAGTGAGACAGCATATTTGTGCTGCTCCCACATCTGGAAAAATCCCGCAATAAAACAATTGCCCTAAAGTCGACCAAAAGGGCCATCAATAAAACTAAGTACATCATAAAACACTTAAATGGAGAAATGGTGGGGACTAAGATTAAAATATTCCCCCATCTCGAATTCTTAAATTTAACCCACAATAAAATTACTTTTAAAAGTTTGCCAAAACGGGCACACCAATAGGTACAAACTAACTTAATGTTAAGGTACTTAAACCTAAGGGATTAAGTTCCTTTAGTTCGGGTCATAAAAGGCCGCTAGCAAACCCTTTCCATTTTGGCGGCTGCAATAAATATTTATGGGTTGTATTTGAAACGTACAGGTATACATACCTACTTAAAATTAAACAATTTAAGGAATAAACAATTTCTTACGAATCGGTAAAGCAATGTATCTACATAATTACCAGCCATTAAAACTACTTCGAGGGTCAGACCTTCTTTGGAAAAACCGAGGGATAATATTTTGTTTGCATATTTTAGGCGATGTTTCATTTACACGAATCTTACGAACTAATTATTATTTTACTTATAATTAAATAGAAGAAATCGCATTCTGGAACAAACATCCAGGCTAACACCCATCATGCGGTCCAGCAAACATGCTTCAAGAACATACTTACAAGTGCAGATTTGGCTTGGTCACCACAAAGATCCAACTGAATGGAGGTGGAAGAAGGACGCTGTTGGGTTACTAACTCTAGTACCAATGATGAAGGACGCTGCACCTCAGGCGTTGCTGAACTTTATATCATGCCAAAGTGCAAACGTAGAAATTCGGGTTTGAAATGCTCCCAACTCTGTTTTCACTGTAATGGCAGCTCGTGCGAGAATGCTGTGGAAGCTTTCGTTCATGATGATGACGAGGAATTTGTGACCCTGTCGCCACAAATTCGGCTGATGAGCAGTAGAAAGACTATATTGAAGCTGTTCGGGGCACGTAAGTGGCAGTAAGAAACTAAAGTCAATAGTCATATATTTAAAGAAAATACTTTTTTTACCACATCTATGTACCTTATTTATTAATTTTATTTGTTTGTTTTGATTACATTTATGGTTAATGTTGCTGTTATGTACGTTACATGTTATTTCAACAGTAATTGTTTTAAAAAAATAATAATCAAGTTATGCCAACACTATTCTCCTGATTCAGTTTTTGGCCTAAATTTTGTATTAGAACCTGGATACCTAATTGCGATAAAAACATTAAACATATACCACAGTCTTTTATGAAATTTTATTTTCTACAAAATTAATATCAGTATTTTTTCACAAAATAATACTGGAAAAGAGATACGCACAAAAAATCAAATCAAGTCGGGCAATTTACCTGTTTTTATAAACTTACACATGTTTTTACGGAGGCATCTACTAATATCTACAGGAATTCCAAAAACTGAAAAAAATCGGACGAATATCTACAGCTCAAACTGCTGACTAATATGTATGAGAACCAAAGTGCGTACGAATATCGACAGCTCAAACTGCTGACTAATATCTATGAGAACCAAAGTGTTGACGAATATCCACAGCTCTGGCAGAGGTTGGATTTACAATAAGGAACTCCAGTGAAAAATATTATGGCTTTAAAAAAATATGTTCATATAGACCAATAAACGCTGATTCTGAATATGTAAGTTTTATTTAATAAAATTAAACGCAGAGTTTTTAAAAAATTATTAAAAAGTGCATTTTTAAACCTCTCGAAAAAACACAGCGTCAAGTTGGCATTACTGAAATGGTTAGTGGTGACGTCACTGCTAACCTGTCACCTGGTGATAGCGTGTTGAATGTTGTATTGACATTTGAAATCACGACTGAAATGACTTGAAGTGACCGACTGAATGACCTACGCAATTCAACATTTCGTGTTTTTGGTTTATTTTCGTAGTGTTTAAAAAGATTTAGATAAATAATAGTTTTTGTGTTTATTGAAACATTATTTAGGCCCCCAACAATTAAAATCATTACGGAAAAGGACTATATTTGCGGACAATCTGCAATAAATTTTGCCTATTTGAGGTTAAAGTCGTGTCATATTTGACATTTGGTTTATGATACATCGATCGTATTTTTAAATTGTTTTTAGTATTAAGGGCTTTTTATACAAGTGATTACACAATCTTCAAGATCAGTGTATTATAAATACCAATGTTTCTGTATGTGTTATACATAGTACAATGTACAAAGTCACCCCTGAACACGAAATTCGATGGTTTACGATGTCATCTACATTTGCAATGAAAAATATGATTTATTGTTTTTATATTGCACTTTGGTACAATATAATAGCAGTAACGATGAGATGTGGACATTTTACCAATGTTTTGTCTATATTAAAAGCAGTTAATCTTGAATAAAAGCGCCTCGCCTCACCTAAAAGTCATCCTAAAGTAATTCCGCCATTGATTCTTCTGGACTCTTCATTCAAAACAGGGATGTTCTGCCCAAAAACAATATTTCCTTAGATTTCGAGGTGAAATTTCCCTAGAATTTCACATTTACGCAATTACCTACGTAGCCACTTGATTGTGTAACACTAATCCTTTTCTATTTTAATTAATATGATTAATTAATTGGAAAGATAGCGGAACTTGGTAAATGTACTTATAATACTGTGCTTTTCCAAATAAAACACTTTTTGCTACGTGAAATAATAATTTTCAAAGCACAAATCCACTCACCCACTGAATTAGAAAAACTGATCTCCCCCCCCCTCCCCCCCCCCCCCCTCCCCCACAGTACACAGTACAGTAGTTTTTTAGTACACGAAAAATAAATACAAGTGATATCTCATTATACCCCCCCCCCCTCGTGATATTTCGTGATTTTCTCCGAACTTCCCCCCCACCCCTTTCGAGCCTCACGTGATTAATGGACGACCCCTAATATCATTTTGAGTTGTCAGTGTTAAAAATAACATTGCTTATAAATAAATGAACAATAATTAAGATTCATGGGAATTCCAAAACAAAAAAATAAATATATATAAAAATAATACAAGTAATATTGTCATATGTAATAAAATCGCGGATCGCTAATAGAGAACTCCAGTCCAATTTTTTTTATTTTTTTTATGAATAAAGATCTTCAAACTTAAATAACTGCACTTTTATTTTTATTTTTATAGTTAGTTTTAATAGTTAAAATAATTGTCAAAGTTTTAATTTTCCAAGACCCCACGAAAAGCACCGTATCTATGGTGGATTGTTTGACGTCTTCACCCACCGATAGTTTATTTATTTTCAAGTTGTCATTTTGAATCAGCTATGTGTAGGGAAATTTCCCTAGATCTAGGGGAGAAAAATATTTTTTAGGGAAAAGGGAAATCGTGACTAAATCTAGGGAAATTTTGAACTCTGGCAAATTTTTTATTACATATGACAATATTACTGGTATTATTTATATATTTTTAATATATTTTTATATACGTGTATATATTTTTTGGAATTCCTATGAATCTTAATTATTGTTCATGTACTTGCATGCAATGTTATTTTTAACACTGACAACTCAAAATGATATTATGTATCTAAAAAGATAAATGGGACCTCTGAAAAAAAAAAAAAATTTAAGTTCCGTTTTATCGATGATTGCGGTTGATTTTTATTGTGCAAAGTGATTTTTTTTATTTGGAATTCAGTGTTGAGTGTATTCGAACTTTTAAATTATTATTTCACGTAGCAAAAAGTGTTTTATTTGGAAAAGCACAGTATTATAAGTACATTTACCAAATTCCGATATCTTCCCAATTAATTAATCATATTAATTAACATATAACAGGATTAGTGTTACACAATCAGGTGGCTACGTAGGTAATTGCGTAAATGTGAAATTCTAGGGAAATTTCACTTCGAAATCTAGGGAAATAATTTTTTTGGGCAGAACATCCCTGTTTGAATGAAGAATCCAGAAAAAATCAATGGCGGAATCAGACGGAATGCTTTGGGATGACTTTTATGTGTGAGGTGTGTTTTTTATTCAAGATTAACTGCTTTTAATATAGAAAAAACATTGGTAAAATGTCCACATTTCACCGGTACTGTTATTGTATTTTAAAAAAGTGCAATATAAAAACAATAAATATCTTTTTCATTGCAAATACAAGTGACATCGTATTTCGTAAGCCTCGAATTTTGTGTTCAGGCGTGATTGTAAATTGTTTTATGTATAACACACACAGAAACACTGGTATTTATAATATACTGATCATGACGATTGTGTAATAACTTGTATAAAAAGCCCTTTTAGTAAAAAACAATTCGAAAATACGACCGATGTATCGTAAACCAAATGTCAAATATGACATATCACCTATTTATGACTATGCTTAACCTCATATATAGCCCTTTTACGTCATAATTTTAATTGTTGAGAGCCTAAATATTGTTTCCAATAAACACAATAACTATTATTTATCTAAATCTCTTTAACAGTATGAAAATAACCAAAAAACACGAAATGTTGAATGGCGTGCGTGTCTTTCGTGGCGTAAGGCGTAAGATTTCAAATGTCAATACATCTTGATACACTTCGGTGAATTGGTTAGCAGGTTAACAGTGACGTCACCGTTAACCATTTCAGTAATGCCAACTTGACACTGTGTTTCGAGGAGAGGTTTAAAAATGCACTTTTTAATATTTTTTTAAAAACTCTGTGTTTATATATTATGAAATAAAACTTATATATTCAGAATCAGCGTTTATTGGTCTACATGAACATATTTTTTTAAAGCCATAATATTTTTCACTGGAGTTCCTTTTTGCACTGGCCTAAAAGGAAAACAAGGATTCATTTACACATATATATATACATATAGCAATAATCTATATGTATATATATTTATGTCATACCACATTTTGTGGCTCATCTTAGAAGAACCCACTTTAGTAGCTCATTCTTTCGCATGTAATATATACTTAGGTACGTAGATGAAGTACCAACATGCTGTCTTTTAAATTTTGTTTAAAATATGGTCAGCTATAATATGTAATCAAAAATTATGTTTATTTATTTTAAAAAAATATCTTTAAATAACGTGCATTCGTTGATCTATTTTAAGAACACATTTACCGCATCACGCTACGTTGCCAAGTTTAATGCTACATATACATACCAATATAGTCACATATGTAGGTAGGTTGACGGAACAGGTTGGATGTTGCTTTGTTGATTATTCACACATTTATTATTTCTAGCGGCCGTTTTTGATTATTGGCGCGTTTTTTTTTAAATTGGAGTATGATTTGCTAATTAATATTGTTATTTATTTGGTGTTTACGGTTGTTTTTTTGTGTTAAGGTTTATTTTATTATTATCATAAATAAAATTAGGTATTTAAATACATATTGGTGTAGTTTCTTTTATTTGCTACATAATTATTTTATCT
This sequence comes from Limnephilus rhombicus, assembly GCA_929108145.2. Taxonomy (NCBI): domain Eukaryota; kingdom Metazoa; phylum Arthropoda; class Insecta; order Trichoptera; family Limnephilidae; genus Limnephilus; species Limnephilus rhombicus. The sequence goes on along the minus strand of OV815291.1, from coordinate 46,677,979 downwards.
TAGTTTTATTAGTGTTTTCGAAAAATTATGAACAAACTTATTAGAAATATATTACATAATTTACTTTGTTCATTGATTCGTGCGCTTCTTTAAGTTGTCACCTCCGATCTATATGATAAAATCGATCTAAATGAAACTAACTAACTAATCATCACGCCGTTTCCCCGCAGGGGTAGGTAGAGAGGACGGACCGCCAAACAACTCGGTATTGGCACACACTCTTTGCCTCACTCACATTCATACATCGTATCATACATTCTCTTCTATTATTCTGACTTTTGACACGGCCCGACTCAAGTATCTGATTCACTTGATCGTGCCATTACTTCCACGGGTGTCCACCTGAGAAAAAATCTCTCAGTACCTACCTTTGTCATCTTTGGGGATGCTGTGTGGAGGGCTTCTTTTTATGAAAAGAAGAAAAGGAAGCCCGGGGAAGGAAAGGGGTATGAAGGGTGGGTAGGAATCTGGGGGTCAGTGTGTCCAGGAGTGATGGACGGTTGAATCCATCCCTCCCACTGCGGTGCATGGCGTTATTTTGAGAAAATCCATCTGGAAATATCAAAAGGTCGCCTTCAAGATTAAGATTTGGGAGGTGGGTATGGGTACCGCCGCCCCGGGAACCGTTTTTTGGATAACCAATACCTCTGTCATAGGTCACCCCAAGTGGTTCGCTACGTTTGGTGACTTAGCAGGGGTGCCCAGGTTCTTGGAGTGAGGATTGTCCGGGTATTGGCGGCGGATGTATCAGCCCACCAGCTGCATGGCAGGCCGGATTGGGAGAGAGTGTCGAGGAGTCCCTTTGACTTTTTCCAGCCGTACTCTCTCGGAAAATAGCCTTGCACCGCAGTGGAAGTGATAGATTCCTGGACACACCGACCTCCAGATTCCTACCCATACTTTATCCCCTTTCCTTTGGGGTCGTCCAATAATCACGTGATGTTTTTTAGCAACTTTTTAACCGAGTTCGATTCGAGCTGCGGTTAACAGCGGTTGTGTGTACCTTACCTATTGCTTAGTGCCGTTCGCCCGTTCCTGTGCCTCATACAGATAAGAGATTATTGTTACATTTTATTTAATTTTGTTTATCGTAAACCTATTTGTTTGCATTCCTGCTTACGGCTAATCCGTTTTTGTTTGTACAGTCAATGAAATAGACTGCGTATTATTTTTTTCAGTTTAATTTTTAAAGGTTAAGTTTTTTTTATATAATGGAGGAAGACGAAGATAGGCCTCCCGACCCAGGGTCGATATTAGATTTTTCTGATTCGGATTCTAATACTAGCCATGTTTCTATTGCACTCCCATCTCGTAAGCGACGACCATCGCATAGCCTTCACATTCCATCGAAAGTTAAATCTATACCGCCGATTCAACAAACCTCGACCTCTAACGACCTTAACACCAATAGTAACACCCAGACAAGTACTTTAACTAGCGATAATACAAAAAATATTGACTTACTTTATCCTGCTTCCGGTCCTTTTATTGTTATGGTTCAGAGAACTGAACAAGGAAAACTTATTCATCCTTTAGATTTTGGAAAATTCTTATTTGACTCAGAAAATAATAACCTTGGTATTGTTAACGGTTCAATTAAACCAGAAGGACGATATAAATTATCTATCGAGTTTAAACTGCCGCTTCCGCAAATGGATTTGTAAAAAAAATTTACTCACTCTCAAACCATAAATATAAATCGTTCATCCCAACATTTAACCTTACGAGAATGGGTCTTGTGCGAGGAATTCCAGCGGAGATCCCAGAGGCTGAAATTGTTGATGCTTTGAATAATTCCCACGGAACCCCGAAAGTATTAAAAGCACGCCGACTGAACTACAAGGATTCTACTGATGGAAACACGATCTTGAAACCTTCCCAATCTGTTGTTATTACATTTCAAGGACAATCCCTACCGTCTCGTGTGTTTATTTATTATACCTCGCTTCTCGTCGAAGTTTATAAATTCCCAACTATTCAATGCTTCAATTGCTGCCGGTTTGGATATTCAAAACCCGTATGCCGCTCCCCTCCACGTTGTTACTTTTGCGGAGAAGGTCACCCATTTGATCAATGTCCGAAATCTTCCAATGACCCCATTTGCATTAACTGTTCGGGTGCACATACCGCGGTCAGTCTAGCCTGTCCGGAATTATCAAGACAGAAGAACATAAAACATAAAATGGCTACCGACAACATTTCGTACTTCCAGGCCTCAAAGTTATTCTCTCCTGCGAAAAAATCATTCGCAGAGATGACATCGTCCTCAGCTCCTTTCCAAACAACCACCTTTTTAAATTCAACGTCATCTTCTCACAGAGAAACCATTCTCAAGCCAGTCAAACCCAACCCAAAATATACTCCTTACCTTGATAAAAAACAATTGAATAATATTTTGGCCAGCCCGAATGGGAATGCCAAATCCCAGACCCCCAATGGGTGTGCCATTAATGATAATACTTCCCCTTCTGCTCTCCCCGAAATAATGAATAATAATTCTTTTATACAAACCTTAATTACCCTTTTAATTTCTATCCTTACAAACAACAATACTGTACCGTCCAACGCTGCCGATTACATTAAATCTTTATTATCTTGCCTCCCCAATGACATCGAAACTGCACAAAATTCTTCAGTGGAACAGTAGAAGCCTCTTCGCTAACAAATCTGACCTAATTCAATTACTCGACGAACACGACGTTTCAGTAGCCGCCATTTCTGAAACGTGGTTAAAACCCTCCTTTCACTTAAAAATTCCAGGTTATTATTGTCTCAGACACGACAGACCGGATGGTAAAGGCGGCACGGCTCTGATAATCCATAATTTTATCCCATTTAAACAAATTAATATTCATACTCTCTCCGACGATATCCAGATAATAGCAGCTGTCTTATCTGATATCACAATATTATCAATATATATTCCTCCCTCTACGACTTTTATTGAAAATGAATGGGCACCAATCTTAACCCAGATTTGTTCCCCTTATATGATCCTTGGAGATTTTAATGCACATTCTCCTTCTTGGGGTAGCAAAATAACAAATCGTTCTGGCCGCAATCTTGTAGATTTTATTGATACCCATAACCTATGTTTTTTAAATGACGGATCTCCAACCAGATTCACCCCCCCTCATCAACGGAAAAGTGCTGTCGATTTATCTCTTTATTCGTATTCGTTAGCATCTAAATGCTCTTGGGACATCCTAAACGATCCCCTCTCTAGTGATCATTTCCCAATTACAATCCGATTCCACCATCAATCTAACACTTATCCCCCCCCAGTTAAAAATAATCTCAAATTTAGAACAAAAGATGCGAATTGGAGCACTTTCTCTTCTGAACTAGATAACCTTATTAATTTAACAAAATCGTCCCCAGGAGACATCAGAATGCAATGTGAGACGTTTCCCTCTATGGTTATATATGCAGCAGAAAAATCCATCCCGAAACACTATGCGAACATTAAAATAAAACACTCTACTTCGTGGTGGGACGAGGAATGCACTCGCTCCGTCAACTCTCGTAAAAAAGCAATTTCCTCTTTTCGTAAGTGTATGTCACTAGAAAATTTTTTATCAGTTAAAAAAGCCCAGGCAGAAACCAAACGAATTTTGAAAAATAAAAAACGCGCTGGATGGCGGAAGTTCTGTGAGAACCTGTCTCCGGAAACTTTCCAGTCTTCAGTTTGGTCTAGCTTAAAAAAATTCGGATCATCGTATTCTCCGCCGAGAATCAAACATATATCAGAAGAAATTCTTATAGGATTTGCGGATAAAATAGCCCCCCCATCAGTGGCTAGATGTGAAGAAATGCCTTCTATTAAGCCATATCCATCTCATTCTAACTGGCTAGATGCTCCTTTCTCCATTGATGAGATGAAACGAGTAATAAGAGCCCTTTCTGACTCTGCTCCAGGTCCCGATGGAATATTTAATAGTTTCATTAAATCATTTTCTGATATGGCGGTTGAATATTTCTTATCTCTTATTAATAATATGTTTGAAACAGGACTAATTCCGGATGATTGGAAAACTCAAAAAATCATTCCCATTTTAAAACCTGGAAAAAATCCATCTGAAATTTCGTCTTACCGGCCTATTGCTCTTTCATCATGTTTGATGAAAGTAGCAGAGCGTTTGATCAAAAACAGATTAGAGTGGTTTGTTGAAAGTCAAGATATTATCTCACCAAATCAGTATGGTTTTCGGAAAAAGAAATCTACAATGGATAATTTAAGTTTGTTCACAACTGATATCCGAGTTTCTCAATCCCTAAATTCTTATACATTGGCCACATTCCTTGACCTTTCATCAGCTTACGATGATGTTTTACTGAATGTTTTGAAAGAAAAGCTAATTAAAAAACAAATCATCCCGAAATTGGTCCAATTTATTATTAATTTACTCTCAGATAGGTCCATTATTATTGAGTCTTCCTCTAAATGCTTAAGGCGCAAACTATGGAGAGGTTTGCCCCAGGGTTCTGTTATTAGTCCTCTGTTGTTTAATATTTATATAAGCGACCTAGACTCAGTAATTCCTTTTTCTATCAAGCGACTTTACTTTGCGGATGATATCCTTATATATTTGTTACATAAAAATATTATTCTTGCAGCTAAGGAAATGAATTTGGCTTTACAATATATTAAAAACTGGTTGTCAATAAATGGGATGAATCTGGCGGCATCTAAAACAAGGGTCGTGGCTTTCACGCGCAATAGAAAAATTCCCCAATTCTCAATCTCTTTTAATAATGTGCCTCTACAAACCGCTACTCAAATCAAATTCCTTGGTCTTCTTTTGAATCATAAACTTTCCTGGCTTCCACACATTCAGATAATTTCTACAAAGTGTGAAAAGGGACTTAATATGATGCGAGCAGTTTCCAGAGTATGGTGGGGATCTCATCCTACCACTCTTAAATTAATGTATAATTCCCTAGTTCGGAGCCACTTGGATTATGGCTTATTCATTTTTGACCCACTCCCTAAATATTTAGATAAGAAAATGGAAAGAATTCAATCAAAAGCCCTCAGAATGATTATTGGAGCTATGAAGTCTTCTCCAATTAATGCGCTTCAGGTGGAATGTGGAGAGCCTCCATTATATTTCAGAAGGCAATTCCTTGCCAATTAATATATTTTCAAGGCTTTATCGTTATCACATCATCCTATTAAACAAAGTCTTAATCGGTTAAGTGTTAATTTGAATTCTAACAAAAGATTGAGAGAAAAACAATGTTTTCCTCTCCTAATTAAAAGTTTTCATCTCTATAATTCTCTATCATCTTCCCTCCAATATCTTCAAGAAGTTCCCAATCTCCCTATATACAATATTCCATTTAAGGCAATCACTTTTATGCCGAACACAATAACATCAGTCTTTCAGAAGAATATTTTATCCTCCCCAAATAGATTTCAAAATGTGGATGATTGTTTTAAAAGCATTGTGGCTTCAAAATTCCCTGGATTTTCCATCCTTTTTTTTTTTTTTTTATTTGATTCACCTGATTTATACATGTGTGTTACATATTTGACTAATGTGGGCCTCACTGGGTGCTTTACCCGTGCTGAGGACCTCATTTTACAGTTTGATATGATTTTTTTATTTTACTTAAGATACATATAAAATAAAAACTAAAGAAAAAAGAGACTCAACAATAACATATGAGAATTGAAAGAAAGAAAATAGAGCAAAACAAAATAGAGTACAAAAACACTAAAATAAAACAATAGAATAAAACTATATAAATAGGATAGATACATATAAACCGATAGTGAAATTAAAAGGTTTTATATATTAGTGAGTATTGCAATGGTGTTTATGTCTATGTGTTTTTATTTATTTTTTATTTTTTTATGTTGTGATTTTTTTGTAAAGTTGTCTTTTTTGGTCTTTAATCCATCTTTTAATTTTGAGTATGAAAAGTTTTTTGTTTTCTTCTTTTTTTAAATCGAGTGAAAGATGGTTGAATGCTTTTATTGCCTGGTATTTGTGGTGTCTTTGTCCAAAGCTTGTGTTTATCGTCGGTGTTTTTAAGTTTTGTATGTATGCTTGTCTAACTGATCTATTAATGGTTTGTGTTTGTTGGAGTTTGTGTTTTTGGTCAAAGATATAGTTAAGAAGTGTTTTTATATATAATTGTCGTATATCAAGTCCGTCGAACATGTTGAATATTTGGTCTGTGTCAGTCATTCTGTGTTTTTTTAGTATAATCTTTAAGATGGTTCTCTGTGTGGTTTCCATATGAGCAATAGCTGAGTTTGTTGCTCCTCCCCAAACAATGATTCCATATTCTATTATAGATTGGCAGAGTGCAAAATATATTGTTTTCATTTGTTTTAGTTTGTATATGTTTCTTATGGTTAGGAAAAGATGAATTGTTTTGAGGAGTTTATTGGTGATATGATTTATATGATGTGCCCATTTGAGTTTATGATCAATTATGATTCCTAGATATTTTATTTGGTCTGTTTTTACTATAGCAGGGCAGTCGCAGTTTTTGGTGTTTAAACAATCGTGTATTTTTATGGTGTTTGTTTTATTTGTTGGCTGTCCCGTGCTATTTATACTGTACGTTGTGAATTTTGTTTTCGATATATTTAATGTAAGTATGTTTGTGTCTAACCATGTTTTCACTCGCGTGATTCCTAATTCTGCTGTATTATACACATTGTTCCAGTCTTTAGATTTGAAGAGTAATACTGTGTCGTCCGCATAACTAATTATTTCTCCGTCTATTTCCAAATTACAGAGTTCATTTATGTAGAAAGTGAATAGCACGGGCCCTAGTATGCTTCCTTGTGGAACTCCATATGTAATTGGCAGTGGTTTACTAGTATGGTGATTAATTTTAACTTGTTGGGTTCTGTTGCTCATATAACTTTTCATTAGTTGGAGTTCCTTGCCTAAGATACCAATGTTTTCTAATTTTTTAAATAGGGTTTTGTGGCAAATTGAATCGAAGGCTTTAGCTAAGTCTAGGTATATCGCTATGCATTTTTGCCCTTGATCTAGGTTGCTATGTATATAATCTATTACATATTCTAAAGCTTCTTTGGTACCTCTTTTTTTTTCCTTTTTGTCTCCTGCTTTGTAAATAGGGATCACCAGTCCTTGTTTCAAAGTACTAGGGAAGCAGCTTTGTTTTATACTAAGGTTGATTAAGTGTGTTATTGGTTTTATTATTTCATTTTTTAATTTCTGAATGCAATCTGTTGTTATCTCATCTAATCCCGGTGCAATATTGTTTTTTAATTTATCGATTATTTTTTCAATTTCCTCCTCCGTAATTGTTTTTATTGTAAGTCTTAGTTTTGTCTTTTGTGTATTGATGTTTGATCGGTTGGTTTGTGTTTGTGTTTTACGGTTTGCTAAAACTTTTCCTATATTTGCAAAGAAGTTATTCACATGGTTCGCTATTATCTCTGCATTTGTATTGATATCTATTTTTTTTTAATTAATATTTAATTGTTCGATACTATTTTTCTGTTTGTGTTTTTGTGTGTATGTTACTTCTTTCAATATTTTCCATATAGCTTTTGGGTTTTTGTTTTCTTTTTGTTTTTTTTTGTCTATAGTATATCTCCTTAGCTACTCTTATAATTTTTGTGCAAATATTTCTATATCTTTTATAGAAATTAAATTGTTCCATGTCATATGGCGTGTTTTTAATTTGTCTGTGTAATTTGTCTCGTTTACGGGTGCAGTTTAATATTCCTTGTGTTATCCATAGTTTTATTTTTTTTGTCTTGTGTGTAAGTGTTATAAGTTTTATATTAGTGTAGTTATTTATTTCTCGTGTTAACGTAGTTGTGAATTTATCCCAGGCTTCTTCAGCATTCTGTATTTGGTATATTGGATTCCAGTCCATTTTTTTGAGTTTTTCCTTTAAGTTTGGATATTCAGTTTTTTTTTTTTGTAAATGTTTTATGTTGTTCAGATTTTGTGTTTTCGGTGACTATTGCTATCATAGTCATGTAATGATCTGTAATTGCGCTTTCGAGTACTATTGTTTCGGATTTTAGTTTTGACTTGATCATTATATGGTCTATACAGCTACTTGTGTTTTGTGTGACTCGTGTTGGGATATTTATCGTGGGTTCCAGTCCATGTTGCGCTAGTATTGATAGGTATTCTATGCTTTGCGGGTGTCCATATTGTAAAGTTTTATGTTTAGGTCTCCTACTAAGATGATATTTTTGATTTTGTTGAGATCAGTTAATGTGCTGTTTAGTGCAGTTAGGAAATTTGTTATGTTATTTTTGGATGGAGATCTATATATAGCTAGGATACAAGTTTCTTTATCATATGTAATTTTTATGCAGTTAGAGTCTATGATGTTTATTTCTTGTATAGTCGTGTTGATTTTATTACTTGTGTATATGACTACGCCATCATTTTAGTTTTTGTGCTTCGTTGAGTGGTACGTATTATAGTTTTTCAAGTGTTTTAGGTGTATATTTGTCATTCAGCCAGCATTCTGTAAGTACGATGACATCAAAATTATTTTCAAGTTGTTGGAGGTATAATATAAATTCATCAAAGTTTTTATTAATTGATCTAATGTTTTGATGTAATATTTTGATCCTATTTTTTTAATTTTTATTGATGTTAGTCCATTGTTTAAAGTCATTAGTACTTGTGCAGTGATGCTGTTTGTCCGAGTCTATGTGTTCAATGTAGTCAGCCATGTTGAAGAGTATTTATATATCCTATCATTTCCATTATATCCTAAACTTGTAGGTATATTAACTGCACTGCTTAGTCCATGATGCAGAAGAAGTAGTTGGTAGTCATCACATTGCGGGTGTATCTGTCCAGTGTTTAGCATATTGATTTTGATGTCTCCAATTTGGTACACGTTCCTTACATCTCGTGGTGGGGTTATCTCATCATCCAGGGGAAGGGGAAAGGGTGATCTGTCTATAGTTGTTGAAGTAGTGCTGGTATCGGGTGAAGGGTTATCAAATTCTATCTCCATTAATTGATCCATTTCTGGTTAAGTGTATATTATAATGTAGATTAGATTAGGTTATCGAGAAAGTGACAAGATTATATGATTTTACTTTCAAGTTCATAATGATTTTTTATTTCAGTAATTGGCGAGCCTTCAGATTTTCGAGCCAGTAGTTTTCCGTTTTTGAACCAGATGAATTTGTAATTTTTATCTTTGGCCCTTTTTTTAGTAATCCATAAGAGATTTTTGTAATATGGCGTCAGGGTATCATTTACGTAAATTTTTTTATTTTCGTCTGCAATCTGAAGGGATACATTGGTATTTTTTTTGCCAATCATCATAGTGATTTTTTTATTTTCCTCTTTGAAGTTTAAAATTAATCGCGGAGGTTTTGTGTCTGTCGGTTTTAGAAATTTGTACTTGTCCGCCGGTTCTAGGCTTACTCCGAAGGCAGTAGTGATTCTGTTTGCAATTACTTGAGGTGGATCGTCAGTCGAAATTTTGAAGCCTGTTACTTCCACGCTATTTTTCAATTCATTTTGTTCTGTTGCAGCTATTTTCATTTCGAGGGCAACAATTCTTTTTTCCTTATTTTCTAAATCCTCTAAAATTTTTTGGTGCTGTTTCGGTAATTCAAGAATTAAATTTAATTTTTCATTAATTTGATCATATCTATCGCTTACGAATTGTGTTGATTTTTTTAAATCTGCTAATTCTGTCTCGAATTTTGAGAACATTTGTTTTTTCAACTCACCCAGTTTACGGTCGATGTAGTCCGTGAGGGAGTCCACGATTTTTTGTTGCTCCAAGGTAGATCTTGTTGAAGCCATTTTAGTGGTGATTATTATATATAATTAATAAATAAATATCCCAGTAGCGAGCGGCGAGTAGCGAGAATAATTAGGTAGCGAGTATAAATGAAACTCCAAGTATCGAGTTCACTCGGTACGAACGGCTAGGTGCCGCGGCCTGTATCGGTATCGAGTACGGTGTCACTGCGGTGTACCTACACGACACGCGTCAACACAATGCACAATTGAATATGATAGATTGAATTTTATGATTATTAACAATCGTTTGTATTGAATTTACTAATTCACTGTGATTTTAGCTAATTAATACTATGTTTTAAGTTAAAATATCACTTCACTGTTTGCTAAATACATTGTTTTAGGTAATTTAGAGTGGACGCGTTTACTATGACGTTTGTATTTGTCTATGCATCTTATCAATTCTTTACACTGATGGTTCCAAATTTGAAAATAAAAGATGTGGAGCATCGATATATAGTCCAGAATTCAACATCAATCTCACTTATAAATTACCGAAAGAAGCTTCCATATTTACAGCTGAATGCTTTGCAATTGAACAAGCGCTAAATCAAATCCTGGTTCTCAACATTCATCGAGCCTTACTATGTACTGATTCGCTAAGTGCTCTAACTTAAATTAGGTCAAATATTCTATGTTATCCGGAAGACAATATTATATGTAAAATAAAATATCTTCTCAATTCTCTAAGTGATCTGGGTTTGAGACGATATTGGCCTGGGTCCCTGCCCATTTGGGTATCGAGGGTAATGAGATGGCCGATTTTCTCGCCAAATCTGGTTCAGATTCTGGAACTATCCCACTAAATTTTAGAATTCCTATCTCCGATGTCTTCCCGATTCTTAAATCCAACATGATTCGTGCCCGGGAAGAAAATTGGGCAGTCTCCAAAATAAGAACTGGATCTTTCTATGCTGGAATTCAAAACCATATCCCTGCTAAGCCATGGTTTCACGGTAAAAAACTTTCAAAACGATTCATTTCATGTATTTCGAGAATGAGAATTGGTCACTGTTCAATTGCATCTCACTTGTCTAGAATTAGAGTTTTAGATAATCCGGTCTGCCAGTGCGGTGTGGAAGAGGAAACCCTCGACCACGTTTTCTTTAACTGTAAAAACCATTCATCTTTCAAGAACATATACCGCCGGCTTATTAAAATCACACACCAGTCCCCCCTTAACATTTCATACCTTTTATCTCTTAACAATTCTCGTGTCCATACAGCTTTATGTAAGTTTATTAACCTAAATGAATTCAATATTTAATTTGTTTTAGTGATCTAAATGAGTCCAATATTTAATTTGTTTTATTATTTTCCCAATAGATTAACTGAATTTTTTTATCCACTTTAACTATTACCGGCACAAAGCACTCTTTTCAGGGTGAATTGCCTAAAACCAAAAAAAAAAAAAAACTTTTTAACCCCCTCCCCCCCACACATGTATTCTTTTAGTACACGGTATGGTGAATTTTCAGAATATTATCATGCGTTCGACGAAAAATTAATACACGTGATATCCCATTATATCCCCCCCCCCCCAGTGATATTTATTATTTTTCCGACCCCCCCCCCCTTTAGAGCCTCGCGTAATAACGACGGTATTTTTGGGAGAGGAAGGAGAGGAAGTTCTGAGAAGGAAAAGGTATAAGGGGTGGGTAGGAATCTGGGGGTCAGTGTGTCTAGAAGTGACGGACGTATGAATCCATCCCTCCCGCTGCGATGCAAGGCGACGTTTCGAGAGAGTGCAGCTGAAGAAGTCAATGGACTCCCTCAATCATTCTCTCCCGATCCAGCCTGCCATGCAGCTAGTGGGCAGACGCATCCGCTGTCAAGACCCGCACAAACCTCACCTCAAAAACCTGGGCACCTCGGCTATGTCACCAAATGTAGCGAACCACTTAACCTATACCTTAAGGTTGGGAGGTGGGTATGGGTACCGCCGCCCCGGGAACCATTTTTGGATAACCGACACCTCTGTCATACGTCACCCCAAGTGGTTCGCTAGTGTTGGTGACTAAGCAAGGGTGCCCGGGTTCATCCGGTGAGGTTAGTCTAGGTCTTTCGGTGAATGCGTTCGCCCATCTACTGCGTGGCGGGCCGGATCAGGACTGATTGAGGGAGAACTAACCTGAATTATATATGGGTGCCTGGGTTCAACGGGTGAAGTTTGTTTAGTTCTTTTCAGCGAATGCATTCGCCCATCTACTGCGTGGCCAGCCGGATCGGGAGAGTTTGGTATGTAATAATATTAATTGGTTAAATTGTATTTTTTCTCGCATTAGCACTACACTTGATAAAAAATTCCTCAGCAGGTGGATGAGTTTTGTGAATCTGGGTAGTATGTTTACGAGAGATGGGAAGGCTGATAGAGATATTGAAAGAAGGGTAATTGCAGGTAACTCCATTAACGAAGGACTGAATGCCGTTCTAGCAGTCCACAATGGAGTCCTGGTGCCTACCCTGATGTATGGTAGTGAGGCATGAAACTGGCAGAGGAAGAATGAAAGTAAACTAAATGCTGTCGAAATGAGATCCCTCAGGCGATGTGTGGTAAAACCATATATTATGATCGTGTGAGAAATGTGGATATCCGCATAGACTGATGTAAAAACATCGCCTAGCGTTTCCCCGCAGTGTTTCCAACAGCGCTTGGCCTAATATCGCCGTTACTCATACATAAAGTAGCCTAATGTAGCCGAATTTCAGTTGCAGTAGCCTAAAGTAGCCCAAACGCCAAATATCAATTTGAATAAAATAAAATGTAAAAATATCTATGCCATTTTGACCCTTATGTATGAAGAAACTATATCAAAAACAAGGTCAGAATCGCTGGCGCCATTAGTATTCTTGATACCGCCAAAAGTTTCATTCACCTGGCAGCAACAGTATGTTTTTAAATTAATTATCTAATATACTAATCCCTGTCAAAGCATGTTAAAGTCAGTCAATGATCGGTCACAAAAACTTTTTAAAACCTGTCAATTCATCAAATAAACACCAGTAATGGTGTTTTTATAGATAGTTTATTGTTCAAGAAATGTGTTTCGGTACATAAAATAAACGATAGTTCAAAATAAATGCACAAAATATTACTTCAAAAGTATTCTTTCCGAGATTTTATAAGAAATGCTATGATGTATGCTGGTATACAAGAGGAAGAAAGTAAAGTGTAATAGCAATTTTTAAAAAAAAATAAGGAATCGCATGCAACTACCTACATATGAATGTAAGAGGTATGTGTTGCAAAAACTTTCAACCAAGCAATCACATGGTTAGTTATGTACACGCTAGTAGAAAAATGTACGACTCCTAAAAATGTACTTACACAAACACACTTTTTACATTTGCGTGAAACATTGTATTTTTTTTCTTAATTATTTGCGATTCGGCTGATTTAAATAACTTGTATCTGAAGTAGCCTAATAGGCGACCAGTCGCCTTTTAGATTTTTTCGTCGCCGTTTTGAGTAGCCTAAATGGCGAAAAATCGCCTACGTTGGCAACATTGTTTCCCCGTTCCTACCAACTGAAGATTCCACGGACTGGTAGCGGATCGGTAATAATTGCATTTTAATAAAAAGGGAAGTGTCATAATAATTGAATCACGCTAGCTTTCTTAATATCGCTTTTACTTTTTTACTTTACTTAAGTTGAAAATGGGCGTTGGCGTAACTTGACAATAAGGAACTCCAGTGAAAAATATTATGGCTTTAAAAAAATATGTTCATATAGACCAAGAAACGCTGATTCTGAATATATAAGTTTTATTTCATAATATTAAACGCAGAGTTTTTAAAAAATTATTAAAAAGTGCATTTTTAAACCTCTTCTCAAAACACAGCGTTAAGTTGGCATTCCTGAAATGGTTAACGGTGACGTCACTGTTAACCTGTCACCTGGTGATAGTATGTATTGTATTGTATTGACATTTGAAATGACTTGAAGTGCACACGTACCTATGCAATTCAACATTTCGTGTTTTTGGTTTATTTTCATACTGTTTATAGAGATTTAGATAAATAATAGTTATTGTGTTTATTGAAACATAATTTAGGCCCTCAACAATTTACGAAAAGGGCTATATTTGCGGACAATCTGCAATAAATTTTGTCTATTTGAGGTTAAAGGCGTGTCATATTTTGACGTTTGGTTATGTATTTTCAAATTGTTTTTAGTATAGGGCTTTTTATACAAGTTGTTACACACGATCAGTGTATTATAAATACCAGTGTTTCTGTATGTATTATACATAAAACAATGTACCTACAAAGTAACGCCTGACACAAAACACGATGTCACTTGTATTTGCAATGAAAGAGGTGATTTATTGTTTTTATATTGCACTTTGATTAAATACAATAACAGTAGCGGTGAAATGTGGACATTTTACCAATGTTTTTCTATATTAAAAGCAGTTAATCTTGAAAAAAAAACACACCTCACACCTAAAAGTCATTACAAAACATTCCACCATGACCGCCATGATTGGCCATGATTCTTCTGGATTATTCATTCGAACAGGGATGTTCTGACCAAAAAAATTATTTCCCTAGATTTCGAAGTGAAATTTCCCTAGAATTTCACATTTACGCAATTACCTACGTAGCCACCCGATTGTGTAACACTAATCCTGTTATATGTTAATTAATATGATAATTAATTGGAAAGATATCGGAACTTGGTAAATATACTAATAATACCGTGATTTTCCAAATAAAACACTTTTTGCTACGTGAACTAATAATTTAAAAGTACGAATACACTCACCACTGAATTAGAAACTGAATTCCAAATAAAAAAAAACACTTTGCAAAATAAAAATCATAAGCAACCCGCCGCTCATTTGTACCAAGCGTGGTATTTTGAAGACCCCCCCCCCCACCCGAACGTGTCACGTAGTATGGGTACGTTCCCTAATATCATTTTGAGTTGTCAGTGTTAAAAATAACATTGCATGTAAGTACATGAACAATAATTAAGATTCATAGGAATTCCAAAAAATATATATACGTATACATATATATATATACATCCCGCTACAGATTTGGCGTCCTTTCACTTCGCATCCTTTTGGCTACCACTGCTTACGGTAGGTTTTTAAATAAAATTGCGGTGAATGTTCACATGTTTTTAGGTTGACAAAAGAGTGATAGTAAAAGAATTATCCAGAAATTGTGTTTTGAGGGTATTCAAATTTTTGATAGGTACGTATACTTTAGAGTCTTTTGGGCGTCCTTTCATATTGCCGCCGTTTTGGCAACCGCGTATATCGTACATATATCACACTTCATTCCATATTTAGGGCGTCCGTTCATTACGAACATTTGACGACCTCCGTATATTCCTGTATGCAGTACGTTTAAATTACGATGCTTTCAGAATCCTTTTAATTCGTTCTCGATTTGCCAACGGTCTATCTATCGTAGGTACATAATGATTGGTTACATAAATATTATTTTGAAGGAAACCAAAACAGAATCCCAAGAAGTCAAAACGGTAGACTGTTATTATATCATTTTATATTTGGGAGGAAAAACAACAATCAAATTAAAAATTTGGGAGGCAGGTGTGGGTACCGCCGCCCCGGGAACCATTTACAAGATAACTAACAGCCCTGCCATAGGTCACACCAAGTGGTTAGATATGTTTGGTGTCTTAGCGGGGGTGCCCGGGTTCACGGGGTGAGCTGTGTCTAGGTCTTGGCAACCTATGCATTTGCCCACCTACTACATGGCGGGCCGGATCAGGAGAGACTGGTTGAGGGAGACCTTTTCATCTCTCCAACCGGACTCTCGATCCACGCCTTATATCACAGTGGGAGGGATGGATTCATATGTCTGTCACTCCTGGACACATTGACCCCCAGATTCCTAACTACCATTCATACTTTTTTCTTTCCCAAAACTTCCTCTCCTTCCTTTCCCCAAAAATACCCTCCACACAACATCCCCAAAGATGACATAGGCCTTGAGGGAAATTGTTTTCCTCAGGGCCTGCAGTGTGGAGCTAATGAAAAAAAAATATATAGAGTGAACAGGAACTAGGTTATTTTAGTTACCAATAATTATTTGGGATGCATAAAATTGGCTCCTTATTGCGATAGGTAGCAATTGACAAGTGCAATAAAGGCACAATTTTTTTTTAAGAAAGACAATCATTATTGGGTTACAAATAATCAGTCACTAATTTAAAATCTCGTACTTTTTTTTTCTTTTTTTTTTACATGAGCTCCACACAGAAGATCCTGAGGGAAATTATTCATCTTAGGGTATGTTGTGCGGAGAGCTTTTGAAGGAAAGGAAGGAGAGGAAAATTATTTTAAGGAAAGGGGTTTAAAGGGTGGGTAGGAATCTGGGGTTCAGTGTGTCCCGGTCATCCGCCTCCTAGACCTAGACAAACCTCACCCCCATTCTGAAAACGACCTTCGTTCGTCGTTTCCACAAAACTTTAACGTATTGACCAAATCCAAGAAGAAAATTGATAAAGAAATAACAAAAAAAAATACAGGGCGCAGTTCACACGCCGTAGAAATGAAACCTTCAGAAAACGAAAGTAGACAAGAGTGGATAGGCTACGAAGCACCGCACAAAGAGAAGCCCGATTATTATCTTATTCTCTTGTAGTCCTATAGATGTATGTTTTAGCCTCTTTTTAGTGTCGCTATTTTTAGTTTCATCGAGTTTCAAATCACAACGGTGCTACAAAAGTTTTCACTTCAAAAAAGGTCGAATGCCGGATTTTTGTTTTTATTTCGAAAAGGACTCGAGGCATATTTTCAGAAACCACGAGATAGAATGTGAAATTCAAAATATCCTGACAATAATGAATGGCAAGGAAAGAAAAGGTCTTCTGCTAAATTGCATAAAACGGGAGATTATGTACAAAATTATCAGGAATACAAAAAACCCATTACAAGAAAATACCATTCCTCATTTAATGATTATTTGCCATGCCCCAAATGCTTGGGATTTTTTTCGATTAAACAATATGAAAACATAGAAAACTATGCTTAGATATTTAATTTAAATGTACCTAGACAGATAATTTAATATGTATGAAGAATGAGTTAATGATGAATGTAAGTAAGTCTAAAATCGTGGTGTTTGATACAAAAACAATGTGAAACTTAGTTGTGAATGATGAATACTTGGAGCAGGTGGATAAGTTTTTGAAGTATGTATTGTGAAGTATATTTGGGAAGTGTGTTTACGGTAGATGGGAAGGCTGATAGAGATATGTGAAACAAGGTTAAATGTAGGTAACTCCATTAACGGAGGATAGAACGCTAGTGGCGCCAACAAAAAAACTGTCCAAAGAAGCGAAGCCAGCTATCCATAATAGAGTGCTGGAACCGACCCCCATGTATGGCTGTGAGGCATGGAACTGGTAGAGGAAGGAAGAGGAAGGAAGCAAAGGAAGGAAAGTAGGCTGAATGCTGTAGAATTGCGATTCCTGAGGCGTGAGTATGGTAAAACCATGTACGATCTTGGGAGAAACGTTGAGATCCGCGAAGAATGCAAGGCCAATGTAAACGTAATGAGTAAAATTACGAAAGGAACGCTCGGATGGATTGTAGAGCGAATGAACGAGAAGACGTGTGGCATTTCAATTTGGGAGGCGGGTATGAGTACCGCCGCCCCGGGAACCATTTATTGGATAACCAACACCTCTGCCATAGGTCACCCCCAAGTGGTTCACTACGTTTGGTACTTAGCAGGGGTGCCCGAACTCATTGGGTGAGGTCTTGGCAGCGGATGCGCCTGCCCACCTACTGCATGGCGGAGAGAGACTGGTTGAGGGAGGCCTTTCGACCTTTTCAGCAGGACTCTCTCGACCCATCGCTTTGCACAGCTATTGGAGGGATGGACTCATACGTCCGTCACTCCTGGATATACTAAACCTCTGATTCCTACCAGGCGCGGCCGGTGCCTCAAGTTATAGGTGGTTCACCAAGCCATTCATAAAAAACGAAAGGTTGATATTATATTTAAAAAAAAATCTAGACATCATGCATAATTTTACATTACTTGCTAAGTATCTAAAAATATCATGTAACTGTAATAGTAAAAATATCGTGCGATGTAAAAACATGCTGATGTCTAGAGTTTAATATAGTCAATTGACCTGCCAGGTAAGTAGGTATGTTTTATGTATCTGTTTGTAAATTCAAATAATAAAAATACATATAGCCTAGGAACTCATAATAAATTGTACAACGCAACATAACTAAAACGGCGCTCTAGTAATTATCCAATTATTATAGAATTATTCTGGTATCAATATTTTTAGAAGCATTTTACACTCCATTACTATTGATATTACATCTATTGGAAGATTAGTGGAAAGGGTGGGTGTGATATCCATTTAAAAATACTCAACCTTCCAAAGATAATAATAATAACGCAATAATCCAATAATAATAATTAACACACAAGAAACACTCTGCGGCGTGGATCGCCAATATCGCCATTTACTGTCGTGACAACTTCGATCAATGGGTGACAAACAAATAATAATGTCAAAAAGGTACATCCCAAGGGCTCGAACAAGATAATGTCACACGAGACGCATAGCTGACCCTTTGACTAATGGTTACATTTTAGAAGAGAAATGTTATTACTTAATATTATCTTGTTCAAACCTTACTACCGCTGGAACCAAAGCTTCGGAATATTTCCGAAGAATGCCGAAGCTCTTCGGGTCGGCCATGCGGCACGCGATCAGCCGATTTTTAGTGACATGCATGTTTCTGACGTTTTGGGATTTTTTACTACGAGCATCATTCAAATTACGGGGCGCTTAGCTCTGGCGCGCGGTTTGGCATTGTACCTACCTCGGTTCCTTAGATACTTGCCGCCAACGGCGTTGGCGGCAAGTATCTTTTCTCGGAAGATTTTTCAATGTTGATGAGTGTTTAAGGCTGATAATTATTGCTTATAATAATTGTTACCCTTTGTGCTATGCATAAAAATCTTGTCTAAACGTTAGTTTATAAATTAAAAATAATAATTAACATTTTCGGCGATGGGACATTTTCATGTAGTGACGTCACGGGCCTAAATAATGGATTTATTTATTTAAAAATAAATTTAAAAAAACTGTACATTTCTAAAAAATTTTACTAACATTTTCGTAATCTTGGTAAAAATATCTATCCACACGATTTTTTCAAAGTCGTTATGAAATCCATGCAAGTGGCCTATTGCTTGGGTAGGTAGTAGGCAAATCAATAAAGAGTTTGAGGTACGCAAAAATTCCTCCGTCGATGAAACCTTTGCAGTCACGTGGAGTATCATTTAGGGATGACGAATGACAAAAGATCCAACAAAATATTTAACGGGAAGTTACCTAGTTATTTTTAGCAAAAACTGAAAAAAAAATTATAACTCCCGCTAGAAAAGTATTTCTTTCGAAAACTCTTCACATCTTGTTAGTATTAGGTAATTAATATCCACCTGATTAAATAGAAATTCAACAATATTATTCTTGGGAAAGTGTGTTTTTAAAAAGAGATTTGTTTTTTTATTTCTATTCTTGCCGGGAAAATTCCTCCCTCCAATTTTTGATCACGAAGTGTCTTTATATTGGTGTTAGCTTTATTTAATCAAAAGATCCAACATTTTTTTTCTTTTGGTACATGCTTTTTTGATATCAGTCAAAAATATCGCTCCGGAAAAATCCTCCGTCCAATTTTTTTAAGTCAAATTGATAGGATAGCTATGTTAAAATAATTTCTGCAAAGATCCAACTAAATTTTCAACGACAACCTATTTTTTTAAATTGATTTCGATTGCACGCAGATTCCACGTGACTTTTGTATGAACAGGAGTCCGCGGGGTAAGGGAAGCGGTGGGGCTAGTCGCACGGGGGGCAAGCAAGCCGATCGGCGGCGCGGGATAACAGCTGTGTGGGTGAGGTGAAGGGAATCTTGATAGGGAATTCGGCCGGCAACAGCTAAGTTTGTGTGCGCTTATTGTTTTGAATTTCGTTAGTGTGCGTGAGCTTGGTTTCAATGCGATAAAGTAGATATAATGAAATAACGCTGATGCGCAGGTTAAGCGAAACCGGTCGGTATAAAAAAGGTTAATGGATGAATCGTGGTTACAAACTAAGTGATTGTTTTATTTCAATTAATATCTTTGTCAAACCACAAAGTGACTGCTTTCTACCAAAGTAAAAAAAGGATTTAATTATCACTTATAATGAATGTTCATCTTCTTATGTACATGAAAAGATATAAAACGTTTAAAAAGAATTAAAAAAATATAATAAAAGGTAGCTAAATAGGTATCCGAAACAATTTTAAAAAATCCGAGTACGCAATTAAAAGTGAAACCTTCAGAAAATAAATTAGAATACAGTGGGAGGAGTGGCTACGAAGCACCGCACAAAGAGGAGACCGATTATACTCTTATTCTCTCGTTGGCTAAATTCCATAGATGTACGAGCATTTTTTTATTATGTATATCATACTAATTTTAAAAATTTAAATATTTAGAGATGATGTAGGTACATAGATTAAACTCGAGTACGTGTAAACTTCTTTAGCACCGTTGTGATTTGAAATTCGATAAAACGAAAAATAGCAACATTAAAAAGAGATAAAGACATACATCCATAGGATTAAGCCTGCAAGAGAATGCGATAGACTAATCGGTCTCTTCTTTGTACGGTGCTTCGTAGCTATTCAGTCTCCTCTTCGCGCGGTGCTTCGTTGTCGTCTCCCCACCCTTGTCTAGAGTTTTCTGAGGTTTCACTTCTACTGCATGTGAACTGCACATTTGTATTTTGAAGTGAAAACTTCTTTAGCACCGTTTTGGATTTGAAACTCGATGAAACGAAAAATAGCGACAATAAAAGGAGTCAAACACATACACCTATAGAATTTAGCCTGCAAGAGAATGAGATAGTATAATCGGTCTCCTCTTTGTGCACTTCTTCGTAGCCTTCCCGCTCTTGTCTACTTTAGTTTTTCTGGAGGTTTCACTTCTACCGCGTGTGAATTGCACACTCTGAAATTTTTTACTGTAGAATGTTTACTCGCGACTGTCTGATAAGTATTTAAGAAACTTTTAAATGGTTGTGATGCATTTGATGTGGTGGGTTCTGGTTCATTTCAATATTTTCACCTACGACTTAGTCATCTAATGATTCATGGGGTGTGGTTTGTTCGGGTCTTGGTGGCGAATGCGTCTGCCAACCAGCAGCATGACAGGTCGGATCGGGTGAGAGTGGTTAAGGAAGTCCCTTTAACTTCTCCAGCCGCACTCTCTCGGAACATTGCCTTGCACCGCAGTGGGAGGGATGGATTCATACGTCCGTCACTCCTTGACAAACTGAACCCTAGATTCTTACCCACCCCTAAAATCCTTTTCCTTCCCATAGCTTCCTCCCCTTCCTTTCCTATACGCAGCGTCCACAAAGATGACATAGGCCCTGAGGTAATTATTTTCTTCAGGGCCTCCTTTGTGAAACTAAAGTAAAAAACAAAAACATTTATATTAAATTTAGTCGCATTGTTTTCGATGTTGTTTCCTCGAATACAATGTTTCTGAAAACACGCCTCGAACAATTAAAATTATAATTAACGGGTTGTTAAAAAAAATGACAGATTCTTCAAATATTTGAAGTTAATTTTCACAATCTGTGCAAGTTGTATTCAAGTTCATTGTTATAACAACAGAACTTGAATAGAACTTACACAGAACGTGAAAATTAACTTAAAATTTTTAATTTTTGATGACTCCTACAAATTTTTAAAACCACCTGTCCTAAGTCCTTTTCGAAATAAAAACAAAAATCTGGCAGTACTATTTTGAAGTAAAAACATCTTTAACACCGTTGTGATTTGACACTCGATGAAACGAAAATTAGCGACACTAAAAAGAGGCAAACACATACATCTATAGGATTTAGACTGCGAGAGAATAAGGGGGCATACATTAATAACGTGAGCAGTTAATTTTCCAATTTAACCCCCCCCCCCCCCCTTTGGTGAGATTTGGTGCCCCCCCCCCCTCTCCCCTCACGAGACATCAGTTGTGTATCTGGGGTCCCACCCTATCCCGTCCCGCCCAATGCTATCCCGTTACGCCCCCCCCCCCCCGTTGTGGTAAATATGATCGCGACAATATGCTGAAAAACTGTTCAAGATTTGGTGAGATTTTACTGGACCCCCACCCCCCATTTTGAGCTCAATTAATGTATGCCCCTAAGATAGAATAATCGGTCTCCTCTTTGTGTGGCGCTTCGTAGCCTACCCACTCTTGCCTACTTTAGTTTTCTGAAGGTTTCATTTCTACGGCATGTGATCTGCGCACTGAATTTATTTTTCGTTATTTCTATATCAATTTTCTTCTTCGATTTGGTCAACACGTTGAAGTTTTGTGGAAACAATGTTCGTGGGTCGTTTTGATTAGATGAATCATCCATGCAATATTTTTATTTTTTCGATTAAAATTAATTGGTGAGCTCGCCTTTTGTTTCACACATGGGATTTGGGTCGTATCCCACCATCACCGTCAGAGTAAGTGAACTCCTGTAAAATAAGAATCGGGAATTTTAAAGAAGTAAATTTGACCGTATAAATGACCGAAAAGAAGAATTATTAATTGAAGGCAAGTACCTCAGATTATCCGAATTCTATGTCATAGGTAGGTATGACTCCAAAGAATCATCTTGATATTGCATTTCTGTTATTCTTGCAATTATTTTGTTCCGTTTCATTGAGTCAACCGTAATCAATAATGTATTGTAATTAAGACACTAAAATGGTCGGTCGCCAAATACCTACACTCCAAATCACATGTACGTTAATGCTCGGTATACGATAATACGATTGATCACGATAAAATTTTAAAAGGCAAAACATTCGAGGCAACCGAGGCTAAATAAGCGCGGCGGCAACGTCGCAAAACACGCCACCGCCACGTGCACCTCAACTCTTGTACGGGAGTTGGAATTAACCGGCAACGTTGTTTCCCAACACATTTGCCAACGCCTCGGTGGCGGGTAAATGCTAGGAATGAAAGGCGGCATGTTATGTCACACCGGTCGCCTAAATGTCGGTAGGATGAATGGTAGTATACATGGCCGTGTATATCACCTAGCGCCTAGCTGCGTAGCGACAGATGGCGGAACTTTAATATTCGAAATCATCCACTTCACGCCCAATTTGGCTACCAGGACAATTTTTGCCAAAATGCTTGTGACGACATGTACTATGAACTGTGTAAAAATTTCGAAAAATAAAGTGGCGACCGTATATCGGTCGCCAAATGTCGGTGGTCGCCACTTTAGATGCATATTTGCCCATGCTGGTCGCCAAATAGACGGTGTTATGTATATATATATATATATATATATATATACGTATATATATTTATATATATATACGTATATATTATATATATATGTTATGATTAAGGTTTTCACGGGTGTAAGATGTAGAACAATTTTCTCGGTTTACCCGCGTAACGTAGTCCTTAAAAGGACTTTTTAACTCCTGGCGTTTTATCTTAAGTTTTAGCTTTTGGACCGAACAGACATGCGAAAGCTATCAGTTTGAGACAAAAACTCAAGACATAAGGCCTCTGAAGATGGACAGTGTGATCTGTCCGAAACGTCAGGAGTTAAAAAGTCCTTTTAAGGACTACGTTACGCGGGTAAACCGAGAAAATTGTTCTACATATATATATATATATATATATATATATATATATATATATATATATATATATAAATAACACCAGTAATATTGTCATATGTAGTAAAAATTTTGCCAGAGTTCGAAATTTCCCTAGATTTTGTCCTGATTTCCCTTATTCCTAAAAAATATTTTTCTCCCCTAGATCTAGGGAAATTTCCCTCGACATAACATCACTGATTCAAAATGACAACTTAAAAAGTAAAAAAATTATCGGTGGGTGAAGACCACCATAGATACGGTGCGTTTCTGGGAGTCTTTAAAAATTAAAACTTTGACAATTATTTTAACTATTAAAACTAACTATAAAAATAAAAATAAAAATGCAGTTATTTAAGTTTGAAGGTCTTTATTCATTAAAAAAAAAAAAAAAAAATTGGACTGGAGTTCTCTATTCAAGCAATAGTAAGCAATTTCTAAGTTATTAATGGAAAGGACTACATCCCGTTCATATGATCTTTTTACAATGCTTAAATATTTGCGTGCCGGTTCTAGATGATTCCGTCTGGGACATTTGCGGTAAAATATTGAATTTACATTTTTTAGAATCATCAGTCAAATTATACCCGTCTCTGTTTGTCGTGTGAAATACAAATATATCAGAAAGAGACAATTATTATTGTTTAATTGGTTGAAGGAATTTGTAAAAATGAACTCCAACATTGTACACGTGGTTAAGTCTACATTGCTGGATGCTGTGTGAAGGGTCTTTTTAGGAAAGGAAGGAGAGGAAGTTCTGAAAAAGAAAAGGGATGAAGGGTAGGTAGGAATCTGGGAGTCAGTGTGTCCAGGAATCTATCCCTCCCACTGCGGTGAAAGGCTATGTTCCGAGAGAGTACGGCTGGAGAAGTCAAAGGGATTCCCTCAACACTCTCTCCCAATCCATCCTGCCATACAGCTGGTGGGCAGAGATGCATCCGCCGCCAAGACCCGGATAATCCTTACCCCATGAACCCGGGCACCCCTGATAAGTCACCAAACGTAGCGAACGACTTGGGGTGACCTATCAGAGAGGTGATTTTAGATTTTCACGGCCATAAGTATTTTTGTTATTAGTTTTTGGGGTATTATGCCGTGTTACGCTACCTCCTTCTTTAGCCAAAGTTTCGGACAGCGTTGCAGTGTCCATCATCAGGGCAGATGTGGAATCTCTTTCAACCCATCGCCTTGCAATGCAGTGGGAGAGATGGATTCATATGTCTCTCACCTGCGACCTCCGGATTCGTAGTCGAAGTTCGCAATCTCATTTTTTTACAGTAACTCCACATAGGAGGCCCTGAGAAAAATAATTTCCCTTAGGGCCTATGTCATCTAAGGGGATGCTGTGTGGGGGGTCTTTTTAAGGAAGGGAAGGATAGGAAGTTCTGGGAAGGAATAAGGTATGTGGGGTGGATAGGAATCTGGGGTCAATGTGTCTAGGAGTGACGGACCTAAAATTCCATCCCTCCAAATGCGGTGCAAGGCGATGGGTCGAGAGAGTCCGGCTGGAAAGGACAAAAGGCCTCCCTCAATTAAACTCTCTTATCCGGCCCGCCACGCAGCAGGGTAGACCTATCCGCCGCCATGTCCTGGACAAACCTGATACCATGAACCCGGGCACCCCTGCTTAGTCAACAAACGTAGCAAACTGCTTGCAGAGGTGTTGGTTATACAGTAATTGTTCCCGGGGCGGCGGTACCCGCTTCCCAAATTGGAATACCTCGTTTATAATAATTCAATTAGTCCTTACTCAAGTCATCTCGATTAGGTATGATTAGTCTATTGCATATTTATCGGCGTAGTCCAGCGGTAAGGCTCTTGACTCGCACTCCGAAGGTCGCGGGATTATAATTTGTGTTATTTGACAATTTATTTATTAAAAATAATACATATATATTATATTTACAGCACGTTCCAGAGTGGAAGATACTCTCAGTATCGCCCTGGTGTAAGACCACCATTCAGAATTGAAATGTTGCTTGAAATGGCTTTAGCCGTGTTTGGTGACCAGATATGAATAGCCAGGAACTTCCCAACCTTCCTCTTCCCTATCTCCTTCCCCTATCCACTACCTTGTGCGGTATTCATGTAAAAACAAAATAATCAAGATTTTTAAACCCTACCCTAAATCCAAAATAAAATCCAAAATCAAATTCAAAATCAAATTCAAAATCAAATTCAAAATCATGAGAACTGATCGCTTCTTCGAGTCGTTCTTGTGCTCAACAGCTCGGCTATGGAACGATTTGCCGGCCTCTGGGTTTTCCCCTTCCTACAACATGGGTCTCTTCAAGACCAATGTTAACTCCCTCTTCTCCTCAAAAAGACCCTCCACACAGCATCTTAGATGACATAGGCCTTGAGGGAAATCGTTTTCTTAAGGGCCTCCTGTGTGGAGTTTTTTTTTACAGTGAATACCGCACAAGAATCTCAACTGCTCCCGTCTGGAGCCAGTGACACCATGGAATCCCCAATTGGGGTATGTTGTGAGGCTGAAGGTAGTGGGGAGGGGAAGGAGGTGGGGAAGAGGAAGGTTGGGAAGTACCTGGCGATTCAGATCTGGTCACCAAACACGGCCAAAGCCATTTTCAAGCAACGTTTCAATTCTGAATGGTGGTCTTACTTACACCAGGGCGATACTGATAGTATCTTCCACTCTGGAACGTGCCGCAAATGTACTATATATTATTTTAAATGAATTAATTGTGAAATAACACAAATTAATCAAATAAAAATTGAGACCTGCGGATTGCGAGTCAAGGGTCTTACTCCTGGACTATGTAAGCCATATATTGTAATTTATTTTTAAATTATTGTTTATTTTTGTTCATATTTTTTTTTATAAGATACACCAAAACAACAATAAAACACCTTTTTATTACTACAATACAACAAGAGACAATGCTTTTGTAAAATAGTAACGCGTTAAGTAATTACCTCGTTACAGAGCATTTTTTAAAATGAAAAACTTGTTAGATTTCTTAAATATGATAATATAATCCATTATAAAAATTACGTTCTACTAAAAAAACATTTAAAAAAATTTAAATAACTGTATGTACCTAATATATTTCTGAAATTTTTAGAAAACCCTACACAGATATCATTACATTACAACTGACTATGCTTTCGGAACGCAAAAGACAAATTACGTAGCAAATATTTTATTTATTAAAGAAAAACTACATAAATGTGTATTAAAATACGTAATAATATAAATCTTGTAATAAAAACAAAGACAATTAACACAAAATTAATAACGATATTAAAAAAGCAATTCGTAAATCAATCTTCAATTTTAAAAAAGCGCGCGAATAGCCGATAAATATTATAATATAATGTCTGTTCTGCTAACAGCCCGGAGCGAGCGCTTGACAGTCTGGCTACCTATGTAGGTAGATGGAATACAACATATAACATACCGGCAAACATATAACATATCGCAAAAAGATTCAATCTGACATAGCAATGTCATGCGATAATAGATTCTGAGGAATTTAACTATTGAGTTCAATATCGCAAAGCATTGATAAACGACTTGGAGTTTGAATGATATTGTATGACGAGAAAGTCCGGCAACGTCGCATGCCGTGATGGTTATAGATGCGATTAAAAATTTACCCAATTGATGTTCTAAGTATGGATGAATATTTACTGATAAAAACGCATTTCGGAGCATTAACGGTCCATGTAAAAATGTCATTTATTCACTCAAAAATTTTTTTTACACCGTTCGACTCGTCTCATCGAGTTTGATATGATGGACTTAAAAAAAAAAACGATGAGCCACTAAGTGCCCAAATGAGCCAGTAAGTCGAAATGATCAAGAAGTTCCGGTAATTAAAGGACGCATTGATCCACTAAATGCCGTAACATAAACCTATATATATATATATATATAAAAATATATATATATATATATATATATATATATATATATATATATATTTTTTTAATGTTCTTTATTCAGTAAAGTTTATACATTACAGTAAATGGATAATTTTTTGGCCATCACACTAGGCACATGCCCGTGTTGTAGTGGCCAATTTTATGTTAAGTATAATAATACAAATTAAAAATAAGTTGAATGTAAAACAAAATAATATGAAAATAAAATAAAATAATTTATACATCTAAAACAAGTATGATGTATAAAGGAATTAAAAATAATGCAAAATATCTACATAAGTTTAAGATATATGAATATAAAAAATAAGTATGGAAAAACAGAAAAATTAAAAATAATATGAAAAGTATATGAAAGAAAATACGTGCTTTTGAATTAAAAATAATACAAGGAGCATGTATCAAAAAAAATAAAGAAATATAAGTACATTTGTGTAATTAAAATACTATTAAAATGTAATAAGAATACAAGTACATTAAGTACAAGTGTGTTTGTAAAAAATATAAGTACAATATAAAATCAAAGAAAGTACTATTTGGTAAGAGAGTAGGGATAAGTTATATCTTGATGAGCAATTTGCATGTGCGTGTTATGGTATCATGGGTATTTAGATATACACGGTGTCCGAAAACTCGTAGTACAAGCGGAAAACTGGTGAACCTGCATCACAAAGAGAACCCAAATAAACATAAAGATATTCAATTTAAGCATTTTTACATTTAAAATTTAAAAAAAAAAAAAAAAAAAAAAATTTCTGCTATATGAGGGTTAAAGTTTTTTTCCGATACACGGAACGCGTTACCCACCATCGTCTGGCTTTTCTATTTTTTTTAACTTTATTTTTAGTTACAACAAAATAATAATATGCCATGGCGCACAGAGCCAAACTTGCTGCATTTTGAATATCGTCTGTAAAGTCGTCCATACCGGATGGGAAACAGATCACGAGTGAGAAAAATGAGAGTGTGGATAAGTGCTTGTTCTCGCGAGAAGTCTCGGCGAGAATGAGAGTGTGGATAAGTGCTTGTTCTCGCGAGAATTTCTCGCCGAGACTTCTCGCCGTGAGTCTGGAATCGCCTTCATGATTTTAGAGCGAAGATGCTCTCTAAAACTCTCTCGCTAGGTACTTTACTTAGTACTGGATCAATTCGAACAACGAACAAGCCTTGTGAGAAAAATTACTAGCATAGGTGTGTTCTAAACTTACATTATGTTGTAACGTTCCTTAATCCAAAAACACTAGGTAGGTAGTACATCACAAAAAACACAACATGTCATTGGTACATCACAAAAAACGCATTAACATGCGTTGGTATATTCCATTATAATCCACAATATTCTCAATATGAAAATACCCCAAAAGTTTGTTAAAAACCAGCGAAATTAATTACTGTTATTCGCAAATATTCACTTTTCAAGTTTGAAAACACAAAGGGGTGTTAACGATATCAAGACCCATACTAAACTGCGTAAAAATATTTACCCAGATAAGGGAGTTCCCGTGTCCCATTGTCGTTGCTATGGTCAGTCGAATCGTGTTCCCCGTGCAGTAGTGTTTTAATTTGCGCTGAACACTGGGAATATTATTTTTAATTTATTTAACATTCCAAATTTGCAGTTTTGAACTCACTTACGACATTTATGATTGAGTATTGTTTTATTTTCTTAATTCACTTATGTTTTTATTAGTTTATTTACTTATTTTTTCACTTTTAATCAAAACAATAACTTTCAACAATAATATGAAATTAGAAACCAACTTTCTAGTTTAAATACGGTACGACTTAATTTTGTCCTATAACTTATCAGTTAGAATTAATCGGCCTTTGTATTCCTAGGTAAAATTTACGGCTTATTTGCATTTTTGTTAAGTTACTCACGAGTGCATTTACATACAAAAATATTGCTCATGTTGTTCGGGAGTTTAACTAAGGGGGCATTAATTACGTGACCTCAAAATGGGGGGGGGAGTCCAGCAAAATCTCACCACATCTTGAACAGTTTTTAAGCGTATTGTCGCGATCATATTTACCTCAACGGGGGGGGGGGGGGCGTAATGGGATAGCATGGGGCGGGATGGGATAGTCTGGAATCCCAGATACACCACTGATCTCACATGATTGTTGCAGAGTTAATTAGTTAATTATTGCGGACATCAAACAAAAAGAGGTATACCTACCAAGGGTATGAGGGGTTGGTAGGAATCTGAGAGTCCGTGTATCCAGGAGTGACGAACGCATGAATTCATTCCTCCCATGGAGGTGGAATATAATTAATAGTCCAGTCAGCCTATGTCGTAGAACACCAGTTGAATCACCATCGACTACTATTATTTAGACAAGTGTTTAGCCAGAAGTCCCCGCCTCTACCCCCCTTGCTTCCCCGCCTACGCCCCCCTCCCCAAAACATGAAAAGTGTAAGGGTTTCGTAAATCGCGTCTATCTCGATTACTAAACAACATATCGGGTTGCAATTTTTTATTTTCTTTATTGTAACATTCTCTACAATTAATGTCCAGTTAACTTTCGTCGTAACTTTTACCGTTTGTTCGTAATTCGTATGAAAAGGTAAAAATTTGTATATTTTTTGGTATGTAATTTTACATTTTGTCACAGAACTTTTTAGGCCGACATTTTATGAAAAAATGTTTCCTACAAAGATTGTAGCCCTTTCTATGAGCTGTAAAATTATATATTTTAATGTGTACTTTATGGCTAGAAAACGCCAAATATCAACCGTAAATGCTTGGTTCACCATCTCTGCATCGCTCTGCGGCAGCCGATTCATTAACGCACTACTCATGTATGATGTTTAACTCATTAATTGTATTTTTTGTCAATTGTTTTAAATTTTGGTTTTACTGAAGAAGTGAAATTATGCTTACTGGTATCAGTTCAAGTTGCCATAGTATTTCAGTTTAAAATCTATAACTTTATTTATTGAATGGAAGTATAAACTAGCTCCATTATGAATAACCCCCACTAACACGAGTATTTCACGTTCACGATTTCCACATAGCTTTAGTGCACTAAAACAAACGAAATAATGACAAGACTAGAAGAAGTGTGTGAAGATTTGGTTAAAACTAGTAGAAATTCAAAACTGTGGCTACAAGAGTTTAAATTGGTGAATTTGGTTCTAGACTTTATTCTGGCGGAGAGAATCGGCGATTGGAATTTGCACATTAATACAGTCAAGCAAATGATACCTTTTTTGCATGCTGCTGGTCATTTGCTCTACGCCAAATCCGCACAAATACACTTAAAACAAATGTTGAGCGTACAAACAAAGATGTCAAATGTAGACTTCGAAAGGTTCGTCAATAATTTCCGATATTTAAAAAAGGAGACAAAAATGAGGTGAGCAATTACAGACCGATCTGCCTTTTATCAACTATTGTAGGAGCTAAAACTTTTGTAGGAAATATTTTTTCATAAAATGTCGGCGTAAAAAGTTCTGTGACAAAAAGTAAAATTACGTGCCAAAAAAATTTATCTTTTCATACGAATTACAAACAAACGGTAAAAGTTACGACGGAAGTTAACTGGACATTAATTGTAGACAATGTTACAGCAAAGAGAATATAAAAAATTGCAATCCAATATGTTGTTTAGTAATCGAGATGGACGTGATTTACGAAACCCTTACACTTTTCATGTTTGTGGGGGCACAGGGGGGGAAGCAAGGAGGGGTAGGGGCGGGGATTTTTGGTTAAGCACTTGTCTAAATGATAGTAGTCGATGGAGAAAAAATTAGCTTTATACTATTTTTTCAATCTAATTATTACATTATTAAAAAAAAATGATAATAACCTTGTTCACATTCGTTTCGAACACTACTGTACCATGCGACCATTTTTGTTGGCGGCCATGTTTGTTTGTGTACCCGAGGATGATACGAATGCAAGTCCAAAATTTGAAGAAATGAGTTTTTGAGAAATGAGAAAATTTGAAAAATTATCATGTTTATCAGTGGCAGAAAGAGTCCTATCATGAAGAAAAATAGGATTTTCAAAATTGCATATGGATGCAATTACCATGATGCAACAACTATCTTAGAAGCAGAAGGATGTACCATGGACTTTATTCCTTTTATAATACACCACATGTCATAACAAAATAGTCCACTTCAATTAGAGGCAGTAGGACTCAAGTCCATGTTTTTGTTTGACTCAAGTCAGCGTTTTTTTTTTAAACAACTATTTTTAAAGGCTTTACTATAAAATATTTCGATTTATTTGCTCGTTTTTAAAACAAAACTAATTGATTTAATAATAACTTTTTTTGTTATCTATCAGCACGGATATCCGAAGAAGTTTTTTTTTTTTTTACATTAACTCCACAAAGGAGGCCCTGAGGAAAATAATTTCCCTCAGGGCCAAATGTCAACTGTGTACAAATGTTGGGCACGCGTTTGGCGTGTTTCCCGACTATGTACCGGGGCCGAAGGGATCAATGATGCTAGTTCCTCGGAGCATCCTCCATTGTAATACCGGTAGAACAAGGATAGCATTCCCACCCGACGCCTGTGCTCTAAAGATTGCAATCCGTCTGTTAAGATGGGAGAATCTATCAAACGGACCGCCCGTTTCTGCACAGAGTCGAGGGTATTTTTCAGGTATTTTGGAGCTCCAGACCAGAGGTGGCTGCCAAATTCAGCCGTGGGGCGCACTTGCGATTTGTACAGGGTTAGCAGTTATGAGACCATAGTTACAGAAAAAATACTTTTTTGGCTCTCCTGAACATTTACCTTTTTGGACTTGCATCCGTATGCTTCTCGGGTAAAGAATTTGGTTCGTGAGCTCACAGTTCAAGGTCAAGTCATTTTTTGAAAAATGTAGCTTACCTCTTCTAATTGTGTTCATCGAACCGAGCGCAGAAAGGGACAGCAAATTTCGCATTGCACTCTGACGAGCGCGAAAATAATATTAGGCCAGCTGTTTTTAACCGTGAAATGACCGAAAAACACGGAATAAAATTATGGATAATTTCAAAATAATGCTTTAAATCCGGATTTCTTTGTTTGTTTTCTTTTAAATAGTTTTTTTTAGTTAGGTACTATGATCGTCAGTAATAATTTATAAGAATTTGACCAAAAAAAAAATCAACTTCTGACTCGATTTACTCGAAAACGAAAGCTCAAATCAAAAAAAATTATACTACAAAATCGACTCCAAATGTGATGAGGATTCACCAGTTTTCCGCTTGTACTACGAGTTTTCGGACACCTTGTATATCAGAAGTTTTTGCGTAAATTCACGTTTGAACTAAGGCTAAAAATATGTACTCAAATATGGAATTTTTTTCATAATATTTTTCGTAATAAATACTTGAGTATAAGAAACATGTCAGTGGTGTTAAACATTTTTTAATGATGAATATGAAAGAGAAATATATTGTTCTGTAATATACAAGTTATTTAAATTATTTACTGGTGGTATAGGTTCATATATTCCTTAAAGAAATTTCGCCCCTTTTCAGATATCCATTTATGCACACCGGTTGCAAAGTGAGTAAGTGTTTTTGATGTTTTGATGTCGTTATTTAACGTGTTGAATATTTTAGGTGCGATGTATGAGTACTGCCTTTGTGAAAAAGTGGTTTTTGTTACAGGAATTATGCATTTTCCATGCTTTGAGTAGCGTGTATGTATGTCCGTTTGCGTAGAGTTTATCAATCCATTTTTCCAGATATGGATAAGAGCTCTCTTGATATACAGTTGGCGAATGTCAAGGACTGTGAGTTTCTTGAAAAGTGGCTCTGATGGATGAGAGGGGGAACATTTGAAGATGACCCTTAGCAAAAGTTTTTGTACGGTCACTAGAGGGTAGAGGATGGATGCTGCACAACCTCTCCATCCTATAATGCCATACGTTGCTATCGATTGAAATAGAGCAAAATATACAGTTCTTAGAGTGTTTATATCA
This sequence comes from Limnephilus rhombicus, assembly GCA_929108145.2. Lineage (NCBI taxonomy): Eukaryota > Metazoa > Arthropoda > Insecta > Trichoptera > Limnephilidae > Limnephilus > Limnephilus rhombicus. Next base: position 46,644,669 of record OV815291.1, on the reverse strand, counting down.
AGGATTGATCGTAGAGAATAAAAAATATGGCATAACTTACGGAGTCTCTTAGTTATGGAGTTAATATGGGCCTTCCAGCGTAATTGGTTATCTATAATGACACCTAGGTATTTTATTTCATTTGATGGTTTAAGGGCATGAGCAACTATTATTGGGTGTTTGTGGAGATGTGTCTAGATTTTGTGAGCAAGTGTGAATGATTAATTTAGGAAGGTTTTCTGGGAGTGTGAATTTACGGATTGAAAAGTGAATGTATTGTGTTTTTTGTACATTTAGGGTGAGGAGGTTGGAGTCTAGCCATTTTTTAATTTTGTTAAGACCATAATTTGCCTTCTCTATTGATGTCTTCCATGTTTTGCTAGTGAATATGATAACCGTGTCATCAGCGAAAGATATTATATTGCCATCAATGTCCAGTTTCAATAGGGAGTTCATATATATGAGGAATAGGAGCGGACCTAAAACACTTCCTTGGGGCACACCGTAGGAGATAGATAGACATTTACTTCTATATGCTCAGTGAAGAACAGTTGCTTGCGATCTTTGTGTAAGGTAGCTTTTAAACCACTTTAGGGCAGTACCTTCTATCCCAATCTGTTGCAGTTTTTTTAGGAGAATGTGATGTGAAATAGTATCAAAGGCTTTTGATAAGTCTAGAAAGACAGCAAGAGGTTTATTACCCTTATCAAGGTTATCGGATATCAGTTAGGTGAAGGTTGCAATTGCATCATCAGTACTACGGTTTTTGCGAAAGCCATACTGGTTATTTGAAAGGATTTTATTTTCCTCAAGGAACTTAACCAGTTTTAGTTTTACTACTTTTTCAATGATTTTGGAGATTGTACTCAGTAGAGATATTGGCCTGTAACTATTTAGGGAAGATCTGTCACCTGATTTGTATATAGGGATGATTGAGGCATGTTTAAGAGAGTTTGGAAATATACCGGATTGGAGGCTAAGGTTTATAATATGCTCTAGAGGCTTGGCTATAAGTATTTTTAAATGTTTTTTTTTTTTTTTTTTTTTTTTTTTTTTTTTATTAAACGCCCATTGGGCTTTTACATACATTGTTATTAGTATTGATACGAGCATGAAGAGTGACCCAAAACCCCGTCACTAAAAAATAAACGCAAAAGGGAATCAGTCACGGCTCGAATCGAGCTACCCAGTGTAGTCTAAGTACTTTCGTACGGTGGTTACACAAATCCATTTTTTTTTAAACGCACCAGAATTCGAATTGAATTGTTTTGTTTCATTTTTCTTTTTTTGACAGATAGGAGTTTTTTTTTTTTAAGAAGCGTCATGTGAGACTATAAAAAAAACATTAACTTATATTCTGTGAACTTGTAAAATAAACTATCGTACCGAGATATTTGTGTTTTGTTTCTGAGCCCACTAAATTGATACTCGACCCTATCAATTGGCGCCCAACGTGTTTGTCAGATCAATGAGTTTTAACGAATAAATTCAAAGACAAGAGAGGCAACAAACCGAACAAAAGTGGGCTCAAAACACTGAAAATGCCACAAACACGTAGCACAACAGCGGGCAACGCTACCACAGTGGAGAATGAGGATAACAGTCCTCTAGCTCAATCCTCAGCGGATGTACCAAATGGAGAAACCTTTACGAGAGACACCCAGACGACACGAATCCTTGAAATGTTAGTAACAAAACTCGCTAACATAGCCGTGTGTCAAAGGGAGCCTCGCCTGGAGGCAATATTTTCTGGGAGACTGGAAGAATTTCCACGACTTTTCCTGGAACGGTGCGAAGAGTATTTCCAAATAGCTAACACCTACGAGGAAAACAAAACGAGGGTGGCAACGGCCCAGCTCCGGGACAAAGCGAAGGACTGGGCGAATACTTATAAACACCCAGAATGGTCGATTTTTAAAAGATTTTTCCTTCGGGAATACGAGGGACCAGAAGTGGAACTCCGACTTCAAAACCAGATCTACCATAAAACACAAGAGAACACGGAATCCTTGGCAGAGTTTATTGCTAATAAACAAAAAATGTTTGCAAGACTTCAAACGGCAAAACAATTATAGGAGTTAGATGTATTCGTGCCTGCGTTTTGTAATAGCCAAATGTTACCCCAGTACATACACATATATGCCACCAAAATGGAAGAGTGGATGAACCAGGCCATGAGGTTTGAAAATTCTAAAGGCAGATATAAGATCCTAGGCCAACGCCAAACAAGAAGCAATTTATCTCCTCGCCGGTCAGCTCAACAATATTCTCCGCGTCACCGTTCAGCTAAGCGCAGTTCACATCAGCGTCAATCACCGCCACGCCGTTCACCGAATCGCCAATCGCCATACCGCCATCCCCCGGCCCAGCGATCCCCAGCTCAACAAAATAGAAGAGATAGAAAATCGGGAAACCGGTACCGCCCGGGAGCTCGTTACTAAAACGGCTACCCGGGCAAAGAAGGAAGAAACCGAAACAAACCGCAGAGTGCCACACGGCAATAGCAGGTTCCTTCCTTCCAAGGGTGAGAGTCACCATAGAGGGGCAAACCTATCAGGCATTGGTAGACTCTGCATCTTCATACTCTATAATAAGAATGGGCATCGCCCAAAGTACCAAATTACAACAATCCTCGATTCCATGCCTCAAGTTGGCGAAGAAAAGAAACGTGATGCGAATAAAGGGTATGATATCGATAAAATTCGACATCCAGAATACAACACGGGAATGGAACTTCCTCGTGGGAGAGAACCTAAGGGAGGAAATCATCTTAGGACGCGATTGGCTGTCCAAAGAGGAAGCTTCAATAGACTTCATGCGGAACTGTTTAAATTTCGGAAGCTCAATCAGGACTTCCACCCACTTTGTGCCCGTTCGCCAGGGACAAAATAGTAACGATGTCCACGGGCCACTATTAGATCGAGTCCCAGAACAGGAGAAAAAAGGATTCACGGATCTATTATCCGAATATAGTGAAGTATTTTCCCCCTTGACAGGCACAGCGAAAGTACCACCGCACAGAATCCACCTGAACACCGACAGACCAATCTGCGTTCCACCACATCGCCTTTCGGACGAGAAGAAAAAGGATTTATACAAACAACTGGAAGGGATGCTAGCGGATGGAGTAGTAGAATCCAGCAGATCCCCATACAGTTTCCCAGTAGTAATGGTGGCCAAAAAGGGAAAAGAAGGGCGACGATTCTGCATAGACTACAGAAGGTTGAATCAAGCAACAATAACTGAACCCTCCCCACTGCCAATCATCCACGAAACACTTAAAGACCTGAGCACAGCCAAGGTATTCACAGTACTGGACCTTAAAAGCGGGTACTGGCAAGTGCCGATGGCACCAGAAGACAGAGAAAAGACTGCCTTTACCACACCAGATGGGGGCAGTTACCAGTTCCGAGTAATGCCATTCGGGTTAAAAGGTGCACCCAAGACATTTCAAAGAACCATGAGCCAGCAAGTATTAGCCGGGTTCCTTAGAAAATTTGCCATGGCCTATCTGGATGATATCGTCGTATATTCCGAAAACTTAAAAGACCACTTACGACACCTCCGCTTCATCCTAGAAGGATTGGCAGAGTTTGGGTTAAAATGATCTCCAGAAAAATGTATCATAGCCACAGATGAAATAACATAATTGGGACACACAGTCAGTGCCACGGGCAACACTCCCCAGAGGCCACACGAAGAAGCCATTAAAAATACACCATCACCTCAAACAAGAAAAGAACTTCGCAGTTTTCTAGGAGTGTGAAACTGGTTGAGGGAATACATACCAAACTTTGCTGAAATGTCAGCACCCTTAACAAATCTTACCAGAAATAAGATAAAATTCAAATGGACCGGAGAAGCCGAAGAAGCCATGCAGCAAATAAAAAATGAAATGGCGGGGCCGCTGGAACTCAAGAGACCTGATTTTAGTAGGGAATTCGTGCTACAAACGGACGCAAGTAAATTAGGAGCCGCAGCAGTACTCTTCCATAAAAATGAAGATGGTTCACGAGATGTGATATCATACTCGAGCACCCGGTTCTCACCAGCTGAAGAAAGGTACCATAGCAATGAACAGGAAGCACTGGCAGCAATATGGGCAATTAAGAAATACCGGCCTTACCTAGAAGGGAGGCACTTTAAGCTCATCACAGACAACCGAGCTCTAACATGGCTAAACGAGGCAAAGAACGAAAGAGCCAAACTCACAAGATGGGCCCTACTCCTACAAGACCACGACTTTACTGTAGAGCACTGTCCGGGGAAAGCTAATGAGCTCGCCGACGCGCTGTCTAGAAACCCAGGACCAACGCAAATGATACTCGAAACGGTTACCGGAAACACCCGAGAAAGCTATCCGGAAGTCGGCGGAGATAACGGCATAAAACAAATAGACTCAGAAGAGGAGGAAGAGCAACAAACCCTAGCAAGTGCGGTAAAATCAGGACAACCGACAGATCGGGAAACACGGAAAAGAATAGATCGATGGAACACTCTAAACGACAGAGAAATCCTAAACAATGCCGTCGATATAAATCACTACACAAGGTATAACGTCCACCAAGGAATACTTTGGAAAAGAGACGAAGGAAAGATGGACCGGCTGTTCGTCCCTCGAAGCACAATTCCAAGAGTTCTGGAAGAATACCACAACTCGGACACCGCAAACCACCCGGGAGCAGCAGAAACAACGAGAGCAATATCAGCACATTACTTCTGGCCAGGAATGAACGAAGAGATCTGCAGACTGGTACGCCAGTGCATGACATGTGCCACATCAAAACGTGGCCCAAATAGACCCGCGGCTCCTCAAGGAGGCACGAAACCAAATAGACCATTTGAAGTGGTCGCCGCCGACGTCATGGGACCGTACCCAAGAACCCTGCAAGGAAACAAATTTATTCTTGTAGTAACAGACTTATTCACAAGATGGGTGGAAGCATTTCGGATTAAGTCTAGTATAGCAAAGACCATAATCCACCAGTTAGAAACTGAAGTATTTCCAAGGTACGGCTACCCGAAACGCATTCTCACGGATAACGGACGACAGTTCATCCACCGCCAATGGTTAGCCGCAATAGAAAGATGGCAATGTAATAATTGGAAAACAGCTATATACCACACACGCTAAAAACAAAAGGAAAGGAGAAACCAGGAAATCAAAAAAGGCTTGAGAATTCTCCTCAGAGATTCACCTCACAACAAATGGGATGAGAAACTGCCGGGAGTAATAATGACGACCCGAAACAGAAAGAACGAAGCGACAGGCGTATCACCCAGTCAAGCACTACTGGGATACGATATACCGCGACCAGGAGAGTGGCAAGCTTTCCCAGAAAACGCAAACGAGGCAACCGTTTTACCCCATCAGCGAGAACCAGCAGATGAGGAAATAAGAAGGAATCAAGCAGCGTACCAAGAGAGGTACGCCCCAGCGGTGGAAGCCTTACTTAGATACCAACAAGGAGAAGAGGTGTTAGTAAAGGAACACCAATTATCTGGGTCTCCAGAAGGAAATTTCGCAGGGTTTGCACCTAAATGGAGTGGACCTTACAAAATCCTCATGAAAAGTGGAAGAGGTAATATATACTGGGTAGACAAAAGAGGTAAACCCACTAAAATCCACGCAGATGAATTAAAAAGGGTACCAACAATCCAAGAAGTCCGAGTGGAGGATCAAGATAACGAGGTTTTGACTCAAGAAGACCGGGTGGATTGATACGAGCATGAAGAGTGACCCAAAACCCCGTCACTAAAAAATAAACGCAAAAGGGAATCAGTCACGGCTCGAATCGAGCTACCCAGTGTAGTCTAAGTACTTTCGTACGGTGGTTACACAAATCCATTTTTTTTTAAACGCACCAGAATTCGAATTGAATTGTTTTGTTTCATTTTTCTTTTTTTGACAGATAGGAGTTTTTTTTTTTTAAGAAGCGTCATGTGAGACTATAAAAAAAACATTAACTTATATTCTGTGAACTTGTAAAATAAACTATCGTACCGAGATATTTGTGTTTTGTTTCTGAGCCCACTAAATTGATACTCGACCCTATCAGTATTATTACATTAACTATATGGCATATAAAAGTTTAAGTACATATATGAATAAAATAATTATTATATGTGTAGTACCTACATAAATGTTTTACAAATAATATAGAATACCATTATGGAGAACAGTTTTTTTTTTGTACTTATAAACAAAAATAACGGGATTGAAATTAATCAGCATTAGTAGGGACTTAAGCATAATCGAAATATAAATTAAATTACAATATTAATTTGTAAAGTTACATATATATATTAAAGTTTAAAAGTCTAAAAGAAAAGAGTGAAATAAATAGAAGCTAAAAAGGGTTTTTCACTATGGAATGGTGAAGTCATACATTTCAGCAAAGTGTTTATGTAGATTTCGTTTAAGCACTGCTACGGAATCTCTAAATATATCAACGACATTACCAAATTTATTACCAAAATTTTGTATTCGATTTAGGGATATGTGCGCTTGATAATTTGTTTTGAAATTGTCACAGAAAAACGTGGAATTTTGTCTCGTATTTTTGGAAGGTACAAATAATTTTATTGTGGCCAGAATTTCAGGGCTGTCGATTCTATAATTAATAATTTTATTTAGTAGAACAAGGTCGGAGATAATTCGCCTATCTGACAGCGTAATCAAATTTAGTTGGTGCATCAGCTGGATATAATTTATATTTTGGATTGGAATATTTAGTTTAAAGTTAATAAATCGTAGAAATTTGTGTTGTACCCTTTCAATATTGTTGGAATGTATTTTATAAAAGGGGGACCAAATAGGCGAATTATACTCTACTTGACTTCTTACTAAAGATGTGTACAGTGTTTTCAAACATTCTAATGACTTAAAGTCGCATGCGGTTCTACATATAAAACCAAGCATTTTTAAGGCTTTATTTGTGATTTCATTTACATGCGGATTGAATGTTAACTGTTCATCAAATATAACACCCAAGTCCCTGATTTGAGTGACAACTGTCAATTTTACGTTATTTAGCGAATATACATAAATTATATGATTTCGTATTTTACAAAAACTAATGACCTGACATTTTTTAATATTAAGAAACAGAGAGTTAATGATGCACCAACGATATAGAGCGGTTTTGTAAGTTTAGTAGAGATTTCATCTATTCCTGTTGAGTGAGTATTTTTTAAGGTTGATATGCTTTCTATAATTTCTAATTCTGTAGTGGGGGTGAAAAGGAAAGGACTATATCTCAGGTGAGTCAGGGATATTTCGTTCGCAAGTTCATGTTCCGAAACACTATTTCTTGTCAAAATATGATTGGAAAGGTTAGAGCCAATTGTGGTGAAATACTCATTGAGATGATCTGCGATTTTTTCAGATTCATTACCTGTGTTTGTTAGTAAATGACCATCAACGTTAATCTTGATTATGGGTGTTGTCATTACTTTAGTGTAAGATATGTCTTTAATGATATTCCATATTTTTTTCTTGTCATTCTCTGCGTTATTTATTTGTTTTTTATAGTAATCTTCTCTGGCCTTTAATGTAATTTTTTTGCACACATTTCTGTATTTCTTGTAAAACAGGTGAGATTCATGGTCGTTGGGATTTTTTTTACAGAGTGCGTGTAGTTTATCGCGCTTACGAATAGAGTGTAGGATACCAACAGTTATCCAAGGCTTAAGCTTAGAATCATGGTGTTTAGTTTTGTGAGTTGTGTCTGATGTAGCGTTGGTTAGATGGATATGTAGTGTGTCAACAAGAGATTTGCAGGCCAGACTGGGATCAATCTGTTTGTAAACATTTAACCAATTTTCTTGAGAGACCAAGTCAAAAAGTGTATTGTAAGATATTTTCTTTTGCGTGATTACGTGTTGCGGTGGTTTATGTATTTTATGAGACAGAGATGTTATGGTAGCGTAGTGGTCTGTGACAGTGCATTGGTATACAAGAGATCTGGTTTTTAATTTACACTTTGAAAATACATGATCAATGCAACTCACAGACGAGCCAGATATCCTGGTGGGTGCTGTAATGGCTGGGACGAAACCTTGTAGTGTTAGTAGGTTTATATATTCATTGACTTGAGGATGTGTGGAATTAATTATATTTATATTGAGATCACCGATAATAAGGATATTATCACAATTTTTCACAGATGATAGAGATTGATTACGTGAATTTAGAAATGGGGTTATGTTAGATGTGCTTGGTGATCGATATATAGAAAATATGGTTACATGGTTTTCTATTTCAATTTTGAGACAATTAGAGTCGTTGATTATGATTTCGTTCACTGAGTGAGATATATGATTTTTGATGAATACGATAACTCCCTCGTTCTGTGTTAGGTTATTCTGTGTGTTGTAGTGGGTGTAGTTTGTTATGTTTTTGGAATGTAGTTTTCATTGATCCAGCATTCAGTTAAAATGATTATGTCAAAGTCTGTATTCAGATCTGTGAGAACTATCAATAGTTCGTTGAAATTACGGTTTATGCTTCTGACATTCATTGAGAACATTTTTAGGGCAGGTTGAGTTAATATTTTTTGAACTTCGAGAGGACTGTTTGTCTCTGTACATGGAATTATGGACAAATTGTCCAATTGATCAGTTATATCTACCATTTTTAATGTTTGTACAAAGCATAGTAAGTTGTAATGATTTTGATGCAATCACAATAACACATTTTTTACATAATAAGAAAACTAGATTACTGGAAAGAGGTGATTGTATTAAGTTATTTGATCGATTAAAAACAATGATGGGGTATATGCTTTTGTTAAATGTCTTTGGGCTAGAAAAATTCAATAATATGTTTTTTGTAACAGAGAGTATCAAGTAATATATAAATGAATATTTAACAATATACAAGAGAATCAAGTAAAATAAAATTATACCAAAGGACGAAAAGTGAAAATAAGTTATTTGGTGAGGGAGATAAAAGGTTTTTTGTTTTTTCATTGATAAGTATAACGGTAAGTATAATCCTTGCGTACATATATTTGTCCCCCTCTGACCCAGGCAAACTTAAAAATATTGTCTCGTGCAGCCTTACGTGCAAGAAACCAATGATGTTTAGCTCGAAATGTCAAGTATTCACTGATATAAATCTGGGAGCTCTTTCCTGCCATTCCTATGATATTTGTGTTTAGTCTATCCTCCCGATTTGCAGATCGCTTGTTAAATGTTTTTATGTCATTCAAGAAGATGTTACGGTCATCGTTTGTTTTGAATCTGAGGATTATCGGCCGTTGTAAATCCTTGTTGGTTTTTTGTCCAGTACGGTAGGCTGCTTCCAGGTTTTTCAGTTCTGTTCCGGCATTTGTATATTTTGGATATTGAAAACAACATTTTTTAAGTCTTCTCCGCTTATTTCAGGGATACCGCGTATTTCCACGTTTTTCGACCTGTTTTCCCTGTCTAAATTTTCAAATTGTCCTTCTATTTGCTCTAAGCGCGCTTCAAGATCACAGTTTTTTTTTTTCAAGTTTTTTGTTTATATTCTCAAGTTCGTGGACTCGAAGTAGGATATCCTCGTATTGTTTACTCATTGCTGTAATTGTGGCGAGAATTTGGGTGTTTTGCTCGAATATTGCGTTTTGTTTTAGTAGTAGTTCATTGTCCAAAGTTGAGGCACCGCTGGCAGTGACGTTGAAAGCCGGATTGTCAGATAGGCATTTCTTGCATTTAATTTGGGCGCGTCGCTCCTTAGTGAGTCGACGGTATGAGCTCTCTGCCACTCCGCTGCAGTGCAAGTGGAATATTACCTTGCACACGGCGCAGGTAAATACGGACTCGTCGGAGAGAGTGGGTTCTGAACAAGCTTTGCAATTATTCATGTTGTGGAATATTATTATGTTAGTTAGGTAGTAGAGTTGCCCTTGCGCCTGTTGGTAGGCAAAATTCGTAACAAGAGTGCTAAATTTTGGTTCTGATGTCTTTGTCAGGCGATCTGTTCCAGAATAATTGACGTACCTACAACGGTTCACCAATTCAACTGGTTTTATTGATCAGCTATGAGATGGCGCTATTGTTATTTCTAATTATATTAATAAAATGATTAATTCCAAATTATAATAATAAAAGAAGAAAATAACAAAAATTCTTTGGATTCACTCGGTTTCGAACTAAGGTTAACAGAACCAGAGTAGAATACGATGACCACTGGACCACCAGTCTTGGTATCCGTATCGCCTTTTATTCACAATATAAACTGTAGTGATCTGTAGTGTGTAATGACGTGATTGTGAATTATGCTGTACCGATCTTAATGTCACCGAAAATGAATGTTTTTTCACTTATTAGATAGTTTTTTTGCACAATTAATCCAGAATCACTGTACTTTGTTTGGAATTCACTTAGTTATTGTATATGATTAGAGATTTACACAGCTACCAGTATTATAGTGATTTGTTGTTGGTTATTTTTTTATTAATCACTGAATTCACTTGAGATTACCAACTATGAGTTATGGATTTTGGCAACGGAATCAATCATCAATCAATATATATATATATATATATATATATATATATATATATATATATATATATATATAGATAAATAGATTATTGCTAAAAATAAAATAAAAAAATATAGGTGATTATCGCTAAAAGTTATTTATGATTATTGCTAATAGTTAAAAACCCGCTTCGAAGGTTTTTGCAGCTAGGCCCCGGGGGCGGCTTTTGGTACTGGCTTTCGGCCAGTAGTTCTTACGCCTGCCAGGGGATGCTAATCGCGCTAGCTGTTAACGTAATTGGCACCATCTTTTGGCATTGCTTTAATTCGGTTCTGTTAGAAAATTAGATTTGTGTACAAACTCCTCGAACGAAAACGATTTTGCGTAAAGCGCGGCGTCTGAGTAGCAATTTTAGCCGGATTCTTAAATTTCAACCATACAGTTTCTAGGCTATTAATACTGATTGATGATGAGAAAATCTTTTGCCACTGACAAATTAATTTATCTTATTAATCCTAACATCAGATAATGAGATTTCTCATTTTAGTTGTAATTAATCGATACTTTGAATTCCTGCACTGCAATATTATTAACGAAAAGACTCACTTCCATTCTCAATACTTGTCCTGATCCCTCCTACGCCGATGAGGCAAGCAGATGCATATGTCCAATAACCTGGTTCGGCTTCCTTAATGAGCTGGAAGTTTAACAAAGTTTTAACAAATTATTTGGATCGGTTCTTCGGTCTCCAGGCCCCCTAGCACACTCGATCGATAGGATTGATAGGATAACTATTGTATAGGATTTCTCTTCGTTCCCTAGCAAGACTCAGTCTAAGTGTTCTATATATTCGACGTCAACTGTTGTTTGTACGTTAGCGATCTGCAGTTGTCCTAGAGAACGATAAAAATCTACCGAAAGTAATCCTATCAACCCTTATCGATCGACCGTGCTAGGGGACTTTCTGGTAGATAGTGCATTATTGTCAATCTAAGAGATTTCAGCGAATTTGTGATATTCCGAGACGGGTTTGTGAACTTTCAAATTAACACCGAAACATAATAACAATACATGTGTAGCGGTCACTTAACCCGCTCTCGTAAAATTTAACGCCGCGCCACTGGACTCCACCGAAGATTCAGGATTAACATACCTACAGCGAAGGCACCGCGCTAGTACATAGCTACCTACCTCGCCGTAAATAACCGGCCGCCTACTAAATAATAATATCGCCACCGCCTAGAAAGGTCTCAATTTATAAGCCGCCTGAATATTCAGCACCGGGTATGTTCGAGTACCTTCTAGTGTACACATTGCCGGCGAATGGAACATTACTCCACCGGTCGCGCTGGTATATATAAAGCGACTAAACTCGGCGCTCGCTCAGTCAGTCTCACACTAACAGTCGGCCAACATCTCAGCATGTAACGATCTCCGCACAAGTGCTCCTGCATGGCATCTACACACACCCAGGGCAGCTTCCCGAGGTCCATCACCACGTCTCAGCTATAAGACCCATCGTGTCTTCAGCTCCTGAGATCAGCTACATCCCGCAACTTACAAGGCTTGGGTCACCTTCAGTCCAGGGATCAGCTCACCATTTCATGGCACCCCGAAGCGCACCGTGCTTCGCTGCCATGGAAACACGCTCCGCCTCGCCAGGAATACCTGCTGGTGGCTCAGCTTACCGAGCCACTCACCGTTCATCTCCGCGACTCAAAGCGTCGAGCAACGGCCTGGAAGATAGGTCATCTCCACCGCCAAGGTGTTGAGCAACTCGCTGACCTTCACCACACCATCTCCATCTCCTCCGAGCGCCTGCAGCATCTCATCACGGCACCCTGCATACATCTTGTTACCGCTTCACCGACCTCCGCTACGTAGCCACAATAAAGACTGACTCACTACTTCGACTTGCCGCCTTTTTATTTCACGTCCCGTCTCTACCGATACGGCCCGCTCCCTCACATGTTTTAGAAAAAAATATCAAAAAGAAAGTGTATTATCTCGCCGTCGACAGAGCTGCCACATGCCATTTCTTTGTACTGAATCTGCCAACTTGACATCTGTAATCCGCCCGTTTAGGTAGCTCCGTAATTAAAATTACCCCTTCTCCTTTTTTCGGTGGAGAGGGGGTCACATAACTTTTGGCATATCGCCTCAGGAGCGGTTACCGTGTAAAATCTGTATTGTCTATGGTTGATCTGCGCATAAACAGCCTAGGAGTGACAGGTTTGATGGGATTGCATGGAGAGCGTTATTGGGCGTGTGATGAACTTTTATTTTTTATAGCTGTGTGTGGCACCCATCTTATGGATATTTCTAGCAAAAACAACTACGTCAAGAATACAAACAAGAAGTTTTTTTATAAATTATTTTTATAAAATATGTTTTCTTTATAAATTACATATTTGTGTATTATTTTATATACCTTTTTACAAGGTTCAAAATATTAATTTAACAATTTCTCAGTTCATTGTCTTAGTTACATTGCATGTTTTTCCCCTGTGCCCTTCATTTGGGATTACGTGCTGCGGATGTAAGTACCACGAGTTTCCGAACATCATGTAAAGTATATTTTTACCAACTATTGCTAAAAATAATAATTATTTTCATAAGTCTGGTAAAATATAACGTACTGAAATATATTTTAATTTGTTCGAGTTAAACCGAGACATGTTTTTGGGTAACCGTAAACGATATTTTTGAGAATTGTGGGACCTTAACTCCCACCTCCTATTTTGAACGAAGTCAAAAGTAATCAAAGAGAAAAACCATTCCTACATTATAGAATATACTTATATCTGGAATGCCTATTGTAATAATTTTATGAAAACTGCAACAGTTCTCTTTATTAAAATAAATTACACTTCTGTTCGTAAGTAGCACGTAGAGCATAGTGCGACAGATAGCGTTGCCTCACACTCATTGCCGTATACTTCACGTAAGGCCCGTAGAACCCGCACAAAAAGAAGAAGAAGGGGAGATATGTAAATACGAATATTAGAGGGAGCGCGCTAATATTAAAAACGATAATATTTAAGCGAAAATTGTGAAAATGTCTAATAAAACAGAGCGAAAATCTCGTAGGGAATATCTAAAATAGCATTTAAAGAAACATACATATTATATATTTAATTATACTTGTAAAGTAAATGTATATATAACTTGGAAAATTACTGAAAAAACGTGTTTATAATAATTTTCAGAGCATACTTTGCGATTTTTTTTCTATCGAGGGAATTTCATATACCTAATTGCCGTTTCGGCGTGGGGAATGTATAGATTTATAGATAGTATCTTCAAGAACAATATTTTTTAAAGAGCTTTAAACTTAAAAGTGTTTAAGGAAAATATGTAATAAATCAATAGAAATGGGGGAAGCCGAGCCTTAACTTGACGGTTAAGGCGAGCATACGGCAGACATTGGCATAATAATACTTCATCATAATAATCAGAATTCAGAATAATACATTTTGAAACTTACATGGTCGACGAATGCATCAGTGATAAAGTTTCCAATATTACACTCGCCAGTGGGGCATTTGCTTTGGTCTAACTTAACATCTGTAATACCCAAAACCCTCGTTCCTTTTTTGTCAACTTCTTCCTTAAATGGCTCCATCAGTTTCAAAATTTTCTGATCTAAAATATTTATTTTAAATAAAAAATGAAAAAATTAATTAAAATTATATTTTAATACTAGGAAATTTATTATTATGTAAGATTTTTGCTTAGATCTTCCAAGAAAAAAAGTGCTTTGTATTTCATACCTTGCTCGATGGACGCATCGAGGTAAATGGGCCTTCCATTCCAGTTGTTAACTTTTCCATTGGGATCGAAGAAGACTTCAAGATATCCTAGGTATTTTGTATAGGCTGATGCTTGGACTATTAAAACCTGAAATCGTAAAGAGATTAATTCATCTACATTACTACAATTATACTGCATAAGTAGTACTTATTGGCTCGCATTGATTACACAGGGTATAACAGCGCGTATCCGAAGTATTTTAACCAGCGATTCCTGACCATATTTGGAGTAAAACCCGATGATATTGATTTTTATTAAAAGCAAAAAACATATTTTTCAATAACACGTCGCTACTGATCCCATGGCGATCCCTCATATATACGCGTGCTGTTTCGTGTGTTACCGTTCTGTTAGAAGAAGACGGAGTGCTTGTCATGCGACCCGCCGCTATGCTACACTGGACCACTCGATTGCGAGGTGTGATGGAAAAAAATTTATGGTTTTTAATTGAAAAAAAAATCATCGGACAGTAAAATAACATCTATGGTTTTTACTCCAAATATAGAGAGTTCCCAGCATGCGTTGCTATGTCACTTAATAAATAAATTGTTTCTCCCTGCGTGTCCTTTCCCATTCGTCCCGTTCCAATTCCGCCTCCCCTTCCTCTCACGCGTCCCCTTCCCCTCACGCGTTTCCACTCCGCCTTCCCTCTCTCCACTCCCCTCCCCCGCTTCCCCCGCCCCGCGAACCCCCCTCTCGAGTTCCCCTCTCCCCTCCAGATTTCCCCTCCCCCTCCTGCATTTCATACATTCAGTCCCGGTACATTCAGTTTTCAAACAGCTCGCGTGCCACCTATTGCAAATATTTTATACAAATTTCATTATGCCAGAGTTCACCGCTTCTTTTATAAAAACCTTGTTCTGATAACAACGAACACAAAAAAATCTGATTTTATTGCAGTCGTTTGGAAGTTAGGCGCGTACATACATTTCGGCGTTTCATTTTTATTTATATACATAGATAGATAGATATGCGGGCAGATCAAATTCATGGTGGAAAGAATTAACCAACCTGAGCCAAGCCAGTATCTCATAAAGGTAGAATATTAAAACTCACAGTAGTGCCAGAAGACTGATTCACTGCAATGGGATAGTCACCCACGGCCACTTCGCCGCTGGGAGGCGTCTCCCCCGCGGGGTACAGCAGACTGTGAGAGTGTCCGCCGACTACGATGTCGATGTGCGGTCCCGCACGGGCGGCGATGTGCCTAGGAATACGCGAGTCATTCATTATTGGATAATATGGTATATAATATTTGTGGCTGGTAATGTCCTTCCCATGTATCTTTATTATTAAATAAAAAGTTATCTAAGTTCTATCTAAGGTATCATCGGAAAATTATCTAAATTTGTGCCAGGACTTCACAAATCAAAATAAAATATGTATGCCTTTAGACCAGTGATTCCCAAAGTGGTCCAGGGGTCCATAGGAGACTCGACAGGGGTCTACGTTGGCGTGATAAAAAATTGGGGTCCACAAGTTGTATGTGGGGGTCCGCGAAAATTTATCTGGTTTCGATAGTAAAGAACAAAAATGTTGGCTTGGCTTTACCTATCAATGTAGGCAGATAATACGCTACTCAAAAAAATTAAGGGAGCAAAAAAATCCAATGTTTTCGGCGACTTTTGACAGGCTGTATTTCGGTAAAAAATGGTCGTTTGAGACTTTTAAAAAGCATTTTGAAGCTTTAATATAAATCGTAAACAAAAAATTCAAATTTCAAACATTGACGAAAAAATGATGCAGTACATGGTAGAATCCAAATGGAGAACAATCAACAAGGGTGTGCCTCAAGGAAGCATTCTTGGGCCCCTCCTGTTCCTTATATACATAAACGAACTTCCAATTATTGCTGGCACAGAATGTTCAATGTTTGCTGATGACACTGCTTTGTTGTTTGAATGTAATGAAGACGTTGACGAATTTAATAAACATATTAACGAGACTTGTCAATCAATGGCAAATTGGCTGTTATCACAAAATCTGTCACTGAACACTAACAAAACTTAAGTTTTACAATTTTGTCCAGTGCAAGCTACAACCTATAAACATAAATGTAAACTTCAATAATAATATTATCGAACCTTCCCAAACTTGTTCACTGCTGGGAATACAACTAGATGCAAATATAAACTGGAAAGAACATGTATCCAAAATAGTAGCCAAAATCAGTAGCTTTTCTTTTGTTCTAGGTACACTGAGAAATATAAACATCGAATCGGTAATGGCCGCATACTATGGTTATGTATATTTAATAATAAAATACGGAATTATCTTTTGGGGGAACTTTTTTTTTTTTTTTTAGAAATTTAATTAAAATTAAATTTGATAATGTTATTATCGAGTTCTGCAAGTTTTTAAAATGGAGTTCTACGAATTAAACACAAAAACAATTAACAAAAAAGATGTATAAGAAAAATGACAAACTCTGCTAATCGGGATTCATGTAGACCTATATTTAAAAATTTGAAAATTCTTACAGTCACCGACATATATAATGGAGTTATGCATGTTCGTGCGATCATCTCCAGAAAAGTTTCCACAAAAAAACTCTACACATAAACACGCTACAAGGTTTACAGAAAATTTGTTAATACCAAAAGCAAACAAAACAATTTTCCAAAAAGAACCCTTTTACATGGCCATTAAAGTATACAACAACCTTACACATGATATTAAACAAATACAAGATACACTCAGATTTAAGTCATCACTAAAAACATTCCTTCTGAACAGGTCTCATTACACATTAAGTGAATACCTTACATAGGTACAACTGTTTTTATATTTATATAATAAATTAAAACAAATTCACTTTGTATTACACCACTTTTATATTTATATTTCATTTGTATTCATATCTGCATAACATGTTAGGTTAACTGGAAGAAATAGGATATATGTACCTATAAGTTATACCTTTTGTACTAAATGTAAATTTTGTACAATAAATGATTTTGATTTTGATTTTAAAATTATAATTTTCATATTTTTAGCAATTTTTTAGGGGCTACGGTTCTCGTGCAATCCTAATAGATAGCGCTACGGTTCTCTTGCAATCCTAATAGATAGCGCTACGGTT
The DNA here is from genome assembly GCA_929108145.2 of Limnephilus rhombicus. Lineage (NCBI taxonomy): Eukaryota > Metazoa > Arthropoda > Insecta > Trichoptera > Limnephilidae > Limnephilus > Limnephilus rhombicus. Next base: position 46,627,321 of record OV815291.1, on the reverse strand, counting down.
CTCAGGCAATCCCAATAGATAGCGCTACGGTTCTCAGGCAATCCTAATAGATAGCGTTACGGTTCTCAGGCAATCCTAATAGATAGCGCTACGGTTCTCAGGCAATCCAAATAGATAGCGCTACGGTTCTCAGGCAATCCTAATCGATAGCGCTACGGTTCTCAGGCAATCCTAATAGATAGCGCTACGGTTCTCAGGCAATCCTAATAGATAGCGCTACGGTTCTCAGGCAATCCTAATAGATAGCGCTACGGTTCTCAGGCAATCCTAATAGATAGCGCTATGGTTCTCGTGCAATCCTAATAGATAGCTCTACGGTTCTCAGGCAATCCTAATAGATAGCGCTACGGTTCTCAGGCAATCCTAATAGATAGCGCTACGGTTCTCAGGCAATCCTAATAGATAGCGATACGGTTCTCAGGCAATCCTAAGAGATAGCGCTACCGTTCTCGTGCAATCCTAATAGATAGCGCTACGGTTCTCGTGCAGTCATAATAGATAGCGCTACGGTTCTCAGGCAATCCTAATAGATAGCGCTACGGTTCTCAGGCAATCCTAATAGATAGCGCTACGGTTCTCAGGCAATTTCCGTGCCACTTGTGCGAACCACAACAGCACAGCATCACTATACATTCAAGGGTATAAAATTATTTAATAAATTACCCCTTGATATACGATCGGAAGAAAGCTACGAAAAATATTAAAAAAAAATTAAATTAAAATATTCTAGTACCACCTCATAACTTAACTTATTGTATATTGTATTTAGAAATAAGTATTGAATATGTAGAAATATTTTTTGCCTTATCAATACTTCAAATCATTTATTAACTAACCTGTAATTTATTACTTTTATCTGTATCTCCCATGGAACTATGATTCTAAGGTATCTTCTCATAAAATCACTAATGTTATTTGTTGAATAACTAATATTTTTTGTTTTCATTTAAACAAATGAATTTTTTTTTTTTTTAGTTGTCCTCTCCTAAACACAAGCAGCTGCTTTATTAGGAGAGTGATTGAAATGTTGTTGTATATTATGTTGTAAATTTGTATCAATTTGTTTTTATACTTTTTATAACTCTGTAATATACCTATTTGTAATAAATAATAAATAAAAAAATAAAAAAAAATAATAAAAAAAAAAATAATCCTAATAGATAGCGCTACGGCTCTCGTGCAATCCTAATAGATAGCGCTACGGTTCTCAGGCAATCCTAATAGATAGCGCTACGGTTCTTAGACAATCCTAATCGATAGCGCTACGGTTCTCAGGCAATCCTAATAGATAGCGCTACGGTTCTCAGGCAATCCTAATCGATAGCGCTACGGTTCTCAGGCAATCCTAATAGATAGCGCTATGGTTCTCAGGCAATCCTAATAGATAGTGGAGTCAGCCACGTTTTTCAAAATCTCGTCACTAGAAAATCGTAGAAATTCTGCAGACGTAATATTCTTGCAAAAGATAGCCACCTCTGCGATAGATTGCCCGGAATTACTTGAAAGAATTCAATTAAGAGTGCCCACCAGACAAACTAGACTAAATCACACACTTAACACACCTCGATGCAATACTAACTCTAAACAAAACACATTCATTAACCGCGTTTCACAATTTTTTAAAAATTCATACAATGAGTTCGACTTATTCAACACAGCACCCCAAATTCTAAAAAAAAAAAACAATAAATAACTTCTAAACATATAAAAACTATTATACTCCTATACAAATAACTTATTCACTCCCAGATTAGATCCGTCCCCTTCCCCTCCCGCCCACCATCCCATCCCAATAAGCTATTATAACTATTATAAATTAAATAATGTAACTGTTGGTTTTCCAAATAAAATAAAATAGCGCTACGGTTCTCAGGCAATCCTAATAGATAGCGCTATGGTTCCCAGGCAATCCTAATAGATAGCGCTACGGTTCTCAGGCAATCCTAATCGATAGCGCTACGGTTCTCAGGCAATTCTAATAGATAGCGCTACGGTTCTAAGGAAATCCTAATAGATAGCGCTACGGTTCTCAGGCAATCCTAATAGATAGCGCTACGGTTCCCAGGCAATCCTAATAGATAGCGCTACGGTTCTCAGGCAATCCTAATTTTTTGCTATTTTTTGCTAACCGGGCTTGAATTTTTTTTTCAGTTAGGCTGGCGTGTGAATCACATAGTCTTAATATTTAGCAATAATTTCCTTTTTTTAAAACCTCCCTTAATTTTTTTGAGTAGTGTATTTTAAGAAGGTCAGCGACTGTTACTTGTAAAAACTTGCATATTCGATATTTAATTCTATTAAGGTGGGAAATACAGGACTAGGTTTTTTTAATGATTCTCATGATTTTTTTTGGCATGGAAGAAATGTGTATAATTTATTGAAACTTTGAGCTCATTTTATACATCTATTTAAAAAAATATTGTGAATTTTTCGAAGCATTTCCTCGGAAGTTATGAAAATTATCAGCTTTGCGCCTTTTGAAGGCCACAGTTTTCATCTCAAATGGGTTTTGAATTTAATTTAAGAATATGTGTCTCTTCTATGTAAACCTAACTTTTCTTAAAAAAATGGTAATTAATTTTTTTGTAGGTGTGTAAACAGAAAACTTTGATTTTTTGCCATTTTTTTCTATTAAAAAATACTTTTGACAATGACATGACTTCGAATTTCGGTTCACATGGAGCCTAGTCATGTAAATAAGGTATCTGCACATTTTTAGAATGTTTGGTTAAAAATTTTCTGAGCTAGAGTGCACACAAATTCCAAAAAAGTCGTTTCGAGAAAAATGCTTTTCAAATTTACCACGTGGTTCGGCACAGACACCCTCGTAATACCGGAACGAATTGAAATTTTTATTTAAAACTTTGGGAACATATTCTTAAATAGTTATACTAACAATTTATGAAATAAAAAAAATAAAAATATTTTTATGAGTACCTACTTGTATTTTCCTCCTAAGTCTGTAATAATTTTATTTTAATAAATATAACACAAGAAAATATAAGTTTTTTATATTTATAACAAACACTCCGAATTTAGGGTTAGAACTCAGCCGCGACACAAACTTCCATCGTTAGATCTAATCTTCAAATTTTTGATGAGTTTTGGGAATATGGTAGAAATGTAGCAGCAGGGGGTCCACCGAAATTAGTAAAATTTTGAAAGAGGTCTACGAGAAAAATAAGTTTGGGAACCTCTGCCTTAGACCATATTTTTACATAAATTGGGACAGTCGACCATTTTTAAAGGGTCTTATCGCCACCAGCGCAAGGGGTGCATGATTTTGTTGGAATTCCAAGATCATTGAGAGTACTTCGACTTAACTTTTTGAATTAGAATCACTAACCTGTCAACGTCGACTCCACAATGAGATAGGACAATAATAATGTCCACTCCATCTTGCGTCAGTTTCTCAGCCACCCGCTTCACAGCCGTTATCTCGTCGGTGAACTTCAGCTTTTCTGTATTTGATAATTGCTAAAAACGAAATACACTGTCAACTTCAATATTTGTGAATATCCAAATCCCTATCGAATCAGAATCTTTATGACCAAGATTCTCTTTTACTGAGTCTATCCGCTTAGCCTCTTTCTGTTTACCTAAGTTTGTAAGCTTTATTATTTGTTAGTCATTACAATTTGCGATAGAGATAGGAATATCTGTGGAAGGCAGAGTTAGTTGCTTCTCTCTCTTACGGATCGATGAACCTGTCACTCTAAAGTCTAAAGAAAAATTGGTGGAATTAAGAAATCATCACAATAAGTGTGGTGTGTGGCTTAAATTAAGATATACCTTCTAAACCTATCCATAGTGAAATTTAATAGACCGGTCAGTGGCTGAGTTGGCATCGCGTTTGGGTCCCACCCGGGCGATTTGGCGACACCGCGTGTTCGATTCTGCGGCTGGCTGTCCTGCATCAAGAAACAGGCAATATTTTCCGCTTACTGTGGTGGTAGTAAGAGATTTTCAAATATTGTCATGTGAGGTTTATCGTATGTTTCCATTAAATACCATAGTTTTTAGTAATCCAAAATTTTTGTGGGTTCGGTCCCATAGGGCATGAGAAAACCTCATTTGACGTTCGACCTCAAAACGCCCACAAAAATTTGACAATAATTAATTAATTAAATATTTTAATTCTGTTCACATCTCTCGTTAGAAGCATTCTTGAATATAACTGTACAATTTGGTCACCCGTCTTTAATAATCACATTAATATCATTTAAAAAGTTCAACGCAAGTTTTTGAGGTGTATTAATTTTCGACTTGGAATCCCTTTAGAACAGGGGTGCTCAAACTTGAACTGCTGGCGATCTACCTCAATATTATTCGACTCCGATCGATCGAATCTCTGCGGATTTTCAAGCCCCGGGGGTGGTGGGGGGGGTGGGGGGGGTGGGGGGGGGGTGGGGGGGTGGAAATCCTATTTTTTTAATGAAACCTTATTTTATGCACAGTTTATATCACATGTGACGAGTATGCTTTTTTTTTTTTTTTTACATGAGCTCCACACAGGAGGCGCTGAGGAAAATAATTTTCCTCAGGGCCTATGTCATCTTTGGGGATGCTGTGTGGAGGGTTTTTTTAGGAAAAGGAAGGAGAGGAGAGTTCTGGGAAGGAAAAGGGTTTAAGGGGTGGGTAGAAATCTGGGGTTTAGTGTGTCTTGGTCATCCGCCTCCAAGACCTAGACAAACCTCACCCCATGAACCCGGCTTGCAATAAAAATCATGTTTTTAAATTCTACTACAAACTTGTATAATTCCATGTAAATTTCGCAACACAAGGCAGGTTTTAACTTAAGATTGCTTCTGCGTAAGAGTCCCGATAAACGAAGGAGACGAAGAATCGGCAACTTGTTATTTAATTTATCGCTATTTTGTGAACAAAAAAAAGATTTGTATGCGGTGAATTAAAACTACACTCGGAACATGAAAATGGTTTTTCGTTGATTCTGGCAGTACATGAATAGTCTGCAACTAGAATTTTTTTAACTTCCATTCGAAAGGGAGGATGCTTTTCTTCCGAAATGTGTCAGCAGATGAATCCACAACTGGAATTTTACATTCCTAACTCAAAACTCTTTTAAATTAAATCTGTGTGCGGCGAATTAAAAAATAAAACTCAGAACAAGAAAATGGTTTCTCCTTGATTCTGGCTGCACATACATAGTCTGCAACTAGAATTTTATAGCTGTACTTCGAATAAGAGAATGTTTTTCTTAAAAATGTGTCAGCAGATGAATCCACAACTCGACTTTTACATTCTGAACACAAAATTGGTTTAAATTAAATCTGTATGCGGCGAATTTACACGCAGATGAAAATGGTTTTTCTATATTATATATATAAAAAATAATCTGCAACTAGAATTTTATATTTATTTTCTAGAATGTTTTTCTTCGAAATATGTCAGCAGATGAATCCGCAACTGGAATTTTACATTCTGATCACAAAACTGGTTAAGTGTGAATCTCTTCACCGCACTCATTTTGTATTATTTATTAATAAACTTCGTACCACCTTCAAGTTAAACTCAGGATTTTGAAAGGGGCGATTTTCTACAATATTTCACCTTGAATATGCAATAATTAGACGATTTTTTTTATATGTGGACTTATGACGTCCTTATACCATAGATGAGGATAGAGTAAACAAACAATAAAATGTCAAACCATTGACAATATAAGCTACAAATAAATAATAAACAAAAAGGCATAAACATGGGAGGTCTTATTGAGGATCTAATTGAGAATCAATTAAAACAAAAACACTGAATAGATCTATTTATATCGGCAATTTTTTCTCGAGATCGACTCAAAAAGCACTCGCGATCGACCGGTCGATCGCTATCAACCGTTTGAGCACCACTGCTTTAGAATCAATAAATTATGACTTTTTATTACACTCATTGAAATTGTTGAAGATAAGTGACAGAACTAAAATTTTTGATCTCATATTTTTATACAAAATTGTAAATCATCAGTTGGATAGCCCTGATATATTAAAGTTGATTCACTTTCATGTACCTACCAATAGATCTAGGTTTCCTAGTATGTATTATTGTGACAATTATACGTCTGTCGCAGGATATAATTCTGTTATAAATAAAATACTCACCATTGGTAATTTTTATGCCAATGTTGCTGATATTTTTAATATTTCCTTATTAAAATACAAGGCTCTACTTATCAAACATTTCAGCCTTACATATTGTAACGAGGTTACTTCATAACAAGTTTTTCTTTTTATTTCATTGTATCCTTTTAAAGTTTTCATTAGTTGTTAGAAATTTTTTCTCTTTTTCTCTTATTATGAGAAATAAAAAATAAATAAAAAACAATCTTTCTTCGCTGTACTATGACTGTTTAAATATATTAAATAACACATGTTTGTAAATGGCACTTTGTGCCGTAAATTTTAAATAAATAAATAAAACGCCCATAAAAATTACGATTTTTCCAAAAAAAGATTTTTGAAGATTTTTTTAATTGATTCCTGTTTTTTTTATTTATTTAATTGAATATAATAACATGTAATACAATATAAGATATGGGTAGTCCCACAAAGCTGTGACAGATCAGCTTGTCTGTAGGTTCTACCATTTAATATTATTACATAACACACATTAGCCTAGGTTACAATATTAATACCTAATATAAGATTTAGGATAGATAAATATGTTGTTCATTTATTAACCACTTTTTTGTCAGTTTATGGCAGGGTTCCTCATTATTTTTTAAATTAATGTTTTGATTTACAATGTTGTAAATCAAGGGTATCATATATTCGAGCGTTCTGCTACCATACTTATTTGATATTCGTGGTATTTTTAGGCCTTTGTTTTCGGTAAATCTTGTTGTGTGATTATGCACTAATAAATTTTTATACGTGCTTTCTCCCGAATTATCCATAATTATAATGTACCAGAGAAGCCCTTTAATTGGAAGTAGGCCCTCAGACCCATACAGTAATTTTAAGTTGTTTCTTTGTTTGTAAATGCTAGGTTTAACAATTCTTTTAATTATGGCACTTTGTAAATTTTGAATGTACTAAATATTAATTTTACTCGAGTGTCCCCAAGTTCGAATTCCATATCTAAGTATGGATTCGACCATACAATGATATATAAGTTTGAGAGTGCATCGAGGCAACACAAATTTTAATTTATAAAAATTACTCGCCAAACATCGGAGCTGGTTACAAATTTTGAGCACTTGTTTATCCCATTTAAAGTTATTATCTACGATTATGCCAAGGTAAGTATATTCATTTGTAAAATAATTTTTTTCACAGTAGCAAATGTTATCAATTTTTTTATGTATACATTCAAAATTATGTGCAATTATTTTAGGTAAATTCCACATTTTCAGGCTCGGAGATCTTATATACATACATTTAGTTTTTTTGAAATTAATAATTAGTCCTACATCATGAGACCATTTGAGTAGCTCGTTAAAGTCTCTTTGTAATTCATTAATAGCTATTTCCGGATTTTCATTTGATACAACTAGTGCAGCATCATCTGCAAAAATGAATCTACGGGCTATTTTAAACAGTTTAGACAAGGCAATGACATATATAATGTATAATTTGGGCCTAAAATTGACCCTTGCGGTACTCCTGATTTGATAAATCTAAAATTACTCATTTCATTCAAAACCTTAACATACATTTTTTTTATTTGTTAAATAGTTTTTGAAAAATGATAGTAGTTTACCACGGATTCCTATGATTTCAAGTACCTTGACTAATTGTGTGTGGCTGAGTGTATCGAAAGCTTTTGAGAAATCAATAAATAATACCAGTACATGTTTTCTAGAGTTAAACTGTGAATTTATATAATTAGAAAATTTTTTAGAAGTTTATCACAGGTTTTTTTTTGGAAGCCATACTGATATTCATCAATAATGACCAATTTATTTAAATATTTATCCAAATTTATCGATATATATTTTTCTAAGATTTTTTCTAATGCGGGTAACAATGAAATAGGCCTATAATTATTTATTACGGTGTGATCTCCATTTTTATAAATGGGCCTTATGATGCTGCATTTTAGTTCAGCTGGAATGATGCTTGTGTCAATAATTCTGTTTGTTAGGTGGGTAATCATAGGACTAAGTAATTTTACATGTTTTTTTAGATCATACATGCGAATTAGATCCACGCCCGGTGTCTTGGAGTTTTTCATTCGTCCGATAATGCATTCAGTTTGTTTCACATTAGCTCTTGGTGGGTACATTGAATGTTGCAAATGTTCAGATTCCACTCAGACGCTCGAACGTTGCATTCGTGTAATATCTGATTTATGCCCTCGTCAAAGAAATTTGCAATAGTTGTATATTTTCAATGAGGTTATATTTTATCCAGCCTTTTTGGTTATTACGATGTTTATTTGTATTTGATTTGGTTATGTTACTTTTTTCGTAAATATATTTAAATTTAGATTTAATTTCTACTTGATTCCTGAGATCTTAGTTTTTTAGTAACATTCATAAGGCTTGAGAAAACGGCTTTTGAAGGTCAACCCAAGCTTACCACCCATAAAAACGTTGTTCCAAAAAAACCTTCTTTCTTAAGATTTAATTTTTGACTTTAGTCAATAGTTTGTAGTACGAATCCAAAATTTCTGTCGATTCGGCAGGAAAACCTAATCTTTCTTGTCTTTCTTTAAAAAAAAATTAAATTTTAAAAAATTCAGCCATAACCCAGAATAAGTTGGAATGTCATAATACCCATGGTGACTTATTCTGGAACAACATGGTCTGGACAATAATTAGAAAAATGGGAAGAAGAAAATTCGTGACTCACGTTAGTGGTTTTAGTTATAACTCCGATGATGCCGATCTTCCTGCCATTCCTCTCGATGACCAGACTGTTTTGGTACAGACCCTGGATGGTCGGCTCCAGCGGGTCATCTATATTGCAGTCCAGCATCTTGGCCTTCAGGTTCTGCAGGTAGGGCACCAGGCCGCTGATGTTGCTGTCGAACTCGTGGTTGCCAAGACACTGTAATAAAAAGTATATTTACTGCAGGGTCTAAACTTAAATTGATTCTGAAATTTTTATTTTATTTTCAGGATATCCCTAGATTTGCAAAAAAAAATGTTGGTAATGTATTGAGCTATCAACAGTAGTAGTTTTGTTTAGTTCCTTGTTATTTTTAGCCATTTTTGTTGTACTTTCCTAAAAATGTAAGGAATAGAGAAGCTTACTGCTAAGGTCTCTTATACTAGACTCTCTAGTAAGCCACCAGACCCCCTCCTGACCCCTTAGGACTAACTACTATATGTATTCCTCTTTGCCCAGAATACTAATGGAGGGAAATAATTATACTACTTCAGTGGATATCTTCAATTTATCACTAAACAAATAAATGTTGTTACTGAAGCGGTTCAATTGTGTACAATAAAGTACTGTATAATTTTTACTATCCATATGTAAAAGCCCCTGAAAATGGCATAGGAAAAGGTTAATAAAATAATAGTTTTGAAGAAAAAAAAATTAAAGTTATAAAAGTAAATAAAATTACAGGAGAATGATCTCTATTACCTACATAATGAGAAGCAAATTAGATCGTACGATCCTTCCGAATTCTCTCTGCCTGGTTGTACTTTATGTTTAACTTATTTTATGCATTTTACGTGAGCATCCAAGGGCAGCATGTTCATGAAGTACTGCGTGACATTCCAGCCCAGCAGGCTGTACCACAGGGTGCCCTGGAAGGAGTCCCCGGCGTTGAGCACCACGGAGTCGGGGTGCTGCGCGCGGAGCTGCTTGATGCCCGTGGAGAGACGCGGCAGACCCCCGATGCAGGGACCGGGCGGGCGGCACTTAGTTGAGTCTGGACTAGTCTCCTCGAATCTAGGTAAGAAACTCAAAATGTACATTAAAAAAAAAATCACCTCTTCGGCTATCCAGGTATCTTTTGAACAATTTAATGCAATGATTACTTTCAACTCAACTTTAATTTCATTATAATAGTATTTTATCTTTCATAACATTTTCTACTTTTTTATACTCACACATTATTCATCTTACTCAATACACTACAAATGAACATATTCATATCTGCGCAAGGTTGAAAAATATGCTCCCCCGAGTGGACTATCGGCTGCTGAGTAATCTTCATCTCAAATAATTACACTAATTGCTCAATAACACATTTTATAAAATATAGGGGAGACCGGGGACAGTTGTACCAATTTGACTTTGGCCATTTTCTACATCTTAGGTATAATGTTTATGAAAAAAATGCTCATACTCGACGGCAAATTCAGTTGTCTACCAAATTCTTATTCTATTATGTTTCTAAATCTTATAGAAATTAAGCTATAAGCGCATAAACAGATCGGGGGAAATGCTACAACTGACCCCTACCCCGGGATTAGTTGTACCAGTAGCGGAATTTAAATTAAAACAGAGAATTTATGGATAAAGTTAGTTAATGTTAATAATTTCGGTGAGGAAAAACAGTTTTTTTTATAATACACAATTTATCTGACCTCAAGAAATCTCTTATAGAATTCGTCAGTTGAAGTGTTTCCAAGAACCTTCAGTATTGTAATATAATAAAATGACAATACAAATATATATTAACACCGTAGCATGTTTTAAACTCAAGAAAAGAGAAGAAAAAATAATCAAATTTTGTATGAAAACATTGTGGTACAATTATCCCCGCGGTACAATTGTCCCCAAACAATATGTATATATATATTCCTTTTGCAATATTTTTTTTTATGAAAATATACAACGAACAAAAATACTGGCTCAAACTATTACATTTTAAAGTCTAATTTAAATTAAAAGAATTATAATGTAAACTTGTAACCATAAAATACACTCATTCAATAATGACTTAGTGTTGAAAATGCAATATTTATTACAAAAAAACAGTAACAAACAAAAAATAGCAAAAACACTGGCTTGTTCAGTGATCGGTCACCTTATAGCTTATAAGAACTATGTGACCACAAAAAAGAAAAATTAAATAAGAAGTAACCTCTTACCATATTATGGGAAGTAAAAATTGTACTACGGACAAACAACCACACTGGCAAAAAATTCTACACATAAATTTTTTTAGGAACAATTTACAAAAAATATAAACTTCTAACCATACAATATATATAATCAAATAAACTAAGTTTTGAAATCATAACATAAACGTGACAAATAAACTAAAAACGAACAAACAAAAAATAGCAAACATGCTTGGCTTGGTGAGGGATCGGTCGCCTAATAACTTGTAGAAACTATATAACTGTAGAACTCGTGGTTGGAGGTTGCCAATACAGAACAATGAGCTTGCGTATTGGAAGTCTTTATTGAGTTCTACCAAAAATTACAATTTGCAAATCAATTCAGGAATGGATAGCGAAACAGATTTATTACACTACTGGCGCTTTGGTAAACAAAACGAACGTAGTTTCTCACTGGGTCAAGGTTAACTGCGGTTGCTTGAGGCGAGCTTGCTGAACGCTATGAAAAATACCGTAACACTGAATTCTGAACTTATATAGCCCGACAAGTCAGAGTGTTGCTTTGTGCGGCAGTAATTTTTCATTCGACGAATTTCTCGAAAGCGCCCGAACTGTGCATTTCAGACGCGTAATGTTTTGAACCTTTTCTGGAACGCGTGAGAGGTAGGTACAGGTATGTAAGTATAACGCAGCTCAGTATCGATGTGATAGGTACCTACTATCGAGTCACGTAATTACGAGCGGTGGCCGGAACGTTTTCGATGGTTCGGCATTCGAACATTTTAATATGGGCGACGCTTCTGGAAAGATCAATATTTTTCGGAAACAATCCAAAGCATGAGGTAGCAGAGACTAGCTGCTACATAACCATACAAAATAAAAGTTTAATAACAAACAACCTCTTACCATATTATTTATTTAGAAATAATGAAAATATTACGAAAAATAATCGTTATAAATAAAGCAGGAAATTATCAAAATGCAAAAGAAACATAATTGTACAAATTTTTACTCAGAAACACATTTATGACACATGTATCCAGGTTCTCGCTGTGTGCAATCTTCGTGGGACCAGGATTTGCGTTTAATCAAAATTAACATAAAGCGAAAATGGTTTGGACATTGACAGTATGGCGGACGTACACGGACATGCACTTGAGCGTATGATTTGGGAGCTTTACTCACAGAATCTTAAAAAAAACCTCGGGATTAGTTGTAGCACGGGGTCGATTGTATCGGTACAACCATCCCCGAGGGGTCATTTTAAATTAAAACGCAAATTTTTGGATAATCCCTACTCACGAACGCTTCAAAACCCATCCTAAAATAAACTCAAACATCCAAAGAAATGTGTAGATAGCAAAATACAAACAAATAGTACATAGTCATTGCAATATTAGCTAATGAACGCAATCGAGAAAAGTTACGTTTAGGGCTCAAAAATTTATTCTTCCGATTGCGGACGTCCGGGTTGCACCATGTCCCACGGGCTACTGACGATTGTCCGCATGTATCTAGAGGTGCGCCTAATATAACGATAACAGGTAGGGATAACATAGTATCTTCAAATAACGGCGCACCTGTTATTGCAGCAACGAATAACAGGGTATGGAATAATTTCGTTATTTTATACCTGCCGACCGTAGTAAGACCTTAGTTCCAGGAATTGCCGATCACCGAAGATTTCCGAATAGAACCGAAGTATTGTCTGTTATTCCGATCCATTCGTTATTTCGTTATTTCGTTATTGGCATTATTTCGTTTTTTCGTTATTAGATATTAGATCAGTTCAGTTATTTGAGTTATTCTGTATGCTTTCGTTATTTTAACGCTCGGTTATCGATTCAAATTCATTCTTCGTTATTCCGTTCTTCCGTTTTTTTTTTACATTAGAATTAGAAGTAATACAAGTTTATTATTCAGATCGTTTGTGAATAACGTTCTGTGGTGGTTTTAGAATAATGAATTGTGGTGGTTTTATAATTATGTAGAGGATTGTGGGGAAATAAATACATTATTATAGACATTTTTTTTACGTTATCTCCACACAGGAGGCCCTGAGGAAAATAATTTCCCTCAGGGCCTATGTCATCTGGGATGCTGTGTGGAGGGTCTTTTTGAGGAGAGGAAGGAATGAAAAAATGAACATTGGTCTTGAAGAGACCCATGTTGTAGGAAGGAGGAAACACAGAGGCCGGCAAATCATTCCACAGCTGAGCTATTGAACACAAGAAAGAGTCCAAGAAACGACCCATTCTCATGTGACAAATTTCAACCATGTACAAATGTTGGGCACGCGTTTGACTTTGGCACGTTTCCTGACTATGCACCGGTGCCGAAGGGATCAATGACGCTAGTTCCTCGGAACATCTTCCATTGTTATACCGGTAGAACAAGGATAGCATTCCCACCCGACGCCTGTGCTCTAAAGATTGTAATCCGTTTGTTAGTTAGGAGAATCTATTAAACGGACCGCCCGTTTTTGCACAGATTCGAGGGTATTTTTCAGGTATTTTGGAGCTCCAGACCAGAGGTGGCATTTATTTAAGTATTGATTGTTTCCATGTTTGTGGAGTTTTTGTTGTGAAACATTTCGTGTATAAAAGTTTTTATCAAGGCTTCGAACAGAAAATCGATTGAAGTATGTACTTACCTGAATTTAAACGAAGAGACAGATGAATTTAAACTTGCATTTCATAGATTTGAAAAGTTGTAAGGTTCGTATTTATATACACAAGCAGGAGAAGTATCAAGTATGTAATGCATGTAGTTTTTTTTTGTATTATGGAATGTCATATTATTGCGTGTTTTTATAAATAACTAGCTGACCCGACGAACTTCGTACCGCCTCAGTTTTTTTTATTAAGTTAAAAATTACAATTATCGACGCCCAACTGTTCGTGTTTTGTTTTTGTCAGTATCAGAGATGGCGTTGTGTGCGGATTTATATTTTTTGTGATTTTCTTACATTTCTACTTACTTACGGGGATTTTTGAAAGGAAGCGGGTACGGGGTACGGGTGCCGCCGCCCCGGGAACCTCTGCCATAGATCATCCTGAGTGGTTCGCTGCGTTTGGTGATTTAGCAGGGGTGCCCGGGTTCATGGGGTGACTTTTATGCGTGTCTAGGCAGCGGATGCGTCTGACCACCTGCTGCGTGGTGGGCCGAATCGAGAGAGACTGGTTGAGGGAGGCCTTTCCAGCCGGATTCTCTCGACCAAAGGGTTGAAAGAGTCGGGCTGGAAAAGTCAAGGTAAAAGGTCAATTCCAGTCAAGGCAATGGCCTTGCACCGCAGTTGGAAGGATGGATTCACTCCCGGATACACTGACCTCCAGATTCTTACCCACCCCTCATGCCTTTTTCCTTCCCACAACGTCCTATCCTACCCTCCCTTAAAAAGACCCTCCACACAGCATCCCCTAAGATGACATAGGTCCTGAGTGGAGCTTACGTAAAAAAATCCGTTTCATTTCAGAGATTTATTATCATTGTCCTTTTGAGGAGTGCAGAGACATACGTTCACCGTTTGTTTCATTTTCGACTATTGAAATTTAGTGTGTAAGAAAGAGGGGCAGCATTATATGATTAAGAACAAAAGCAAAACAATCAGCGCATTGACATTTGACGTTTTTGAATTTTTGATATTATTAATATTATTATTATTTGTTTAAATATAATATCTATCACAATATTGCTGCAGTTCTTTCAAAATATGAGGATTCGTTCCATACAAAATGTATGAAAAAAATAATTTTCATCATAACTTTCTTTTTCGTGAATTTTTGCGATGTTTTAATAATTATTCTGTTATCCGGGGCGGAGACAAATCCAACAATTCAAAGATCTTCAAAATCGGTCCAGCCGATCGTTATAAATAGTGTAAATAACCCGACTTTGTTTTATATATTAAGATTAAATACCTTTCACATACCATAAAAACTAGTAAAATCTCAATACAATTTCTATTTTGGATGAATTTATTTAATTGTAACCTATCTGAGATACCTACATACAAAAATATGTAAACATTTTTAAATTGTTTGGTTCGTGGGGCATTTCATCGTGGTTAAGGCATTAATTAAATGACAAAGTGGCGTTATGAATACTGACAATTTAGTTATTTAACATTTCTTAGAAATTTAGCTTCACTTACATGTCATTAGGCTATTTTCATAAATTTGGGTATTTTTGGTGATTTTAAAATATTGAACCACAACAATTGAAGAGAAGAATGTCAATATTTACGTTCGATCATAAATGCCCTACTTTGGTTTTTCCAATTTGCGTTGCTAGTTGATAAGCCGATAATGTATTCTATGTATAAATACGAATTATATCGATGAATTATCGTTATATATTGTTCGTACTTGCTTTTTCCTAATTTTGATAAATATTTATCCATATCACATAGTATACAGAGTACACTGTACACTGTACAGAGCCTTGGATGAATTTAATATCCAAAGAAAACTGGTAAACTTAGTAAGGCTCACAATGTCTAATGTTGAGTGCCGAGTCAGAATACAACAAGATCTGTCAGACACCCTAAAGACCTTCAATGGACTAAGACAAGGAGATGCACTTGCCTGCATTTTATTCAATTTAGCGCTGGAAAAGGCCATCCGAAATGCAGGTATACAAACCACAGGCCATATTTTTAACAAGTCTGTTCAGCTCCTTGCTTATGCTGACGATATAGATATCATCGCACGCTCAGAATATGAACTAAAATCGGCGTTTAAAAGCTTAGCTACGTCGGCAAGGAACATGGGATTGGTCATCAACGAGGGGAAGACAAAATATATGCCCGTACATGGACGCCAGAAACCACCAAGTATACAGATAGATAATTATACATTTGAAACTGTCAACGAGTTTGTATATCTCGGTACTATGGTGACAAATGACAACAATGTATCCAGCGAAATCAAAAGAAGAATAGTAGCTGCAAATCGATACTACTTTGGGCTACAGAAGCATATGAAATCTCGCCACCTTACCAGAAGAACTAAAGTCCTGCTTTACAAGACCCTTATACGACGTGTTCTTATGTATGGTTCGGAATGCTGGACAATCAGTAAGGGTGATGAAGGAGCCCTAGAAAGTTTTGAAAGGAAGGTGCTGCGAAGGATTTACGGCCCTGTCTGTGATAATGGAGAATGGCGTATCAGATACAACCAGGAGCTATACGATCTTTACGAGGACCCTAATATCTCCAAGGAAATCAAAACTGGAAGACTCAGGTGGGCTGGACATATCCAGAGAATGAGCGAAGGAGATATTCCAAAGCGAATTATGGATGGTGCACCTGGGGGTCGGAGAAGAGTTGGAAGACCAAAGCTTCGATGGCTGGATGGAGTGGTGAAGGATGCAAGCACCATCGGCATCCGAAACTGGCGCAACGCAGCACAACACCGACAATCATGGAGGCAGGCTCTGCTGGAGGCCAAGACCCGACCTGGGTTGTAGAGCCACAGATGATGATGATGATCACATAGTATAGATGACTAGATTACAAATAAACTAGATTTTTTTTAAATATTCAATCGATCTCTTGGTTGTTAAAAAAGTGTTTCATAATATTATTAGTACGATTTATACTTTCAAGACCATTTTATTATAGGTAATAATTTGTATGATATACTCGTATGTTATCAAAACAATCTGAAACTTGTTTTTTGTATCTAAGTAGGTACTAGGAACGTATAGATATATATATTTATGGAATAATACATTTAAATTTTGATTTGTGTATGAAGGCACTTCATATTATATGAATGTAATTGTTCATGAAAAATACAATCTATTTAGTAATTTTATTATTTAACATACCTCAATGCAGTCATTTACCGCGTTATCAGTTACCATGACAACAAGTAGTGGAGGGAAGACTCTCATTCAAACTATGCTTAAATTTGCGAATTATTTGCCATTTCAAAGTTTTTTTACTTCCATGAAATCTATACTTTCAAACTTTAAAAAATATATGAAACCTAAACGTATTAAGTGCTAATTAATAATGTAACGAGAGAGTGCATCTTTCAATAGCACCTCTGCTCTGCACGTAAGTATTGGTGAGGATCGTGAGTACCTACATGTACAATTTCATACAATTAAAAAATATCTCTAGATTCGATCCCATTATTTTTGGTAGCCAAAAAAAAATAGAATATTACCAGAGATCTGAACAATTATTATTTTCCGAGGACTAATAGAGGTAAAGATTTAAGATCACAATATGACGTATAACGTGTCGTTATCGACTCAACACTCATCCCCAGCAACGAGTAACGAATAACGATGTCGTCCCGTTGGCCGTTTTCCGTACCGTATATGTATCTACCTACCTACATTATCTCTACAAGTTGTTAATAACAGCCTGTTATTAAATAACAGGTATGATACTCTGTTATTGAGTTGGGGTGTTATTCGTTATATTAGGTATCGGAAAAGAGCCGTTATTCCCACCTCTACATGTATCGGGGCCATCGCCTGACGACACATAATAAAAAATAGTCTATGGTCAAATACGAGATTGACACATCATTTTAAGAGTGCATTATTTAAGTGCAGCGCCCTTGAGATGATTTTTCATGAAAACGGCGCTTTATAAATCAGCCAAATATTATTATTATTATGCAAACCGCAAAATAACATCTAAATAAGTCTGAAAAGTGTGTGAAATAGTGAAAAACAATAAAGTGCATCGGCCAAAAGCCAAAATTTACACTCATAAACCATTTTCACGGCTATTTCTATGTCACCGAAAAATAACAACATTGTACTGTTATGAATTGATCACTAAAATATCTAATAATAATGAGTAATGGGTTGTCATTAAACAAAAAGTTATGTTACAGTACACCACAGTGCTAATTACTAGTGTTTTAAAAAACAATTGCCCAATTCGATAACTTAATAGTGATATAATTAAAATCAATAACAATCTCGAAACTGTGCGGTAGAATTAATTTCAATCAGGTACAATTAGTACATTATACAGGTTGCGGCCAAGCGAATTTTGGTTTTATGCAATTGAAAATTAAAATGCATTATTTTCCGCCGCCCCAAAGCCAAAAAGTTTCCTTTTATAGTAATTAAGGCGAATCTAAAGTTTTTTTCTAAAAATTATTCGTAATAAGCGCGGCCAGTCCGAACCGATATTTACCCAAAATTCTACAGGATGCTAGATTTCCTATTAAAAATGAGTAAAGTTTTCAAGAGAGCCAAGACTCTAGAAATGTTGTTTAGTCCATTGGCCAGGAGTCCACAGGACCATGCTTCCACAATATTCAATCATAAATAGTAGAAAGTTAACAGAATAATTTTTTTAAACATTTACGTAGGAAATACAACAAATCTTTAAATGACATGTTAACTAAAAAGACACAAAAATGACAAAGATGTATTGTTCCTACATAATCCGTAAAATTATAAAATAAATGGTCCCGAATTGCAATCCATCATTGGTTTAAATATTCCAAAGAGGCGTCCCAGGTAAACTATGCTTCTTCTTGTAGAAGCCAACAACACTAAAGCAGCAAATAACTAACCAATTACACACATTTTTTTAAATATTTTTAGCATGTAATTATTAACCCCACTAGGGTTCGCCTGTACACATTATACTAAAAATTACTACACTCAATGCATTTTTCTTGATTCCTCGCTATATGCAAAACAATTTTATTAAATTTCTTAGCGAGATGTAAATCATTTTAAAACCACTTTTATTTAACGTTTCATTAAAATTTTACTAACGGTCATAACTCACGAATTATGAGCGCATATTCTTGATTTTAAAATTTTCTCTTCCTCTCCGTGCCCTCGCTTCCCTTTTAATAATTATTATAATAAATCCATTAGATAAGTTTTAATAACCGTTCTCATCTCAGGCGAAATCTCCTACTAATATTCTGTGGTCCTAAGCACAGGCACTATAACCATGTAAGGGGGCGTTCAAGTATTTAACATTTTTCCGTACCACCCCCCCCCCCTAACGCCCAAGTGACAATTTTTACCTGAAATTCACAATTAGGTTGCGTAAAGTACTGGAAAGTCGCTTAAATACCTTTTTTTCTTGTTTTAATCGCGTTTGCGGTAATTAATAAAACAAGAGATTTCGAGAACGAAAAGGATTGCCAACTTGGAGGATTTTAATTTAACGCGTTGTTCGAACCCCCCCTCCCCCTCCCCCCATCGTAACGCACAGTAACGTTTCACACGACCCCCCCCCCCCTCAAGTGCGTTACGTAATACTTGAACGGCCCCTAATAATATAATTTAATGAACCTTGTCGCTTGTTTCATAATGGTACTCTGTATTTCTAAACAACTAAATTAATATTTAAAAAATCACGAGTTACATTACGTTTGTGTCGAAACTAAAAATAGACGTTAGATTGTTTGCACTGAAGTAAATTTACATTTTGTACGCTATGCAAAAAATGCCCGATGTAAATTGTAGAACACGAAATATTTTTTAACGGACATATTTTTCGTTTTTTATTCAGTATCTTCTTAAAATGTTGCGCCTCGAATAATTGTTGTGAAAAACATTTTGCAACCCGATGACATTTTTCTTTTAACACATGTCGCCATTGGCTACAACCTAAAATTTAATGTGGTACGAGCTCCGTCTCGTTCCAGCAGCATTGTACACTTGTACAGACGAAGCGGAGCGTATACTAAGTTATGTTCGCGTTATGTTGTATCCTTCGTTTCTAGTGTCGACATAGAAATTTTTTTTATTTTTTATTTTTAGATGAGAAAAATGTCACTGAACGGCAAAATGACTCAATAGCTGGTTAAAGTCTCGTGTACGTTTTATTAATTATTGTATATATTTTTTATATTCACTGACCTCGCGTGGAAATCATTGAAGTGAATCAAATCTATCTTGAAGAGTTTCTCCTTGTTTATGTTGGCTCCTTCAACACCCTGGTACCCGAGAGAGACAGCGACCACCAAAAATATCACGAAACTCATCGTAGAGCTTCAGACCTGTCGGGACCAAGTGGACCGAGAGACGCGACCTCCAGTTGATCGGTAAGGGAAATTGCAGTGACTGCAAACTGCAAACTAATTCACTGATTATTAATAAATACATTTTAATGGACACAGTCGTAGGACACAATGCTATAACACTGTTGAAACAGGGTTGCGCTACGAAGAAAATTACACCTAAGAGCTCAAAGATACATTTCTCTGATGCCAGTGGTACTATGAACTATGAACAGTGGTACTATTAACAATAGCCGTATAGGCTATGGTTTGTTTTCTGACGATTTGTGTCGACAGGTGTCGCATTCGAAAAGGCGGTCCTAGAGAAATTCGTGAGAAATGTCAAATCCCATACGTTTTCTAGGTCTCTTGAGACTATTTAAAGTGTTTGTAATAATATCATAATAATGCCGTTCTTGTTCCAATGCATAATAATATGGGTGGACAATTATTGTTACCAAAAGATAAAAATTTTAAGGAAAATTAATGAATAAGTTCCAAGAGATGTTTGATGTGTGCAACTACCTTACATGAATTATTGTAACCACTTTTTGTAGACTAAATCTTACTGAAGGCATTGTAGGGGCACTATCATCTTAATGTAATTTCTTCTTAATCCTCTCATAATTGAATCCCCAATGTAAATAATAAGCAAAAAAAAATTTTAATCGAGTGCAGTTTACACTCGGTAGAAGTGAAATCTTCACCCACACAATCTCAACCAATAGAAGCCTTGAAAAGTGAGCTCATAATCAAAACGGCCACTGAGCGCAGCTTGACAGAGCGCGATTCTTCGTAGGTAAGTACTGTACGTAGATATTAAGTTTCATTCTATCTCGTTCTCTCGCAAGCTAAATCTTATAGGTGCTGTGTTTGTCTCTTTTTAATGTCACTCGCTTCCATTTCATCGAGTTTCAAATCACAACGGTGCTAAAGAAGTTTCACTTCAAAAATGCTTAGAAACGTTTTACGTGGAATGCACAATAAAATTGTCATAAAATAAATTGTCATGGAAATAAATCTCGTAAAAAGTATTTGTCAGAAATAATTATTGCAGAGTTTTGTGTAACAAGAATAATTGTTCATTCTACTTTTGAAACGGAAAACAATAATTAAATCGAAAAAATCATGTCATTATGGTAAACAATGTCCATAGCAGGGTTACCGAGGTATATGTTCTCAAATACCTAAATCCCCACAAGTTTTGTAATTTTTTACATTTGCTCCACACAGGAGGCCCTGAAATAAACAATTCCCCTCAGGGCTTTTGTCATCTCTGGGGATGCTGGGGATGGAGGGTCTTTTTAGGGAAAGAAAGGAGATGAAGTTCTGAGAAGGAAAGGGTATGAGGGGTGGGTAGGCATCTGGGGGAGAGTGAGTCCAAGAGTGACGGACATATCTATCTATCCCTTCCACTGCGGTGCAGGTCAATGTTCCGAGACATTATAATTATACCTCCAACATGAAATTAAATTAATTGAAATTCGCATTTTTTTTAATTATTAAGTAAATTTCCGATTTTCTCTTGATCGCATATTTATAAAAAAAAAGTTGACGCAAATGAGAACGAAATTAGAGTAGGTACATTCTCACTAAATATAATTTTTCAACATTGTTAGATAATCAGAAAATGCTCTTTTCGTAACGTCAGTTCTTATAATACCTACTATAGAAATACAAAACTTTCCCCACATCTAGTTCTCGTCACAAAATACCTAATCGTTTTAAATTCTAAGCAATTCCCCGCAGTTTTGGGAATTCTTAACGAATTGGCCAACTTGGTCCATAGATAAACCGCTTAGATTGATGACAATCAGCCGAGCGATTCTATATTTTTTGTGAATTAGAAAAAGTGAAAAGCCATAGAAAATCACACAAATCTGACAGGAGATCTCGTCCGTCAGGAGATCTCGATCTCACAAAGTATATAGCATCGCTCGGCAGGACCGCTTGCATTCGTTTTCCATCTAGGGGATACTTTGGAACTACTCAGAAAAGGGCCCAGAGGAAGGTGGGGAAGAATAACTGGCTATTCGTCATTCGATCAAGTCGCAATGAAACCTTATTAAATAAAATAATAGTTGAACTCGTCTGTACTACAATTGTATAGCCTTGTTTCATAACAACAATGTATAATAATTTATGAATTCAATAGGTATACCATTTGACAGCTGTAAAATCGTAAAAGTGTGGATTTTATCACGATTCAATATTTTTAATAATTTATTATCTTTATTCTAAATAATAAATAATGATTTATGACTAGAGTAGATTATTATTTATGACTTGAGTAGAAATTAGTTGTTGTAGTTCCTGTCTAATTACACAACGACACGAGCAACAGAATAATAGTCTTCCCTGTGACGATTTATACATATTTATCGGAAAAAGTACTCATACAACAGATAACGACAAGTTTCTGCCCTATGAATGCAATGAATGATGGATAAATAACCATGGTAAAAATCTGGCCGGGGTCGAGTTAGGTTTAGAGCCGTTATATTTGACCCCCACATATAAATATTTTTGGTTTCTTAAGGCCCCACAACCGCGCACAAAAAGAAGAAGGTGGAGAGATACGAAATTGAATGATAGTGATGAATGATTGTATTTAAAGTGACAAAATCGATGCGAAAATTGTGAAAATGTTCAAAACACAACTCGTTTAAAATAAAGCAAAATTCTCGCGGAGTTGTCTTAAACGGCATTTAAAGAAACGCTGTGATTTTTTTCATACTTATAACTTAACTAAAGCAAACGTGTTTATAATAATTTTTGGAGCATACTTTGCGAATTTTTTCTATCGAGGTAATTTTATATAATTTGCGTTTCAGCGCGACGAATGTCTATATATTATCTTCAAAAATAACTATATTTTTTTAAGAGCTTAAAAACTTCAACAGCCTTACTAAAAAACCCAGTGAAAATTTTAGTCAATTGACAAACGGCCGCGGATGTGAAAACATTACTAATTAAAAATTTGTTCTTTGAAAGAAATACACATGGTTTCCACGGCCTGAGAGGGTAGTTTATCTCTGTTTTAACCATTGATGTCCGAACGATATTTGTAATTTTTCCATAGTATTTTGAATGTTCTATATATTTCTTATTTTTGAAGGTGTTGTAGAAACAAATACCATTTATGAAAACTAGATAAAATTACCTTTTAGATTTGAGTATTTGAAATACACTTTAGCTTTCAAAAACTGCCATATTTTATGATTCAAACTCGGAAAAACATGGAAAAAAATTTCCTCCCACAACATTTTTGACCAAAATGTAGAGAAATTTAAATAAAATCAAAATTTAAAAAACACAGTCCTTTTATGTAATAAATTTGGAAGGAAACTATCACCTCACTTTTTTATCGTGTATACAATAAAAAAATAATAAAAAATTTCAAAGTTTTTTTTATTGCCAAAAAAATTACTTAGAAATAATACCGAAATTTAAAACAGATTTCTTGCATCTCTAAAGACGTTAATTTTTTTGATACGTTTACGAACACATGTATTATTTTAATATTATAAAAAATTATCACTTTTAACAAATTCTCTTAAAATAAAGATATTTAATGAAAATTTTATCTTAAGTAACCTATAAAAAACAATATTCTGACAGTTCAACTTTGAAAGTACGGCGTTTGTACAATAACTTGATTAAACTGATGTAAAACACACAAATAATATGGTAAATATATCAATTACGTGAACAGAAGAGTAAATTCGTCACTACAATAGAAATTATTTAGTAAAATCACAACATTTAGGCACTAACAAAATTTTCCATATCCCGCCATAAACACACCGAACTGTTTTGTCATCGCGGGCCGATATGCACAGGTGCACCAATAATGCCCCTAGCGGAGAAGAATTAAAACAACATTGTTTCCTAGTAAATTAAAACCATATACAACGTTGTCACATCTTCAATGCGTTTTAACAGCGTGACCACGAAAGAAACGTTATTGGTAATAAAACGTCTTCTAGTGTATACGAGCTCTATTTATGTTATTGCAATAACACAGTTAATCGGTCGCGCTGTGGTTTTTTTTTAGTAAGGCTGTTAATGTTTAAGGGAGGTTTTCAAGAAATCGGCAGAAATTCGGGTAGCGGCGTCTTAAGTAGTTCATTTATTCACTTTTGGGCGGCTTGCGCCAACTGTAGCTAATTTTATATTAATTCTTCTTTCGTGTGGTGGTAACATTGAATTTAACTTTCGTGTGGTGGTAACATTGAATTTAACTTTCGTGTGGTGGTAACATTGAATTTAACTTTCGTGTGGTGGTAACATTGAATTTAACTTTCGTGTGGTGGTAACATTGAATTTAACTTTCGTGCGGTGGTAACATTGAATTTAACTAAACGAATTTAAGACACTAATATAATACATTTAACTTGAGGTTAAAAGTAACGTACATCATAATCTACGAATTCACAGATGGCGCCATTTAAATTATTGTAAGTTTTTAATAGTGACCGAACGAAGGTTTGGTTTCGATTTCGGTTTCAGCAAGGTTCGGCAAAAAAATCTAGTTTCGGCATCAGTTTCGGTTTCAGCAGAAAATCTGCCGAACCTTCGGTCGCACCGAAACTCTGCGTTCATGAATTATCAGCTGATTTTACCGGCCAGTCCGGCGTAATTGTGTTGTGAGGTTATGTGTTATTTCTCGCGCATACACGTTTGTTATGTCCAGTTAACACGTTTGTTAATTTCATAATTTTTGTTTGTTTTATAAAAAAAATATATATTCACATACCTGCGTCATTATTGTTTTTTTTTATTATTTCATTTAACACGCGTAATAAGAATGTTGTGATGGTAAAGAGAATGACCGAGCACCGAGCACCAAGCACCAAAGTCCCTGCTGAACTCAAGACCGATAGGGCGAAGGAACATGGGAAGACCAAGATTAAGATGGAGAAACGAGTGGAGGAAGACTCTTCAGGAGGCCAAGACCCAGCAGGGGTTGTAGAGCCAAGAGTGATGATGGTGATTGTAAACGCAATTAAAATTAAAATACTCAATGAATGAGGTCCTTCCTTTATAATGTAAGTTTTGATTATTGACAAATTTTTGTTCCAAGTTAACATGATTTTTTTTAATTTAAAAAAAAATGTTTTATATCAGTAATATAAATAAAAACGTTTTTTCACATACTTCAATTATTGTTTTTTTTTCATTTTACCCGTGTTAATTGCCTGCATAAGTGTAAAAAATAATCCAAATTTCAAGATTTTTAACATGTCTAAAAAAGTTTCGGTTTCGGACAAAAAAAAACTATAAGGAAGGACCACTACCAGACGGGTGGGGGCCAAGCAATGCCTTACCTCTGGATGCGACTGAAATATTGTTGAAAGATATGATCTGTTTAAGTGCCCAGGGTACCACCAACCGCTGGGATAACGACTCATCCACAATAGATAATTCTTCCTGTTTTGTTTTACTAATTTATTCATTCACGCACTTTTTGGGGTCTTTTACACAGAAATACTAAAAATTATACAATATTATAACAGGTGAGCCAATGAAATGTGACAATTTAAAAAATCAGTATACATTCAATAAATGATCTTTTGTAATTGATGAAAACATAATCTACACAAATGGAAATTTTGTGAAGAGCACAGTCACGCATTTCTTAAAAACTACGTTAAAAAAATGTGTCTGTTGCATAACTAAACTGGCTCGGTAACAATATTTTGTAGTTAAGTGATAAAATGAGGCAATGATGAGGGATACATAAATATGGTAGTTAGTCCTAGAATTTCTGCGCTGAAATAAATGTATGTAAATAGTGTTTCATGAATGTTTCATCTCTTTTTATATCGCTTCCAGATAATCCAAACATGAATGAATATTCGGAGGTGGTGTACATGATGGAAGAGGATTTAGGAGAGGACTATTGCATTAGCCTGCCATCCACTTCCAGAGCTGCTGGTGGGTATTTATTTATTTATGCTTTTTAAACACACATAATAACCTATGTTCTAATACATAATTAAAAACTTATACAGCCCCTGCTCCAGACGCCCCCGCCACAGGGAACCCAGCTCAAGATGCCCGCGCCCTGAGCCAGCCATCCACCTCCAGAGCTGCTGGTGGGTAATTATTTATTTACGCTTTTTGAACACACATGTTGTTACCTATGATCTATTATATAATTAAAAACTTATATAGCTTCCGCTCCAGAGGCCCCAGCAGCCCCAGAGGTCCCCGCCCTGAGCCAGCCATCTACCTCCAGAGCTGCTGGTGGGTATTTATTTATTTGTGCTTTTAAGCAGACACATAGTAACCTATATTCTAATACATAATTTAAAACTTATACAGTCCCCGCTCCAGAGGCTCCTGGTTCTGAGGCCCCCGCTCCAGAATCTTCAGGCCTTCAGCCTTGGGATAATTGGAGCGTCCCTCTGCTGCGCACGCCCAGGCATCCCTCTTTGCGACGCCCGGAGGCTGTCTTGAGGCCGACTAATGAAAGCAGCCGACTGATAGAAGAGAGGACCGAATTCTTTAACTTTCAGAAGACTCTGGTGCAAAAAAAAATTTAAAATGAAGACAAAGTGAATGAGTTGCTCACCCTGCAGAAGATTGCTTTGCTTGAGGATCAAACGCAAAAGAGAATACTGTGGGAAATGGAAAAAGAAGTGTAAAAAAAAAAATTAATTGATAAAAAATGAATTAAAAATAAGTTATTTTGTTTTTAAAATTTATCATTTTTATGTTTGTATTAATACACAAGTAAAAAAAAATACAAACATAAAAATGATACATTTTTTTTTTTTACTTGTGTATTAATATAAACATTATCATTTTTATGTTTGTATTAATACACAAGTATATATATGTTAGAAAACTATTATGTTATTATTTGTTAATCTCTTCCTGTTTTGTGTAATTTAATAACTATTGTATTTTTCAAATTTTTTTCACGATTTCACGGTACATATTCTCTTTCACGTTTGATCCTCAAGCAAAGCCGCCTTCGGCAGAGGGACGTACGTATTCACTCACTTTTTGGATTATTATGCTTTAACGACGCCTGTGAAATTTTGGGGGACTCTTCTGTTCTTACAGTTTAAGTAACTTTTTTGTTAATATCTTCCTTTTCTGTGTAATTTAATAACTATTGTTTATTCAAGTTTATTCGGGAATTTATTTAGTCTTTTTGGGAATTGCTTACCCCAGTCTGAAAAGGTCGCAAAAGTTTTGCTTTTTCATTTTGCGTTCCGGTGAGATATGGGTTTTAAACAGTGTAGAGAGAATATTTTGTTTTCAGTTTGCATACAGAAGTTTACAATAGACGCTCCTGAAAAATTGGAAATATTTCTATTACGCAGCATTTAGCATTTGAAAAATATTATTCACGGTTAGCAAATTTTTAATAAATATCTTTAATACAAAGTGAAAAAAAGTCAAACTACAATGATTTTTAAAATATCTTATCTTTTTTGTTTACATTTTAGATATCAAATATTTTTTAAACCTTGAATAAGTTGAAATATAAAAGGAAAACAAAAAAAATCATTCAATTCAAATTTATTTATTTTAAAAAAATATAAAAAGGAACAAGTGGAACTCAAAGTTCAAACACGAAACCTAACTAAACTAATCACATAATGTTTATAATTGTTTTTTTGGAATGTAACTGTGATTAAATGACTGTTCATATTATTAACATACATATAAATTATGCATAAAATGTTTTTGCTTCTCACTGTGCGTGCACCAGCTAATACAATTTTTGTAATAACTTGTTTTTTTGCAAAATGATGTTTTTGTAATAACAAGATAATGTGTTTAAATATTTATAAAAATAAAATATAATCTACCAATAAATGTTTTAATTATAATATACCATTATTATTTAACAGTGGGGTGAAGTAGTCCATGATGAGATGCCTTCTTGGACCATCAACTCTTTCATTGTTTGGAACTATGTGTTCCTCTACCTCATCAGGTTCCTGTTCTAATGGGAAGGGATCATCGTTCATTCCCACAGCCACATTGTGCAACACAGCACATGCAACTACAATGGGTGAAACACGTTCCATAGATAATGTTATTTGCCTCCGCAGTACAAGGAATCTGCTCTTCAGTACCCCAAAACATCTTTCTACAACATTTCTGCTGCGTATTTGTGATTAATTATACAGGTTTTCTGCAGGGGTGTTTGTTCGATGTTCGTGCCAGAGGTGTGAACTAATAAGCTGTACTTTTGTAGCCACTGTCACCCAACAGAATACCATTGTTGAACTGGCCAGCTTCAAATCTAGCCTTTATTAAAGAATTATTAAAGATGGTTTGATCGTGGCTGGATCCCGGCCACCGGGCCACAATGTCTCTAATTATTAATTTGGCATCACAGATCACCTGCACATTCATGGTGAACACACCTTTCCTATTTCGGTAAACTTCAGCATTTTCTCCAACTGAAATGAGGAAAAGTTATTTCAGTACTTGACATTTTTAGTGGGGAAATGGAATACTGATGTAATTTTATAGGTACATAGTGAGGATGAGGTCAACTACAAATTCATTAATAAGTCAGGTACGCGTCATACGTATGTGATGTTATACTATCGTGAAAACAAGCTTATGGGTCCGAGTGGTTAATAGTCTTTGTATTTTGTAACAACTATCCACTACTACTGTAGTATGATATTCAGAGGTACTTACTTGGTGACATTGCAACATGGGTACAGTCTATAGCGCCAATGACCCTCGGGAACTGAGCCAAATTAAAAAAAACCCTCTTTTAGGGGAGCCAGGTCCTGAGGGAATCGGATGTATACTGGACGAAGGTCTGCAACAGCCTCTGAGCATCTCTTAATAAATCTGCAAGCAGACGATATGCTGACACCAACAAAGTCCTCAGCAGACATCAGGTAGGACCCAGTCGCGAAGTATCGCAAGGTTAATAATAATTGTACAATTGTTGGTACAGCATTATTCCTGGAAACAATGAAATATTATACTATGGTACATCTGGATGGTTGGAAAATGTCATTTTGTATGGGTTTACAATGACTTCAGAAATGCACTAGGTACAGTGTTTGTTAAAATATGATGTAAGTACAACAATTCTAAACTATTCTTCAATATTTATATTAAAATAACATACCGGGTGGTCCGATGACTGATTTTGTCTTTCACTTTGTCATGTATTTCGTTAACGGCGTTTTTTGTTAGCCTAAACCGTGATTTAAAATCTGTGTCGTCTAAAACTTCTATAAAATTTATTCGTCGTCTTGTAACTCGCGGTCTCCTATTCGGTGCCGCCTCTTCACGTTCACGTAATTCTTCGTCTCCAATCGCTTCAATTACATCAATATCATCTAACAAATCCATGTCTTCGCTTAGAGATATCGCTTAGAAGTATCAAAATGTGTCTCCGAAAAATCAAGTGTCAAATTGTGTCGACATAAAAAAACCGCGGGAGAAAACTGCTTATCAAAATGAAAGCAAAGTTTTTTTACCAAATGTTGGTAGAAAACTTTGCTTAACATGTACCCGTTAAACGTTATTGGCTAGTCAGAGTACCCGTTAGTGGAGGCAAACTTTATCTACCCACATAAGCTTATTTGAAGGATGGGGAAATCGAAAAAATGCTTTATTCTATGGGTAGTGCTACCGGCAGCTTACAGGCAAGATGGAGAAAGACCCCCTTAAAATTAAACAAATTATCAACTACAAATTCATTAATAAGTCAGGTACGCGTCATACGTATGTGATGTTATACTATCGTGAAAACAAGCTTATGGGTCCGAGTGGTTAATAGTCTTTGTATTGAGTAATTGTTTTTTTTTTTTTTTACTTGTACTTATTGTTTTAAGCCGCCGCTACTCGAATTTCTACCGATTTGTTACATACCTTCCTTAAAACATTTGAAGTTTTTGAGCTTTTAAAAAATGTATTTTCTTTTTGAAGATAATATCTATACATTCCCCACACCTTAACGAAAATTATATGAAATTTCCTCGATAGAAAAAAAATCACAAAGAATGTTCCGAAAATTATTACAAACGCATTTGTTTCCGTTATTTTACAAGTTATACATATGTATGAAAAAAATCACAGTGTTTCTTTGAATGCTGTTTTAGATAGCCCCCACAAGATTTTTGCTCTATTCTAAATGGGTCGTGTTTTATTAAACATTTTCGCTGCAATTTTATCGTTTTAAATATTAGCGCGCTCTCTCCAACATTCGTAATTACATATCTCTCCATCTTCTTTTTTTGAGTGGGGATACGGTGCCTTAAACTATTATACCTATGACATTCTAATGCTGTAGGTATAATTTGAAATTTACAACCTTGCAAAGTTTTTCTCGATAAGGAGTGTTCGCTCCAAGTTGCGATACGCGTTTGTTGTGCTGATGTCTTCTTTGAAACTTTCTGTCACTTTCTGATGTATCAAATAAATTTGTTCTCGAGTTTACTTCTTTGACTAAATGGTCTACTTTTAAAATTAACGGACATACAACAATAATACTTCAAAGTGACAACTGTCTGTTTTGTTTACTCCCGCAAAATTAATAAAAAAATACATATTAAAAGTGACAGAAATCATCGAAAAAGTGCACTAATTGCTGCTAGTATTTTAGTTCTGTGTTTAGTTTCTTATGTACAGTCAAAACCATACGGATTTACTCTCATCATACAAAACAAAACTAACTAAGAAAAGTGATATTATTTACGAGTATAATTCAAATTCAAATTAAATAACTTATTTACCCACTCAATTGAATAATTTATCTCTAATAATGGATATACAAACAAGAAGCAAAAATACAAACCAGGGTGATCTCAAATTAAAATCTATACTCCCAGAACATAAAGAGATTCTTGACATTGTCTTAACAGCTGCTGTCAACAATAAATTTGAAGAAATGAAAAAAATTTCTTCAAGAAAATGGACGAAGAAAATGCTGAATCTCGAAACTCACGTAACTTCATTAGTAACCAATATGATGATATAAATATTAAAATAGAAAATATTACCAAGCTGGTGTCTGAAGTTGAGATGCTTCGGAGAGAAGTAAATGATAAAAACAAGATTATAAAAAGCTTTGAAGTTAGAATCGCGGAACTAGAACAAGCCTCGAAAGAAGATTGCATAGAAATATGTGGAATCCCACAATCAAATGAGGAACAGCCAGTCTTACTAGTACAACAGGTGGCTGCGGTAGCTGGGATGGCGATTCAGCTACACGACCTGAAGGAGGTGAAACGTATCCAGGACAGACGACCAGGAGCCTACCCGGGGATCCAAGTTAAATTCCACGATAACAACAAACGAGACCAAATATTAAAAATCCGGAAGAACATCGACGCCGAAACTGCGACAACCCTGGGCAGCAAAAAAATCTACATAGGAGAAATCATTTGTCCATACTTTAAAGAACTACTCTGAAAAACTAAACAGAAAGCAAAAGAAACTAAGTATATGTATGTCTGGTTTAGGGAAAACAAAATACTGGTTCTTAAATCACCAAATGAAAAAATAATCTATGTTAAGCATTCAGACGATCTAAATAAACTTATCTAGACGGTACATGGCACTCGCACCACCGGTTGTCAGTTATCTAATAAGTCAATAAGCACTATAATTTTACCAACTATCTAAAAATAGTTTCAACCGATGGTTACGAGTGTCAAACTGTTCTTAAACTGTTCTTAAACGTGTTATGTAAAAATGGATGCTAAAACTAACTATAGAACCTCAAATTCTAAATTCTGTAAAAACATTTTACAAAATAACCTATTCTCTCTTCAAATTGCACTATTGTTAATTTTATTTTATTTTATTTTTATTTTATTTCTTTATTATACATAGATACAAAAGAAAGTACAAATTACAATTAGGAAGCTTTACCTGTCCAACTAGGAAAGTTTCCCGTTACAGGATAGACAAATTGACATGTTTAGTTCATATTATACCTGAAATGTACATAAATTACATAACAAAAACAAAACCAAAAAAAAAAACAGAAAATTTCATTTTTTTCTGAAGCTAAGGTGTGTAATAAAGAAAATGTATATAAAATATATAAATATAAGTACACATACATTTTTTTGTGACAAAGTAGAAAAGGTAATCTGGTAGCATATATTATAATCGGATTTACCGAATTAACCTGGTAACATATGCATAATACATTCAGATTTACAAGATGGAGGAATTATAAGAACAAGATGGAGGAATTACAAAAGATTTACAACATAAAGAAATGAAATTATGTTAGGTTAAGTGTTTAGGTGTTAGAACTTTTTATACATAGTACACTTATAAGAGAAACTGTATTAAAATTTACAATATTAGATATAATAACGAACGTAATAATCTATATGATTTTTTTTTAAGCGATGTAACTACTTACAATGATTTTTGTAACTACAAATTATTTTCACTGATTTAAAACATGTTTTAAGAATAGCATTATATTATTAGTACGACAGTATGTATATACACCGCGCTCGTGTCTTGAACTACTCTTGCTAAAATATAAAAACAATAACTATAAATGTAGATAGAAATATAAACTATGAATAATAATAAAATAGTACCAAATTTAGTGCTACTTTGGTGAAATTGGTGAATTACTTCGTACGCCATACATGTTGTGTTATGTAGGTATTATTTATTTATCATAAATCATTACCATTGTAAGGTGCTAAGTTTCACACAGAGTTAGCGACGTGCGACGTGCATGTCAACGCTTTACAGCGGTGATATACCTGCACCTACACGGAGCAGACAGGCTTCAGGGGCGGATAACCATCAATCCCATGTATAAAAACATCAGAAAGGATGTGGAAACATTGAACTCAATGAAGTGTGGTAGGAATTTTGGTCTAGTGATCAGGAAAGTTAAGTGATTTTGTTTACCAGTTATACAGCATACGTTCACTTTCGACTCTCCCTAAGTTCAGAATCCAATCATTGACTAATTTACGCAGGACGCTTGCACTTTTCAATTTCCAAGAACCGGGTATAAGGTTGAACATTTTTGGACCTAGGTAAGAATATTGTCTTTGAGCAAGGGATGTCATAGTAGCAAGTGGAACTATTGGATTCCTCCCTGCATGTCGGGTGTTGTGATAATGTTCTACGGAGGGGAAGAGGTGAAGATATTTTTGTGTGTATAATATAACTTTTCTTATAAATAGTTGCCTCACATCCAGAACTCCTATCTCTTTGAATAAATCATTGCTGGGGTATCTAAATGGTTTTTTAAGTATGACCCTTAGTAGTGATTTATGTGCTTTGGCTAAGGGGTCCAGTATTGATTTGGTACATCCACCCCATCCTAAAGATGCATATTCAAGTAATGAAAAGATGCGTGAGTTTTCTGACCTTTGTGGAGATTGAATCGATATGTTCATTCCATCTCAGATTCTTATCTACGATAATTCCTAGATATTTTATGCTATCCACATATTCTAAGGTATTGCAATTGCAAGTGTTTGGGTCATTGCAATGGTGTATAATAATTCTTTGAGTTTCTTTTGGTTGTCCCGCTTGAGTCGCACTGAAGCGAATGAATTTAGTTTTGTCAGTGTTGAGAGTGAGAAGATTATTATCTAGCCATTGTTTTACCTTGTTGATACCAATTTCTGAATTATTATGAACTTCATTCCAATGTTTTGCCTTCAAATAATAATACTGTGTCATCGGCAAAGGTGATAATATGATCGGCAAATAAACTGTTACATAATTCATTTATATAGATATTGAATAATAGTGGTCCTAGAGTGCTTCCTTGAGGTACACCAAAGTTAATATCAGCCGGATCGCTTAGAGTATCGTTAATATTCACTATTTGGCTCCTATTTTCTACATAACTACCTAACCACTTAAGTAGCTGACCCTGAATGCCGATGCGCTGTAGTTTTTTCAAGAGAATTTTGTGTGAGATAGTGTCGAACGCTTTGGCTAGATCCAAGAAGAGCGCAATGCATTTTCTTCCTCTATCGATATTGTCGGAGATGATTTTCATCAGGTTTGTAATTGCATTTTCAGTGCTCAATCCTGGTCTGAAGCCATACTGTCTATTGGAAAGGATATTGTTTTTTTCAAGGTAATGACTGAGACGATTCTTTACAATTTTCTCAATAATTTTCGAAATAGAATTGAGCAAAAAAATTGGCCGGTAATTGTGTATCTGCGATTTATCTCCATTTTTGTGAAGCAGTATAACAATAGAATGTTTTAAATGATTTGGAAATTTTCCTGAATCGAAGCTTAGATTGGAAATATACGCGATTGGAGCAGAATTGATGAAACGTTATCAGGACCACAAGCATTCGATGACTTGAGTTCGTCAATTATATTTATGACTTCGTTTGAAGTTGTTTGGATATTGTCTAATTTATGACCGAAATTAGAGATTGTTAACTTAGCGAGATCGGATTCTGTTGTATTAAGATTGTTGAGAATTTTTTTCGCAAGTGTGACTCCCACTGACGTGAAATAATTATTGGCAAAATTCGCAATGATTTTTGGGTCTGAGGTTATTGATGTTCAGTGATTTAATTTCGGAAGATTTATTTATTTTTGTTTTAGTTATATTGCGAAATGCTTCCCATAAACGTTTTGGAGTACAGTTATTTTCGTAAATGAATTTTTTATAATAATTTTATTTGGCCGATTTTATTAGTTTTTTGCAAAAGTTCCTATATTTTTTGTAATGAGTTTGTACTATAATATTCTCAGGGCACCTATTCGCCTTTTCATGAAGTTGGTTCCTAATGTTAATCGATTTGATAAGGCCAGGGGTGATCCATGGCGTAAGTTTTATTTGTTTATGCGGTATAAGTTTATTGCTTGTATGTTTAGAAATATATGAATGTAATTTTGTGATAAATTCATTCATCGATAAGTCGGCATCAGATTGGTCTAGAACATTTTGCCAGTTTTCTGAGCTCAAGTCCTCAATTAAATTATTATAGTTTATTCTTGCAACATGTTTAATTTTAGCAGGATTAGGAGGTTTGTTTTTAAGGCAGAGTGCTGTTGTATAGTGATCTGAGATTGTAGAGTGAATGACAAATGAGTCAACATGGTTAATTTTTTTGACGTTGATGTGGTCAAGACAAGATTTACTCTTGCCCTGCTCACGAGTAGGGCTGATAATTGTCTGAATGAACCCATTTTCAGTTAGTAGACATCGGTAATCGTTGGATTGGCGGTGGTATTCAGTAATTGTATTGATGTTGAGGTCGCCTATAATTATTTGTCGTTCTATGTTTTTTGAGCTGTTGATAATGGATTGGAGTGAATTCAGAAAAGTATCAATATTTTGAAAAGAGGGTGATCTGTATATTGCAAAAATACATAGGTTATTATTCAATACAATTTTCAGGCAGTTGGCTTGTGATAAGAAAATTTCATCAACTTGAGATTGAAGTCCGTCTCTGATGTATACAACGATTCCGCTAGACTTATTAAGATATATGTTTGTGTGGTGTTCAGAGTAATTGTGAATAACTTTTGAGGTGTAATCTTTATTAAGCCAGCATTCCGATAAAATTATAACATCGAATTGGTAATTGAATTGATCCAGCAAAATTAAAAAATCTTCAATATTAGAAATGCTTCTTATATTTTGGTGAATAATTTTAACTCCGTAAGCGCACCATTTATAGTTATTTAGATTGTTCAAATCATCAATGACATTCATGTTAAGATCTATGCCGGAATCATTTCCGGTATCATAATTTAATTGAATCATAAGTATGTGTTGGTTGTGTGTTGCATAGAAGTTGGTTTCCGAGTAATATATGATTAAATGCGATTCCAAATGTAGTTACAATGGTAAATGTGCTTAATATAAATAATATAGTATAAATGATGTAGTTAAATGTAGTACTATGAATGAGATAGCAAGAAGTAAACAGAAAATGGTAGCAAGAATTGCGAGATATCAAATGAATTTGAAAACGGTAGTAAATGATACACATATAAGACATATATTAATATAGTATAAATAATGTAATTAGATATAGTACTATGAAAGAGACAGCAAGAAGCTAAAACTGTAATAATAATAAAAATAAGGTAGCAGGAACTGCGTGATAACAAATGAATTCCAGAAAGGTAGTAAATGAAACAAATATGAGACATAAATGCACGGGTCAAGACATACCTCGAAAGAATAGCCATTAATTCAAATTTATCAAAGCGCAGTCAATTTGCTTTCGTCTGAGATAACAATGGCATTAGTTCCCTCGTTTTTACGAAGATAAATCTGCCCCCCGTTTAATCCAAAAAAAAATGCGATATTGTTTCTCCTTCGCCGTTAGTGTCTTGTACTACAGCTGTTTACCGCGAAATGTTAGTTGTTCTTAAATGAAGATCGGCGAGCAGGAACCAGCTATACCGATGTTTGAGGTGTTCAATTTGTCTTCTAGATTCTGTTTGTTTTTGTTGAAAGTTTTTACGTCTGTTAACCGTTGTTCTCTTGCTATGTTCGTTTTGAATTTAACAATGATTTCTCTCGGATGACTATTGTTGTTTTTTTTTTTTGCTGCGCGATGAATGGCATCAATGTCCTTTGTATCAGTGGAGGACTTTGTTGTTTTGCAGATATTGAAAAAAACGTCTTGCCGATTTTCTCCTTTGATTTCTGGGATGCCTCTTATTTCTATGTTGTTCGCTTTGAGTTCCCTTTCCATTTTTCCAAGACATAAATCCTAGCTTCCAAGGTTGAGTTCTTTTTAGTGAGTTCATCATTCTTTAGTTCGACGGATTCTAGCCATGAAATCCTCATATTGAGAACTCATAAATTTAATACTTTCAAGTATTTTTTTATTCTGGTCTAGAATATCATTTTGTGTTTTTTCCAGATTAGACGTCTTGTTCATGACTAGATCTTGAATATCTTTAAGATTTGTCGGTGTCTGAGCGGCGAGCGCTGCACTAATATCGGTAACTATTTTAATCTGCTCCAAAGGTTCAGTATCACTGATTGTCTGCAACGGGCTAGCAGCGCCGGGCTTGGCTGTATTGCATTGCTTGCACACTTGTTGGGATCGCCGTTCTTGATTAAGTCGACGATATGTGTTCTCAATAATACCTCCGCAAGCCAAATGAAATGCGCCTTTGCATGCGGCACACGTGAATTTTAACTCATCTTGAATTAATGTTTTTTTCGTACTACCCGCGTTAAAACAAATTGTACTGTTATAGTTTTGCTGATTAAATTAGGAAGGAAGTTTAAATCACTCAGATATTACAAAAAATATTTTAGAACTTTGTAGTACGATCACGTAACACTCCAATAAGTTTTTAATTTAAGCGTTATAGATTTTAAAATACACTTTACTATGGAGCAAGTTAATATGAACTAGTCACAGGTAATGATTATTGTTGGATTGGATTATATTGGGATATTGTTGGATTTGAATTATCTTAATTATTGTAGTTATTTTAGATAATTTAGTACCGATAACATTTATCCAAATCGTTAATCGAACTGATCTATTATTTATAATTCCTAAATCTATCTATGTTCATTTACTCAATTTAATTTGAATTATTTTAATACTTGTATTATACACTTTTATCATACATTATATTATACACCTTTATTACTGGTTACGCATTGCAATATGTTTTGTTTGTTCGAAAATTTAAATAAATATATATCACAAAGAGGGTACTTACTCACTCCTTGGATTTAGCAGAGACACCTAAATGGATTGTTTTCAAAAATAGAATCGAAAACAAGAAAATAACTGACACTGTTTGTTACTTGGAAAATTTTAATCATTGTGAAAAACTATGAGTTTGTGTATTGATTGACAAATTTCATTTCTTGCAAATTATCAAGTCACCTAAGGATTGCATTGACTGAATTTAATTTATTGATTGGATGACATCGCGGAGGCCTCCAAGCATCAAGATCTACAAAACAAGGTTGGTGGATTTGTTATTTTCCCTGGAGTTTCTCTTTGTGCCATTTGTGATATATTTGTTCGCGCAAGTAGAGTTTTCACATTCATATCTGTGAGAATTAGGCTCAGAGGGTTTGAGATTATTTATATATCTCAAACTCATATTTATAATGCATAAGTATGGTCCTTCGATTACGGATACGTTCTAGTAAGGTAATATAATAATTTGGAAATTCGGTTTACGTAATTTTGGTAAATTTCGGAATACCTATATTGTATTGCTGGTTCATAATAATATTTCTTGGTTGTTAGTGAGAATTTGTGTATTAATTGACAAATCTCATTATACTCTATAATGCATAATTATGGTCCTTCGATTACGAATACGTTCTAGCAAGGTAATATAATAATTTGGAAATTCGGTTTACGTAATTTTGGTAAATTTCGGAATACCTATATTGTATTGCTGGTTTTATAATATTTCTTGGGTGTTAGTGAGAATTTGTGTATTAATTGAAAAATCTCATTATACTCCTATCTGGACTGCCCGGGCTTCACCCTCGCAGGCAAGTTCAGACCTAAAGGAGGTGTCTGTCTCTATAGTCAAGCTGACGTCAACTGTGTGCGACTGTTGAATCTGGAAAACTCCAGATTCGACGTAATGTGGGTACGCGTTAATCTTGCCAGTACGGTAAGATTCTACGCGTGTTTATACCGCTCACCGAACCTTAGCGAATCAGACACGTCCGAGCTCTTCAAACACTTAAGCCTCGGTTCTCCCAATTTCTACCGATTTCTTACAAATCTCCCTTAAACATTTGAAGTTTTTAAGCTCTTAAAAAAATATATGTTATTTTTGAAGATAATATCTAGACATTTATCGCGCCGAAACGCAAATTATAGAAAATTCCCTCGATAGAAAAAAATCACAACGTATGCTCCAAAAATTATTATTAACACGTTTGTTTCAGTTATTTTACAAGTTATATGTATGAAAAAATTCACAGCGTTTCTTTAAATAAAACTAAAGACAATTATCGCGAGATTTTTGCTCTTTTTTCAATAAACCGTGATTAATTAAATATTTTAACAACAGGCGCTTACGTTTTTTAATTCTAAAGATAATATTTACAGCCCATCTCTATCTAACGTGCGTGTAACCTATGTGCCTTTCAAATATTCGTCATTCGCTGTCCAGACATCTCGCCACACAGACGTGTAGTCCTACGTTTCATGATTTGTTTAATATACACGTACGTAAATAATAATATTATTTTGCGAAAATGGTAAGACACCAACAAAAAAGTCGTATTTCTAAGCGTAAACATTATCTCCAAAATCGAGAACGTATGATGGAATGTATAAGGTAAGACGAGAAAAATAAAATTTTGATTTTATTAATATAATACATACTAGTATTATTTACTATTATGTAATATTTATTATAAAAATAAATTTTCAATTTATTCGTGTATTATATAACAAAGGTGACAGTTATTGTTTTATTTTTTACAGAATGCGTACTTTGGGAAATAAATCTATTTCCAATGCTTCGGAAACTGAAATTCCCGGGCAAGTTTTTTTAAATTAAATTACGTTTTTTTTTAAAAGACCATTGAATGCAAAAGCTTTTATTTTGCTCATTTATTAAAATTATAGGACATAATAATAAATAATACATTTTTACGGATCAAACTGCTAACAAAAATCTGCTTTCAAAAATTACCTTGTTTTTTTACAGTAACTCCACACAGGCCCTGAGGATTTTTTTCCCTCAGATCATATGTCATCTTTGGATATGCTGTGTGGGGGGTGTTTTAATGGATAGGAAGGAGAGGAAGTTCTGGAAAGGATAAGGTTATAGGGGTGGGTAGGAATTTGAGGGTCAGTGGGTTTGGGTGTGACGGACTTTTGAATCCATCCCTCCCAATGCGGTGCAAGGCGATGTTCCAAAAGAGTTCTGCCTGAGAGGTCACAAGATCTCCCTCAACCAGTCTCTCCCGATCTGGCCTACCACGCAGCTGGTGGGCAGACACATCCGCCACCAAGATCCAAACCCGGGCACCCCTGCTAAGTCACCAAACGTAGCGAACAACTTGGGGTTATCCAATGAATAGTTTCCGGGGCGGCGGTACCCTTACCCGCGTCCCAAATTGTTACGGACAAGGAAATATGTAATTATCATCATGCGCATTATTTTATTACTACCTATTATTAGATGTTCGTTGGATAATAAAACCAAAATGCGTTACGTAAATGTAAGTAAATAAAAGTTTCGCTTGTTTACTAAAACCGACTACATTGTTATAAGTAATTACTTTGACCTTTTTTATAAATGTTTAATAATTTAGATTCCATCGGTTAACTAATCCTAGCAACGCTGTAGTAGTTTGCTGATAGCTTTTAGGGCTGCCACTTCATAAATTTCTACATAAACTTCGGGAGGTACATGATGGTGAATGTAAAAAAGACAAATAACTTTTTTCTAAATTCAATTTTTTCCCTATACAAAATTATTTTTCCACAGAAGAATATTATTTTTTTCATACAAACAACAAAACTTTTTTACCCGTAACTACCTAAGAACGTTTTGAAAAAAGTTTCGTATCTTTTTTTACGTGTACTGTCGTGCAGAATTACCTCCCGAAGTTTGTGCACTTTACCCCCGGATATAAATAAAGAGCGAAAAGGTGCATGTAGGTAAAAACAGGTTGTGCCAAACTCAGTCAGTGGTTTGATGCACATCCTCCCTTCCCACAAACCAGTGAAATAATGTCAATTTTTGTGGAGTGGAGTCGTCGGAGACGCCACAATAAGTTGCTAAGATGCTGTTCAAGTTGGTGAAGATTCATTAACCCGTTTAATCACAGGAGACCAGATTTGTCCCAACGCACATAGGTCTCACATAAGACGCCGTAACTCCCTTACTATCATAGTTAGAAATATGTTCTAATCGGTGTTAGAAAGGAAAAGCATCATGCTTTATATTTCAATCTAAAAAATAGCCACCAAAAAAATAAAATGTACACTTTTATGTACACAAAGTTTTGAATCGCAAATTGAAAAAAGAATTTGAAACTTCGGGAATTTAAAAAAAAAAAATTCATAGAGCGACAAAAAATTGAGGTTACAATAATGTGTTTGTTATACATTTGTCTAATAAAATGTGCATCTGTTTTAATTTTTTTTTATTATCAGTAACTTTAGTTAGAAAAAACATAAGGTGACCCATTTTGAAAACTTTTTTATGTTTGTATGCAAAAATTTTATAATTTAAAAAAATATATATTTTTCGAATTCTATAATTTGAAAGCGTATTTCATCACCATTCTAAAACAGTTTTTGGTTTTTGAATGTGTTCAGAAATATTCCAAATATTTGCATTTTATTGTAAAGCGAAAATGTTTTGACGATCCGAAAAAAAAGCCAAATTTTTGAAGGGTTAAACTAATTGTTTTAGGAACTAAATGATGAAATAATAAATGAAATCCAAATCTGTTACAAACAAAAGTGGTGTGTCAGTAATAAGATTAAAATAATGACGACATTTACTAAAAAACTTAAAATTCCTGTAAATATTTACTGGTTGAAGATTAGTTTGCAAATGTATACATATTATCTAAAAGGGAATTAAATTCTTTACAACTTCTTTCAAACAAATTTCTTTCTTCGATAAATATTTTAGACGATATGATATATAATATCTACACGGCTGGGATTTCGAAAATTACGTATAGAATAAAAGTTGTAGATAATTTTATGAGCTTTCACTTATTCTTAAAAAAAATCCTTTGAAATGCACCGTTTCCGAGATATAAGCGTAAATCCAAAAATTTGAACCTTCTCCCCCCTCCCCTCCCTCCCCTAGCTCACCACCTAGACGTCAGAACTTTTAGTATGTTCTCACCCTAAGCACCCTGACCAAGTTTCTGAAGGAATCGCTTAGGTGCACTCTACACCTCTTTTTGGACCATTCATTTTTTTTTACATGAGCTCCACACAGGAGGCCCTGAGGAACATAATTTCCCTCGGGGCCTATGTCATCTTTATGCTCACCTATGATGCTGTGTGGAGGGTTTTATGATTTAGTTGACAGTCCGG
Organism: Limnephilus rhombicus; assembly: GCA_929108145.2. Lineage (NCBI taxonomy): Eukaryota > Metazoa > Arthropoda > Insecta > Trichoptera > Limnephilidae > Limnephilus > Limnephilus rhombicus. The sequence goes on along the minus strand of OV815291.1, from coordinate 46,585,334 downwards.
TATTGCTCGAATTGATAAGCTTCCGGATTCCACTACGTAATACTAGAAGTCAGGATTTATTTCAGTGCAGTAATTCTGGAACTGACTACCATATGTATTCTTCTTTACCCAGAATACTAATGGAGGGAAACAATTATACCAAGTCAGTGGACATCTTCAATTTATCTTTAAACAAATATAAAATATTGTTACGAAGGCAGTTCAGTTATGTACAATAAATACTGTATATTTCTTACTATTCATATGTAAAAGCCCCGAAAAAGGGCTTTAATAAATAAATAAATAAATAAAGGTTCTCGGGGCGGCGGTACCCATTCCCACCTCCCAAATTAAAAATTGACTGGACTATAAACAAATATGATTAAAATGTGCACTTTACTTAGTTGAAAATTGAAAAATGGGTCCGGTCAAGATGTCGCGGGTTCAATTCCTCTTTCAATGCACAAGCAACATCTTCCGCTTATTATGATGCTGGTAGGAGATTTTCAAATTGTCAGGTTATTCGTAAACCGGGAATACGAACTATGACTTTTTTTCGTTTAAAAAAAGTAGTACCCAATAAATAGATAGGCCTCACCCCATAAACCCGGGCACCTCTATTATCCAATGAATGGTTGCCGGTCGGCAATGGTCGCCTTCCAAATTGATACCTCATCCCATAACCCGGGAACCCCTGCTAAGTCACCAAACATAGCAAACCACTTGGGTGACCTACGGCAGGGGTGTTGGTTTTCCGGCGCGGCAGTACCCATCCCGTCCCGTCTCCCAAATTGATAAGAGAAATTAAAGAGAAACAATGATAATAGTAGTTCCGTTATAATAAATAATATAGCTTTGTTTTGTGAACGGTCACCTCAAGTGTACATTACACTTTATAGGTAATCTAACGTAATACATTGAGAAAATAACAGATATTTTCATAAATATTATGTGTATTTTAAAATTGTGGCAGCCCTACAAATATTATCAACTTCTCTGGGAATGCATATTTGAAATGATACAGAATTTTTAGCCAAGTTCCAAACCAGACCTTTTTGTAATAATAATGCGCGCGCTTTCCTATTGACCCGCGCGCTGCAGATACACCTCCTGTCGAATGCGTTAAAAGTAAATTTCACGACTCGTCCGAAATGGTATTTTTTTGTACGGAGAACGGGGCCTTAAGCCTCGGTTCTCCCAATTTCTACCGATTTCTTACAAATCTCCCTTAAACATTTGAAGTTTTTAAGCTCTTAAAAAAATATATGTTATTTTTGAAGATAATATCTAGACATTTATCGCGCCGAAACGCAAATTATATAAAATTCCCTCGATAGAAAAATATCACAAAGTATGCTCCAAAAATTATTATTAACACGTTTGTTTCAGTTATTTTACAAGTTATATGTATGAAAAAATTCACAGCGTTTCTTTAAATAAAACTAAAGACAATTATCGCAAGATTTTTGCTCTTTTTTCAATAAACCGTGATTAATTAAATATTTTAACAACAGGCGCTTACGTTTTTTAATTCTAAAGATAATATTTACAGGCCATCTCTATCTAACGTGCGTGTAACCTATGTGCCTTTCAAATATTCGTCATTCGCTGTCCAGACAGCTCGCCACACAGACGTGTAGTCCTACGTTTCATGATTTGTTTAATATACACGTACGTAAATAATAATATTATTTTGCGAAAATGGTAAGACAACAACAAAAAAGTCGTATTTCTAAGCGTAAATATTATCTCCAAAATCGAGAACGTTTGATGGAATGTATAAGGTAAGAAGAAAAAAATAAAATTTTGTTTTTATTAATATAATACATACTCGTATTATTTACTATTATGTAATATTTATTATAAAAATAAATTTTCAATTTATTCGTGTATTATATAACAAAGGTGACAGTTATTGTTTTATTTTTTTACAAAATGCGTACTTTGGGAAATAAATCTATTTCCAATGCTTCGGAAACTGAAATTCCCGGGCAAGTTTTTTAAAATTAAATTACGTTTTTTTTTAAATGACCATTGAATGCAAAAGCTTTTATTTTGCTCATTTATTAAAATTATAGGATATAATAATAAATAATAATGATTATAGGACATAATAATAAATAATACATTTTTACGGATCAAACTGCTAACAAAAATCTGCTTTCAAAAATTACCTTGTTTTTTTACAGTAACTCCACACAGGCCCTGAGGATTTTTTCCCTCAGAGCATATGTCATCTTTGGATATGCTGTGTGGAGGGTGTTTTAATGGAAAGGAAGGAGATGAAGTTCTGGAAAGGATAAGGTTATAGGGGTGGGTAGGAATTTGAGGGTCAGTGGGTTTGGGTGGGACGGACTTTTGAATCCATCCCTCCCAATGCGGTGCAAGGCGATGTTCCAAAAGAGTTCTGCCTGAGAGGTCACAAGATCTCCCTCAACCAGTCTCTCCCGATCTGGCCTACCACGCAGCTGGTGGGCAGACACATCCGCCACCAAGATCCAAACCCGGGCACCCCTGCTAAGTCACCAAACGTAGCGAACAACTTGGGGTTATCCAATAAATAGTTTCCGGGGCGGCGGTACCCTTACCCGCGTCCCAAATTGTTACGGACAAGGAAATATGTAATTATCATCATGCGCATTATTTTATTACTACCTATTATTAGATGTTCGTTGGATAATAAAACCAAAATGCGTTACGTAAATGTAAGTAAATAAAAGTTTCGCTTGTTTACTAAAACCGACTACATTGTTATAAGTAATTACTTTGACCCTTTTTATAAATGTTTAATAATTTAGATTCCATCGGTTAACTAATCCTAGCAACGCTGTAGTAGTTTGCTGATAGCTTTTAGGGCTGCCACTTCATAAATTTCTACATAAACTTCGGGAGGTACATGATGGTGAATGTAAAAAAGACAAATAACTTTTTTCTAAATTCAATTTTTTCCCTATACAAAATTATTTTTCCACAGAAGAATATTATTTTTTTCATACAAACAACAAAACTTTTTTACCCGTAACTACCTTAGAACGTTTTGAAAAAAGTTTCGAAAGTGGTGTGTCAGTAATAAGATTAAAAAAATGACGACATTTACTAAAAAACTTAAAATTCCTGTAAATATTTACTGGTTGAAGATTAGTTTGGAAATGTATATATATTATCTAAAAGGGAATTAAATTCTTTACAACTTCTTTCAAACAAATTTCTTTCTTTGATAAATATTTTAGACGATATGAAGGAATGTTTGATGAAAAATGTGAGGTAAAACGATTTTATTCGAAAATATCTACATTTGTGGAGCGTGTAAGTCAAAAACGGCTGGGATTTCGAAAATTACGTATAGAATAAAAGTTGTAGATAATTTTATGAGCTTTCACTTATTCTAAAAAAAATCCTTTGAAATGCACCGTTTCCGAGATATAAGCGTAAAATTTGAACCTTCTCCCCCCCCCTCCCTCCCCTAGCTCACCACCTAGACGTCAGAACTTTTAGTATGTTCACATCCTAAGCACCCTGACCAAGTTTCTGAAGGAATCGCTTAGGTGCACTCTACACCTCCTTTTGGACCATTAATTTTTTTTTACATGAGCTCCACACAGTCATCTTTATGCTCACCTATGATGCTGTGTGGAGGGTTTTTTTAAGGAAAGGAAGTAGAGGAGAGTTCTGGGAAGGAAAAGGGTGTAAGGGGTGGGTAGGAATCTCGGGTTCAGTATGTCCTGGTCATCCGCCTCCAAGACCTGGACAAACCTCATCCCATGAACCCGGGCACCCCTGCTAAATCACTAAACGTAGCGAACCACTTGAGGTGACCTATGGCAGAGGTATTGGTTATCCAATAAAGGTTCCCGGGGCGGCGGTACCCATTCCCACCTCCCAAATTAAAAATTGACTGGACTATAAACAAATATGATTAAAATGTGCACTTTACTTAGTTGAAAATTAAAAAATGGGTCGGGTCAAGATGTCGCGGGTTCAATTCCTCTTTCAATGCACAAGCAACATCTTCCGCTTATTATGATGCTGGTAGGAGATTTTCAAATTGTCGTCAGGTTATTCGTAAACCGGGAATACGAATTATGACTCTTTTTCTTTTAAAAAAAGTAGTACCCAATAAATAGATAAGCCTCACCCCATGAACCCGGACACCTCTGTTATCCAATGAATGGTTTCCGGGCGGCAATGGTCGCCTTCAAAATTGATACCTCATCCCATAACCCGGGAACCCCTGCTAAGTCACCAAACATAGCAAACCACTTGGGTGACCTACGGCAGGGGTGTTGGTTATCTAAAAAATGTTTTCCGGGGCGGCGCGGCGGTACCCATTCCGTCCCGTCTCCCAAATTGATAAGAGAAATTAAAGAGAAACAATGATAATTGTAGTTCCGTTATAATAAATAATATAGCTTTGTTTTGTGAACGGTCACCTCAAGTGTATATTACACTTTATAGGTAATCTAACGTAATACATTGAGAAAATAACAGATATTTTCATAAATATTATGTGTATTTTAAAATTGTGGCAGCCCTACAAATATTATCAATTTCTCTGGGAACGCATATTTTTTGAAATGATACTTCTTGTCGACAATTATTAGCCAAGTTCCAAACCAGACCTTTATGTAATAATAATGCGCGCGCTTTCCTATTGACCCGGGCGCTGCAGATACACCTCCTGAATGCGTTAAAAGTAAATTTCACGACTCGTCCGAAATGGTTTTTTTTTGTGGGGAGAACGGGGCCTTAAGCGACACTATTGATGACCTCTTGCCCCGCTACCCTACGGCAGAGTTTGTGGTCCTGGGAGACTTCAATGTTCACAACGAACCTTGGTTGAACTTCTCAGGATCAACAGACTCGGCTGGACGCCAAGCGGAATCCTTTGCCCTTTGCTACGGATTGGAGCAAATGGTTCAGGAGCCTACAAGGGTTCCTGATGTCCAGACTCACCGTTCCAATCTGTTAGACCTATTTTTAACTACTGTGCCACACGGTTACAGGATTGAAGTCACAGCGCCTTTAGGATCGTCCAACCACTGCCTGGTGACGACATCAATCCCTGTAAACTTCAGACCACCTAACGAGAGGCTGAAGAGAAAAGTGTGGCACTACAGGTCAGCAGATTGGTTCGGTCTGCGGGCACATTTTAATGCTTTTCCGTGGTCAGCTGTCTGTTTTCGGACTTCGGATCCTTCAAGATGTGCCCAGGAAATTGGTGAAGTCATCACATCCGCGATGGATGGCTTCATCCAATCTACTGTTAAGGAAACTGGTGTAGGCTCAAAGCCGTGGTTCAGTCGACAATGCGCTGAAGCAGTGCGACGAAAAAACGCGGCTTACCGAGCCTACAACACATCTAGAACATCCGAAGACAGAACAGCTTTCAACAAAATGGCAAAGGAAACCAAGAGAATCATAAATAGGTCAAAATTCGAGCACGACCAGCAGATCAGCAGAAAGCTGACTGCATGCCCGCATGGCAGCAGACAATTCTGGTCGCTTGCGGGCTCAATAGGTCGCAATTTCTGCAAATCCAGTCTGCCACTTCTTACCAGGCCTGACGGCTCACTAGCAAACATCGCCACCGAAAAGGCTAACTTACTAGGTAAAATGTTTGCGGATAACTCAACCCTCGATGACCAAGGTGCTGTCCCGACGTCAGTTCCTCACTGCGGTTTTCGTATGAAAAAGCTGAGGATCCGTCATCGGGAAGTACTCCATGTTTTACGAGGGCTTGATGTTAATAAAGCTAGTGGGCCTCACGGAATACCTGCCCTGGTACTGCAGAGGTGCGTTGCAGAAATAGCTCCAATTTTGACGAAGCTTTTTAAAATGTCCCTGAAGACTGGCCCTGTGCCCTCTGGTTGGAAAAAAGCGTTTATCCATCCTATTCCAAAGAAGGGTGACCGCTCCAACCCGGCCAACTACCGCCCCATAGCGATCACATCAGTTCTGTCACATACCTCGAGAAGAACAAAATTGTTAACGACCGTCAATACGGATTCCGGCGGAACCGCTCGTGCGGTGATCTTCTCGCGTATGTGACGCATGTTTGGGGGCGATGCCTGGAACGTTTCGGTGAGACCCAAACGGTTGCACTGGACATCTCCAAGGCCTTTGACCGGGTTTGGCACCGAGGACTTGTCAACAAACTGCATTCTTACGGACTTCCCGCATCCTTGTGTACGTGGATTGCCGACTTCTTGAGGGAGAGGTCGATTCAGACGGTAGTCGATGGCTTCACCTCTTCCTCACACTCGATAAATGCTGGCGTCCCGCAGGGATCGGTTCTGTCTCCGACTTTGTTTTTGTTGCACATCAACGACCTTTTGTCATGTGCACCAATTCACTGTTATGCGGATGACAGTACAGTTCGTGATAGCTTTTTGTTTGACAAGCCCCCCAAAGGGCTCACAAACTCTAACAGCTCGTAGGGCTTTGAAGCAAAGAATGGACGGTTACCTCGAGAGTGTTTTCTCTTGGGGTAAAAATAATCTCGTTGACCCAATCTTGTCTGATTACGTCTAAAAGGGATCGAAATGAAAATCTAGTCTCTTTCAACGGAAGCAATCTTCCGAACAGTGAACCAAAAACCCAAAGTGACCAGCTCAGGTATGGGGGCTCCATCGAAGCCAGAGTAAAGTTAGCCTCCCAAAAGCTGGACGTACTGTACAGGGCCCGCAGATACTTTAATAGTACCAACTGCTCTACATACAACTATGTTTGCCTCAGAATTGCAGCTTCCTGGTGCCAGCAGAATTTACATCAATGAACATTTAACCCCCAAAAATCAGCATCTCCTAAAACAATGTAGAGATATAAAAACGGACAGAAAAATTCTCTACTGCTGGATAAAAAATGGGAAAATCTTCATTCGTGTAAGTGATACAACACCCATAATTTTAATTGCGGACCAAGATGACGTTAACAGACTTTCAACATTGAAGACAATGCCCACACAAGACGCTTCTACATCGGCCCTCCCTTTAGGAAACTAAATTTACAGAACAATATCAAACGTATTACTATTTATATTAAATTTAACCTCTTGCAGTACCTTAACATAATATTCAATTTCTACTTAGTCGTAATACACGAATCATCACTATACGTTAATTACATATTCCCTTTAAACTCTTATCAAATAATGTTAAAACATGTTTTTATCAATTGCTTGAATTGCAATTGTATTAGTAATCTGTCCATAGATATAACAATCAATCTGTCAAAACAAAAGCCTCTTAAAACCATAGACATTTTAATTTACCACAAACAAAAACAAAAAAAATCGTATGTTCAAAAATGCCCCCAATCACAGCATAATTATTTTTTTCCAAACTATTTTCCAAACAATTTCACGAACATAATATTTAAAAATGCTTAACATATATTTTCAAAATGTGCGAGGTCTTCGCACAAAAACTCATAGCTTCTTAAATCAGGTCCTTTTGAACAATTACGATATTTATCTTATATGTGAAACTTGGCTAAATAAATCAATCCAGGACAGTGAATTGTTTGACAATAGGTATGATGTATTTAGAGAGGATCGGAACTACTTTTTGTCTGGACAGCAGCAGGGAGGGGGGTACTAATTGCAACATCCAAATCTCTGAAGGCTCAGAGAATTCCCTGGTCTACGTGTACTGAGGAGATCTGGATATCAGTGCCAATACTAGGTAACAATAATAAACTCAAAAATTTATATATCTGCTGCACATATCATCCACAAAACACTAACTACATCCACAACCTAACTCATCACTTCAACACCACATCAGACCTGCACGCAAATCACCCGGAAGGATTGTTTTTATTAGCTGGAGACTACAATATATCCAAACTAAACTGGAAGTTAACCGAAGGGCAAAACCAATTAGAACCAAATTTTCCAGAAGACACTGCTAGCTTTGCCTTGGTAGACTTCCTTTCATTCACCCAACTACACCAATTCAATTCTATAACCAATACAAACAAACGAATTCTTGATTTAATCATGACAAATATTTCAAAATGTAGTATAACCCATTGTACCGAACCTCTGACGCCTGAAGATTCACATCACAGAGCATTAGACATAGAGTTATCACCTGTTACTGTACCGTCTCTCTCCAGCTCATCTAGGACAGTTAAAATGTTTCACCGAGGTGATTACGGTCAAATCACTGAGGAATTATCCAAAATAAATTGGAAACTCCAATTTCAAGGTAAGGATACCGAAAAAGCCGTATTAGATTTTTACAATATCATAAATGACATTATTCGCTAATATATCCCCGAAAAAAAAATTTACGGTAATTTAAAAAGGTTTCCCCCCTGGTACACTTTACCACTTATTAAAATTGTAAAAGATAAATTAAAATATCACAAGAAATGGAAAAAATACAAGAACCTGGCTGACTACCAATCATTTTCAGTACTGAGAAATCGTCAAAAGAAGATCGCGTTAGAATGTTATGAAAACTTCATTATGACGGCAGAAGATTCAATAAAAAAGTGCAGCAAACAGTTCTGGTCATTTGTTAAATCAAAGAAATCCTCTTCCGATTTACCAAAGCAAATGTATCTTGGAGATATTTCCTGCAATGATGGACAATCCATATGCGACCATTTTAGTGATTATTTTAGATCAGTTTTTGTAGAAAATTCCAACCCTCGCCTCAATCTTATAAACTGTGAGAATGATGACGACAACTCTAATCTACATATCCACAATATTAACTTCAATCAATCATGTGTACTTAGTTATTTAAAAAAACTTGATCCGAATAAAAGTGCGGGATCTGATTTAATTCCATCCATATTTTATGTAAAATGCCGGGACCAATTGGCTTACCCTCTCTCCTTGCTATTCAAAATGTCATTTGAAGAAGGCAACTTCCCCAACGTCTGGAAACAAGCACTCATTACACCAATCCACAAAAGCGGGGACAAAACTAACATTACCAACTACAGGCCCATCTCCAAACTTCCAATTGTCAGCAAAATCATGGAAAACATAGTTCTTGATCAACTTTTTCCGGCGGTACAAACAATCATATCTAAAAATCAACACGGCTTTTTCAGAAAACGGTCGGTCAAGACAAACCTTCTGGAATACACAGATTTTATTTTAAATTCTATGGGTGGTAAAAATCAAGTAGACTCTATCTATACGGATTTTTCAAAAGCCTTTGATAAAATTAACATTGACCTGCTTCTGAAGAAACTGTTAAAAATCGGGATTAATGGTGACCTTCTCAGATGGATCAAATCATATGTAACAAACAGAAGTCAAGCAGTTAGAGCTAAGGGTTTCTCCTCGCGTTTTTACAGTATACCTTCAGGAATCCCGCAAGGATCACATCTCGGACCTCTCTTGTTTATTTTATATATCAATGATATAGGTAAACGCTTTAAAAATTCCAAATTCCAAATTTTTGCTGATGACACTAAGATTTACAAAAAAATCACTAATATTAATGACAGCCTAGAATTGCAAGATGATATCAATAGGCTTGGAATATATTTTGCTAACAACCAACTGTTCCTTAATCTGGAAAAATGTAACACAATATCATTCACCAAAAGCATAAACCCCCTAATATTCCCGTACAAAATCAATGACGTAGAGATAAAAATATGTTGTGAAGTGAGGGACTTAGGAATAATAATGGACTCCGGAATGTCTTTCCGAACACATATAAATTCCATCTGTGACAGGGCGTACAAACTTCTAGGATTCATCATAAGAGTGACCAAACCATTTAGGTCTCCACACGTAATCAAAATACTGTACGTCTCTTTTGTTCGCTCAATATTAGAATTCGGATCAGTCATATGGAATCCCCAATACAAAGTAAATATTGAAAGGTTAGAAAGAATTCAAAAAAAGATATTGAAACACCTAGACTTTAAATCCTTTCGAACTTCAGAAAACCTAAAAGACTCATTAACATTCCATAATTTATCAACTTTAGAAGATAGAAGAAATATATCCGACCAAAAATTTTTATTCAAAATCATTAACAACGTTGTTGACAACAACTATCTTCTAGAACACATTAATTTCCACTGTCCAATAAGAAACACAAGGTCAAACCAACTATTCCACATCCCACACTCAAAAACAAATTACACACAACATTCATTTCTCCGAAGGACGTGCACAAAATACAATGATATCTTTTACGACGCTGATATTTTCCATTTGTCCTCAGGCCAATTTATTAAATCCATAATAGAAAAAATTAAAACAAATTGTTAATTACGAACTCTCCACCCCTGCTGCATGTTATTTTTTTCATTCTCATTATGTTGGTTTTCCTTCTTTTTATTATAATAATAATATTTGGATGATTTATACATCCCATATGCTTTAATTTGTGTGTGTTTTTTTTTCTTTCATTTCTTTTGTATATATATATATTTTTCTTTTTTTTCTACCACTTTATGTTTTCTTTAATGTTTTAATCCATGTTTATATATTATAAATTGTAGCGGAAACTTCGCTGGTTAATGCAATCATGTAATATGTTACTTTCTTATAAAATATGTAAAACTGTTTGTTTCCTAAATAAACTAAAATAAAAAAAAAAAAAAAAACCCTGTACAAATCACAAGTACGCCCCACGGTTGAATTTGGCAGCCATCTCTGGTCTGGAGCTCCAAAATACCTGAAAAATACCCTCGACTCTGTGCAGAAACGGGCGGTCCGTTTGATAGATTCTCCCATATTAACAGACGGATTGCAATGCTAGTGGGAATGCTATCCTTGTTCTACCGGTATTACAATGGAAGATGCTCCGAGGAACTAGCATCATTGATCCCTTCGGCACCGGTGCATAGTCGGGAAACACGCCAAACGCGTGCCCAACATTTGTACACGGTTGACATTTGTCACATGGGAACGGGTCGTTTCTTCGACTCGTTCTTGTGTTCAACAGCTCGGCTGTGGAATGATTTGCCGGCCTCTGTGTTTCCTCCTTCCTACAACATGGGTCTCTTCAAGACCAATGTTCTTTCCTTCCTCTCCTCAAAAAGACCCTCCACCCAGCATCCCAGATGACATAGGCCCTGAGAGAAATTATTTTCCTCAGGGCCTCCTGTTCAAGGTAATATAATAATTTGGAAATTCGGTTTACGTAATTTTGGTAAATTTCGGAATACCTATATTGTATTGCTGGTTCATAATAATATTTCTTGGTTGTTAGTGAGAATTTGTGTATTAATTGACAAATCTCATTATACTCTATAATGCATAATTATGGTCCTTCGATTACGAATACGTTCTAGCAAGGTAATATAATAATTTGCAAATTCGGTTTACGTAATTTTGGTAAATTTCGAAATACCTATATTGTATTGCTAGTTCTAATAATATTTGTGGGATGTTAGTGGGAATTTGTGTGTTAATTGACAAATCTCATTATACTCTATAACACTTAATTATTGTCCTACCCGAGCCTGATAATTCTTACAACATAAATTTTAAAGGAAAGGTTTCAGATTTACGTAATTTTTGGTAATATTCTTGAAATACCTACCTCTTATAGAATTATTAAGAGAGCATCAATTTACGTATTTTTTGGTAAATTTGTAGCAGTTTTCATAATTACATTAACAAAGGATTGTCGGATTACGTAATTTTTGGTAAATATCGAAATACCTGTTTTATTGTTAAAGTTAAATTTTTTATGTGATAAAATTGTTGTATTTATTTAAAAATGCTGGGGATTACGGAAGAAATTTCAAATGATCAATATGATCGAATGCTTATTTCGTTAACAGCAAAAAAGGAAAAACTTTTACAAGACAATAAAATTCAAAACATCGAAATACTGTCTGCTGACATGGATCAAGCCCTCTTCAAATGCTCTGAATCCATTAAACACAAATCTAGTGAAATAATCCAGAAAAGCCTTAAAAATAATTAAATTAATAACCACAAAAATATTGAAAAACTAACCTTAAACAGTATCAAAAAAACCATAAAAGAAAATAATCTAACTATAACAAAAGCTGACAAAGGCAACACCATAGTGATTTAAAAAAAAACAGACTATATTAAAAAAGTTGAATATTTTTTAAAGAGTGATAACTTTACAACCCTTCTAAAAGACCCCACAAAGAAGTTTCAAGAAGACGTCAAGGAGACAATCAAGAGCTGTCCTTTAATTTGCGGAAAACCTAATTATAACACTCTAGTATTGACCAATCCTCAGCCACCTAAACTGTATGGTTTAGCGAAAATTCATAAACAAGATATACCTATCACACCTGTTGTTCCTGCTTATTCTAGCCCCAATTTTAATATATGTTCTAAATTTGTATCTTTGTTCAAATCCAATAACTTATTCACACCACATCGCTCGATTAGAAACAGTTTGGAGTTAATCAATAAAATCAAAGATTTAGACATACCTAGCAACCGTAAATTAGTTTCGTTTGACGTTGTTAATCTTTTTCCTAGCATTCCCGCTATAGAAACCTAATTTTAAATATATATTTGAATTAGAAGTATAGACTAAGATTTGAATATAAAGTGTGATATTTTCTGTTTCTACTACCGTTTGGATGATATTTCTCACCATGATAGTAAGGATTTCTATGAGACCTATGGAGAGCTGTTCCCAAAAGCGAACAAATTAGCCGTAAGGGTTAAAAGTTTATTTATTTTGTTTACCCTAGTTCATTATTATTTCATCTAACTCCAAGAATTTTTAAATTCTATGCAACTTACTTGACTTTTAAAATACTCATTGTCGTAAATATTTGTCCAATTCAAGCCTGTTTTTACCTTAGCCTCTTCCGATGTACACAATGAAGTGGCTCACCTCTCTTTATGCAGGATTACCGATCCAACAAATAACTCGTCTACTTGTGAAATCAACTCAGAATCATTGATTTTTTTTACTAACACTCTTATTTTATTAATGCTTCTAATGTAACATACAAAGAATTATATATTTATGGACAGCTTTCACCTGTTAAGAATAAGGAACTCCAGTGAAAAATATTATGGCTTTAAAAAAATATCTTCATATAGACCAATAAACGCTGATTCTGAATATATAAGTTTTATTTAATAATATTAAACGCAGAGTTTTTAAAAAATTATTAAAAAGTGCATTTTTAAACCTCTCGAAAAAACACAGCGTCAAGTTGGCATTACTGAAATGGTTAGTGGTGACATCACTGCTAACCTGTCACCTGGTGATAGCGTGTTGAATGTTGTATTGACATTTGAAATCACGACTGAAATGACTTGAAGTGTACACGTACGCAATTCAACATTTCGTGTTTTTGGTTTATTTTCTTACAGCCTTACTAAAAAACCCAGTGAAAATTTTATTCAATTGACAAACGGCCGCGGATGTGAAAACATTACTAATTAAAAAATTGTTCATGGAAAAAAATACACTTGGTTTACACAGTCTGAGAGGGTAGTTTATCTCTGTTTTAGTAATGATGTTTGAACGAAATTTGGATTTTTTCCTAAGTATTTTGAATGTTGTATATATTTCTTATTTTAGAAGGTGTCGTAAAAACAAATACCATTTATGAAAACTAGATAAAATTACCTTTTAGATTTGTGTAATTGAAATACACTTTAGTTTTAAAAAACTGCCATATATTAAGATTCAAACGTGAAAAAAAAATGGAATTTTTATTTTACCAAAACATATTTGATGAAAGTGTACAGAAATTTATAAAAAACAAAATTTAAAAAATACAGACCTTTTATATAATGAATTTGGAACGAAACTGTCACCTCACTTTTTCCTCGTGCAAACAATAAAAAGTAATAAAAAATTTCAAAGTTTTTTTATTGCCAAAAAACTAACCTAAAAAATGATACTGACTTTTATAACAGATTTCTTGCATCTCTAAAGATGTTAATTTCTTTGATACGTTTACGAACACATGTATTAGATATTAATATTTTAAAAAAACACCACTTTTATGAAATTCTCATAAAATAAAAACCTATAAATGTAAAATTGAATTTTCATGTTTTATATAAAATACTTTTTGACATTTCAATTTTCAAAGTGTGATTATTTTTATTATAACTTGACTAAAACTTATTAAAAACCACAAACACTCGGTAAATATTGTAAATTTTCATTTCCTCAAACTCTTATCTATAAATTAACAATGAATGATTCTTTATGTAACATAGCATTAGGTAAAAAAGTATGTATTGAAGAAAACTTACATCACTCTATAAGAGATTTCTATTTTATTTGCACTGAAAAAGGATTTACTCAATTTCATAAAAAGATTAAAAGCGTAAAAATTTTTTTTGAAAAATTAATAATATCTTTAAAAGAAATAATTTTTTTCCCGGGCTTGATTGGGTTAACAAAGACCTACTCTACTGGCGAAACTAATTACTCCATTCCAGGGTACCATGTAACAATAATAAGAATAAACAAAAACTCTGATATTGGAATACCTATTTCCAGCCAGTATAATGTTCCCAATATTAATGATTATGATGTTTATATTTTAATGTTTATAGTTTATATTTTAAATATAAAATTTAAAAACGTAAATAAATTATATATTTATATGTTGTTATTTCAGCCATCATATCTATGTAGACATAGTGTATATTTAAAATTCTTTGCCTCTGCCATTTGTCATTACAAATTACATAAATGTATCCATAAAATAACTAACCTAAAACTGCAAAATGAATGATTTTTTATGTAACGCTTTGGATAAAAAAATTTGTATAGAAGAAAATTTGTGTCACTCCATAAAAGATTTCAATTTAATTTGTCCTGATAAAGGATTTAGCCTATTTCATGTAAATATTAGAAGCATAGAAAGGAACATGGATGAATTAATAATATCATTAAAAGAATTAAATTATTTCCCGGGCTGCATAGTTTTAACAGAAACTCACTCAGCCGGTGAATTGAATTTCTCTATCCCGGGGTACTCTTACTACACAACAACAACAAAGTTAAACAAAAACTCTGGTATTGGAATATTTGTATCTAACCAATACAATGTACTTAATATTAAAGAGATTCACAGTATTAGTAATGTTAACATATTAAATAATAATAATAATAATATTTGGCTGATTTATAAAGCGCCGTTTTCATGAAAAATCATCTCAAGGGCGCTGTACATATAATAAGCATACAATAAAATAAAATGAATACGATAGGCTTACAACTAGGATTCAAACTTATAACTAGGAACCTACATTTAAGACTTATATGTAGCTAGTGACTTACAACTAAGACTTATTACTACTGACTTAAAACTGGTGACATACAAATATTTGCAACCGTGACTTAAAATTAGAGATTTATAATTAAAATAGGTATTTACATACAACAATAAATATTTTTAGTTTTGCCAGGTATCTAATATTACCAAGTGATCAACAAAACTCTACAGATATAAGTACAGACAGAGAAAGAGAGTCGAAGCAGTTTGAGGATATTATATATACATGTATACATACATAGATATTTTATTCTACACATTTTACAAATTATTTTATACCGTATTTTAATATTAATATTGTTAGCGCCAGAAGAAGAAGGAAGTTCGTACATAATATTACAATTTTATAACACGGTTGTGAAAATGATTGTAATGGGTTAACAGTTTTTAAAGGAAAGCATAGGTATCTTAAATGAATGAATGAATTTAATCGTCGATCTCAACTGCAATAAGATAATTCATCGCTCAACAACAGATTGGATAGCAATGTTTGAATGAAATAGCGAATTTATGGAAATGAGTGTTTAAATAGGTGAGTTTTAAGTTTGGATCTAAATTCTGTTGGACTGGTTATACATCTTAATTCCATAGGAAGTTTATTCCAAGCCTCAGGGCCGGATACTTCGAAAGCACGATCACCAAAGTTAGTGTTCGGATTTCGCTTAGGTTCTTTCAACCTTCCGATTGCAGATGATGTCGCTGATCTAAGAGTTGAATGTCTTAGACCAATATTTTCCGGAATGAACAGTTCAGAGATATAGGGTGGAGCCATTTCGTTGAGAGCTTTAAACACCATCCAGCATAACTTGTATTGGATCCGTTCAGGACACTTCAGCCAGTGAAGATTTCGAAGGTGTTCCGAAATGTGCGAAAACTTGGGTACCCCAGTAATAAGCCGTGCTGCGGCGTTGAACACTGATTGTAGTTTATCAGTTTGGCATTTAGGAAGTCTTGCATAAATGCCATTACAGTAATCAAGACGTGATACTATGTATGAGTTCACAAGAAGCTTAGTTGCCTCTGTTGAGAGGTTCCTACGAACTGATTTAAGTTGTCTTAGATAGAAGAAACCAGTACTGACGGTCCTATTTACCTGACTTTTTAGCGAAAGGTCTGAATCCAGATAAACACCTAGAAGTTTGACGGTTGTTTTTGCAATTACGTCGCTGCCGGAAATAGAAATTGGTGAGTAGTCTATTAAATGTTGGCGTCTTTTCGTGGCTGCCCAGAGAAACTCGGAATATTGAATTTAAAGACATAAATAAACATTATAACATTATTGCTATTTATCGAACACATAGGTCGATAGTGTCACACTTTATTGATGAATTAAAAAATATTTTATTAAATTTTAGAAATAAAAACCATGTTTTGGTTGGAGATATGAATTTAAATATCGCAAGCGACTATTCTAGTAAGGATAAAGATAGCTATCTCAACATGTTAGCAGAACTCAATTATTTATCGTGCATAAATTCGTATACTAGAGACGTTCGAGGTCAACGACCTTCATGCTTAGATCATATTTTTACAAATATACCGGATATCCAAAATATAACAGCAGCTGTTATTCACACAACTATCACTGATCATTATTCTTGTATCTTTAACCACAAAACCAGCAATCCAATATTGCCATCATTTAAACAAACAAAATCTTCCAAAAAAGTACTTAATATGGATACATTAAAAAACAAATTTCAATCAGAAAATTGGATCGAATTATTACAATGTAATGATGTCAATATCTGCTGTAAAATATTTGAAGAAAAAATATCTAAATACATAAATGACTCGTCAAAAAATGTAATTCCCAAACACAAACTGTCTAACTTCAAACCTATAAAACCATGGATTACTCATGGATTAATAGTATCTGTACGACGTAAGCAAGCTCTTTATAAATTAACAACTCAACAACCTAATAATAAAAACTTACTTAATCACTTTAGAGCATATAAAAATAAACTTACATATATCATAAAACATACTAAAGAAAGTTACTATAAACGGAAGTTGGATCTAGCTGAAAATGATAGTAAAAGAGTATGGACGGTTGTAAATGAAATAATTGACAAGAAAAAGAACAATAATAACGAAATCAATGCTATTAATCATGATAACTCAAAAACATGCTGTAAAGAAAACCCCTCAAAAGCTGCAAATATATTTAACACTTTCTTTGCAAATGTTGGGAAAAATCTCGCAAATCTCATTCACATTGATCCAAATATTATAACATCTCCAGACTGTAATATAAATGCTAAAAATAAAATGACAACATTTGAAGTCACCACAGAGGACGAAATAGTTTCTATCATAACCGATATGAAAGGAGGATCTGCTCCGGGCTTAGATGCAGTCACGGTTGATATTTTAAAAAACATAAAAAATCAAATTTCTAAGCCATTAATGCATATAATAAATACAAGTTTCCAAAGCGGAGTATTTCCATCAATTTACAAACAAACTACTATTACCCCAATATTTAAGTCAGGTAATCCAGAAGAAGTAAATAATTACCGTCCCATATCAGTAATCTCAAATATAGCAAAAATTTTTGAAAAACTAGTTAAAAAAAGAATGAGCCAATTTATAAAATGCAACGATATAATTAATGAAAACCAGTTTGGTTTACATAGTTCATTAGATAAATCATTTAAATGCCTGGGAATTTTTATAGATCTCAAAAAAGCATTTGACAGTATATCACATGACAAACTTATAAGTAAATTAAGAAACATTGAATTTAATGGTTCAGCTCTAGAATGGATAAAAAGCTACCTTTTCAAACGTCCCCAAGTTGTAAAAATTAATGGTGTGCTTAGTTCACCAAAAATGAGTCATTTCGGCATACCTCAAGGTACAGTCCTGGGACTGTTACTGTTTATTATCTATGTTAATGACATATTCATACAAAAACTAAACGGAAAAATAATATCTTATGCTGACGATACTGTCATAATAATTGAAGGTACGGATTGGAATACTGTTAATAATCTAGCTAATATTGATATTAACATATTGAAAAATTGGTTCGATAAAAATCTCCTCTCTCTAAACACTGAAAAAACAAAATTTATCCCATTCTCTATCAATAAATTCAAATTAGAACCAAATTTAAACATCATAATACACCAAAGTAAATGTAATAAAACTATCTGCAATCAAGATTGTGCTATACTTAGTCCAACTCCCAAAATCAAATATCTTGGTGTATATATAGATCAACATTTTAAATGGAAAACACATATTTGTGAACTCGTCAAAAGGATTAGGAAATGTATTTATATATTTATTAGACTTAGAAATATTCTTAGCTTAGAAAACCTAAAAAGAGTGTACTATGCAACTGTTCAATCTATATTGCAATATGGTATTATTGGCTGGGGAGGAACATATGACAATATTTTAAATCCCCTCAAAATTGTCCAAAGGTTGATAATTAAGGTAATCTTAAAAAAACCGTCTAAATTTCCTACTGAAATTTTTTTTTCAATATTCAATGTGCCTATAATAGACAAAATCTATAAAAAATATTCAATTCTTCAAATTTACAAAGAAATACAGTTAAATACTCGTAACTTCCAATTCAATACATCAGCAAGATACCAGAAAACTATTAAAATTCCTAAATTTAATACTAAGCACATCCAAAATTCCTATCTTTATCTGGGCATAATCTATTATAACAACCTCCCATTAAAATTAAAAACCATCGAAAATATGCAGGAATTTAAGCCCAAATTAAAAAATTACCTGAAACTACTACAAAAGTCCCAAATATGTTTACTTTGTATCTTAAAGTCTGCTATTTTATAAATCATTTATTCCTTCTTTTTTCTTTCATTTCTTAGTTTCTAAATCTCTGAGTCTACTATTGTATAAATCTTGCGTTCTTTCTTACGTATCCTTTACTTACTTATTACAATAATTTTTGTTACTAACTTACATGATTCTTCCATTTATAATGATTTTTTAATTTATATTATGATTTTTTTAAACTCTTCAGGATTTTTATTTTTAAATTATACAAGATTTTTTAACCTTATTATTTACAATAGCCGTTATTACTAACTTACACGATCATTAATTTACTAATTGAGCTAGAACTCCCTCACAAAACACAAGAGCATTGTCTCTTTATGGTGAGGAAAGGCAATTTATTTTTATTTTTTGTTAACCTTATGTAACTATGTAACTGTTGTAACTTCATATGTATTTTTAATAAACATTGCCAATAAAAAAAAAAATAAAAAAAAAGTTGAATATTTTTTAAAGAGTGATAACTTTACAACCCTTCTAAAAGACCCCACAAAGAAGTTTCAAGAAGACGTCAAGGAGACAATCAAGAGCTGTCCTTTAATTTGCGGAAAACCTAATTATAACACTCTAGTATTGACCAATCCTCAGCCACCTAAACTGTATGGTTTAGCGAAAATTCATAAACAAGATATACCTATCAGACCTGTTGTTCCTGCTTATTCTAGCCCCAATTTTAATATATGTTCTAAATTTGTATCTTTGTTCAAATCAAATGTGATAAAATTTTTGTATTTATTTAAAAATGCTGGGGATTACGGAAGAAATTTCAAATGATCAATATGATCGAATGCTTATTTCGTTAACAGCAAAAAAGAAAAAACTTTTTTCACGTATTAATGATCTATTTAACTTGACAAAAAATGTCTCTGATTTCGATTTTAGGAATAATGAAACTTTCATGGTTAAGAGCGAATTAATAGATGAAATGTACATTCAGTTTGAAAACATTATTGACATTTTGTTTTTTGAAGAGTTTTATTAAATGTACATTTATTACTTAAATTAAATTTTTCCGCGACCGGTTTCGATACAACCGTATCATTCACGAGCAGAATTAAAACTAACTTAAAAAATAATATGCAAGTACCAAAGATTAATTAGGTGGGAGTAGTGGGAGGGATAATTTCGGCGGGAGGGGGAAAGCGGTGGGAGGAGTCAATATTATACGGAAACATGGTTAGTAAAGGAGATTTGCAAGGCGCTATTATTTTATTCACTAAATTAATTTTAGATTTAATTTTTTTGTTTATTTCGAGCGTTTCTAAAGCGCAAAGATTAAAGTATGAATTTATATTGCAATGTTTAAATTTTGTTTTTTCTTTATTGAAGCTATGGCCTGACTCTATTAAATGATTTAATAGAGTCAGGCCATAGCTTCATGGCCTGACTCTATTAAATGATTCGCAAATTCGGAATAATTATTATTTCTTAAACAAAGTTCATGTTCCCTGATTCTAGTTTTGAAATTTCTAGTTGTCATACCTACATACAATCGTTACATTCTAAAGTGTATATCCCGTTTTTTTCAAATTTATTAGAAACATCCTTATTATTTATCATTTTTTTTTATTTTAGAATTAGTATAGAAAGCTGGAGAAATATGATCTGGTAATAAACTGGATATTTTTAAGGATAAATCGCCTGTAAAAAGGAGTTTTTTTATATATTGGGTAGTTACCAGGTTTGCTCATATTATTACCACTGTAAATGTACTTTTTTGTTAAAAAATTTGCTTGTTTCTTATTAACTAAGCGGTCAATTATTTCAGGTTTATATCCATTGTTCATGGCTATCTGTTTTATAATGTTAATTTCATTATTATAATTATCATTGTTTAAAGGGACATTAATAGTGCGATGTATCATTGAGTTGAAGGAGGCGAGTTTATGTGATAAAAGGTGAAGTGAAGTAGACGGTATAACACAATCAGTGTGCGTAGGTTTTCTGTATATATTAAATACACACTTATTATTATCTAAATTGATATTTAAGTCTAAGAAATTTAAATTGTTGTTATCATTATGTTCCAGTGTAAATTTTATATTTTGGTGAAGGTTATTAATAAATGTGAGAAAGTTGTCTAATTGTCTGTTACTACCTGACCAAATTACAAATACGTCATCAACATACCTAAACCACACAAAAACATTAGATAATAGGGAAAGTCCACAATCGAATAATTTGTTTTCAAAGGAGTTCATAAATATCTCAGCGAACAATGGAGAGGCGGGATTCCCCATTGGAAGGCCATTATGTTATTTGTATAATTTATCATTAAAGGTAAAATAGTTTTGATTCATGCAAATTTCTAAGAGAGTGGACATTTCTTTTACAATGGTTCGATCTAAATGGGAATTATTTAAAATATTTAAAATTAGGTTTCTATAGCGGGAATGCTAGGAAAAAGATTAACAACGTCAAACGAAACTAATTTACGGTTGCTAGGTATGTCTAAATCTTTGATTTTATTGATTAACTCCAAACTGTTTCTAATCGAGCGATGTGGTGTGAATAAGTTATTGGATTTGAACAAAGATACAAATTTAGAACATATATTAAAATTGGGGCTAGAATAAGCAGGAACAACAGGTCTGATAGGTATATCTTGTTTATGAATTTTCGCTAAACCATACAGTTTAGGTGGCTGAGGATTGGTCAATACTAGAGTGTTATAATTAGGTTTTCCGCAAATTAAAGGACAGCTCTTGATTGTCTCCTTGACGTCTTCTTGAAACTTCTTTGTGGGGTCTTTTAGAAGGGTTGTAAAGTTATCACTCTTTAAAAAATATTCAACTTTTTTAATATAGTCTGTTTTTTTTTAAATCACTATGGTGTTGCCTTTGTCAGCTTTTGTTATAGTTAGATTATTTTCTTTTATGGTTTTTTTGATACTGTTTAAGGTTAGTTTTTCAATATTTTTGTGGTTATTAATTTAATTATTTTTAAGGCTTTTCTGGATTATTTCACTAGATTTGTGTTTAATGGATTCAGAGCATTTGAAGAGGGCTTGATCCATGTCAGCAGACAGTATTTCGATGTTTTGAATTTTATTGTCTTGTAAAAGTTTTTCCTTTTTTGCTGTTAACGAAATAAGCATTCGATCATATTGATCATTTGAAATTTCTTCCGTAATCCCCAGCATTTTTAAATAAATACAACAATTTTATCACATAAAAAATTTAACTTTAACAATAAAACAGGTATTTTGATATTTACCAAAAATTACGTAATCCGACAATCCTTTGTTAATGTAATTATGAAAACTGCTACAAATTTACCAAAAAAATACGTAAATTGATGCTCTCTTAATAATTCTATAAGAGGTAGGTATTTCAAGAATATTACCAAAAATTACGTAAATCTGAAACCTTTCCTTTAAAATTTATGTTGTAAGAATTATCAGGCTCGGGTAGGACAATAATTAAGTGTTATAGAGTATAATGAGATTTGTCAATTAATACACAAATTCCCACTAACATCCCACAAATATTATTAGAACTAGCAATACAATATAGGTATTTCGAAATTTACCAAAATTACGTAAACCGAATTTGCAAATTATTATATTACCTTGCTAGAACGTATTCGTAATCGAAGGACCATAATTATGCATTATAGAGTATAATGAGATTTGTCAATTAATACACAAATTCTCACTAACAACCAAGAAATATTATTATGAACCAGCAATACAATATAGGTATTCCGAAATTTACCAAAATTCCGTAAACCGAATTTCCAAATTATAATATTACCTTGAACAGGAGGCCCTGAGGAAAATAATTTCTCTCAGGGCCTATGTCATCTGGGATGCTGGGTGGAGGGTCTTTTTGAGGAGAGGAAGGAAAGAACATTGGTCTTGAAGAGACCCATGTTGTAGGAAGGAGGAAACACAGAGGCCGGCAAATCATTCCACAGCCGAGCTGTTGAACACAAGAACGAGTCGAAGAAACGACCCGTTCCCATGTGACAAATGTCAACCGTGTACAAATGTTGGGCACGCGTTTGGCGTGTTTCCCGACTATGCACCGGTGCCGAAGGGATCAATGATGCTAGTTCCTCGGAGCATCTTCCATTGTAATACCGGTAGAACAAGGATAGCATTCCCACTAGCATTGCAATCCGTCTGTTATTCCCACTAGCATTGCAATCCGTCTGTTGGGAGAATCTATCAAACGGACCGCCCGTTTCTGCACAGAGTCGAGGGTATTTTTCAGGTATTTTGGAGCTCCAGACCAGAGGTGGCTGCAAAATTCAACCGTGGGGCGCACTTGCGATTTGTACAGGGTTAGCAGTTGTGCACTATTAAAGTATCTGCGGGCCCTATACAGTACGCCCAGTTTCTGGGAGGCTAACTTTGCTCTGGCTTCGATGGAGCCCCCATACCTTACTGGTCACTTAGAGTTACACCAAGCATATCAATGGAGGTCCTGTTCGGAAGATTGCTTCCGTTGAAAAAGACTAGATTTTCATTTAGATCCCTTTTAGACGTTATTAGACAAGATTGGGTCTTTGAAACATTAAATTCAACGAGATTATTTTTTTGTTACCATTGAATTCAACGAGAAATGTTTTTATTACCCAAATTATTTTAATTATTTTAACATCACATTTTATTTTACGCACCAGATTTAAATGTTCGGGTTTAACTTTCCCCACAGGAAAAACTAAACCCTTTCACACACTTCCCAAATGATCATCTCGTATATCTAGTATCACGTGGATACGTTATGCAATTGCACTATATAAGTATTATAATTACAAAACAATACAAGAACAACATGTCAACCTACCAGAGACCAGATGGGAAAATAATTCACCGACTCCAGATATTTTCATATCAGAGGGTTCGGCTGTGTGGAATTCCTAATTGAACCTATAAATCCTACTGATCCCTCAATATAAATATTTAAAAAATCTTTTGTAACCTACATGTATTTAAAATTACCGATTTTTGCATTTTTATATATAAATTCTTTGACAAATCTAATACGCCTAAATTTTGAATCAGGGACCTCGGCATATTGCCAGTAGCCGAAATAACATATGGTAATTTTTTTTTAGTCCGAGAATGTCAAATTTAAATTCTAAATGTTTTTATTACCCAAATTATTTTAATTATTTTAACATCACATTTTATTTTTCTAAATGTTTTTATTACCAAAATTATTTTAACTACTTTACCAACAAATCTTATTGTTCTAACTGTTTTTATTACCTTAATTATATTATTTATTTTAACAACAAATTTTATTGTTCAAATTGTTTTTTTTTACTCCAAGCTATTATAATCGTTTCTTATATTTTAAAAATCGTAATATTTCAAATTTTTTGTCATCTTAGTATTTATTCTCATAATCGTTTCAGTACCTTCACTTATTTCAACCAAATTCATCCATAAATTTTTAATGTCTTATTATAAGCCTTCCAATCACTCTAAGTATGCAATCCTTTTAAAATTTTCAATTTCTACATTTCTATTTATTCCTTTATCTAATGAAATTATTTTTCCTGTTATAAAACATATAATCTGTCTGTCCATATTGGATATTCCTATGCTTATCATTAACTTATCTGTCGCGAATTATTTATATTCCTTTATTCCTCCAATTAGCCTGATACGTTTTGTCTTTGCATTATTCTTAATGCTCTTAATTATTGTAGTTATTTTAGATAATTTTGTACCGATAACATTTATCCAAATATTCAATCCAACTGATTTATCATTTACATTCCCTAAATTTATCTATGTTCATTGACTCAATTTAATTTTAATTAATTTAATGCTTATATTATATACTTACACAAACACTCACCAACATGGCTGAAAACATCGAACATATAGACTCGGACAACCAACACTACTGTATAAGTACAAACGACATTAATCTATGGACTAATATCACAAAAGAAAAAAATTAAATCAAAATATTGCACCAAAACATCAGATCGATTAATAAAAATTTTGAAGAATTCACTATATACCTAGAACAACTAGATAATAACTTCGATATAATTGTGCAGACAGAATGCTGGTTGAATGAAAAATATATCCCAAAAACAATTGATCACTACAACACACACCACACAAAAAAACACAAAAATCAAAATGATGGCATATATCGTATACACTAATGATAAAATAAACACATTCGTCCAAGAAATACATATCGTAGACTCTAACTGCTTACATATAACATATGAAAAAGAAACGTGTATTCTTGCAATGTTCAGATCTCCATCCAAAAACAATATTACAAATTTCCTAACTGCACTTAATGATACATTAAATGATCTCAACAAACACAAAAATATCATGATCATTGGAGACCTAAATATAAACACTCTACAAAACGGACACCCACAAAACTTAGAATACCTAACAATACTAGCATAGCATAGACTGGAGCCAACGATAAATGTTCCAACACGAGTCACACACATCACAAAAAGTTGTATAGATCATATAATGATCAAAACAAAACCAAAACCATAGTACTTGAAAGCACTATTACAGATTGCTACATGAATATGATAGCAATTGATACCGAAAACACAAAACCTAACCAAGATAAAATATTCACAAAAAAAAATTGACTACACAAACTTAAAAGAAAAACTCAAAAAAATAGACTGGACTACAATATACCAAATGGAGAAGGTCGAAGAGGCCTGAGAAAAATTTACAACAATTTTAGCGCAAGAAATAAATAATAACACTACTCTAATACAAGTAAAACATACACAAAGCTAAAAAAATTAAACTATGGATAACACAGGGAATATTAAACTGTATTCGTAAACGAGACAGAATTCGCAAACAAATTAAACATACGCCGTATGACATACAACTTAATTACTACAAAAGATATCAATCATGTACGATACAATCATCATGTACGCGTCTCTCAGCGAACACGGGCGGTGTAAATCATTGTGCCATAAATAAATTGTAAAAGTGATTTAAAAGTAAACGAAAAGCGCTCAAACTACTTTAAAATGGTGCAGTGTAAAAAATGTAAAAAATATGTCTCTAAAGAAAGTGAATTAATCAAATGCAACGACTGTAATGGGACCTTCCACAAACTATGTGCTATTGCAGACCCCGCCGTTAACGTGGGTAATGAATTTATTTGTGCAAACTGCGGAACCCAGCGACTAATACAAGCGGACGGAGGAACAACGGCGAACATGAAATCCGGAGGCAGCGGGTCACAAGGCCCGAAACCAGAAAATCTCCCAGAAATTAAACAAATTCTCAACGAAATAAAAAATAAAATTAGCACAATGTACTTCATGAAAAAAGATATGAAGACTCTCACACAGTCAACTGAGTTTCTATCCAACAAATATGACGAACTGATATCGCTACATTTAGAATTGGGAAAAAAACTAAAAGAAAACGAAAATAAACTCAATGAAGTTATAAACAAAAACACATATCTTGAAAAATGTAATAGAGCACTGGAACACAGGATTCAAGAAATTGAACACACAGAAAAAAACTGTAATATTGAACTGTTTGGTCTAGAAATGAAAAAAGAAGAAAATATTGGAATAACCATAAAGACAATGGGGTATTTCCACGTGTTTTTTTATTGCTTAAAAAAACTAAGCAAAAAATTACGATGATTACAGCATTTTTATTTTATTTTTATGTTGACGAATAAATTTTCTACAGCGAGTTAAAGTTTCCCATTTTGGAATTACCGCTAAAACGATATTTTGGGGCGTGGCTATCGTGTGACGTCATGAGTGAGGACGCTCACTGACAGTGTTTATTTATGCTAGTTCAGCTTAGCGACACTTGTGACGTCACAAACCCATTCCCCAACCATGAGCCGTTTTGATTTGGCCAGTTTTAGATCGTTTTTAAAATCAATAATATTGAATGAAAACAAAAAAATCAAACATTTTTAGTAGGATTATTAAAATCAGAAAAATAATCTTTAAATATTCCGTACATTTTCCACAGAATTCCTCGTTTGTGGAAATACCCCATTGCAGAAAAACTAAACACAAATTGCGAAAATATTGAGAAGGTTTGGAGACTTCCTAATAGAAAAGACTCCAAACCGGCTAACGTAATCGTGAAGTTCATACGTCAAACTTATCGAGACGAGTGGTTACAAAAAAAACCATACTTAAAAAAACATTACCAACAACGACATATACAAGAATGGAAACAACGACTGAATTTATATCAATGAAAATCTAACCAAAGAAAAAAAAGATCTCTTAGGCCATGTGCGCACTAGCGGCTAGCCGCGTAGGCGGTCAACCGCGTGGCCAGCCGCGTAGGCGGTCAACCGCGTGGCCAGCCGCGTTTTTATTTTAGTATGCAACCGCTCATATCCGTACGCACCCAACCGCCGAAAAATTTCATACTAAAATGAAAATGTGGCTGGCCGCGCGGTTGACCGCCTACGCGGCTAGCCGCTAGTGCGCACAAGGCCTTATACATTACAAAATAAAATTTAAATACATTTGGGTACAAAATGCCAAAATATTAATAAGAAGTGAAGGTGATGGGAAAATTATCCATATAAAAAGTGAGAATGATATTAACAAATACATTTAGAAAAATAAATAAAATAAAAATTCCTCGGAACAGTTATTTTATCAGTTATTAAATCAACGTCATGGAAGATTCGACACCATTTCAAACACACAAATTTATCAAATGCTATAACTTGGATAACTGGATAAACGATAAAAACATCAAAATGAGGTTTGTGGCTATTCATCTAAATATAAGATCATTGAAAAAGAATTTTAATTCATTTATTGCACAAATAAATGACGTTCTGCAGTATATAGATGTAATTTTTCTAAAGGAAATAAATATTAGAAGCGAAATGATACCTATATTCAATATACCTAACTTCAAATCGATTGCAAATACTCGAGAGAATAGAAGAGGAGGAGGATTAATCATGTACTTAAAAAACCATCATACTTTTAAGAAAACAAACATTTCTTTTAAAAGCTGCGAGACAATATCTGGAGAAATCACCACCGTTTATCAAGATATCATAAATATACTTGCGGTATATCGTCCGCCGAACAGCAACAAGAATATATATTTGAAGGAACTAAAACAAATAATACAATTGACTTCAACTGATTCAAACTACTTGTATTGTGGTGACATTTACTTGAATTTGTTGGATACATAAAATAGTGTAATTACAGAATATCAAAATCTACTCAGTGAAAATGGTTTACAAAATGTATTATTAGATGTGACCCGGGATGAAATTTTAAACGGAAAAAATGTTTAATCATGTATTGACCATATTGCAATTCGTAACCGTAATAACACTGTATTTTCATGTATTGTGACTAACAAAATATCTGACCATTATATAACAGGAGTTGCCATAGGGAAAGAGGTACTTACAAAGGATTTAAATAAAAAAAGTGAAATTATTGATAATAAATTAGTATATTCTAAATTAAAACTAGTGAACTGGGGAAAATTATTACAAAAAGCGAATTTATTTTTATTTTATTTTTTTATTAAGGAGAAAATACAGATACAGACGTCAATTGACAAGAATATACAAAACAATTAATAGAGAATTCGCCTGCATCCAAACTATTTCTCACGAATTAACATTGACAGCAGATAAAAACATATACAAATATTTTTACCGTTAAATACGGAAAAGACGTATGTATATATACATAAGTAAATATTATTTTACAGAGAGATGAAAAAAAAAATGCGCAATATCCTTATAAAAGTTTACAAATTGTTTTTGGAAAAATTTTGATGGTAAGACCAAATATATATATAGATAAAAAATAATGTCATACAGAAATTTAAAAAAAGAAAGGTAGTTAAAATTATAAACCAAGCAATGTCTAAGGTATTGTACTTTGTAGGAAAACGGCCTTCAATTTTCTACTAAAAGTACTGCGTGTATCAAAAAATAAGTCGGAATCCTTGATGTTTTGATTTTGATTAAACGATTCGCACATTCTTCTGATTGGATCCCTGACACCAGCATTTGTACGCGTCCGGCTAATGTGAAATAAGTCGTTAAGCCTTGTTACTCTGGGTGGTATTTTGAAGTTTATTAGTTTCAGTAGGTCAGGACAGTCGATAAAGTTATTGCAGATTTTATAAAGCGTCATGAGGTCAAGGTATGTTCGCCGGTTAGTTAGAGTGGTGACGTTATAATTCGAGAGCATATTTATGTACCCCCGTTTAGGTGCGCTCATTCTGTAATTGAGGTATTGCAGAAATTTCTTTTGAATACTTTCAATGTTGACTTTATAGACACCGTAAAGTGGTGTCCATATGGAGGTGCAGTATTCAAGTTGAGAACGGACCAGCGTGTAGTAAAGTAGAAGATAAGTTTCAGGTTTTCGAAATTCGCGGCTGTTTCTGATGACAAATCCTAGCATGCGGTAAGCTTTATTCACAATGTTCTCAATGTGCGCATCGAAATGGAGTTTAGAATCAAAAAGTACGCCTAGATCTTTTATACAGTAAACGCGCTCGAGTAAATAGTTACCAATACAATAATTGTGTATAATAGCGTTGTGATTTTTAGTGAAGCTTATTTGTTTACATTTGTTGTAACTTAGGTAAATTTTGTTTTCATTGCAAAATGCTTCGAACCTTACTAAGTTGCTTTGGATGAGCAGACAATCGTTTAAATTCCTAACAATGGCAAATATTTTTATATCATCGGCGTACAAAAGAAATAAACAATGCATGAAACATTTAGTAACAGTGTTAATAAAAAGTATAAATAACAGTGGACCCAGGATTGACCCCTGTGGTACGCCAGAGGTAACTGGTTCCCACGTAGAAGTATATCCTCGTAATGATACAGCTTGCTGTCTTTTTGTCAAATATGAGACAAACCAACGTAATAAGTTTCCCCTAATTCCATTGAACATTATTTTTTAATGAGAATAAGGTGGTCAACCTTGTCGAAAGCTTTTTTGAAATCGCAGTATATTGCATCTACCTGGTGGCCTCGATCCATGCTAGTGAATAAGAAATTTGAGTAAATTAGTAAATTACTCATGGTAGATTTGCCTTTTACAAACCCGTGTTGTTGTTCTGTAATTTTGGCGGCAAGCTGGGGATATATATTATCATGGACAAGTCTTTCCAAGAGTTTAGGGATCGCCGAGAGAATGGATATTGGCCTATAGTTTTCGACTTTTTGACGTGAGTCACCCTTATGGACTGGTATAATATAAGCCAACTTCCACCTATCAGGGAAAACCCCGTCACTCAGGCATTTATTAAATATTATGGTAAGTGGAACATACAATGACGACGCAGCAGATCTGAGGAAAAATGCCGGTATTCCATCGTGACCCGCACCTTTGTTTATATCTAACGCCTTTAAACTTGATTGCACTTCTTGTTCCGTTAGTTCAATGGTGTGAATGTGCGTAAGTCCAGAGTCCCGAACGGCCTCAAGTTGGTCAATGTTAATTGAGTCATTGATAGAGGAGGGTTCAAATGTTGACTTGAAGAACTCAGAGAACATATTACAGATTTCTTGGGCATCATTAGATTTGCGCCCTTCGAAGGACATAGTAGCAGGATATCCATCAGATGATTTTAATGAGGATATGTATGACCAAAAGCATTTAATATTATTTTGCAATGAACTTTCGATGTTTTCAAAAAATAACTTTCGAGATTCACTAGCCAATTTTTTGTGTGTAGCACGTAAGAAGGAAAATTTACGATAGTCAGAAAGACCTTTATATGTCTTCCATTTGAGCCAAACTTTATCTTTTTTCCGTGATAAGCTAATAAGTTCGGGAGTAAACCATATGGGGAATTTGTCATTTCGTCTGGCCAATACTGGAATAAACTCATCAATTATATTGTTTATTATTACATAGAATCGGTCTACTGCTTCTTCTGCTGATAAATTCGCGATTTCTGACTTCCAATCAATACAATTAATGTCATTATTAATGTCCATCAGAACTGTACTATAATTTAAAAAAATATTTTTGATAATATCTATGCGTCTTCGAAAAAAGAAAAATTATTTGAAAGTAATCTTAGGCACAGCAATCCATGGGTTACGGAAGAAATTAAGAACATGATTAAAAAAATAGATTATCTTTACCGAAAATGCAAGAATAGCCCAAATAACCCGGTATTTCGTTTAGAATATACGCGATATAGAAACAAAACAAACAAACATATTAATATTACTAAAAACACATTCCATAAAAACTTAATAAATAGCTTAAACGGCAACCCGAGGAAACTCTGGGACGAAATAAATAATCTAATAGGAAAACCTAAACAAAATCAAGATAAAATAATCCTTCAACATATGGGAAGTCAAGGAGACACAAAATTTTTATGCGATAAATTTGCTACAACATTCGTAAATGAAATAAAAGACATAAGACATAATTGTACTAAAAAATTCCTAGATCGTAACACGTATACAACTCCTGCTGTTAAGTCAATGAGATTTAGACCTGTATCACAAAAAGATGTTAAGAAATAATTAATGATATGGATGATTTTTACACGCCAAACGCGTGCCCAACATTTGTACACGGTTGACATTTGTCACATGAGAACGGGTCGTTCCTTCGACTCGTTCTTGTGTTCAACAGCTCGGCTGTGGAATGATTTGCCGGCCTCTGTGTTTCCTCCTTCCTACAACATGGGTCTCTTCAAGACCAATGTTCATTCCTTCCTCTCCTCAAAAAGACCCTCCACACAGCATCCCAGATGACATAGGCCCTGAGGGAAATTATTTTCCTCAGGGCCTCCTGTGTGGAGTTAATGTAACGGGTCGTTCCTTCGACTCGTTCTTGTGTTCAACAGCTCGGCTGTGGAATGATTTGCCGGCCTCTGTGTTTCCTCCTTCCTACAACATGGGTCTCTTCAAGACCAATGTTCATTCCTTCCTCTCCTCAAAAAGACCCTCCACACAGCATCCCAGATGACATAGGCCCTGAGGGAAATTATTTTCCTCAGGGCCTCCTGTGTGGAGTTAATGTAAAAAAAAATGTAAAAAAATCAGAAGGCAATGACCAAATAAGAATTAAAGACCTAAAGTTAATTGCTGATAATATAATCCCAGTACTGACTAAATTAATTAACCTTTGTGTAAGTAAAAGTGTCATGCCTGACGAACTTAAAACATCCATCATCAGGACCTATATATAAATCAAGAAACCACAAAGATTTCACAAACTATCGACCAATAGCGATTCTCTCGTGTATTGATAAAATTATTGAAAGGGCTATTTTTAACCAAATACAAAATTTTATAGAAAAAAATAGAATCATAAATCCCATACAGTACGGATTTCAAAAAGAAAAAAAGTACTACACAATTACTTTCTAAATTCACTGATCATATAAATTGTAAATTAAATGAAAAATATTATATTGGTATAATTTTTATAGATTTTAAAAAGGCCTTTGACACATTGGACCATGAAACATTATTAAGGGCAATGGAGGAATGTGGTATTAGAGGTCCTTTAAATAATTTGTTTAAAAATTATCTGTTTAATAGAAAAATTAAAGTTAAAATTGACGGAATTTTTAAGTGATGAAATGTTGGCAAGCACTGGAGTAGCTACGGGCTCGTTATCGGGACCTACGTGTTAAATTATGTAAGTAAACTGTTTACCAAACGTAATAAAACGTTGTAAATGCAACATGTTTGCAGACGATACTTGCATTATATGTGCTGACAAAAATCCACAAAAAATTGAGGAAATTTTACAAACAGATCTAAAAAACATAATTAAATGGTCACACGACAATGGCATTATTATAAACGCAAAAAAAAAACAAATATATGCTTATTCACTCACCATATACAAATTGTCAGGATAAGGAATTGCATATAAAAAGTCATTCATATACAAAAAACCAATCTAAACAGTGTAATTGCCCAAATATAGAAAAAGTGTACCAATATACATACCTTGGTCTTACAATAGATGTCAATTTTAACTCGTCAAATCATATTGAAAATGTATGTAATAGATTAAGATCCATATTAGGGAAATTTTACCACCTAAAAAACTTTGTTGATAAAAATATATTATACTGTATATACAACGCATTAGCAGAATCAATTATAGGATACGAAATAAATAGTTACGGATTAACGTACAAAACGTACTTAAATAAAACAGAACATTTATTGATTGTTTTTGTGTTTAATTCGTAGAACTCCATTTTAATTTTTAGAAATTTAATTAAAATTAAATTTGATAATGTTATTATCGAGTTCTGCAATTTTTTTGGTTAGTGTTTTAGTTACAGCTGTTTCGACTTGTAAGGTCATTTTCAAACTGTGTTGATGCCACGTATGGACGACTAATTTATAAGATTTTAAATGTCAATTTTTGAAGGTGTCTAAGTTGATTTATTACCGGTTAAACCAATTTGTAAAGACACTAATTGAGAGAGGGCTAATGTGGGATTCGGAGTATTTTCCTTTGGTTTGCCTTGCACTAAGTGTAAGGGTTTTCTTAATTGATTTAGAATGACGTTATTGCTATGACTCATTTAAGTGCATTATATTTTTTAGGTTTGGTAAACATACTTAGTAGTGGGGAATAAATAATTTTCCTTACTTTATTAATTAGCGTTATTTTGGGGTCATTCGTTCGTTTATTGATTTCTAATTGTTCAAGCAAATTTAGCATTCCCTTAGATAATAAAGCATACGTAAAAGAAAAGGAAACTATTAAATTAATCGCGATTAATAACGGCTATGAGGCAAAAAACATTGAAAAAATAATAAAAAACAAGAAATACAAAAATAACATTAATTTAATATATCCGGTACATAACAAAAAAATAGAAAAATTTGCATGTCTCGAATTCCTCGGCCCAATATCTTTAAAAATTGCAAAAAAAATTAAAAAATGTCGTTTAAGTATAGCTTTTAGAACCTATAACCAATAATATGGGAACAAGCCTTAAAAACTCAAAAAGTAGAAATCCTAAACTCAATAACGGTGGCATATATGAATTAAAATGTGACCACGCCGACTGTAACGCTACATACATCGGACAAACAGGTAGGGCATTCTCAACTAGATTCAAAGAACATATAAGATGTTATAAAAATAAAAACACCTCTTCAAAATTCGCCGAACATCTCTTAGTGAATAATCACGTTCCACTTAAAAATAACCAGCCAAAACCATTACATATAGAACGAAAGGGTCTTAGATTAAATTTGCTTGAACAATTAGGAATCAATAAACGAACGAATGACCCCAACATAACGTTAATTAACAAAGTAAGGAAAATTATTTATTCCCCACTACTTAGTATGTTTACCAAACCTGAAAAATATAATGCACTTAAATGAGTCATAGTAATAACGTCATTCTAAATCAATTAAGAAAACCCCTACACTTAGTGCAAGGCAAACCAAAGGGAAATACTCCGAATCCCACATTAGCACTCTCTCAATTAGTGTCTCTACAAATTGGTTTAACCGGTAATAAATCAACTTAGACACCTTCAAAAATTGACATTTAAAATCTTATAAATACGTCGTCCGTACGTGGCTTCACCACAGTTTGAAAATGACCGTACAAGTCGGAATAGCTGTAACTAAAACACTTACCAAAAAACTTGCAGAACTCGATAATAACATTATCAAATTTAATTTTAATTAAATTTCTAAAAATTAAAACAGAACAATTACAAATCCGTTTCCTAAAATTGATATCAGGCAAAAAAAAGTTCAATTATGTGAAGGCGATTATAAAAAAAATTCTCCTTGTGTAATGTCCTCTCTATACACAGTAAGGTAGATTATCAATTAACGCTAGATGAATTCTGGAATACAGAATTCAAAAAACCTGTAAACCACAACTACCCTACTAGGCATAGAGAAGCACAAATGTTTATTATTTACTAATCTCAAAATGTATACGGTGATAGAACAAAGAGGCATAAAATTCCGAAAATATTTAACGCATTACTTGAAAATATTTAAAATTAGACATCTTATTCAAATATCAAAAAAAAAGTTAAATCAAAAAAGTTTGAAAGCAAATAATATTGTATACAAATACCCAAATCGAATATTGATCAA
Source organism: Limnephilus rhombicus (assembly GCA_929108145.2). Taxonomy (NCBI): domain Eukaryota; kingdom Metazoa; phylum Arthropoda; class Insecta; order Trichoptera; family Limnephilidae; genus Limnephilus; species Limnephilus rhombicus. The sequence goes on along the minus strand of OV815291.1, from coordinate 46,550,202 downwards.
ATTCCTGGAAATTACTATCACACACTGTATTCATAAACATTATAATAATTAGTAGTTTATAATAATTAGTATTTTAGATTTTACACAGTTATTACTATGTAATACATAAAAGTATAATAGTATTAATTAAATAGGAAAAATGAAAAATTTCTTACAATCAAACTGATTGATCAGTTTTGTAAGATTTTAAAGATAAATATTGTAAAATTTAAAAAAAACTGAATAAACATACTTGTAACAGACGTCTTGATGCGCCAGATCTTGTTTACGTGAAAATTTGCAGCTGGTCGCCGCACCTGTTCAGAGAAGAGTAAACAACATATTGACAAGTCGATTCTTGCGAAATGTTACATGAAAAACTGCACGCGTTATTCAAAAACCAAAACACCTTGCATTATCACAAACAACAGGTGCGAAATGAGGTCAACCCATGCAAGAAAACACTTCGTTTCCAAACCAGTTTGTTATTCAAAAAAGCAAACTAATATACCGGACACCTAGCAGATAAACAGCAGGTGCAGAAATGAAAAACATGTTTACGTTTTCCTTCAACACAGGTGTACGCAAAAATTAGTTTAAAAACCGTCTGAAAATAAATATTTTTATTATTACCCAAGAAGTCTCTGAGTTGTTATTATCTCCCGAAACCGAAGTGACGATCGGAGTCCAGCGCCCTATTGTTTATAGTATTTGTATGGAACAAATAAATGGTGTCATACAATACTTTAAAAAAAATATAGAAACAACTGCACAAAAATTAATAGAGTAGATAAGGAGTTGTATTTTAGAGAAAAACTTTAAAAGAAAAGAAAACAATAACCCTATCAAGTTCTGAACTAGACGCCCGTTTGTAGATACTCACCTCAGCATCCAGTCCAGTTTATGTTTTAGACTCACTATGACAGGAGGTAATATAATAAAAGTAATAGTAATTACGCGGTACAACTTTAGTCATTTATTTATTTTAAACTTGCGAGAATATTTAATTATGACTTGGAAAATATAAAGAGCTATACGAGAATCACCACTCAGAAGCAAATCACCATCGAGAATGAAAACGGGCTCGCTGATAAAAATGCAAATCACTTCACTTTCAATCTTCGATGTTGCACGCCCAGAAAATATCTATATGGCTGTCAAGTTTTTTGCTGAATGTAGGTACCGCCACATGCCTTCCCCCCAGTTGCTAAACGATATAATGAAATTTGGCAGGGAATCTAAAAGATATTTTCTAAGCGTACAAAGAAAAAATTTCGTGACGTCACATTGTGTCAGTGCCTGAGTTTTTATAATAATTGTCACATAAATATTATGTGACTAGTGCAGTTCTTGCCTATTTGGTTATTTTGTCGATGGTGTTTTTTTTGGGAAAGAGAGATTCTTCTTTTGTTTATGGTCACTTCCTCCCGGGCAGCGATGGGCTAGCTGTTCGTGAATTAGTCACTCACTTGAAAAGTGTTTCAATTTTAATATATCATGTGGATTTAAGTCGATCTTATCTTAAAAAGGCGCGGGGTGTTTTTTACGTGACACGAGAAGTTCGTGTACGGCATCATTTTTAGTGGATATGTGAATCCCACTTTTTCCGTTGTTGGCAGTTGGCCATTTTGTGGAAATGTGTTCTGGAAATGAACTTGTAAAGGGATTGGTCCTTGTGGTGGCAGAATAATATGCCTTTGTGACCCCGCGTCGTGAAGTCACGGATGGTTGACGGTTCTACCGAGAGACACAGGTCTTGGCGATCAGTTGGGACCACGTGCTTTTTTTATATGGAGCTTGTTAAGATAGCCCTAAGCTAAGTACACTCCTTGGAGGCGTAGCAGCCTTCTTCCTAAGAAGGATGACCTAGGATCTCGGGATTTCGCGACGTCCCCGGTTAAGGAGCCTGGAAGTGTCTTCTCGTCTTCTCTCTACTAAGCAACTTCGCGGTCGTCATCCGTCGTAAATTCGTTTAGTTAGGTTAGCGTGTTCAGGAGTCCATCTGGTATGTTATTGCTTTGTATATTTTTAAATTTGCACTCTCATGTTTGTTTTTTATTGCATACAATATAGTTTTATAAGATTCATCTTCTTTTATTTTCTGATTTCTCACCTACTTGACAGAAAAATACCTTTCCCATAATCCTGAGCCCTGGTCTCTGCTCTGCCGTATAAAATTACACTCCTATTATATTATACCAGAACTTGATTCCCTTACAGTGGCGCTCAACGTGTAAAATCAGTTATTTTCGGTGCCCGAAACGTACTTTTCTGTCTTGTGGGGTGAATTTTCAGAATTTTTGCTGATAATATTAGAGATGAATCGGTGTGTGTGTGCATATATTTGGTTATATATCTATCTTGTTGATATAGAGCTTGATTAACTTTACATTTCATTATGTTATGTTCTGTTTCTGTTGAATATTTTTGTTTGTTTACCGATTTGTAAGGCATCGGATTACTTTGACAGCAATTTTAAGTGTTGCCATTAAAATAATGTTAAACAGAAAATTAATTCATAATATCTCTAGAGGTGATAGCCGAATTGTTGTTGGGAATATTTTTTCAGTTTACTGGCAATTTCATTTTTACTGTCAGCTGTCTATTTTTCATCTATGTAATGCTTTATCGGAGCCGAGCTGTCAATTCTTGTTGACATTTGTCAGGTTATGTGCATTGTTTACTTAAAAAGCCGCGGAAGTTCATTATTAAATACATTACTTTTGTTTTGTAAACATCATACGACTTGTGACAGACATTTATCATAAGTAATTGTTTATTGTAAGCTTGCGGTAACCGATGTATTGGTAGAATATCGTAGCGGTACTATTCTTGTTCACATTTGTGTCCGTTTATACGTTCATACTTTGGGGAGTTCGTGGAACGTACTTTTCTGTTAATAATAACATGCACTAGTTTCGAGTTTTTTTTGTATTATTAAACGTATGATTATTTTGGTAATAATATACTTATTCACATAAGTACACACACACTGATTTCATACCTTGTTCCACCTGTTTAACGGATTTAGTTGTAATGCTATTGTTTTTAAGTTTATGCCCTTCTTTCTTCAGTCCACTGGAGGCTCTTTTATTGCCCATAGCCCATAGAACCTCCAGGGAACTTGAGAAGAAATATCTTGGAATTTTGTGTTTCGGAGACTTGAGCTACTTTCTGATGCACAAAAGTTCTGTTAATTCTACTATTGATAGTTAAGTATTCATAAGTTTAAGTATTGCATAGCTTTCCTAAAAGTTCTTTATATAAATCTTAGTTCATAAGAAAGTTGTTTCTGTCTCTAACAAGGAAAGTACTGCTTTGGCATGCTTAACTAATAATTAATTCCTTTGGAATTATCGCTTTGCCTCTAATACAGGAAAGTGTGTTCTGTATAGTTTTAACTCTAAATAATATAAACATTAGTGTCTTACTGTTAGTATCATTATTAAACTTTAAATTAAGTATTACTAGTGTCATTCATTAAAATTTTGAATTGATCACACCTCGAATAGTGTCAACTCACTGAAAGCCATAGTTGATCACACATTTTGTTTTGTTTGTACAAGAAATGCTGACTTTTGTGCACACGTGGAGTGTGTTTTTTTAAGGGATGCCAGCTTGGGTATTACCGTGGTCTCATTTTTTTTACAAACAATGTCACTCTTTTGAGTTTTTGATGCAGGTTGTTTAATGGATTTTTGGATATCCTAAGCTGCGAGCTTAACTTTCTGCTTTGCTGTTGAGTACCAATTGACTTTTGTCATGATCTAATAGTTAGGTATTGTGTTATGTAAATCCTAATCTGACCACCTTGATTGGCAGGTATTTATTGTTTTATAAAACCTGACCTGATTTGATTTTTGAAAATTGGATAATTTTAATATTATTCTAGTTTGACGACCTTTTTACAAATAGGTATTTCTTCGGAATTGTAAATCCTGGTTCAATAATGACAGTTAGATGATCCAATGTAAGATCCCTACTCTGTCCACGTCTAATAGACAGTTTGTATAATGATTCTATATTACTTATAACACAGAAAAGTATTTTCTTGTGTCCTAGTTTTGCCAACATTGAACTCCATTGTTCTGAGTTGAAAAATGTATATCTTTAAACATATTTTCATAATTTAGGCTTCTTTAATTTTAAGTATTTATTTAATTTTAAGTTTTATCTTAAGAATGTTAAACCGGATGGACTTAGTTAGATAGGTTACTTTTTTGCTATTCAAATATAGCGTAAATTCAGTGCGAGTGAGGGCTATTTAACCCTAAAAAGTGAAGCCAAATCGGCCTTTATTTCCTGTATAAGGAAAAGTGATCAATTTTTTTTTTCTTTTCTACAATTTATTTGGTTGTGTTTTTTCTTAAAATATGAAATGTTGAGTGTTTTATAAGTATAAATCTTGTTAAATTGACACGAAAACAACAGGTCTCCTTTTTTTAAGTAAATTCAAAACTTTGTTTAATTTAGTAGATGATGGTTGACTCCTTGTTTTCGTGCCTTTCTTTTCTTGATTGTTCTTTATTATTAAGAAATTTATTTTTAAGAGATTTACCTTTAAGAAATTTGGTTCTAAGTTGTTATTTTAATTACTAATTAATATTTTGTTATCATTTTTTTAGATACCTGATGGACTCATAGTTTAGTTAGTTTGTGGACTTAATTTTTCATGTTTGAGGGCAAACATTTTCGTGGGAAGGGGGGAATTGTCACATAAATATTATGTGACTAGTGCAGTTCTTGCCTATTTGGTTATTTTGTCTATGGTGTTTTTTTTGAGACTGGTAATTTTTTGGGAAAGAGAGATTCTTCTTTTGTTTATGGTCACTTCCTCCCGGGCAGCGATGGGCTAGCTGTTCGTGAATTAGTCACTCACTTGAAAAGTGTTTCAATTTCAATATATCATGTGGATTTAAGTCGATCTTATCTTAAAAAGGCGCGGGGTGTTTTTTACGTGACACGAGAAGTTCGTGTACGGCATTATTTTTAGTGGATATGTGAATCCCACTTTTTCCGTTGTTGGCAGTTGGCCATTTTGTGGAAATGTGTTCTGGAAATGAACTTGTAAAGGGATTGGTCCTTGTGGTGGCAGAATAATATGCCTTTGTGACCCCGCGTCGTGAAGTCACGGACGGTTGACGGTTCTACCGAGAGACGCAGGTCTTGGCGATCAGTTGGGACCACGTGCTTTTTTTATATGGAGCTTGTTAAGATAGCCCTAAGCTAAGTACACTCCTTGGAGGCGTAGCAGCCTTCTTCCTAAGAAGGATGACCTAGGATCTCGGGATTGCGCGACGTCCCCGGTTAAGGAGCCTGGAAGTGTCTTCTCGTCTTCTCTCTACTAAGCAACTTCGCGGTCGTCATCCGTCGTAAATTCGTTTAGTTAGGTTAGCGTGTTCAGGAGTCCATCTGGTATGTTATTGCTTTGTATATTTTTAAATTTGCACTCGCATGTTTGTTTTTTATTGCATACAATATAGTTTTATAAGATTCATCTTCTTTTATTTTCTGATTTCTCACCTACTTGACAGAAAAATACCTTTCCCATAATCCTGAGCCCTGGTCTCTGCTCTGCCGTATAAAATTACGCTCCTATTATATTGTACCAGAACTTGATTCCCTTACATAATTAAAAAGGTAGTCGCTGTTAAAAGTGTATTGGATTACAATAGGCCTCCTGACGCGATGTGAGATCATGCGAAAACATAATAAAGTACCGAAAAATATAATATATCCTATATGTGACATCATCGTAGGATATTTTTTTTCTATGCGTTCAGGAAGATATAGTATATGTGTGAAGGTATTTATATAAATAATATCCCCATAAGTTTGTGAACGCATTGGAAGCTCTTAAATTTAATTTTAATTAAATTTATACATCTTTATATTAGTTAATAACCAGGCATTGCTGCCCTAAAAGTTGCCAAGTTCTATAGAAATAGCATGGTATATAGTATATTTTTAAACAAAAGATAATTGATTCACCTTATTTTGTGATATACAAATGCATGATGTTATATAAATAATATTAATAATTAAAAATAAATGAGTGTTTAATTTATTATAAACCTATTTAAGTACATAATGCTAATATCTAAAATATTCGGGAAATAGTGATATATGTAATTATTTATTCGGAGCAAATACTGCGTCTACAAAAAAATATTGATATATGTTTTTAATAAGTCGCTGTTATAAGTATCACAGGCGACCAGTTGTTTATTGGAGCATTTCTGCATCGACAATAATGCTTTGGATAATTCTTGTTAGTTAAAGATTTGGCTTATTTGCCATCAGTTTTCTAAAGCTAACATCTATATCATACCGTAAACGTTGTAGTACGCTATAGGGTATTATCCTACATTAGGTTATTATTTTAACTACATACTTAATTTTTTTTTTTTTAATGTAGCTATTACTTTGTGGTTATCCATTATAAAAAAATGAAACAATACAACTTTGTATAAACCACTTAAAAAATGTGCAAATCCGACCGGTTTCGGAACAAACGTTCCTTCGTCAGGGAAAGCTTATACTAATTTGACAGTTTAGAACAATGTTTTATTATGGTAGGGGTGGAGCCGTTGTTAGTTAATAATGTAGATTGGGTGGGTAGGTATTATACTTAATTACTTAACATACATAAGATACAATATTTTGCATAAGTTGCAAAGGTTAGTTTGACACTAAACGTCGAAATAAAGTTTTCATTATTCCACGTACTCATAACTCTGTGTCATAAAAATATGAAAGTAATAACTAAAGTGTCAAGTTGTATACTGGAATGGTCATACCGAAAATTAAAAAATATACATTAATCTATGTTTACTGAAGCACACATAGTAATCATCTGTTATGTTTGGTATGTTTTCATATTGTAAATAATTAATTGATTTAACAAAATATGAAAACAGATGTGATTCAGTATACACTATATAGTTATAAAAAAAAACGAAAGCCAAATACTATGTTTGGAGATCGTGCTTTCGGAGTATCTGGGCCTAAGGCTTGGAATAGACTCCCTCCGGAATTAAGATGCATAACAAGCCCAACAGAGTTTAGGTCCAAACTAAAAACCTTCCTTTTTGGGCTCTCATACCCGTAATTTAAATATACCTATTTGAGAGTATCATACTTGTATTGTCTATGATATGTCTTAATCACACTTTTCTTACTGAATTAAAATTACTCGATTCCTTACACATCAATCTGTCTCTTGACGAATCACATTTAGAAAGATCAAATCCTTATTGGTACTACAGCACCTCCCACCTTTATATGTTGCTTTTACTTTCCAAAATACACTCGTCAAAGAATACATTACATATTAATACTAAAATATTTTTCAGGATTAAATAACATGTGTTCACAATAATGTCCTCTGCGTGCGAACTCTATCTAAATTTCTTTAAATGGACAATATACAGTGTTAATTTCAAGCGACCTCCCAGGTAAGTATGGTCCTGTTTTCATTAAATTTTAGGCAGCATCGCGTTCATTGGTCAAAATATTGTACACATATTTTCGTATCGGTGATCAATGAACCGATGTATGCAATTTTTAGCCATAAGTTGTTTATAATTGTTTGCCTAGCTTGTAGTTTTTTAGATTTTAGAAATGTATTATAAGTTTGTACAGCGCCCTTGAGGTGATTTTTCACAAAAACGGCGCTATATAAATCATCCAAATATTATTATTATTATTACATCAAGTGATGTCAGAGTCAATGCAGCAATATTGGGCAGGTATATTCATTTACATAATCATTTTTACCTGAATTATTGTTTCTATACAATAAGCGCTGAATAAAATATCTCGCGTAGAGTGAATTAAATGGAAAATAATTTCTTATACCATATTAGATATTTTGAAATTTTATCAAGTGATACGGTGTTATTTAAGTTATACTATTCTTTCCTGCGCAGATAACCATTCATATTTTTACCATTATATAAATGTTTAACAAATAAAAATCATTTTTAAATGTTTACTGATTCTCGATTATTACTTACTCCATATACTATGAAGCTTTTTGTAACAGATAACTAGACTTAGATTTCGCGTCCAGCGTAGATATATTATTGTTTTTATTATGTTATTGCGATTAACTATCAATGAGTAATGAAATATACTCGCTTTCGTAAACATTTCAAAATAATTATAATTTAATATTTAAGTGACAGTATCAACAACATGCCTGCTCAGATGTGTGTATTTTATAAGTACATCTGAGTAATCATAGTTGGAATTATTAAAAACAAAAATTAATGCCAGATACTATTTTTTATGAATGTCAATATAAGCTATATTGAATACGTATCCAATATAGAATACATTAAGGTTTCACGCTATCAGAGTTATACACATATGAAAGGTTATTTATATCATAATAATTACAAGTGTTGTGAAAAGCGATTATAGCTAGACACGTAGATCACATTGATATACAATGCTTTAAATTTGCTTAAATTAATTACATGTAGGTACATGATTTTGAGGATGAAATTTTTCATCAATTGATAATGCATCATTTCTCTGACAATGAATTGCATTCGTATTATATATTCGTATTGTATTCTAATTATGTTGTTTGTAAAAATATTAAATTATGAATTATGATAAACAATAAAGCTCAAAATTTGTGTTAAATGTTGTAGACTTTGTTATTTTTTATTCTTAGTAATTTTTAAAAATAGTATTACCTTTGTAATCTTGTAAGAGTAATTTGATGATTTTAGTATTAATTATTGAAGATTTTTATATATTTTTTAAAAAATAAAATAAAATGCCTTTTTATGCTCTAAGCCAACGATACTCAACCTGCGGCCCGCCAAGCTTTTGTGTGCGGCCCTAGCCACTTTACCATCAGGAACTTGATTTAAAAAAAAAAACTATCATTCTAAATTTCGAATATTCGATTCGATTCGATTTATAATCTTGAGATTCGTTTCGACTTTGACGCACAGGCCACAGATAGTAACACCCGAAAAGGATTGTCATTATGGTCCACACGATCTGGTACAAGAGTAAGATACTTGTTTAGATATTCACGGCCAAAAGGTTTTTTTTGTTATTTGTTTTTGGGGTGTTATGCCGTGTTGCGCTACCTCCGTCTTTAGCCAACGTTTCGGACAGCGTTACAGTGTCCATCATCAGGGCAGATGTGTAAGAGTGTTGCTATTTACACACGCTAGATTTAATCCCAAAAAACAAAGATGTGACACACAACTACGCGCGCAAATCTATGATATAAAGATGAATCTCTCAAACTTCCTAACGACTGCACCAAATTGGATAATTCTTTTTTTTGTGTTCGTTATTGTCAGGACAAGGTTTGTATAAAACCACTGGTGAGCTCTGACGTTATGAAATTTGTATTAAAAAATTGAATAGGTGGCACACGAGCTATTTGAAAACTGAATGTACCGGGAATGAATGTATGGAGTGCGGGAGGGTTGGAGTGAAACCAGGGAAAGGGGAGGGGGGAGGTGAACTTGGGAGGGGGAGTCGCGGGACGGGGAAGGGGGGGAGTGGAGTGGGGAGAGGGAAGGTGGAGGAGGCGGAGTGGGAACGCAAGAGGGGAAGGGGACGCGGGAGAGAAAGGGGAGGCGGAAGGGGAAAGAGACGAATGGTAAAGGACACGCAGTGAGAAACTATTTCCTTATTAAACGGCATAGCAACGCATGCCGTGTACCAGCTAGTAATTTATAAATAAAAGTGCCACTTCTAGAAACAACCACATCAATTATAATACATAAAAACTGGTTAATGTCAATGGTTAGTCAGGTACCTACTAATTTTAAAAGCATTTCTTGCTGTCGTATAAAGTACTATTTTCTTATAATATAAATACGCATAATTAGGTAATTTTTCACAAAAACAGCGCTCTACAAATTATCCAAATATTATTATTATTAATGGCGGAGTGTCTTCAAAATTAAATCGAAAAAATGTTGGGGGGGGGTTGATGATTTTTTTTCGTCATACCAGTATAGTGTTGCGGCCCGCGTAACTTTACAAATACATTTATGTGGCCCGAAGAGAAAAAAGGTTGAGTATCGTTGCTCTAAGCCTCCCAAATCTGTCTGGGAAGTGTACTTTTCGCCCAGATCTTGTAGTTCTTTCTGGAATTGTGGTGGAAGATTCTGGAACAGTTGTAGAGACAGGTACATTATCTTCAATGGGGATAAAAGCTGGTTTCAAGCGGTCTATCGAAACGCATTTCTGTTTTCCTGTCATGAAAATGATGAAAGTTTTTTCATGTCGCTGCTCGACCTTATATGGACCCTCGTATGGACATTGTAGAGGGCGTTTTGTGCTGTCTGTTCTGAGAAATACATGCGTAGCATTAGGTAGATCCTTATGAACGAAGAACTTTCCTGAACCATGGGCGCTCGCTGGCGTCGTTTTGATGTCGTCGAACTTCCTCTGGAGTCGTCCAATACATATCTGGTTCTTCACGGGGAGAGTTTGTGAAAAAATCGCAAGGTAATTTTAGCGTTCTACCGTATGTAAGTTCTGCTGGTGAACATTTCAAATCTTCACGTACAGTGGCTCTCAAGCCGAGCAAAACAAGCGGGAGCTTTTCAACCCAATTCTGATCTCCACATGCCATAAGAGATGTTTTTAATGTGCGATGCCACCTTTCAATCATACCGTTGGCTTGTGGATGATAAACCGTGGTTCTCAGGTGTTTAATACCAAACTTCTCTATAAGTTTTTTGAAACTCTCAAATTACCGTCCTTGATCAGTAACTATGCTGTCAGAAGTTCAATGACGAGCGATCCAATGTGTAGTTAATGCAGTAGCGACGGTTTCCGCTGTCATATTCTTCAAGGGAACTGCCTCAGGCCAACGAGTAAATCTGTCGATCATTGTCAGTATATATTGGTACTCGTTGCATGTAGGAAGAGGTCCGACTAGGTCGATATGGATATTTTTAAATCGATCCTCTGGCAGTACATACGTTGCTAATGGAGCAACTATGTGTCTGGTAATCTTAGCTTTTTAATGTCCCTTGCCATGTTTGGCCAAACAAATCTTTGCTTAATTGTCTTTGTCGTTCCTAGAATGCCATTATGACAAACATTGTGTACACTTGCGATTACTTGATCACGCATGCCGTCAGGTACAAATGGTCTGATGTGTCCTGTCGATATGTCACACCATACTGAAGAATCCGTGCCAGGAATCACCATTTGACGTAAGGCGAGGGCGCTGTCATCTTTTGCCTTCAAAATACCGTCAGTTTGACACTGCTCTATTCCCATCTGCCTGTAGTCAATAGAAGTAGGACAATTAACCTCTTCTATACGAGATAGTGCGTCAGCTACGGTGTTTCGGTCTCCGGAAACATGTCTGATGTCCGTTGAAAATTGCGCTATGTAGTCCAACTGCCTTTCTTGACGTGGAGAGCTAGAAGCTCGCTTTTTGTTAAAAGCGAAGGTGATCGGCTTGTGATCCGTATAAATGGTGAAGTTTTGTCCTTCAATGTGGTTTCTGAAGAATTTTATTGACTCATAGTTCACGATCGAATTTACTATACTTTCTTTGCGCCGTAGTGAACTTCCGGGAGAAAAATCCTAAAGGTTGCCATGAGTCTCCTTTAGTCTGTTGGAGTAATGCCCCCATGGCAATATCAGAGGCGTCCACCATGATGGCGATCTTGGCCTCTGGGTCCGGGTGTGCCGGTAAAGTAGCCGTTGCGAGATGATGCTTGCATTCGTCAAACGCTGCTGTTAGCTCCGGAGTCCAGGTCAGTATTCGCTTTTCGTTCTTTTTGTAACCTGATATTATTTCAAAAAGTTTTGCTTGGGTGCTAATTGAGTTAGGAAGAAATTTTCGATAGTAATTTAGCATTCCCAGAAAGTGTCTCAGGTCTTTTGCAGTTTTAGGCAAAGGAAATTCTGTGATGGCTGTAACCTTTTCTTTTATTGGCGACATACTTTCAGGTGTAATTGTATGCCCAAGGAAGTTAACGGTTGATAGACCAAATTGACATTTGCTCAGACTGATAACCAAACCGTTGTCTGTGAGGCGTTGGAAAAGTATGTCCAAATGCCTTCTGTGCTCATCTTCATTTTCAGATGCTATTAGGATGTCATCGAGGCATATGAAACAGAATTCTAAGTCTCTTGTCACAGCATGCATGAACCGCTGGAAGGTTTGAGCTGCATTTGATAAACCGAACTGCATGGTGGTAAATTCATATAGACCAAAGGGTGTGATAATCGCAGTCTTCGGTATGTCGATATCCTCTAGAGGTATCTGATGATATGCCCTGGTAAGATTTAGTGTGGTGAAGATCCTCGCTTTTGCCAGCTTGTGTGCAAAGTCTTGAAGCTGGGGAATCGGGTATTTATCCGGGATTGTTTTTGCATTGAATCTTCTATAGTCCCCACACGGACGCCATTCCCCGTTCGGTTTCTTGACCATATGTAGTGGGCTCACCCAATTGCTTTTGGACGGCCTGCAAATCCCTAGCTCCATGAGAAATTTGAATTCTTTCTTCGCTGCTTCAAGAAGAGCTGGGGCCAGTCGGCGCGCCCGCTCTGTGACAGGTGGACTTTTCGTCTCAATACAATGTGTGACATAATGTTTCGCTTTATCTAAGTTTTTCATATCTGGTCGCATCAAGATTGGGTATTTACTAATAATATCTCTATATTTTTGTGAGGAGGATATAGTAGATATTCCGGGTGAGGTTCCTGTGTATGTAGTTCCTCGAATTTTTAGTCCTGTTGATGATTCCAAGAGATAAGCTTGTTTCAGGTTGACCGTAAGGTTATAATGATGAAAGAAATCTGCACCCAGGATCGGTCTTGATACGTCGGCGACGATAAAACGCCATTTCAATGCCCGGCGAAGACCAAAATCTAGTTCGACCGTTCTCGTTCCGTAGGTCTTGACGGGGTTTCCATTTGCTCCATACAATGTAGCTGGGTAGCTGTCGGAAGTGATGCTGTTCCTATTGTATATGGGATTTCTAGGGATGACTGAAACATCGGCCCCTGTGTCTACCTGGAATTTCCTTCGAGTTTGTCGATCGTAAACGAAGAGACGACATGTGTTTCTCGGAATCTCGCACGTCCTTACTGAGAGGTTCCGTTGTGGTTTCCCGCATTTTTCTTCTTAAAAGAGCAAGGCTGGTAGCATTTGTAAGCCTTATCTCCGAATCTGGTGTGGAGACTACAGTACCCGTCTTGATTTCCTGTGGATAATCGACCGTGAGACCCGGACCTCGGCCTTCTAGCGGGATTCTGCTGATAAGTCTTCTGGTAAGAAAAATTTCTGTGGGGGCTCGGGTTTCTTCGTCATCGGAAGGTAGGGGAACGGTTGTTTTGTGATATTTTTAGTTGAGAGACTTCTTGTGTGAGCGCTAAAATTTGTTTCTGTAGCTGTAACAATAGGTTAGTTTCTGTGTTTTCAGGTTTTGATGTGCTTGGTTTTCCTTGATATTCCATTGCCCTGCACTCCGATGATTGGTAGACGTCTGTGATTTTGTCCGCAGCCGACGCCAGTTGGTTTATGTCATTATCTTCGAGAGCCGATAGAATTGCTTGGACGTTCTGGGGTAAGCGTTGGAGCCAAAGAGTACGTACTATTGCGCTATTTGCCAATGCGGGACCAGCCAGTTCCATCATATGCCTGAGGAGACCAGTTGGCTTACGATCCTCAAGTTGTATTCCAGTTAGGAGTCGGGTTAGCCTTTTTTCTGCTGAGTCCTGTAATCTGTCGATCAGTGCAGCTTTCAAGGTTGGATACTTGTCTGTCGTGGGCGGTTTTGTGACAATATCGCTGACACACTGTAATGTTTGCGAATCTAGTGCTGCGATGATAATATTATATTTGGTGAAGTCTTCCTTTAATCGTGAGTTTACAAACTGGGCCTCCGCCTGTATAAACCAGAGCGATATATTCTCCTTCCAGCATGTGAATAGTTTGACTGAGACATGGTGAATTGCAGGTTCATTGTTGCTTCCACTTGGTGATTTCATGTTTATTGTATTTTCCTTGAAATTCTGGTTGGATTGGTTAGATTCTGCTGTATGCCTTGCTACTGGTATTTCTTGATGAAGCTGCCCTTTTTCCGATGTATTCGCTGGTATAGGTATTTCTTCATCCGTTGACATAATAAACTCTCTCAGATATTGGGGCGCTTACGCATAATCGGCAAAAATTGGTAATATTCATATGTAAATTAAAAAATATCAAAGGCAATATCGTGCTATTCAATCATACAAATAAAACCATATTCAAACCAATGAATGTAACAACATATTGTATAAAAAAATATTGCAACCTTGCATTGTATTATTGTTAAGATTCATCATTTTAAGAACAAAAGAACAAAATTTTCTAAATCTTGAAAATTATACTATTATTGACCTCTGTGTTTTAAACTGTTTAATTATTTGCATAATCCAAAACTCAAACCATGATTTATTGACTTGGTTCCAACCTAATTAGTTGCAAAGTCTGCAGTTTTCTACCAGTTTGCAATCCACAATTTAATATTACGATGTAAATTCAAGATAATTATCTGTATCATTATAGCGTACTGTAAGAATTTTAAAAATATGCAATCTCATGCTGATTTTGTAACATCTTATTGGACGGTAGGTATATATGCATGCAAAAATTGGTACATTCCTGGAAAATATTAAATATATTAGATTGAACGTTACGTCGTATGCTTTTTTTCATCCTGCTGGTGTTCCATCGATGCCTGGCTGTCAGCTCTGCTTCCCTGCTGACGGGTAGACGGTGAGCTCCGGAACAGGCTGCCAACTGCTTTCACTCTGCTCCTGAAGATCTGCTTGGCTCGGATGTCTAGTGGCCGTCGTTTCTGAAATTGATTTCTTTCGCAGTTAATGGTCGTTGTAATCACGATAAATTTAAGAAGCATTTGTTGGGACAACAATCATAATCATATCAGGTAGGTATATATCATATCCGAAGATATGGGTTTAGGGATTAACAGATTACTTCAATTTTGGTAACTCCGATGCAATCGAAATCGCAAAGAGATGTACTACGTACATTTTGTATAAAAATTACTGAGAACATTTAATTAATTAAGATACTAGAATTTTCTAGACTACTGAATGTAAATTTGAGAAAAGGTTTTTAAAATTGAAATTTAACTTACGTTTTTCTATATCAGGATCCCCGATGACGATCCGCTTCTGGTGGCAATTCGCGGTATTTATTAATGTCAAAAATAAAGCAACATCACGATTACTCTCGCTGATGAATTTAGTGTAACAAGTCAGGGTCACCATTATCATGTTCTGAACTAGAAGTCCGTTTGTAGATACTCACCTCAGCATCCAGTCCAGTTTATGTTTTAGACTCACTATCACAGGAGGTAATATAATAAAAGTAATAGTAATTACGTGGTATAACTTTAGTCATTTATTTATTTCAAACTTGCGGCAATATTTAATTATGACTTGGCAAATATAAAGAGCTATACGAGAATCACCACACAGAAGCAAATCACCATCGAGAATGAAAACGGGCTCGCTGATAAAAATGCAAATCACTTCGCTTTCAATCTTCGGTGTTGCACGCCCAGAAAATATCTGTATGGCTGTCAAGTTTTTTGCTGAATGTAGGTACCGCCACAACCCAAAGGAAATATGGAAAATATTGAAAGAAGTTACATACAGACAAAAATTCAAACACAAAAATACAATCGAACATCTAAACATTAACTCAAAAAAGTAGACGCCAATACAAATAAAGAAACTATAGCAAATCATGTAAATAACTTCTTCGCAAGTATAGGAAAAGTCTTAGCGAACCATAAAATTCTCAACACAAACACAATAACACAAACAGTTCAAACATCAATACACAACCGACACAACACAGATTTGCAATAAAAACAACTTCGGAAGAGGAAATTGACAAAATAGTAAACACATTAAAAAACCGTATTGCTCCTGGATTAGATGAGATAACGACGGATTGCATTAAGATAATAAAAACCGAAATTTTAAAACCCATAACACACTTAATTAATCTAAATATAACACACTCCTGCTTCCCTAGTACTCTTAAAAAAAGACTGGTGATCCCTATTTACAAATCCGGAGACAAAATGCAAATAACTAACTATAGACCTATCACATTGTTAAACTCGCTTTCAAAAATTTTCGAAAGAGTAATAAAAAACCAAATTATAATATACCTGGAAGAAAATAAATTAATCTCGGAAAAACAATATGGATTTAGAGAAAAAATAGGCACAAAAGAAGCTTTGGCGTGTACAATAGACTATATACATAGCAATTTAGATCAAGGATATAAATGCATAGCGATATACCCAGATTTAGCTAAAGCTTTCGATTCAATCTGCCACCAAACGCTTTTTAAAAAATTAGAAAACATAGGTATCAAAGGCAAGGAACTCCAACTATTAAAAAGTTATATGAGTAACAGAACACAACAAGTAAAAATTAACAACCATATTAGCAAGCCACTACCAATTACATATGGAGTTCCACAAGGAAGCATACTAGGGCCCGTTCTTTTCACTATTTACATTAATGAACTTTGCAGCATGAAAATAGACGGTGAAATAGTTAGTTATGCAGACGACACAGTTTTACTCTTTAAATCTAAGGATTGGAAAAATGCATACAACATAGCGAATTTAGGAATCACGCGAGTGAAATCATGGCTAGGACTCAAACACGCTTACACTAAACATATCGAAAACAAAATTTACAACGTACAGTATAAATAGCACAGGATAGCCAAAAAATAACACAAACACCATAAAAATACACGAATGTTTAAACACCAACATCTGCGTTTGCCCTCCTCTAGAAAAAAAAGAACAAATAAAGTATCCAGGAATCATAATTGACCATAACCTTAGATGGACACATCACATCAAACAAGTCACAAATAAACTCCTCAAAACGATACACATTTTCCTAAACATAAGAAACATATACAAAATACAACAAATGAAAACAATATATTTTGCTCTATGTCAGTCTATAATAGAATATGGAACAATTGCTTGGGGAGGAGAAACAAACTCAGCTATCGAACACCTGGAAATTGCACAGAAAACGATCTTTAAGATAATACTTAAAAACATAGACTTGATGGACTGATACAGACCAAATATTCAACCGTTGTGACGTACTAGACATACGACAATTATACGTTAAATCGCTACTAAATTACATTTTTGACCAAAAAAATAACCTTCAACAAACACAAAATATCACAAACAGACCAGTTAGACAAGCATACAAAGAAAACTTTAAAACTCCGACGGTAAATACAAGCTTTGGACAAAGAAACTACCAATATCACGCTATAAAAGCATTCAACAGTCTAACACTTGACAATAAAATTGAGGAAAACAAAAATAAATTCCGACACAAAATTACAAAATGGATTAAAGACCCAAATAGACAATAGTACCAAAATGTCATAGCATAAAATAAAATAAAAACATACAAGTAACACACAAAACCAATTAAAACACAAACACCCATAAACACACAACACTTATTAAAAATATCGTTTTTAACCTTATATAATATTATTTATTTTTAAATTTAAGTTAATTTAAAATCTCTACTTTTTAAGTTTAATTTATCTTAATCGTATGTTTTTTATTTACTTTTTTCCGTTTTTCACTAATATTATATATATATATATATATATATATATATACTTATATGTATTGTGTATAATTTTGTATATGTAATGGAGGCCTCAGCACGGGTAAACCACCCAGTGAGGTCAACATCATTGAATTGTGTATAAAATGTAAATATATTGCATCAAATATATAAATAAAATCTATAATTTCTTCGTCATCTCAGAATACAAATCCCAAATGTCCATCGCGAATACAAATTAATGAGATAGATTTTAGCAATATTAGGTAATCGGAAATCGAAAGGAAAACCTAAAAAAAATTGACTTGTTCGCTAATCATATTTAACTCATTTAAACAGCCCCTTTTGGGTATTTAGCTTTGACAGTTCTTTAAATGCATTTAACGATTTAAATGTTGCGGTGCAAGATGCCAAGTCGTCTTAAATTAAATAATGTGTTAAAATTGATATTTAAACCAAATTTAACTTTTGGTGCAAGCCGCCCCATGTGTACCTAGAATTTAAAAAAAAAAGTTAAGTATAATAAAAAAAAATTAATAGACCAGAGACTGTAAGGTTGAAATTTAAGAATCCGGCTAAGACGGCAACTCTGAAGCCGCGCCATAAGCAAAACCCTTTTCGTACGTGGAGTTTGTATACAAACTACTTTTGTAACTGAACCGAATTAAAGCAATGCCAATAGATGGTGCCACTTTCGTTAACAGATCGCGTGATTAGTAACCAACCTCTGGCAGGCGTAAGCACTACTCGATTTGCAACTTCGTGATCTCTCCAGCTATAATATGGTTGGTAATATAATATGATATAACTGGCAGTTGTGGTTTCTACCTCACATCTATTTATTACATATGATGTAATTGCCTGTCGGGGTTACTTTCTCCCGGTGACTAGCTATCACTGGATCACAGTAGATCCGAGGAACAGGTTATTTATTTATTTATTTTATTTACGCCCTTTTACGGGACTTTTACATAAGTATGAAATTTACAACGGTATTTTGCAATGAGATATATAGTATTTATTGTACATAACTGAACTGCCTCAGTAACAGTATTTTGTATTTGTCTAAAGATAAATTGAAGATGTCCACTGACTTGGTATAATTATTTCCCTCCATTAGTATTCTGGGCAAAGAGGAATACATATGGTAGTTATTTCCAGAATTTCTGCACTGAAATAAATCCTGACTTCTGGTATTACGTAGTGGAATCCGGAAGCTTATCAATTCAAGCAATACCGGACTATCAACTAAATTATTTAGAATTTTATACAGAAATACCAAATCAGTGAAAATTCTTCTGTCTGACAATTTGAGCATATTCATATAATTTAAAATAGTGTTGTAGTTTAACATAATTTTAAAATTTAGAAAACGTAAGAATTTGTTTTGTATTCTTTCAACAGCTTGTATATGTATATTGTAATATGGGTTCCAGACGGGAGAATTGTACTCAAATTGACTTCTGACATATGCAAAATATAACAGCTTAATACAATTTATATTGTTAAAATTTCTAGTTAGCCTAGTTATGAATCCCAACATTTTTAAGCCCTTGTTAGAGATTTCTGTTATGTGGTTAACAAATGAAAGATTTGATTGAAAAGTGATGCCTAAGTCTTTAATTTGTGTTAATGTCTCGAGAGTATTGTTATCCATGTTGTAATTAAAAATCACTGGATTTTTTATTCGCGAAAATCTAACTACTTGGCATTTTCAGATATTTAAGTAAAGTCTATTTTCATTACACCAAATTAACAATTTGTTGATATTATCTTGAAGAATGTTGCAATGGTAAATATTTTGAATAATTCTAAACATTTTGAGGTCATCAGCAAAAAGTAAGAAAAATACATCATGAAATATTTTTGTTAGATCATTTATAAACAAGATAAATAAGATTGGACCAAGGTGTGAACCCTGTGGAACTCCACTTGTTGCATAATTTTTTTCCGACAGGGAGGACTTTATTCTAACAATTTGTTGCCTTCCAATAAGTCAAATCAGTTTAATATATTATCACGTATACCAAGTTTTTCTAATTTCCAAATAAGAATTTTATGGGAAACTGAATCAAAAGCTTTACTAAAATCAGTATAGACAGAGTCTACTTGTTTTTTTTTTTGAAAGCATTGCTTATAAAATTTTCATAAATAATTAAGTTGGACAAGGTACTTCTGCCTGGCATAAATCCAAACTGGTGAGGTGATATTATAGGTTTTATTTGTGAAAAAGTTTGTCAAGTATCAGGCTTTCAAAGAGTTTCGGTATGGTGGATTGAATGCATATTGGTTTGCAATTACAAACGTCACTTTGATCACCCTTTTTGAAAATTGGAGTTAAATAACTAATTTTCCACCTATCGGGAAAAATTCCACTGGATAAAGATAGGTTAAAAATTTTGGTTAATGGAAGAGCAATTACTTTGATACATTCTTTGATAAATATTGTTGGGATATTATCTGGCCCAGCAGATTTGTGGATATCTAAGGATTTAACTTTAGTTATTACATCAGAGAGACTTATGGTACACTGTGAAATATCGAGAGTTTCATCTAGAGTTCTTGTTGGAACATGAGCATTGCTTGAGTCTGTTGAATAAACACTTTTAAAAATTTTTGCAAACAAGTTAACAATACCATTAGTATTATTGCTATGGCTGCCATTTAGGTGCATAATGCTCGGGAAATCACAATCTTCTTCTTTAAGAGATTTCGAGTATTTCCAAAAATAACCAACATTATTTATTATGGAGTTTTGAATTTCATTTATATAGTTACGGTGGCAGGTCATAGACATTTTTTTACATGAAGTTCTTAAATCTTTAAATTCAATGTGTTGTTTTTGGACTTATCAAAAGCATTTGATACAGTTTCCCATGAATTGCTCCTTAAAAAATTATCATCTCTAGGCGTTGATAGTACAGCAATGGGTTGATTCAGATCTTATCTTAGTGATAGAACGCAGCAAGTAGAGATAAATAAAATATTAAGCAATGGTAAATCAATCTCCTTTGGAATCCCGCAAGGTAGTGTGCTTGGGCCAATATTGTTTCTAATATATATAAATGATTTATGTAATCTGAATATTCCTGGTAACATCGTTAGTTTTGCAGATGATACTACCTTAATATTTGAGGGTAAAACTTGGGATGAAACATTCAACAAATGTAATACAGGTTTAAGAGTGATAAATAGTTGGTTAAATAATAGTATTTTAACTTTGAACATACAAAAAACCAAATATATCACTTTTAGCATTTCAAGTAAAAGTCAACCTTCCGCCACTCATAATTTAATAATACACAATTGTTTGCAAACCTGTAACTGCAACCCTTTAGAAAATGTAGTCAGCATCAAATACCTTGGCGTAAAAATAGATAATTTTTTAAGATGGAACGATCATGTTAATATGTTGGTAAATAATACTAGGAGACTTACCTATATCTTTAAAGAACTCAGACATATACTAGACAAGGAAAAATTGAAGACGGTTTATTTTGCAATAATCCAGTCTCTACTTTCTTATAATATAGTGTGCTGGGGATCTTGCCAAAAGACTTATATAGAACCACTTAACATTGCCCAAAAACTGATCCTTAAAGTTATGTTCAAGAAGAAGTTTAGATATCCAACTCATATACTTTATAAGGAATGTAATGTCATGAATGTAAAACAGCTGTATATTACACAAACACTTTGTAAATTTTTTAATAATATTAATATTGCAGAAAGAACTCAGCAAATTCGTACTACTAGAATTGGATCTGGTCTTAACTCTGTGGCAATTCAAACTAAATCTTCTTTTGGTCAAAGAAATTACTTCTATCAGGCTCCACTCATATTTAATAGCCTTCCAGAACATATTAAGTCATCTAATTCCTTGTGCACTTTTAAAAAAATGGTTAAATTATTTGTATTAGCCGAGGATTGCCAATTGATTTTTTCTACATTGTCATTTCTAAATTAATAGCATATTGATTATTTACTGTTAATATATTATTTTTTTTTATTTTCTTATTAACTTACCATTACATATTAATTTTCTAACCGAACCTAATTTTAAATATTATAGATTAAACAACTTGCAAAAAAAATGTTATTTCAAAGCTAATTTCAACATATGGTCACTCTACATGTTTTACGTTATAATGTATTTGTTCCTATAGTGCAGTAGAGGCCCATTCTGTGAGAAATATAATTGTAACAATATTTTTTTTCAACACATTATTTTGTGTACTCTATAAAATTGTTAATCTCAAGTCAAAATGAAGTTCAAAATTTCAATTTAAACAATAACACCTAAATTAAAAAGGTAAAGAAACAATAAATAAATAAATATATATGGGTATCCCATAACTTTGTCAAAACTAAAAGATCACACGGATGGCATTTCTAAGGTGTCACTTACACTATAAAATACAATCATATTTTAATGAAAACGGTCACTTAAATGGAATGAAAACAATAATGTTGTGATCAAAACGGTTTCTTTCATATTTATTTCATAATTATTTGATAGTCACTTTAATATTGCATAAGAAAGATTCGCTCTAATGTAATCGCTTATAAATCATTGTTTTGTTTCATTTTTCATTTTTTACACATATTTAAAAAAAAACCTAAGGACATATATTTTTCAAATTTTATCTATTGTTGAAAATGGTATGAACTAATGATATAATGAATGAGAACATTTTGTCTGATCTCTTAACACTTTGTTATTAATTCATATATTTTTATCACTTATTATTTTCTCTGTTTATCATTTTATTTTTAAATTTTATTATTTTGCTTTTACTTAACTGTTTTGCATGACCGATATTTGCGTGTGTTATTTTTATTAAATTGTGAAATTATTAACCCCGATACAGGCGAACCCTAGTGGGGTTAAAAATTACATGCTAAAAATATATGTACATAAATTGTGAAGAAGCAATAAATAAATAAATAAAAAAAAATGTAATCAGAATTTTTTTGATATAAATTATATTCTTTATGTTTAAGTTTTTGAGTGATAAGCAGATTTATAAGTTCTTTGAGTACCATTTTGGATAGGTGTTTGGCTTACATATCTTGGTTGGAATATACATGCTAATAGCTAATATTTTTTGAACCAGTTCCTATCAGACATATAAAATGGTCACTAACGCTCAAACTGGGCGAAGCGGAAGCAAAACCAGCCCGAAGGTCTCATCGGTGACTCAATCCAATATTGTATTTTTCAGCCTTTCTTGAAAGATTTGGGTTTGTTTATGGATAAAACTATTTATTTATGTTCATGTTAAATATGTACGAGCGCAAAGAATTAATTCACCTCAATATTTTAAATCAAAACGTGCAAAAAGTATTAAAAACCTAAAATAATTTAATTGGCGCCATCTGTGAATGCGTAGATTATAACTTACGTGACGTTTAACCTTAATATATTGTAACTGTCAATAGAATTCATATTCTACTATTGCATAGATGGCGCGCATATACGCACCATACAATATTATATATTTTACGGAAAACGCTTTTACAAGTTTTTGCCCCGTACATACGCGATATGAATGTAAATAAATAGTTGTATCAATAAAACAACTCAAATCTTTCAAGAAAGGATGACAAATCAATATTGCATCGGTGATTCAATCCAGGTTTTGTAAACATACTGAGAAGATGGAAATTAATAATTTTCCTTTGTTAATTATTATTATTTTGAGGTCATTCGTTCGTTTATTGATTTCTAATTATTGTTCAAGAAAATATATTTAAATTATTACCTTTTTTTATTTAGTTCTACGAATTAAACACAAAAACAATTAATAATGTGTACATGTTTATGTGAAGTTTGTAATGGTCCGACACCCCTGGCTTTTGACACCAATTGTGATGAACCCTACCTAATTGATTTATTTTTCTAAGCTTCTACCCCGTAATTCAAATCTCGTAGCTACGTTCATAATTCTACCCTTATGTCCTACTGATCTCACCCCTAGGTACGATGGCCTGACTTAACCCCCCCTTTCGATTAGTTTCTACCTCAGGCTCGTGATTTTCTAACCCCTGTACTTTATAAACTAGCTGAACCTACCCTATCTTCTCAAATCCCTGCGATTTTCTCACAGTAATCAAGATTTAAGATTTTTTGTTCACATTATTTCTATATTCTTCGTTGTGTACTTTTTTTTAGAATTTACATCTGTTTGCATACTTAATATGCACACATATGTAGAGAAGATAATGTATTACGTGTGGTAACCCCTAGATTCTTTTAGAGAAAGTGTGAGAATTTTCCGATCTATTTAGTTATTATTATTTTAGTATATTAAACCGAGTTTGATAAACTAGCCTCACCCTTAAACCTCGTGTCTACTTGATTTCCGTAGGAATTTTGTTTGTTTATTTACTTCTTCCTATCACCGCTGATGCGTCGATAACATAAAACAACAGTTTATAAATTACAAAATTTCAAGAAAGAAAACCTTACCTTGCCGGTGTAGAATGTTCGTACTCGAGAGTCCGGATTTCTCAATTGAAGTCCTTGTCTGCAACTTCCCCTAACATAGTGTTTTATATTCATGGTTAGTATTCGCGAAATTGTTTGAATAATAGGAATGGATGGATATGGTAAGGGGGAAAAATGGTTGCTGAAAAGTCGGCTCCTCCGCTATCCAAGTGAAGACCGATGAACAACAATTACAAACCGGTTTCTTCCAGTCCGTTTGCTAGGCTTATCCTTAGATCCGAGTTTTACCCTCTTGAACGGGCGTCTCATGCTATGAAAGGGGCCCTTCACGCCAGCAGGGGGAATACCAAGTCTTCATGCCGTTTTTCTGTCTTACTCCGACTTCCGTCTCCTCCGGATTGAATTTAACTCTACTGAGTCTAGAAGGGGTATTTCATGTCTTCCCTTATCATGTCTCTATCCGTTGAATATGGCACGCAGCTGTTTTAGGCGAATCCATACTCCCACGTGACTAGCCATTAGCAATACGCTCCCCCATCTCTGACTAGCTGACATAAAACGCACCTTATGAGCCTTATGTTTGCTTTCAGGTTTGGCAAGAGCTTATGGTATGCAAATAACCTGTAGTTTTAAATGCCGCGCCTGCGTATTATCCACATACGTCCCTACCTCTTCCCGCATGCCCCCATCTCGACAATACCGTCACAGGATTTAAAATTTTCCTTTCGGACAAAGTTCTCACTACCCTTCCGATCGGCACATAATTGCATACAGCAGCCTTGAAATTTAGATGCGTGAGCAAATTCAGGATTTAGGACTGTATGAGTATTTGAACACCAGTGTTTTTTAAATGAGGTCACTAGTTCCTCGTGTGTTAGGTATTTAGGATTGCGGGTGATTTATGGGTTTTGGGTACCTACTTCCTATAAGAGAAATTTTAAAAAATGAGATAAATCATGTTGTCATTGAATCAATGACCTCCTGAATAATTGTGATGAGCTCTCTTTGAGTTTGAAGCTAGTCGCGGTACTTTACTTTGAGAAATTTTGCACGCTGAATCAATGCTACCTATTGGCGATCGCTCTAGTATAATCAAGTTGTTTAGATTTGGGTGAATTAACGCCGATTTTGCTTTCACATATTGACTGAAGACTCCGTCATAAGCTATAATTGATAAGTTTGTCCCTTGGCATTTATGCTTTGTTTTGTTTATTTGTTGATGGAATCTAGGTGACTGTGTCAATGGGTGACATTGAACTCCAATCGGAATTTTAGATACACAATCGAAGGTCATACAAACGCACCCTAATCATGCTGGTGAAAGGAAGCTAAAAGGTATTTGTCTTACAAGTACGCTAGGATGCCAAAATTGATTTAGTGATGCGTTTCTATCTAATTATTTGTTAAGTATTTGTTTTATTTAATGTATGTGTTGTTGTTAATTATTTTTCCCTCATCTTATTATTGTCTTTATTTTGTAATTTTAAATTATGGAATGTATTGCATTGCACTTCCCCTGCATACATTCTGGAATAATCATTATTATTATTATTATTATACAAGTATGCCAATGTAATTACCTAAAATTGATTGAAAGGTACATTTCTATCAAATC
The DNA here is from genome assembly GCA_929108145.2 of Limnephilus rhombicus. Taxonomy (NCBI): domain Eukaryota; kingdom Metazoa; phylum Arthropoda; class Insecta; order Trichoptera; family Limnephilidae; genus Limnephilus; species Limnephilus rhombicus. Next base: position 46,524,496 of record OV815291.1, on the reverse strand, counting down.
GTGTAATACCTAATTACATTGCCTTAATAGTTAATTAACTCCGATGAACGAATGAACGATAAGGGATAGATACATCATTTTTTATGGTTTATTTGTTTACACTTCACATAGACGACCTTCGGTATACTGACCTACTTTGGAGATTGTTTATTTCTACGGTCATTGTCCTTTTGAAACACGATTCATTGTTTAACTAATTCTTTTATATTTTATTTGTCCTAGTTTTTACCCAAACATTGGTCGTTTAAGCAGGTACTTTGCTAACCTAAGAGGTATCTGGATGACCTAGTTTCAACTAAGGTATAACTTGCTTGACCTAGTTTTGAGAAACATAGGTATTTCGGTTACGAATCAAACTGATATCTTATGTCGCCGTATCCTTATGCGCGCTTAAATAAACAATAGACCTACCTAACTAAAACAATTATTTGTATGACCTAATTTTTAAATAGGTATTTCCTGTTTGACCTGATTTTAAGACGCACAGTTACTCCCGCACACCAAATATAGAAAAAGGGGATTCCTCAATAGTCATTCATTACGTTCTACGCGCCTCGATTCGTTTTATATGAGCTATAATAAATTAGCGTATTTACCTAACTGAAGAAAACACTTTCATATGTGTCCTAATTCTAAAGCAGGTATTTCCTATTTGATCTACTTTCGAGCAAGTGAGAATTGTTATCAGTGTGTTAGTGACAAAACTTTAAAGCTCCGATTGATTTATTGGTGATGCCGCCCGTCCCTTTCTTCTCTGTCTCTGAAAATAATTAATAATTGTTTAAATCTTACCAGCCTCGATCGATTACAATTTTTCAAGTCGGGAATTTTATGACAACGACATTGTGATCGAGGCTTCCTTTTTTTGTTTCCTAGCTAACGGATTCCTATCGGCCTTTTTGAGAAATGACTCTGATGATGGAAAAAACTCTTCAAATATCTGTCTATTTAAGATTCACTTCGGTATTTCACTTAGTTTCTCAACCTCGTATTAACTACTGTTTTTATTTCATTTGATTCGAAAAATCATTATTCAAATTGCAATTCAGATGTTTTAATTTTAAAATCCGGAATTAGATAAATTATTATTTATTCTCAATATTTTAATATCACTTTAGAATTAATAACCGTAGATACGCACGTTTTCTAAGTGTTCGAATTATTATCACTATTGTTTATTGTAATTAGTTATTTAAATCACAATGAAATTTTTAAGGCATCTTATTGTCGTAAAACCATGACTCGAGCAATTTGTTATTGTTATTAATTTCACCGATGTTAAATAATTTAAAGTGAAATTATAGTTTAATTATTATATCACCTTTAGTTAGTTTTTATAAATAATCGCGTGATGTGTTTTCTTTTATCCGGTAAACTGTATTTATTTTAAGACACTGTATTTTTGTTAAATATTAGAAAGTCAATAACTATATGTTGTAAAAGAAACCCGAATATTATTAAATTCTTATTTACTGACTTTAAACACTTTCATTATAAAACAAAACACCCGAACTTTCACAAAATATTATTTTTAAGCACTTTTTCGGATTTTTTTTATTCCTCAATTTAAAGGGAGATTATATACCGAATTTACTCCTTTGCAAACACTTGTAGAAATTTCAACTTTTAATAAAGAGTTTTCCACGACGACTCTTATAACCGCGCACTTTTACGTTTTTCCTGGACCCCCGGTCTGTATCCCAACTGCCAACGGACTCCCAACGAACTCCCCTATACTTTATCAAACCATGGTGTTTTAAAGACTTCTTAAAGCTCTCCTTTCGTAGGAAAATGACTTCTGATCACCCAGACTTTCGTAGGGAAAAAACCCAAATTCGGTTCCTCCGTATACGACCTTTTGTCAAATCTCTGATAATCTCCTATCTCATTTTTTAGACCAAAATCAGCCTAGCATCTCTCTCTCGTAGGAAATCACATAAATTTTCTCATTGACATGTATTTATTTAAAAAATTTATGTACTTTGGTAATAAGTCATTGTTAATGTGTTTGTAATTAAGTTTTATGGGAATTCTATAATCTAAATATTACGTAAGAGCAATGTAAATTTTTATGGCCCTTTTCAATCGATAATGGGCCTTGTGTAAATAAAAGGCATGTTCGGATCTTCATTGTTTTTGAAAACAAAATACATGTGTGGTCGACAACCATTTCCTGCGTCCACTTTGTCAGTAACCAAGCTCAATTATGTGATCCTTTCAACGGCACGAATGACATAAAACGACCATTTCTGTTGAATAAAATCATCCGTAATTTGTCCGGTATTGTTACTTGACCCCAGACACTTAACAATACTAATTGTATTTCCTTTGAAATTGCAATTAGCACACCGAGCCATCCTCTCACATGCTCTACGCCCCCAACGAAACCACCATTTTTTTATTAAATTTTCTTCTAAAAATCGTCTTTCTAATATCTCCGCTTCATTTATAATTGATAACAATAATTTTCCACTGTTTTATGTATATTTTTCATTTTTCCTTTCGTCAGACTATGGTTAAGCATCTTTTCCTGCGATTTGCTTTAATTGTAGAGTGACCAAAATGTACTGCGGTCTTAGATATATAATTTTCTCAATCTCCTGTTTGTTGTGAATGGTGTTGTCAGAACAGAGTAATCCTTATACCGGTACCTATTCAAGTAGTTCCAATTAGTTTTCTCTTGAAATATTTGGTTCTAATTACTTCGTTTCACCGTTCCATCACCATATAAATAGGGTTTTCCCCCTTTCCCAGGTTATTATCTTCAGTTTGTGAAATTTTCCGAGATTCCACCCATTTTTTGCGATCATTCCAGGTCGGTTTTAATTAAATCGTCCCCTGGGACCATTCATGTTACGTTTTCCGTGCCCTTATCGGTGATATTTATTTTCAACATTCCCGTCTAAGATTTTTTTGTTTCAATTTAAAACTTTAGGCGCCCAAAACCTCCAGTTTTCGATCTCGCCTTATGTAAACACGATCCGGGGTCAATAATCCTCCAACTCTTTGTCTAAAGGTTTGTTTATTATACAGTTCGTTCACCCTTTGTTCCTGTGAGAATTTATTCAAGGCCGCTCAATCTGATCAAAGTCCACTAAAACTCTACACGCCTTTAATTTCTCTGATTGGTTCAGATTATTATTAATCGCTTTACACAATCCCTTATTGGTAGAATTTAAACTTTCTTTGTTCTCGAGATAATTATGATACGGGGCTTCCCTCGCTTCAGTCTTTATACAGATCTCTGTAATAGTTCCCAACTGCTTGGACAGATGTCGCCGAATGTACCGAATTCTCTACATAGTATTAAGGAGAAAAAAAAATTCTTGTAGGCTTCTCGTAGGCTGAAGGTTGGCATTCATCACAAGTTCATATTTACTATTTGATATTGAAGACACAATTACGAGTATGTCAACGAGTTCAATTAAATAATTCGCTACCTGCCTATGTTTCATTTTTGTGCCATATTTCCAAGCGGTGCATTGTGGATAACATTTTGTTTGTAATGTTTCTATTTTTAACGATTGAATTTTATTGTAGTGACAGTGTTGTTGAGAATCAATTCATAATATCGTAGCTGCCAGCAATGATCATTTTAAGTCTAGATTTTCTAATGTCCGTGACTTGACAAATATTATTTTATTATCTTCATATTTAAATCCTCACGGTAATGTGTGTCAAAATTTATCACTGAGAGTTTTTAAAAACACATTACTGAATATTCGTTCGATCTAGAATATTCAGAAAATAGGGATGGGCGGTAGGTACTTACACCTAAAATCGTTTTAAAATCCTTAAAAATACATATTGAAATTCAATTTCAATGAAAGCCATTAAATAGCACTAACAGTTTTATTCGACGCATATGAAAAATATTATGGGTTGTATGTACTTAACTACTTTTATTATTATTAATTGCTCTCGAAAATTTGGTACAATATCAATAGTACGTAGCATTTAACTTTAGATCCGGACGATGCGGGTTTTATTCATCTCATCTTCCAGACTTCAGATTCTTAGTCCTTCCCTTCCCTTCCTTCTCTTCTCATACACGCATAGATACTGTCTAATTTATACTTTACGGGTCCTTTCCTTCGCACTCTACTACAAAGCTACTACAATTACCAAAACTATGTTCTTAGTTCTTGGACTTCAGATTTCGTGATATAGTGGTACCTCGAGATACGAGTTTAATTCGTTCGGTAACCTTGTGTGTCAATTTGCTCGTAGATACGAGATCAAATTCCCATTGAAGTTGATTGAAAAGCCATTAATTGTTTGCAGACGGAACATGAAAAGGTTTTTCTCCACTGTGATTCAGAATGTGTTTCTTCAAATCTCTCTTATGAATACGTACAATTATAACAAGCAAAAATGTTTTTTACGCTGTGAGTCAGCCGGCCGTTCCTCGTATCTCAAACATTGCTTTTATTTCAAAGCAAAACTTCACTCCCTCGACGACTTGTATCTCAAATATCTCGTATGTAAGGGCACTCGTATCTCGAGGTACCACTGTATAATAAATATCTTGGACAAACTGGTCGCCGGGCGTACTGCACAGGGCCCGCAGATATTTTAATAGTACACAACTGCTGATCCTGTAGGTATAAATCGCTAGTGCGTCCTACTGGTGAATTTGGCATCCATCTCTGGTCAGAAGCGCCAAAATACTATAATACAACCCTTGTGCGTTTGATAGATTCTAACAAACATATCACAAACTTTAGAGCACAGGCGTCAAATGGCATCGTCGTTCTATCGGTATTTCAATGGAAGATGATCCGAGGAGATAGCGCCATTGATCCCTTCGTCACCGGTCACTTAAATGGGTATTTACGACTCGTTCAACAGCTCGGTTATGGAACGATTTGCCGGCTTCTGTGTTTCCTCAATCCTATAACATGGGTATCTTCAAGTCCCATGTTCACTCCTTCCTCTCCTCAAAAAGACCCTTCCCACAGCCTCCCTTACGAACAGAATTATTTTAAGGAATAAAATGTAAAAAATAAATAAAATTAAAAATACACGGTTTCGTAATTGTTCCATACATTTATTATATTATTTGGCAGGTATTCGGTTTACACACAATAATATGAAGTTTTGATTTGTGAGTTGTAATTTAGTAGTTGTACTGAAGCCCTAGTTGTGCTGGTTCTTCCAACGGATGAAGGTCGGGAAATTTTTCTTTTTGGCGAGTGGTGTCATGATAATAGTCTGTACAAAATTGGAAAGAATGAGGAATGTAATTTTACTAAAATAACTCATATCTAAGTATTCAAACATACGTAAATTGTTATACTGAGACAGCCTTTCAAATTGATCACAAAATGTCACCGACGAAAGCCGCCAAGAAATGCACATTCGAGAGTTCAACGATAAGACTGGGGAAAGATACGTTTTAAGATTTTCACGGCCAAAAGTATTTTCGTTATTTGTTTTTTGGGTTTTATGCCGTGTTGCGCTACCTCCTTCTTTAGCCAACATTTCGGACAGCGTTGCAGTGTCCATCATCAGGGCAGATCTGGCAGATCCGGTAGATGTGTAATTTTTAATGGTGAAATGTGTGCTTATTTACTTGGAAGCGATACCGTTGAGCTGGTTGTTAGCTGTTGAAAAAAGATAGCATCAAAACTGTCTTCGGTGCCACAACTAAAATTCAAGACCTACTGAGGTCCGCACAAACTTTTCCTCTGGAAGCAGATGGAGTGTATAAACTGGAAGAATGTGAGAAGGTTTATGTATGCCAGACAGAGCGGACGATCTTGAAAAGGATAGCAGAACACTTTCGTATTTGTAAACTCGGCCACACTGATAAATCGGCAATCGCTGAGCACTTAATCGAAACCGGTCATTTCTTTGAATTTGTTCCTGAGATCCTGGGAAGACTCAAAACTTATAGAGCACGCCTGATTACGGAGGCAATTGAAATCTACAAAAATCCATTTAATTTTATTAGAGACGATGGAGCTAAGCTCATTAGCTCTTGGTATCCGGTAATTGATGGCTACACCAAACCTAAACACAAAAAACCATGTCTAAGTATACAGTAATGCCAGCTCGTGGTAAACTATTTTGTTTTATATCTTTTCATATTAACTAAATTCGCTTTAACCATTGTAATTCTAATTCTAATATCTAGAAAAATCCATTAAATATTAATAGAGACGATGGAGCTAAGCTCAATAGCTCTTGGTATCCGGTAATTGACGACAACACCAAAGCTAAACGCAAAAAACCTTGTATAAGTGTACAGTAATTCCAGCTCGTGGTAAACCATTTTGTTTTATACCGTTATATTGACTAAATTCTCTTTATCCATTGTAATTCTAATTCTAATATTCTTACCATTATGATTTCTAATTTTAGAATTCGTTAAAAGATGGAGCCACTTCCGTCGGCAACTCGCAAAGGGACTTGCCCCAGACTAGCATAAATACAATGATTTAGTGAACTTTCTATTCCGTTCCGCGGCGATAACGTCACTGCAATGATGGACACTGCAACGGCTAAAGAAGGAGGGAGTGCAACACGGCATAACACCCCAAAAAAATAACGAAAAGACTGGGGAAGATTCGTGAAAACTAAAATTTTTGATAGTTCTATAAAAATACTGGCATTACAAAATTATTATTTTTTTTTAAATATAGTTTTAACTCCTTTATCACAAAATCATTATTTATTGTCAAAAGCTACATATTATTTGGGTGAGGGTAGGTACGACAAAGGTTGTCATTGTGTTAAGTGTTAATAATTATACTTTCGATTTTGGTTATTTTTTTTAACATTAACTGAAGAAGCTTTTGAGGAGAGAGAGAGAGAGAGGACCCGTGTTGTGGGAGGGAGAAAACTATGAGGCCGGTAAATCGTTTCCAAGCCGTTTAACTCGAGAACAAGTCGTAGAAGCGACCCGTTCTCATGTGACAAATGTCGTTCTCATATGACCTGGCGTCTTTCCCGACTGTGCAACGGTGCCGAAAAGATCAATGTCGCTTCTTCCTCGGAGCATCTTACATTGTAATGCCGTTTTAATGACAGAATATCTACCTGACTTACGTGCTCTAAAGATTGTAATCCGCTTGTTAAGATAGTAGAATCCAACAAATGGTCATCAATAAGTTGTTGAAGATTCTATCTCACCCTACCTGAGACGTTAACATATTATTACAAAATCATTTGAGATTCTCTATGCCAATTAACCATTTTGTTCCGTTTGTTTGTGTTCGTCTTCCAAAAGCGAGACAAAACAAATAATATTAAATTATCTAATCAATTCGTTTTTTAGGGTAGAGGCTTGTATTTTTTATTAAATATTTAATTGTACATTTTGTGGTCAATTTAAGAGACATCCATGAATACTACATTTAGACTAAGGAACTAAGGACATAGTACTACCTCGGACCAAAATTGTATAATATTATTCTGGGCGTAATTAAAATACACATTTATACTCGTAGATCTCGTGTATTAGCAGGGGTATTACTTATTTAGGTCTACAAAACCTAAAAAATTGTACCTATGTAATTTTTAAAGTATTCATAAAAAAAATATTAAAAAATCAATCGTAAACTAAAATGGAAATTAATAAAGTTGGTAAAAGGAAACTATACTATATAGATAATGGTGTGGCCATATCTCACCGGTTTCGCCCTAACATTTTCTCCCGCGGGTTGACTATTCGAAGACACCATTGTCCCGTCAGGTTGGTCAGACTGATCTGATCTCTCGGAATGTTGTCTCTGTAAATAATTTGCCAAAGCATTGGACAAATCCAATATGGCGTTTCGATTATCAGTTGATTCTTCCTTACTTTCAAGAACATCTTTAATGTCTCGTGTGTTAGTTTGCCATCCATCAACTAAATTTTCTTGTTCAGAATCTGGTATTCTTGACTCAATTGTTTCCTTATCAATGGATTCTTTTGGATCAAAAACATCTTTCTCAACATAATTTGCTTTTTCAGAACTAACAGGCAAGCTCTCGGATGAAGAATATGTTGAATCAATACTTTCGGACAGATCAGAATTTAACCTATCCGACATATTTTTTTGCTCTTCTATGTGATGCGCGACCTCATATCCGCTGTTCTTAGAATCTGGAGCATAAAGTTCAGTTGTTTGGTTGTTAAAAGTTTTTGATCCGAAAGTATGAATATTATTAAGTCGCTCAATTGATAGTGATGGATCAAATAATTTGTTTTCTTCTGCAGCAGTTACTTTCCCATGAAAAGTGAATGCTTGGGTTTTCGGCAACTCAGGTTGTCGATCAATCATCAATTCTGCTTGTTTAACTGGTTCGTCTTGCGTTTGAGAAACAAGTGTTGGGTTGTGCATTAAATTATTTTTTTCAATACGATTATCAGCATTTATTTGCTCAGTAGATAGCGACGGATCAAAAAGTTGGTTTTCTTCTGAAGACGTTACTTTCCCGTGATAAGGTAATGATTGAGTTCTCGACAATTCAGATGGTTGATTAATCGTCGATTCTGATTGTTTAACTGGCTCATTTTGCGTTTGAGAAACAGTTCTCAAGTTGTGCATTAAATTAGTTTCTTTAGCACGATCCTGATTGTCAAAATTAATTCTCGAAAGACCTTTCGCAGCTATCTGATCTCTTGGTTTACTTAATTCAGTATTCTGCTGCCCAGGTGACTCGCGGTACTGAGAAGATAATATTTTCAAGTCACCCTGCAGGCTTTGCGGTCCTACAAATTTGTCTGAGGCATCAACCCTCGGCACACCATGTATAAACGGTGCATTCTCTCTATGACCATGCAGAGTTTCATAAATTCCTGAATCTTCCGTTTGTCCACCATATTGACCATAGTTGTTGGAAAAAATGAATTGATGTTTTGGCTTTCCAAATTGATTAAATTGGGACTGATAAAGTTTTTGCGGTGATACAAAACCATTAAACGATTTTAACGGTCTCTTTTCATTGTGCATTATTCTTGACTCGCCTAAGCTATGTGGCCTAAATGTATCAATCCATGCCGTCGGATTTTGTTCTCCATAAATTTCTTTTGATTGGCCAGCGTTTTGCGCCACAAAAAGTTGGTCGGGCATTTCAATCGAACGATTAACGTAAACATTTTTTGATGGGCTAATATTTCCTGAAAACCAATTAACGGTAAAGTCTTCATTAAAATTGTCGTGATTTCCCATCGGTGTTTGGAATGCATCAGGACTGTCATTTGGTCTTTTTCCACCTTGTATATCCAGAGAGCCAAAATTTGATAAATTGTTCTGTTTGTAGGGCCCAGGTCTTTTTCTACCCGGTGTGTTCGATGGGTCAAGTTTTCCTGGTACAAAATTAATCTGAAGCTCTTCATTCGGAATTTTGAACTGTCTTGAAGGATAATTTTCCATCTGTAACTGGTCAAACATTTGTTCACCCGGTGTGCCACTAGGTATTTTTCCCTCTAGCATTTGAACCTTAAGTTGATTTTGTGGCTGTTCCGGGAACTGCGGATTATACATTGTTTGGTGTCCGCCAGAATGTAGTACAGACTCACCGTTTGGGTTATGAACACCGTGTGTTATTTCTGACTGACCAAAATATTTAGGCTCATAAAATGAGTTGAATAATTCTGGGAGTACATTTCTCCCTCCATTTGGCATTTGTTCATATAAAAACGTGTCTGTGGGTGATGTTAGGTGACCAAAGTTTTGTGACTCAAAATCGGTAAATGGCCTACCAAATGCACCATATGGCGTTTCAGTTGGTACTTGCTCATAAAATGAGTTAGGCCTCCCAACGGGCGCTTGTGGTCGGTTTTCATTATTTTGCAAGTTATACTGACCGTCAACACTTGATGCGACAGAAACACTACCGGGTATGTAAGGCTTATTTACTGGCCCATTAAACGAGATAGGTCTTTCAAATAGTTTTTGTGGCCTTTTAGTCGGACTGTTCATATCAAGAACTAGATTTGATAAATTTTTTCTCCCCGGCTTGAATATTAATTGGTTTTGTTCTCGCCCATTAAGTGCCTGGGGTATTCCAGTGGATTCTTGATAAAATGTAGATGACTTCTGTAAATCAGGTGGGTGGTTTATAATTTCAGAACTTTCTAGAATGTACAAATTACTGGGTCTAATTGGTCTTTTCTCCGTTACCGTGGAACCTAGCATAATGTTGTATTTGCCAGAATTCAGTAAATCTGTGGTTTCATAATTTGGTCGGCTTGGAGGTATTTTAGTTTCCAGAACATGTGGTTGTTTTACCCCTGTGTTTGGAACGAATTCAACTTCTGGAATACCAATTTCCTGTGATTCGCCAAACGTACCGGTATTAGATTGACCACCAATTGACGGGGAAACGATGTCATAAAAACTATTACCAAATCCAAGCATTTGCGGAAACGCTGATCGACCAGGAACTTGCGGGTAATTATATGGATGAATTATGATAAATTGAGGTGCGGCAGTATTTTGCGGTGATGAAGGATTTTTAAGACGCTCAAAATTTAAAGCATTCAAAAATACGATAATCGGAGGCGGTGGTGTAGACCTCAAGGCACATTCTCCATTGAGCAAATCGAGTTTTGCCTGCAGCCAGGATAGCCTGTCTGTCCCATCTATGATCGTTCCCAGGGTGTTACTAAGTTGGGAAGGAGAGCAAATTTCATTGCAAGAGGAGTCTCGCAGGGAACCTTTAGAAGTCCAGTACAGACATCTCTCACATTCAGGAGATTCTTCTTTCCGATATTTCGGCTTGATTGTCTTTGATTGTTTCGCAGTGTTTCCGCAAATCTTTATGCAGTGTTTGATATTTTCCAAGGATCTGAAATCACAAGATTCACAAGAGAGGTTGTTCCTATCTCTTTGGCTTATGCAATTGATGCATTTCTCACTTTTCCTTGAGTTTTCTAAAATGCAATTAGCGCATTCTATGTTACCCATTGATGTAATCACCATGGTGCTTTCCTTTGGTAAAGGGCCTTTAAGTTGTTCTATAGAAGAATCATAAATTCTTTCGACTGCGCTTACTTGGCGCTTGGTTAGGCGGGCATTTTTCGAGTCAAAGATGGACTGAAAAAAAAAAGTAATTAAAACAACGCACTGTAGGTATAAATTTAAATTTCCTGCAAGGTTTTATTTTTGAGGTAAAACTTCTTTACGCACGCTTGACTTTGGGAGTAAGCTGGTGAATGCGTGGCGAGAGCGTTACGAAAAGCGAGGCGAACGGTAGTTGAAAGGGAGATATAAGTTAGTCAAGATAGAAAGAGAGAGAGAGTTACGTTGCGTATATTACTGTAGGGGCAAGAGAGAGAGATGCGAGCACACATTTTCTTTCTCTCATAGCCAGTTACGTTTCGTATATCTAAGACACAGTGCAGGCCTATTGTTTGTATCATACTGTAGGAGCAAGAGAGAGCAGTACGCGCCCACATTTTCTTTCTCTCTTCCTATTACATAGATGGAGCTAAAGAAGTTTTACTTCAGTAGTGTGGTCTAAAGCACATTCGTTTTTTTCCATCCATTATAGGCTTAAGTAAATGCTTGTTAGCAAGATATTTTTTAAAAATTAGAAATAGTTTATTTTCCGATTTTAAATTCATACGTAATTTCTAAAATTGTAATCACTTTTTAGAACCTGTTGGAAGTCTTAAAAAGCCCTTTTGTGGTTTTCTAATATTATATCAGAGTTATCGAGCCATTTTGTGGCATTTTCTTAATGATTTTCTGCTACGCGAAAAGTATGTGTTATTTTTACAAATTTATTTTCGAGGTCTCCGGCGGTCAATGAATTTTAAAAAAAAACCTTTTTTCTTCACATGTGTTTTTCTCATGTAGAAGTTTTATTACATTAGTTCCACGCGGGAGGTACTGAGGAAAATAATTTACCTCAGGGCCTATATCATCTTAGGGGATGCTGTGTGGAGGATTTTTTTAGGAAAAGAAAAAGAGGAAGTTCAGATAAGGAAATAGGTATGAGGGGTGGGTAGGAATCTGGGGGTCAGTCCTGGAGTGACAGACGTATGAATCCATCCCTTCAACTGCGGTGCAAGGCAGTGGGTCGAGGGACTCTAGCTGGAGAGGTCAAAAGACCTCTTCAACAAGTCGATCCAGCCCGCCACGCAGCAGATGGACAGACACATCGGCCGCCAAGACCGTGACAAACCTCACCTCATGAACCCGGGCATCTCTGCTAAGTCAAACGTAGCGAACCACTTAGGGTGACCTACGGCAGAGGTGTTGGTTATCCAATAAATGGTACGGCGGTACCCGTACCCGCCTCCCAAAATGGGTGACTGTCAAGAAGCACCCCACCCGACATTATTATTGTCCACTAAATTAAACTTTTTTTCTTAAAACACTTTTCTTGTAACATAGCTTATTTGTTTTTTAATATTGTGACATTTACTAAACATGTAACTTCTTACTAAACTTTGAAGCATACAATCCTGAAATACCTTGCAATCCGAAGACGAAATAATAACGCAAACGAACATAACATTTACTACGTGAAGCAAAAGCCACATTTTGAATAAAACGTAACCGCTTACTACAAAAACCGTGGATTAATCCAACTAAAATTATATATTTCGTACAACTCAATCGCACATCGTTAATACTTTTATTTACAAGAGTACCTATTGTTTATATAAATGCGAATGCACTTAAAAATGCGTTTATGACCGATTTATTGTAAACGTGGAGCGTTCGTAATAAATAATGTTTTGGATAATATAATATTGACGGTGTTAAACTGGTTTCATCTAATTACAGATTAAAAAAACTAGGAAAAAAATATTCACTTGTTTTAATAAAGTAGGAAGAAACAACAATACAGTTTTCTTAAATTCCTACGTATAACGATGGTGGCTTAAACTATCTATGTGTTAAAACTAGACGCAATTCAATTGCATAGACAGATCAAGATGCATAGACAAATACAAACGTCATAGTAAACGCGTCCACTCTAAATTACCTAAAACAATGTATTTAGCAAACAGTGAAGTGATATTTTAACGTAAAACATAGTATTAATTAGCTAAAATCACAGTGAATTAGTAAATTCAATACAAAAGATTGTTAATAATCATAAAATTCAATCTATCATATTCAATAGTGCATTGTGTTGACGCGTGTCGTGTAGGTACACCGCAGTGACACCGTACTCGATACCGATACAGGCCGCGGCACCTAGCCGTTCGTACCGAGTGAACTCGATACTTGGAGTTTCATTTATACTCGCTACCTAATTATTCTCGCTACTCGCCGCTCGCTACTGGGATATTTATTTATTAATTATATATAATAATTACCACTAAAATGGCTTCAACAAGATCTACCTTGGAGCAACAAAAAATCGTGGACTCCCTCACGGACTACATCGACCGTAAACTGGGTGAGTTGAAAAAACAAATGTTCTCAAAATTCGAGACAGAATTAGCAGATTTAAAAAAATCAACACAATTCGTAAGCGATAGATATGATCAAATTAATGAAAAATTAAATTTAATTCTTGAATTACCGAAACAGCACCAAAAAATTTTAGAGGATTTAGAAAATAAGGAAAAAAGAATTGTTGCCCTCGAAATGAAAATAGCTGCAACAGAACAAAATGAATTGAAAAATAGCGTGGAAGTAACAGGCTTCAAAATTTCGACTGACGATCCACCTCAAGTAATTGCAAACAGAATCACTACTGCCTTCGGAGTAAGCCTAGAACCGGCGGACAAGTACAAATTTCTAAAACCGACAGACACAAAACCTCCGCGATTAATTTTAAACTTCAAAGAGGAAAATAAAAAAATCACTATGATGATTGGCAAAAAAAATACCAATGTATCCCTTCAGATTGCAGACGAAAATAAAAAAAATTACGTAAATGATACCCTGACGCCATATTACAAAAATCTCTTATGGATTACTAAAAAACGGGCCAAAGATAAAAATTTCAAATTCATCTGGTTCAAAAACGGAAAACTACTGGCTCGAAAATCTGAAGGCTCGCCAATTACTGAAATAAAAAATCATAATGAACTTGAAAGTAAAATCATATAATCTTGCCACTTTCTCGATAACCTAACCTAATCTACATTATAATATACACTTAACCAGAAATGGATCAATTAATTGAGATAGAATTTGATAACCCTTCACCCGATACCAGCACTACTTCAACAACTATAGACAGATCACCCTTTCCCCTTCCCCTGGATGATGAGATAACCCCACCACGAGATGTAAGGAAAGGAAGATGTACCAAATTGGAGACATCAAAATCAAAATGCTAAACACTGGACAGATACACCCGCAATGTGATGACTACCAACTACTTCTTCTGCATCATGGACTAAGCAGTGCAGTTAATATACCTACAAGTTTAGGATATAACGAAAACGATAGGATATATAAATACTCTTCAACATGGCTGACTACATTGAACACATAGACTCGGACAAACAGCATCACTGCACAAGTACTAATGACTTTAAACAATGGACTAACATCAATAAAAAAAAAATAGGATCAAAATATTACATCAAAACATTAGATCAAATAATAAAAACTTTGATGAATTTATATTATACCTCCAACAACTTGAAAATAATTTTGATGTCATCGTACTTACAGAATGCTGGGTGAATGACAAATATACACCTAAAACACTTGAAAACTGTAATACGTACCACTCAACGAAGCACAAATACCAAAATGATGGCGTAGTCATATACACAAGTAATAAAATCAACGCGACTATACAAGAAATAAACATCATAGACTCTAACTGCATAAAAATTACATATGATAAAGAAACTTGTATCCTAGCTATATATAGATCTCCATCCAAAAATAACATAACAAATTTCCTAACTGCACTAAACAGCACATTAACTGATCTCAACAAAATCAAAAATATCATCTTAGTAGGAGACCTAAACATAAACACTTTACAATATGGACACCCGCAAAGCTCAGAATACCTATCAATACTAGCGCAACATGGACTAGAACCCACGATAAATAACCCAACACGAGTCACAAAAAACACAAGTAGCTGTATAGACCATATAATGATCAAGTCAAAACTAAAATCCGAAACAATAGTACTCGAAAGCGCAATTACAGATCATTACATGACTATGATAGAAATAGTCACCGAAAACACAAAATCTGAACAACATAAAACATTTACAAAAAAAAATAACTGAATATCCAAACTTAAATGGAAAACATTTGTGAACTCGTCAAAAGGATTAGGAAATGTATTTATATATTTATTAGACTTAGAAATATTCTTAGCTTAGAAAACCTAAAAAGAGTGTACTATGCAACTGTTCAATCTATATTGCAATATGGTATTATTGGCTGGGGAGGAACATATGACAATATTTTAAATCCCCTCAAAATTGTTCAAAGGTAAGGTGTTGTTCAAAATTAAGGTAATCTTAAAAAACCGTCTAAATTTCCTACTGAAATTCTTTTTTCAATATTCAATGTGCCTATAATAGACAAAATCTATAAAAAATATTCAATTCTTCAAATTTACAAAGAAATACAGTTAAATACTCGTAACTTCCAATTCAATACATCAGCAAGATACCAGAAAACTATTAAAATTCCTAAATTTAATACTAAGCACATCCAAAATTCCTATCTTTATCTGGGCATAATCTATTATAACAACCTCCCATTAAAATTAAAAACCATCGAAAATATGCAGGAATTTAAGCCCAAATTAAAAAATTACCTGAAACTGCTATAAAAGTCCCAAATATGTTTACTTTGTATCTTAAAGTCTGCTATTTTATAAATCATTTATTCCTTCTTTTTTCTTTCATTTCTTAATTTCTAAATCTCTGAGTCTACTATTGTATAAATCTTGCGTTCTTTCTTACGTATCCTTTACTTACTTATTACAATAATTTTTGTTACTAACTTACATGATTCTTCCATTTATAATGATTTTTTAATTTATATTATGATTTTTTTAAACTCTTCAGGATTTTTATTTTTAAATTATACAAGATTTTTTAACCTTCTTATTATTTACAATAGCCGTTATTACTAACTTACACGATCATTAATTTACTAATTGAGCTAGAACTCCCTCACCAAACACAAGAGCATTGTCTCTTTATGGTGAGGAAAGGCAATTTTATTTTATTTTTTGTTAACCTTATGTAACTATGTAACAATGTAACTGTTGTAACTTCATATGTATTTTTAATAAACATTGCCAATAAAAAAAAAATATAAATTAAAAAAAAAAAAAAAAAAAATGTTCATATAGACCAATAGACGCTGATTCTGAAAAAAAAAAAAGGAAAAACTCAAAAAAATGGACTGGAATCCAATATACCAAATACAGAATGCTGAAGAAGCCTGGGATAAATTCACAACTACGTTAACACAAGAAATAAATAACTACACTAATATAAAACTTATAACACTTACACACAAGACAAAACAATAAAACTATGGATAACACAAGGAATATTAAACTGCATCCGTAAACGAGACAAATTACACAGACAAATTAAAAACACGCCATATGACATGGAACAATTTAATTTCTAAAAAAGATATAGAAATATCTGCACAAAAATTATAAGAGTAGCTAAGGACTACTATAGACAAAAACTACAAAAAGAAAACAAAAACCCAAAAGCTATATGGAAAATATTGAAAGAAGTAACATACACACAAAAACACAAACAGAAAAATAGTATCGAACAATTAAATATTATATTTTTTATTTTAACTTTATGAGTAAACCCTCAAGTTGTAATATTTAAATAAATGAAGACAATATAAGCGAAACGCATTTGAAAATCTGGAAACAGAAAAATCAGAAAAACATATTGACACCTCTGGGACTCGAACCCAGGAAGAGGTCCTGGGTTCGAGTCCCAGAGGTGTCAATATGTTTTTCTGATTTTTCTGTTTCCAGATTTTCAAATGAGTTTCGCTTATATTGTCTTCATTTATTTAAATATTACAATTAAATATTAATTCAAAAAAAATAGATATCAATACAAATGCAGAGATAATAGCGAACCATGTGAATAACTTCTTTGCAAATATAGGAAAAGTTTTAGCAAACCGTAAAACACAAACACAAACCAACCGATCAAACATCAATACACAACAGACAAAACTAAGACTTACAATAAAAACAATTACGGAGGAGGAAATTGAAAAAATAATCGATAAATTAAAAAACAATATTGCACCGGGATTAGATGAGATAACAACAGATTGCATTCAGAAATTAAAAAATGAAATAATAAAACCAATAACACACTTAATCAACCTTAGTATAAAACAAAGCTGCTTCCCTAGTACTTTGAAACAAGGACTGGTGATCCCTATTTACAAAGCAGGAGACAAAAAGGAAATAAATAACTATAGACCAATCACATTATTAAACTCACTATCAAAGATCTTCGAAAGAGCATTAAAAAACCAAATTATAAAATACCTTGAAGAAAACAAATTAATCTCGGATAAACAATACGGATTTAGAGAAAAAAGAGGTACCAAAGAAGATTTAGAAAATGTAATAGATTATATACATAGCAACCTAGATCAAGGGCAAAAATGTATAGCGGTATACCTAGACTTAGCTAAAGCCTTCGATTCAATCTGCCACAAAACCCTATTTAAAAAATTAGAAAACATTGGTATCTTAGGCAAGGAACTCCAACTAATGAAAAGTTATATGAGCAACAGAACCCAACAAGTTAAAATTAATCACCATACTAGTAAACCACTGCCAATTACATATGGAGTTCCACAAGGAAGCATACTAGGGCCCGTGCTATTCACTATCTACATAAATGAACTTTGTAATTTGGAAATAGACAGAGAAATAATTAGTTATGCGGACGACACAGTATTACTCTTCAAATCTAAAGACTGGAACAATGTGTATAATACAGCAGAATTAGGAATCACGCGAGTGAAAACATGGTTAGACACAAACATACTTACATTAAATATATCGAAAACAAAATTCACAACGTACAGTATAAATAGCACGGGACAGCCAACAAATAAAACAAACACCATAAAAATACACGATTGTTTAAACACCAAAAACTGCGACTGCCCTGCTATAGTAAAAACAGACCAAATAAAATATCTAGGAATCATAATTGATCATAATCTCAAATGGGCACATCATATAAATCATATTACCAATAAACTCCTCAAAACAATTCATCTTTTCCTAACCATAAGAAATATATACAAACTAAAACAAATGAAAACAATATATTTTGCACTCTGCCAATCTATAATAGAATATGGAATCATTGTTTGGGGAGGAGCAACAAACTCAGCTTTTGCTCATATAGAAACCACACAGAGAACCATCTTAAAGATTATACTAAAAAACACAGAATGACTGACACAGACCAAATATTCAACATGTTCGACGGACTTGATATACGACAATTATACATAAAAACACTTCTTAACTATATCTTTGACCAAAAACACAAACTCCAACAAACACAAACCATTAATAGACCAGTTAGACAAGCATACATACAAAACTTAAAAACACCGACGATAAACACAAGCTTTGGACAAAGACATCACAAATACCAGGCAATAAAAGCATTCAACCATCTTTCACTCCATTTAAAAAAAGAAGAAAACAAAAAACTTTTCACACTCAAAATTAAAAGATGGATTAAAGACCAAAAAAGACAACTTTACAAAAAAATCACAACATAAAAAAAAATATATAAAAACACATAGACATAAACACCATTGCAATACTCACTAATATATAAAACCTTTTAATTTCACTATCGGTTTATATGTATCTATCCTATTTATATAGTTTTATTCTATTGTTTTATTTTAGTGTTATTTTACTCTATTTTGTTTTGCTCTATTTTCTTTCTTTCAATTCTCATATGTTATTGTTGAGTCTCTTTTTTCTTTAGTTTTTATTTTATATGTATCTTAAAAAAAAAATTAAAAAAATAAATCATATCAAACTGTAAAATGAGGTCCTCAGCACGGGTAAAGCACCCAGTGAGGCTCACATTAGTCAAATATGTAACACACATGTATAAATCAGGTGAATCAAATAAAAAAAAAATAATAATAAAAAAAATTCAATTTATTCATTTTTAAAACATTACAAAAAAAATTTCAAAGCGTTTTAAAAGAGATAAAGTATTAAGCGCCCTTGAGGTGATTTTTCACAAAAACGGCGCTATATAAATCATCCAAATATTATTATTAAGATTCAAACATATTTAAGCAATTTATACATTAATGAAGCACAATGATACTAACAACAACAAAGCTTGTTGTCTGAATTGTGCTTCATTGATATTAAATATATTGATATTCGAAGTGATTCTATTTAACAACAAGACAGCATAACCACTGGCAAGTTAGTTCTGCAAGCCGGGAGATAAAACAGTCTATGCTGTCGGTGACGGAGATAACAATCGGGAACATAGAAACTAATTCTCTCCATGATAGCCGAGTTTTCGAACCTTCCACGAAACAGTCTGAAGAAATGTGTTACAATGAGCACATCCCTTCTGACCCATAGAAGGTTCAGAGCAAGCATGCCCAAGAGAAAGTGGCTAGGGTAGAGCCACGGGTAGTAGCAATACTTCCTGAGGTAAAGAAATCTCAGAAATTTCTTCTGAACCCTCTCCAACATGAGGGAATACTTCACTTGGTGTGGGCTCCAAACCACCGACCCACTCTCAAGCCTACTAGTGTGAACCCGGGTGTCTCTGAAGTTTCTCGCAGTGCGTAGGACGAAACCCAACATTCTCAGTGAAGTACTACACGTCATTACGATATGAGCATGAAAAGTTAACCCACTATCAAACAAAATACCAAGATCTTTCATAGTGGAAACACGTTTTAAATTTAGAGCTCTCATAGTACACCGGTAAAATAGTATACCGTATCATAATATGCTCTAGTGAAAAAAAGAATGAAACATTTAGAGATATTGAATTCAATCTGATTCCTTTTAGTCCAGTCAACAATTCTATCAATGTCCAATTGTCGAATGCAATTCTCTAAAGTTTGTATTTTCAAGAAAAGTTTTAGATCATCAGCGAAAAGAAGTGACCTGAAATGCAGAATAATTTCCGTTATATCATTAATACAAATCGAAAAGAGAAGTGGTCTTAAATTAGAGCCCTGAGGTACTCCTGAGAAAAGAAGAAATAATTTTGATAAGAATATTCCATATGATACAAATTGTTTTCTATCAGTAAAATAGCTGGCAAAGAATATAAGAAACCGGAAAGAAAAACCTATGGTTGACAATTTATTTAATAAGATGGTTTACGGTGTCAAAGGCCTAATAAAATTCAATAATAATCGTGTTAATCGTGATGAACTCTTCATTTATTAGAGTTTTTATCGTTTATTCTTGACTAAAATGATAACTATTAAAACTCATTTACATTGTTGTCTGTTATTACTTGTCATTATTATATAATACTAGCTTTTCCCCCGGCTTCGCTTGCTTATTAGGGGGTTTCCTACTCCCCCCCCCCCCTCCCCGCTCCCACCCTTCCCCCTCCGCCCCCACAATACCCTTTACATTCATTTTTCAAACAGCTCGCGTGCCACCTATTAAAATGTAACAATCAAATATGCGCAGTTTCGCATTTATAATATTAGTATAGACATTTATAATATTAGAATACTTATCCTATAATAATACTACTAATAATACTCCTTCGATGCAACTGGATGGAGTAACATTAGCCAACTGTGATTCATTTAAGTATCTGGGCTCACTAATCCACAGAGACGGAGGATGTGCAGCGGATGTCATCCATAGAATAGGTGTGGGATGGATTAAATTTAGATCCGTAACAGGAATATTGTGTGACTCCAAAATGCCTATAAAACTGAAAGGAAAGATATACCAGACTATTGTAAGACCCGCAATAATGTATGGCTCCGAATGCTGGACTATGTACAACTCCTACACTAGGCAACTTGAAACAGCAGAAATGCGAATGCTTAGATGGTTGGCAGGAGTATCACTAAAAGATAAGATCAAAAGTTCACGCATTCGTGGTAGCCTGGGTGTCACAGACATAAACAGTAAGCTGGAAGAACGACAGTTGAGATGGTATGGACACATAAGACGGAGACCATCAGACCACACAGTGAGGCAGGCAATGTCTATGGAGCTTCACCGACAGTCATTCAGAGGAAGACCGAAGAACTCCTGGATGACTCAATGTTCCAAAATTCTTCAGAGAATCGGCCTGGATGAAGGCGATACCCAGAACAGAAGATATTACTACCTGAGAACGAGAAGAGCCGACCCCAACAGCCTACCTAGGCAATGAGTTGGGACAGCGCAAAGAAGAAGAAGATTTATAATATTAGAATACATTAGTATTTTTAATTTATTTCAATTTTTACTATCAAAAGGATCTCCATGGTAACCTAAACAAATAACAAAATGACAGCGCACGTCAAACAATTACTTAGCAACGCTTTGCTTTTTGTCCGGTCATTAAACGTATAATACATAATTTCATAACGCCAGAGCTTACCAATATATACAGCCTATATTACTCACAAATAATGTAGTTTTCTATTAGTGAAAGAAACTAGAAAGTATTTAGAAAGAATTGAAAGAATTTTTAAAGTCCATTCAGTATTTATTGCGTGAAAGAGTAACAAACATCCAAACAAACTTTCGCCTTTATAATATTAATAGGATATTGGTTTTATGGCAAGTTACAGGGAGAAGTTAACCCCTTTGTCTTGCAAACTCAATAATGTCACCTAATGGATTTTTTTACCCAATATTCGGGTACTTACACCTGCGCTCCTCACGCTAGCTGTTAACGTAAGTGGCGCCATCTTTTGGCATTGCTTTAATTCGGTTCTACTTATTACCAAAGTAGATTAGTGACAAACTCCACGTACGAAAACGGTTTTGTGTAAGGCGCGGCGTCAGATTTGTATTCGTAGTCGCATTCTTAAATTTCAACCGTACGGACGCTGGGGTATTAAAAACGTCAGACTAGCAGGTAAAACCCGCTTCCGCGGGAAAACTGTAGAATGAAAACTTCATGAGTTCTCTTTTAATATTATAGATGGCAGCACTTCCGTTTCTATTTATTTGAGAATCGAGTGTGTTAACGTATTAATACTGTTCGATGAAGTAGTTTTAAACAAATGTATTTGTTTATTGTTATGTACACAATTTTACAATATTCGTGTCCTAAATATTAAAGATCCTGGAGCAATATCAACAATAAGCACAAATCAAAAAATCATCACCAAAAACTTTATCTTACTTACTAAAGCCCAGGCAAAAATATTTAATTATTTATAATTAACCCCACAAATGTTCTTTACGTACATGTTTTTTTACAATATAGAAAGAAGAAATAAATGTAAAATTATACTACTTATATGTAAATAAACCAAAAGAAAATAATACATATTAATACAAATTCAATGAAAGCAATGAAGAAGAAACAAACAGAAAAAAAACTGTAATACAGTGGCCTTGTTAAAATATGTACTGCTAAATTGTTTTTAATATTATTCGAATATATCCCCATTCGAATTACAATATTTTATCTTTATCTTCACAGATTATTTCAGTAATCGGCATTATCATACTATCGATTTCAATGTTTTTTATCACCATTATAATTTAAATTTATGTATATTGTAAATATCATCAGGTAATAGTATCATAATTTTAAGTTAATAAAATGCGGTACATCAAATGCATGTGAATAAAATACTAATTCGACGAAATAATTAATATAGAATACATTACATTGCTTATATAAAATTCTGTTGAAAATTTTGAAATAACTCATAAATGAACAAGTAATGCATATAATAATTACCGATTTTTCAATTTTAAAGGATATTAAACAAAAATATAGCTCGGAGCATGGTGGGTACTTAAGTTGTAAAGAGGTTTCAAAGAATATGTTATCAGTTATCATGAAATAAATATACAATATATTACATTCCTTATATAATATCCTGTTGAAAATTATGAAATGACTCAAATGAACAAGTAATGTATATAATAATTACCGACTTATCAATCTTAGGATATTAACACAATAATATAACTCAGAGCAAGGTGAGTACTTAATCTGTAAATAAGTTGGTGCGATGAATGTGTTTGAATAGAAAAAGGAGCTACAATAACCAGCGAACTATTCCAAAATCTGATCATGAAAGGAATATATATTCATTAATTTTTTTCCCAGATTTATACAGGGTGTTAATGGACGTACTTGACTTACTTTAACCAGTGATTCCTGACATTATTTGGAGTAAAAAATGTAAATGAAATTTTGGTCTCCGGTGACTTTTTTTGACGACTTTTTTTTTTCAAAATTTTTTTCTTCAAAATCAAACAAAAAAAAAATTCTTCCGCATGTCGTCACTGGTCACTCAGCCGGATGTCCAAAGAACCCCTTACCCCGCCTCCAACTGTTCAACAACTACCATTTTTTTACATTTTTGTAGAAAAAAAAAAAAAAAAACATCAAAAATGTCACCGGAGACCAAAATTTTATTCACATTTTTTACTCCAAATAATGTCAGGAATCACTGGTTAAAGTAAGTCAAGTACGTCCCTTAACACCCTGTATAGATATACTGTAAGTATATTTACATGAGATCTCATGAGTATATAAATATTCGATAACAATATAGTAGAATGTGAGAACATGATTAACAGGCATAAGGACAGAGTGAAACAGAAGTCAGACAGATTGACGTTTTAATCGTTGTAGGTCATTGGCATTATTTATTGTTATGATTTTTGAGTTGTCAATTTCCTTTAGTAAGAAACGCCGTGAAGATGTCCTCGTGTATTTAAAGTTATTTTCTCTAGCGAATCGTTTAGTTTGTCCTAGGAGGAATTTTGCTTTTTCTGTTAGATGATCCGATATATATATATAGATGTTCATTTGGCATCTTACGATAATCCTAGATCGATATGCTTGGTGTAACTCTAAGTGACCAACTCAGGTACGGGGGCTCCATCGAAACCAGAGTTAAGTTAGCCTCTCAGAAACTGGGCGTACTGTACAGGGCCCGCAGATACTTTAATAGTACACAACTGCTAACCCTGTTCAAATCGCAAGTGCGCCCCACGGTTGAATTTGGCAGCCACCTCTGGTCTGGAGCTCCAAAATACCTAAAAAAAATCCTTGACTCTGTGCAGAAACGGGCGATCCGTTTGACAGATTCTCCCATCTTAACAGACGGACTGCAATCTTTAGAGCACAGGCGTCAGGTGGGAATGCTGTCCTTGTTTTACCGGTATTACAATGGAAGATGCTCCGAGGAACTAGCGTCATTGATCCCCTCGGCACCGGTGCATAGTCGGGAAACACGCCAAACACGCGCCCAACATTTGTACACGGTTGACATTAGTCACATGAGAACGGGTCGTTTCTATGACTCGTTCTTGAGTTCAACGGCTCGGCTGTGGAACGATTTGCCGGCCTCTGTGTTTCGTCCCTCCTACAACATGGGTCTCTTCAAGACCCATGTTCACTCCTTCTTTTCCTCAAAAAGACCCTCCACATAGCATCTTCAAAGATGACATAGGCCCTGAGGGAAATTGTTTTTCTCAGGGCCTCCTGTGTGGAGTTAATGTAAAAAAAAGATCGTATGTGTTTAATTTATTAGTGCTGGGAGTTGTGGCCTTTTTATGTATGTTTTCATTTTGTATAAGAAATTATCCCGATCTAGTGTGTTATTAAAAGTCGCAATGATTGATCTGACATTTTTTTCTTCAATTTTAGGCCCCAGTCTATAGATTTTTTTATTGCCGAGTTCACATTTCATGAAGAGTCCTCAAAGTTGATAATTTTTGCTGTTTTATTGAGAACTTCTAAATAGTTATTAGAGATGGATTCCGGAATGCCTCTTACTTCAATATTACATATTTGATTCATGTATTCTAGTCTGTCAATTCTGACGTCTTGTTGTGAGATTGTATTTGTTAAAATGTAGTTTTGGTTTTTTTATTTCAATTAGATCCATATTATCTTTAACCTGTGATTGTTCCATAGAAATCGCACAATTTTTTTAGATCTTCCTGTTGATCCGCAATAAATTGGAATTACTTTAGTAGATCATTGTTTTGTATTAATATTGCTTCATATTTTTATCGTAAATGTTTAGTTTCTTGTCCACAAAAGAAATCATTGTAGTTTTAAATTTTTCAAGTTCCTTCAAAAATATTTCCAAGGTTAATCGCCATCTGTGAATGATGATACTAGATTTCCACTGGTTACTGACTGTTCGGTTGTATACTGCGCTATTTGAACTATTTGTTTTTGATTTTGGCAAAAGGTGTCAGATCTTGATTGATTTCAAGTTATTCGTAATAATTTTCTGTTTAGTTGATTTTGGAATTTTAACACACTTTTTACATTTTCATTGTTGTAATTGAGATTGACTTTTTGCCCCTCGGTGAGAGGTTTCCGCTACATCCGCATACAAAACGTGATATCCATCTTCACATACACAGAAAAGAGCACTTTTGAATGATTGTTCCTTGAAAGATGGAACACAATTTTGTAACACTTTTGATCCTTACTCTATAAAGTTTGAGAACTATGGCACCGATTGTTGCGATTGTGATACAAGCTCTCGAGAAAAAAAAACTCTTTTTGGTGCAAAAAAACACACTTTTGTGAAAATAAATACACTGGGACGCTTGGGACAGTCTTCAGCGCAATCTTCGATTCAGAGGAATTGATTACTTTTTAGTCATTGTCTGCTGTTTATGTTGTTATTTCTTAGATAATTTGAAGAAGATACATAAATCTTATTTCGGTGAAGGATAAATTGTTCGTTTTAATCACGTTCTCGGTAGGTATGAGAATAGGACGATAATTTAAAATTTGCTTTTTTTAATTTTTTTTTGTATATCCCTCGGAACCTGTGTCATACTTGGAATGCTGTATCTCAAAGGGTAATAACAGTACTCAGAAGAGACTCACAAATTTATGAACCAAAAACTGAGTTCATTTGGTCGAAATTATTTTAAAAAAGTGAACTTAGAACACGCTATTTCTGAATCGAAAATGACGAAATTAGATTTATTGTGTTTTTAACACAAGTAATTTAATATATTTTTATAATAATTATTATAACTGGGTTTTACCCGTGGCGAATGTTGGGAAAACATTTAATCAGCGAACGTTCAATGAAATTTAATCCCTGAAAAGATTTTAAGAAATGATATTTTGAATAAGCTGGGTAGGTAACGATATATTAAAATTTATAATAACTTTTACGGTGAGGCAAAATAAAAGAGAATTTTTTTCCCATGGCACGAAATTTTTTTCATTACTACGGCAATTCCAAGCTACTCCCACTTTGTCTTATTTGCTCTTCCTTTGTTAAATTTCTGTATTTTCACTCTTGACAACGCATTGTAAATTGTAAACAAAGAAAAATTGACATTACCAAATTTGTCTACGTTTTCATCACCAAACATAACTATTTCGATTGTTTGTGTTGTGCGTTAGTCCTGCGTGAAAACTGGTTCAGTGAACTCAAATTTGTTTTGAATTTATGTGTTTTCAAAATCGGAATTATTTGTGTGAAGAATTCTGACTAACGATAAAGTAGGTAGGTACCTACCAAAAATAATTAATAATTGTGTGAAGAATTCTGACGTTAAAGTAGGTGGGTACCAATAACATAATATTTTAACAGAACATTATTTTAATTTGGGAGGCGGGTGTGGGTGCCGCCGCCCCTGGAACAATTTATTAGACAACCAACAGCACTGCCATAGGTCCCCTCCACTTCCCCAGGTGGTAGGTCTTGGCGGCGAATTCGTTTGCCCACCTACTGCTTGGCAGACTGGATAGTCCAGTCAAGGAAGGAGGTGTAGAGTGCGTGAGCAGGAACCTAAGCGATTCTTTCAGAAACTTGTTTAGGGTGCTTAGGGTGTGAACATACTAAAAGTCCTGACGTCTAGGTGGTGCGCTAGGGGGGGAAGGGAATTTTATTTGAAAGAAGTTGTAAAGAATTTAATTCCCTTTTAGAATATATATATACATCTGCAAATTAATGAACTAGTAAAAATTTACAGAAATTTTAAGTTTTTTTCGTAAAATGTCGTCATTTTCAGAAAAGCTGTTTTTATCTTATTATTTATTACTGACACAACTTTTGCTTGTTCGCCTAATAATATGTGTGACCACACTTTAAAGTCAGTTATTAAATAAGTAGACAAAAATCGTATTACTTGAAAATTTTTATATTGTATATTATAATGATAATGATGATTATCTCATGATAATTTAATCATTTGATCATCTAATTATAAAACTCATTGTATCACTAATTGGTTACGCATTGCAATATGTTTTGTTTGTTCGAAAATTTAAATAAATATATATCACAAAGATGGTACTTACTCACTCCTTGGATTTAACAGAGACACCTAAATGGATTGTTTTTAAAAATAGAATCTAAAACAAGAAAATAACTGACAACTGTCTGTTACTTGGAAAATTTTCATCATTGTGAAAAACTTATGAATTGTGTATTGATTGAGAAATTTCATCTCTTGTTCAAATTTTCAAGTCACCTAAGGATTGCATTGACTGAAATTAATTATTGATTGGATAAAATTACGGAAGCCTCCAAGCATCAAGATCTACAAAACAAGGTTGGTGGATCTGTTATTTTCCCTGGAGCTTCTCTTTGTGCCATCCTTTGTGATATATTTGTTCGCGCAAGTAGAGTTTTTTCATAATCATATCTGTGAGTATTAGGCTCAGAGGGTTTATTAGGCTCAGAGGAAATTTTTATACATCTCAAACTCATATTATAATGCATAATTATGGTCCTTCGATTACGGATACGTTCTAGCAAGGAAATATAATAATTTGGAAATTCGGTTTACGTAATTTTGGTAAATTTCGGAATACCTTTATTGTATTGCTAGTTCTAAAAATATTTCTTGGGTATTATTGGGAATTTGTGTATTAATTGAAAAATCTCATTATACTCTATAGAACTTATTATTGTCCTACCCAAGCCTGATAATATTTACAGCATAAATTTTATAAGAAAGGTTTCAGATTCACGTAATTCTTGGTGATTTTCTTGAAATACCTTCCTCTTATAGAATTCCTTGGTGATTCGGTTTTACGTACTTTTGGTAAATATCGACGTGCCTGTATATTGCGGGTTTTAATAATAATGCTTGGATGTTGGCGAGAATTTGTGTAATCAATTGACAAATCTCTTTAAAACTCCAAGGCAGCTATTAATAGCATATATGTTTTCGTATTTTTCGGTAAATTTTCCGAGGTACCTATAATTATAAAGTTAAACTTTTTGTGTTATAAATTGTTGTATTTCTTTAAAAATGTTGAGGATTACGGAAGAAATTTCAAATGATCAATATGATCGAATGCTTATTTCGTTAACAGCAAAAAAGGAAAAACTTTTTTCACGTATTAATGATCTATTTAACTTGACAAAAAATGTCTCTGATTTCGATTTTAGGAATAATGATCCTGCATGGTTCAGACCGGATTAATAGATGAAATGTACATTCAGTTTGAAAACATTATTGACGATATTAATTATCGTCAGTTGACTTTAAATCCAGGGTTTCAACCGGAATTTGAATCTTTGAACGCCTTTGAGGATCTGTTTTTAACGGTCAAACGAACTCGTAATCAGATACTAGCCTCGGCACGTACATTCTCGACTCAGAATAAGCCCCCGAAATCTTGTATGTTTTGTAAAAAAACTGATCATGCAATTACTGCTTGCTCTCGATTCAGGGCGGTGAGATCTCCACGAGCCCGTTTTGACTTTATAAAATCAAAACATTTATGTGTATTTAGTACATCACATACTGTAAATTCTTGCAAATCAACGCTTGTGTGCAATGTGTGCAAAAAATCGCATAACACCTTACAAAACTTTGGTAGTGGGAATAATTTAAAATCAAACACTCACGAACATACTTCAGAAGTACGAACCAATGAGGAGAAGTCTTCCCCCCTCTAGTGTCATCCAGTAACAATGGAACGGGTAATTGCAATATGCAACTAGAGGAACCTTTGCACGTTAGCCCTTCATGCTTATTGCCCGCCAAAGTAACGCTTATTTGACTAGTTTACTTTCAACTGCTCAAATATATGCGAAACTTAAAAATGGTAAGAAAATGATTGTTCAATGTTTAATTTATAATGGCTCGCAGAATAATTTGATTACGATAGATTGTTGTAAGTCGTTGAATTTGCCAATAATTCCTTTGAGTAATTCTTTTGTCGAAGAAATTTGTTCAGCTTCACGACCAATCTTCGGTTACGTCTATGTAGACATTGAGTCGCGCGTGTATCCAAATAATAAATGTAATAAATAATAAATGTAAAGAAAGTAAAGACGTAATTATAGCACATAAAAAATATGGTATTTTATACGCAAAAAACATAAATTTTGAAGAAAACAACACAATATATATTAACGAACAACTGACAAAATTTAATAAACACCTACTTTACCTAGCTAAATCGTAAAGACTTGGGTACAAATTTATATGGGCAAAAATGGAAAAATATGGATGAGATAAAACGAAACGTCTCCAATCTTACTCATAAGGAATGCCAGAAGACATCCCCTCCGAATGAAGGATAATTAAACCACATAGCAAACTACTATCAACCTTTCAAAATGTCTGAAGAAAACTATATACACGAAAATTATAAATGTAAGAACCCATGTGAACTAAATCACCTATTCAAAAATGTTAATTTCTCGATCTTAAACATGAATATTAGGAGTATAAGGAAAAACTTTGATGAGCTCTGTGTACTTATTAATAACCTAGATTTTTCTCCAAGCGTAATTGTTTTAACTGAAACTCAAATGAAAGAAGTAATTCCATATAACTTACCAGAATATACAACAATTTCATCTGCCTGTAAGCATACTGGTCATGATGGAGTTACTGTCTTCTGTAATAATACTCTGAAAAATGTTGCCGCTGAATTTATTGAATTTAAAACAGCCAATGCAATAAAAGTAACTTTTTGTCAAAACAACTATAAATATCACATACTATCCATACATAGATCCCATTCATTAAATGATTTTTTATTTGTAAAACAACTAAAATCTTTTGTTAGTAAACTTGATAGAAACAATTTCACCTTTTCCATTATGACGGGAGACATTAATATAAATATTAATGATAATAATACAAATGTAAATTGTCAAAATGAGTATCTTGATTGTTTATCAAGCTCTGGACATATGTCATATATTAACTCACCAACAAGATTAACCTTAAGTCACTCGGCATGTTTAGACCACATATTTGTCAAGTCGCACAAGGCGGTTAATATCATCTCTTCACTTCTTAAAACAAATATCACAGATCATTACCCGACCTTTTATGGATACCATTTCAAAAATACTTCTTTAAACCGAAATTCTGAAAATCTAGAAAAATTAGACATTGATTATGAAACTCTAAACTCTTTACTTCGGTCAGAAAACTGGGAAAATGTAATATCAATCGAAAATCCACATCTCGCACTAGAGAATTTCTATAAAACTCTAAGAGATCATACTCTAAAAAGTGAATGGAACATAGTTGTCACTAACAATATATATAAAAATATTAAGCCTTGAGATAAATTATATAGAGAAATGTTTAAATATCAAATAGATTGCAAAAAAAATAATCTCAGAACAATGCCTTATCTGAAACCAAAATATCTAATGTATCGTAACTTACTCAATAGGCTGATACGAAACTGCAAAAAGAAATACTATAGTATACAAATTGAAAATGCTAAAAATAATATTAAAAAAACTTGGAATATTATAAATGAATTTGCCAACAAAAAAAGTATGTCTTCAAATATTGTGGGGTTATAATAAATAATGAAATAACTAACTAACTAACTAACTAACTAACCATCACGCCGTTTCCCCGCAGGGGTAGGCAGAGAGGACGGACCGCCAAACAACTCGGTCTTGGCACACACTCTTTGCCTCACTCACATTCATACATCGTCTCATACATTCTCTTCTATTATTCTGACTTTTGACATGACCCGACTCAAGTATCTGATTCACTTGATCGTGCCATGTCTTCCTCGGGCGTCCCCGACTTCTTCTACCATTCACATTCGCGTCGTATATTCTTCTTACACTACTTCCTTCGTTCATTCGCTCTACATGCCCAAACCATCTGAGGGTCCCTTTCTTAATCTTACTCATTATGCTTACATCAGCCTTACATTCTTTGCGGATATCCACATTTCTCACACGATCATACATTGTTTTACCACACATACGTCTCAGGGATCTCATTTCAACAGCATTCAGTTTACTTTCATCCTTCCTCTGCCAGTTCCACGCCTCACTGCCATACATCAGGGTAGGTACCAGGACTCCATTGTGGACTGCTAGCTTCGCTTTTTTTGACAGTTTTTTATTAGCGCCAACGGCATTCAGTCCACCATTAATGGAGTTACCGGCATTCACCCTTCTTTCAATATCTCTTTCAGCCTTCCCATCTCTCGTAAACATACTACCCAGATACACAAACTCATCCACCTGCTCCAAATATTCATCATTCACAACTATGTTGCATACTGTTTTCGTACTCTCCCTTTCAAACACCATGACTTTAGACTTACTTACATTCATCATTAGCTCATTCTTCATACATACTTCGTTCATCCTAGATACGAGAGACTGTAGATCTTCCATAGTGTTAGAAATCAGCACCGCATCATCAGCATACAACAGGCAACATAATGAAATAATAACTAACAAATCGACCATTGCAGAAAGCTTTAACAAATATTTTACAAATGTAGTAGACGTAGTACTTGAATCATCCGACATTGATGTTAATGATGCTTATACGGAGACATCTCCTCAATTAGATTCAAATAATGATTCAATTAACTCTATAGAATATTTTTCTCCTGTTACTTTTAATGAAATTGAAAAATATATTTATAACCTAAAACCATCCAACTCTAAGAGAAATGATGGACTATCTTGTGATACGTTAAAAAAAAAACAACGTGTCTTAACTCTGAGGGAGCGGGCCGTATCGGCAGAGATGGGGCGTGAAATGAAAGGCGTCAAGTCGATGTCGTGAGTCCGTCTTTATTGTAGCTACGTAGCGAGGTCGGAGCTGAGCGGAGTGACATTGGAGGACCCACCACTTACCCGCCCTGGTATAGGTAACAGATGGTTACCCCTTCAAGGCTCTTGCAAGGACTCTAATTTTTTTGGTGAAAACGACTCTACATTTGATAACGAAACTAGACCTCCAATGTCCCTGCATACGTTGTTAGTAAGCAGTATGCAAGTGCTTAGCGGGAAATACAGATACAATAGGTGTTAGTATGATAAAATATAGGCAAGACAATGAGACAGGTTGGTGAAAGTTCACGAGGTGGCAAGCGCTGGGTGATTGTATCCAGCGTATCCTACAAGCACCTGTTTGGGAAGAAGACACAGTAGATAAGTAATAAGGGAATGGCAAACGGTTGGGAGTCCTCTTCAATCGATTGGCAGTCCCAGCAAGAATGCCCATGACATTCGGTCTAGTCGTGAACCACACTCAGCTTCCGCGCCCCTTAGCCGGTTCCTCGGTGATGCCTCAAAGAAAAGTAAATGGGAGATTGGGGGGAAATACCCGACGACCCTAAGGAATTCAGCGTCGAGTAGCCGGAGGCAAGGCGAAGGAGAGCCGAGGTCGCCCCCCCCAAACCTAAAGCCTGCACATGTTGCTGGGGGTGGCGCAATTAATTTTAGAGGACACCGTGCCATCGTCGACCGACTCCTGTTGATGCAAGGACGAGGTCTAACGCACCCCCAGAAGGGGAAAAAGAAACATAACAAAATAAATAGATGCAGTTCAGTTCAGCCTTCTGAACGAAGCGAAGTAGCATTGTGAGACTAAAAACAAAAAGAGAACAAAGAAACCAAAACAAAATTAAAAAAACAAAACAAAGTCGAGTATGTTAGTTGAATCAATAGTGTTCCTTGGAATATGAAGCTGGAAAAAAAAGAAGATCACAAAAAATTGATGAAAAATAATGAAAACAATAAACAGGTATCTCGATAGAATATCGTGTAGCTCAGCTTAGTGAAATCTAAAATAAACCATGTGAAAAAAAATAAAATAAGCAAAAAAGAGGTAAGTCACAGAAAAATAAAAGAAAAAGGAACAAAATGTATACAATAGAATAAGAAAAAGGTACCTAAGATAGAGATGATATTATAACAAAAAAAATATATATAAACAGATATAAAGCATAAGACATAAAATTCTAGCAGTAGATGTAATAAAGTAAAGAGAATGTCCGTGGATTCAAGAGCAGATACACCTGGTACCTACATGATTTTACAGCTAGTCAGCGACTCTAAGATCAGGCCATCTCTCTACCCAGACTTTCGTAAATTTCCTCAAACACTCAAAGTTCACCTTATTCGAAACGAGATCCGCGTTCCATGCTGGTCTCGTAGTAACTTGCAAGCCATCGAGCATTTCCTCTCGGGCATCCGTCAAAATCTCGCAGTGCCACAGAATGTGCTCAGCTGTTTGATCAGTATTACCGCAAGCGCAGTTAGGATGGGGTGATAGAGAGAGACTATGAAGTCTCCCTCTGAACTCCCCATGACCGGACAGAAGTTGGGTCATATGATGATCCTTAGTGATGTACGCCCCTTCCATTCTGAGTTTAACTGACGGGAAGAAGGAGAAAGTCCACCTTCCCGTATTTGACCTATCCCAACGTTCCTGCCATTCTCTCAAAGTTCTTTCTCGCATCTCTCTAAGAAGTCCTGGGAGGGAAACCGCTCCACCTGGTATTAGCTCAATACCATGATGGGTGGCAGTTCTTCCTCTCGTTAGAAGCTTCTTTGTTAACACCTCCCTAATTTCAAGATCGATAGGCAAAACGCCGGCCAAAACTGGCAAAGCGTCCGAAGCAACTGTTCTGTACGCACCCGAAAGCGCCAGCAAGGGGACTCGCTGGCCTCTCTTGAGCGCCGAGAGTATGAGTGCATTCTCCAGGCGGTGCTCCCACACAGAGGCCGCATACGAGACTTGCGCCACGTAAGCCCCCCTGTATAGGAGACGGAGCGCTGGAGATCGCAGTCCCCACTCAGCAGTAGAGATTCTTCTCAATTTCAAAAAGAGGGCCTGGGCCTTACTTGATACGCTTTTAGCATGGGTCAAGAATGAGGACGTTCGATCCAAAGTGACGCCTAAGTATTTAGTGTTCTCAACGAATCGGATGTTGGTATCTCCCATTTTGATGGTGGGATTTCTACTTCTATTGAGGTTACCCTTCATCAGGAGTCCCATGGTCTTGTGGGGAGCGAAGGTCAGACGATTTCTCTTTCCCCATTCTAAAGTCACACTTAAAACCTCTTCAGCTTTACTCTCAACTTCCTTTCTGCTGTTCCCCGAGACCAGATACAATTTGTCATCAGCGTAATCCACCGAGATACATCCTTCAGGCAAGGGCAGCCTGGAGGAATCGTCAAACAAAATGTTCCAAAACTCAGGTCCAAGGATTGAACCCTGAGGACAACCCATGTCAACTATTCGTTCAATCAGGTAGTCTCCAAAAGAAAGGATGACCGTTCTGTCGCAGAGGTAATCAGCGCAGATCTTGAACAGATTTTGTGGACATTTCCTATTTTTGAGCTTGACTAGTATCATCGGCCACCACGCATGATCGAAGGCACCAGTGATATCGAGGAAAATTCCAATTACGTACCTCTTTTGGCAAGCCATCACCCAGTCAAGCGCATACGTGATGGCGTGCTCAGTGGACATACCGGGGACAAAACCAAAATGCCGCTCGCAGGGTGGGGATAACGTTTGACGTAAACGCTGCCTAATCAGTTTCTCCAGAATCTTCCCCAGGACAGGTAGCAGGGTGATTGGACGGTACGCCTTCACGTCCGACCTTGGTTTATCGTTCCCCTTTGGTATAATCCTAAGCACGCCCCTCTTCCATTCAGAAGGGAAAGTACCTCTTCTCATGCATGTATCCATCACTTGGAAGAGCTCCTCCTTGGCGTGGATCCATACTTGCTTCGCTATTATTCCATTGAGCCTATCATACCCTGGTGCCTTCTTAAGACCCAAACCCTTGATTATCAGCTCGATTTCTGCTTTAGTTACTGGTGTCATCCTTACCTCCTGGGCGAGGTTTCTCGGTAGGAGCCGTGACAGATTTCTAATCTGTTTGTGGTGGTCGCTTTCCCCAATTACTGAATCTACAGGAACTAACTTACCCAGAAGTGTATTGAGAGTGGATGCCACGTCCACACTTTCAACGTTCCTTCCGTCCTTTTCGGTTATTACGCTAGTTAAATACCGGTCAGAGCCTTTTCCCGTTTTTTCAATGGCGCTGTGGATATCCCACGGGTTGGCGTTACCCACTTCTTGTACCCAATTATGCCATGCGGCTCGTTTCGCTGAGAGGACGGCCTGTTTGAAAGCTCTACGGGAGCCACTGAGTCGTGACTGGAGGGCGTGTGTCTCCTCCTGCGTACACCCGCCACGTCTGGATACGCCCAGGGCTCGATAGGCTCTTTTGTAGGCCCCTTTCAGTGAAGTCAGCTCATTCGACCACCACGGCGTCCTAAAAACCGTCTTTGGGTTTGATCTTCCCAAGGACCGCTCGGCAGCTGATACCACGGCTGCATTAAAAAAGTTCCCCAAATTACCCGGATCTCTTGCTGCTACATCATGAAATCCCCTTAAAGTATCATGTAGAGCTTCCCCAAAGTTATCCCAGTTCGCCCTGGTGGTTTTGAAGTTCCAGGAGGATCTTGGGGCTTCCGTCTTTTTGACACCCACCGTGAAAGTTATTAGCCTGTGATCGGAGGCAATAGCGCATTCGTGAACCTTCCATTTAGATATCTTGGCCGCAACTGATCCAGAGCAAAGAGTAAGATCAATGTTGCTCTCACCATGTGTATTAGAGAAAGTAGAAATGTTCCCTGGCTCGTTAATCAGAGATAGACCTTGCGCCGCAATAAGGTCTTCGACGGCGTCTGAGCGTTCCGTCCGGTTACTATAAGTATCAAACCACAATGGTGAGCGAGCGTTAAAGTCTCCTCCTATAACTACATTACGTCCTTTAAGCGCGTTTAGTGCGCGCGTCAGGCTCAAGATATGAGGTCCCACTGGGTTCCCGTACTTAAAATAGACTGAGATCAATATGATCTCAGTGTTTCCGAAATTTAGAGAGACACAGGTTTGGTACTCGTTTGACAGTCCCACCAGAAGGAGGGGGCTGATCAACGAAGTGTTGACCAGAACACCCGCCCCCGGTGCTGTGCCAATTTCGAGTACCGCACCCGGATAGCTTATTGGCGTTCTACCTAACCGGGTGTATTGCTCCTGAATGAGTAATATGTCAATGTTTTGGTCAGTCATGACCCGCAACGCCTCGAGCGTGGCCAGTCGGGACCTCTGCAGGTTGATCTGACCTATAGAGAGAAAAGCGTTAGAACCCATAGTCAGTCATGCGAATCTGCGTTTCCAAAGCAGCTTTATGGGCTGGGCACGTTCTGTCTCCTGTTGGGTGATTCGCTGGTTTTTTAAAACGCGTGCAAGTGGCACAGACAGCGGCCTGTGCTTTCTTGGGGCAAACGTCAATGTCATGGCCGGTTTCAGCGCAGTGACGGCAGGTGGTCGATTCTTGCGTGCACGATTTGCTTATGTGGCCGTACTGTTGGCACTTGAAACACCTAGTAGCTCCCAAATAGTCGCGAGTGCGGCAAGCGTTCCACCCAAGAAAGCATAAACCATTGTCAATCAGAACTTTTCTTGCCTCGGGGTGGCAAGTTAGGATCATGTGCGTCGTACCCTGGTCCCTCTTGCCAAAGAGGGACACTCTCCGCATTGTCCTGAGATGATCCTCCTTAGTGAGAGGGCACTTACCTGCGAGATTGTTTTCAAAAATCTCCTCAAACAGTGATGGATCCTGTGAAGCCTCTCCCTTCGGGACGTCATATAGGACTATTTTTGGAAGGCGTCCTTGCGGGTTAATCATTTTGATCCCCTTGGCAGTGAGCTTGTCTTCTACTTTTTTAATATTTGTGATGCCTACTGGGGTGGTGGTTTGAATGGCAAACCCTCCTCCCTTGATTTTCCTTGTTCGTACAACCTGAAAACCATCCTTCTTGGGATTCAGGACCGTTGTTAGTTTTTTCTGTAGGTCTTCGGATGTGCAGCCCTCGGGAATCGTTGGGTAAAAGAGGACCGTCGGTTGGAGAATGGGGGTAGGTCTCTCCATACCATTCATAAGGATCAACTTCGACGGGGGGGCACCTGAAGCTGCACTCGCGTAGGTTTTTTTTTTCGGGTTATTTGCCAGTGGCCCTGGTTGGTTGGCGCTATTCGCTATTATCTTGTCCAGTTTTTCTTCGAAGCCTTGTTGGGTTTCAGCTATCTGTGCGAGTGTCTGCGCCCGGGAAGTAGCAGCTGCGTGGGAAATAGCAAAGTTGGAGAGACTTTTTTTGATATGTTCGATTGAATCCAAAATAATTGATCGGTCCTCTTTGTTCATTTTATTTTTGCCAGCAGTGATCGTTTGAGATATCAAAGTCAGGTGAGACCAAATATGATCGAGAGTATCACTAGATTGCGCAGCAGCCTCGTTTGCGATAAAATTTGGTAGTGAATCTTCTTCCCTCAATCTCTTCCTATTTGCCTGATTCGGGGATTTTCTCAATGGTACTTCAGAGGAGAATTGAGTGGCAGCTCTAGGATCATCCTTTTTGGTTAATGAGCGGTAGGCCGAGGATGATTCAGCCATCCTGCTTCCATGTACGCTGCTATAAGGCGACGCTGATCTGTCACTGGCTACAATAGGTTGTAAAGGCTCTTGCTGAGTGGAGTCCTCGTCGTCGGAGTCCGACGACATTTTTCCCCACTTAATTTACAAAAAAAAAGAAAAAGAAGACGACTCTTTTTTCGTTAGCTTGATGCAGTACAAAATTTAGAGTATGTTAACAGTTTGAAATTTACAAATATTCCCACGGATTGTATTTACAGATAGGATTGATGAAAAACCCCGCGGTGAATCGTCTTTTGTTGATTTATCATAAATTATTTTAAAATCCTACCGTCACTTGAAATTTATATATTCTAATAACTTTTTTGTTCCGCTACCGATTCGAAGTGTCTTTTCACTGAACGGTTGGATTTTTCAAAACGCGTTTAATGATGTATATATATATCCCGGAACGGTAACAAATTCACGTACTAAAAAGTATATTTAAAAAAAAATAGTGTCCCACAAGGTTTAAACTTGACCCTTTTAAAGCTTTTTGTCTAAAATTATGGCCTTTATAGGTGTTTTAACTGAGTTAACACTTGTATTACTATTCACTATATCTATGTTAAGAATCTACACTTCTGTAACTTCACTGAAACGTCACTTTCGCCTAGAAAACTAAACTTCAGTCACTTCACGTCGCTTTGAAACTAAATATTGTTATTATACAAAAGTTGATAAAGTATCACTTTTAAAGCTAAAAACTAGACAGGAAAAGGTTTTTTGTGACGGGGATGTTGTCCCCGTACACGATAGAACTAATATTTAATTGATTATACTATGATTTTTATCTTTTTAACACAGAAGAGATTTTAATAATAAACGTCAAATAGACGTTAAATTTTTTAGAAAGTTGATTATAAATCACTTATTTTTCACTGATAATTTACACAAAATGGTTTAATGGGGCAGGGGAGAGGTCCCCTAAGCGGTGTACCCGAAATAATTGGTTGATGATCGATTTTTACCGGTTTTCTATTAAATTAACTGTGGAGATTGTTGCGTCGCTGCGACCAAAATGGAGGCTTGAACTGAACTGAACTGAGTGACAGTGGTGCCGTTAGTGTGGCTGCTGCGTGATGATGAGTGAAGAAGGTCAGGAGACTACGGCGGTGAAGATCACAGGTCTTCAGGGAG
The DNA here is from genome assembly GCA_929108145.2 of Limnephilus rhombicus. Taxonomy (NCBI): domain Eukaryota; kingdom Metazoa; phylum Arthropoda; class Insecta; order Trichoptera; family Limnephilidae; genus Limnephilus; species Limnephilus rhombicus. The sequence goes on along the minus strand of OV815291.1, from coordinate 46,485,504 downwards.
CCGGCGTGTTGCTCTACACCATGGCGGTGTAGAAGTGACCTTGGTCCAGGCGGTCGACCGTCATCGTGTTGACGAGGTATGGCGGCTGTGTGGCCTTAGAGTCGACACACACACGTGACGCAGGAAGGAACCTTGAGAGGCGATGAGGATGCTGGTTGCTGGCTCGTTGCCGGTTGTGGTTGCGGATTGTGGTTGCTGACTTGTTACCGATTGCTGGCTCGTTGCCGGTTGTTGGTTGGTGAAGTTCCTCGAAGGTGCTGGAAACGTTCCTGGTGTCACACTAGATAAATGTTGTTCACTTGCTGGCTGCGCAGGGCGATATCAGCCCGCGTGGGCGGATATTGCGTAGCGACACTGAATCACTGCCCGGTGTATAGATGTCGAACCATGAATGAAGACTGAACTGATACTCAGCGAGCAAGCGCCTGCTTATATACTCGCGGCGAGTAATTACTCCAACGGTAGGCAAGGCTGGGTGAATTCACGCAAAGCTGAGAAATCTCTCGAACCTTCTGTGGGCACTTGTATGGTACAGCCACACGTTCTAGGCCTTTCGCGTAAGTGACGGAATTATTATTTACGAGGCGGCGCGGCCGTAGAAACTGACTGTAGGTATTTCGTAGTTTCCAGCGTGTTCGGTCGGAGTTCAGTGGCGGCGCAATTAATGCGGCACAAGTGGCCGCCACAACTCCATTGCAACATATTTTTAGTATATGCCTCAAAAATGGTCATTTTCCAGAGCAATTTAAAATCTCCACTATAATACCTATTCATAAATCTGGAGATACTTATAAATTAGACAATTATAGACCAATATCTCTTGTTTCAAACCTCTCGAAAACATGCGTGCCACAGGGGTCAATCCTGGGTCCGCTGTTATTTACACTTTTTATTAACACTGTTACTAAATGTTTAATGCATTGTTTATTTCTTTTGTACGCCGATGATATAAAAATATTTGCCATTGTTAGGAATTTAAACGATTGTCTGCTCATCCAAAGCGACTTAGTAAGGTTCGAAGCATTTTGTAATGAAAACAAAATTTACCTAAGTTACAACAAATGTAAACAAATAAGCTTCACTAAAAATCACAACGCTATTATACACAATTATTGTATTGGTAACTATTTACTCGAGCGCGTTTACTGTATAAAAGATTTAGGGGTACTTTTTGATTCTAAACTCCATTTCCATGCGCACATTGAGAATATTGTGAATAAAGCTTACTGCATGCTAGGATTTGTCATCAGAAACAGCCGCGAATTTCGAAAACCGGAAACTTATCTTCTACTTTATTACACGCTGGTCCATTCTCAACTTGAATACTGCACCTCCATATGGACACCACTTTACGGTGTCTATAAAGACAACATTGAAAGTATTCAAAAGAAATTTCTGCAATACCTCAATTACAATTACAGATAAACGGGGGTACATAAATATGCTCTCGAATTATAACGTCTCCACTCTAACTAACCGCCGAACATTCCTTGACCTAATGACTCTATAAAATCTGCAGCAACATTATTGACTGTCCTGACCTACTGAAACTAATAAACTTCAAAATACCACCCAGAGTAACAAGGCTTAATGACTTATTCCACATTAGCCGGACGCGTACAAATGCTGGTGTCAGGGATCCAATCAGAAGAATGTGCGAATCGTTTAATCAAAATCAAAACCTCAAGGATTCCGACTTATTTTTTGATACACGCAGTACTTTTAGTAGAAAATTGAAGGCTGTTTTCCTACAAAGTACAATAATTTAGACATTACTTGGTTTATAATTTTAACTACCTTTCTTTTTTTAAATGTATGTATGACATTATTTTTTTGTGTATATATTTTTACCATCAAAATTCCAAAAAAATTTGTAAACTTTTATAAGGATATTGCGCACATTTTATTTTTATTTTTTTTCATCTCTCTATTTGTAAAATAATATTCTTATGTATATACATACGTCTTTTCCGTATTTAAAATTAAAAATATTTGTATATGTTTTTATCTGCTGTTAATGTTAATTCGTGAGAAATAGTTTGGATGCAGGTGAATTCTCTATTAATTGTTTTGTATATTCTTGTTAATTGACATCTGTATCTGTATTTTCTCCTTAATAATTTTTTTTTTTTTAAGTTGTACTTGAAAACCTTCCAAATTATCACCGCAGTGCGGTGGACTTCACTGTTGGTTCTAACAATGCCTCTAAGGTGTTAGACCTCTCGTGGGAACCAGTTGATGACAGCTTCTTCTTTACGACTTGGTATGTTCAGGAAAAGTGTACGAAGCTGAACATACTCTCTATAGTCGCCCGCTTATTCGATGTCCTCGGCTTGGTCGCCCCCATCATTTTGTACGCTAAATTGCTCATTAAAGTGCTATGGCTGTGCAACATTGGTTGGGATGATACCCCCCCTTCAAGAGAGGTTATTCAAAGGTTCTCGTCACTCATACAGGAATTTCCTTTAATTTCTACGATTAAAATCCCGCGTCATGTTGGTGTCCTAAAGGACAGTACCGTACTCATTGTCGCTTTCTGCGATGTGAGCCTGAATGGTTATGGCTGTGTGATATATTTACACACAACTGATCCATCTGGGAATATTACCGTGAGATTGTTTTGTGCAAAATCAAAGGTCTCTCCCACCAAAGTGACAACACTCGCTCGTTTGGAGCTGTGTGCCGCGGTCTTGATGTCCAAACTAATACGGATGGTTCAAGATAATTATCGTTCGCGTTTTACTATTGCAGGGACATACGCGTTTTCAGATTCTAGCATTGCGCTTTCATGGATACATTCGTCGCCACATCGATGGTCGGTGTTTGTTTGTAATCACGTGGCTCAATGTTAGGAGAATTTACCTCCTGAGAATTTTTATCATGTCGCTATTAGTGAAAACCCTAGTGAGTGCCTTTCACATAGCATGCTTCCTTCCTTCACACGAAGTATGGTGGAACGGCCCATCATGGATTCGCAGCCCACCTTCGGAATGGCCAATAAAACCTTTTCATCTCACAAATACCGGTGAAATGCCTGGGCACAAAACTAATGTGCTCACTGCAATAGTTGAGTGTGAACAATCGGTCCTGAGTCAGGGGCGTGCACTCCATATAGGCACATAAGCACTGCCTACCCTACCATATTTGTAAAACATAAGCATGTAAATAATTATTATAATTGATTAAATTATTGCTAAAAATAAATGCATACTTTCAAAAATAAGCGCGAAAAGGCTGAGCAACTGAAACTACGCGAGCGCCTCATCAAACAGAATACTACAAACAGAACTGTCGTTTTGAATTTGCTTCTATGAGTTTTTTTTTTGTTAGTATTAGGCAGTGCTTTCTGGAACAAAATTAGCAAATGGCAATCAGTGACGACAGTGACATCAGTTGTTATCTATTTCTATCCACTAGTTGTCTTACCAGCAGCAAGCGCACTTAGCGAAAACTTGTACGAAGGGAGTTATTTGTAGTAAGTTTTTTTTTTAATTTATTTTAATCCATCCTATTCCAAAGAAGGGTGACCGCTCCAACCCGGCCAACTACCGCCCCATAGCGATCACATCAGTTCTGTCTAAGGTGATGGAACGTGTGATCAACGACAAACTGCTCACATACCTCGAGAAGAACAAAATTATTAACGACCGTCAATACGGATTCCGGCGGAACCGCTCGTGCGGTGATCTTCTCGCGTATGTGACGCATGTTTGGGGGCGATGCCTGGAACGTTTCGGTGAGACCCAAACGGTTGCACTGGACATATCCAAGGCCTTTGACCGGGTTTGGCACCGAGGACTTGTCAACAAACTGCATTCTTACGGACTTCCCGCATCCTTGTGTACGTGGATTGCCGACTTCTTGAGGGAGAGGTCGATTGAGACGGTAGTCGATGGTTTCACCTCTTCCTCTCACTCGATAAATGCTGGCGTCCCGCAGGGATCGGTTCTGTCTCCAACTCTGTTTTTGTTGCACATCAACGACCTTTTGTCATGTGCACCAATTCACTGCTACGCGGATGACAGTACAGTTCATGATAGCTTTTTGTTTGACAAGCCCCCAAAGGGCTCACAAACTCCAACAGCTCGTAAGGCTTTGAAGCAAAGAATGGACGGTTACCTCGAGAGTGTTTTCTCTTGGGGTAAAAATAATCTCGTTGAATTTAATGTTTCAAAGACCCAATCTTGTCTGATTACGTCTAAAAGGGATCGCAATGAAAATCTAGTCTCTTTCAACGGAAGCAATCTTCCGAACAGGCCCTCCATTGATTTGCTTGGTGTAACCCTAAGTGACCAGCTCAGGTATGGGGGCTCCATCGAAGCCAGAGTAAAGTTAGCCTCCCAAAAACTGGGCGTACTGTACAGGGCCCGCAGATACTTTAAAAGTACACAACTGCTAACCCTGTACAAATCGCAAGTGCGCCCCACGGTTGAATTTGGCAGCCACCTCTGGTCTGGAGCTCCAAAATACCTGAAAAATACCCTCGACTCTGTGCAGAAACGGGCGGTCCGTTTGATAGATTCTCCCATCTTAACAGACGGATTGCAATCTTTAGAGCACAGGCGTCGGGTGGGAATGCTATCCTTGTTCTACCGGTATTACAATGGAAGATGCTCCGAGGAACTAGCATCATTGATCCCTTCGGCACCGGTGCATAGTCGGGAAACACGCCAAACGCGTGCCCAACATTTGTACACAGTTGACATTAGTCACATGAGAACGGGTCGTTTCTTCGACTCGTTCTTATGTTCAACAGCTCGGCTGTGGAATGATTTGCCGGCCTTTGTGTTTCCTCCTTCCTACAACATGGGTCTCTTCAAGACCAATGTTCATTCCTTCCTCTCCTCAAAAAGACCCTCCACACAGCATCCCAGATGACATAGGCCCTGAGGTAAATTATTTTCCTCAGGGCCTCCTGTGTGGAGTTAATGTAAAAAAAAAAAAAAAAAAAATCATTTCGGCGGTTTTCCTACTGCCTACCCTGATCAAAAACTCTGTGCACGTCACTGTCCTGAGTGAACTGGCTCAGCGTATATCCACATGCGATAAACTTTTAAGGATAGTAGTTTATGTCCTCCGATTCGTAAAAAAGGTATCACCTTCCTCTAAAAAAGTTATGATTCGTTTTGTGCAGAGTGTTCATTTTATAGAAGATTTTGCTGCACTCCAGAAAGACAAATTTTCCATATACAATTCAAAAAAGCTTCGGAATTTATTAGTTTTTCTCGATGAGGATAATTTATCACGTATTGGGGGGCGGCTTTCTAAATCGGATTTACCATTTGAGGTTAAACGTCCGGTTTTACTTCCTAAACATGACTGTGTTGTGGATCTTATCGTTGATCATTTCCATGTTATGTACTTTTATATAGGCCCTGGACTTCTTATGTCCATCTTACGGCAGCGCTATTGGATATTAGATACCAGGACTGTTATTAGGGCAAGAGTGCGGAAATGCAATTTCTGCTTCCGCTTAAATCCATCGCATCCTACACTGAAGATGGCAGATTTACCTTCATATCATGTTGTAGAAGCAAAGGCTTTCGTTCACACCAGTGTAGATTACGCAGGTCCCCTCCGTTCACGCTCGCTCGTCTGAGAGGACAATATTCACAAAAGGCATATATCTTTTTTGTGTGTGTGTGCCTTGTAACCAAGGCCATTCATATTGAGTTGGTCTTTGACCTAACTTCAAATGCTTTCAGCACTTTCAGCCGTTTTATTTCTCGGCGTGACCATGTGTCGTTCTTGTATTCAGATAATGGCACCATTCATTCAGATAATGGTTCATCCTGGTACTGATAAAATTATTCGCGTTACGGCGGTAAAGACAAGATATGGATTTTTTTAAAAGGTCCTGTTGTTAAATTATATCCCATCCCGCGGGTTCGAACTCGGCATGCGCAAATAAATTTTATTTGATTAATTTGTGTTATTTCACAATTAATTCATTTAAAATAGTATATAGTATATTTGCGGCATGTTCCAGAGTGGAAGATACTATCAGTATCGCCCTGGTGTAAGACCACCATTCAGAATTGAAACGTTGCTTGAAAATGGCTTTAGCCGTGTTTGGTGACCAGATCTGAATAGCCAGGTACTTCCCAACCTTCCTCTTCCCCACCTCCTTCCCCTCCCCACTACCTTCAGCCTCACAACATACCCCAATTGGGGATGCCATAGTCTCACTGGCTCCAGACGGGAGCAGTTGAGATTCTTGTGCGGTATTCACTGTAAAAAAAAAAAAAAAAATTTCGGACTTAACCATGACATTCTTTATTTAACACTTAGTTGGCTTAGAAACATGATATTCTTTATTTAACACTTGGTTGACTTGGCAACATGATTTTTATTTTATTTTTAAACATTTTTCAACTTAGTGATTTTATCCTTTTCCTAAAAAAAAATTCCTCGAACTTCCAAGGCGGGGAGCATGGTTACGCATTGCAATATGTTTTGTTTGTTCGAAAATTTAAATAAATATATCACAAAGATGGTACTTCCTCACTCCTTGGATTTAACAGGGACACCTAAATGGATTGTTTTTAAAAATTGAATCTAAAAAAAGAAAATAACTGACACTGTCTGTTTCGTGGAAATTTTTCATCATTGTGAAAAACTTATGAATTGTGTGTTGATTGACAAATTTCATCTCTTTTGCAAATTTTCAAGTCACCTGAGGATTGCATTGACTGAAATTAATTATTGATTGGATGACATTACGGAGGCCTCCGAGCATCAAGATCTACAAAACAAGATTGGTGGATCTGTTATTTTTCCTGGAGTTTCTCTTTGTGCCATCCTTTGTGATATATTTGTTCGCGCAAGTAGAGTTTTTTCGTAATCATAATTTCTTGGGTATTAAGTCCAGAGGGTGTGGGGTTATTTACACACCTCAGGCTCGCATATTATAATGCACTAATCTCAATAACACCATTTTATACTCTCAACTTTATGTGGATTCACGTTTTCATCCAATTTGGATGTTTGGAAGTTTTGGAGTCGTCGGAGATGCAGTACCGGATTATCCCTAAGGCAGAGTAGGCAACTGCTTAGGGGCCCCGCATCGGCTAGGGGCCCCGCGTCCCGAGAAAAAATGACTTGCTTCAATTAGTGAGCAACGAAGTTTTGGAAGAAGTCAGCTTTCAAGATGTTTTAATTTTTTTATTATTAGGAACATTTATAGGTTAATAACCCTAGGTACACGCATTAAAGAAAACAACAAATTAAGAATAATAATTAGGTTATAACCCAATAAATAACTAATGTTCACATTTGCCTGCCCCAAAAAGGAAAAATCTCCAATATGTGCTACCTGCACCTTCTTCAGAAAACCGGCTTCCCCCAAAACTGGAGCTCAAGACTGCCCCGCCCGCCAAGCTGCTGAAAGACGTGAACTTTCTCGGATAAATTTTTTAGGTTGAACCTGAATAATCGTTCTGAGAAAAATTCCTTCTCAATGTACTATCAAAACGTTCGTGGCCTAAATACAAAACTGAACATTATTCGCTGTAACGTCAGTGTATGTAATTACGACTTTATATTTTTAACCGAAACATGGCTATCTGAAAATGTCTGCTGAACTTGGACTTTTTGACTACAACGTTTTCCGTAGTAACCGTTCTACTTCTTCTGTTATGTGTAAAGGTGGTGGAGTGATGATATGCGTAAACAAAAAATACCCCTGCCATATTCTAGAAACATTTAACCCGTCTAATCACAGGAGACCCAAGTTGTCCCAAAACATCATATGCCGTTATAATAACAGGAGACCCAGATTGTCCCAGAGCGAACGTGCATTATTAAAAGTTAGATATCTCTCTTCCTGTCATGCGAATATTTGTGATTTCTTTTATAGTAGAAACGGAATAAAATAATGCTTCTCATTGTCTTAAAATTATATGAGCTAGGTTGTTCAGATATTTTACAAACCCGATCAAAAGTGACGGTTTAATTTTGTGCCAATTTAGGACGTATCACACATTTAATTTTAAAATAAAATTGTATGAAAGTGATAAAAAGTGAGGTGACAGTTTTATTACAAATTTTGTTTAGAAAAGGAATCTGTTATTAAAATTTTGGATCTATTCTATTTTAATTACTTTAATTCAAATATTCGCAGGCATGCATTTTTTAGCCAATTTACATTTCCAATATTAAAATTTTAATATTTTGAAACAAAAATGTTGATTTCTAATAAACACATCGGAAAGATTATTTTATCTAGATTTTAGAACAATTTTTGGTTTTGCAAAAGCGTTTAAAATAAACCAATAAATAGGAACATTTAAAATGCAAGGGATGAACCAGGAATTTCGCGCGCAAACCTTGACAGGCAAAAGTTGACGAAAAATTATTTTCTTATTATTCGAATGTTTCTGATCAATTGTTCCTGTGTGTTCTACTTGGTACCAGAAAGCTTGTACTTGGTTGTGTTTACATTCCTCACTCCTCGTCGGTAGAAGTCTATAAGTCACATACTGCTTCAATTGAACATGTGTCTAGAAACGCTGATTCCCTATTTATTTGTGGCGATTATAATTTACCTAAAATATTGTGGCTGAATGACGATCAAGGTGTCAAAACTCCTTCTAGTAATCTTTCCCCACAAGCTGTTAAAATTGTAAATTTTTTTGCCTATTTGAATATGTTTCAAGTAAATCCAGTCACTAACTATCTAGGCTCTTGCCTGGATTTGATTTTCACTACAATACCAAATGTCATAGTAAGTGAAGCTGATGTCTCTTTGTTACCTTTGGATAAATATCATCCACCTCTCTCTGTTAACATTACACATTTTTTCAAATTTGATTCCTTGAAACCAAATGTCTCTTATCACTACAAATATCTTAACGGCGACTATTTTAATATGAACAAATATCTATCCCAGGTTGATTGGTCGACACTATTTTTAAATTCTGATATTAATGACGCTGTACTTAAATTTAATGAATGTGTATCACATGCTGTAGAATTGTTTGTTCATAAGGGGTGTTGCTCTCAACCCAAGTGTCCAAATTGGTTTAGCACAAAACTTAAACGTATTATTATGAAACTCATGCTACTAACGGCCATGATATTGCCAACCTTTTTGCCAAACACTTCTCCTCTGTATATTTTGATGCATCATGCAACATCCCTTCACTTAACTATTACTATAATATTGACTTAAATGATTGCCAAATTACATTTAAAGAGGTTTACCAATCCTTAAATAATCTCTCTAACAAAAAAAGTACCGGACCTGATGGCATTCCAGAAATCTTGCTAAAAGAATGTAAATATACACTATCTAACCCAATTAGTATGTTGTTCAACTTGTCACTTTCATCTGGAACATTTGCTGACTCATGGAAAATTTCATATATTCGACCCATTTTTAAGTCCGGAAACAAGTCGAATATTGGAAATTACAGACCGATATCAATTATATCTAATATTCCAAAAATATTTGAGTCGATAATTACAAATAAAATTACTCCTGTTTTGAAAAGTGTTCTAATTGAGGAACAGCATGGATTTAGATCGGCGAAATCTACAACAACAAATTTACTTTTCTTTACAAGTACCATTGTGAAAGCCTTAGAAGATAACACTCAGGTTGATGTCCTATACACTGACTTCTCCAAAGCCTTCGACAAAGTTAATCATCGTATCCTCATGGCCAAACTTTATGCTATAGGCATTAGAAACCCTTTGTTATCATTCTTTCACTCTTACTTGACAGATGGAAAACAAAGGATTAAAATAAATAACTTTGAATCCTTTAACATTGATGTAACTTCCGGCGTTCCCCAAGGAGCCCATTTGGCCCCGCTTCTTTTTAACCTTTTTATTAATGATATTCCAAAAGTTTTTTTCTCACACACGTTTCTGGCTATTTGCTGATGATAATAAGATTCTTAAGATTATTAAATCCCACCTTGACTGTTTACTATTTCAACATGATATTGATTCATTTAACGATTGGTGCAAAATTAACTGCATGGAACTTAATGTTGATAAATGCAAAATTTTGTCCTTTTATAGAACCAAAAAACCTATTCAGTTTGATTATAAACTAAATAGTGTTTGTCTATCTACTGTCACATCTATCAAGGACCTTGGGGTCACTCTAGACTGCAAACTTTCTTTCCGTGATCACATTAATAATATCGTAAATAAATCACTCAAACTACTCGGCTTCATTCATAGAATTACCTCTGACTTCAAACATATAAGTACAATTAAAACTCTTTACTGTTCGCTGGTTCGCCCTCACCTTGAATATGCTAGTGTAATTTGGTCTCCTTTCTGTGCTGTCCACATTTGTCACATCGAATCCGTACAACATCGTTTCCTAAGAGGAATTGCTTGGAGGTTGGGTCTTGAAAGAGGCAAGTACTCATATGATGAAGTTGAACACATTTTAAACATGTCTTCTTTAGAAAAACGTAGAAAGGACTCTGATCTAATTTGCATATTTAAAATTATCAACAGTATTACTGATACACCTGCTCATCCAGTTTAACATCCCTTCCCGTAGGCTTCGAAATAATGAATTTCTGTTCCTCAATCAACATTCTACTAATTATGGATACCATTTTCCCTTATCCAGAATGTCGAGATTTGTCAACGCAAGTCAAAGCATTCATTTTTTTGGTGTAAAACTAAATGACAAATAAAAAATAAAAATAATTAAAACAAATATATAAACATAGTTGTATTTTACTTTTCTTTCCTTCTATTTGTTGCAACATTACTTAGTATCTGAAGTGATTGAAGGTGCCGTGTGTGGTTTATATTGGCATTTGTTTTGTTTTATTTTTTGCTTTTATTTCTAATTATATGTTTAAAATATAAATGTTGTACAAGCTTCAGTATGCACTGCCTATCTGCTTGCTAAAATTCTTTGGGAAAGGTTGTCTTGAAGACAATGATGAAGTCTTAATGACAAGACGGCTCATTGTAATTTTTTTTAATAATATATATTTTAGTTTCTATGTATGTGTTCTTTTATGTGCAATAAAGGATTATTGTATTTTATTCGTTTTTTTATTGAATGAGGTGTTGGCATAGGTACCTTTCGTAATGTAGTAAAAGAACAGATTGATTATGAATAAAATTACGTTTTGGTAGAAAAAAAATTTTTTGGAAGTTAGAAAAGGGTAAAGTGCAGTGACGGACTAAGCCCGTTAGAAGCCTGGGGCGGCAATGTTGAATGAACCCCCCCCCCCCCCCCCTCTTAGTGAAGTTGATGTAATTATACAAGTTTTTTATTCAGTTCACACGGGCCTCTGACTCTGGGGGGCCTCCAAACGCCTCCATGTTCCCTTGATCAAATCCTAAACAAGGCGAAACTGCAAAAAAAAATTGTTATTTTTTTTAATTCATTTTGAAATTGGTGAAATTTATGGAAATACAGCATTTTATATGAAACAGTTTTAAACAGTTTGTATGTTGAATTATCCTCAGCAAAACTTTGAAAGCGTTTTTCTCGTACGTTTTTCAACCTGGTTGACAACATATTAGAAAAACTATATATCCGATTTGCATGCACTAATTCTTAAACAGTTAGAAAATCCAGTCACTATGGCACCACTTCGGGATTTTTTATAAAGGTCTATTTTTTTATGAACAATGAAAATTTTCCATAAAAAATCGAAAATGAAATTCGCTGGTCCACCATTTTTTATTTTTTTATATATCAAAATTTCCCTATGCCATAGACAGTAGATTTTCGAACTTAGTGCATGCAAATCGAAAGTATAGTTTTTTTAATATGTTGTCAACCAAGTTGAAAAACGTGATATAAAAGTTTCGAGAAAAACGCATTCCAAGTTTTGCTTAAGGATAATTCAACATACAAACTGTTTCAAATGGTTTTACATAAAATGCTGTATCTCTGTCAATTTTTAGAATTTCTTTAAACATTTGGTGAGAGCATTTTTAACAGATGCGTTTTTTATTTAATAATTTTTGGAGCACTTTTTCGATTTTTTTCTATCGAGGGAATTTTATATAATTTGCGTTTCGGCGCGGGGAATGTCTAGATATTATCTTCAAGAAAAATATATATTTTGTTAAGAGCTTTAAAACTTAACGTGTTTGGGAGATATATAAGAAATCGGTAGAAATTCGGGTAGGGGCAGCTTAAGGGGGGGGGGGGTTGTTTTTAAAGGCGAAATAAAGGCACATTGTCATGATTTTTTTTTTGAGATATGAATAATGTTAGTTTTATTTATTTCATACACACTTTATAGTATAACATCTGAAATATCTTAGAAAAACATTTCAATTTAAAAAAATAAGTCCGTGAAAGCGAATCTGCGGAGGCGCTTTGAAAAAAAGTTGTTATGTGGTGAACTCCATAACTCATCACCGGATCAATCATTTGAAACAAAAAAATCTAAATTCTTTTAAAAAGTAATATGTTCTCCTAGGCAGTCAGAGAGAATTTTTTTAAATTTTATTTTTGGCAGCATTTTGAAGTGAAAAACGCGATTTTTGCTAAAAATTTTCGGTGAATTTGTTATTATAAAATGAGATAAAACTCTCTGTTGATTTATGTGTAGAAATAGTGCACAAAATTTCAAAAGCATCGGTCAAGTCAAGTCAAGATTTTGAGTTATGATGTTCATGAACTTCAAAAATGTTGTTTGCGAGAAAACCGATTGAAATTTTTTTATACTCGAAATATACTTGAATCGAGCATGAGAGCCGGTCACTTGAAACGCTGTATCTTCGTTAGATTTGCTCCGATTTACTTGAAATTTTGACACAATACTCAATATACTGACATGTTGTACATTCAGAAAAAAATAATTAAAACCTTACCCCCCTATTTCCCTTGATCAAATCCTTGTTAAGGATTTGATCAAGGGAACAAGGAGGCGTTTGGAGGCCCCTTCAACCCCCCCCCCCCCCTCGTTAGTCCGCCATTGGTAAAGGGGCCCCGAGACGTGCATTGCCTAGGGGCCCCGACATGGTTAATCCGGCCCTGCGGAGATGCCACAATAACTTGCTACGATGCTGCTCGAATTGGTAAAAAGGCAAAGAATGCGACAGTAGACTTGACATTCGCAGACATCAAGTTGTCCCGCAAAGATTAGGCATTCCCAATGTCTTCTATCAGCTCGTTGATAAAAATTCACGATGAAAAGGTTGCAGTTAACCCAACATTGCTGTTCCAGCGGATGTGTTTAAGCAAACGATCATATGATGAGGATGAAATTCTTTAACCCAGCCAACTGTACGAAATCACAAGAACAGATGCGACGATACAGACTGAGAAGGTCAGCTGACATCAATTTGACACGGAACACATCAATACCTGTTGAAAATAATAATTATTATTATATTATAACAGATATTGATGTGTTCCGTGTCAATACCTGTTATAATATAATAATAATTATTATTTTCAACAGGTATTGATGTGTTCCGTGTCAAATTGTCAAAATTTTCAAATTCTGAATCAAATTTAGAGAAAATGATGAAGGTAGTTAAAATTTTTTCAGATGATATTAAAATGACTTTTGGTTTAGATAAATGTAAAACGATCCATATAGAGAAAGGCAAAATTGTTGATGGAGACGAGGGTATATTTAGAAATTTCAAAATTAAAAGTATGAAAGGGGATAAGGTTTATAAATATTTAGGATACCCGCAATCGAATAGATTAAATCACACTAGTATTAAAAATGATATTAGGATTAAATTTCAAACTAGGATCAGAAAAATTTTAAAATGCAATCTATCTGCTAAAAATTTAGTAAAAGCAATAAATACTTGGGCAATACCTCTATTAACGTACTCATTTGGCATAATTAAATGGTCCAATACAGATTTAGATAGTTTAGAACGATTAATTAGATCTACGTTAACAAAGTTTAATTGCCATCATCCAAATTCAGCTATAGAACGAATTAATTTACCTAGAAATTTAGGAGGTAGAGGTGTAGTCAAAATAACATCTTTGAAACACAATCAGGTAGACATGCTTAGAATTTTTTTCCATAGGAAAGCTAATAGCTCAGAAATGCACAAAATAATTTTCAAGGCAGATATAAACATTACACCTTTAAATTTATATGTAGAAAATGCCAACATTCTTATAAATACTAACCAGAAATTATTAGATTCCTGGTCAAATAAGATTATTTTTTTTTAAGTTTCTTTATTCTTTGAATTATTCATTACATGAATTGGGGATTTTTCGACCACCATACTAGGCACATGCCTGTGTTGTGGTGGTCGATTGTATTCATGCAAAACACTTCAATTATCTCAACCAAACGTATGTTGACAAACTTTCGTCAAACAAATGGTTGAGTATTGGAGAGTTGACCGCAGAAATAGAAAGATTTATGCTTGCCATTCAAGATAGAGTCATTAATACTAAAAATTATAGGAAGCATATAATCAAAGATATAAATCAAATTGATGATTATGTAGAAAATGTTTGGCTTTTCCGGAAACTATAGAACATATTATATCGGGATGTTCTATATTAGCGCCGTCCGAGTATACATTTAGGCACAATCAGGTTTTAAAAATAATCCACCAAAGTTTGGTAATTAAACATAACTTGATTGACTGCCGTAATATAGTACCATATTATGAATATGAACCAAATTCATTTTTAGAAAATGAATTTTATAAAATATATTATGATAAAACTATACTAACAGACAGAACAATTAGTCATAATAGACCTGATATAGTTTTACATGACAAAATTTAAAAAAATAACTTATATCATTGATGTAGCTATTCCAAATTCCTGTAATATTCAAAAAACTGTTTCCGAAAAATTAGAAAATACACAGATTTAGGAAATGAGATTAAAAGAATTTGGCATTCTTGGACTATAAAAATATTACCATTTGTTATTTCGGCTACTGGCATTATACCTACGTCTCTGATTCAAAATTTAGGGGTATTAGATTTGTCAAAGAATTTATATATAAAAATGCAAAAATCGGTAATTTTAAATACATGTAGGATTACAAAAGATTTTTTAAATATTTATATTGAGGGATCAGTAGGATTTATAGGTTCAACTGGGAATTCCACAGAGCTGAACCCTCTGATATGAAAATATCTGGAGTCCGTGAATTATTTTCCCATCTGGTCTCTGGTAGGTTGACATGTTGTTCTTGTATTGTTTTGTAATTATAATACTTATATATTGCAATTGCATAACGTGGATTGACCAGATGATCATTTGGGAAGTGTGTGAAAGGGTTTAGTTTTTCCTGTGGGGAAAATTAAACCCGGACATTTAAATCTGGTGCGTAATAATAATAATAATATAAGTTTATTCCAGAATGTATGCAGGGGAGTGCAATGCAATACATTCCATATTTTAAAATAACAAAAAAAGAAAAATGATAAGTTAAGGTAAAAAGTAAATAACAACACATAAATTAAATAAAATAAACGAATAAGCATGAATTATTATGAGCAATAATTAACATAATTTGTCTCGACGCCACCTAGCGAGGGATTTTAACACTAACAATGTCTCTCTCGCAAAAATAAAGTTGGTTGTTTTCAGGTGGAAAAAAAATAATAAGCAGTAATTGTTGAAAGAAACACTAGTATATATTAAATCATTTGGCGGATACAAGATAAGCCGCCATAGCTCAGTTGGGAGAGCAGCTGACCGGCAATCAGAAGGACACGGATAAGTTTTAAGATTTTCACGGCCAAAAGCATTTTCGTTATTTGTTTTTGGGGTGTTATGCCGTGTTGCGCTACCTCCTTCTTTAGCCAACGTTTTGAACACGGGTTCACAAGTCCCGTTGGTGCATAATTATTGCTTATAATAATTGTTACCCTTTGTGCTATGCATAAAAATCTTGTCTTAAACGTTAGTTTAACAATAAAAATAATAATTAATAAGCATGAAAAATGAAACTGAAAAGAAAAAATTATGTAAATATCAAACACTAAAATTATTTTTAAATAGCCGTTTACGGGGGGTATTTTATCGTCTCCCGTCTCCAGAGGGTCATCAGGGGAGATTCCATCCAGGCAGTCATGGCGGTGATGATCGCATTCTTCGAATGGCGCAGTCTGCGCCATAAACTTCCCATGCGGTGGCGGAGAAGTGCACGGAAAGTATGTACTCGTCCCTCCAGGAACATTTCCGTAGCACTGCAGTACCTCGGTAGGCGGAAAAGTTTGCGATAGGCGTTATTGTAAGCAACCTTTAACTTATGCCATTGGGTTACAGTGTAGTCAACCCACAGTTCTGATGTGTACAGCGAGGTACAGAAAGCGTTGAACAGTATTCTTTTTACTTTGGGGCTGCAGGAGTAAAGACGTCTTGACAGCATACCCGCTCTAACTGATATTGCTCTTCTCTACCTTTCCATGTCCTCGATATCCTTAAGGTCGTCTGTGATGACATGTCCTAGGTGTTTAACGCTGTGATTAACATTCATTTTCCTTTCATCTAGCCATACTGAGGGTGTTTGGACGATTTCGTTTTTCGGTTTAAAAACCATAACTATTGACTTGGTGGTATTATACAAAAGGTTATGGTTTTTTGCGAAGTCTTCACAAATTTTTAGTAATTTCTCTAATTCGCTTAGTGACGGTGCAAGAAGAACCATGTCATCTGCGTGATTAATGTTATTTACACACACTCCATTTAAATGGCAGCCTATTTTCGTGGCATTAAGTCTTTGAATAAGCTCATCGGTGTATAGATTGAACAGAACCGGAGACATGCTTCCTCTTTGCCTTACGCCACTTTTCAAAAAGAATGGGTTGGAAAATTCCCCAGACCATTTCACAATATTTTCTTGTTGCGTGTGCCAAATTGAAAGAATAGCTATTACATCTTCTGAAACTGCTCTTTTCCTTAGTTTTTCCCACAGTTTATTATGACATACACGGTCAAATGCTTTCCTTAAATCTAGAAAGCAGGTATAGATTGGCGTTTTTCTTAGTTTATAATAACTGATGGTTTCTTTTAGAGAATATATTGCCATAGATGTTGACAGTGCAGGTTTGAATCCGAACTGGTTATCCTCTGTTTTTAGCTGATCTATTACGACAGCAGATAAAAAATTTTCAAATAATCTTGCCACTGTGGTTGAGAGTGAAATTGGTCGGTAGTTATTGATCACGGATGGATCAAGATTTGTTGATTTTATTGTGGGAATAATTACCGTTTTCGTCATTTCATTCGGGATGTGCCTGTAACGTACAATATTTGAAAATAGTTTTGCTAGGATAATATAAATCGCTGGTCCAGCATACTTAATGTGCTCAAGGGCTATTGAGTCATGTCCTGTGGCTTTTCCTGTTGCCATTTCTCTGACAGCTCTTTCTACCATATGCGAAGTAATGCTGAGAGCGGTAGTATTACCTACGGTTTTCAAATTAAAATTTATACTCTGAGATTTTTCTGCTGCTTCTTCACCCGCCTTAGAGAGGAAGTTACGAAACTCATTGGCGATATTTTCCTTGCCTCTTACTCCATTGACACAGAGAGGAGTTTTCATATTAGTTTTCAACTCTGAGGAGGTTTTTAGCCAAAATTTATGGAAATCTTTATTTATTAGTGATGCGGCGATACCATCCATTCGTTGCTGAATTTCTGACTGTTGACATTTTTTCAGAGCTACTTTGAAGATCGTTCGGTATTTCTTCCTGTCTTCGGCAACCAGCCCTGAGAGTGGTTTTCCGGCTTGAAGCCATGAGAGAAAGGCGCTTCTTGATTCTGCGTATTTGGCTGCAACCATATCATTCCATCCCGGAATGTTTCTATTTTTTCGATTCTTGTTATTAAATGTGGTGGAGGCAGCACTTCGCAGTGCTTCCACAATATTTTTGTACAGGGAATTTATTTGGCTTTCGTTTGAATACGCAGATTTTTTGTCAGGTTCTAATTTGGGAGGCGGGAATGGGTACCGCCGCCCCGGGAACCTTTATTGGATAACCAACACCTCTGCCATAGGTCACCCCAAGTGGTTCGCTACGTTTGGTGATTTAGCAGGGGTACCCGGGTTCATGGGGTGAGGTTTGTTTAGGTCTTGGAGGAGGATGACCAGGATATACTGAACCCCAGATTCCTACCCACCCCTTAAACCCTTTTCCTTCCCAGAACTCTCCTCTCCTTCCTTTCCTTTAAAAAAACCCTCCACACAGCATTCTCAAAGATGACATAGGCTCTGAGGGAAATAATTTCCCTCAGGGCCTCCTGTGTGGAGCTTATGTAAAAAAATAAATAAATAAAAAATAATAAAAAAATAAAAAATAAAAATAAAATAAATAAAAAAAATTTAAAAAAAATTAAATAAAATTTAAAAAATTTAAAAAAAATTAAAAATAAAAAATTGGGAGAAATCTTGAATTATTTTTAGAAGTTTGTTGTTGATAGTTTCAGCGTATTTCATTATTTCAACATTAGATTTCGGATTCCATCTAGAAGAATCAAATATGTTGTCATTACATGATTCCACAAAGGCTGGCAAAAATTAAAGGTTGAGATTTACAATCATTTGCAAGTGATCAGACCATACTGCGTCATATTGAACATCTACGCTGGTAATAGCATTTTTCAGTGCTTTTGTGACGACACAATGATCCAACCAACTTGTGCTACTATGGGCATCACTTACGTATGTAAATGTATCGCAATTCATTAACTTAGTATCTGCGCAAACATAGCTAAACTCATTGCAAAATTTTTCTAGTTCTCGGCCAAAAAGGATCTGCATTAAAATCACCTAGAATAATCGCACTCGACGAGTTCCTTTCATTGATTATTGCGTTTATCTTACACATGCAGTTCGTGAATTCCTCAAGATTCTCCGGTTTACTTGTCGGCATATAAAGTGAGAAAATTAATATTTTGCCACTGTTGACAGTCAATTGTATTGCCGCAAGTCTTGGTTCAGAGCATTCCACTATGTCGACAGAAAGTGAATCCCGCCATAGGATAAACAGGAAGATTTTTTATCCAATCCTACCAACAAAAGTAATTTCATCTCCTTACTACAGACAGAGTTTCGGGAGAATGGGATACAGACTACAGGCCACCGATGATGCTGACGTCCTAATCATGAAGACTTCTGTGGAACTATCCTCTCACAATTCTGTGGCTGTTATTGGTGAGGATGTGGAACTCACTGTTCTTTTGATTGTTTCCACTCCTCTCACCCAAGATATTCTGCTGCTGAAACCCGGACGAGGGAAAACCAAAACAATGGCACTGTCCACCCAAGAGATGCAGCATCCTGAATTTGAACACATCCTTTTCTTACATTCATTTACCGGCTGCGACACAACATCTGCAACTTTCAGGAGAAGCAAGGTGGGCTTTTCAAAATTATACTTTAAGTCAGAAATCATCAATCAAGCGGCAATGATCTTTTACAACCCCCCCTCTACTCACAACGAGGTTGAAGAGGCTAGAAATAAATGCTTCCTGAAATGGTATGCGGCGCCAAAGAGACAGACCTCCCTTAACCAGTACCGATTCCAGTCGTTCACATGGTCGGTGGCAAATATGAAACCTGACATCAGCTCCCTTCTTCCAATAGAGAGCGCAGCTAAACAGCATTCCCGGCGCACCTACCACCAAGTTCAGCAGTGGCTCAGGATTGAGCTGCCCCTGAAGAATGTGCCAATTACAACAGAAGACCCATCAGCACCGGAGGTACTTCTGAAAACGATATTTTGCGGCTGCACCAAGGATTGTGCAATTGGCAAATGCGGATGACGATAAGCAATGCTGATCTGTTCTGCAGCGTGCCTCTACTGCCAAGGGAGATGCCTCAATAGCGTTCCTGTTGCCGAGGACGACGATGAAGACGACGTAGAGCCCATTCAGCGAGAATCATCCACTACTGAGAATGACGATGCCATGGATGAACAACGCTTGCCAGGACTCTCATATCCAAAGAGGATGAAAACGTGAATCCATTTAAAGTTGAGAGTGTAACATGGTGTTATTGAGAACAGGGATACAATGAGGTATATAATTTTATGATCAAATGATTAAATTATCATGAGATATTCATAATTTTCATTATCAAAAACAATTTAAAATTTTTCAAGTAATATGATTTTTATCTACTTTATTTATTAACTGGCTTCAAAGTGTGGTCACACATATTATTAGGCGAACAAACAAAAGTTGTGTGTCAGTAATAAGATAAAAACGGCTTTTCTGAAAATGACGACATTTTACGAAAAAACTTTAAATTGCTGTAAATATTTACTAGTTGGAGATTTATTTGCATATGTATATATATTCTAAAATAAAATTAAATTCTTTACAACTTTTTTCAGATAAATTTCTTTCTATAATGAATATTTTAGACGATACGAAGGAATGTTTGATGAGAAATGTGAGGTAAAACTAATTTTTTCGAAATATCGACATTTGTGGAGCGTGTAACTCAAAAACGGCTGGGATTTCGTAAATTACGTATAAAATAAAAGTTGTAGATAATTTTATGAGCTTTTTACTTATTTTATGAAAGTTTTCTTCTGCGACGCACCGTTTTTGAGATATAAACGGAAACACAAAAATTGGGACCTTCCCCTCCCCCCCCCCCCCACCTCCCACCCCCTAGCGCACCACCTAGACATCAGGACTTTTAGTATGTTCACACCCTAAGCACCCTAAACAAGTTTCTGAAGGAATCGCTTAGGTTCCTGCTCACGCACTCTAAACCTCCTTTTGGACCATTCATTGCTGGACTAAGATCGGAAGAGACTAGTTGAGGGAGTCCTAACATAGTCCTAACACTTGATTTTCCGCGTGGTGGCAGCAGATGTGAATACCACTTGACTTGCCGCGTGGTAGCAGCAGTTGTGAGGTAATCACGAGCTGATAAGTCTTTGTTAGCGCCGACAAAGTTTGTGCCGTTATCACTAATGATACAAGAACATAATCCCCGTCTGGCTAAAAAGCGATCCAAAGCTGCTAAGAAAGCTTCCGAGGATAAATCAGATACAACTTCTAAGTGTACTTCCTTGGTACTCAAACAAATAAATAAGCACAGATAAGCCTTCAAAACTTTGGCTCCTCTACGCCTACTTTCCTTAATTGCAAACGGGCCACCAAAATCCACCCCAACGTTGAGGAAAGGACGACCTTCACGAAATCTAATTTGGGGCAAATCTCCCATCATAGGCTGTACACCAATAGGACGAGCCTTTAAACATGTTATACATTTACTAAGACGCGACCGAATGACGTTTCGAGCGGAAACAATCCAATATTTTGATTGTAGAATTGACAATAATGTAATAATAATTGACAAGAAAGGCGAAAGAAATTTACTACAGAGACAAAATCCAAAAATGTAACAACGATCCCAAAAAAATATGGCAAACTCTAATAGAAGCCACAAATACACAAAACACTTAAGACAAACAGGACATAAGTAAACTTTATATTGACGGAAAAATTATTGACACCTCAAAAAACCCCAAGCTCGTTGCGGATGATATCAATAATTTTTTTACAAATATTGGTTCAAATCTTGCTTCTCGTCTACCAAATTGTAAGAATGTTCTACCCGCTGAAGCAGAACTTCAATTTCCCGAAAGAAGATTCAATTATCAAACTGTGTCTGGGGAAGAGATTCTAAAAATAATTAATTCCCTAAAAAAACACTTCTTCTGCCGAGGTTGATAGAATAACAACCAAGATTTTGAAAACGCTGGCTACGGAAATTACATTGCCTTTAAAATACCTAATTAATCTTAGTATCAGTCAAGGACACTTCCCCTCAAACCTAAAACAAGGTATTGTTATTCCCATACATAAAACAGGTAACAAGACAGACATAAACATTTACAGACCAATAACTATACTGACCACTCTATCCAAAGTATTTGAAAAAATTACCAAGTTGGTAAAATTTCTGGTGAGCCATAAAGTACTCTCAGAAAATCAATACAGGTTTCAAGAAAACAAGAGTACTTCAGACGCTATTGCCGCCGTAACTGACTTCATTGTAAAAAACCTTGATAAAAGCAAAAAATGTTTCTCAATATTTTTAGACCTTTCTAAAGCCTTTGAAACAATATCACACAGTAAATTAATAAACAAACTTCAAATATTCGGTATTACAGGCAAACGAACTTAACTTTTTTAAGAGCTACCTTGATGAACGCAAGCAACAAGTGAAAATAATGAACACACTTAGCAATCAGTGCTCAACTAACTACGGCATACCACAAGGTAGCATATTAGTCTTTATTCCTTTTTTAAACTGTACTTTTACTGTACTTATGATGTACTTTTTGTTTTTGTAGTTATAAATCTTGAAAGTTTTTGTTCAATAAAGATATATTATTGTTATTAAACATTGTTTAAATATATATTTAGATTTTTATGTATCTAAATATAAATATACATGTATAAATTCTGCAATTTTTGTTTAATTTCTATTTATGTGAGACTTCTTACCATTTTTTCCCATGTATTTTATTTTATTGTAACATGTTTTTCCATTGTATATGTTTTAATTTTGAAGTACCTAAAATAACTGTGATACTCAATTCATAAACTAAAATGTAAAAGACGATTAGGGCGTGTAAATAAATAAATAAATTGAATTGTTCGTAATATTCTTGAATACGCATCCACTTTTTGTCTCCGAATTAGTTCATAATTATAGGATTGTATCCGTACAAATAAAATTAACCCATGTAATTACTTATCGTGAAGGTTTATCTGAACAATTTGGAACGTATAATCACCGAATTTTGCACCATAAACTACACTATCTGACAGCCAGACGTAAACTTTTTGATTTATTGCTTCTAAACAAAATTGTACACGCATCAACCGATACAATAAATATAAAACAGATAAACATCCCAAATTAACATCAACACACCAGCAAAAAATTCAACAAGGACGATGCAATACATTTTCTGTATTAATCTTCCGATGGGGAATGTACATTTGCCCCTTTTGATGGGCAATGTGGCCTGTCCAGGTATCTAGGCGGCCGCAAAAGAAGTGCAACCTAGCTGTTATATAACGGTAGATGTGCAAATAGTGTGTATGAATGTGTCAATAAGTTGTATAGGTGTATATATTTTGTATGTATGTTGTATGTGTGTGTGTGCAAATATAAGAGAAAACAAAACATGATTCAGGTATATTTTTTTTATTTCAAGAAGGTGAAAAATAATAGATATTATTAAAATAATATGTAATAGTAGAACATAATATATTTACCTGTTCTCTGGCCGCACATACGCTGCGCGTGTACGTTTTAGTTTCCGTGCCGCGTGTCGAGCACACTGGATCATTGCAACTGTGGCAAATGAACCGGGTTTTACCCTGAAATTTATCAATGGTAGAATGCAATTTGCATAATGGTCGATACCGTGAGTTCACCGGTCTTGTAACAGTTGCTGATATTGATGCCTGGAGAGCTGGTGGTGACTTCTATAAATAGAATAGACGACCTCCGTAGTCCAGTGGGTAAGACTCTTGACTCATAATCCGTAGGTCGCGGGTTCGAACCCGGCATGCGCAAATAAATTTTATTTGATTAATTTGTGTTATTTCACAATTAATTCATTTAAAATCATATATAGTATATTTGCGGCATGTTCCAGAGTGGAAGATACCATCAGTATCGCCCTGGTGTAAGACCACCATTCAGAATTGAAACTTTGCTTGAAAATTGGCTTTTAGCCGTGTTTAGTAACCAGATCTGAATAGCCAGGTACTTCCCAACCTTCCTCTTCCCCACCTCCTTCCCCTCCCCACTACCTTCAGCCTCACAACATACCCCAATTGGGGATGCCATAGTCTCACTGGCTCCAGACGGGAGCAGTTGAGATTCTTGTGCGGTATTCACTGTAAAAAAAAAATAAAAATAAATAAATAAATAAAGAGATATTGTTTGATATAAAACAGAGATTTTTTGCGTTGTCGATTTGATTGCTGGTCTGCCGTATACAGGGCCGGATTAACCATGTCGGGGCCCCTAGGCCATGCACGTCTTGGGGCCCCTTTACCAATGGCGGACTAAGGGGGGGGGGGGTTGAAGGGGCCTCCAAACGCCTCCTTGTTCCCTTGATCAAATCCTTAACAAGGCTTTAAGGGGGTGGGGGGGGGGTAAGGTTTTAATTTTTTTTTTCTGAATGTAAAACATGTCAGTATATTGAGTATTGTGTCATAATTTCAAATAAATCGGAGCAAAACTAACGAAGGAACAGCGTTTTAAGCGACCGGCCCTCATGCTTAATTTAATTATATTTCGAGTATAAAAAATTTTAAATCGGTTTTCTCGCAAACAACATTTATGAAGTTCGTGAACATCATAACTCAAAATCTTGACTTGACTTGACCGATGCTTTTGAAATTTTGTACACTATTTCTACACATAAATCAACAGGTAGTCAGCCACCATTACCATTTTACCATTTTATAACAACAAATTCAATTTCAAGTTTTTTTCCAAATAAGCGGGCCAGTTACACGAAAAGATCGATCATAATAAACGGCTCAATTTGACCTAGAAAGTTCGATTAAACGATTAGTAACATCTAGATCTGCTGACCTTAGAGTAAGCTGCTTATCGCTTAAGTTTTGTCGGACACATAGTTTCGATATATAGGCTGGCGCCATTCCTTGCAATGCTTTGAAGGTCATTAAGCAGATATTGAACTCTATTCTTTCAGGGCATCGAAGCCAATGAAGGCGATCCCTTAGAAGCGGGGTTATACGGCAATACTTAGATTCACCAAAAATCATTCTCGCCGCAGCATTGAAAACGGACTGGATTCTATTGAATTGTTTTTTAGGTAAGCCAGCATACGCACTATTACAATAGTCCATACGTGAGACAACGAACGAATTTATGGGTGACTTTGCTCCATCAGAGGGAAGGCAACGCCTGATTGATTTTATCTGCCTTAAATGGAAAAAGCCTGAACTTACAGATTTTGAAATTTGTGATTCAAGAGAAAGACTATTGTCTATAGTGAAACCTAGAAATTTTATTTCTGTAGAAGGGATTATATCTGTGCCCTGAATGTGGATTGGATTGGAGTCGATGAGGGCTTGCCTTCCAAGAGAAGCTATCCAAATAAATTCCGTCTTGGTTGGATTAAGTTTGAGTTTATTGACAGATATCCAACTTGAGACTGTGTCAATGAAACTAAACCACCTCGTTTTTAAGGACGTCTTTTTCATCCGGGGAACAAAACTTGAAAATGAAACGATCGTCTGCATAGCCTTGTGATTCAAAGCCAGCTGATTGAATGAGTTTCTCGAGGCGATTCGTATAGAGTTAGAAGAGAATGGGACCCAAGACAAACCCTTGGGAACTCCACATTCTACGGGAGTTTCAGGTGAAGTACAATTATTGAAAATTACTGAGGCTACTCGTCCAGACAGATTGGTGTCATCCATTGGAGTACAACACCTCGAACGCCAAATGAGTATGGTTTCGTGTTGTTCTTGTGGGTGTGTGTAGGTTTATGAGTTGCAGGAGATCCGTTCTATAAAATAAAAAATAACATAAGAATTTGCGGCACGTTCCAGTGTGGAAGATACTCTCATTATCGCCCTGGTGTAAGACCACCTTTCAGAATTGAAACTTTGCTTGAAATGGCTTTAGCCGTGTTTGGTGACCCGATCTGAATAGCCGGGTACTTCCCCACCTTCCTCTTCCCCTCCCCACTACCTTCAGCCTCACAATATACCCCAATTGGGGATGCCATAGTCTCACTGGCTCCAGACGGGAGCAGTTGGTGACTCTTGTGCGGTATTCATTTAAAAAATAAAATAAAAATAAGTGCCTCGTAGGCGTTTTTTGTGATCCAGTATAATTATAGGTCCAATTTGGGCCAAAAATTCCATTCTTCGTATAATATATTTCTTACATTCCATAAAACTGTGCTTTTGAAATTCAAATGCGTTGGAGATCTACGATTTCAGGTAAGTAAGTGAGATGGAACGATGGGTAGGGCTAAATGGAACATGTTTGTTTCCATTCAAATTTGTTTGGAAGACACTTTATTGGTATATTCTTTATTCTATGTTCGGAATTGACTACTTTGTGTTCAATAAAAAGGTTTAATAGGTTCAGTAAATGTATATTTATATTTATAATTTAATAATAATAATGTTTTATTCCAGAATGTGGGGAGGATAGTGTAATCCCATAAGCCCCATAAAGTTATACATAGAGTCTGTCAATTAAGAGTAGAAAATATAAAAAATGAAACTACGAATTTTTTAGGCTGGTAACACCAATTTAACTGTCAAATATTCATTTAAAGAGCAATGTCACTGAAAATACATATCCAATGTAAATGACATTTTAAAAACATTTTTTTGTTCTTAAAGAAAGGAAAAAAATCAAAGAAGCACTGTTGTTAGTATTGTTAAGGTACCACCTACTTGTGACATACATTTCATTAAATGGTTTTAATTTTATGAAGCATAAATTTTAATTTAATAGTATGTAGAACAGAATAAACGGTATAATGGTGAGTTCAGTTACACCACTTTTAGATCTGAATGATCCGATTTAGATCTAAAATTATAGACATGGTTTGAAAGCCGGGCAATGCTGGGTACTTAAGCTAGTATTAAATATATGTGAGCAATTTCTAACCTTGCTTTTTATTTTACTATAATATCGTTATTCTTCATTGTATTAACACAAAATTGCAAAGGTATAATATACCTAAGTATATGTATTTGACTGTTCTAAAACGGGCAAATTGCCTAGTTGGACAACCAAAGATCATTATAACGAAGTAATATGTAATGTTTTCAAATAAATAAATAAATATGCAATTCTGATTTTGAGATCAGTGAATATCGAAATTGCAATAAAAAAATATTTTTCCTAATTTTGTGTTTTTGAATTTTTTTAAAAATGTAGGTTACACAGCTTTACGTTGCCACCATGTTATATTTTATGTTATATTTATGTTATATTTTTATGTTATATTTTTAGTGTTGCTATTTGAAATAAAGTGGCGCCCTCCTATGTTTTTTACTCTTATTTGACAGACTGTATTTACATAACAGATAAAGTTTAAAAAAATAGAATTAAAAAAAACATAAGCGATAATAGAAATAAAATAAATATTCAATTCCAATGTAGGACGTGGTCTGGAGTGAGCTCGGGCCCAAGTGGCGCTTGGTGCTGGAAGGCTGCGATCACCACTGTCTTATCGGAGGCCATTAGCCGCATCCTGGCTCCAGTGACCCAGTGTCTCATCAGACCGGCGAATCCGTGTAGTCCTAGCTCCGTAAACATTGTAGATTAAATTATAAAATGTAAATGAAATCCTCAGCACGGGAGATCCCAGTGAGGATATCATTATCTCTATTTGTTATTAAGAAATGAAGACAACAAATCATTATTATTATTATTATTATTGAAGATGCGCTGCTGTATCTTCTGTATCCAAGTATAACTCTGCAAGCATCATTATATTGGATCCGGAGTCGTTCTATTGATCTGGTTCGGTAGTGACACCACGTTTCACATGTATATAGGCTAGTGTAAAATGCATTGAATAATGTTTGTTCACGCCTTTATTGTTACATGTTGCCTTTTGGAACTACTTATTGGGTGCCCTCTGCCTCAGTTCAAATAAAACCACCGCAAAGGACACAAGTCCCAACAATTGCATCGCTTTGTAATAATCACGCCGCAGAACTCACAAACCGCAGTTTAATACGCAAAAATATCGCTTGCTTACCATTAACTCCACAAAGCAAATATCACCAATTTCCTTTCCTCGTGTTTCCAAACTAACAATTACCTTCCCGGTGACATAAACTCAGTGCATGGTGGGTGTACAGCAGTTTGGAGATATTAGTAAGTCAACTCCAGAAATATAATAAAATAGATAAGAACCACAATTTTACAGTCCACAAAACGCAGCATTTGATCCCTCGATTTCTTGAGAGGGAACAGTTGCTCCCCGCCGCAACATTTGGCCATTCGGGCCGCATAACATCGATGTATTCATTTGATTATATTTACGGAAGGATTCAATGAGCAATATTCGTTTGAAATCATTATTACAATACCTACCCGCAATTTGAGATTGGCAGTGTCATGTTGTCATATCTACACGCCACTTGAACTTATCACAGTGTCTACCCGCTATCCAAAATTATCACAATATCTACAAGTTATTCATTTGATATTTTGGGTCATTAATTTATTCCTGTCAAAGAAATGTTGTCGAAAATTTATACGCCGCATATCGCAAAAGCTTACCATCATTATTTATCCTTCGATTTTATTGTGGTATTGCTAACTGCTCTTGCTATTGTGGTATGCTAACTAGTAACTAATTGCTAAATACTGGAATAGTCACTGATATATACATAGATACCAACGTAGGTAATTACTTATGAGCATCGCGTATTTGATGAGTCATTAAAATATTTGCAATATAATTAATTATTTCGTAAATAACTTGTCCACTGTGTTGTACCACCGTTCAGTATACTTTGGTCCGAAGGCGAAAACCGCCCAGTGCACTTGTGACTGTTGCACATTATTTTATAAATAATTAAAACTTTTTAGTTTACAAATACTTGTAAAAAAGACAATTAGTTTTACTAAAAGGTAAAAGCGAAATTATTCAAAAAAGGTCTAAAAATAAAGCTGTGCTTGCAAAAAACTTGCCAGCCAGTTTCGAAGCATCACATTCATTTGAATTTTTTATGTCAGAATCTGAGAGTATAGCGGAAATTAAAAATACATTTGAGTTAATTATTAAGTTACGTTAAACCCAAATTCTGAACCAGATTATTCGAGTTGGGAACAATTTGAAGAATTATACACACGCATTCTACGTACAAGAAACATTTTAAAAACAAAGTTAGCTACGGAGCCGAAAGCGGCTACAAGTGCATGTGCAGCTAATAATAATAATTCTATTTAGTTACCTTGTATCGATCTACCTACCTTTGACGGTCGGGCTGATAATTGGCCTCTGTTCTATGAGATGTTTAGAACAAATGTTCATTTAAATGAACAATTATCTGATTCCCAACGCGTTCAATATTTGCTTGGAAAATTAACTGGAACCGCGAAAAATGTTACGTCAGGTTTAGTGCCAACTCGAGATACGTACAAAATAATCTGGGATACGCTAGTTAATAAATATCAAGATAAGCGATCACTTGCCACTCACTACCTGAATAATATATTTCATTCCAAAACAGCAGCATACAATGCAAATAGTTTGACAGTTTTTATAGAAAAATATTCAGCATCCATCGCCGCGCTAAAACAATTAGGAATAGAGGATATTTCGGATTTTATATTACTGCAATTCGCTTTTCAAAAATTAGAGTCGCAAACTGCACAAGCATTTGAGCTCTCAGTTCGAGAAATTGAATTTCCCACCTTCAAGCAATTGGTATCGTTTGAACAAGATCAGGTCAAAATTCTGCAACGAACATCAACAACTCGTGGACCTAATACCGCCAATAAAAATACAACCAGTTCCGGTGGAACTGCACGCACAACTCAACCCCGCACACATCATACTTACATAAGTACGCAATTGAAATGCTTTTATTGTCAAAACGAGAGCCATACGCATCTGTACACTTGTACACAATTTTTTAAATTATCACCAAAGGAAAAGTTTTCTTTCGTAAAGGAAAAATCTTTGTGTTTTAATTGTTTAAGCCAGCAACATACGTCTATAAGATGTAAATTAAAAGGCACTTGTCATAAGTGCCATGGCAAGCACCATACACTTCTTCATTTTGAGAAATCCAGTCATGCAAACACCAACACATCCAATGTAGAAACTCAACCTAACGAGTCAGAACCCTCGGTATGTACCAATGTACCATGTCAGCAACCACTCGACAAGGTGCAACTACTGAAATACTTGCTACCGCCAAGGTTCACACTGTTGATCGAAACGGTGAAGAGAATACCATTCGCTGTCTTTTAGACCCAGGCTCACAAAAGCATTACATAACATCGCATTGTTGGCCTGGCAGTTAGACCAGGAGCGCGCCTCGCAGTCCAGGGCTTAGGTGGCAAAACGCAATCAATAAAAGGAAGTGTCACATTGATAATTCAATCTAGGATTGATCCCTATTTCAAATACTCCATAACCGCTCTAGTTTTAGATAAAATTACCACTTATTTACCTACTTGCAAAGGGACTTGACGTCATATAAGTTCATAAATATTCCGTTGGCAGACGACACCTGGGCAATGCCTGGCCAATTGATTTGCTAATTGGCGTTAGTCTATTCTCTCAACTGTTGTTACCAAATAAGGTAATCACCCCTGGTTTTCCAGTCGTAATTCAAACCACATTAGGGTATGTCTTCATGGGTGACGCTCCAGTAAATTCTCAATCAAACACCACTTTAACCTTCTGCGCTACGCACGAAATTGAGAATTTAATTAAAAAATTCTGGGAAATCGAAGATATCGGTTCGGAACCGGTTCACAGCCTCGAAGAAAAGGAAACTGAGAACATTTTTAAAAGCACCACAACTCGCTTTGAGGACGGTTCTTATGAAGTGGCTTTGCCATTCAAAGGCAACCCGTGTGACTTAGGTGATTCATTACAAACTGCGCATAATTAGTTTTATGCACTAGAGAGGAAATTTAAGCATTTGCCAGAATTAAAACCGCTCTATGATGAAGTGATCAGAGAACATATTCACAAAGGGTATCTGTCCCAGGTAGAAGCTTTACCGTCAGAAAACGCGTACTACATCCCACATCACGTAGTTAAGCGTGAAGATAAAATGACAACGAAAGTGAGAGTGGTTCTTGACGCAAGCGCAAAAACAAAAAATTATTAATCTTTAAATGACATTTTACACACGGGACCAAGTCTACAAAATGATTTATTTTGCATTCTTCTGAATTGAAGCCTTTTTTAATGTATTTATGTATAAATGTTCGCAATAGAATAATAATAAATAATAATAATATTTGGATGATTTATATATCGCCGTTTTTGTGAAAAATCACCTCAAGGGCGAGAAGATCGTCGTTATCAAAGAATTTTATATAGATTCGATCCGCAAAAGCCGCTTCAGGCTTATCAATACAATCGCGTGGCATTCGGCCCGTTCTTAGCCCTTCGAGCAATCAAACAGTTAACGTTAGATGAAGGCGCTCGCTTCCCTATGGCAAGGGATATTATCAATCGCGACGTTTATGTAGACGACATCGCTAGCTCTGCTTTAAATGAGCAAGAAGCTATCCGCGCGGCTGGAGAGTTGATTGAGCTCTCCCAGTCAGGAGGATTCCAACTCGCTAAGTGGGCATCCAATTCCAGCAAAGTATTAGAAAACATTCCATTGGAACTTCGCTTGTCGCAAAGTGTAACTTTCGATAGTGATGCATCGCTAAAAATCCTTGGGCAACGCTGGCATCCTTTGGATGACAATTTCGCATTTGAAGTCACTCCAGACAATCGAACTTGTACAAAACGCAATATATTATCATCTGTCGCTAGACTCTTTGACGTGATGGGTCTGGTGGCGCCAATAATTGTACAAGCCAAGCTTCTGATAAAGGAGCTGTGAGTTTTAAAAATCGATTGGGGTGAAATCCCACCCACAAGTATATCACGACAGTGACAGTAGTTCAACGCGTAATTACCGTCAATATCGCCAATTCGTATTCCACGTCATGTAGGAGTCGCTGAAGGATGCACGTTAAAACTCGTTGGGTTTGCGGATGCGAGCGAAAAGGCATACGGAGCAGTGATATATGCTCAGGTGACCACTCCTGATAACCGAATTGAGGTTCAATTAGTTTGCGCCAAATCAAGGGTAGCACCGTTAAAGGTCGTCTCCTTAGCACGCTTAGAATTATGCGCAGCATTATTGTTATCGCAGCTGTTGAAAAGGGTAATTGATAATTACTCCGCGAGGTTTATTGTTCATTCAATATTTGCCTTTTCTGATTCAACT
Source organism: Limnephilus rhombicus (assembly GCA_929108145.2). Lineage (NCBI taxonomy): Eukaryota > Metazoa > Arthropoda > Insecta > Trichoptera > Limnephilidae > Limnephilus > Limnephilus rhombicus. Next base: position 46,453,571 of record OV815291.1, on the reverse strand, counting down.
GTAACTTTAAGTTCGATTCATTCATCACCTCACCGCTGGCAAACCTTTGTTGCCAATCGTGTGGCAAAAATACACGAAAATTTGCATAGTAGTCATTTTTATCATGTCGCAGGTGCTGAGAACCCTAGCGACCGTCTGTCGAGAGGTATGCTACCATCACAATTGATGGCAAATGATATTTATTTATTTATTTTATTTTAGGGAAATCAACAGTTTACAATTTGAATAATTTATACATGTTTAATTTACCTTACTGAGAAACCAATTATAGATTTCCTCACTATACTATTACATTGTGTATCTAGAAATTAATAATTAACTTAAACTGAAATCTTACAACAACTAAAAGATATTACATTGGTGGAATGGTCCAATATGGCTTAGCCAGCCGCATTCCGAGTGGCCTATTGCGCCATTTAAGCACACAAATTCAGAACAGTTACCGGAATTGAAAAGCAATCAGTATGAACCGCCAATTACTTTTGGTTTGTGTTCTCGCGTAGCTGATCCACCAGAAATCGAAACTCGCAACCTTAAAGCGATTGTACCTAATTCAATTATTAGCAAATATTCTTCGTTTAATAAATTGCAACGCGTAGTCGCATGGATAATGCGTTTCGTTAACAACTGTCGTAAACTTCCTGGTACGGGTAATACAAACTCAACTTATCTTAGCTCTCGTGAGTTAAATGACTCGCTTTTGAAAATCGTCCGCATCGAATAGGAAACATATTTTTCTGTCGACATACGTAACATGCGTAATAACGCTCCATGTTCAACGCACATTCTAAACTTGAAACCGTTTCTCGATAGCCATGGTATTATCAGGGTGGGCGGTCGGCTTAAGTACTCAGATCTGTCATACGAAAACAAATTTCCCATCCTATTACCGAAAAGCTGTCATTTAGCTTATTTAATTAGAGATTATTATCACAAACTATATTTTTATGTAGGCCCGCGAAGCCTTCAATTCACTATTCAGCGGAAGTTTTGGATAATGGCGGTACGAAATAATATTCATTCACAACTTTCGAAATGTATTGTTTACCATAAGATAAAATCTTCAGCATTACCACCTCCGTTAATGGCTGATTTACCACATGTATATCTAAACAGATATACAGATGTATCTCTAAAATAGAAATATCTATTCCAATTCAATATTTTTTTGTGTTTTGCTTGGTGACAATTGGGGTCTATGCCTTCTATTGTTGTTATTTATTTCTTTATATTTTGGATGCCTATGCTCAATTTGTTTTATTTTCAAACGTGAATTGTTCATTGAATCCTATCGCATCGCGTTTCTTTTTTTTGTATTTGTCTTTTTTGACCACTTGGTCAAGGCGGGAGGGCATGTTCACGCCTTTATTGTTGCATGTTGCCTTTTGGAACTACCTATTGGGTGCCCTCTGCCTCAGTTCAAATAAAACCACCGCAAAGGACACAAGTCCCAACAATCGCATCGCTTTGTAATAATCACGCCGCAGAACTCACAAATTTCCCTTCCTCATGTTTCCAAACTAACAATTACCTTCCCGGTGACATAAACTCAGTGCATGGTGGGTGTACAGCAGTTTGGAGATATTGGTAAGTCAACTCCAGAAATATAATAAAATAGATAAGAACCGCAATTTTACAGTCCACAAAACGCAGCATTTGATACCTCGATTTCTTGAGAGGGAACACTTGCTCCCCGCCGCAACAATGTTTTTTTTTCCATTATTACTGCATTTGAAGAATCTTCGGGTAATCATATTAGACAGTATACTGTTCTCCGCTATCGTTCATTATCACCGTCATCTGAGAGGTCTTCGGTAATAATGTGTCTACTTTAAGCACCATTGTGATTTGAAACTTGAAATGGAAACAGTCAACACTAAAAAGAGACAAACACGTACATCTATAGCCTGCGAGGTAATGAGACAGCAATAAAATATTTATTTATTTCCCGGGTCTCGGTTCCAATATAATACGACAAATCCACGGTCCTGCGCAAGTTTCCTTTGTTCTAGTGGTATAAAGACGAACCTTAGCGGCCGGGGATTCGGCGGACCAAGGATTGAATCCTACGAAATTCAAAAAAATATTTTTATTTTTTATTTTTGTAAAATCAATATCCAATCTTCAAATCACTCCAAAATGAATAATCAAAAGAAAGCGAAATTTTGCGACTCCGAAGAAGAAAACACAAATACTAATATGATTACCAAATGCATAGGAAAAGGTGCACTGGAATTCGACGACAAAAATATGGAAAAAATTATCCTTCACATTGATTAAAAAAAGTGCTTCTTAGTCTTCCCAATCTTGTCTACTTTAGTTTTCTGAAGGTCTCACATCCACCGCGTATGATTTTTTTATTTTATTTATTTATTAGTTTTATTTTAGCAATGTGTACATTTAAGTTTACAAATTTCTAATTAATTATAATATTTCATTTTGCAAACTAAATTTTTTGTATTTTTATGTAGCTTACAATATGTCTTGAACTTTCCAATTGGTGTGGACTTCAAAGTTTCTGGTAGCGTGTTATATAACTTCATCCCTTTGTACAGTAAACTGTTCTGCGTATTCATTCGCCTTGTCCTTTCCTTGTGTTATGTCTGTGAATGTCCTTGTTGAATATAATTTTATTTGGGAAGTATTTTGATAAAATGTTGTTAATTATTTTATGTATAAATATCATGGTATTCAAAATCATCATCTGTTTCACGGTTAGCCAATTCAGTTCCTTTAACATTTTTTTTTCTTTTGAAAATCTATTTCGCCGTAGTATTATTCTCATTGCCCTGTTTTAGAGAATTTGAAACTTGCTTTGTTCACGTTCGTTACAGCATAGGAAAGGGATAGTTGATCAATAGTTAAAATGTGGGGCAATAATTGATTTGTAAATAGTGATTGTAGTTTTACTAGATAGTTTTTGCCGAATTCTTTCCAAAAAAGATTTTTTTCCCAATTTTATTTGTGTATATTCAGCATGCTTGTTGAATGTTAGTTTGGAATCTAATTTAACTGTAAGGAGATGGGGACGAGGGAGGTGGTGAAGTACCTGGCTATTTAGATCTGGTCACCAAACACGGTTAATGCCATTTCAAGCAACGTTTCAATTCTGAATGGTGGTTTACACCAGGGTGACACTGAGAGTATCTTCCACTCTGATTATTTAATTAAAGCTTATTGATTTTTAGCCATATTGATACATTGTTTAGCTCATTATTTAAAATATTTATTAGTTCTTCATAGTTATCTCCAATTAAGTATATTAGTGTATCATCGGCAAATAGTCGTACTTTATTTTGAAAATATTTTTACCATGTCATTAATAAAGAGTATGAACAATGAGGTCCAAGGAACCGACCCTTGCGGTACTCCTAATTTATTCTTCATTGGTTTTGAAAACTGATTATTAATTTTCGTTGTCTGTTTTCTGTCTTTCAAATACTCTTCTATTAATTTAATGGCTTTAAAAATAATAACGTAGTATTTATATAGCGCAGTTTTGTGATATTTCACTTCAAGTGCGCTTAATTATAATAAACTAAAAATTAATCCTATAGTGTTCCTTACGAGTCCTTATAAAATACAAAATTGATTAAATAATGTGAAACAAAGAATATACAGTATATACAACGCAATTCCTAAAGAACAATATTAAGAACAAGAATTCTTAAAACTAAATTATAATAAAGAATTACAGAACTACAGATGAAAAACCAATTTCTTTTAGCTTTATCGGTATTTCTCGATCTATAGTTTCGAATACTCTTTGAAAATCCAAAAATATTGCTAAGATATATTTATTACTATTTATTCCTTCCTTCCATTCTTCGACAATTACGTTTAATTCTGTTTCACGTGAGTTATTAGATCTGAATCCTGATTGCTCTTGATATAAAATATTGTGTTTATCTAGGTATTGCAAGAGTTGTTCTTTTATTATCACTTCAAGAATCTGTTCATATTTTGGTAAGGTGTTGATTGGTCGAAATTGCACACTTTGATTTTTTTTTTGTTAAGTTAGTTTTAAGAACGCTAGTGAATGAAACAGTTGTCTCTTATCGAAACCAGTAGCAAATAAATAAAATTAAATAACAAATGTACTTTGTGAACAACACTCTTCACAGCAAAATAATATTTATAAAACTTTTTTTTTGTTTTCGCTCAATGCTATTCATCCAAAAAACGTTCCGTTTCATACTAGAGTCCGCGCCAGGATTGGAATGTCTAGGGAAATTTCCCTAGATCTAGAGGAGAAAAATATTTTTTAGGGAAAATGGAAATCAGCACAAATCTAGGAATATTTCGAACTATTACCATTTTTTTTTTTTTAAATTTTATAGTTGTAATCTTATAATTCCCGGGCAAATACACAATTTCAGACGAAGCCATCGCTGTGTTGTGTAATGTGTATTGCTAATTACTAGTAGTCGGACCTTAACCGTTGACTCCATACCAGTGGCGTATCATGGGTGGCACCCGGTGTGGATAACGTGGTGTCACCCCAAGAATTAGTAGTCCTTAAACTATATTTTGGATAATTTCTTATTGAAGAAAATAATTTAGGTTTTATGATTGGCGGCGCTGGTAATGCGAGGATGGCCTCTTGTCCAAAGAATCGACAACTGAACGAAATCTGGAACGCTCTTACTCTTTGTCAACAAATTAACGACGAAACTATCTAAGTCGAATGCGCAAAACGTTTTTTGACATTCTCCAAATTACTTATTATTTTTTTATGTTTTATTTATTTACACACAACAATAAAATACAATAAAAACATACAGATTTTTGAACATTTTTTTCAGTCAGTTATCGATCGATTCTGCTATAATTGTATTCAGGTTTTGAGTTTGTTAGTTATCGTTTACTACAAAAAATGAACTATCCAATCCACTTACCTTGTTTTTAGAAAGATGTCTTTCAACACTTTTAAAACACTAACAGCCTTACTAAAAAACCCAGTGAAAATTTTATTCAATTGACAAACGGCCGCGGATGTGAAAACATTACTAATTAAAAATTTGTTCTTTGAAAGAAATACACATAGTTTACACGGCCTGAGAGGGTAGTTTATCTCTGTTTTAACCATTGATGTCCGAACGATATTTGTAATTTTTCCATAGTATTTTGAATGTTCTATATATTTCTTATTTTTGAAGGTGTCGTAAAAACAAATACCATTTATGAAAACTAGATAAAATTACCTTTTAGATTTGAGTATTTGAAATACACTTTAGCTTTCAAAAACTGCCGTATTTTAAGATTCAAACTCGGAAAAAAATGGAAAAAAATTTCCTCCCACAACATTTTTGACCAAAATGTAGAGAAATTTAAATAAAATCAAAATTTAAAAAACACAGACCTTTTATGTAATAAATTTGGAAGGAAACTATCACCTCACTTTTTCATCGTGTATACAATAAAAAAATAATAAAAAATTTCAAAGTTTTTTTTATTGCCAAAAAAATAACTTAGAAATAATACCGAAATTTAAAACAGATTTCTTGCATCTCTAAAGACGTTAATTTTTTTGATACGTGTACGAACACATGTATTAGATTTTAATATTATAAATAATTATCACTTTTAAGAAATTCTCTTAAAATAAAGATCTTAAAATGAAAATTTTATCTTTTAAGTAACCTATAAAAAACAATATTCTGACAGTTCAACTTTGAAAGTACGGCGTTTGTACAATAACTTGATTAAACTGATGTAAACCACACAAATAACATGGTAAATATATCAATTATGTGAACAGAAGAGTAAATTCGTCACTACAATAGAAATTATTAAGTAAAATCACAAAATTTTCGACATTCCACCATAAAACACACCGAGCTGTTTTGTCATCGCGGGAGAACTAATGCATAGGCGCGCCAATAGTGCCCCTTGCGGAGAAAAATTAAAACAACATTGTTTCCTAGTAAATTAAAACCATATACAACGTTGTCACATCTTCAATGCGTTTTAACAGCGTGACCACGTAAGAAACCTTATTGGTAATAAAACGTTTTTTAGTGTATACGAGGTTTATTTATGTTATTGCAATAACACAGTTAACCAATAAAGTGGTTTTTTTTTAGTAAGGCTGTAACAGAATAACAACATTTTGACTAATTCACGCCAATCTACAGGTCATTAGGTGAGAGTGAAAAGGTAACGTTATGCGATAATAGGATCTATAGCAGAGGTTCCCAAACTTTTTTTTTCGTAGACCCCTTTCAAAATTTTACCGATTTCGGTGGACCTCTTACTGCTACATTTCTACCACATTCCCAAAACTCGTCAAAAAATGTGAAGATTAGATCTAACGATGGAAATTTGAGTCACGGCTGAGTTCTAACCCTAAATTCGGAGTGGTATAAATAAAAAGAAAAATAGTGTGTTTTCTTGTGGGGAAATACATTTAGATGACTCTGAAATGATGACTGATAAAATAAATAAAATGTTTTTATTTTATTTTATTTCATAAAGTGTAACTATTGAATATGTTCCCAAAGTTTTAAACAAAAATTTCAATCCGTTCCGGAGTTATGAGGGTGTTTGTGCCGAACCGCGTGGTAAACTTGAAACGCATTTTTCTCGAAACGACTTTTTTTGAATTTGTGTGAACTCTAGCTCAGAAGTTTTTAAAATTCACAATATTTTCTTAAATAGATGTATAAAATGACCTCAAAGTTTCAGTAAATTATACAAATTTCTTCCATGCCAAGAATTCATGAAAATCATTAAAAAGAACCTAGTCCAGTATTTTCTACCTTAATAGAATTAAATATCGGATATGCAAGTTTTTACAAGTAACAGTCGCTGACCTTCTTAAAATACACTACTCAAAAATATTAAGAGAGGTTTTAAAAAAGGAAATTAATGCTAAATATCTGATCCATAAGCCGGCTTAACTGAAAAAAAAATTTCAAGCCCGTGGACCAAAAAATTTGCAAAATTATTTTTTGCACTATCTATTAGGATTGCATGAGAATCGTTGCTCCTAAAAAATTTGGCCAAAAATATGAAAATTAGAATCTTAAAGCTTCAAAATGCTTTTTTTAAAGCATCAATACGACCATTTTTCACCGAAATACAGGCTGTCAAAAATCACCGAAAATTTGGATTTTTTTTGCTCCCTTAATTTATTGGAGTAGTGTATTATCTGCCTACATTGATAGGTAAAGCCAAGCCAACATTTTTGTTCTTTATTATCGAAACCAGATAAATTTTCGTGGACCCCCACACACAACTTGTGGACCCCCATTTTTTTATCACGCCAGCGTAGACCCCCGTCGAGTCTCCCGTGGACCCCTGGGGGTCCACCTGGACCACTTTGGGAATCACTGATCTATGGTAAGCTACTTTAGAGTTCATAATCGCGTGAAGTTACCGCAACAGATAGAACCTTTTCACTCTCACCTAAGGTCCAGGGGGGGGGGGGTCACATAGTCGTGGTCAAGTCACAAGAAGTTATAATTTAATTTTGATAATAATAGATACAAGTAAAAAGTAGGTCTACCTAGGTCCTGGACCCAGCCCAGGGGGGGGGGGTTCATGACCCCCATGACCCCCCCCCCCCCCCTGGATCCGCCCTTGGCTCCATACACATGTTTTTCAAATGTTGCCAAAAATATTTCGTTTCAATTTAAACTATAATAAAAAATAATTAAAACTGACAAAAATGTGTTAAAAATAATAGATACATTTCAACTTAATTACTACAAGAAACAACTATTTACTTACGTTCACCTACCTTAACTTCTTCATTGCGTAATGTTCTAGCCTGGCCTACGTCTTTTTCAAAATCCGAGTTGGCACCACTGCTTAGTTATGTTACTAATTTGTGAATAATATAGTGTCAAGCGGCTATATATTACATCATTGCCTATTCCGGTTACTTTGTCCCGGTGACTAGCTGTTGCTGGATGACGGTGGATCCGAGGAGCGGGCTATTTTTGGAACCAGTTCCTACTGGATTTATAAAATAGTCACCTCACCATTGTTGTAATCAAGCAGCTATACATGCATTATTACATATGACGGCATGGCCTGTCCCGGTTACTTTGTCCCTGCGACCTTGTCCCGGTAACTAGCTATCACTGGATCACGGTGGATCCGAGGAACGGGCTATTTTTGGAACCAGTTCCTATGGTATTTATAAAATGGTCACCAATATTAACTGGGCGAAGCTGAACCAAAAGCTGCCCGCAGGGCCTAGTAGTTAAACCTGAGAAGCGGGTAGTTTCAATTAATATGTCAAACTACATCACGGAATGTATCTTCCTCGCCGCGACATTTTTTTTTATTTATTTAATATAGTGGTACAAAAATTACATGGTTTTATACCGGAATAAACATTTTAACTTCAGATTTTATGTCCGGGTTAAATCTTCCCCACAGGAAAAACTAAACCCTTTCACACACTTTTCCACAAATGATCATCTAGTGAATCTAGTCAATTCACGCTATGCAATTGCACTATACATATAAGTATAAATTAAATACAAAATAATACAAGAACAACATGTCAACCTACCAGAGACCAAATGGGAAAATAATTCACCGACTCCAGATATTTTCATATCAGAGGGTTCGGCTCGGTGGAACTTCTAATTGGACCTATAAATCCTACTGATCCCTCAATATAAATATTTAAAAATCTTTTGTAATCCTACATGTATTTAAAATAACTGATTTTTGCATTTTTATTTATAAATTCTTTGACAAATCTAATATGCCTAAATTTTTAATGAGAGAGCTGGGTATAATGCCAGTAGCCGAAATAACAATTGGTAATATTTTTATAGTCTGAGAATGCCAAATTCTTTTAATCTCATTTCCTAAATCCGTGTATTTTCTTATTTTTTCAGAAACAGATTTTTGAATATTACAGGTATTTGAAATAGCGACATCAATGACATGTTATTTTTTAAATTTTGTTATGTAAAACTATATCAGGTCTATCATGACCTATTATTGTTTCGTCTGTTAGTACCGTTTTATCATAATATATTTTACAAATTTTTTTTTTTTTAAATGAATTTGGTTCATATTCATAATATGGTACTATATTACGGCAGTCAATCAAGTTAGGGAACGTGACCCACTTTTTGCAATTTATAACCCCCCCCCCCCCCCCCCCTCCCCCCGGTGACCAGGTGTAGTATATTCCAAGACCCCCCACCCTCCCCCTACAGTTTTCACGTAGTAAATCATAAATATGGTTTTGAATCATTTCTTGCTAACAAAAAGTTAAAAAAATATATTTGGCTTATATTTGGCTTTATTAATACGGCGCTTGCGTGACGGCAAGAGTGCATGCATACCTATAATTACAAGTGGAAAAAATATAAAAAGATTTCTAAATTGACTACGTGATATAAACCTACGCCCCCCCCCCCTCTTTTGACCAAGCGTGGTATTTTGAAGATCCCCCCCCTAAACGGGTCACGTAGGATGGGTACGTTCCCTTATTACTCCAGTCAAGATGTACATCCGCGCTTGTAAAAGGTCCAGTCATTCTGAATTTTTTATATGTTGTTAGGACCTAAACCAGTATTAAAAAAAATATTTTGCAACTTCGAAAGTGCTGTGCGAGCGGCGGTGGACCCAAAAAACCAGTAAATTTTTGGATTTTTTTCAGTTTTTGCTCAATATCTCAGTGAAGAAAGAATCTGACCTGTATAGTCAGTGTACATGCTTTTAAAATAAACTAAATTTGCTACAATTTGAGACAAAAGCGAGCTATATACAGCCATTGGTTTCCAAGATACAGTTCTTCGAAAATGGGCCATTTTTTCCAAAAGTGAAATTTTTTTGAAACGGCCACTTATTTTTTTTAATATTTTATAAAACACGCACCCCACGTCGAATATTTTATACAATAAAATTGTAGTAAATTTAATTAGCTTTCATTTAAGACTAGGTTGATATCTGTAGACCTAACGGTTCTCTCAAGAACGCCAGATAAACAAAAGCAGTCATAAGTGGGTTTTGGGGGGAAATGCAAATAAACTGTTCTCACGTCTTTTTATGGTTTTATTTATCGAACAGTTACATTTTTTTGGTTATTGTTAACACATTTTTGATGAAAAAAAGAAAAGATAATACGTCTATCGGGAATTACGTCATCTTCAAACATTGTTTTTTATACCTACATACTAAAATGCTTGTACAAACATCATGGTACCTACTATAAGGACAAATTACATGTACCTACACAAAAAATTAAACTAATGTAAATCAAGTAGGTATTGTGTTTTGGTTGCCAAATCATGTCTTTCTTTTTATCTTAGATGGCCCGGGCTTAGGCTCGCACGAAGAAGGTGTCTCGATATCTGTGATGGACGCTGGGAGAGGCGCCCAGTCTGTAGTCGGGCAATCTTCATCGTCCGAGCATTTCAGCTCCACATCCGGGACGTTAATGCACAATTTGCCACCGCATGACTGAGAGAGGACTGAGCAGTGGAGCCCAGCCTTTCTGCCCGAGCAACTCCCAGAGCATCCTTTCTTGCATTTACATGAAAATTTTCGCAGAAGTGCAGGAGGTGCGGGATCCATCGTGGTGAGGATGGGGGTGAGTCCTTGAGAAGACAGCTTCCACCCCCATTCAGTGGGATTCAAGTTGACTCCCCGCCATTTCTGCACTTGGAGGTAGCACCTTGCTGCATGGTGGCCTACGGCATCTTCCGTCGGTGGCAAACGGGCGAGGTTTATGCTTGTTGAAGTGACAAACGTCTTATACCTCAGGAAATCCAAAGTATCCCTCGCGATCGCGATGTCACCCCCATATAGAGCCACAAAGCACTTGATGCCTGCTTCACTCACGGCTTGTGGGGTGGAGTCTGGCCGAAGGAAGAACTCCACTTGCTCAGCAAGTGGTTCACTCTTGCTCAGAAGTGTGGTGATTTTGGTCTTTCCTTGGCCAAACGGTGCTGAGGTGGTATCGCACCCGGTAAACGTGTGGGTGAATAGTACCGTTCCTGGTAATCGCCGGGAGCCCTGGTGATTGTAGGAGGTCGTAGAGTAGTGACAGCAACCAACTTTTCACCCTTCGTGCTCTTCTGAAGAAAGACGACCCGATCGGCTACTGCTCTTTTTGAAAGCGCCATCATAACGATCTCTCGATCCGCGTCTTCTTCGGCAACAGCCACTTCTACTCCCTCCTTCTGAAAGGCGTCACAGAGAAGAGTTATAAAGCGGGCTACAGACCTTCAGTTTTAACTGTACATTTTAACTATATAGTCGAACTGTACAGATAAATCGTTAGGTGTTTGGGACAAAAATTGAACTGTACAGTTTAACTGAGATCTAATCAAAATACGAATAGATAAATCTGTACAGTTAGAACTGTACAGTTTAAACTGACAGTGTGTAGTCGAGAACTGTAAAAACTAATTAAAATAACTGTAAATTCAAATAAAAAATACAAAAAAATATATTTTAAATAACTGCTGTAAATTCACGTTTTTTCCGTTTTCTTCTACTTTCTTTTAATACACTCATTAGCCCTGCAATGGCTATGGAGGCAATGTTGATAAAAACTGAAAGATCTCGCAGTTTTACTTGAATGTGTGTAGGCTGTATGGACCTACGATTTATCTGTACAGTTCGACTGTACAGTTAAACTGTACAGTTAAAACTGAAGGTCTGTAGCCCGCTTTAGGCGTCTCTTAGTATTCTCATTGCCCAATACATGCTCTTGAGCAATTTGAATTACTGTGGATTTATCAAACGTCAATTCGGAGCTGGAATGAGCTGCGTAGCGCCGGAGGCGTTTCGCTGTTTTGGTGTTTTTTTGGTAGCATCTTCGAGTTAGCCGTCAAAAACGGTGGAGACGTTCTTCCCAAAGTGGTTTCGGGCTCTTCCGCTGCCACACGACCTTGTGCAAGGAGGTAGCCACCATCCAAAATGACGTGAGTGCTGGCATCTATCGGCGTGTGGCTGGAAAGAGGAGTGAAGGCAGAGTCCAGAATAGATTTTGTGCCTTTGCGCATCCCTTGTTCATTGAACAGAGACATCGGGAACGGGGCCAACTCATACTTGAAGTCATACTGTTCAGATTGCTTTGCAATACACACTCGCTGGAAAATTGTGAGCGGATCCACAGCCACTCTTCTGTTTTTGTCCGGCAGTTTAACGGTTGAGGTGATCGATGCCAGCGTGGTAACTTTATTTTTCCGTTTTATTACTACCTTGTCGTACATGTGCCCCACACTTTTCATCACTCCCTCCGTTCCAACTCTCTAGGCTGTGTGGCAATTAATTTCAGGACCTGCCAGTAAACCACTACCGATAGAAATCAAACTGTTAGTTTTGGGAAATGGAGGGTGGAGAGCAAACCAGTTTTTTTAGTTTTTCCACATCACTATTATCTCGGATAATTCGAGAAGGCCTACATGCTGCTCTTCGGTAGGACATGAGATGGTGCAAAAACTTTCCAGTTCTTCACAAATGTTCAACATAAACACCATTACTGTTGTCCACCTTGCCAGAACACTGTTGGAGATTCTCCTTCCTTGGGTCAACCCACCGTAGGTTTTCATGGATCTCATCAGCTTCTACTCAATTGTTAGGTCTACGACCACGAACGTTATAGATACGCTAGGACCACGACCCAGACCAAAACTTGTCAGACCGGCGAATGGTGAAGAATCCTTTTGTAAACATCTCGTATTCACTTTTATCCATCCGATCTTGTAGAGCCATCATATCTTATAAACCACGATGACTAACGGATTTACTTCACAGCACAATAAAACCATAAAAAGACGTGAGAACAGTTTATTTGCATTTCCCCCAAAACCCACTTATGACTGTTTTTGGTTATCTAGCGTTCTTGAGAGAACTGTTAGGTCTACAGATATCAATGTAGTCTTAAATAAAAGCTAATTAAATTGACTGCAACTTTATTTCATATAATATTTGACGTAGGATGCGTTTTTTAGAAAATATTTTACAAAATAAGTGGCCATTTCGAAAAAATTTCAGTTTTTGGAAAAAATGGCCTATTTTCGGAGAACTGTATCTTGGAAACCAATGGCTGGATATAGCTCGCTTTAGTCTCAAATTATACCAAATTTAGTTACTTTAAAAGTACGTGTACTGACTACACCGGTCAGACCCTTCCTTCACTGAGATATTGAGCAAAATCTGAAAAAAATCCGAAAATTTCCTGGTTTTTTGGGTCCACCGCCGCTCGCACAGCACTTTCGAAGTTGCAAATTATTTTTTTTTAATACTGATTTAGATCTTAACAACATATAAAAAATTCAGAATGACCGGACCTTTTGCAAGCACAACCCCCTTTTCATGTGACTGGACTATATGTGAAACCAAACATTGGTGAATTATTTTTAAAACCTGATTGTGCGTAAATGTATACTCGGATGACGCTAATACAGAACATCCCAATTATTATTATTATTATACATTAAATAAAGTTTTTTTTTCAAAAATACATTTAGTTAATACGTCTTAAGAGCTCGTATTAAAAAGGCAAAAGACATGCTCATAAATATGTATACCAAACCACCCACGACATGCTGCGACTGGCTGCGACACTAAACTTCTTACCAAAGACCAGAAACAAATAAAACAGGTACTTACATATGTCATAAAACATACTAAAGAAAGTTACTATAAACGGAAGTTGGATCTAGCTGAAAATGATAGTAAAAGAGTATGGATGGTTGTAAATGAAATAATTGACAAGAAAAAGAACAATAATAACGAAATCAATGCTATTAATCATGATAACTCAAAAACATGCTGTAAAGAAAACCCCTCAAAAGCTGCAAATATATTTAACACTTTCTTTGCAAATGTTGGGAAAAATCTCGCCAATCTCATTCACATTGATCCAAATATTATAACATCTCCAGACTGTAATATAAATGCTAAAAATAAAATGACAACATTTGAAGTCACCACAGAGGACGAAATAGTTTCTATCATAACCGATATGAAAGGAGGATCTGCTCCGGGCTTTGATGCAGTCACGGTTGATATTTTAAAAAACATAAAAAATCAAATTTCTAAGACATTAATGCATATAATAAATACAAGTTTCCAAAGCGGAGTATTTCCATTAATTTACAAACAAACTACTATAACCCCAATATTTAAGTCAGGTAATCCAGAAGAAGTAAACAATTACCTTCCCATATCAGTAATCTCAAATATAGCAAAAAATTTTGAAAAACTAGTTAAAAAAAGAATGAGCCAATTTATAAAATGCAACGATATAATTAATGAAAACCAGTTTGGTTTTATGGAAGGTAGAAGCACACAAGATGCAATTGCAAAATTAAGTAGCCTTGTACATAGTTCATTAGATAAATCATTTAAATGCCTGGGAATTTTTATAGATCTCAAAAAAGTATTTGACAGTATATCACATGACAAACTTATAAGTAAATTAAGAAACATTGGATTAAATGGTTCAGCTCTAGAATGGATAAAAAGCTACCTTTTCAAACGTCCCCAAGTTGTAAAAATTAATGGTGTGCTTAGTTCACCAAAAATGAGTCATTTCGGCATACCTCAAGGTACAGTCCTGGGACCGTTACTGTTTATTATCTATGTTAATGAGATATTCATACAAAAACTAAACGGAAAAATAATATCTTATGCTGACGATACTGTCATAATAATTGAAGGTACGGATTGGAATACTGTTAATAACCTAGCTAACATTGATATTAACATATTGAAAAATTGGTTCGATAAAAATCTCCTCTCTCTAAACACTGAAAAAACAAAATTTATCCCATTCTCTATCAATAAATTAAAATTAGAACCAAATTTAAACATCATAATACACCAAAGTAAATGTAATAAAACTAACTGCAATCAAGATTGTGCTATACTTAGTCCAACTCCCAAAATCAAATATCTTGGTGTATATATAGATCAATATTTTAAATGGAAAACACATATTTGTGAACTCGTCAAAAGGATTAGGAAATGTATTTATATATTTATTAGACTTAGAAATATTCTTAGCTTAGAAAACCTAAAAAGAGTGTACTATGCAACTGTTCAATCTATATTGCAATATGGTATTATTGGCTGGGGAGGAACATATGACAATATTTTAAATCCCCTCAAAATTGTTCAAAGGTTGATAATTAAGGTAATCTTAAAAAAACCGTCTAAATTTCCTACTGAAATTCTTTTTTCAATATTCAATGTGCCTATAATAGACAAAATCTATAAAAAATATTCAATTCTTCAAATTTACAAAGAAATACAGTTAAATACTCGTAACTTCCAATTCAATACATCAGCAAGATACCAGAAAACTATTAAAATTCCTAAATTTAATACTAAGCACATTCCTATCTTTATCTGGGCATAATCTACTATAACAACCTCCCATTAAAATTAAAAACCATCGAAAATATGCAGGAATTTAAGCCCAAATTAAAAAATTACCTTAAACTGCTATAAAAGTCCCAAATATGTTTACTTTGTATCTTAAAGTCTGCTATTTTATAAATCATTTATTCCTTCTTTTTTCTTTTATTTCTTAGTTTCTAAATCTCTGAGTCTACTATTGTATAAATCTTGCGTTCTTTCTTACGTATCCTTTACTTACTTATTACAATAATTTTTGTTACTAACTTACATGATTCTTCCATTTATAATGATTTTTTAATTTATATTATGTTTTTTTTAACTCTTCAGGATTTTTATTTTTAAATTAAACAAGATTTTTTAACTTACTTATTATTTACAATAGCCATTATTACTAACTTACACGATCATTAATTTACTAATTGAGCTAGAACTCCCTCACCAAACACAAGAGCATTGTCTCTTTATGGTGAGGAAAGGCAATTTTTTTATTTTTTGTTAACCTTATGTAACTATGTAACTGTTGTAACTTGATGTGTATTTTTAATAAACATTGCCAATAAAAAAAATAAAAAATAAATAAAAAATTTTTAAAAAAGGTGTGGTGACATCTGGTGATCAATTCTTTTAACTAAATTCCAATGCGGTTTGTGATGTTCAAAGCTTTTACTTTAGAAACATAGGTACCGACGCTTGGCTATGAATCGTTTAAAAATATAATTCAATCAATTCAAGCATTCATTGAATGCTGTTTTTTTGAGCTTTGCTGTCTCAGAGAAAAAAATGTCAATTAAAGGAAATAAAGCTGCAAACATTTGAAATTGTTTATTCTTTAATTATGATAATCTCTATTCGTAGGTAGGGTAAGGGGCCGTTCAAGTATTACGTAACGCACTTAGGGGGGAGGGGGGGTCTTGTGAAACGTTACGGTGCGTTACTAGGGGGGAGGGGGGTTGGATAACGCGTTACGTAACCTGTTTTTCTTTATTTAAATAAAAATACTGCGGAATTAAAATCTTCCAAGTTGGCAACCCTTTTCGTTTGTGTTGTGCGGGGAATCCCTCGACTGTATTGTGCGTCATTTTTATTTTTATTTCGTTGTCAGTATTCGTTAGTGTTTTAAACACGAAATACGCGTGAAGCCAAATTGCTGTAGTCAGTGTTGTTAAAATGAGTTTGTAGGTACTATAATATTGTCAAAAGCGGGGGATTTACATCATTAGCTGTTACTATAAAAGCTCTCATGCTGGCTTGCATTCAACGTGAGTTGAACAAAATTTGAAAAACAGCAAAAGAAAAAATAAAAAAATAATGCAAAATTTATGGAACAAAATATATTAATGTTAAACGAAAAATTTTAGTTAGAACAACGCTTTTTAGTTATAACACACAGGTTAGTTTACTGCTAAAATATAATAATAATACATAAAAATAATTTGGGTAGGACATGTATAGTTACGCTCAGAAAATGAAAAAGGTTTTTCTCCACTGTGAATCGCGCTGTGGATTTTTAAATCTCTCTTTCGAGAACTTGAATAACTACATTCGGGACAAGAAAATGGTTTTGCCTGCTGTGGGTAAACATGTGATTTTTTGGTGCCTCTTTGTAGAACATGAATAGTCGCAGTAGAAACATATAAGAGGTTTTATATCACTGTGAGTCAGCAAATGATTTCTTAGAAGTTCCTTTGTACAACATGAATAATTGCAGTCGAGACATGAAAAGGGTGTTTGTCTAGTGTGGGTAAGCATGTAAATTTTTAGATACCGTTTTGTAGCGCCTGAATAGTCGCAATCGGGACAAGAAAAAGAAGAATAATTGCAATCAGGACATGAAATGGGTTTTTATCCACTGTGGGTAAACATGTGATTTTTAGATTTCATGAATATTTGCAGTCGGAACATGAAAAAGGTTTTTCTCCACTATGAGTCGAGTCAGCAAGTGACTTCTTAGATATACCTTTTGAGAACATGAATATTTGCAGTCAGGACATAAAAAAGGTTTTTCTCTTCTGTGAATCATGCGGTTGATTTTTAAATTGTCCTTTTGATAACTTGTGTAACTGCATTCCAGAAAGAAAAATGGTTTTTGTCCGCTGTGCGTAAGCATGTGATTTTTTTGGCGCCTCTCTGTAGAACGTGAATAGTCGCAGTAGAAACATGTAAAAGGTTTTGTCACTTTGAGTTAGCAAATGAGTTCTTAGAAGTTCCTTTGTTCAACAAGAATAATTGCAGTCGGGACATGAAAAAGGTTTTTGACCAGTGTGGGTAAGCATGTGAATTTTTGGATACCGTTGTGTAGCGCATGAATAGTCGCAGTCGGGACAAGAAAAGGGGGGTTCATCACTGTGAGTTAGCAAGTGCCGTTTTAGTAATTTTTTTTAAGAAGAGGAATTGTCGCAGTCAGGACATGAAAAAGGTTTTTCTCCATTGTGGATAAACATGTGATTTTTCGATTTCTCTTCGTAATACAGGAATTGTTGCAGTCGGAACATGAAAAAGGTTTTTCTCCATTAAGAGTCAGCAAGTGACTTCTTAGATATCCCTTTTGAGGACTCAAATAGTTGCAATCAGGACATGAAAAAGGTTTTTCTCTTCTGTGAATCATACTGTATTTTTAAATCTTCCCTTTGAGAACTTGTATAACTGCATTCGGAACATGAAAAAGGTTTAACTCCACTACGAGTCAGCTTGTAAATCATAGTGGAGTAAAGTGTTGTTCCACAGGGAAACCTTAGTATAATTACTTTCCTCAGGGCCTCCTCAGTGGAACTAATGTTAAAAAAAGTATGTGTTGTAAAACCATGTAGGTATATTATAGATTATAGGTAAGACAGTGTTGAATTGTGGAGATCCGGAAGGAATACAAGGCAGATAAAAATAATATAAATTTAAATTTTTTTTATAAATAACAATATCAAAAATTAAAATAAACAATATACGCATGTAGCGCGAGTTAGAAATCTCTTGTTGTATTTATTATTTATTACCGCTAACGCGATTAAATCAAGAAAAAAGGTATATAAGCGACATTACAGTACGTTGCGCATCTTAATTGTGACTTTCAGGTAAAAATTGTAACTTGGGTGTTACGTAACTTTGGGGGGGGGGGGTTTCAGAGAAAAACGTTACGGCGCGTTACATGGGGAGGAGGGGGGATCAAAAATCTTCAAAAATTGCGTTACGTAATACTTGAACGCCCCCTAACTACGGGAATAAAAATCAACTCACGATGTTAAAACGTCGCCAATCAACGAAATCCGAACTGTAATTGTATTCATAGAATTATTAAATATTACAAATCTAACTAACTTTAATTCCTATGATGATTATGTGCAATGTAATATTGTTAGGCATATAGGAACCAAAATTTATAATCAGTAGGGACCATCGCAAAAAAGCTCAACTTGATTTTGTCAAACAGTGGATAGTTTGGCAATAAAGTGTAGAAATTAAATAAATTGGAACTAAACGTGTTCATTCATTGATATATTTATATACCTCAATGTGTTCATTACTATGGCAGCACCGAATTATATGACGTTTCCTATGGCTGTCATGTTATCGCATATTACGGTTGATTTATTGTCTTAAATCTGAGAAGAAGATCGCTGATTTGATAATATATTAAATTTATTCATTGTTTGCCTGAATTTAATTAAAATGAATAAACCATTACATAGTGATGCAAGAGTGGTTATATTCTGCGTTTTTCAATGCTGCCTAGCCGAATGTCACGCGAAGAAGATTCTTTCCAATTTAGAAGATGTTTATAGACGAACTGCAGAAATGACTGGTACGTAGTATAGTTTGTTTAATAATTTTTATTAGTATTACAAGATTTATGCCGACTTTCGAGCGATAATAACAATTACAATCTGATTTGAGGTTATGTTAAAAAAAATCCAGATCTGACACTTCCATTTGACAGTTAATATGCGGCCACAGGAAAAGGGAATAACTCAATAAAAAAATAATAATATGCAACTTCTTTAAACTCGTAGAAAAGTTACTTTTTCTCGTTTTCTCTTTCTTTCTTTTTTTCCAAGTGAATATTATCTAGTGTGTGTTTTTAAAACTACCTTTTATAATAATAATTTTAATGATTTTTCACAGGTAAATCTGAACCAACGGTAAGACGAATCGTGAAGGAAGGGGAAAAGGCAGATGGAAAATTTGAAACACCGGGAAAACGGAAAATGGGCATAATAATAATAAAATATGTATACAAGTGCTGACGATTGGAAAAATTGTTGCAAACACGTGATGAAAATTGAGGCAGAATATTATGCACGAGGCAGTACTATATATGATGATATCGATGAACTGCGTTTAGATGAAGATGAAGATACGGAAGAAGAAGAATCACACGAGGACAAAGACAATATTACATGTCGGGTGTTGAATTAATAGACTTAATTTTTTAAGTACCTACGTTTTTATATCGAAATAAACGCCCACTTAAAACTTGTTTTGTTTTATTTTACTTCTATTAATACAGTTTTTTGTGCAATTTTTTTTGAAAATACAAATAAGCTATGAAATGTGCATTTTGGCAGAAGTGTTTTTTTAAAACATACATTCATTGTCTTATGAGCCATCTTGGTGTTGCCATTTAAAACTAGAAAACGATCGCAGCGCCATCATTTATTTTATACACTTAATTGCCAAACAGTAGAATAAAGTTTTAAAATAATAGTACCTGGATGGATGTTGAAAAAGCTGAAGACGATTTGAAGCAATAAACATTTCTCAAATTAATCAGTATTATTTTACATTCGACATTTCATAAGAACCGATATTAATCAATATTTCCAGAACCCAATCGATTATTATAATATAATATGTAATAGATTATCTTCGAATGGTTTTTTTGGTTTCCAATAATTTATTACACAATCATTTCCAAGGCAATTTCAGGTGAAATAAAAAAAGAAAACTGGTGGTGAATTCAAAAACCAAGGAAATCATTTTTATTTCTGTATTATAAATTATCGTATCAAGCGTATTTAACAACTTTTTAATGTAAATAGCCTATTTTTGCGCTCTCTTCAAATAATTTTTAATTCCTTTTCGTTGTTCTTACTCACAAAAAATTTATTATGATGGCAACACTAACCGGAAATAGTGTTCCACGCTCCACCGAAAAACATAACCAACTTCTCTTTCCCGTCAGTTGTCGAGACGTGAACATTTAAACGCCGGCATCTCCACACGTTTCGTGTCATCTACGACTTAAAAGTAAGTATTTCGACGAAACAGTGACGCAAATAACTAAAATAGTTCCTGCATCATCGAGATACATAATATTTGTGACGAAATATTCTTAAATTCGCGTATTATTTGCTTAGTTTTCCCGGATGTCATGCGATTGTGAAAGATGCAGTATTTTAATGTGGGTTTTCCTAACAGTGTGACAGCCCAAGTGACGTGTTTGAACGGCGCGGATTATAATCTATACACGTGTGTGACCAGTGTCACAATTTAACCACGAAATTTCACTCAAAGTTCTACCATCCAGGACATTGTTGACGGGAGTTAACCGTCAGGTAGAAAAGATGGCAGATTTTGACAGAAGTTTATGTTTACAGAATGCGTTACGTGGCCGCCTACTTGCTTGCCGTGCTGGGAGGGAAGGCAGCTCCTGCCTCCGGAGACATTGAGAAGATCCTCAGCTCTGTTGGTATCGAAGCCGATGCCGAGAAACTGAAGAAGGTCATCGCTGAGCTCGCCGGCAAGGACGTAGAGGAACTCATTGTCAAGGGTATGTTGCTTATAAAATGTTATAGTTTTAATTATTTTCAACCATGCTTGTAATGGCTTCACGTCAAGGTTATATTGTATTTTCTAACTATATTATTGTATAGGTAATGTCCATAGCAAGGTTTTAAAAGCGTGACTCAAACCAAACCAGTATGAGTTCAATACCTACCCACAATTGTCAAATCTTGGTAAATTTATACAAAGCCGGGACCAGCTCATTTTGGAAAAAAATATATGTATACCCCAGTAGATAAGTAATAATGGTAAATATCGGTTCGGACTGGCCACGCTTATTATGAATAATTTTTAGAAAAAAACTTTAGATTCGCCTTAATTACTATAAAAGGAAACTTTTTGGCTTTGGGGCGGCGGAAAATAATGCATTTTAATTTTCAATTGCATAAAACCAAAATTCGCTTCGCAACTGACACAGCGAAAATCCGCGGCCGTACCTGTCACTGTGATGTTGGTATCCTTGATAAATTAACAAGAGCTAATACGACTGTAGCCGACTTCGTGGGATAAGGCGCGTAATTATGAAATTTGTCTAGCGGGCTTGTTTGTGTAACATGGTTTGTGATACAAAAGAAAGTGCCCCTTTATAACGCCTACTCGCGTCAAGGCAAGAAAAACATCCCAGTTTTCAAGTGGCTTAGCGGCTACGCTAGGTTTGTGTAACATGGTTTGTGATTCGCGGTATTTCATGTAGGTATCCCGCGAAGTCGGCTACAGTCGTATACTTGTTAATTTATAAAGGATACCAACATCACAGTGACAGGTACGGCCGCGGATTTTCGCTGTGTCGGATCGCGAAGAGAATTTTGGTTTTATGCAATTGAAAATTAAAATGCATTATTTTCCGCCGCCCCAAAGCCAAAAAGTTTCCTTTTGGCGAATTTAAAGTTTTTTTCTAAAAATTATTCGTAATAAGCGTGGCCAGTCCGTCATTTTTCAATGACCTCCATGTTGTTATCTTTATTTTTAAATGGTTTGTCTAGCGGGCTTGTGTGACAGATTGGCTGCGCCATGTCAGTTTGCGAAGACGCGAAGTGAATTTTGATTTTACGCAATTAAAATTTAAAATGTATCATTTTCCGCCTCCCCCAATGCAAAAAATTTCCGAAATACGTATTTCTAACAATTATTCAACTTCTGCAAAGTGTTTTTTTCGTGAAAAAGTGCATATTACCGCTGCAATTTGCACTTTGAAAAATGACATTTTCGTATTTTTAAATTTAAGAAATTAACGATATTATACATTTTTTTCAATTTCCGCTCACGGAACTAATTACATATTATTACCTATCTACTGGGGTAAAAATTTATTTTTTTTTTAGTGTAAAATGAGCTGGTCCCGGTTTTGTATAAAATAAATCAAATCTTTTACATGTTTCGTGTAGCTTGTTATTTATATAAAATACAGTAATTTTTCATGATGATCCACATTCATACCATCTTTCGGCTGATTGACAGTGCTGAGAGCCTTTGTTTCTGATGACTTCCATTCGTGCAAGCTTTGTTGCATTGTTGTTAAATTGCCACCATCACTAACCGTATTATGTTCTTCCAGGACGTGAGAAGCTGTCTTCCATGCCAACCGGTGGTGGAGCCGTGGCTTCAGCAGCTGCCCCCGCAGCCGCCGCGGCCCCGAAGAAGGAAGGTAATTCTAGCTGGGAATATTTATTTCATTTTTATCACTCACTCTTAATATGTTGCCCTTGAGATGCAAGTGAATGTTCTGTGACTTAAGACGACCAACTTGGAGCCAGTTTGATTCTGGCTGCAGTGCCAAAATAATAACATGTGATTGTTTTGTTTTCAATATACATTCCAACTTCTGCTTCTTGTGATGTTGAAAATGTCTTTAATTACACCCAGGGACGGGGCTTGGCATCATTTCCGAAATGACTTAATTTGATTTTAAATATTCAAATCTCTACATACATTTGTACAGCGCCCTTAGGTGATTTTTCACTAAAAAGGCGCTATACAGATCATCTAAGTAATTATTATGTACTGAAAATGTTATTGATTTGACCAACCATTGTATTAACCAACATGATGATTTATCTTATACCATCTTTCGACTGAAATATCTTGATGATATACAATATTCTGAAGTTTAAAATATCGCTAGTTGTATAAGAGTGAACTTGTTGGCGTGTAACTAAGACATGTTTGTTTTCCACTTTCCAGAAGCCAAGAAGGAGGAGGAGAAGGAAGAAGATGAGTCTGATGACGATATGGGCTTCGGTCTCTTCGACTAAACACATCGCAACATCCAATCCTGACATTTTAAACTATGGCATTTTGTTGTGCAAACTATTTCTATGAAATAAATTTTGTATAATTTTTACCATACACCACGTGTATTTTATTTTTCTGGGAGAGTTTTTGACCTACTAGTGCATGGGTTGATAGATTTTCAAGTTGATAGTTGTCGTAGAAACAAGGATAACAAATAGGGGGGGGGGTTCTGGAGAAATTCTGAGAAAAAAAGCAGATTCCTTAGGCCAGGGTTGAGGAACTGTGGCCCGTGAGTACCTGCTTTGTTGGTTTTTTTTATTTCTGGGTATTGCATACAGATTAACTCCATTAGTTAAAACCAGTTTTGTGTTCCGAATACCATGATAAAATTCTAGCTGTGGGTTCACCTGCTGACACATTTTTAATTCTTATGTACTACAGAGATACAATACATGAATCCTGGGGACTCCTGCATAGATTCGCTATTAATTTGAAACTTGTTTTGTGTTCTGAGCGCAAAAATTAAAGTTAAGTATAATAATAATTTAAGCTTGTGAACTCTTGTGCAGAATCACTCGTTTGAACTGGTCTTTTGTTTTTTTTTTTTTTTTACATCAGCTCCACACAGGATGCCCTGAGGAAAATAATTTCCCTCGGGGCCTATGTCATCTTTGGGGATGCTGTGTGGAGGGTTTTTTTAAGGAAAGGGTTTGAGGGGTGGGTAGGAATCTGGGGTTCAGTATGTCCTGGTCATCTGCCTCCAAGACCTAGACAAACCTCACCCCGGGCACCCCTGCTAAATCACCAAACAAAGTGTTATGAATGAAATTGTAAAAATTTCCCAGAAAACCATTCTCGTTTTCTGGGTGACTTGTTCAATGGATCTCACGTTCCAGTAATATAACCTGCAAAATAAGCCAGGTCGGCAACACTGATGCTGGTGGAGTGACAGTTTATTCGGTGGCTCCATCTCCAGACGTTGAGTGTATGTGAAATTGGAGTTAATGTTTAAAGAACCGTATGTATCTTTTCTAAGAGCCGCGGTTTGCCAATCACTGCACTAGTGTAATGACAAAACTCCTGTCCTGGTTTCCCATCCATGTCAACCCGTCTGCATATTGATGATGGCATCCCGAATGAAACACGTGTAGATATTTTGACAGCCGGCGGCGTGGTCTAGGTGTAAGGCTCTTGACTCACAATCCGAAGGTCACCGGATCGAATCCCGGCATGGCAAATAATGTAAAATATATTTGCGACACGTTCCAGAGTGGAAGATACTATACCCACAAATCTGACAATGGATCTTGTCGATCAGGCGAGATCTCTTGTCAGATTTTTGTGATTTTCTATCGCTGTTAAATGAATAAATAAGAATGCATACTTGCAGGAATGTGTATTTAAAATGACCTAAACGGATTGGTTTATTTATGACCTAAACTAACATACGTGACAGTTCAGCTAAAATTCTGACATCGGCCTGTTGAAAAGGCAAATAACAGCCATTGAAAATCACACAAATCTGACAGGAGATCTCATTCTCACAAAAAATATGGAATAGCTCGTTTGGTGTAAGACCACCATTCAGAATTGAAATGGCTTTGGCCATGTTTGATGACCAGATCTGAATAGCCAGGTACTTCCCCACCTTCCTCCTCTCCCCTATCTTCACCCTTACAACATACCCCATTCTGGGATGCCATAGTCCCCTGGCTCCAGGCGGGTGTAGCTGGGACAGGCCTCACGTCGTTTTTGTTTTATATCTCAACCAATATGAGCCTTGATATGAGAATTTCGCAGGTGCTCTATGCATCATTTCCGTTTCATCCGAATCGCTAACGGGGCTAAAGAAGTTTCACTTCAAAAAGAAATGGCTTTTTCTAATTCATCTGACCCCCTCTCCTAATATAGGAATAAATATATTATAGCTTTGTGTGATGTTACAACACATAAGTGGTTCAACAGATAGGTGCTCGCTCCTTTATTTTTGCGTGTGGCACCTATATTTTAACTAACCTATTTTTTCAAAACAAGAAAAATTTTAGATAAAGAACAGCTAATTAAAATCTATTATGCCTTAGCCCAATCTTAACTACAATATGGTCTTATCGGATGGGGAAGCTCATGCGATTCCACTATAAAACCAGTCCTCATAGCACAAAGGGCAAATTCTGAAAATTATACTTAGAGTACCCATCAGAACCCCTACACACTATGTTTTTAAAGCGCTGAATTTAATGTCACTGAAACAATTATATACAAAAGATATTCTAATGTACGCATTAAAAAATCAGGATAACTTTACACAGACAAACTCGGGCCGATTCACAAGATCTACATTACAACATACATTCTACCAACCTACAACTAAAACGACTTTTGGACAAAGAAATATGGAATACTTCTCTGTAAAATTATTTAATTTACTCCCTCTTGCAATGAAAACCACAAAAAAAATAACCGCCTTCAAAAGAAGCATAAAAATATGGATTATGGACATGGGAAGGAAGAAAATAAAGGGATATGCCGATCCGTTAATGGTACCGCTTTTACATATCTTTAATATTTCACTTAACTCCGGTAAATTCCCCGACCGTTGGAAAATCTCAAAGGTCACGCCCTTACACAAAAACGGCGATAAATCATGTGTATCTAACTACAGACCTGTGGCAATTCTTTCGGCACCGGCCAAATTATTTGAACTCGTAATACAAAAACGTATATACTATAAAGTAGAACCATTTCTCATAAACCAGCAGCATGGGTTTAGAGAGGGCAGGTCTACGACGACCAACTTAATGGTATTTACGGATTACGTCTCAAATATATTGGACAACAACGAACAAGTAGATGTCTCATATAATGATTTTGCGAAAGCTTTTGACAAAGTAGATCACCTCATATTACTGAATAAACTTGAAAGCTTCGGCTTCTCATACATGCTGCTTTTGTTCTTTCATAATTATTTGTCTAACAGAAAACAATACGTTGTTTACGGGCAGTTCACATCGAAACTCTACGCCACAACTTCTGGGGTCCCTCAAGGGTCTAATTTAGGACCACTTTTATTTTTATTGTTTATTAATGACATAGGGTTGTTTATAAGATTTGTAAAATTTTTGTTATTTGCGGATGACATTAAACTATACACCTGTATAACGACAAATGAAGACTCCATTCGTCTACAAAACGATATCGACGGTATAGTACAGTGGAGTCATCAAAATAAACTTCTTTTTAACAGTAGTAAGTGTACAATTATGTGCATTACAAGGGCAAAGCGTACTTTATATTTTAACTATAAAATGTCTGGTACCTCTATAAAACATATCTCGATAACGAAGGATTTAGGAATCATTTTTGACACACGTCTGACTTTTCGAACTCATATCGATTCGGTGTGCAACTCTGCAATGCGAATGCTGGGTTTTGTTATATGTAATTCGAAATCTTTTACGAATACGGCAGTCATAAAAATGCTTTATTTTACTCTGGTTCGCAGCATTCTTGAGAGTGGATCGATAATATGGGGACCCGAAGATACCCTTTACTCAAATGATGTAGAAAAGGTGCAAAAAAAGTTTATGCGATACCTCTACATGCGAGAGTTCGGATATTACCCTTTATTGTATCCCTCTGATTTTCTCGCTGGAATGCTGGGGATAGAACGTCTAGACGTCAGGAGAAATATTGCAATGGTGTTAGTGGCGCACAAGCTGCTAAATGGGCACACTTGCAATCCAGATATTCTGGAACGAATTTCTTTTTATGTCCCTGATAATTTCATCAGAGCTAGACAGCACAGATTATTTATTTTTCCAAGGGGCAGGACCAACCTACCAATGATCATGCCTTTGGGGAGAATAACTACTTTGTTAAATCACATTTCTTCTGTGATTGACATTTTCAATTTGAACCAAGGAGAATTTAAGACAGCAATCAGCATACTATTTACCAAATCTGGCTAATCAGATAGTATTGATGTACTTACCCATGCAAATAAATGTATATACTTACTTATTATAAACTGTAATTTATAAACTGTTATTTGTGAAATGTAAATGGATTATACTGTTTTTCACAATAAATCAATAAATAAAATAGATTCAATTTTGCAACCCAACAAAGAATAATGCTTGTTTTGTACTTTCTTTTAGATCTAACTTAATAATTATGAAACACTTTGATTCAAAAATTACGGAAATAAAAATTATGTTTACAGATGAAATCAACGAACTAAAGAGAAGCAGTGATTTCATCTGCAACCAATACGAAGATCTGCTTACAAGATTTAAAAAAATGGAGGATCTTCACAAAGAGACCAAATACCTACGCGAGGAAAATGAAAATAAAAACATCAGAATCTCTTCTCTAGAATGTCGTCTGGCAGAATTGGAGCAGGAAAAACATTTTGACAGCATAGAGATGGCGGGCGTAAAGTTGCAGCCGGGAGAACCACCTGTGGAAGCGATACTTCAGGTCTCCAGTTCCCTGGGAATGCCCCTGTTACAGCAGGATCTGCGAATGGTGACCTCAACACATGACCGGAGACACAACACCCCGGACAAACTCCGTGCTGCCTTCCACAGCCTGAAAACTAGGGATTCCTTTTTGACACTCTGTCTCCAACTCTGTTTTTGTTGCACATCAACGACCTTTTGTCATGTGCACCAATTCACTGTTACGCGGATGACAGTACAGTTCATGATAGCTTTTTGTTTGACAAGCCCCCAAAGGGCTCACAAACTCCAACAGCTCGTAAGGCTTTGAAGCAAAGAATGGACGGTTACCTCGAGAGTGTTTTCTCTTGGGGTAAAAATAATCTCGTTGAATTTAATGTTTCAAAGACCCAATCTTGTCTGATTACGTCTAAAAGGGATCGCAATGAAAATCTAGTCTCTTTCAACGGAAGCAATCTTCCGAACAGGCCCTCCATTGATATGCTCGGTGTAACCCTAAGTGACCAGCTCAGGTATGGGGGCTCCATCGAAGCCAGAGTAAAGTTAGCCTCCCAAAAACTGGGCGTACTGTACAGGGCCCGCAGATACTTTAATAGTACACAACTGCTAACCCTGTACAAATCGCAAGTGCGCCCCACGGTTGAATTTGGCAGCCACCTCTGGTCTGGAGCTCCAAAATACCTGAAAAATACCCTCGACTCTGTGCAGAAACGGGCGGTCCGTTTGATAGATTCTCCCATCTTAACAGACGGATTGCAATCTTTAGAGCACAGGCGTCGAGTGGGAATGCTATCCTTGTTCTACCGGTATTACAATGGAAGATGCTCCGAGGAACTAGCATCATTGATCCCTTCGGCACCGGTGCATAGTCGGGAAACACGCCAAACGCGTGCCCAACATTTGTACACAGTTGACATTTGTCACATGAGAACGGGTCGTTTCTTCGACTCGTTCTTGTGTTCAACAGCTCGGCTGTGGAATGATTTGCCGGCCTCTGTGTTTCCTCCTTCCTACAACATGGGTCTCTTCAAGACCAATGTTCATTCCTTCCTCTCCTCAAAAAGACCCTCCACACAGCATCCCAGATGACATAGGCCCTGAGGGAAATTATTTTCCTCAGGGCCTCCTGTGTGGAGTTAATGTAAAAAAACACTCAAAAACGCGGCCAAGACATTAATTCCAAACTCCCCCATATACATAGGTGAAGTACTAACACCGTACTACAAAGAGTTACTTTTGAAAACGAAGCAAACAGCAAAAGTCAAAAACTTCCAATTTGTTTGGTTTAAATCCGGAAAACTGCTGGTCCGGAAAGGGCCGGGGGAAAAAAACTATACAAATAAAACATGAAAATGACTTAAACAAATTATGTAACTAATGAAGGTCACTCAGACTTCGTTACAAAACTATCCTGATTTACATAACATCATGGCTGATTTACTCATCAACATCATAAAATCAATGACTCAAAACAATGTGATGATATTTTTAACAATCCAGGCTCTCTGACACTACTTAACCAAAATATAAGATCACTTAATCGTAATTATGACGAACTTGACATACTCTTAAACAACTTTAAAACCGATTTCAAAATTATAATCCTAACGGAATGTTGGATATCAACCGCTTTTACAAAAAAACATAAAATAAATTATACTGCGTATCACACATTAAAAAACAAAAATCAAAATGATGGGATTGCTGTGTACATACATGATAGTCTTAACGCCTCTGTTTCAGAAATCGACTTGATAAATACTAACTGTCTACAAATAATCATCGACTCAGACACGTGTGCCCTCGCTATATACAGATCACCTTCCACACATAACATTTCACCATTTATAATAGCTCTAGATTCTCACCTTAAAAAACTCACTCATACAAAAACATCATCATAGCTGGTGATCTAAACATAAACATACTTCCTAATGGTCACCCTCAAAATATTGATTACCAACTGATGCTTCTGGAACATGGCATTATAAGCACCATTAACACTCCTACCAGAGTAACCAAAGACTCAGAATCATGTATAGATCACTTTATGGTTAAATCAAAAAGTCAAATATGTAGTGCTGTATACGAATCCACAATCACAGATCACTACACAACTATGATAGGCCTGACTTCGCCAACTAGAAAATCAACGTTCCAAAATAATACAGCCAAAAATATAATTGATTATGTTAATCTAAATCAATGCTTAGAAAAACAAACGTGGGAACATCTTACAAAATTTAACACGGCAGAAGAGGCCTGGAATTTCTTCATAACACATCTACAAATTCTCATTACCCAAAATACCAAAACGATATACATACCTATCCCGCACCGCAAAGTAAGACTTAAAAAATGGATTACCCAAAGCATTATAAATAGCATTAAAAAAAGGGACAAACTACACAAACAAGTTAAACTGAACCCTTACGACACTCCGCTTTATTTCTTCTACAAAAGGTTCAGAAACATTTGTTCTCTAATAATACGTAAAGCCAAAGAATTGTATTATCAAAACAAACTTATAGCAGCAAACTATGACCCTAAAAGCGTATGGTCAATTTTGAGGGAAAGTACGCATTCACAGAAGAACAAAGATGATACCATAAATAATTTACTTATTGATGATGAAGAAATCCACTTCTACGACAATCCTACACGTATCCTCAATTATATTAACAAGCACTACACTAATATAGGAGCTAGCCTAGCTAAAAATATAAAAAAATCACAGCCTCTCCAAGATATTCAGGAACCTCAAAACACTGCCACTAACATCAGCAATGAAAATATGAACAGTCACTTCAAATTACAAAACATTACACTAGAAGACACCAATAAAATAATTCAATCACTAAAGAATAACACAACAACGGGAGCCGATGGTGTGGACTCCAAAACTATCTTAACAGTAAGGCCAACAACTACTCAAACCACTCACATACTTAATTAATCTTAGTCTAAAAGAAGGAATTTTTCCCAGCTTACTAAAAAAAGGTCTTATCATTCCAATTTTTAAATCAGGACAAAAAAATAACATAAACAACTACAGACCCATTACGCTACTAAATACCTTTTCAAAAATTTTGGAAAAAATTATTAAGAAACAGCTTCAACACTATCTGGAAACCAAACAAATACTGTCGATAAACCAACATGGATTCAGGAAAAACAGAAGCACAGAACATGCAATAGCTACTGTAACGGACTTCATCACACATAATCTTGATGCTAAGAAAAAAGTTATTTCAATTTATTTAGACCTATGTAAAGCCTTCGACACAATCTCACACGAAAAACTTTTCAAGAAGTTAAAAAGCATTGGTATTAACGGAGTAGAATTCGACTTAAATAAAAGCTTCATGTCTGACCGAACTCAACAAGTTAAAATTGATAACAAGATAAGTGAACCACTCTTAATTACGTACGGGGTCCCACAGGGGAGTGTACTTGGCCCTTTATTATTTCTCATCTACATAAACGAACTATGTGACATTGAAATTGAAGGTAAAATTGTGACCTTCGCTGACGATACAGTTCTTCTTTGTCAAGCTGCCACATGGAAAGATGTATTCGTAAATGCCGAAAAAAGTTTATCAGTTGTCAAAAAATGGCTAAACAGTAATACGCTTACCGTCAATACTATCAAAACAAAATACATCACACATAGTATTACACAAAGAGGTCAACCTCCATCAAACATAGACCTGCTTCTGCATGACTGTGAACAAACTTCTTCCAATTGTCAATGCGAGCATATAGAAAGGGTCAAACAAACAAAATACCTAGGGGTTATTATTGATACACACTTACGCTGGACTGAACACATAACTTTCATCACAAATAAACTAAAAGGAGTCATGCACGTAATAAAATCCATTAAAACATTTTCCCACTAACAATACTCAGATCCATATACTTTGCACTTTTTCAATCCATTGCGACATATGGAATACTGGCTTGGGGAAGTGCTACAAATGTAGCAATTGACCCAATTCAAAAGATACAAAAGGCGACAATTAAACTAATTCTGCAAGTGCCTTTCTACACAGATTCAACCGAAATATACAAAACATTAGAAGTCATGTCAATAAAACAACTTTATGCCAAATCTGCTCTGCTATACTTCCTCCAAAACAAACTCCATATTCCAATTCAACCCAAAATAATAATAAAAACCAGGTCATTAACAAATATAACCCTGAACATACCAATAACACACACGGACAAAGACATTTTCAGTATTATGCAACCAAGCTTTTTAATTATATGGCCATTGCTCTGAAACAACAACTAATTGCAAATACATCTACAAACATCCACAAAAAACATATCACAGCCTGGATCAAAAATCAAGATATTCACTTTATTCAAAATACTTTAATCCCTAACCAAACATAACCAAACTATAACAAGTGTAAAATAAATAAACATGTCTATCAAGAATTTACCAACTATTCATATGTACATATAATATTCATATAAACCTTATATATATATTTTTTTTTCTTCTAAGTAATCTACGTACAATTACCATTAAAATGTTAAAAAAAAGAAAAAAAACTAACTTTCTACTACAACACATAAATACCTGTACCTGTCACACTTAATCATAAACACGTAAACACCTCAGCACAGGTTCTCAAAAACTAAAAGGAGTCATGCACGTAATAAAATCCATTAAAACATTTTCCCACTAACAATACTCAGATCCATATACTTTGCACTTTTTCAATCCATTGCGACATATGGAATACTGGCTTGGGGAAGTGCTACAAATGTAGCAATTGACCCAATTCAAAAGATACAAAAGGCGACAATTAAACTAATTCTGCAAGTGCCTTTCTACACAGATTCAACCGAAATATACAAAACATTAGAAGTCATGTCAATAAAACAACTTTATGCCAAATCTGCTCTGCTATACTTCCTCCAAAACAAACTCCATATTCCAATTCAACCCAAAATAATAATAAAAACCAGGTCATTAACAAATATAACCCTGAACATACCAATAACACACACGGACAAAGACATTTTCAGTATTATGCAACCAAGCTTTTTAATTATATGGCCATTGCTCTGAAACAACAACTAATTACAAATACATCTACAAACATCCACAAAAAACATATCACAGCCTGGATCAAAAATCAAGATATTCACTTTATTCAAAATACTTTAATCCCTAACCAAACATAACCAAACTATAACAAGTGTAAAATAAATAAACATGTCTATCAAGAATTTACCAACTATTCATATGTACATATAATATTCATATATACCTTATATATATTTTTTTTTTCTTCTAAGTAATCTACGTACAATTACCATTAAAATGTTAAAAAAAAGAAAAAAAACTAACTTTCTACTACAACACATAAATACCTGTACCTGTCAAACTTAATCATAAACACGTAAACACCTCAGCACAGGTTCTCCTAGTGAGGTGTTCACGAAACATACAATATTACCAACCAACAGTTTCACCTTCTCAAACCTACCTAACACACAACATAATGAAACGTAATATTAATATGTAAAAATGTTAACAATAAGGTGTAAACTGTAATATATAGATATAAATAAATAAATAAAATAAAATTTTCCTTGGCAATATTCTAACATAGATTAGGTATTTACTTATAATTCAAATAATAAAACTTGTACAATGTGTCCTTAGAACGGGGTACCCCAGTAAGGACACATTTTCTCTAAAAAACTGTAAATAAAAAATAAATATCAAGACATATAAAAAATAACAGTAAACAATTATCAAAACTTTCATGTAGGTATACACAGACGAAAAGATTTTCAAAAATTACTGAATTGAAATTCAAGAATACAGAACTCAAAATACGGATTTACCACTCGGACCCATAAGCTTGTTCACACGACAATGTAACATTACCAGACGTACGTATGAGGTGTACCTGAGTTTTTAAACTGTTTTAGTTAATTTACTGTTGTTGCAGCACATTTGTGTGTAGCTTTAAAGTACCTACCTCACATTGTAAAAGTAAGATAAAGACAGGTGTATTGGCTCGCTCTTCATAACTCCATTGCACGCAAGGACACGAGTAGGTACTCATCATTACATTGTTCTTGAGCATTATTTTTAAATTCCAAAACAAAATAGGAAGATGTCATTTCTCTGACAACTGAATTGAATCATGTTTGGTTGTCAGAAATGTCTGCGAAAAAGAAAGAAATTCCGGCCGCCGTCGCCAAGCCAGCAACTGAAAATGCTAAAATCAAACAACCTTCCGGAGGAATTGTAATTGCAAAAGAAGACATGTTCCCAGAAGAACTAAATAAGCATCTGCTGTACCAAATAACGGTGGGTTTATAAAAGCAATCAAATCGTTACACCTACTTCTGTTCCTAATAATTTCTTTCTGGTCGCAAAACTAAGGCCGTCATCCCATGGGTCGGTGTCGGTAAGGAATCGACATAAACTGTGTGCTGTAAAGATGTAGAATACTGAAAGCTCACAGATCTGTATATTTATATTGGGGCCTGCAAACGGGTCGGGGGCAAGCGGGAGTGTAGCTACCTACTTCACGTCCACAGCTAGCTGTACGTGGTTTCAATATTGGAAAACAATAATTTAATTTATATATAATTTATTATTGTTTTCATGTTTACGCGGTACGCGCCATTATGCCGTCTTTTCAGTCTTTTCTCAAATTACAATTGTGTCGTTGAGTTTCAAAACCCGCCTTAATGGGTTTTCTTACTTTTGAATAAATCAATAAAAACGTGTAGTGTAGTAAATCAAAAAAAGCGTAGTAGGCTGACGAGTTTTCATGATTCCAGTTATTTTTTTTTTTTCACGTTAGCACAATCTTGTGATAACTTGATGCAATTGTTATCTTCTATTTAAATGTTTAATATATATATTTTTAAAATGTGTTTTAATTTTTATAGGCCTATATTTAAACACGATTTATAAATAAACTAGAAGACAATAACAGAAAATAATAACAACGGTATCGCATTCCTTGTGAAAAACCATCAGATGGCATTCACACCTAATTTTTTTACCAAAATTCATTAGGGCAGAAATTGGAACTTAACGATTCAATTCATGTATATGAATACATTAAATTACCTGTTATAATAGTACCCGATATTGCAGATTTCTGCAATACCGACAGTTTACTGGGCTGCGAGCTACAAAATCATTACTTGGTATCTGCCGTGTGCAGAGGACCGTGCAACATTCTATCTGTTTACTTACAGCACACGGTTTATGTTGATTCTTTACCGACCCGCGGGTTTACGGCCTAAGATTAACCAAATAATAATAAACGTTTCAATTTATAGTCGCTAACATCTGAAAATGGGGATTTGAGGAATTTTATAAAACAAAGAGATGAGAAAATTGCGGAGCTATCAAAAACAATTAGTGGACTACAGGACAACATAAACCAGTATGAGTTCAATACCTACCCACAATTGTCAAATCTTGGTAAATTTATACAAAGCCGGGACCAGCTCATTTTGGAAAAAAATATATGTATACCCCAGTAGATAAGTAATAATGGTAAATATCGGTTCGGACTGGCCACGCTTATTATGAATAATTTTTAGAAAAAAACTTTAGATTCGCCTTAATTACTATAAAAGGAAACTTTTTGGCTTTGGGGCGGCGGAAAATAATGCATTTTAATTTTCAATTGCATAAAACCAAAATTCGCTTCGCAACTGACACAGCGAAAATCCGCGGCCGTACCTGTCACTGTGATGTTGGTATCCTTGATAAATTAACAAGAGCTAATACGACTGTAGCCGACTTCGTGGGATAAGGCGCGTAATTATGAAATTTGTCTAGCGGGCTTGTTTGTGTAACATGGTTTGTGATACAAAAGAAAGTGCCCCTTTATAACGCCTACTCGCGTCAAGGCAAGAAAAACATCCCAGTTTTCAAGTGGCTTAGCGGCTACGCTAGGTTTGTGTAACATGGTTTGTGATTCGCGGTATTTCATGTAGGTATCCCGCGAAGTCGGCTACAGTCGTATACTTGTTAATTTATAAAGGATACCAACATCACAGTGACAGGTACGGCCGCGGATTTTCGCTGTGTCGGATCGCGAAGAGAATTTTGGTTTTATGCAATTGAAAATTAAAATGCATTATTTTCCGCCGCCCCAAAGCCAAAAAGTTTCCTTTTGGCGAATTTAAAGTTTTTTTCTAAAAATTATTCGTAATAAGCGTGGCCAGTCCGTCATTTTTCAATGACCTCCATGTTGTTATCTTTATTTTTAAATGGTTTGTCTAGCGGGCTTGTGTGACAGATTGGCTGCGCCATGTCAGTTTGCGAAGACGCGAAGTGAATTTTGATTTTACGCAATTAAAATTTAAAATGTATCATTTTCCGCCTCCCCCAATGCAAAAAATTTCCGAAATACGTATTTCTAACAATTATTCAACTTCTGCAAAGTGTTTTTTTCGTGAAAAAGTGCATATTACCGCTGCAATTTGCACTTTGAAAAATGACATTTTCGTATTTTTAAATTTAAGAAATTAACGATATTATACATTTTTTTCAATTTCCGCTCACGGAACTAATTACATATAATTATTACCTATCTACTGGGGTAAAAATTTATTTTTTTTTTAGTGTAAAATGAGCTGGTCCCGGTTTTGTATAAAATAAATCAAATCTTTTACATGTTTCGTGTAGCTTGTTATTTATATAAAATACAGTAATTTTTCATGATGATCCACATTCATACCATCTTTCGGCTGAGTGACAGTGCTGAGAGCCTTTGTTTCTGATGACTTCCATTCGTGCAAGCTTTGTTGCATTGTTGTTAAATTGCCACCATCACTAACCGTATTATGTTCTTCCAGGACGTGAGAAGCTGTCTTCCATGCCAACCGGTGGTGGAGCCGTGGCTTCAGCAGCTGCCCCCGCAGCCGCCGCGGCCCCGAAGAAGGAAGGTAATTCTAGCTGGGAATATTTATTTCATTTTTATCACTCACTCTTAATATGTTGCCCTTGAGATGCAAGTGAATGTTCTGTGACTTAAGACGACCAACTTGGAGCCAGTTTGATTCTGGCTGCAGTGCCAAAATAATAACATGTGATTGTTTTGTTTTCAATATACATTCCAACTTCTGCTTCTTGTGATGTTGAAAATGTCTTTAATTACACCCAGGGACGGGGCTTGGCATCATTTCCGAAATGACTTAATTTGATTTTAAATATTCAAATCTCTACATACATTTGTACAGCGCCCTTAGGTGATTTTTCACTAAAAAGGCGCTATACAGATCATCTAAGTAATTATTATGTACTGAAAATGTTATTGATTTGACCAACCATTGTATTAACCAACATGATGATTTATCTTATACCATCTTTCGACTGAAATATCTTGATGATATACAATATTCTGAAGTTTAAAATATCGCTAGTTGTATAAGAGTGAACTTGTTGGCGTGTAACTAAGACATGTTTGTTTTCCACTTTCCAGAAGCCAAGAAGGAGGAGGAGAAGGAAGAAGATGAGTCTGATGACGATATGGGCTTCGGTCTCTTCGACTAAACACATCGCAACATCCAATCCTGACATTTTAAACTATGGCATTTTGTTGTGCAAACTATTTCTATGAAATAAATTTTGTATAATTTTTACCATACACCACGTGTATTTTATTTTTCTGGGAGAGTTTTTGACCTACTAGTGCATGGGTTGATAGATTTTCAAGTTGATAGTTGTCGTAGAAACAAGGATAACAAATAGGGGGGGGGGTTCTGGAGAAATTCTGAGAAAAAAAGCAGATTCCTTAGGCCAGGGTTGAGGAACTGTGGCCCGTGAGTACCTGCTTTGTTGGTTTTTTTTATTTCTGGGTATTGCATACAGATTAACTCCATTAGTTAAAACCAGTTTTGTGTTCCGAATACCATGATAAAATTCTAGCTGTGGGTTCACCTGCTGACACATTTTTAATTCTTATGTACTACAGAGATACAATACATGAATCCTGGGGACTCCTGCATAGATTCGCTATTAATTTGAAACTTGTTTTGTGTTCTGAGCGCAAAAATTAAAGTTAAGTATAATAATAATTTAAGCTTGTGAACTCTTGTGCAGAATCACTCGTTTGAACTGGTCTTTTGTTTTTTTTTTTTTTTTACATCAGCTCCACACAGGATGCCCTGAGGAAAATAATTTCCCTCGGGGCCTATGTCATCTTTGGGGATGCTGTGTGGAGGGTTTTTTTAAGGAAAGGGTTTGAGGGGTGGGTAGGAATCTGGGGTTCAGTATGTCCTGGTCATCTGCCTCCAAGACCTAGACAAACCTCACCCCGGGCACCCCTGCTAAATCACCAAACAAAGTGTTATGAATGAAATTGTAAAAATTTCACAGAAAACCATTCTCGTTTTCTGGGTGACTTGTTCAATGGATCTCACGTTCCAGTAATATAACCTGCAAAATAAGCCAGGTCGGCAACACTGATGCTGGTGGAGTGACAGTTTATTCGGTGGCTCCATCTCCAGACGTTGAGTGTATGTGAAATTGGAGTTAATGTTTAAAGAACCGTATGTATCTTTTCTAAGAGCCGCGGTTTGCCAATCACTGCACTAGTGTAATGACAAAACTCCTGTCCTGGTTTCCCATCCATGTCAACCCGTCTGCATATTGATGATGGCATCCCGAATGAAACACGTGTAGATATTTTGACAGCCGGCGGCGTGGTCTAGGTGTAAGGCTCTTGACTCACAATCCGAAGGTCACCGGATCGAATCCCGGCATGGCAAATAATGTAAAATATATTTGCGACACGTTCCAGAGTGGAAGATACTATACCCACAAATCTGACAATGGATCTTGTCGATCAGGCGAGATCTCTTGTCAGATTTTTGTGATTTTCTATCGCTGTTAAATGAATAAATAAGAATGCATACTTGCAGGAATGTGTATTTAAAATGACCTAAACGGATTGGTTTATTTATGACCTAAACTAACATACGTGACAGTTCAGCTAAAATTCTGACATCGGCCTGTTGAAAAGGCAAATAACAGCCATTGAAAATCACACAAATCTGACAGGAGATCTCATTCTCACAAAAAATATGGAATAGCTCGTTTGGTGTAAGACCACCATTCAGAATTGAAATGGCTTTGGCCATGTTTGATGACCAGATCTGAATAGCCAGGTACTTCCCCACCTTCCTCCTCTCCCCTATCTTCACCCTTACAACATACCCCATTCTGGGATGCCATAGTCCCCTGGCTCCAGGCGGGTGTAGCTGGGACAGGCCTCACGTCGTTTTTGTTTTATATCTCAACCAATATGAGCCTTGATATGAGAATTTCGCAGGTGCTCTATGCATCATTTCCGTTTCATCCGAATCGCTAACGGGGCTAAAGAAGTTTCACTTCAAAAAGAAATGGCTTTTTCTAATTCATCTGACCCCCTCTCCTAATATAGGAATAAATATATTATAGCTTTGTGTGATGTTACAACACATAAGTGGTTCAACAGATAGGTGCTCGCTCCTTTATTTTTGCGTGTGGCACCTATATTTTAACTAACCTATTTTTTCAAAACAAGAAAAATTTTAGATAAAGAACAGCTAATTAAAATCTATTATGCCTTAGCCCAATCTTAACTACAATATGGTCTTATCGGATGGGGAAGCTCATGCGATTCCACTATAAAACCAGTCCTCATAGCACAAAGGGCAAATTCTGAAAATTATACTTAGAGTACCCATCAGAACCCCTACACACTATGTTTTTAAAGCGCTGAATTTAATGTCACTGAAACAATTATATACAAAAGATATTCTAATGTACGCATTAAAAAATCAGGATAACTTTACACAGACAAACTCGGGCCGATTCACAAGATCTACATTACAACATACATTCTACCAACCTACAACTAAAACGACTTTTGGACAAAGAAATATGGAATACTTCTCTGTAAAATTATTTAATTTACTCCCTCTTGCAATGAAAACCACAAAAAAAATAACCGCCTTCAAAAGAAGCATAAAAATATGGATTATGGACATGGGAAGGAAGAAAATAGATTCAATTTTGCAACCCAACAAAGAATAATGCTTGTTTTGTACTTTCTTTTAGATCTAACTTAATAATTATGAAACACTTTGATTCAAAAATTACGGAAATAAAAATTATGTTTACAGATGAAATCAACGAACTAAAGAGAAGCAGTGATTTCATCTGCAACCAATACGAAGATCTGCTTACAAGATTTAAAAAAATGGAGGATCTTCACAAAGAGACCAAATACCTACGCGAGGAAAATGAAAATAAAAACATCAGAATCTCTTCTCTAGAATGTCGTCTGGCAGAATTGGAGCAGGAAAAACATTTTGACAGCATAGAGATGGCGGGCGTAAAGTTGCAGCCGGGAGAACCACCTGTGGAAGCGATACTTCAGGTCTCCAGTTCCCTGGGAATGCCCCTGTTACAGCAGGATCTGCGAATGGTGACCTCAACACATGACCGGAGACACAACACCCCGGACAAACTCCGTGCTGCCTTCCACAGCCTGAAAACTAGGGATTCCTTTTTGACACTCTGTCTCCAACTCTGTTTTTGTTGCACATCAACGACCTTTTGTCATGTGCACCAATTCACTGTTACGCGGATGACAGTACAGTTCATGATAGCTTTTTGTTTGACAAGCCCCCAAAGGGCTCACAAACTCCAACAGCTCGTAAGGCTTTGAAGCAAAGAATGGACGGTTACCTCGAGAGTGTTTTCTCTTGGGGTAAAAATAATCTCGTTGAATTTAATGTTTCAAAGACCCAATCTTGTCTGATTACGTCTAAAAGGGATCGCAATGAAAATCTAGTCTCTTTCAACGGAAGCAATCTTCCGAACAGGCCCTCCATTGATATGCTCGGTGTAACCCTAAGTGACCAGCTCAGGTATGGGGGCTCCATCGAAGCCAGAGTAAAGTTAGCCTCCCAAAAACTGGGCGTACTGTACAGGGCCCGCAGATACTTTAATAGTACACAACTGCTAACCCTGTACAAATCGCAAGTGCGCCCCACGGTTGAATTTGGCAGCCACCTCTGGTCTGGAGCTCCAAAATACCTGAAAAATACCCTCGACTCTGTGCAGAAACGGGCGGTCCGTTTGATAGATTCTCCCATCTTAACAGACGGATTGCAATCTTTAGAGCACAGGCGTCGAGTGGGAATGCTATCCTTGTTCTACCGGTATTACAATGGAAGATGCTCCGAGGAACTAGCATCATTGATCCCTTCGGCACCGGTGCATAGTCGGGAAACACGCCAAACGCGTGCCCAACATTTGTACACAGTTGACATTTGTCACATGAGAACGGGTCGTTTCTTCGACTCGTTCTTGTGTTCAACAGCTCGGCTGTGGAATGATTTGCCGGCCTCTGTGTTTCCTCCTTCCTACAACATGGGTCTCTTCAAGACCAATGTTCATTCCTTCCTCTCCTCAAAAAGACCCTCCACACAGCATCCCAGATGACATAGGCCCTGAGGGAAATTATTTTCCTCAGGGCCTCCTGTGTGGAGTTAATGTAAAAAAACACTCAAAAACGCGGCCAAGACATTAATTCCAAACTCCCCCATATACATAGGTGAAGTACTAACACCGTACTACAAAGAGTTACTTTTGAAAACGAAGCAAACAGCAAAAGTCAAAAACTTCCAATTTGTTTGGTTTAAATCCGGAAAACTGCTGGTCCGGAAAGGGCCGGGGGAAAAAAACTATACAAATAAAACATGAAAATGACTTAAACAAATTATGTAACTAATGAAGGTCACTCAGACTTCGTTACAAAACTATCCTGATTTACATAACATCATGGCTGATTTACTCATCAACATCATAAAATCAATGACTCAAAACAATGTGATGATATTTTTAACAATCCAGGCTCTCTGACACTACTTAACCAAAATATAAGATCACTTAATCGTAATTATGACGAACTTGACATACTCTTAAACAACTTTAAAACCGATTTCAAAATTATAATCCTAACGGAATGTTGGATATCAACCGCTTTTACAAAAAAACATAAAATAAATTATACTGCGTATCACACATTAAAAAACAAAAATCAAAATGATGGGATTGCTGTGTACATACATGATAGTCTTAACGCCTCTGTTTCAGAAATCGACTTGATAAATACTAACTGTCTACAAATAATCATCGACTCAGACACGTGTGCCCTCGCTATATACAGATCACCTTCCACACATAACATTTCACCATTTATAATAGCTCTAGATTCTCACCTTAAAAAACTCACTCATACAAAAACATCATCATAGCTGGTGATCTAAACATAAACATACTTCCTAATGGTCACCCTCAAAATATTGATTACCAACTGATGCTTCTGGAACATGGCATTATAAGCACCATTAACACTCCTACCAGAGTAACCAAAGACTCAGAATCATGTATAGATCACTTTATGGTTAAATCAAAAAGTCAAATATGTAGTGCTGTATACGAATCCACAATCACAGATCACTACACAACTATGATAGGCCTGACTTCGCCAACTAGAAAATCAACGTTCCAAAATAATACAGCCAAAAATATAATTGATTATGTTAATCTAAATCAATGCTTAGAAAAACAAACGTGGGAACATCTTACAAAATTTAACACGGCAGAAGAGGCCTGGAATTTCTTCATAACACATCTACAAATTCTCATTACCCAAAATACCAAAACGATATACATACCTATCCCGCACCGCAAAGTAAGACTTAAAAAATGGATTACCCAAAGCATTATAAATAGCATTAAAAAAAGGGACAAACTACACAAACAAGTTAAACTGAACCCTTACGACACTCCGCTTTATTTCTTCTACAAAAGGTTCAGAAACATTTGTTCTCTAATAATACGTAAAGCCAAAGAATTGTATTATCAAAACAAACTTATAGCAGCAAACTATGACCCTAAAAGCGTATGGTCAATTTTGAGGGAAAGTACGCATTCACAGAAGAACAAAGATGATACCATAAATAATTTACTTATTGATGATGAAGAAATCCACTTCTACGACAATCCTACACGTATCCTCAATTATATTAACAAGCACTACACTAATATAGGAGCTAGCCTAGCTAAAAATATAAAAAAATCACAGCCTCTCCAAGATATTCAGGAACCTCAAAACACTGCCACTAACATCAGCAATGAAAATATGAACAGTCACTTCAAATTACAAAACATTACACTAGAAGACACCAATAAAATAATTCAATCACTAAAGAATAACACAACAACGGGAGCCGATGGTGTGGACTCCAAAACTATCTTAACAGTAAGGCCAACAACTACTCAAACCACTCACATACTTAATTAATCTTAGTCTAAAAGAAGGAATTTTTCCCAGCTTACTAAAAAAAGGTCTTATCATTCCAATTTTTAAATCAGGACAAAAAAATAACATAAACAACTACAGACCCATTACGCTACTAAATACCTTTTCAAAAATTTTGGAAAAAATTATTAAGAAACAGCTTCAACACTATCTGGAAACCAAACAAATACTGTCGATAAACCAACATGGATTCAGGAAAAACAGAAGCACAGAACATGCAATAGCTACTGTAACGGACTTCATCACACATAATCTTGATGCTAAGAAAAAAGTTATTTCAATTTATTTAGACCTATGTAAAGCCTTCGACACAATCTCACACGAAAAACTTTTCAAGAAGTTAAAAAGCATTGGTATTAACGGAGTAGAATTCGACTTAAATAAAAGCTTCATGTCTGACCGAACTCAACAAGTTAAAATTGATAACAAGATAAGTGAACCACTCTTAATTACGTACGGGGTCCCACAGGGGAGTGTACTTGGCCCTTTATTATTTCTCATCTACATAAACGAACTATGTGACATTGAAATTGAAGGTAAAATTGTGACCTTCGCTGACGATACAGTTCTTCTTTGTCAAGCTGCCACATGGAAAGATGTATTCGTAAATGCCGAAAAAAGTTTATCAGTTGTCAAAAAATGGCTAAACAGTAATACGCTTACCGTCAATACTATCAAAACAAAATACATCACACATAGTATTACACAAAGAGGTCAACCTCCATCAAACATAGACCTGCTTCTGCATGACTGTGAACAAACTTCTTCCAATTGTCAATGCGAGCATATAGAAAGGGTCAAACAAACAAAATACCTAGGGGTTATTATTGATACACACTTACGCTGGACTGAACACATAACTTTCATCACAAATAAACTAAAAGGAGTCATGCACGTAATAAAATCCATTAAAACATTTTCCCACTAACAATACTCAGATCCATATACTTTGCACTTTTTCAATCCATTGCGACATATGGAATACTGGCTTGGGGAAGTGCTACAAATGTAGCAATTGACCCAATTCAAAAGATACAAAAGGCGACAATTAAACTAATTCTGCAAGTGCCTTTCTACACAGATTCAACCGAAATATACAAAACATTAGAAGTCATGTCAATAAAACAACTTTATGCCAAATCTGCTCTGCTATACTTCCTCCAAAACAAACTCCATATTCCAATTCAACCCAAAATAATAATAAAAACCAGGTCATTAACAAATATAACCCTGAACATACCAATAACACACACGGACAAAGACATTTTCAGTATTATGCAACCAAGCTTTTTAATTATATGGCCATTGCTCTGAAACAACAACTAATTACAAATACATCTACAAACATCCACAAAAAACATATCACAGCCTGGATCAAAAATCAAGATATTCACTTTATTCAAAATACTTTAATCCCTAACCAAACATAACCAAACTATAACAAGTGTAAAATAAATAAACATGTCTATCAAGAATTTACCAACTATTCATATGTACATATAATATTCATATATACCTTATATATATTTTTTTTTTCTTCTAAGTAATCTACGTACAATTACCATTAAAATGTTAAAAAAAAGAAAAAAAACTAACTTTCTACTACAACACATAAATACCTGTACCTGTCAAACTTAATCATAAACACGTAAACACCTCAGCACAGGTTCTCCTAGTGAGGTGTTCACGAAACATACAATATTACCAACCAACAGTTTCACCTTCTCAAACCTACCTAACACACA
This sequence comes from Limnephilus rhombicus, assembly GCA_929108145.2. Classification (NCBI taxonomy): domain Eukaryota; kingdom Metazoa; phylum Arthropoda; class Insecta; order Trichoptera; family Limnephilidae; genus Limnephilus; species Limnephilus rhombicus. The sequence goes on along the minus strand of OV815291.1, from coordinate 46,408,616 downwards.
ACATAATGAAACGTAATATTAATATGTAAAAATGTTAACAATAAGGTGTAAACTGTAATATATAGATATAAATAAATAAATAAAATAAAATTTTCCTTGGCAATATTCTAACATAGATTAGGTATTTACTTATAATTCAAATAATAAAACTTGTACAATGTGTCCTTAGAACGGGGTACCCCAGTAAGGACACATTTTCTCTAAAAAACTGTAAATAAAAAATAAATATCAAGACATATAAAAAATAACAGTAAACAATTATCAAAACTTTCATGTAGGTATACACAGACGAAAAGATTTTCAAAAATTACTGAATTGAAATTCAAGAATACAGAACTCAAAATACGGATTTACCACTCGGACCCATAAGCTTGTTCACACGACAATGTAACATTACCAGACGTACGTATGAGGTGTACCTGAGTTTTTAAACTGTTTTAGTTAATTTACTGTTGTTGCAGCACATTTGTGTGTAGCTTTAAAGTACCTACCTCACATTGTAAAAGTAAGATAAAGACAGGTGTATTGGCTCGCTCTTCATAACTCCATTGCACGCAAGGACACGAGTAGGTACTCATCATTACATTGTTCTTGAGCATTATTTTTAAATTCCAAAACAAAATAGGAAGATGTCATTTCTCTGACAACTGAATTGAATCATGTTTGGTTGTCAGAAATGTCTGCGAAAAAGAAAGAAATTCCGGCCGCCGTCGCCAAGCCAGCAACTGAAAATGCTAAAATCAAACAACCTTCCGGAGGAATTGTAATTGCAAAAGAAGACATGTTCCCAGAAGAACTAAATAAGCATCTGCTGTACCAAATAACGGTGGGTTTATAAAAGCAATCAAATCGTTACACCTACTTCTGTTCCTAATAATTTCTTTCTGGTCGCAAAACTAAGGCCGTCATCCCATGGGTCGGTGTCGGTAAGGAATCGACATAAACTGTGTGCTGTAAAGATGTAGAATACTGAAAGCTCACAGATCTGTATATTTATATTGGGGCCTGCAAACGGGTCGGGGGCAAGCGGGAGTGTAGCTACCTACTTCACGTCCACAGCTAGCTGTACGTGGTTTCAATATTGGAAAACAATAATTTAATTTATATATAATTTATTATTGTTTTCATGTTTACGCGGTACGCGCCATTATGCCGTCTTTTCAGTCTTTTCTCAAATTACAATTGTGTCGTTGAGTTTCAAAACCCGCCTTAATGGGTTTTCTTACTTTTGAATAAATCAATAAAAACGTGTAGTGTAGTAAATCAAAAAAAGCGTAGTAGGCTGACGAGTTTTCATGATTCCAGTTATTTTTTTTTTTTTCACGTTAGCACAATCTTGTGATAACTTGATGCAATTGTTATCTTCTATTTAAATGTTTAATATATATATTTTTAAAATGTGTTTTAATTTTTATAGGCCTATATTTAAACACGATTTATAAATAAACTAGAAGACAATAACAGAAAATAATAACAACGGTATCGCATTCCTTGTGAAAAACCATCAGATGGCATTCACACCTAATTTTTTTACCAAAATTCATTAGGGCAGAAATTGGAACTTAACGATTCAATTCATGTATATGAATACATTAAATTACCTGTTATAATAGTACCCGATATTGCAGATTTCTGCAATACCGACAGTTTACTGGGCTGCGAGCTACAAAATCATTACTTGGTATCTGCCGTGTGCAGAGGACCGTGCAACATTCTATCTGTTTACTTACAGCACACGGTTTATGTTGATTCTTTACCGACCCGCGGGTTTACGGCCTAAGATTAACCAAATAATAATAAACGTTTCAATTTATAGTCGCTAACATCTGAAAATGGGGATTTGAGGAATTTTATAAAACAAAGAGATGAGAAAATTGCGGAGCTATCAAAAACAATTAGTGGACTACAGGACAACATAAAGGATGTAATATCTTCCGGCGGGCCGAGCGTTTCTGCCAAATCTGCCGGCATCATTAGCTCCAAAATAACTGAACTGTGTAAAAATAATCGCCATCTGGTAGCAGAATTAGAATCAACTAAAACTAAATGTGCAATGTTAGAAAGAAAGATTATCGAAAATGAGAATAAATCATTGGAATCATCTGAAATCAATATTCTAGAAGAAGATAAGAATGTAATCATCCCGAGTTATGATGAACTGAAAGATTTGAAGGATAAATTAGCTAATGCCACCAAGAAGTTGATTGACAGCCGCAATAAGCAGGAGCAGATGAAGGTTGAACTCTTGCTAGCTAATAAGTGTTTGCAGAATGAAATTGGACCAGGTTTCACGAGCATACAGAAGTTAGCGGTAGAACCAATCGGTTTCAAAGGCAGAGCGGAAGACATAATAATAATGAAAAACAAAATATCAGAACTGGAAGAAAAATTATATGGAAAGAATAAGAATATACTTGCTGAAATAAAGAAAGAAAACACGATCCAGGTTTGTCTTATATTATTATTTCCGTACAATATAAAAAAAGCATCATAATTATAAAATGAATAATCAGTGGTTTGTTTTTGTATAAGGTAATTCGGGATATTGAAGCTAGGAGAAGACTCCAAGTTGAAAAGACCGCCAAGGATTTGGAAGCATTACAAGTTGAATATGGAGAAGTCAAGAAGAAGATGGAAGGAGGAATTGCGCGCATCAGAAATCTGACCTGTGAGGGAGTGTCTTTGCGCCAAACTATTCAAAACCTGACGGATAAGAGTGCGCATGATGATAAGATTAAGGAAGAATTAATCGTAAGAACTCTCCATCTTTTTAAAATCGATTAAAAGAAAATATCTTGAAACAGTTTCCATAATAATCGTTGCTCTTTTGCAGTTACAGCAAAAAGCAGTAGAAAAGCAGTACCAAGAGCTCTTGAAAGAGGTAACAGTGGCTAATGAGGACCTCAGGACTTCACTATTTAACATTGCGGAAGATTTAAAGAATGAAAAGTTTAGAGTGAGCGCTCTTACTGACAAACTCCAAGACAGGAATAAAAAAATTGATCATTTGAATAGTCAACTCACCAACGTTATCGAGAGTTCTTTGCAAAAAGTTTACTTCACACCGTTACAAATAGCGGCGGATAAAGAAATTAAAACTTTGGCTGAATTGCTTGATAAAACTAATAAAAGACTGGACGAAGAACGAAGAAAGTTAATGGATCTAGAAAAAAGATTCCTAAAAATGAAGGGCCATAAAATGACAACTAAAAAACATGCAGAATTGGAAATTATGGAAATGAAAGAGTTGAAAATTTCTGGACGGAAAACAAGATCGGTGACATCCATCGGAGTTGAAAGAACCGCAACCGTTCAATATACATTAAACACCGTGAAACCAGTCATGAAAAATGAAAAAGCCGGCAGTGTTTGCCCCGATAACTGCAAGCGTTATGAAATTGAAACTCTGAAAAATAAACTAGAAATTAGCGAAGAGCAGGTGAAGTTCTTGGAGAGACAGCTGAAGATGATTGAAGACGAGAGAGCGGCAGATTTTGAGTCCATCGATGAGATGATCGTGAATTCTAAAAAAGTTTTTGCCGACGCCTTGAAGAAGTTCCAAGAATCAAGATAAGTTGGTTTTTTTCTTGAAACTGTCATTCAACATGTTTAATAAATTCTTCTGAATGTTTATGGGGCATTTTTTTAAATGAAAATTCATGTTTGTTTATTGCTTGTTTGACCAGTTTTTGGGGGAAACGAAAAACTGTTTTTGACAGCCTATTAAATAAATGATGATTTTCTTCAATAATATATGTTTTGCTGCAATTAGAGTTTAAACCAGAGGTTCCCAAACTTATTTTTCTCGTAGACCCCTTTCAAAATTTTACTGATTTCGGTGGACCCCCTGCTGCTGCATTTCTACCACATTCCCAAAACTCGTCAAAAACGTGAAGATTAGATCTATTGATGGAAATTTGCGTCGCGGCTCAGTTCCAACCCTATATTCGGAGTGGTATAAATAAAAAGAATCTTACATATAAAAATCTCGTGTCACGGTGTTTGTGGTCGCACTCCTCCGAATCGGCTTAACCGATTTTTATAATTTTTTTTGTTTATTTGGTAGGTATTAGAATAGGTTTTAAAGTATGTTTCATACCGCTAGGTGATTAGGGTGTCCCAATCCACAAAAAAAAATCAAATTTTTTTGACAATTTTTTTTTTTGTATTTTTTTATTATTTGGCATCAAAATATACCCATAACCCCAAATTTTAACCCTCCTACCCTCACTCTCCCATTTTTAAAAGCGGTTTTAGTATTTGTGTATGAACAAATTTAACCGTCTTTCCTATTTTAAACAGAACGAAATTATTTATGTTCTTGAATGACAGATGGCACTACGTCCGCCTCATTGAACTTTCATCCACACATGCCCAAGACATTCACGTCGCGTCATTTTGATATTTCATTGCGTGCATTCGCGTGGGCAAACCACCGACTTATTATGTTGGCTAAAGACGGACTGACAAAAAAGATCGTCCACTCAATTGCTCTTCGAAATTTGTATTTTTTTTTCGACAATATTGATTTTCTTTATTTCATTTTCCTACTTTAGTTGGTATATTTTTGTTTTTATCGGCGTTCATCGTCTACAGCCCTACATTCCTCTCTCTGCCATAGATCCCATCCCCACACACTAACAATACATTCGTTTTTTTTTATTTAACAACCAAAATATTCACTCGAGATAATTTATATGGCAGAACAACTTTTATAGGTAGTTATATTTTCTTGTGGTCTACTTATTAAAAAATATGATTACAGACTTAGGAGGAAATACATGTAGTTAGATGATTCAACAAAATGTTTTTATTTTTTTATTTCATAAATTGTTAGCATAACTATTAAAGAATATGTTCCCAAAGTTTAAGGATGGTTTGTTTCAAAAAAATTAACGAATTCATAAAATATTTAAAGTTATATTTCACGTTCTGTGTAAGTTCTATTCAAGTTCTGCGATTATTCCGGTTTCATGCAGCAACTGGCCTATAATAATGTTATAACAGAACTTGAATAGAACTTACACAGAACGTGAAAATTAACTTCAAATATTTGATGAACTCATCAAATTTTTTGAAACAACTCGTCCTTAAATAAAAATTTCAATTCGTTCCGGTATTACGAGGGTGTTTGTGTCGAACCGCATGGTAAACTGAAATGCATTTTTCTCGAAGAGACTTTTTTGGAGTTTGTGTGCACTCTAGCTCAGAAAGTTTTTAACCAAACATTTTATAAATGTGCAGATACCTTATTTACATAATTACGCTCTAAAATAAAAAACTGTGGCCACCATAAAACTGTGGCCACCAAAATGTACACAAAAGCTACGTCTGATGATGACATTCGATGTATAGCAGTTGATAATTTTCATATTTTCGGAGAAAATGCTTCGAAAAATTCACAATATTTTTTTAAATAGATATAAAAAATGACCTCAAAGTTTCAATAAATTATACACATTTCTTCCGTGCAAAAAAAAATCATGAAAATCATTAAAAACCAAGTCCCGTGTTTCCCACCTTAATAGAATATGCAAGTTTTTACAAGTAACAGTCGCTGACCTTCTAAATATACACTAGGTACTCAAAAAAATTAAGGGAGGTTTTAAAAAAGGAAATTATTGCTAAATATTAAGGTTATCGGATTCATAAGCCGGCCTAACCGAAAAAAAATTTTCAAGCCCGTGTACCAAAAAATAGCAAAAAATTAGGATTGCATGAGAACCGTAGCTCATAAAAAAATTTGCTTAAAATATGAAAATTATAATCTTAAAGCTTCAAAATGCTTTTTTTAAAGTCTCAATACGACCATTTTTCACCAAAATCCAGCCTGTCAAAAATCACCGAAAAATTTGTTTTTTTTTTGCTCCCTTAATTTTTTTGAGTAGTATATTATCTGCCTACATTGATAGGTAAAGCCAAGCCAACGTTTTTGTTCTTTACTATAGAAACCAGATAAATTTTCATGGACCCCCCAAATACAACTTATGGACCCCCATTTTTTTATCACGCAAACGTAAACCCCCGTCGAGTCTCCCATGGACCCCTGGGGGTCCACCTGGACCACTTTGGGAATCACTGGTTTAAACCAACGAGATTATTGTGTGATATTTTAAACATGATTATTGTAGGTCTATTCCTTTAAGATAAGATCTTGTTTTATTTCTACTGGATTGTATATCAATAATTGGCCTTCTGGATGACTTCCACGCTGATGAATTTGCAGCAACGATTTGCTATTTTTCCTCCATACTGGTCTGTTTTTCTGTAATTTTAGTAAGTAAATGCACATTAATTCAATTATCACAAGATAATGTACATTTTTTACATTAACTTCTCACAGGAGGCCCTGAAGAAAAAAAATCCCTCAGAGCCTATTTCATCTTTGAGGATGCTGTGTGTAGGTTCTTTTTGTGGCAAAGGAAGGAGTGAACTTGCGACTTGGAGGGATCAATGACGGTAGTTCCTCGCATCATCTTCAATTGAAATACAGGTAGAACAAGGACAGCATTCCCACCCTACACCAATCTGTTTGTCAAGATAAGATAAAATCTATCGATTGGATCGCTCATTTCTGCAGAGTTGAGGGTTGTTTTGAGGTATTTTGAATCTCCATACAAATGGCAAGTGCGCCCCATGGCAGAGGTGACTGCCAAATTCAACCGTGGGGCGCACTCGAGATTGGTATAGGGTTAGCAGTCATATATTATCTGCGGGCCCTGTACAGTGTGCCCATCTTCTGAGAGGTTAACTTAACTCTGGCTTCGATGGACTTATATTTTAAATGAAACAAACAATTTACTGAAAAATATTAATTTTATACAACAGTTTTCATACCTTCTAACACCGGCTAACTGCCGCCACCCTAACAGAATAAACCATATTATTTATAAACAAAATATTTTTAAATATAACAATAAATAGGTATTATGTATTTTCATACTAAAAATAATAATGCCAACAACACAAAAGTACAATTACATAATTACCCACAGGGCCTTTATATGTGCAGTGCATTTAAAAAAGATTAAAAGTAAAAACAAACGATTTATAACAAACTCTTCAAAATCAGAATATAAAACATCATTTTGTTTTAAAGAGTTTTATCCACAATGTACATTTGTTACTTAATTTTATTTATTTGCTACCGGTTTCGATAAGAGACATCTGTATCATTTACTAGCGTTCTTAAAACTAACTTAACAATTATACAAGTACAGAAATTGCCTGGTGAAACCGGTAGCAAAAATTAAATTAAATAACAAATACAAATTGTGAATAAAACTCTTCAAAATATCTAGAAATTGTTACTTATAGGTAATGCCCAAAAATACAAAAAATTATAAAATATCAATCTGTTTTTTTTTCTTCTAATTTTTCTTGATTACCCATCAATACTGAATTGTTTTCTAATAGGTTAAGATTTATAATAGGGGCCTTTTCTCTTAGCATAGGTTAGGTTGAAAAGGGAATAAGTCTTTTAACCACTGTGAGAATTGAACCCGGCCCGTTTGACTGATAGCCAAGAGTCCCACCCACCGAGCTATTGACCTGCCCAACCAACTGCTAGCCAATAAGAAAAGGTGCAAACCAATCATTTCATGACTCAAAAGTAAACAAATAATTTGTTTCAAATTATATGTCTCAGTCATTATTTTGATTGGACAGGGTTCTAACTTCACGCTACCTTAATCTGACATATAAGGTGTTAAAGTTTGCAAAAAGGATGTCTCATAATCTATTTACCAATTTCTGATTTTGAGGATGAATCTTGTGTAAAGCAAAATATTTAAATAGGACTTATACTTTCCATTTTAGAACATACCTAAATGTGCAAATAGAACAATATGCAATAATTCAATGCATAAGATTTTCATTCGTTTCCCTAATGCCATTCCAAGATAGGGCCACATTCTAATTGAATATTTTCCTTTAAAATATATTAAACTAAAATATTTTACACAAGATTGTAGCTCAAAATCAGAAATTGTTAAATCTTTATACATGTATATAAAAATTTCGCATCACAATGTTTGTTTGAGATAAACTCCGAAACTACTTAACTGATTTTGATGAAATTTGGCTTACTGTATGTAATTTGGTCCAACTTAAAAGATAGGATAGTTTTTTTTATCTCAATAATTGATTTATTATTGCGAATTAAATGTTCATTAAACGTTTGTTATAGGACAATGCTTTCTAATTATTTGTAAGTTCAATAAGTTTCTAACAGATGGTGGTGTGAGTTAATTTATCGACACGACACTTGGTTATCTAGGTTGGGTAACCATCCAGTAGATTGCGCTGTGTTTCTTTAGCCACAGCAACGCGTTTCCGGGTCAGCTAGTAGATTATAAGAATTCTTCTTTGAAAACTTTATCACCTCAGAACATGGTAGGGCGAAGTTAGAACCCTATCCAAATCCAACTAAAGCGAAGAACCATATTGCACTTCATAAAAATGATCATTTGTCAAATACAAACAAAAAGGGCAATTACAAAAGGATCAAAGTGATGTTAGAACCTTGTAAAATAAATTGATGCTTTTAAAAACTTGATGTTACAACTTAGTCAAACAAGTATCTACGGAAATACAACACAGATGGCTCTGAAAATTATTTTGAAAAAAATGTCAGTTAGAACCTTGTTTAGCTGAGGTGATGATGCAAGTACCTACAGATAAATAAATAATGTGAAAATTAAATATGAACATAAAATTAGGTACCAATATAAAATATTTTTTACAGAAAGTAGTACAAATTGCATCAATTATTATTGCCACTAAAATAAATAAATTCTAAATCGTGGAATTCTACAAATTAAATATTTTGAAACATAAATAGGTATTATATAATATTAAACTATGCTTAAACAACAAATTTTGAAAAAAAATATTTGCATCCAGAGAAACCATTGGAACAAATGCAATACTTTGTGCCGACCAACAACAACTATTACTGTATTTTAAACATAAAAATAACCAGCACAGATGTTTAAAACTTCAAACCAAATTATGTAATATATTTTATAAAATAACATTTATAATATAATAATACTAAGGATGGGGAGTTTCACAGAAATTCAAATGTAACATTGTCATCAATGGCATGCAATCTGAAACTCTCCAATCAGATATTGACAATCGTGTAGTCGGATATCATGCCATTTCTATGTAATTTTTTACAAAAGTTTAATAATACATAGTCTTTAAATATATATAAATCAGGCGTTGTTCGAGATAAGCTCCGAAACTACTTCACCGATTTTCATAAAATTTGGCTTACTGTGTATAATTTGGTCCAACTTAAAAGATACAATAGTTTTTAACTCGATTATTGACTCCGTGGCGGTGTGAGATAATTTATCGACACAACACTTGTCGTTTAGTAGTAATTAAAATGGCTCAATGTTGTATTGTGCCTTTATTCTTCCCGAGAATTTTTGGACAAAGGTCACACACACAAGTGATGAACAGTTAAGAAAAAGTGTAATGTGTCTTAAAAATTCATTAAAAATAAACCAATAAAAAAACTCTCGTATTAATTTGCAATAAACATTTTGTTCCATCATACTACGTGATGCCTCTTGAATCTGTTATAATCATAAATACAGTATTTGGGAGGCGGGTATGGGTACCGCCGCCCCGGCAACCATTTATTGGACAACCAACACCCCTGCCACAGGTCACCCCAAGTGGTTCGCTATGTTTGGTGACTTAGCAGGGGTTCCCGGGTTCATGGGATGAGGTTTGTCTAGGTCTTGGTGGCGGATACGTTTACCCAACCACTGCGTGGCGGGCTGGATCAAAGGAGACTGATTGAGGGAGGCCTTTTGACCTCTCCAGCCGGATTCTACCGACCCTTCGCCTTGCACCGCAGTGTGAGGAATAGATTCATACGTCCGTCACTCCTGGCCACACCAACCCCCAGATTCCTACCCATCCCTCATACCTTTTTCCTTCCCATATCTTCTTCTCTTTCCTTTACCTTAACCACTCCGAATTTTCGAGAATATTAGCTTTTGGTGTCTTAAACGAAATGACATTTTACGAAAACTTTTAGTTATAACCGCTTCACAATTAAAGCTCTATAAATGAAACATTTATGAACGTAGCCGAATAGTAAAAACTGTTTTAGAAAGGTTACAAAATAGGCTTTCAAATTATTATATTACAAATAAATATTAGTATTTGTAAATATTAAAATTTAGAACGCAAACATTAAAAATAGGTAAAAATGACTCACGTGATGTTTTTATGTGAAAACGGTACTAAAATCACAGATTATGCAAACAAAAATACTTATTCTATTGTATATATGTGTAATAAACACTTTTGTCACCTCACTTTTTTATCATTTCATATAAAAATATTTAATAAAAATTTAAAATGTGGAGCGCGGTCGAGCTGCCTGTAGCAAATTTGCGCGGGTAAATATTTTTGACAACTACACGAGTGACAGCTGATTCCTGTTATGTATTTCCACAGACAACTTGATAGAAATGTGCAGCTTGATCTACTATCGACCTTTGACTTTTTGTTTTAGGGATGTAACTAAAACAATGACGGAGTTATAACGATTTCTATGGAAACACACGCGCTGACGTATAAACACGCTTATTGTACTTGACTGCTGTCCTATTTTTAACGCTTATATCTGCTTACGTTGCGGAGGGGTTAAAAAACCCTCCACACAGCATCCTCAAAGATGACATAGGCCCCTAGGGAAATTGCTTTCCTCGCTGCCTCCTGTGTGGAGCTAATGTAAAAAAAAAGAGCAAATTCTATGAATAGGAATATAAAGAAGAAGTACTATTTCAAAACGTGAGTTAACCTCACTTTTCGACATTTTTGCTCAGAAAATCATCTAAAAATTGTTATTTCTGTCGCAAGCCGTCAATCTGAAATTAAACAGGAAAACTTTTTTCTCATCTTATTCTGTTAAAAGTATGTGTAGATACTACACGCATACACAGAAAAAGAATCCTTTCTCCCAATTCTCAATTCATTTTTAAATAAACTCTTTGATACTCCCACCATACTTATCAACAATCTTTTTAAATCCTTAAAACATTATCTTTTAACATTCATGTAGCTGTCTTATCATGCAAGTGATATATTTTTTTACATCATCTCCGCCCAGGTATCTCCATCTCCTGTCATCTTTGGGGATGCTATGTAGAGGATCATTTTAGGGAAAGGAACATTAATAGGAAGAGGAAGAAAAAAGGTGTGAGGGAGGAAGAATCTGAGGGTCAGTGTGTTCAGAAGTGACGGTTGTATGAATCCATTCCTCCCAATGCGGTGCGAGGTGATGGGTCGAGAGAGTCTGAGTGGAGAGGTCAAAAGGTCTCCCTTAAGCAGTCTCTCTCGATCTGTCCTGCCAGGCAGTATGTAGGCAAACGCATCCGCCTACAAGACCTAGACAAACCTCATCCCATGAACTCGGGCACCCTTGTTAAGTCACCAAATGTAGAAAAAAAACTTTAGGTGACCTATGGCAGAGATGTTGGTTATCCAATAAATGGTTCCCGGGGTGGCGGTACCTGCCTACAATTGTAACTTCACCAGCACCATCTGCTTCCAGCAGGTTACCTACCATTGGACAATCGGGGCCATTTTGATTGACATTTAAAAGTTTCTTCTTAAATGCTGATTTTGGTTACAGCTTTCTGTTAACTTATTATTAGCTGATAAGTTTAACAAAATGACCGTTATCCTTTTCTTCTAATCAAAAATTGTCCAAAGACTGAAACAAACCTAGAATTGGTGTTTAACTGGAGCCATTCGATGATATTTTACATTTGAATTTGTTTGAAACACCCCAACCTAACTGTTGACAGTACCCTGTCCTGGTGTAGGAACAGAGCTGATGTAGGTTAGGTTAGTTAGTTAAGTAGGGAGTCGTCATTCTCAGGTTTGACGGCCTCCATGGAATGCACGGTGAGTTGGTGGCGGTTGCGATGGTCGGACCGGAAGAAGTTTTTGCTGCATACTTTGCACGGATACTTTCTTATTTTCTCGTGCACTTTCATATGTTGCCTAAGGTCACTGGAAAAAGGAAACATTGTTAAATTATTAAAAACTAACAAATTGCACTGAAGTTGTGTTACTGGCCTAGTCTGAAGATGGCCATGATGGGCTGAAACCGGTAATGAATGCCGAGGATAAGGGTCGATCGATCGCAAAGCAAAATTTGGTTGATCCCAATAATTACAATAATTGAAGTATAAAAGTGAACATTGAAAATAATACCTGATGCATACTATATTTCCAATTCAATTTGCAGATTCTTATCATTTTCAAATTTGGCTTATTCAAACATCTCCATGCTAGTTAGGACGTTTTGTTTCATAGAATTTGAACAATTATTATTATCAAAGTTAAAATTAAAGTTCTGTTATTATTTCATTATGGACCGGTTCATTCTCAGTACTTTGTAAATAACAAAACTTGAATAGGACTTTCAGAGAAGTTGAATATTAAATTAGATGAATTTTTCAAATTCTGTAAAACAACCCGCCTTTAGGTGAAGATCATAATCTTAGGGCGGGTCGTTTCACAGAATTTGAATAATTCATCAAAGTTAATACTCAAGTTATGTAAAAGTCCTATTATTCTTATATTTTTTTAAACTATAATATTGTCAACTCTTCATTTTCATTGTAATTTTTCAGACAAAACATGTACTTAATGCATTTTGTAAAAGCCCTTCACTTTTTCATAGAATTATTTCAAATTTTTCACGAGAATTTATGGTAAATTTTTTAATGCAAACTGAAAGTGCTGTATTCCCTCTTTCCAACACTGTTTCAATCATATTTCTCAATGTAATAAAAAATGAGATAGCATTTATGAGAAGGTGTTGTTAGGCTGGGAGATATATCTCCCAAAAATTCTCTACGGTTGTTTGTTGTCGGTGAAGAATATCTCCCAAAATTACCCAAGGGGTTAATCACTTGGACCCTTGTTTTTACGATAATATAACATTATCAGACGTATGTATGACATATGAGGCGTACCTGACTTGTTAAAGAAAAGAATAAACAGCTTGCTGGAGAAGTTTACCTTTTAGTTTTGAATGTCTTCTCACAGAGATCACACACCAGGCCCTTGTAGTCACTGTGCCTCAGTTTGTGCGTCTTTAGAAGATTTCCCGTCACAAACTTCAGCGGACACATGTCGCATTCATACGGACGTTCTTTCGTATGTATCCTGCAACCAAAACATCAAGCAAAGGTTAACAAATTACACTCAACAGATAATCGTCTGTGTCATCAGCTTATCAAGACCTTACTCTTCCTGTACTTGCCCAAATTTGGGGAAAGTTTCCCATATAAAATACCTGGGGGTCCTAATTGATCATCATCTTCGTTGGAATATTCAAATCAGGAGACAAACTATCTGTAAATAACTATCGACCGATATCTTTACTTAGCACAATATCTAAAATCATAGAAAAAGCGGTGAAGAATAGACTCTACAAGTTCCTTGAAGATAACAAAATATTGTCGGATAACCAATATGGCTTCCGCAAAGGTAGGAGTACCTCAGATGCAATAGCCGCCCTCACTAAAATAGTTTCCTTTAATCTCGACCTTGGTCGAAAACCGCTTGCTGTTTTCCTCGATCTCAAAAGCATTTGATACGGTCTCCCATCCCTTACTGCTTAAAAAACTTCAACAGATCGGAATAACTGGGATACCCTACACATGGTTTGAAAACTACCTAACAAACCGAACTCAACAAACTCTTATCCACTCTGACAAAATAAATAAAAGCAAAAAATTATCCATGTCTTACGGTGTACCTCAAGGCAGTGTACAAGGACCACTCCTATTTCTTTTATACATCAACACACTATGTACCATGGATATTGAAGGTAAGATATTATCATTTGCCGATGATACAGTCTTAATAATCGATGATGAAACATGGCAATCAGTTATTAATAAAACTAATAATGGCCTAATAAAAGTGAGACATTGGCTTGACACAAATCTCCTTACACTTAATATCGACAAAACACAATACATGACATTTTCCATACGCAAACATGATTTTCCCAACAACTGCCCTAAACCAATAATTCACTTGTGTCCACTCAATATGCCCACACCCGGAACCTCACCTAATACTAATTGCACATGTCCTACACTTTAATCTTCAAAGGAAGTTAAATATCTGGGAGATAATCATAGATGAACAACTATGTTGGGAAGCACATATAAGTGATACGGTAAAAAGACTCCATATATTCTGCTCTCTTAGATCTATCTTAGACCTAAAAACCCTTAGAAGCGTATATTTTGCTCTTTTTCAATACATTGCAACATACGGTATTTTGGAATGGGGTGGTTGCTCAGAATCCGTCATTAATCCAATAATTACAGTTCAAAAACTAATACTGAGAATCATATTTAAATGCCAACCTACCCACCCCTCTAATGTGCTATTTACTAAATTTAGGGTCTTGGATATTCGCCAACTATTCACTAAGACAAGCCTATCCTACATACGCAAAAATAACCTACTGGTGGCTCCACAACATCAAGTCCAAACCCGCTTTTCATCAAACCTGGGATGCGTGGTACCAAAACCTAGAACCACATTCGCTCACCGACAATTTTGGTTCATTGCCCCCAAAATATACAATGCATTGAGCACCAATTTAAAATCAACTATTACCATACGCCTTTTTACTATTCGTGTTCAAAATTGGATATTCGAAAAGGGACGTGATTTCTTTAAAGAATATATGACTTCCTAACCATTATAAATGAAAAGAAAAAAAATTAAATTAAGTAACTAAATAAAATATCATACTTCACATCTTTTTCCAACCTGACTTCACTGAAATCTACTCTAACCTAAATATATACTCTTCTAGATGACTATTTACCTACCTTGATTACCCTCCAGTAAAAATTTTAGCTTTCATAAAATAATTTATAGATTAACATATTTAAATCTTACTTCATAGAATTTAATACTTTGTAGTATTTTATTTTTAACTTCTAAAACATTTTCTTTTTTATAATCCTGTTTATTTTCAATTTTATATATGTATGTATACATATATAAAACAATTTTTTCGGTTTACCCGCGTAACGTAGTCCTGAGAAGGACTTTTTAACTCCTGACGTTTCGGACAGATCACACTGTCCATTTTCAGAGGCCTTATGTCTTTACTTTTTGTCTCAAACTGATAGCTTTCGCATGTCTGTTCGGTCCAGAATCCAAGACTTAAGTGAGTGCAAATCAATTCTTATGGCTAGAACAGAGTACCCGGGTTGAATGTGATTTATGGTGCTGGGGGTAGGAGGTGGGACCGGCAGTCTCAGGCGGTTTACATGTAGAGACCTGATTGGTTAGGCTAATTGAGGGTGATAATTTTGGAAATGCCGGTTTTGGGGGATTTTCGTCAATTATTACTTTCCAGGTGTTGGGAATTCTTATGGAGTCGTTTCGGGTGTTCATATTATTTTTATGTTTATAAATTTCTATCGCTTCGCGGTAAATTCTTTTTGGTTCATTGTATACGCTAGCTATTGTTGTTGTATTATTAAAGTCTATTTTATGACCTTCATTAAGGATGTGTTGAACTAAGGATGAAGTTAAGCATTTATTAGTGACATCTACTTTATGTTCTGCAATTCTACAAGATATTTTTCTATTGCATCGTCCAATATACACCTTTTCACACCGTCAAACGTCAGGAGTTAAAAAGTCCTTCTCAGGACTACGTTACGCGGGTAAACCGAGAAAATTGTTTTACATCTTACACCCGTGAAAACCTTAACCATAACATGTATGTATATATATATATATATATATATATACATCCCGCTATCATTTCTGCGTCCTTTCATCGGATCGACATTACTGCGTCTGTCTGAAGGACTCGATTTTTCATAGTTTTAACTAATGTATATACTATCTTTTAAGTGTTTGATTGTTGCTAGGTATTTAAATTTTTGAAAAACATTAATTTAAAAATATACAAAACGAAAAAAACTCCCTACGTCTCACCAATCTGAACTCCTTTCATATTTAATGTAGTGAGGCGTCCTGCATATTCTTTCTTTCATTTTGTAAACAATATAGGGTCCAATTATATATTTATTTTCATGTTGACGACAAACGGACGTCTTGCAACGTTGCCATTTATTCATTCGGTTTTTGGTTAAACGACTTTAAAGGTATTAATAGAATATGAAGGCGCCAATACGACTGGCCCATACGTTGCAGAATCTAACCAACTCGGCGGCAATGCGCAGGTAAAATCTATTGATGAGTAAGTAAGAACAAAAATAAATTAAATATATTATCAATACGTACAAAATGAAGTCGCTCAAAATGTATGTGCGCATAGATCTTTTAAACTAAGCAACGGATTTTTATGCGGTTTTCACCAATAAATAGAGTGATTTAAGAGGAAGATTAACATGTATAAAACATGCTTATTATAGTAGAGAAAAGCCGAGAAATTCAAATATTCAATTTAGACAGCGGGCAGCGGGCAGTTGGCAATCGGGTAGTGTGGATTTTATAAAGGTTGGGTAGTGGCGTTGTGTTTCGTTAAATAAAATAAAATCTGTTAATGTTTAAAGAATTAACTCTGAGTGGGTAATTATTAAAACACGATTATCAGTAGAAATATTATGTAACCTATTAATTATAAAGAAACCTCGGAACAATAAGTCACTCATTTCTTGTATTTTTTGCTATTTAATATCTAAGGGTTTGTAGAAAACACAAAAATAATTGAAGCGTAAATGTCAATTTAGCGTACAGTATTTTTTCGCATTTGTTTTACTGATACCAACAAAATAAAAAATATTATCTAAAAATTAAAAACAAAGTCAGAGTATGCAACTCACATGCGGTAGAAGTGAAACCTTCAGAAGACAAGATTGAGGAGGCTACGCACAAATAGGAGACCGATAGGCTACGAAGCAATACAGGATAAATCCTATAGATGGTCTCTTTTTACTGTCGTTACTTTTCGTTTCATCGAGTTTCAAATTACAACAATGCTATAGAAGTTTCCACTTCAAAAATACTTCTAACACATTATTTAATATATTAGGTACCTAGCACCTACAAGTATGATAGCATACATGTGTGTAACAACGCGAAACGAACCACGAATTTTGGGAAAGGAATGGAGTATCTGCAAGTGGCGTTTCGCGCCGTTTGCTGTTGTTTCATTCCTTTCCCACAATTCGTGGTTCGTGTCATTCGTGTTACACGCATGAAAATGCAGCCTAGTACAGACATTTTGGGAGGCGGGTATGCGTACCGCCGCCCCGGGAATCATTTATTGGATAATCAATAACTCTGCCATAGATCACTCCAAGTGGTTCACACACAGCATCCCCTAAAATGACATAGGCCCTGAAGGAAATTATTTTCCTCGGGGCCCCTTGTGTGGAGCTAATTTAAAAAAAAAATCTGGAGCGTAAAGAATGTCCCATGAAACTCGACCCATGACATGCGAAACAGGCATGTTTTTGTGGCAAGAAGACTGGACACAGTGATTCTATTTAATTTTTTCTGGCCAATACTTTCATATAATTTTTTGTGTCGTAATTTTATTGATCATCGAAATAAAATTACGACACAAAAAATTTGAATGTATAACGATTGTTTAAGGCGCCATATACCCGCTCAAAAAGAAGCAGATGGAGAGATATGTAGTTGAAAATGTTGGAGAGAGCGCGTTAATATTTAAAACGAAAAAATTGAAGTGAAAAGGGTGAAAACGTTTAATAAAACACAACTCGTTTAAAATAGAGCAAAAATCTCACGGAGAACATCTAAGTAGCATTTGAAGGTACACTATGAATTTTTTCATACATATAACTTCTAAAATAAGTGAATTGAACGTGTTTATATTAATTTGCGGAGCATAATTTTCGATTTTGTTCTATCGAGGGAATTTCATATGATTTGCACTTCGTTGTAGGGAACGTCTAGATATTATCTTAAAAAATAACATATTTTTTTAAGAACTTTAAATGTTTCATGTAGATTATGTAACAAATCGGTAGAAATTCGGGTAGCGGCGGCTTAACGAAGTAAAATAAAAAAAATTCTTTGTTTGAAGAAGTAAAATAAAAATGATTCAAGTAAAATAAAACGGAGAAGAAAAATTAAAATGATTATGATTATAATATTATATTATATTATTATTATTATCATTCAAAAAAACAGGAGACTCATTTTAAAAACATAAAAACATTGTATTAAATTAGCTCCCCGCGGGAGGCCTTGAGGAAAATAATTCACCTCAGGGCCTGTCATCTTTGGGGATGCTGGAGTGGATGTGGATGTTGGAGGGTCTTACAATTATTGTAATTGTGTATTATCGTATCTTACGGGACGTATGAATATATCCTTCCCACTGCGGTGCAAGCCTATGTTCCGATAGAGTCCTGCTAGAGAGGTCAAAAGGTCTTCCTAAACCAGTCTCTCCCAGCAGTTGGTGGAAGAACGTATCCGCCGCTAAGATCCAGACAAACCTCTCCCATTGAACCCGGGCACCCCTGCTAAGTCACAAAACGTATCGAACAACTTGGGGTGGCCTTTGGCAGAGGTTTTGATTATCCAGTAAATGCTTCCCTGGGCGGCAGTACCCATACCCGCCTTCCAAATTAATGAGAAAAAAGTTATTGTAAAAAAATCCGGTTATTTAAGAGTTTGTCCATTGCATGTACCGAAAAAAGTTTTTTTTTTAAATATGAAATGCATCGTGAAAAAAAAATTGTGAAGTTTGAAAAACTGGTTTAAAAAAATACTATTTAGACATTTGGTACTCTAAATTATGAAAAAATAAAACATTTAAATTAGGTGTACACGTATAAAACGACCGCGTATTCGTTTCTTGTTAGCGTATCTTTATATATTAACTGCACAGGGGAGCATAATTTTCCTCGGGGCCTTTGTTATCTTCAAATTTGTCGTATAGGGGGTCTTTTTGAGGAGAGGAAATGAATATGTTAACGTCGAAGTGTTACCAATCTGGCATCGGTAGTCATAAGGTAGATTCAAGAATGATGACTTATTTCTGAAATACAAATATTTATCTATTTATGGCCAGGAACTTTCTAAAGGAAACTAAAGGGAAGGAAAAACGCTCATAATATCGGAGCGTAGGTTTAAAATAATTTAACCCTTCGAATAATAAGAAAATAATTTTCTGTCAAATTTCGCCTATCAAGGTTTGCGCGCAAAATTCCCGGTTCTTCCCATACATTTTAAATGTTCCTATTTATTGTTTTTTTTTAACGCTTTTGCAAAAACAAAAATTGTTCTAAAAACTAGATAAAATAATCTTTCCGGTGTGTTTATTAGAAATCAACATTTTTGTTTCTAAATATTAAAATTTTAATATTGGAAATTTAAATTGGCTAAAAATGCATACCTGCGAATATTCGAATTAAAGTAATTAAAATAGAATAAACTTAAAATTTAAAATACAGACTCCTTTTCTAAATAAAATTTGAAATAAAACTGTCGCCTCACTTTTTATCACTTTCATACAATTTTATTTTTAAATTAAATGTGTGATACGTCACAAATTGGCGAAAAATTAAACCGTCACTTTTGATCGGGGTTGTAAAATATCTGAAAAACCTAGCTCATATAATTCTAAGACAATGAGAAGCATTATTTCATTCCGTTTCTAACATATAAAAAAATCACAAATATTCGCATGACAGGAAGAGAGATATCTAACTTTTAATAATGCACTATCGCTCTGGGACAATCTGGGTCTCCTGTTATTATAACGGCATATGATGTTTTGGGACAACTTGGGTCTCCTGTGATTAGACGGGTTAATACCTAATGGGATACAAAAAAAATCAAACGCTAACAGACGTAAAGAAGCCCGACCAGCGTTGACAGTCAATAAATGTTTTATCTGCCCAGAAATATTTAATTATGCTTTCATAAACATCGCCTCAAAACAATTATTTTGAGTTATGTATGATTACTGATTACTTAAGATATGGATGCGTAATTTGAGAACAGTTTACATAAATAATGAACATGTAACATAGGTTTAACTGCAGTTCAAATAAATATTATTAGTCGGCGAGATGAGATGAAAAAGTGTGCTGCGTGGAGGTAAAATAACCCATACATTTTAACGCTCTTTGTCGTCGATCACATTCATGCTTCATCTCGTAGGTATATTTCGCATTTTAATAATTTTCCATTTAGGAGGCGGGTTTGGGTACCGCCGCCCCGGGAGCAATTTACTACACATAACCAACACCTCTGCCACAGTGGCTTGCTACGCCTTTTGACTTAGCAGGGGTTCCCGGGTTCTTGGAGTGAGGTTTATCTTTTGTCTTGGGAAAGACTGGTGGAGGGAGACCTATGAACTCTCCAGTTGGTCTCTCTCGGAACATCATTTTGTACCACAGTAGGAGGGATATATCCATACGTCCGTCATTCCTGGACACACTGACCCCCAGATTTCTACCCACCCCTCACACCTAACTTCCTCTCCTTCCTTTCCTAAAAAGACCCTCCACACAGCATCCCCAAAGGTGATATTTTTTTTTTTTTTTTACATGAATTCCACACAGGAGGCCCTGAGGAAAATAATTTCCCTCAGGGCCTATGTCATCTTTGAGGATGCTGTGTGGAGGGTTTTTTTAAGGAAAGGGAGGAGAGGAGAGTTCTGGGAAGGAAAAGGGTTTAAGGGGTGGGTAGGAATCTGGGGTTCAGTATGTCCTGGTCATCAGCCTCCAAGACCTAGACAAACCTCACCCCATGAACCCGGGCACCCCTGCTAAATCACCAAACGTAGCGAACCACTTGGGGTGACCTATGACAGAGGTGTTGGTTATCCAATAAAGGTTCCCGGGGCGGCGGTACCCATTCCCGCCTCCCAAATTGTAAAATTGGCCCTGAGGGGAAATATTTTCTTTAGGGCCTCCTGTGTGGAGCTAATGTATAAAATAATTTTACTTATTATATGTAAAAATTATTTGAAAATAGTAATTTCACGAAGCAACCCCATAAATAATCCCTCTGTAAAAAAATGCATAGTAGGTACATATGTTTAGAAAATTATAAAAAGCTCGCACAGTTCGGTCATTTAACTGCATTCTTAAGGACTTCCCGCATCCTTGTGTACGTGGATTGCCGACTTCTTGAGGGAGAGGTCGATTCAGACGGTAGTCGATGGTTTCACCTCTTCCTCTCACTCGATAAATGCTGGCGTCCCGCAGGGATCGGTTCTGTCTCCAACTCTGTTTTTGTTGCACATCAACGACCTTTTGTCATGTGCACCAATTCACTGCTACGCGGATGACAGTACAGTTCATGATTGCTTTTTGTTTGACAAGCCCCCAAAAGGCTCACAAACTCCAACAGCTTGTAAGGCTTTGAAGCAAAGAATGGACGGTTACCTCGAGAGTGTTTTCTCTTGGGGTAAAAATAATCTCGTTGAATTTAATGTTTCAAAGACCCAATCTTGTCTGATTACGTCTAAAAGGGATCGCAATGAAAATCTAGTCTCTTTCAACGGAAGCAATCTTCCGAACAGGCCCTCCGTTGATATGCTTGGTGTAACCCTAAGTGACCAGCTCAGGTATGGGGGCTCCATCGAAGCCAGAGTAAAGTTAGCCTCCCAAAAACTGGGCGTACTGTACAGGGCCCGCAGATACTTTAAAAGTACACAACTGCTAACCCTGTACAAATCGCAAGTGCGCCCCACGGTTGAATTTGGCAGCCACCTCTGGTCTGGAGCTCCAAAATACCTGAAAAATACCCTTGACTCTGTGCAGAAACGGGCGGTCCGTTTGATAGATTCTCCCATCTTAACAGACGGATTGCAATCTTTAGAGCACAGGCGTCGGGTGGGAATGCTATCCTTGTTCTACCGGTATTACAATGGAAGATGCTCCGAGGAACTAGCATCATT
Organism: Limnephilus rhombicus; assembly: GCA_929108145.2. Lineage (NCBI taxonomy): Eukaryota > Metazoa > Arthropoda > Insecta > Trichoptera > Limnephilidae > Limnephilus > Limnephilus rhombicus. Next base: position 46,386,673 of record OV815291.1, on the reverse strand, counting down.
GATCCCTTCGGCACCGGTGCATAGTCGGGAAACACGCCAAACGCGTGCCCAACATTTGTACACAGTTGACATTTGTCACATGAGAACGGGTCGTTTCTTCGACTCGTTCTTATGTTCAACAGCTCGGCTGTGGAATGATTTGCCGGCCTCTGTGTTTCCTCCTTCCTACAACATGGGTCTCTTCAAGACCAATGTTCATTCCTTCCTCTCCTCAAAAAGACCCTCCACACAGCATCCCAGATGACATAGGCCCTGAGGGAAATTATTTTCCTCAGGGCCTCCTGTGTGGAGTTAATGTAAAAATACTTAACTCAAATGCCTAGAAGTGAGTCGTGTTTTATTAAATGTTTCAGAACAATCGCTTACGTGTATTAACTGTAATTGTTTCATGATATCTCCCTTTTAAAGCATCGTCAGTAATCCTCTCTCTTGTCACTAAAGACGGCTAAAGCCATTTGAATCCAAGTTTCAATTCTGAATGGTGGTCTTACACCGGGGCCAAACTCGGAATGTTTTCTACTTTGGTACGAACCGAAAAAGTTACTACAAATTATTAATACTGAATATTTATATTCTGAAATAACACAAATTAATCAAGTATAATTTTACTTGCACACTCCGAGATTTGAATCCGCTACCTCTCAACCATGGAGGCAGTCAGTTCCTGATTGATAAGTAATTTTAGATTTTCTTGTACGTCTAAACAAACTAAAACTCACAGGACTCGGCATTCCTTTCCTACTTACTAACTATACAATAAAAAATTAGGTTTAATATTATAATAATAAACTACCAAGTTCTGATAGTTTTATTTTCATATTTCAATACCTTTAGAAGAACTTGAAAAAATACCATTTCTAGTACCTAAATTAGATAAGGCAACTTTATCCTCATTTTTAGAAATAAGCCGTAATTGAATATTACTCGCAGTTAAACCATAAATTTCAATTGACTTTTCAAATAAAAGGCTCGGCAAATTCAATATTACCAACAAACTCTTGGTTAACAACGGCATATTTTAGCGATGTTAACATATTTATTAAATATATGTTTGACAAGATGCATATTTATTGGAGTGATATTTGGCGCCAATTTTGATTAAAATCAACGAATAAATCAAAAATGGTTGGGTTTAATGCTTGAAACATCATTTGTACATTGGAATTCATTTATTTGTCTCAATAATTTCAACGATTTGCACGTTTTCTAGACAAAACTATGATGAAGAGTTTTTCTCTGTGAATTTTAATGAAATCTTATTTTGCAATGTGCTCTCATCGATCGGTTCTCGTCGTTCTAGGAAACAGAAGAAATGCTATTAAAAAGCGACGTTGCCAAATGTAGGAGCTGCGATACGCGAGTCAATGTAACGTATATTTTGCCAAAAATATACGCTCGTCTACTGCAGCGCCGCGGCTCGCCGCTCGGTGACAAAGCACTGAACTAAAATAGCATATTTCAGTTGATTTAGGTACCAATACCGCGTCTGGCTTATTTTCGTTTTTGAGCTGTATGTGGGTACATGAGTGGAGAAAACTTGAAATTACATGTGTTCAATCCTGCGTCCGTATACCGGACGCAGAATGACGGTCGGACGCAGGATTGAATGAAAGTGGACCATTAGAAGACGCAGCAATGATAGCGGGATGTATATATATATATATGTTTGTATGTATGTATATGTATTTATGTGTTTGTATGTGCATATGTATGTGTGTATGTGCTAACGTATACATATATCTTGTTATATTTTATCTTAAATATTTTTATCTTTTTTCTTTCTCTTCTTTCTAATATCTTGTAATTTCTATTTCAAACCTATATTTTGTTCTAGTTCTCACACTGTATAACTTATATCATGTATGATTACCTTAACACGGGCATTAGCCTAGTAAGTAAAAAAAAAACATAAAAGTGTACTTTTATACCATTTATTTCTGGTGCCAGCAGAATTTACATCAATGAACATTTAACCCCCAAAAATCAGCATCTCCTAAAACAATGTAGAGATATAAAAACGGACAGAAAAATTCTCTACTGCTGGATAAAAAAACGGGAATATTTTCATTTGTGTAAGTGATACAACACCCATAATTTTAATTGCGGATCAAGATGACGTTAACAGACTTTCAACATTGAAGACAATGCCCACACAAGACGCTTCTACATCGGCCCTCCCTTTAGGAAACTAAATTTACAGAACAACATCAAACGTATTACTATTTATATCAAGTTTAACGTCTTGCAGTACCTTAACATAATACCCAATTTCTACTTAGTCGTAATACACGAATCATCACTATACGTTAATTACAAATTCCCTTTAAACTCTTATCAAATAATGTTAAAACATGTTTTTATCAATTGTTTGAATTGCAATTGTATTAGTAATCTGTCCATAGATATAACAATCAATCTGTCAAAACAAAAGCCTCTTAAAACCATAGACATTTTAATTTACCACAAACAAAAACAAAAAAAATCGTATGTTCAAAAATGCCCCCAATCACACCATAATTATTTTTCTCCAAACTATTTTCCAAACAATTTCACGAACATAATATTTAAAAATGCTTAATGTATATTTTCAAAATGTGCGAGGTCTTCGCACAAAAACTCATAGCTTCTTAAATCAGGTCCTTTTGAACAATTACGATATTTATCTTATATGTGAAACATGGCTAAATAAATCAATCCAGGACAGTGAATTTTTTGACAATAGGTATGATGTATTTAGAGAGGATCGGAACTACTTTTTGTCTGGACAGCAGCAGGGAGGGGGGGTACTAATTGCAACATCCAAATCTCTGAAGGCGCAGAGATTACCCTGGTCTACGTGTACTGAGGAGATCTGGATATCAGTGCCAATACTAGGTAACAATAATAAACTCAAAAATTTATATATCTGCTGCACATATCATCCACAAAACACCAACTACATCCACAACCTAACTCATCACTTCAACACCACATCAGACCTGCACGCAAATCACCCGGAAGGATTGTTTTTATTAGCTGGAGACTACAATATATCCAAACTAAACTGGAAGTTAACCGAAGGGCAAAACCAATTAGAACCAAATTTTCCAGAAGACACTGCTAGCTGTGCCTTGGTAGACTTCCTTTCATTCACCCAACTACACCAATTCAATTCTATAACCAATACAAACAAACGAATTCTTAATTTAATCATGACAAATATTTCAAAATGTAGTATAACCCATTGTACCGAACCTCTGACGCCTGAAGATTCACATCACAGAGCATTAGACATAGAGTTATCACCTGTTACTGTACCGTCTCTCTCCAGCTCATCTAGGACAGTTAAAATGTTTCACCGAGGTGATTACGGTCAAATCACTGATGAATTATCCAAAATAAATTGGAAACTCGAATTTCAAGGTAAGAATACCGAAAAAGCCGTATTAGATTTTTACAATATCATAAATGACATTATTCGCTAATATATCCCCGAAAAAAAAAATTTACGGTAATTTAGAAAGGTTTCCCCCCTGGTACACTTTACCACTTATTAAAATTGTAAAAGAGAAATTAAAATATCACAAGAAATGGAAAAAATACAAGAACCTGGCTGACTACCAATCATTTTCAGTACTGAGAAATCGTCAAAAGAAGATCGCGTTAGAATGTTATGAAAACTTCATTATGACGGCAGAAGATTCAATAAAAAAGTGCAGCAAACAGTTCTGGTCATTTGTTAAATCAAAGAAATCCTCTTCCGATTTACCAAAGCAAATGTATCTTGGAGATATTTCCTGCAATGATGGACAATCCATATGCGACCATTTTAGTGATTATTTTAGATCAGTTTTTGTAGAAAATTCCAACCCTCGCCTCAATCTTATAAACTGTGAGAATGATGACGACAACTCTAATCTGCATATACACAATATTAACTTCAATCAATCATGTGTACTTAATTATTTAAAAAAACTTGATCCGAATAAAAGTGCGGGATCTGATTTAATTCCATCCATATTTTATGTAAAATGCCGGGACCATTTGGCTTATCCTCTCTCCTTGCTATTCAAAATGTCATTTGAAGAAGGCAACTTCCCCAACGTCTGGAAACAAGCACTCATTACACCAATCCACAAAAGCGGGGACAAAAATAACATTACCAACTATAGGCCCATCTCCAAACTCCCAATTATCAGCAAAATCATGGAAAACATAGTTCTTGATCATCTTTTTTCGGCGGTACAAACAATCATATCTAAAAATCAACACGGCTTTTTCAGAAAACGGTCGGTCGAGACAAACCTTCTGGAATACACAGATTTTATTTTAAATTCTATGGGTTGCAAAAATCAAGTAGACTCTATCTATACGGATTTTTCAAAAGCCTTTGATAAAATTAACATTGACCTGCTTCTGAAGAAACTGTTAAAAATCGGGATCAATGGTGACCTTCTCAGATGGATCAAATCATATGTAACAAACAGAAGTCAAGCAGTTAGAGCTAAGGGTTTCTCCTCGCGTTTTTACAGTATACCTTCAGGAATCCTGCAAGGATCACATCTCGGACCTCTCTTGTTTATTTTATATATCAATGATATAGGTAAATGCTTTAAAAATTCCAAATTCCAAATTTTTGCTGATGACACTAAGATTTACAAAAAAATCACTAATATTAATGACAGCCTAGAATTGCAAGATGATATCAGTAGGCTTGGAATATATTGTGCTAACAATCAACTGTTCCTTAATCTGGAAAAATGTAACACAATATCATTCACCAAAAGCATAAACCCCCTAATATTCCCGTACAAAATCAATGACGTAGAGATAAAAAGATGTTGTGTAGTGAGGGACTTAGGAATAATAATGGACTCCGGAATGTCTTTCCGAACACATATAAATTCCATCTGTGACAGGGCGTACAAACTTCTAGGATTCATCATAAGAGTGACCAAACCATTTAGGTCACCACACGTAATCAAAATACTGTACGTCTCTTTTGTTCGCTCAATATTAGAATTCGGATCAGTCATATGGAATCCCCAATACAAAGTAAATATTGAAAGGTTAGAAAGAATTCAAAAAAAGATATTGAAACACCTAGACTTTAAATCCTTTCGAACTTCAGAAAACCTAAAAGACTCATTAACATTCCATAATTTATCAACTTTAGAAGATAGAAGAAATATATCCGACCAAAAATTTTTATTCAAAATCATTAACAACGTTGTTGACAACAACTATCTTCTAGAACACATTAATTTCCACTGTCCAATAAGAAACACAAGATCAAAACAATTATTCCACATCCCACACTCAAAAACAAATTACACACAACATTCATTTCTCCGAAGGACGTGCACAAAATACAATGATATCTTTTATGACGCTGATATTTTCCATTTGTCCTCAGGCCAATTTATTAAATCCATAATAGAAAAAATTAAAACAAATTGTTAATTACGAACTCTCCACCCCTGCTGCATGTTATTTTTTTCATTCTCATTATGTTGGTTTTCCTTCTTTTTATTATAAAAATAATATTTGGATGATTTATATATCCCATATGCTTTAATTTGGTGTGTGTGTTTTTTTCTTTCATTTCTGTTGTATATATATATATTTTTCTTTTTTTTCTACCACTTTATGTTTTCTTTAATGTTTTAATCCATGTTTTTTATATATATATATGTTATAAATTGTAGCGGAAACTTCGCTGGTTAATGCAATCATGTAATATGTTACTTTCTTATTAAAATATGTATAACTGTTTGTTTCCTAAATAAACTAAAATAAAAAAAAAAATAAAATAAAATAAGTACTTTCAAAAATTGTATGAAATAATAAAAAAAAAAAATCAGCATTTAGCCAGTCTAACCCCCCGAATTCGCAAGCTCTCCTATGTTTTTCGAACACTAAGAAATATCCTTACTCCTACAATACTAAAAAGAGTTTACTATGCTCTCTGCCAATCCCTATTAGTATATGGCATCATAATTTGGGGCGGCTGTGCTCATAAATTTATTGATCCCCTACAAAAAGCTCAAAAAACGATAATATGTGTTATCAACAAGCGACCGACAAGATACCCCTCCACTCGACTCTTCACTGAATATAATGTTCTAAACATACGCAACTCCATCTAAAATTTACTTTAACGCATTCCATGTTCAAATATAAGAAAAAACTCTCTAACATCATAATTACACGACTAGAACAATAACCAACCGACACTACAATGTACCGACACTACATACCACGTGAGCTCGAAGACATTTCATATACCTAGCTCCTAAAATATTTAACCTTCTCCCTGAGAACTTAAAAACCGAAACCCAACCGCTCACCTTTAAAAAACATTTATCACAATGGATCCTTACAACTAGAAATGATGATTAGAAACGATGTTCCTTAATTCCTTAATTTAACAAATAATTAAATTACTATTTCTTATATGTTATATTTTAATAACTATTATTATTACAATATTTTTTTTACGCACCAGATTTAAATGTCCGGGTTAAATTTTCCCCACAGGAAAAACTAAACCCTTTCACACACTTCCCCAAATAATCGTCTAGTCAATCCATGCTATGCAATTGCACTATATAAGTATTATAAATACAAAACAATACAAGAATAACATGTCAACCTACCAGAGACCAAATGGGAAAATAATTCACCGACTCCAGATATTTTCATATCAGAGGGTTCGGCTCTGTGGAATTCCTAATTGAACCTATAAATCCTACTGATCCCTCAATATAAATATTTAAAAAATCTTTTGTAATCCTACATGTATTTAAAATGACCGATTTTTGCATTTTTATATATAAACTCTTTGACAAATCTAATATGCCTAAATTTTGAATCAGAGACCTGGGTATAATGCCAGAAGCCGAAATAACAAATGGTAATATTTTTATAGTTTGAAAGTGCCAAATTCTTTTAATTTCATTTCCTAAATCTGTGTATTTTCTAATTTTTTCAGTAACAGTTTTTTTTTAATATTACTGGAAATTAGAATAGCTAGATCAATGATATAAGTTATTTTTTTTAATTTTGTCATGTAAAACTATATCAGGTCTATTATGACTAATTGTTCTGTCTGTTAGTATAGTTTTATCATAATATATTTTATAAAATTCATTTTCTAAAAATGAATTTGGTTCATATTCATAGTATGGTACTATATTACGGCAGTCAATCAAGTTATGTTTAATTACCAAGCTTTGGTGGATTATTTTTAAAATCTGATTGTGCCTAAATGTATACTCGGACGGCGCTAATATAGAACATCCCGATATAATATGTTCTATAGTTTCCGGAAAAGCCAAACATTTTCTACATAAATCATCAATTTTCTACATAAATCATTATTATTATTATTATTATTATTATCAACTATTATTAATTAATTAATTATTATTATTATTTTTTTTTTTTTTTTTTTTTAATTCGTTTATTCCAGATCTCGGGGAGGGTGGTGCAGTCCCACGAGTTCCATATTATACATATATAATACATTGAATTAAAATATTTCAAGATGAAAGATATTTTTTTTTTTACATAATGAAAGGAAATAAATAAAAGAAAATAATAACAATACAAAAATTAAAATAAAATTTGAAAAAAAAAAAAAAAAAAAAAAAAAAAAAAAAAAAAAAAAAAAAAAAAAAAAAAAAAAAAAAAAGTTAACTTTTTGTTATCTATTTCATCAGGAAGTGGCTCCATCGCTTATAAATGGGACCCTGCCAGAAGTGGAATGCTGCCATCACAAGAGTGTTTTCGCTCGAGGCCAATCGCGTTCTGTAGCTGGTGATCCGTTTTTTTATTAATGTTCGGAATCCGGGAACGCGCCCTTCTTCAAACATCTCGGTGGCACTGCAGTACCAGGACAACCCAAAAAGCGTTCGATATGAATTGTTGTACTGTATTTCCATTCTTTTTAGTGACGCTTTGTTGAAGTTGGTCCACAACTCCGAGGTATATAGGCTCGTGCAGTACGTGTTAAAAAGTTGCCTTGCCTTAGTTGTTATAAAATTTTGCAATTTAATTTAATCTGTACAACTTCTAATTTTATTTATCAACCATTAAACCAAATAAACTATTATAAATAATGTAGGCAATAGGAATTAGAGGTAAGCTACTAGTATTGTTAAAAAATTTACTAACTGATCGACAAATAACAGTAAAAATACGTAAAAAATTTAGCAAAAAAATATATATCTCAACAGGTGTTCCGCAGGGGTCAATTTTAGGGCCAACCCTTTATATTATATATGTCTCAATTATGAGTAAACTGTTTTCATTCATTAAACATTTTGTATACGCAGACGATACGGCACTCGTAATATCGCACGAAGACCTGATTACTGCAATGAACCTTATGCAGCATGATTTTATTGCCCTCTTGAAATGGTCTCATAATGCAGGTCTCATGATAAATGCCAACAAAACTAAAATAACGCACATAAGATCTCCACATGCCAGATATAGTGTAATTCCTTCGTTATATACACGTACATTTGACTGCTTACATAAAAATGTTGCACAGCCCTGTTCATGTGAAACCATTGATTATGTCAAAGATAATGTATATTTGGGTGTTACTATTGACTGCTACATGAAATGGGACGTACACATTACTAATGTTTGTAAACGTCTGCGGTCTATTGTGGGTAGGATTTATAAAATAAAATGTTTTGGGCCTATAAGTACTTTAAAATGAATATACGTATCTCTGGCTGAATCCACTATCGGTTATGGACTTACTTCTTGGGGACATTCTTGTAAAAATAATATAAATTATATCCAAACATTACAAAACTCCCTGACAAAATTATTAATCCCTAAGTACACTAATGAACACAGAAGTGACACTAAATTAATATACAAGTCTCTAAATGTTTTACCTGTCAGAGGATTATTGTTTTATAATATTATAAGTCAACATGTTATATTGTCCGATTCCTTGTACAGGGAAAGAGTTTACTAACTAACTAACCATCACGCCGTTTCCCCGTAGGGGTAGGCAGAGAGGACGGACCGCCAAAAAACTCGGTCTTGGCACACACTCTTTGCCTCACTCACATTCATACATCGTCTCATACATTCTCTTCTATTATTCTGACTTTTGACATGACCCGACTCAAGTATCTGATTCACTTGATCGTGCCATGTCTTCCTCGGGCGTCCCCGACTTCTTCTACCATTCACATTTGCGTCGTATATTCTTCTTACACTACTTCCTTCGTTCATTCGCTCTACATGCCCAAACCATCTGAGGGTCCCTTTCTTAATCTTACTCATTATGCTTACATCAGCCTTACATTCTTTGCGGATATCCACATTTCTCACACGATCATACATTGTTTTACCACCAAGAGTTTACCATAAACATAATACAAGATTCACTCAAAATGAAGGGTTGGTGGTTCCGAAATGTACCAATAAATACGGTGAAAGGACCCTAAACTATATTGTACCCAAAATATTTAATAAACTACCAATGACAATCAAAAATAATAACGTTTTTAATGGTAAAGCCAAATATAATCTAAGGAAATGGCTATTAGATAGGGATGATTTATATTGATGCCCTACCAGTATTCTTCATTGAAACTCACATTCGAACGAATTGGTAAATCATTACAATTTTTGTAATACCTCATGTATATGAAACTTTTAATTTACTTGTGATTATATTTCATTTGTTCATTCTAAATCCATTTGTATTTTTTTATTATATAAGGCTTATAGTGCTACTTACATGTATATACTATTTCCGTAATTGAAATAATCTATTTAATTGATATTTGGCATCAAAATTATAAAATTATATGTATTCAATGTTTGAAAATGTACCAATGTTATCATTATGTACCTGCTGACAAACTACACAAGTAGTTTAGCGGGTTTAAATGTAAATAAATAAAAAAAAAATTAAAAAAATAAATAAAAATATTACAAATGTATAATTTCAAATCTGTAAACTTCACCCGCCATAACACAGGGATATCCCTAGCATGGCGGATGAAACACTACAAAAAAAACTAAGCAATGTACAATATTCTTATAAATAAATAAATAAATATCAGGCAAAGAGTGTGTGCCAAGACCGATTTGTTTGGCGGTCCGTCCTCTCTGCCTACCCCTGCGGAGAAACGGCGTGATGGTTAGTTAGTTGGTTAGTTAAATATCAGGCCTTTCGATTCCCAGGCCTCATCAGAGAGGCCAATGAAATTCTTTCGTTTGTTCAAGAATATTTTTTTACATTAATTCCAACCAGGAGGCCCTGAGGAAAATATTTTCACTCAGGGCCTGTCATCTTTGAAGATGTTGAGCGGAGGGTCTTGCGAGGGTAGGTGTGCAAACGCATCCGCCGCCAAGACTTAGACCTCTCCCTACGAGCTTGTGCACCCCTGCTAAGTCACCAACGCACACAGCGAACCACTTGGGGCGACCCAACGCAGGGGTGTTGGTTATCCAATAAAAGTTCCCGGGGCGGCGGTACCCACACCCGTCTCCCAAAATGTAAAATTGTATTGTAACGAAAAAACACCCACATTTTATCAGACAATTGTATTATAAACGTTGTCATCACCTCACTTTTTAGTTTATAAAAAAAAATTATTAAAAAAAATAAGTTTTATAATTTTTTCCCAAATTGCTGTCGGAAACTTTGGTTTCGTAGATTTGGTTATTTTTCTGTGGTTAACTTCTGGATTCAAAAATAAAGCATTGTTTCTTTCTAACATCATATTTCTCAAAAAACATAATTTCTCTACTATGTAAGCTGTTCCCAAAAGCGACAAATCTTGAGGGGTTAAAAAATGTTTTAATAATTACCTCATGTGAATTTCCAGCTTGTATTTGGTTGAAAACAGCTTTGAGCAATAGTGACATATGAAATCCTTCTCTTTGTGAAGTGCTCTGAAATAAAACCAAAACACATGTTTATTTAATTTACCGAGGAGCCCTGCAGCATCATCAGGTAAGGGTATAGAGGTATCTCCTGTTGTATTAAGAGATATCTGATGCATAACAAGTTATCTCACTTGTGCCTGTAGAGGGCGGCGTTCTGCTTGAAGGAAGAGCCGCAGTGGCAGACAAAGGGCCGCGCATCGTTGTGTATGCTGATGTGATTCTTCAGAGACTGTTGGCTGGCAAAGGTTTTCAGGCAGATCTCACAGCGGCGGGTTCTGTTCTTGCTGTGGATCCACTTGTGCTTGCGCTCCGATGTGCAAACTGGAATTACACAATGTAACATTATATCGAGAGGTATTCTAATTCTGGTGAAGCCAAGAATTGGCAAAGCTGAACGTACCGGAAGGCCTACCCCCTTCCCCCTCCACTCTTCCGCAACCCCCCTCCAGCATTCCCTTCCACCTTCCCTTACCGCGATTCCCTCCCGCATTTCCCTTCCACTCTCCCTCGTTCCCCTCCTGCGAACCCCACTCCTGTGAACCCCTCTTGCGAACCCCCTCTCCTTCATTCCCCTTCCCCTCCTTCCACCCCTGCTGCTAAAAGTTATGAAAGAAAACTCATTTTTCGAACAACTCGTGCGCCACCTGTTGCAATTTTTTTATACAAATTTCATAATGCCAGAGCTCACCAGTGTATAAGAAACCTTTGTGGGCACAACAACTCATCAAAGTTTCATCGCAATGCATTCGTTGTAATACCACTCAAATAATTGGGTACATTCTTTAACAAGAAATTACTTTATTTGCCGCCCCGGGCACCTATATTGGATAACCATATTATATACTATTTGCTATTATACATGATCAGCCTTACTAAAAAACAAAAGACAAACGGCCGCGGATGTGAAAACATTACTAATTAAAAAATCGTTCATGGAAAAAAATACACTTGGTTTACACAGCCTGAGAGGATAGTTTATCTCTGTTTTATTAATGATGTCTGCATAAAATTTGGAATTTTTCCAAAGTATTTTGAATGTTCTATACAATATTTCTTATTTTTGAAGGTGTCGTAAAAACAAATACCATTTATGAAAACTAGATAAAATTACCTTTTATATTTGTGTAATTGAAATACACTTTAGTTTTAAAAAACTGCCGTATTTTAAGATTCAAAAGCGGAATAAAATGGAATTTTTTTTTTACCAAAACATATTTGATGAAAGTGTAGAGAAATTTATAAAAAAACAAAATTTAAAAAATACAGTCCTTTTATATAATGAATTTGGAATGAAACTGTCACCTCATTTCCTCGTGCATACAATAAAAAAATAATAAAAAATTTCAAAGTTCTTTTATTGCCAAAAAAGCAACCTAAAAAAATAATACCGACTTTTATAACAGATTTCTTGCAACTCTAAAGACGTTAATTTCATTGATACGTTTAGGAACACATGTATTAGATATTAATATTTTAAAAAAACACCACTTTTATGAAATTCTCATAAAATAAAATCCTTTAAATGTTAATTTGAATTTTCATGTTTTACATAATATACTTATTGACATTTCAATTTTCAAAGTATGATTATTGTTATTATAACTTGACTAAAACTTATTAAAAACCACAAAACACACGATAAATATATCAACTATGTGAATGTAATAGTGAATTAGTCATATTACTAGATACTACGATCACATTTGTGTAATATTACACACACATCCGGGGAGTGAATTTTTTTTGGCGATTTCAACGCAAATGACGAATGCGCAGGAGCCGCCACCTAGCGGTTCTGTAGGAAAACAAACAATTTATTATGTACACTATGAAAAATTACATTGTTGCCAGATTTAAAATATATTTTAAGAACAAATCTTATTAGTAATGTTATCATGTTTAAGTGTTTTTTGTTTTATTCATGTTGCTCCAGCAACACAGGTTATCGGCCGTGCTGTGGTTTTTTTTTGTAAGGCGTACATTTACAAAGAAATGGGAATAAATAAAGTTTAAAAAAAAAATAAAAAAACCAACACCTCTGCCATAGGTCACCCCAAGTGGTTCGCTACGTTTGGTGATTTAGCAGGGTTGCCCGGGTTCATGGGGTGAGGTTTGTTTAGGTCTTGGAGGCGGATGACCAGGACACACTGAACCCCAGATTCCTACCCACCCCTTAAACCCTTTTCCTTCCCAGAACTCTCCTCTCCTTCCTTTCCTTAAAAAAACCCTCTAGACAGCAACCCCAAAGATGACATAGGCCCTGAGGGATTTTTTTTTCCTCAGGGCCTCCTCTGTGGAGCTCATGTAAAAAAAAAAAAGAACCATTAATTTTCATTCTGTAAATCTGTCCTATGTATGTATGTATTTCAAATAAAAATAAAGAAACTGTTTCTCCCTGCATGTCCATTCCTATTTGTCCCCGTTCTCCTTCTGTCTCTCCTTCCCCTCCCACATTCCCCTTCCACCTTCGCCTTCCGCGTACTTCTTCCGCCTTCCCTTCTCCCTCGTCTCCCCTTCCTGCCGCTAAACTATATGAAATACACTCATTTTTCAAATAACTCACACATGAATTATTGCAAATTTTTTATAAAAATTTCATAATGCAAGAGCTCACCAGTGTACATAGAACCCTATGCGGGCGTGCGCACAACAACTCACCAAAGTTTCATCACAATCGGATGAATAGTATAAGAAATACTTTCATAACGCCAGAGCTCTCTATATCGAACCAATCGCGGGCATGCGCATATCAAATCACCAAAGTTTCATTGCAATGGGATGAATGGGTTAGGAATGCATAAGGGACAAACAAAGAAACATTAATTTTTATATACATATCAAGATAATAATAATTGAGAGAGTAGTTGCGGGAGTAAGGGGAATGCATCTGCTTAGAAAACAGATAATGTGACGAAAGACTTACACTTTTGGCAGAGGTCGCAGAAATAGGCCTTGATCCCGAGATGCTTGTTGACGTGGTCCGTCAGGTCGGCCCTGCGCTTGAACAGCTTGCCGCAGTGCGGACACATCATGTTGGGGGTCTTCATCTTCTTGCCTGCACTCGATGCTCTAAAAACCACAAACACTTCCTTGTTAACTCCTCAGGCAAATTTGTTCACTTTTCGGAACAACTCATATAGTTCTCATAGAAATCGTTGTGGCTCCCTTACTATCATAGTGAGAAATATGATATAAACTGTGTTAGAAAGAGAAAACACCAAACTTTATATTAAAATTAAGCACAAAAGAAGTAAAATGTACACCTTTAACACCAAATGTAATAGGTATAAATATCAGTATAAAACTGCATCAGAGCACTCTAGCGGTCAGAACGGTTTCTATCAGTCATTTTGAGATTATTTTGTTTTCAAAAAGTTTCATTAAAATCCGAAAGATGCCACTAGAAAAATAAATATTATATTTATTTCAACATGTCACACATACTATCACCGAGAAACGTCACAGCAGGATTCGGGCGGCTAGGGTCCTACTACCTGAACTCCATGAAGTTATATTTTTTCGTTAATTTTATCACCATAGCAAAACTTGGACGTGGTGGTCCTTTACAACGACATGTATTTTATATATTTTAGCGGCAGGGAGGAAAGGCCGGACGGGGCACAGAAAAATACAAAAAGATAACGGTCACAAATGGGACTTTTTCTGTGTCTTTTTCTCTTTCATATTTTCATTGTAAGGGTGTTGTTTGTCCGGGTCTTGGCGATGGATGCGTCTGCATACCTCTTGACTCGCAATCTGAAAGTCGCGGGTTCGAATCCCGGCATGGCAAATAAATTTTATTCAATTAATTTGTGTAATTTCAAAATTAATTCATTGAAAATAATACATAGTATATTTGCAGCACGTTCCAGAGTGGATGATACTCTCAGTATCGACCTGGTGTAAGACCACCATTCAGAATTGAAACGTTGCTCGAAATGGCTTTTAGCCGTGTTTGCTGACCAGATCTGAATAGCTAGGTACTTACCCACCTTCCTCTTCCCCATCTCCTTCCCCTCCCTGCTACCTTCAGCCTCACAACACACCCCAATCTGGGATGCCATAATCTCACTGGCTCCAGACGGGAGCAGACTCAATGGGATTCTTGTGCGGTATTCATATAAAAAAATGTGGGACCCCCTCCCCTCTAGTGTGACGTCACAAACAAGTCACCAAACGTAGCGAACCTCTTGTTGCTGGTTATCCAATAAATTTGGGAGGTGGGTGTGGGTTGTGGGTGCCGCTGCCCCGGCACCATTTATTGGATAACTTCTGCCATAAGTCACCACAAGTCCCAACTGCTCCCGTCTGGAGCCAATGAGACTATGGAATCCCCAAATTGGGGTATATTGTGAGGCTAAAGGTAGTGGGGAGGGGAAGGAGATGGGGAAGCGGAAGGTGGGGAATTTGGCTAGCTATTTAGATCTGGTCACCAAACACGGCTAAAACCATTTCAAGTAACGTTTCAATTCTGATTGATGGTCTTACACCAGGGCGATACTGAGAGTAACTACCTAATACGTCCTGTTCTTCACTATTTTCATTATTTTTATAATACCAAAGCAAATAAAATTAAGAAGAAATGTAAATAATTCAACTCTAATTTACCGACATATGTGATTGATTCAAATTTTAAAAAATGTTTTAAACATAATGTAGGTACATACAAATAAGGATTGTATGAGGACAATAGGTACCTAACTATGGACCTATTTGATAAAACCACAAATAAAAATATAAATATCAGTCCACAAAAAACTTTTTTTTCTATAATCCATCTATTTCAAAATGTCTTTTGAAACCTACAAAAAACACATTTCATGTTTTCGTCGGAATTAATTGTTAGCACGGAGTTATGTGTCAAGACAGAGATCCTATACCTACTGATTTATTATCGTTTATGATGGTCAAACACCATTGACCATGCACAATTATTCTCAAATGGTAAAACACCATGCACAAATCATACCATAAAACGAATAGGTTATACATGTAGGTACATGTATAGGCAGATGGTTGAAATTGTCTCTCCAAAAATGAACATAATAATTTCTAAGGTTCTCACCGCGATTGATTGCTGCCATCTTTTGAAATATTTTGAAAAAAGCTTTTAGTTTCAAATCTAACCGTAAACAGAAAGATAAATGGGCTAGTAATTAAAGTTCCCGGTTTTCATTGTTAAATTGAAGTTTCAAATTATAAAATTGTCTTTAAAAAACGGAAAAATATAATACCAACAATTTATCGTAACGTTTTTTTAAATAAACGAATCCAAAGATTTGTTATCAGCATTTAAAAATACACGAAAATTGGTGTTTTTGAAAAAATTAAACTAAAAACATATTGATTTATTTTCTTTAAATTTCTTTAACTTTTTCCACGCGATCGTAACAACAGTTGATACGGCAAAAGCCATGCCTCACACGCGCCCGTATCAGCCCTTGTTACGCTAACTTCGACTGCCGATATCATAGCGCTCCTATGTCACAGTTTTTTTTCCCGCTCGCTAGGACATTCGTGTAACTATCACGATGCTGACATCTTTCAGGCATATTTCGAAACTAAAATTGTATTTCGTAAAAAACATCTATAATCAAGTGAATGTGTCCTCGTGCCTTTGAGTGCCATAGTTCACAATTTAGTCAACAGATGGCGCTAGTAGTGATTCCGATTGACCATATTGGACAAGCGTCGATAACATTTATTATCGAGATCGCGCGTATTCTAAACGTTTGTTTGTGTTGTTAAACTGTGATTTTCATAATTAAAACAATATTTATTATATGACAAAATCTATTCGTTTCGTGTTATTTTTAAGTGTTGAGTTTTAGAACTTATAAATCATGCCATAATATGCTGTAATTTGACAAAAAATTGGATGGATAGGTATTTGAAAACATGTACCGCGTATGGGTATTGAAAAAACGGAGTAGTTCAATGCGGGGAAAAGGTTAAGTGGTTTTAAAGAAAACCCCTGAAGGTATATTTTGAGGATATTCAGCAATTAAAAATATTTTTTAAAACATACGAAAACGGTCAGAATAAGGTCGTATTTCTGATTTGGTTTTGATAAATGCTAAGCCTGTGTTAATTTTAAAAATGTATGAAAAATATTTTTCTTATTAAAAACACTATGTTTATCGATTTGCGTAATAATATAATCATTATTTCAAATTAAAAAATGATTACACTTGGTCTTAAGAAACAAAAGATTCAGATCGCAATTTGAAACAAATTTATGAAACTTTGAGCATTTTTTATTATACTTGGACGTACAGAAAATAGAGGTAATATTAACGTTTGAAAATTCGTCTAACCTCAAATATGTACGTGTTTTTATTTTTTTTAAAACGTAAAGTGAGCCATTTTTAAAACTTTGTATATTTGCATGCAAAATTTTTATACTTTAAAAATTACATGGTTATTTCTAAAAAGCTGACCCGGCCACGCATTGCTGTGGTTAACGAAACACAACGCCATCTACTGGATGGTTACCCAATCATTATAACCACCTCCATATATTAAATTGCATACAAATCAAATCCACACCACCCGCTTGCCAGCCCGCTCGTCCACCACATACAGACTTTATATTTATCACTTTATATTTCAACCAATTTACACAAAACCTTGACAAATATTATACCTAAATCTACCTCATGAATCATTCATGAAATTTATTGGTGAAAACCGTAAGAAAATTCGTTCAGTAGTTTTTGAGTTTATCGCGATTAGACAGACAGATCCGGCGGAGGACTTTTATTTATAATATGTAGATACGATACGATACGATTGTACCACCCCAGCCAGGAGTACTCCTGTCCCGGTGAGACCGGTACACCAGGGGGCACTGATTTGTTAGGACTAGGAACACTGTTAAAAATTGAGATACTACCAGCACCTATGGGTTGCTTGAGCAAGCTCCCAGACGTTGATATTTCGAATGGTGCGAGGCTTGGCTGGACGCTGAGTGTTCGCAGCCTGTTTTAACTACCAAGTACATACTATGGAGGAAGCCATTTTTTTTTGTAGATTCTTTAAATGTGTGCAGGTTTTTACATTATAAAAGTGCTAGCATCCCATTATTATGGCTTCTTCCCAACGCAAGTTTTAACAGTAAACAACTGCCAGTGTTTGGCCCGGTGTATTGACACCGTATTATAATACATTTATAACATGTCCAAGTGAAATAAATAGTGAAGTTTTTTGCAAGGATAATTATTTTATTTAAAAGGACCCCTATCAATTTTGAACATGGTCCTTCGAGCCGGATTGCAATCAGAGGACTGCAATAATATAAAAAAAAAACAAGAACCAGCTGCCAATTAATACAGATGACCAATATTACAATTACCGGAATCACAAAGATGAACAAAGGAAGACTGGATTCACATCGGAAATGAGATAAGTTTTTAGTGCCTTCCCACCCATACCCATTCCTTAATATCCATTCAGAAATCATTCGTAGTTTTTTAACAAGATTAATCCCATAAATATTGTATTGTAAAAAATAAAATCACTACCCACGTAAAGATTTTATGCAATTCATGATTCTCAATTAATGATTGAACATTAGGTTCTCAATTAATAATTGCCAGGAATATTGTCGTTGTTGTTTTTCAGGCGGGTAGCTTCTCAAATAAATAAATACGCATTGTCGGAACACATTTTATCAGGGATTAAGCTACGAAAAGGTATTTGTACACAAAATGGATAAGATCAAATCTTTAATAGCCAAGAGAGGCGTGATTAAGGGGAAATTGACGCGTTTCGCGGATTCTATAAACTCCTTGTCCGCGATTGAAATTAAACTGAGGTACGACCGAATAAAGCCATTGTTAGATCAATTCGAATCTATACAGGACGAAATTGAAATTTTATCGGATGAGGAACTGGAAAATTCTATTCAGCGCGAGACGTTTGAAAATCAATATTTTTCAGTCCTTGCTACTGCTAAAGGGGCGATGGACTCAATTAACGAGGGTAGAGTCGACATCAAACTCCCAACTCTCCAATTGAGAGAATTCGATGGGAATCAAAAAGATTGGGTAAATTTCGTTGAAACCTTTAAAACTTTGGTTCATAATAACAGTTCCTTGAGCAACGTCCAAAAATTCTTTTACTTACAATCTGCGCTGAAAGGGAACGCATTGAAAATAATTACTAATCTAGAAGTTTCGGAATTAAACTACCTATCGGCTTGGGAATTGTTACACGACAGATTTGCGAATCTCAGGGCTACCGTACATAAACATATCCAAACTCTATTTCAATTAAAGGATATGAAACATGAAGAGCCTGTAGCATTAAGGTATTTAATTGATGAAACTAATGTCAATTTGAAAGCGTTACAAAACATCGGAGTTAAAGTAGATCATTGGGATCCTTTGATTATTTACATAATTTCAAATAAATTGGATATAGCTACCCGGAGAAATTGGGAACAATATACATTGCAAGGTGAATTACCTACATTAAAGGAATTCATAAAATGTTTATCTGCTAGGGCACAAGTATTGGAGCTTATGAATGCTTCAGAGAAAAAATCTTCTAACCTACATAAAATGCAAATAGGCAACAATAATAACAAAAAAGATTCATCGGTATTCTTGGCAATAAAGGCAAACAACTGCATTTATTGTAATGATAAAGGTCATCAAATTTATTTTTGCAAAAAATTTCTAAAATTAAAATTACAGGATAGGATTGATGCTACGAAATCAATCCGGGCGTGTTTTAAATGTTTGAGGTTGGGTCATCAAGCACAGTGTTGCAAGACAAACCTAACCTGCAAAATTTGTGGCAAGTATAGCCACAATACTCTATTACACAAGGAGGTACCTCCGCCGGAGACCTCAAATATGGATGCTAATAACGAGGTTATAGTGTCGAATTTTTCTGCATCGGAAAAGGCAGAAAAAATAATATTATTGTCAACCGCCTACATAGGAATTGTGGGGGCCAACAATAAAATGTTTAAAGCTCGCGCCCTGATTGACTCTGGTGCGCAGAGTAATTTTATGAGAGCTGATTTTGCTAATAAATTAAATTTACCATGTGAATGGATAAACAAACCCGTGTCTGGGATCCATAATAATATCACACACATAAAAAAGAGAATTTCAGTGGAGATGACTTCGCTTAATACGGATTATAAACGCGAAATATCATGTCTGATTTTACAGGAAATTACAACCAATTTACCACAAGTGACAATGGCGAAAAAAGAGTTCAAAATACCACCAGGACTGGAGCTGGCAGACCCGAACTTCAATATAGCTGCACCCATCGACATCCTGTTGGGCGCGGAGAGCTTCTGGGAGATGCTAAACAACGATAGATTGAAACTCGAGTCAGGACCAACGCTTCAACGTACGCAACTGGGATGGATTGTGTCCGGTCCTATCAACGTGTACCCCAAACAAAGGCCTGTATCAGATTTTTGCAGTTTATCTATAAATAAGTTGAGTCATCAAATAGAAAAATTTTGGAAATTGGAAGAGATTAATTCCACTAAAATTCAAACTCAAGAAGAAAAGGCTTGCGAAGCCAGTTTTGTAAGTACTCATACTAGAGAAGATGACGGTAGATATGTAGTAAGTTTACCGCGTCGGGCATGCATTGATCAGTTGGGAAACTCATTGCTCACTGCCGAAAAAAGATTTAAAAACATAGAAAGAAAATTTGTGTCACATCCCGAGTTAAAGACACAATATGTAAAATTCATGCGTGAATATGAAGAATTGGGACACATGGAGATGTGTGACCAGTCAAAAGGGGATCGTGACTCCTATTTTTTACCGCATCACGCTGTAGTGAAAGAATCCAGCACTACTACTAAAGTGAGAGTCGTTTTTGACGGCTCCGCCAAAACCTCAAATGGAATTTCCCTCAATGAAGCCTTGATGACAGGACCTGTTATACAAAAGGATCTATATAACCAACTATTGCATTTCAGGAAACATCAAATAGTCATGACTGCCGACATCGAGAAGATGTACCGCCAGATTAACATGTGTGAAGATGACCTGGACCTACAGAAGATAGTATGGCGCGAGTCGCCACAGGATGTGCTCAAGCATTATCGTCTGAAGACTGTGACTTATGGACTGGCACCTTCCTCCTTCTTAGCCACAAGATGCTTAAAGCAAATTGGTATGGATAATAATTTAATTTTTCCTAGAGCTAGTCAGGTCATAGAAAATGACTTCTATATGGATGACTTGTTAACGGGAGCAGATGAGCTGGAATCCTGTAAAAAGTTAAAAGAAGAATTAATCAGCATCTTGTCATCTGCGGGGATGACATTGAGGAAGTGGAGGTCCAATGCGTTGGAATTGTCAGCCGAGTCGGGCCAAGCTAAGTGTGCCGATTCAGGCGATTCCGACAAAATTATTACTGACAATCCAAAGACTGAGAAAATATTAGGATTAACATGGAACAATGAATCTGATTACTTTTCTTATGTAATAATGAAGCCATCAGGTCCAACCGAGAGCAAACGAGAGATATTGTCTTGCATCGCATCAACCTTCGATCCATTGGGACTCCTAGGGCCGATAATAGTCATAGCCAAATTGATAATGCAAAGGCTGTGGCAGTCCAAAGCAGCATGGGATGATCAGTTACCTAATGAAATATTAGCACCCTGGAGGACCTACCTGCAAGATTTAATTCAGCTAAATGTGTTGAAAATACCAAGAAAAATTATTTGCAAGCAAGCAAAAGAGCTACAGCTACACGGTTTTTGCGATTCGTCTGAGAAGGCTTTCGGAGCCTGTATCTATATGGTGTCAATGGACCACAGCGGTAAGTGGCATTCACACTTAATAACATCCAAATCAAGGGTAGCACCATTGAAGTCTATTTCACTGCCTAAGTTGGAGCTATGTAGTGCTGTACTACTGGCAAAATTAATGAAAACTATAAAACAAGCATTAAATATAATGAAGATCAACACATATTATTGGTGTGACTCTACGATAGCGCTGTGTTGGCTGAAAGGTCAACCTACTCGTTGGAGCACTTTCGTGGCTAATCGAGTAGCCGAAATACAAGAACTGAGTGATCCAGATCAATGGAGACACGTATCATCATCCGACAATGCAGCGGATATACTTTCAAGAGGAGCTACGGCGGATAAACTGATAAATTCTACAATATGGTGGAATGGACCCAATTGGTTGACCGACGGAGTCAACGATTGGCCTATATCGAACATTTCCTGTTCAAACCCTCCGGAGCTCAAGAGTAAAAATATTCTTTTATCTACTGATATTCAAGAATGGGAAATATTTGGAAAATTTTCCTCATTTATCAAATTGAAAAGGGTTACAGCATATCTACTGCGGTTTGTGAATAACTGCAGAAAAATTAAAAGTAAAATTTCAGGTAATTTAAGTGTAGCTGAACTAGAAGCAAGTTTGAATTGTCTACTGAAATCAGCTCAGGCACATGCCTTTCAAAAAGAGTTGAAGACATTAAAAAACCAGGGAAATGTCAACAAAAATAGTAACTTAAAATCTCTTCATCCCTTTTTATGTGATGGTCTTATATATGTGGGCGGTAGATTAAGTTTAGCTACACACCTATCGTACCAACAAAGACATCCAATTATATTGCCAGCTAAACATAAGCTAACCGAATTGATTATACGTCACTATCATTATGTAAACTTACACGCAGGACCTCAAGCGCTATTAGCTGAAATAAGATTAAGGTTTTGGCCTATTTTTGGGAAAAATACTGTTAAAAAGATATTACATAAGTGTATTGTGTGTTTTAGGTGTAATCCTCGTATTGGTAACCAGATCATGGGAAGCTTACCGAGCGAAAGAATCACACCGAGCCAACCTTTTGCTATCACGGGTGTCGATTTTGCTGGACCGATTCCAACCAAAAGTGGGCCACTGAGGAGAGCTCCACTCGTGAAATCGTATTTATGTATTTTTGTTTGTTTTTCCACAAAGGCGGTTCATTTGGAATTAGTTTCGGATTTATCTAGCAATGCTTTTTTGAACAGTTTAAAGAGATTTATATCCCGTAGGGGAGAACCTGATAAGATCTTTTCCGATAACGCTAGCAACTTTCGGGGGGCCAGTAATAGGCTCAAGGAGCTGTATACCAGTTTGAGAGAGAACAACGACAAGATTCAAAATTATTTAGCTAACAGAGGTATTGAGTGGAGGTTCATAACCCCTCGAGCCCCTAGTCAGGGAGGGCTGTGGGAAGCTGCGGTCAAGTCAGCAAAGTTTCATTTGTATAGAGTCACTAGTAATTCTGCTTTAACCTTTGAACTTTTGTATACCTTAATTTGTCAGATTGAGGCCTGTCTAAATTCCCGTCCATTGACTTCCTTGTCTGATGACATCCACGATTACCAACCCCTCACCCCAAACCATTTCCTCATAGGCACTAAATCCTCTATCATTCCGGAGAGAGATGTCCGAGCCATACCAGACAACAGGCTGACCCAATATCAGAGAATCCATGCGCTAATGTTATCCTTTTGGTATAGATGGAAGCGAGAGTACTTGATGGAGCTACAAAAAAGGACTAAATGGCAAACCAGTAATCAACGGGCACTGCAAAAGGATGATCTGGTTATTCTGAAGGAAGATAATCTACCTCCACCATTATGGAAAATGGCGCGAGTTATATCTACACATCCCGGCGCGGATGGTGTAGTGCGAGTGGTTACCCTGAAAACCCCTCAAGGAATCTTTGTCAGGCCTATCACAAAGATATGTCTAATGCCTCTGGACCCGGAAACTGAACCTGTGACGGACGCCCCGGACCCTTCCGTCAGTCCGGACTCCCCGGACGACCATGATGAAACTTTTTAGGGTGAAAATATTAAAAAAAAAGGACCCTTTAAAGATACCAATCCCAGGAACAACATGACAACCTATAAATTGATGATTGATTGCACCCCGCGCTGTGGTGCTTATATCGTGGACTGCACCCGGAGAAGATCCTAACCAATGGACTTGAGAAAAAAAAGACAATTGTGTTGTGTTGGGTTGGGTTTTATTATAATATTATTTTGTGTTGGGTTGTGTTCTATTATAATAGTATTTTGTGTTAAGTTATTATTTAAATATGTAAAAAAATTTTTTTGGTTAATTGAAGTTTATATAATTAGTTTAGGTTAATCACCTTAAAATTCAACTTGTGAATGTACATTTTTAAATAATAGTATAATAAGCAGTGCAGGATCATTTAGTTTTGGCTGCTAATTTATAATAGGTAAAATTATTTGTTAGTATTTGTACGGTATTTAGAGTTAGGATTTGTGTTTTTTGCTTTTGCCTTGATTGTCTTCCCCTGTTTTTGTTATGTTTTCTTGAAGGGTTCTTAAATCGGCATAGGCGATTTAGAAACCCCGAGGCGGAAGCTATGTTAAAAATTGAGATACTACCAGCACCTATGGGTTGCTTGAGCAAGCTCCCAGACGTTGATATTTCGAATGGTGCGAGGCTTGGCTGGACGCTGAGTGTTCGCAGCCTGTTTTAACTACCAAGTACATACTATGGAGGAAGCCATTTTTTTTTGTAGATTCTTTAAATGTGTGCAGGTTTTTACATTATAAAAGTGCTAGCATCCCATTATTATGGCTTCTTCCCAACGCAAGTTTTAACAGTAAACAACTGCCAGTGTTTGGCCCGGTGTATTGACACCGTATTATAATACATTTATAACATGTCCAAGTGAAATAAATAGTGAAGTTTTTTGCAAGGATAATTATTTTATTTAAAAGGACCCCTATCAATTTTGAACCCTGAAGACTGGCTCTGTGCCCTCTGGTTGGAAAAAAGCGGTTATCCATCCTATTCCAAAGAAGGGTGACCGCTCCAACCCGGCCAACTACCGCCCCATAGCGATCACATCAGTTCTGTCTAAGGTGATGGAACGTGTGATCAACGACAAACTGCTCACATACCTCGAGAAGAACAAAATTATTAACGACCGTCAATACGGATTTCGGCGGAACCGCTCGTGCGGTGATCTTCTCCCGTATGTGACGCATGTTTGGGGGCGATGCCTGGAACGTTTCGGTGAGACCCAAACGGTTGCACTGGACATCTCCAAGGCCTTTGACCGGGTTTGGCACCGAGGACTTGTCAACAAACTGCATTCTTACGGACTTCCCGCATCCTTGTGTACGTGGATTGCCGACTTCTTGAGGGAGAGGTCGATTCAGACGGTAGTCGATGGCTTCACCTCTTCCTCACACTCGATAAATGCTGGCGTCCCGCAGGGATCGGTTCTGTCTCCGACTTGTCATGTGCACCAATTCACTGTTATGCGGATGACAGTACAGTTCATGATAGCTTTTTGTTTGACAAGCCCCCAAAGGGCTCACAAACTCCAACAGCTCGTAGGGCTTTGAAGCAAAGAATGGACGGTTACCTCGAGAGTGTTTTCTCTTGGGGTAAAAATAATCTCGTTGAATTTAATGTTTCAAAGACCCAATCTTGTCTGATTACGTCTAAAAGGGATCAAAATGAAAATCTAGTCTCTTTCAACGGAAGCAATCTTCCGAACAGGCCCTCCATTGATATGCTTGGTGTAACCCTAAGTGACCAGCTCAGGTATGGGGGCTCCATCGAAGCCAGATTAAAGTTAGCCTCCCAAAAGCTGGGCGTACTGTACAGGGCCCGCAGATACTTTAATAGTACACAATTGCTAACCTTGTACAAATCACAAGTACGCCCCACGGTTGAATTTGGCAGCCATCTCTGGTCTGGAGCTCCAAAATACCTGAAAAATACCCTCGACTCTGTGCAGAAACGGGCGGTCCGTTTGATAGATTCTCCCATCTTAACAGACGGATTGCAATCTTTAGAGCACAGGCGTCGGGTGGGAATGCTATCCTTGTTCTACCGGTATTACAATGGAAGATGCTCCGAGGAACTAGCATCATTGATCCCTTCGGCACCGGTGCATGGTCGGGAAACACGCCAAACGCGTGCCCAACATTTGTACACGATTGACATTAATCACATGAGAACACATGCTCTGAGGATGGGAAGGAGGTTGGAGTTCAATCGACCGGTATACATGGCAACCTAATAAGCCAATATTGGAATTTAGGCTGGGCGGGAATAAAGGAATGGATTGAGCGTTATAATTTTTTTTTCCTATTCCGTTCTTCTTGCCTCTTCTCGGCTTTTCTTGTCTCTTCTTGGCTCTCTTGGATCTTCACGGATCTTCTTGGATCTTCTCGCCTCTGCTTGGTTCATCTTGTTTCTTCTTGCCGCTTCTCGAATCTTCTCGTCTCTTATCGGCTCGTGCTGCTTGTTTTTTCTCTTCTTGTTTCTTCTTGGACCTCCTCGTCTCTTCTCGACTCTTTGTGGGTTTTCTTGTCTCTTCTTGCTTCTCCCTGTCTCCCTGTCTCTCCCTTGGATCTTCACGCCTCTTCTTGGCTTGGCTTGTATCTTCTTGCCTCTTCGAGAATTTTCTCGTATCTTCTTGAATCCTCTTGTCTCTTCTCAACTTTTCTTGGCTGTTCTTGCTTCTTTTCGTCGCTTATTGACTCTTCTTGGCTCTTCTTGTCTCTTCTTCGATCTTATGGGACCTTATCGTATCTTCTTGACTCTTCTTGCTTCTTCTTGCATCTTCTAGTCCCTTCTTGGCTCGTCTTGAATCTTCTAACCGACTCTTCTTGTCTATTCTTGTCTATTCTTGTCTCTTCCATTCTCTTCTTGTCTCTTCTTGGCCTGTCTTGTATCATCTTGTGTCTTCTCGTATCTTGTCTCTCCTTGGCTCGATATGACTCTTCTCGAATTTTATTCATCCTTCTTGGATCACCATGTCTGGCTTTTCTTGCATCTTCTTGGGGAATTTAATCGACCAGTGCGTAGGTGCAGGAACAAAAGAGATGATTGAACGTTGGTTTCTCGTTTCCCACTTCTTTATGCTCCCCACTTCTTCTGCTTCCAGCTACTCCCTTCTTTAATTTTGCGCCTCTACCAGTCTCTTCTTGTTTATTATTTTATTGTCGTGGCTCTTATTGGTTCTTTCTTGACTTATTAATTATTTTCTTCCACTTCTTGCATTATCTTGCTTCTTGCATCTTCATGGCTCTTCTGGGATCTCGTAGTCTCTGCTTTCATCTTCTTGCTTTGTTATTATTTTTTATTTATTAATTCTTCTGGTTTTATCTTGCTTCCTCAATTTCCTTCTTCGCTTGACTTTTCTTGGCTCTCCTAGTCTCTGCTGACATTTTCTTGCTTCATCTCGACTTTTTTTCTTATCATGGCGTTTCTCGCCTCTTCTTCCAACTTACAGATTTTTCTTAGTTCTTCATATTTTCCCCTGCCTATTCGTGGCTCGTGCTTCGTGGCTCTTCTTGGTGTTTCCTGTCTCTACTTATTTCTTCTAGCCTCTTCTTTCTTATTATTGGATATTCGAATCAGATCAGACAAGCTTTCGGATTGCACTTAATGCTGTAAGTCGGGATTTATTTCAGTGCATGAACTCTGAGACCAGCCATATGTATTCCTCTTTTCTCCTGGATCTGAAGACCGTGCAATATCTAAATAAAATAAAATAAGAACCTAACCATGAAAATTAAAAAATATAAAACTTCTCTGTTAATTCCGTGTATAATACAAGGGGCACCCTCTGAAATGTAATGACAAAAGACCCACTTGAAATTATCAAAATAATCTCTGCAGGACTAAAAAAACCTCATACTTTTGGAGGTCTTTTGGAGGTCACTTACCCACCTGGTATAAGTTAACAGATGGTTACTCCTTCAAGGCTCTGCAAGAACTCTAATTTTTTGAAAGAACAAAGCTACATTTAGTTTAAAACGAATTTAGACCTCCAATGTCCCTGCATACGTTGTTAGTAAGCAGTATGCAAATGCTTAGAGGGAAATACAATATGTGTAGGACGAAAGCTGTTTAAACACTGTTTTCACAGGATTTCTAGTATACACTTGCACAAGTTCAGTACTTCTGAAAAGCTTGTGGTTGCCATTAGAGGGAATATCAGCCATAAGTAAAAAGCTTTAGTAATAAAAAGGTATATAGTTGTTACAGTTTAAGGTGCAGAAAAGCCGCCAGAGAGTCCTTGTCCATGTCATCCAGTGGCGAGTGCTTGTCGAGGTGCAAATTCCTCATGTGCCCGGTGCTGAAGGCTTCCTGGCACACGGGGCAGGTGAATGGCTTCTCATTAGTGTGCGTCCTGAAATACATGGAATGCGTTACTTGAACATTACAAAAAATGTAATGCACAATGTGCTTTCAATGGAAGGCAGATTTGTGTAAGTGTCGATAAAGGCTGTGCCTTTCAGTACCAATCGTAAATGTAGCAATCAGTGCCATCTGTTGGTACCTCTATTATTTAGTTAGAATGTCCATAACAAAATAAAATTATAAAAACATGTTATGTTGGCTTTCTTTCATCAATTGTGCAGTAGAAAAAAAAAGTAATTTTTATAATATCCAGTATTTTGCTTATGTTAATATAATTAAATAAAGTGGTTATATGTTATTTGTATATTTAATTGGTAATCTTAAACAACATCAGATAAAGCCTGCAGCCTAGCCGTTCTTAGTGAAACCTTGTCAATTCTGTAATAAAGATGGTAAATTAATATCAATTAATGATAAAACTATGTGCATGCCACTGCACATAGTTTTATCGAGCAAACTAAATTAATTTGCAAGACCAATAGTTTCAGTCCAAATTCAAATGATAGGTTTGTTTGGTGTGAATTTTTCTGGTTACAAAACCAAGGAGGATTAAATAAAAACATAAGTGAAAAGTAACAAACCTCAGATGAACGGTCAAATTGTATTTCAATTTGAATGTTTTTGAACAGAACTCGCAGCTATATTTGTCCTCCGCGTGTTGGGTCCTGAAATAATACAAGAAACCATTATAGAGTCGCAACTCAATAACTATCGTTGATTAATAGTGTTTATGAAATAAGGGTTTCATGACATCTCAACAATGTGACATTTCAACACTCCTCTGAAAAGTAATTAACCCCTCAGGCCTTCTACTTTTGTCAAAAAGTCAACATATTTCCGCTTTCCAATAAAATCCAAATAAATGGAAAATTTCGCAACACATCCCAAAACTAAAGTGTTTTTGAAAGGTGATGAAATACGCTTTCAAATTTTATAATTACAAAAAAAAAACTTAATTTTTTAAACACAAAAATTTTAAATGCAAACATAAAAAAGTTTTAAAAGTGTTCACCTCACGTTTTTTCTAACTATTACTGATGATAATGAAAAGAAAAACACACACACACACATTTTATTAGGCAAAATTATAAACGTTATCGTCAACTCACTTTTTTGTCATTTCATGTAAAAATAATGAATAAAAAATTCGAGTTTCATAATTTTTTTTCAAAATGCAGTCTTTGGTTTCATAAAGATGTACATTTTAATTATTTTTTGGTTAAATTTTAGATTCGAACATAAAATGTGGTGTTTTCTCTTTCTAACATTGTTTTGATCATATTTATAAGTATGATAGTAAAGGAGACAACGATTTCTATGAGACCTATTAGAGTTGTTCCGAAAAGCAAACAAATTAGCCCAAAACCTAAATTGTTTAACCTATTGTTATCACTTTTAATGACTTTTCAAAAGAATAAAGTGATACTTTGTTGAGTAGTCTGGTTACCGAAATAAGGTTTTACCTATATTGTCACCTTTATTTATGTTACCTACATGGTTACCTATATTTATAACGAACCTATGTTTATGCAGGGCCGCTCCCTGTTTGAAGGAGGCTCCACACTCATCACAGGAATACTTCCTCTCGTCAGAGTGTATCTTGATGTGCTGATTGAGATGACTCACATTTTGAAAGACCCGTTTACAAATGGGACACTTCAGATTATTCTTCATTCCTTGATGCTGGGACTTTTTATGAGAATACCGGTGCATATATTCATTTTTATAATCTGAAAATATTACAAAATACCATTACTAATGATTACAAAGGTATAGTGGATATTCTATATCTGTTCTATTAGATACGCAATTGAAGATGAGTTGTTTTTCTGATTAATATGTATGTTAAATGGATCATCTGTGGATCAAACAGTTATCGAGGATTTATCTCCTATAAACTAATAAGTAGTAGTGGATAAATTCATGGGAATTTATTGTTGGGGAATATTACCGAAACGAGGAATATTGCATGATTTTTCTGCAGGAATCTAAATTTCCATTAAGTTGTGTCCTTCAATGAAATTTCATGTTATTTACACATGCATCATATTAATTAGAGCTTGCTGAGGATAGATCTAGTCTCCTTCAACGGAAGCAATCTTCCGAACAGGACCTCCATCGATATGCTTGGTGTAACTCTAAGTGACCAGCTCAGGTATGGGGGCTCCATCGAAACCAGAGTTAAGTTAGCCTCTCAGAAACTGGGCGTACTGTACAGGGCCCGCAGATACTTTAATAGTACACAACTGCTAACCCTGTACAAATCGCAAGTGCGCCCCACGGTTGAATTTGGCAGCCACCTCTGGTCTGGAGCTCCAAAATACCTAAAAATAACCTTGACTCTGGAGAAACGGGCGGACCATTTGATAGATTCTCCCATCTTAACAGACGGACTGCAATCTTTAGAGCACAGGCGTCAGGTGGGAATGCTGTCCTTGTTCTACCGGTATTACAATGGAAGATGCTACGAGGAACTACATTGATCCCTCGGCACCGGTGCATAGTCGGGAAACACGCCAAACACGCGCCCAACATTTGTACACGATTGACATTAATCACATGAGAACGGGTCGTTTCTATGACTCGTTCTTGAGTTCAACGGCTCGGTTGGGGAACAATTTTTCGGCCTTTGTGTTTCCTCCCTCCTACAACATGGGTCTCTTCAAGACCTGTGTTCACTCCTTCCTTTCCTCAAAAAGACCCTCCACACAGCATCTTCAAAGATGACATAGGCCCCATAGGGCCTCCTGTGTGGAGTTAATGTAAGAAAAAAAAAATAAATAACATGAAAATATTGAATATTACCAAAGAATAAGGCGTCAAAATGTTGATATATTTGGCCGGCCGATAAGATGCCAAGATATATACAATGACTGGCACAGCATTACTGTAGGACAGTCATTTAAATAATGAATTGTGTCTCGTGTGACTTCACAACACACAATGTATACTTTTTACCCAAGTTCACTTTGAAAGTATGTCATAACTTGTAATTTTTTGAGTCTTCAAAAAACTAAATTCACTGAAGTTATTTAAATATAACAAATTTTCATAAAAAAAAGGCGGCTTTATTCAGAATAACTATCTTTAAAAAAAAGGAATGTATATTTGGTCGGTGAATATTAGGGGGTGCGCATCAGTACAGACATATAAGCTTTTTGACTCCGGACCCGGAGGTTACGAGTTCAAATGATGATGATGTGATGAGGTAGTACCTCTGCTTTTAGGAATTACTAGTTGCATCAGCTGGGTGCCTTTTTTCTGGTATTCAATGACTAATGCCTAAATAGAACACGGGTTACTCACATTTCTGGCAGATCTTACAAAAGTACTTTTCCTGTATATAATCAGGATGGGTCTTCATGTGTTCTTTCAGTTCCAGTTTACGTTTAAAGGTCAAACCGCACTCGGGGCAAATTTTTATTTTTATCTTAAGCTTTCCATCTTTCTTTAATTTAAATTTCTTAAGACGCAAGCCCATTTGATTTCCTATGTCTGAAACTACAAGACACAATATTAAATATTAAATTTCTTAAGACGCAAGCCCATTTGATTTCCTATGTCTGAAACTACAAGACACAATATTAAAACAAAAAATCAAAAGTTAAATTAAATATCAGATTTTAAAATTACCGAGACAATTAATGTAACAACAACGGAGATAAGTCATAATCTTACTTGGTTCTGCTTTTATTTCCTCCATTACGGACTCACTGTCGGCCAATCTCTCCACTAGAAATTCATCCTGATCGATGTCGCAATCAAAGGCAGCCAGTGGCAAATCAAGGGAATTATCATCAAACTCTATCTTAATGAGCTTCTCATCTTTACACTCGTCTTCCAAGAAGTCATCTTCGCACTTATTCTCCGCTTCCTCCTCCGTATTCACAAACATTTGCGAGTTTATCCGAGCCTTGGGCAGTCCTAACGCCACACTCAAACTCTTGTCCACCGACCTCAGAGTGTTGTAGCTTCTATCGCATTTATTGCGGAAGTTGTAAGCCGATTTCAACTCCAAAATGCAATGGTGACAGATTTTGTGAGGAAGACCATCTGTCGGTTTAACCTGCAAAAGAAAAGATACTTTTAAAATAATAGAAAATGGATCATACTGGGCAGAGGTTTACTAGGCTGTTCATAACACCGTTGTAGCAAATAATGCCAGCATTTTATAAATAATAATAGTTAGTTTGCATTATAATCTAATCCTCGGCTTAGGATTGAGTCCCCATTCTTTGGAAAGTCCCACCAAACCCATTAACCCTTGGTGTGCTGATTTTATCTGAACATTTATCTGATTCTATTTTCATCATAGCTTGCATAGGTTGTATTCAGAGAAATGATTTATACGTATCCTTGGGTATGCTGACGTTCAAGAGAAACCAATGGCATTCATTATTTTTGTTTGTCTTTGAAAGTGGGAGTTGAGATTTTGCAAATATAAAATTGAGCGTTGGTACTTATTAGAGAACTATTGATATTATTTTTGGTAATTATCGGTTCGGACTGGCCACGCTTATTACGAATAATTTTTAGAAAAAAACTTTAGATTCGCCTTAATTACTATAAAAGGAAACTTTTTGGCTTTGGGGCGGCGGAAAATAATGTATTTTAATTTTCAATTGCATAAAACCAAAATTCACTTCGCGAACCGACACAGCGAAAATCCGCGGCCGTACCTGTCACTGTTATGTTGGTATCCTTGATAAATTAACGAGAGCTAATACGACTGTAGCCGACTTCGTGGGATACCTACATGAAATACCGCGAAATTATGAAAACACAGCAGAATTATTATGTTAACAAACCTCTATTTGTATATATTTGTTATTACGAAATTTAGAATATTAAATGAAAAAAGGCCTTTAGGCAAGTTTTTTTACATTGAAAAAATTTTGGTAATTTTTCGAGATCGCTGGCAACGGTTAATATGCACTTTTTTTAAAAAAAAACCTTTTGATTCACCTTAATTACATTAAAAGGCAACTATTTGCATTGGGGGAAGTGGAAAATATTTCATTCTAAATTTCGATTACGTAAAATTAAAATTAGCTTTCGTCTTGTGAGATTGTACGCCAGAATCACAAACCATGTTACACAAACTTAGCGTAGCCGCTAAACTACTTGAAAACTGGGATGTTTTTCTTGCCTTGACGCGAGTAGGCGTTATAAAGGGGCACTTTCTTTTGTATCACAAACCATGTTACACAAACAAGCCCGCTAGACAAATTTCATAATTACGCGCCTTATCCCACGAAGTCGGCTACAGTCGTATTAGCTCTTGTTAATTTATCAAGGATACCAACATAACAGTGACAGGTACGGCCGCGGATTTTCGCTGTGTCGGTTCGCGAAGTGAATTTTGGTTTTATGCAATTGAAAATTAAAATGCATTATTTTCCGCCGCCCCAAAGCCAAAAAGTTTCCTTTTATAGTAATTAAGGCGAATCTAAAGTTTTTTTCTAAAAATTATTAGTAATAAGCGTGGCCAGTCCGAACCGATATTTACCTTATTTTTTAACTTTTTCCATCTCCCCCAACGCAAACAGTTGATTAATGTAAACAGAGTTAAATACGGAAATTTCACCAAAATTGTACTAACCGCAAAAGAAGAGCAAGACGATATCATCTCGGAATAAGTGATGCCTTCATTATTTTCTGTGTCTTCCATTTTACTGAAGATGTGTTCTACGCCTCCCGATCCCAAACAGCATCTACAAGTTCTCTCCATTTTGTTTGATCTACAATTATATACCGTCACCGTGCATAGTTTATTAGTTCCACCGATTAGAATATTCCAAACCAAAACACAGCACCGACAGCATTTAACTGTAGATTACAATTCCAATTCACAATAGTGTTTCAATTGAAATGCCAACTTCACTAAACAAAGTGACACATTATCTAACATTATATTTATTAGTCTGTAATAATACTAAAAAGCATAAAAAATCAAGATTGTGAACGAAATAATTTCAGAAATAATCGGAAAACGATCAACGTCAAATGCATCTGTCACAAATAATCATAAACAATATATTTAGTTTTTCTACGAATATTAAAACAAAATGTCTATGTTCTGCATAAAAGGGCCCATTCAAATCATGAACCTAATGGTACGGCCACACTGCAGCCAACTTCCAACATCAAACGTTTGGACGATTTTTTTGGGGTTAGTTCGTGCGTTGGAAGTTCGAACTGGAAGGTTGGAGTATGGTTGGAGAAAAGGCCCGGGTTCATGATTCAACTCATACGACATAGTCAACTTTGCAGGCGGTCAAAGAGGAATTAACATCATCTCAAACCGACAAACTGTTTTTAAAAACGGTTGATTTTGATATTCATAATAACAGTGACAATATTCTCGTCTGGAAGAGGGGGGTGGGGGGGGAAAGTGTCACAGAATGAATAATTCGATTAAAATTGTGTTAAATTATTTGTTACGCCTTTTTGTTTAGCAAATTAAAAGCAATAAGGAACTCCAGTGAAAAATATTATGGCTTTAAAAAAATATGTTCATATAGACCAAGAAACGCTGATTCCGAATATATAAGTTTTATTTCATAATATTAAACGCAGAGTTTTTAAAAAATTATTAAAAAATGCATTTTTAAACCTCTTCTCAAAACACAGCGTTAAGTTGGCATTACTGAAATGGTTAACGGTGACGTCACTGTTAACCTGTCACCTGGTGATAGTGTGTATTGTATTGTATTGACATTTGAAATGACTTGAAGTGCACACGTACCTATGCAATTCAACATTTCGTGTTTTTGGTTTATTTTCATACTGTTTATAGAGATTTAGATAAATAATAGTTATTGTGTTTATTGAAACATAATTTAGGCCCTCAACAATTTACGAAAAGGGCTATATTTGCGGACAATCTGCAATAAATTTTGTCTATTTGAGGTTAAAGTCGTGTCCTATTTTGACATTTGGTTATGTATTTTCAAATTGTTTTTAGTATAGGGATTTTTATACAAGTTGTTACACACTCGTCATGATCAGTGTATTATAAATACCAGTGTTTCTGTATGTATTATACATAAAACAATGTACCAACAAAGTAACGCCTGACACAAAACACGATGTCACATGTATTTGCAATGAAAGAGATGATTTATTGTTTTTATATTGCACTTTGATTAAATAC
This sequence comes from Limnephilus rhombicus, assembly GCA_929108145.2. Taxonomy (NCBI): domain Eukaryota; kingdom Metazoa; phylum Arthropoda; class Insecta; order Trichoptera; family Limnephilidae; genus Limnephilus; species Limnephilus rhombicus. The sequence goes on along the minus strand of OV815291.1, from coordinate 46,351,399 downwards.
AATAACAGTAGCGGTGAAATGTGGACATTTTACCAATGTTTTTCTATATTAAAAGCAGTTAATCTTGAATAAAAAACACACCTCACACCTAAAAGTCATTACAAAGCATTCCGCTATGACCGCCATTATTCTTCTGGATTCTTCATTCAAACAGGGATGTTCTGCCCCAAAAAATTATTTCCCTAGATTTCGAAGTGAAATTTCCCTAGAATTTCACATTTACGCAATTACCTACGTAATCCTGTTATATGTTAATTAATATGATAATAACTTTGGCTTTAAAAAAATATGTTCATATAGACCAAGAAACGCTGATTCTGAATATATAAGTTTTATTTCATAATATTAAACGCAGAGTTTTTAAAAAATTATTAAAAAGTGCATTTTTAAACCTCTCCTCAAAATACAGCGTCAAGTTGGCATTACTGAAATGGTTAACGATGACGTCACTGTTAACCTGTCACCTGGTAATAGCGTCCGTGTTGAATGTTGTATTGACATTTGCAAATTGACATGTGTGCATAGAGATATACAATATATCAATGCATGTATGCAATTCAACATTTCGTGTTTCTGGTTTATTTTCATACTGTTTATAGAGATTTAGATAAATAATAGTTATTGTGTTTATTGAAACATAATTTAGGCCCTCAACAATTTACGAAAAGGGCTATATTTGCGGACAATCTGCAATAAATTTTGCCTATTTGAGGTTAAAGTCGTGTCATATTTGACATTGTATTTTCAAATTATTTTTAGTATAGGGCTTTTTATACAAGTTACTACACAATCGTCATGATCAGTGTATTATAAATACCAGTGTTTCTGTATGTGTTATACATCAAACAATGTACAAAATCACGCCTGAACACAAAATTGAAGAACGATGTCACTTGTATTTGCAATGAAAAAGATGTTTTATTATTTTTATATTGCACTTTGTTAAAATACAATAACAGTAGCGGTGAAATGTGGACATTTTACCAATGTTTTTCTATATTAAAAGCAGTTAATCTTAAATAAAAAACGCCGCAATTTCTCACACAAAAGTCATTGAGTCACCTATATTCATTTTATTCCGCCATTTTCTTAAATTCAAAATCAGGGATGCTCTGCCCAAAAAAATTATTTCCCTAGATTTCGAACTGAAATTTCCCTAGAATTTCACATTTATGCAATTACCTAAGTAGCCACCTGATTGTGTAACACTAATCCTGTTATATGTTAATTAATATGATTAATTAATTGGAAACATATCGGAACTTGGTAAATATACTTATAATACTGTGCTTTTCCAAATAAAACACTTTTTGCTACGTGAAGTAATAATTTAAAAGTACGAATACACTCACCACTGAATTAGAAACTGAATTCCAAATTTTAAAAAAAACACTTTGCAAAATAAAAATCGACCGCAAATCACCGAAAAAATAGAACTTAAAACATAAATTAAATTTTTTTCCAGAGGTCCCATTTATCTTTTAAGATACATATAATATCATTTTGAATTGTCAGTGTTAAAAATAACATTGCATGGTAAGTACAACAATAATTAAGATTCATGGGAATTCAAAAAAATATATATTTATATATATATTTATTTATTTATTTATTTATTTATTATAGATACAAAAGTACAAATTACAATTAGGAAGCTTTGCCTGTCCAACTAGGAAAGTTTCCCGTTCCAGGATAGGCAAATTGACATGTTTAGTTCATATTATACCTGAAATGTACATAAATTACATAACAAAAAACAAAACCAAAAAAAAAAAAAAAAACAGAAAATTTCATTTTTTTCTGAAGCTAAGGTGTGTAATAAAGAAAATGTATATAAAATATATAAATATAAGTACACATACATTTTTTTGTGACAAAGTAGAAAAGGAAATCTGGTAGCATATATTATAATCGGATTTACCGAATTAACCTGGTAACATATGTAAAATACATTCAGACTTACAAGATGGATGAATTACAAGAACAAGATGGAGGAATTATGTTAAGCTATGTGTTTAGGAGTTTGAACTTTTAATACAAAGTACACTTATAGGAGAAACTATATTAAAATTTACAATAATAGATATAATAACGAACGTAATAATCTATATGATTTTATTTTTTTTAGCGATGTAACTACTTACAATGATTTTTGTAATGATTTGACATATATATATGTATATATATATATAAATAATACCAGTAATATTGTCATATGTAATAAAAAAAATTGCCAGAGTTCGAAATTTCCCTAGATTTTGTCCTGATTTCCCTTATCCCTAACAAATATTTTTCTCCCCTAGATCTAGGGAAATTTCCCTCGACATAACATCACTGATTCAAAATGACAACTTAAAAAGTAAATAAAACTATCGGTGGGTGAAGACCACCATAGATACGGTGCGTTTCTGGGTTTAAAAATTAAAACTTTGACAATTATTTTAACTATTAAAACTAACTATAAAAATAAAAATAAAAATGCAGTTATTTAAGTTTGAAGGTCTTTATTCATTAAAAAAAATAAAAAAAATTGGACTGGACTTCTCTAATATTTTAACTATTAAAACAAACTGTAAAAATAAAAATGCAGTTATTTAAGTTTGAAGGACTTTATTCATAAAAAAAAAATAAAAAAATTGGACTAGAGTTCTCTATTATTTTTTTTCTATGTATTACAGTATTTACCTATTAATTAACATTTTTACATGATAGATATCTAATCAGCATTATATGTATAAGACTTGTAACGGACGTGTTCGCACCCTCGTTTGTTTTTTCAGCAAAAGTCATCGCTGGCGGCATCCTCTACATTTAGTGGTCATTTCTTTGAAATTTCTTCCGAAATTTCTGGCCACTAAGCTCGTTAGTACCGTGCCGCCAGCGACGATCTTTCCGCCGAAATATTTATGTAAAATTTTATCATTATTACCACTTTTTATTATGTACAATGCCCCGGTGCAACAAATAAATGCTTGCGTGCTTAGGTTGCCACCGGGAGTCCTTTTTAAACTCTTATAATTTACATACTTGCTATTTTTAAAATGGCAGGCACCTTTCCCACTGGGCAAGGTGGTGGCGCCTGCAGGAGGCCAACCTTAAAATGGCAGGCACCTTTCCCACTGGGCAAGGTGGTGGCGCCTGCAGGAGACCAACCTTCAAAATGTATATTTTTTCACTTAATTTAACTCACACAACCCGCAGGACAATGAAATAAATATATTTCATTCCAGAGTCCTGCCGGACATTCAGGGAAAGAGAATTTAAACCTCTAACCCTTAAACTCGCAATGCTAGGGCGTTTTTAGCACAAAAAAAAAGACTTAGGAGAATTCCTTACAAAAATCCGTTTTTTCCCATTTCAAAAATCCAGGGACCTCGCAAGACGATGAAACAAACAGGTTTCAGTAGCTAGTCTTGCGAGGGACCTGGTAAAAATACTAGATTCTTTAATTAACTTCCCACAATTAGCCAAACATTAAAAAACCTAGCACAAATTGTAAACTTGCCTAAAAATTGTCACAAACTCACCAAACCAAAAATCTAGGGATAAATAATACCCACACAAATATGTTAGAATTAAGATATGTACATGTATATACCAATTTTACCCTGTATAATTATTTATAATTCACAATTTTAAGCGACCACTTTCACGGGCGGCACCGGCAAAATAAGGTGTGACGGAAACGCCGCCCTATTTATATGTACGGGCAAGGTCAAACCTCCCACCACAAATTTATACCACGTGGTCACCTTTTACCACAAATTTGGGTATAAAAGGACCCACATTTGTAACAATAAATCATGTTCATCTCTACTCAACAAATTCGTCTCTTTTATTCTTCGGAAGTTTCCTCCAAACACCTACCTTTGGAAGTCTACCACCTGCTGCCTCCTGCTGAAGTTCTGCCTGAACGAGTACCTGGTGCCTACCGCTGCAGTCGGCCCTAACCCTGGGCACTGCCAAGGCACCGCTCAGGCAGAAACTAGGCGCATCCAGGACCATTACCACTGGATGTAGGGAGGCCAGCCAACTCTAACCATCATCATCAGCGTGTACCTCTGGAAGGCGTGCACGAGACCGGTCCCTTTTTTACAGTTCTTGTAAAGACGCTGATACGTCTGTTACAAGACTGATTACTGTGAACTATATATATCAATAATTCCTTAATTTACTAAAAATAACTTATCTTTTCCAATAATTCTTTTACTTCTCCACCTTATTCTTGTAATCCAATATAACTACATAAACTCTCTTATTGTAGGAGAATTTGTGTGGATAGTATCAATTAGTGAAAAATTTCAACCTATACTAATGAAGATATTTAATTTATTACCTGACACTATAAAGCAATGTAATTCTATGAATAAGGTTAAATATATGGTGAAAAATTGGCTATCGGAAAAAAAAGATTTATATTGATTTTGATATGTATGAAAAAATGTTGTATCTTTAGATATAAGATGTAAATTTTAAATTTTAAAAATGTATAAATATGTTACTAAAATATAAGCACCTGTTGACAAGCCGATTCAATTGGCTTAGCAGGACTTGTTTGTTGATTATATTATGTATTATCTATTATTTCAATAAAAAAAAAATAAAAAAATAAAAAATGTATACCCGCAAACTGTAAACTTCACCCGCCATAACACAGGGTCATCCCTAGCATGGAGGGTGAAATATCACAAAAAACTATATGTACTCTCGATAATTCATGTATTAAATAAATAAAAAATAAATAAAAGATAAATTTAGGTTTGCGAAGGTGAAACTGTGGATAGGTATTGTTGTATGTTTCGTGAACACCTCACTAGGAGAACCTCAAAGGAGGTGTTTACGTGTTTATTTATGATTATGTGTGACAAGTATTAATGTGTTGTAGTAGAAAGTTTTATATTTATTTTATTTTAATGGTTATTGTACATTGGTTATTTAGAAGTTAATTTTTATAATTAAAACCAGAATTGGGTTCAGATTGTATTAACGAATGAATTTAAGTTGTGTATTCAACTGCTGATTCATTTCGAAAGAGACCGTTATTTTATTCGGAGTGTAGTCTTAATACACCGCATACAGATTTAATTAAAACCAGTTTTGTGTTCAGAATGTAAGTGCCGCTAGAATCAAAGAAAACCCATTTTTATGTTCTGAGTATAGTTTTGATACACCGCATATTTAGTTTTATTTAAACCAGTTTTGTGTTATCAATGTAACAATAAATTTCCGATTCATCGTGTGCCGAGTGAAGCATTGCATTTGAGTTGCATTCCATACGTACGCGTAATGAAGATGCGAAATTCTATTACAGACATACAATTCTCGATTTCTGAGAACAGCAGGCAATTCTGGTCGCTTGCGGGCTCAATAGGTCGCAATTTCTGCAAATCCAGTCTGCCACCTCTTACCAGACCTGACGGCTCACTAGCAAACACCGCCACCGAAAAGGCTAACTTACTAGGTAAAATGTTTGCGGATAACTCAACCCTCGATGACCAAGGTGCTGTCCCGACGTCGGTTCCTCACTGCGGTTTTCGTATGAAAAAGCTGAGGATCCGGCATCGGGAAGTACTCCATGTTTTACGAGGGCTTGATGTTAATAAAGCTAGTGGGCCTGACGGAATACCTGCCCTGGTACTGCAAAGGTGCGCTGCAGAAATAGCTCCAATTTTGACGAAGCTTTTTAAACTGTCCCTGAAGACTGGCTCTGTGCCCTCTGGTTGGAAAAAAGCGGTTATCCATCCTATTCCAAAGAAGGGTGACCGCTCCAACCCGGCCAACTACCGCCCCATAGCGATCACATCAGTTCTGTCTAAGGTGATGGAACGTGTGATCAACGACAAACTGCTCACATACCTCGAGAAGAACAAAATTATTAACGACCGTCAATACGGATTCCGGCGGAACCGCTCGTGCGGTGATCTTCTCGCGTATGTGACGCATGTTTGGGGGCGATGCCTGGAACGTTTCGGTGAGACCCAAACGGTTGCACTGGACATATCCAAGGCCTTTGACCGGGTTTGGCACCGAGGACTTGTCAACAAACTGCAATCTTACGGACTTCCCGCATCCTTGTGTACGTGGATTGCCGACTTCTTGAGGGAGAGGTCGATTCAGACGGTAGTCGATGGTTTCACCTCTTCCTCTCACTCGATAAATGCTGGCGTCCCGCAGGGATCGGTTCTGTCTCCAACTCTGTTTTTGTTGCACATCAACGACCTTTTGTCATGTGCACCAATTCACTGCTACGCGGATGACAGTACAGTTCATGATAGCTTTTTGTTTGACAAGCCCCCAAAGGGCTCACAAACTCCAACAGCTCGTAAGGCTTTGAAGCAAAGAATGGACGGTTACCTCGAGAGTGTTTTCTCTTGGGGTAAAAATAATCTCGTTGAATTTAATGTTTCAAAGACCCAATCTTGTCTGATTACGTCTAAAAGGGATCGCAATGAAAATCTAGTCTCTTTCAACGGAAGCAATCTTCCGAACAGGCCCTCCATTGATTTGCTTGGTGTAACCCTAAGTGACCAGCTCAGGTATGGGGGCTCCATCGAAGCCAGAGTAAAGTTAGCCTCCCAAAAACTGGGCGTACTGTACAGGGCCCGCAGATACTTTAAAAGTACACAACTGCTAACCCTGTACAAATCGCAAGTGCGCCCCACGGTTGAATTTGGCAGCCACCTCTGGTCTGGAGCTCCAAAATACCTGAAAAATACCCTCGACTCTGTGCAGAAACGGGCGGTCCGTTTGATAGATTCTCCCATCTTAACAGACGGATTGCAATCTTTAGAGCACAGGCGTCGGGTGGGAATGCTATCCTTGTTCTACCGGTATTACAATGGAAGATGCTCCGAGGAACTAGCATCATTGATCCCTTCGGCACCGGTGCATAGTCGGGAAACACGCCAAACGCGTGCCCAACATTTGTACACAGTTGACATTAGTCACATGAGAACGGGTCGTTTCTTCGACTCGTTCTTATGTTCAACAGCTCGGCTGTGGAATGATTTGCCGGCCTCTGTGTTTCCTCCTTCCTACAACATGGGTCTCTTCAAGACCAATGTTCATTCCTTCCTCTCCTCAAAAAGACCCTCCACACAGCATCCCAGATGACATAGGCCCTGAGGGAAATTATTTTCCTCAGGCCTCCTGTGTGGAGTTAATGTAAAAAAAAAAAAAAAGTTATATATAAATTTGTAGTAGAATTTATAAGCATGATTTTATTGGAAGAGTACTCGGCACATGGTATTATAAAAATCAGCATAAAAAATAGGATACTTATTCCCCCCCCCCCCCCTCCCCGGTCAGGGCTTGAAAATCTGCGGAATAAGCACCTGTAGAAGTTAGGGAGGGAGGGGGGGGGGGGGGGGGGGGCAAAATTTTCCTTCCCCCCGGGCGGCCGAAACCCACGCTACGCCACTGACGTACCTACACTACGCACTTGTTCAAAATCGACTTAAGATATGTTCATAAATCAACTTAGGATTCATAAATAAACTGGGCGTTTTAAAATCAAACAAATAATTAATAGAACAACGTGCGCTGGATGCCAGGCGCTTCGTGAATCAAGTTTGCGCTTCGTGAATCAAGTTTTTTTTTCAATCAAACATATAAATTACGATTTTGGCGCCCCCTAAAACTGCCGCCCGGGGCAGGGGCCCCGGTCACCCCCCCCCCCCCCCCTTAGATCCGGCCTTGAATGTACACCATATTGTTATATACATTTTCTAAGAACTTTGGGTATGGTGAAGCCGGCCTAAAGTGCCGTTTTAACCGTGCAAACATATTGGTCAGAAGACTAACAAGCGCAAATTTCTTCAGTCAAAGCAATGGTGTACGGCATACGGTAAAGCAAATTTTTTTTAACCAGATTTTTTTTATCTAACCATAAAAACGCGGAAAAGATTTAATTGTACTGAAAAAGTGAATAGTTTTTTTTTTATACAGTGAATACCGCACAAGAATCTCAACTGCTCCCGTCTGGAGCCAGTGAGACTATGGCATCCCCAATTGGGGTATTTTGTGAGGCTGAAGGTAGTGGGGAGGGGAAGGAGGTGGGGAAGAGGAAGGTTGGGAAGTACCTGGCTATTCATATCTAGTCACCAAACACGGCTAAAGCCATTTTCAAGCAACGTTTCAATTTCTGAATGGTGGTCTTACACCAGGGCGATACTGATAGTATCTTCCACTCTAGAACATGCCGCAAATATACTATACATTATTTTAAATGAATTAATTGTGAAATAACACAAATTAATCAAATAAAATTTATTTGCGCATGCCGGGTTCGAACCCGCGACCTCCGGATTGTGAGTCAAGAGTCTTACCCATAGTATCCGAAAATTACGGTATTTTTACACATTGGTAGAGGTACAATTCACTGATAATAGTGACAAGACGCCAACTTTTTTTACAGTGTGTTATTTGATTCCGATTAATGATCGGTTAAATTTACGTCTCGACCATGCCATTTGAAATACAGTAATAAACATACATATAAACGAGCAAGGGCGGATCCAGGTTTTTTTTTCTGGGGGAGCACAAGGGGAGGACGGTCAAAAAATCAACAATTACCTTCTGTTAGGATTTTTTTCTGGGAGGGCACAAGGGGCGGACGGGCAAAAAAATCGATAATTACTGTTAGGATGTTTTTCTGGGGGGGGGGCACAAGGGGCGGACGCGCAAAAAAATCAACAATTACTGTTGGAAAGAAACTTGAAGTGTCATACTTCAAGTTTATTTCTACAAGTTCAAGTATGTATGGGAAGTATGTATTCAAGTATGTATGTATGTATCCAAGTATGTACGGGGGCGCGTGCCCACCCCCCCCCCCCTAAATCCGCCCTTGTATACGAGTACCTGTACCCATGCTACCATACCACTCGTGTACTGGGATCGAGTGAGATCTGGATAACCGATCTAACTATTGACCCTATTGAACTAAAAAGTAAGCTCGCTGTAACGTCACACCAGACATGCCATATGCATGCCATAGTCGCCATAGATTTGGTGCCTTTTGGAGAGCCTTGAAAAATGAAAACTTTGTAAATTATTTTAACTTAAAATGATAAATTACACTGGCACACGGTACCACAACCTAACCTAACCTAACTGACATAGAAATGGTCATGGTAACAGACTAAATAATTTAGAAGCACTCGAAATAAAGAAAGCTGTTAAAACAAAAACCCAAATCCTTAATAATCAGCTAAATGTGTCCAATAGTCCGATATTAGGGATTTTTATATACATACATACATAAATTAAGTTTTTAAACTGCATACGCAATATTACGTTATTCCAATATGCTATACATAATTGCAAATCCAACCTCTGCCAGTGCTGTAGATATTCGTCCACATTTTGGTTCTTATAGATATTATAGTCAGCAGTTTGAGCTGTAGATATTCGTCCTCACTTTGGTTCTCATAGATATTAGTCCGATTTGTTCAGTTTTTGAAATTCCTGTAGATATTAGTAGACGCCTCCGTATTTTAGAAGGTCATCATTTGTAAAACATTAAAAATTGGACATTGGACTGCAGTTCCCTATTGTAGATTCCAGTCCGATGAAAACTTACGAAAAAAAGTTTTATTTAAAATTTAAACATTGCCTGCACATTTTTATTTCGAACCAAAGAAGGAGCCAAGAATGTAAAAAACACAATTTAAAAATAACAGTTAGATTATGTAACGACGTCACTCGAAGAACCGTTATTAATATTGGTTGGTGGTTTGTTGACACAAAATCAACACTTTTATAATACTAACTTGTCAAGGACTCTTTCTTTGTTCTTTTGCAGAATAACGGACATGAGAGTAAACAATCTTGACCGTCGATCAATACTTTGCTATAAACTTAACTTTGAGTAATATTGTTGCCAAGGGGTTAGACAAGTTAGTGGACTATGTAGTACCTAAGTTATATTATTATTTTATAGATTTTCTTACGCAGTTGGGAGGTAATAGGTAAGTACTGTTGAACGGTTTATTTACGTACAATAAATAACAAAATTTCATTTTTGTATATTATAAGAACAATCAATGAAATTTGGTACCTAACACAGGTTCTTACCTATTTAAAAGATCTATTGATTAGATTCTTGATTTGCTTCTTGATTCGATTCAAAGTACCTATTAGGAGAGTTAAACGTCACGTACGTTATAATCATGTAACCACCGCGGCCAATCGACGAAAAAATTGATTCATTTATAGAGAATTTGGACCCATTATTAGTTATACTAATTCGATCTTAATGCGCATGCAAATAGTTTTTTTTTTTTTTACTTTTCCGTTAAAAACAATGCACGACATTTAAACTTTAAAACTATCCTGGAGAATGGTAAATAGCTGACAAACAAAGATATACTTATATTTCAATATCTTTGCTGACAAATCATCACGAGACGTCGGGCATTTACCGAGCGCTGCCAAAATATGCCGAATGGCGTCTGTTAAAGCTAAGTCACACGGTTCATTTATCTATCATTTCGTGATTTCATTCCGCCTCGTGTGAGCACGAAAGTGAAGAGAGACAGTGCCGAATGAAGCATTCCAACAATGTTGGAATGCTTCATTCATGGCACTGTTCACTCACAACCGGATTTTTTTTTATTTTTTATTATTATTAAGTTAAAAGAAATATAATATTTCGCTTTCTTAACTTAAATACAGAGCATATATGGTACAGTGTAAGAAGTAATATTTTTAATTTTATTCCAACATTTTGAGTTTAAATAGTTTTTTTTAAGGGTTTTTATGTTATTTTCCGTTTTTAGGCTATCTGGAAGGAGATTATATATATGAACTCCCTCGTGACCAATACTTCTCTTGCCACTTTCAGTCTTGACAGTATTTGTGTACAATTTATTGTGTTGTCTAGTATAATGTTCGTGTACTTGTGATGTTTTTATAAATGTTGTGTTTGTGCGATCGAATTTGTGTGTGAACACTCAGTGACCAGTCTTTCACTCGCGAATTAGTCGCCCCAGAATGTTCTGGCATGAGGACGAGTAGCCGAAGCGGCTTAGACGTCAGAATGCTCCGTTTAGTTCGCGTTTCGAAATAACTCCTACACGTCTCATAGAAATCGTTCTTTCTCCCTTACTATCATAGTGAAAAATTTGATCTAAACGGTATTGGAAAGAGAAAATAATTCTCTATATATTCAATATAACAATTAACCACAAAATAATACGAATGTACACTTTTATGGAACCAAAGTTTCTGATTGAATTTAAAAAAAAAATTATGAAACATTGTGATTTTTTTATGAATTATTTTTATATGAAATGACAAAAAAGTGAGGTGACAGAAATGTTTATAATTTATTTTTCCAATAAAATAAGTGTGTGTGTTTTTTTTTACCAGTAATTTTAGTTAGAATAAACGCAAGGAGAGCCATTTTTTAAACTTTTAAAAGTTTACATTAAAAATTATTCTATTTTAAAAATTACGTGGTTATTTCTAATAATAAATTTTGGAAGCATATTTCATCACCTTTCCAAAACAGTTTTTAGTTTTTGGATACGTTAATAAATATTCCATTTATTTCGACGACTTCCAAACGAATTCCAATGCGCGCCGCGACTACGCTCGACGACTTCGTAGCGAGAATGTCGAGTGAACTCTTCTTTCGAAGGAACCGTTTGAACACGCAGTGAAACGAGAACATTTCATCGAGTAAACCTTCATCCGAGTGAACCGTGTGACTTCAGCCTTACGAACATGCTCCCGGGTCAGTGCCGGTACACAAATCAACATCGGCCGGAGAAAATCGAACTCTAGCCGGCTCAGCCGCCCACAGTCTGGCAACGCGCTAATCGCTAATCGTATGTATTTTAGCCTTTTTACCATCCAGTGTGGCTGCACTTTGCAGAAAAAAAAAATAATTTGGAAGGTGAAACGATGGAAATTCAGTAAAATATCACTTAACTGCGGTATGTTTATTTATTATGTAAACAGGATATCAAAATTATTCCTCTTATCTAGTCAAAATTTTACTAATATATTATATAAATATTATTTCACCGGATGCGTTCGTGGCGGTCGTGTTTTTTTAAAACGACACACCGGAACTATATTACCTAGGTACAAATTACTTGTGGGAAAGATTGTTGTTTTGTCTACCCATTCTTGATGTTTTAATGGTGATTGTGATTTTTACCAATAAATTATCGAGGGGAAAATCCTACATTCTTACATTCTTACGTAATAATAATTTGACCGGTCGGTGGCTGCAATGGCACCGCATTTGGATCCCATACCGTGGTCGATTCCTCGGCTCCATCACGACACAAGCAACATTTTCCGCTTTCTGTGATGATAGTAGAAAATTTTCAAATATTGTCAGGTTATTCGTAACCCGGGAATATTTGTCTTTCTTTTAAAAAAAAAAAATATTATTATATCTGTTTTTGCATTATTATACATATTATAAAATAATTGTATCTCTGGTAACATTTTTCGTTTCCTTTTCATACGAATTTTTTAACTGGTACTAAAAATTCTTGGTAAGCTTTGCAGGTACCCACCTATTTCTTAAGCAGGGTCTCCTCCGACCGAAAACATGAACATTTATTTATTTTTATTTATTTTTATTATTACATTTATTACATACAAGATATAACAATATAAAAGGAAGCTTTGACTGTCCAACTAGGAAGGTTTCCCGTTTTAGGACAGTCAAATTGGCAGGTTGCGAGTACATAATTTCACATTAATGGATTCAATAATAATTAACAATAATGGTACATATTGGGGGAGTAACTTAGATATTAGGTACAATATCAGATATAAGTTGTGTTATTCTAGGTATACATCAGTAATAAACAATAAAATCAAGGTAGGTACATGTAAAATATAAAATAAAATAAAAATATAACATATAAATGTAAGAAAGAGAAATAAAAATAAAAATTAAAGTATTTTTTTAGGAAAATACAAATTAGCAGTAATAAACAATAAAATCCAGATAGATACATGTAAAATATAAAATAAAAATATAATATATAAATGTAAGAAAGAAAAATTAAAAAAATAAATTTTTTAGGAAAATACAAAATACAAAATCGAAGAAATCAACTCAGACTACGTTTTTTAATAATTTTTCAGAATCTGTCCTACCTAAGTCTAATAACCATTTTGTAATTTTAGTACCGAAGGATGATAATTCACACAGTTTAAATTGAGAGGGGATTTTGTTGTATATTTTTGGTCCCAGGTATGAGAAAACTTTTTGATAAGCCGCAGTATTGCTTGTAGGAATGGAAAGGTCGTTTCTGCTCTTACTTCTGGTTTGATGATTATGATCGACTGTTATCGTTTTGCTTATATTTTTGTGGACGCAGATTGTTATTTTTTTATGTAACATTGTCGAACATCAAGCACATTAAACTCCTTGAAGAGAGCGTCGCTCGAGTATCTGAAGGGTTTCTTCATAATGACGCGTAGAATGGATTTCTGTGCCTTCAGTAGCGGGTATAATATTGTTAATCCTGTTCCACCCCATCCAATGCAACCGTAGGTTATGACGGAGTTACAGAGCCCGTAGTATATTTTTTTAATGTCTTGAGTTTTTATAATTTCCCGCAATGCTATAAATATATAAATAAGCTTGCGCACTTTATTAGCTGTGTTTTCAATTTGTTGTTTCCATTTAAGGTGGTTATCCACTATTATACCTAAATATTTAATAGATTTAACACATTCAAGGGTTTCGCATTTACAAGTATGGTTATTATTTCCAAGGCTACACTTAATATTATGTATTGTGAGGTGATGAGGTGTTTTGGGTTGCCCTGCAAGGGTAGCACTAAATGTGAGATATTTTGTTTTTTGTATGTTTAGTGTAAGCAAATTACTGTCCAGCCACTGTTTTACTCTGTTTATACCTGTGTTCGCAAGGTGGTGTGTTTCTATCCAATCATCTCCTTCAAACAAAATAACTGTATCGTCAGCGAACGTGATAATTTTGCCACCAATGTGTTGGTTACAAAGTTCGTTTATGTATATAATAAAGAGAAGGGGCCCAAGTGTACTTCCTTGTGGTACCCCAAAAGTGTATTTTAGTGAAGTGCTAATAGCCTCGTTAATTCTGGTTTGTTGAAATCTATTAGATATATAACTTTCTATCCATTGAAAAGCTTTTCCCTTTATTCCTATATTTCTAAGTCTCTGTAAAAGAATTTTATGAGATATTGTGTCAAATGCCTTGGCCAGGTCCAGGAAAAGGGCAATAGTTTTCTTGCCACGGTTCATATTCCCTGCAATAGTTTCCGTGAGACATGCGATGGCATCATCCGTTCCCTTACCCGACCGAAAGCCGTATTGGTTTGGACTTAGAATGTTATGTTCCTCCACATATTCGTTTAACCTAGTTTTGAAAAGCTTTTCAATGACTTTGGATATCGCGCTTAAAAGAGATATTGGCCTGTAGTTTTCTACAAGAGATTTAGGTCCACTTTTGTGAATTGGGACAATTATTGATTTTTTAAAGTGATCAGGAAATATTCCTGATGCAAAACTTAAGTTGTAAATATATGATAGCGGAGCAGAAATCTGATTTTTTATTTTTTTTAGTATTTGTGTATTTAGACTATCTGGACCCTTTGCATGTGTAGTATTAAGGCTGTTGATTATTTTTAAGACCTCTTCTACAGTAGTTGGTTTAATATCAAATGAAAAAGATTGTTCCTTTGTTTCAATTGTCGATGCTAAAGAGTCTTCCGTTTTCTGGGTTTCTAATAAAAAAAATTTTGCTAGATTTGACCCAACAGATGCAAAATATTGATTGGTATGACATGCAATTGATTGATTGTCAGTTATAATCAAATTTCCGGTGTTTAATTCAGTTACCGATGTACTGGTATTTCTTTTACTTTTAGTTATGTCTCTGACAACATTCCACATGTTTTTGCTGGAATTATCTTTATCAAGTAAGAATTTATAATAACGCTCTTTACATTTGCGAATAACGGTTTTGCAAATATTACGGTATCGGTAATAGTTTTGCTGTTTAGTATCGTTCAGTGGGTCTCGTTTAGCTATTTTATGAAGGTGATTTCTTTTGTGTATAGATTTAACAATGCCGTTGGTAATCCATGGGGTGAGATGTATTTTACTATATGGAATGCGTTTAATTATTGTGTGTTTTGTTATGAATGTATTGATTTCATTAATAAAATAGTTTAGAGCATTGTTAACTTCAGTCTCTTTATAAACATATTCCCAATTTTTATTTTTAAGATCATTTAATAAAGCCTCATAATTGATAATCTGTTTGTGATTAATTTTATGTTTTTTGGGTATTGAGTTTGGGATACTGATTGCAGTGGTGTAATGATCAGTGATTGTATTATGTATTACAAATGCATTTGAATTTGTTATATTTCTGGTATATATATGATCCAAACATGAGCTTGAGCTACCTTGTACCCTAGTTGGAGAATTAATAATGGAAATAAAATTACTTTCAGCCATAGCACATAAGTAGTCGTCGGACTGCCTATGCAATACTTCTCCTATAGTATTTATATTCATGTCCCCGATCAGTACATATTGTGCGTAATCCTTAGTTTTTTTTAACTCACCAATAATATTTTCCAGGAAATCTTGGATGTCATTGAACGATGGTGATCGGTAGATAGCTAGGATACCTAAATTCTCATTAATGTTGATTTTTAAACAATTACACTGATTTATGTTTATTTCTTGTACTAAGGAATTTAATGTATTGTCGATATATACTACTACTCCGCTATTTTGGTTAATATGCGATGTTGTATGGTATTCGTTATAGCCTGAAATTTGTTTGGCTATGTATGAATCATTTAACCTGCATTCAGTGAGAATTAGTACATGGAACTTTACCACAGATTTTATTTCTTCCAAAAATATAAGAAAATCATCCAAGTTTCCCATCGTTCTAATATTTTGATGAACAATATTAATCCTATTTGATTCCCAATTAAATTGCATAATTTTGTTAATGTTTTCAAAAATTATTTCAGTATTTGGCACTATGATACTATCGATTTCATGTTGAAGATCGTTTATTACCATTAGAATTCAAAAATTAATTGTTGTTTTCTGGGTAAAGTTTTAAAAAAGTATTTTATTATCATATCAATACTTGTAGAACGAAATTTGTAGCGACAAAACTGTAAACAAAATGATGTAGTTAGGAAAAATAAATAATATCTGAGTAAGAAATAATATCTGAAATAAAATCCAGGAAATAAATAACGTATGTAGTTAGTGTGTGGCATTTTCTCTTTCAAAAGACAGTAAAAAGTAGTATAAGTATGAAAAATAAGTAATATCTGGGTTATATAAAATATGTTGATTAGAGTTCTCTTTTGCCGAATTATTAGTAATATTACTAATAAATCAATTAATAATCTTGTAATAAGTGTAGTTACCATTCTAGAGAGAATAAAGATTAAAATTAAAGTTAAAGTTAAAATTAGAATTAAAATTATTCCAGTACAAATAGGAGTTATGCAAAATCCTAGGTGTTCATATAATATAGTGCTGTTATGTAATAGAGTATGAAATGGCGATATAAAGCGGTAGTGAGTAGTTTTATCACGATAATTAGAATAAAGAGCAGGTAGTCAGAGCTTCGGTATAGCTTGTTCTGAATCTATTAATATAGGTCGAGAAGAGTCATCTTTTTTCATGTAGATTAGACCTGCTTTCGTCCAAACGTACCTAAATTTACATTCAGTCGCACGTTGGCGAGCTAGATACCAAAGCCGTTTGCCTTTAGACGTGAGGAGTTCTGAGACGTAGATGGGTGTAATGGGGCCAGACAATCCGATTGTTCCCGTGTTTAGTTTGTCCCCAATCTTTTCGCAAGATCTGTTATATTTTTTTATAGCATTAAGGAGCTCTTCTTTTAACGCTATTGAATTAAAATTAATTACCACTGACCTAGGTTTAACTGTTGGAGGAATATTTTTATTTCTTTGTGATACTCTATATATATTATAAATATCATTTGTATTTAGTTGGCAGTCAACTGTTTTACTGGTATTGAATATAATGTCTTTTAAGGTTTGTGATGTTTCCTCTTTGAATTCTGGAAGCCCTCGAAGTTCCAAACAAGTATTGTTAAATCGCCTGTTCCTGTTTTCTTGGTCAATCTCGATCGCTATTATTCTTTTTTCTAGGTCTTCATTTCGTTCTGTCAAGAGACAAATTTTTATTTGATTTTCATTATTTTTTCCGCTTACTTTTTCTAAATCCTCAAGTCTTGAATTTAAGGCTGAGTTTACTTGTTCATGTAGTTTTTCCAAATTATTTATTCGATATTTTAAGTCTTCTTGCTGTTGAGATATGCTTTGAATGGTTTTTAATATTTCATTATTTTGGAGCAGGATTGCATCGTATTTTTTTCCAACAGAATCAATAACTGAGTCTTTAAAATTAGCAATTTCAGTTAAAAATAGCTCGATTGTCAGATTACTGGAGCCATCTGTGGTTGTTGGTGGTAAGTTCACACTGGCGTATGATGAGGCGGCAATTGTAGATTTTGGTGTTGATGATGGTTGTTTATTTGGTTTCTCGGTAGATGTCAGTTCTAGATTTTTTCAGACGTATTTTTTTTTTTTGAGTTTTTTTGTGTTTTTGTGCAAAATTTGCAGCGCCACTGTAAAATCTTAGTTCCTCGTCGTGAGGTCTCTGCGATATCGGCACAAATGAAGTGGTAGTTTTCGTCGCAGATACAACATGCGATGAAGTCTGACGGGGTGTCAATGTTTTTTTTACAGATGGAGCACAGTGTATTCATTTTAAAGGTAGTTGATTTCAAAATTTCACACAAAAGAAAAAACGACACAATGCTTGTTTCTTGAATGAGAGATGGCAGAGCCTTTGTGACGCTAAAAACGCCTTTGGGATAGGTTTTTTGTGTTTATATAATGATCGAGTCACTTTTGCACTGAGTTGTATTTTGTGGTACAAAACACCAGAATAATGACGAGTATTCCGCCTTAGCGAGATACTTTGTGGGATAAAAAATTCACTGTCCCAACGCGCACTCTCCTGATTAGACGAGTTAACCACTTTTTAGTTTGATTTTCTAGTATTATGATTGTTAAAGCTTGATAAATTGAAGCAGCTGTCAAAATACGTCAACACTATAACCCAACAACAATAGACATTGGCTTACACATT
Source organism: Limnephilus rhombicus (assembly GCA_929108145.2). Classification (NCBI taxonomy): domain Eukaryota; kingdom Metazoa; phylum Arthropoda; class Insecta; order Trichoptera; family Limnephilidae; genus Limnephilus; species Limnephilus rhombicus. Next base: position 46,333,219 of record OV815291.1, on the reverse strand, counting down.
TACTTACACATTACTATAAACATTTCCAATGGGGAGGCGTGGCCTTGAACATTTTTGTATGCGTCTGCAGTAAGGCCACGTCCCATTGCCAATGTGTATAGTACCAAATGTGTAAGCAAATGCGTAAATGTTCATCATTTCGGTCGGAGGAGACCCTGCTTTATGTTTTTTTTTTACATTAGCTCCACACAGGAGGCCCCGAAGAAACAATTTCCCTAGGGGCCTATGTCATCTTTGAGGATGCTGTGCGGCGGTTTTTTTAAGGGAAAGGAATGAGAAGAAGATATGGGAAGGAAAAGGGTATGAGGGGTGGGTAGGAATCTGGGGGTCAATGTGGCCAGGAGTGACGGACGTATAAATCTATTCCTCACACTGCGGTGCAAGGCGATGGGCCGGGAGAATCCGGCTGGAGAGGTCAAAAGGCCTCCCTCAATCAGTCTCCTCCGATCCAGCCCGCCGCGCAGTGGTTGGGCAAACGTATCCGCCACCAAGACCTAGACAAACCTCGTTCCATGAACCCGGGCACCCCTGCTATGTGAGCAAATATCATAATTATTATCAATATTTCGTCACCTCAGTTGGACAGGATTCTAACCGCCCTTCACCTTGTTCTGAGACATGAGATGTCGAGTTTGCAAAGGCGATTTCTCATTATCTATTTACCAATTTCTGATTTTGAGCTTGAATCTTGTGCAAAGTATTTTCATTGTACAAATTTTAAAGGAAAAAAATTAAACATGACGCATAGAACATACCTAATCATGCAGATAGAACCACATGCAGCCAGCTAGAGCATAATAATCCATTGAAAAGGCTTGTAACTACATTTCCCTAATTCAATTCCAAGCAAGGGCCACTCCCTATTCAATAAATATTTTCCACTAAATTATGATAAACACAAGATTGAACGTCAAAATCTTAAATTGTTAAATATGTAGAAAATTAGAAATTGCAAACTTTGACACCTCAGAACATGGTACGGCGAAGTTAGAAGTTAGAACCCTGTCCTACGAAAGTGACGAAATACATAGCACGTCGTAACAACGATCAACTGTCAGATACAAACAACAATGGAGATTGTAAAAGGTTCAAAATGATGTTAGAACCTTGGAAAATAAAAATGGAGCTTGATGTTAGAACTCATACATACAAGTATCTACCGTACATAATTCATATGGTTCTGACAATTATTTTGGTAACAATTATTATAAGCAATAATTATCAGCCTGAAACACTCATCAACATTGAAAAATCTTCCGAGAAAAGATACTTGCCGCCAACGGGACTTGAACCCGTGTCCTTCTGATTGCCGGTCAGCTGCTCTTGACCACTGAGCTATGGGGGCTTATCAAATACCCGCCAAATAATTCAATATATACTAGTGTTTCATTCAACAATTACTGCTTATTATATTTTTTCCACCTGAAAACAACCAACTAATTAGTAATAATTGAACCAACCAACTAGTAATTGTTGAATGAAACACTAGTATATATTGAATTATTTGGCGGGTATTTGATAAGCCCCCATAGCTCAGTGGTCAAGAGCAGCTGACCGGCAATCAGAAGGACACGGGTTCAAGTCCCGTTGGCGGCAAGTATCTTTTCTCGGAAGATTTTTCAATGTTGATGAGTGTTTCAGGCTGATAATTATTGCTTATAATAATTGTTACCCTTTGTGATATGCACAAAAATCTTGTCTAAACATTAGTTTATAAATTAAAAAAAAAAAAAAAAATTATTTTGGTTATACATATAGGTAAATTAGCAAAATAAATGATTTTGAATTCAAAGGTCATTTTTGAAAACAAGTGTCAGTTAGAACCTTATCCAATTGAGGTGCAGATTTACATAGTGCATGATAATAATAATACTTGTAAGCACCGTTTTTTTGTTAAAAATCAAGGGCGCTTCGCTGATATTAACCTCAATGTCAATTCGGCCATGAACGTACGAGTAGGTATTCGTATTAATCAGGCAGATTGTTAAATGATGCGATTCAACGGTAAAGTACCTGCAACCTTATTTTTTGCCATTCTGATTAGCAAATTTCCGAAACAAAAATGATTATTTCACACTTCAGTAAACGAATCAATAAGAATATATTTATTCTTCATCGTGATATATATATATATATCCGTTTCTGTTATAGTAGTAAAATCAAGGGCGGATCCAGCTATGGCGCCGGGGGGGGGGGAGGGGGTCACATAGTCGTGGTCAAGTCACAAGAAGTTATGATTTAATTTTGATAATAAATAGATGCAAGTAAAAAGTAGGTAGGTAATTTTGATAATAATAGATACAAAAAATATATAAAAACATAATGTTTAACAATTTTAATTAATGGTCCACCTAGGTCCTGGACCCAGCCCAGGAGGGGGGGGGTCATGACCCCCATGACCCCCCCCCCCTGGATCTGCCCTTGAGTAAAATATAGTACAAAATACTTGCGTTCTTAAGGCGCCGTATCCCCGCTCAAAAAGAAGAAGATGCAGATATATGTAATTACGAATGTTGGAGAGAACGCGCTAATATTTAAAACGATAAAATTGAAGCAAAATTGTGAAAATGTTTAATAAAACACGACTTGTTTAAAATAAACTTGTTTATAATAATTTTCGGAGCATACTTTGCGATTTTTTTTCTATCGAGGTAATTTAATATAATTTGCGTTTCGGCGTGGAACGCGGCTAGATATTATCTTAAAAAATGACATATTATATTTTTTTAAGAGCTTTAAAACTTCAAATGTTTAAAGGAGATATGTAAGAAATCGGTTGGAATTCGGATAGCCAAAAATAATTATGGAACACTCCTCTGTATGAAGGGGGAGGGGGAATTAAAAACATACATTTTTACAAAATGTGTCGTATGTCTTCGAAGGGGTTCACAGAGAGGGTACATCGGAATAACAAAAGTATAAAATCTATTTTCATTCAAATGTATCAAGGATAAAAAAACTGTCTGTATATTGACGGCCGGCGTGGTCGAGGGGTAAGGCTCTTGACTCGCAATCCAATATTTTATTAATTTGTGATATTTCATAACTAATTCATTTAAAATAATATAGTATAGTATATTTGCGGCACGTTCCAGAGTGGAAGATACTCTCAGTATTGCCCTGGTGTAAGACCACCATTCAGAGTTGAAAGTCTCACTGGCTCCATACGGGAGCAGCTGGGACTCTTGTGAGGTATTCATAAAAAATATATGTATAAGTACATGTATATACCGGCATAAAATACAAAAAATCGACACTAAAAAATTCGTTTGATATCCATACCAACTGTTATTAAAAGTATGTTTGAAGTCGATTGTAGGTTTGAATTTGGTAAATAAGGCACAAAAAGATTATCTTTATATACATAAATCTCGTGTGATGGTGTTTGTGGTGTCAGGAGTTCAGGAGTGGTCGCACTCCTCCGAAACGGCTCGATCGATTTTTATGAAATTTTTTATGTATATTTGGTAGGTATGAGAATAGCTTTTAAAGTATATTTCATACCGCTAGGTGATTAGGGTGTCCCTATCCGGAAAAAATCTATTGTTTTGACAACAAATTTTTTTTATTTTTTTTATTTGGCATCAAAAATACCTATAACCCCAAATTTTAACCATCGTTCCCCCATCCTCCAATTTTTTAATCGCGATTTTTTAATCGAATTTTTTAATCGAATTTCGCGACAAATTTTACCGTCTTTCGTATTTCAAAAATAACGAACTTATTTATGTTGTTGAATGACAGATGGCGCTACGTCCGCCTCATCGAACTTTCATCTACACATGCGCAAGACATTCACGAGAAGCGTCACGTCATTTTGATTTTTCATTCCGCATCATGTTCTCGCGTGGGCAAACCATCGAGCTTATTTGTGTTGGCTAAAGACGGACTGATAAAATATGTCGTACGCCCAATTGCTCTTCGAAATTCATATTGATTTTCTTTATTTCATTGTCCTACTTTAGTTGGTGTTTTTTTGTTTTTATCGGCGTTCATCGTCTACAGCGCACCATTCCTCTTTCATAGATCCCATCCCCACACACTTTCAATACATTCGTTATTTTTTATTTAACAACCAAAATATTCACTAGAAATAATTTATATGGAAGAACAACGTTTGCCGGGTCAGCCAGTATAATATAAATACATCGTCTTCAGTCAGAATACTTCCACCTAAATGCTAATTAAAATAAAACTACACCATTTTAGCTACGTAAACTTATTAGGTAGATATTAAAACTATTTAATAAAAATTATTTGTAGTATCCAATATTTAAAGTGAAAATTGTATAAATTAAAAGGAACGACGTAACAATAATTAGAAAAGTAAAATAAAAATGCCTGACACTATTGTTACCACGGAACCAAGTGATCTATCAAAGTTTAACAATAATTACTTCAATATAATGCACAAAAATATAAGAAGTATCAAAAAAAAATTTGATGAATTGCAAATTTTAATGAGATATTTAAATATCAATCTACATATACTAATTCTTACTGAGTATTGGATAAACCAGAAATACTTGTATTTGGAAATAGCTGGATATACAACCTACTCAAGTTTGAATAACTGATGGTGTAATTGTATACATAAAAAACGAAATAAAAGCTGAAGTCGAGGAAATTATTGTTGCAAATGCCAATTGTTTAAAAATTTAAATCGGTAAAGAAAAGGCTATATTAGCAGTCTATCGGTCTCCTTCAACAAGAAATATAGACCCATTCCTTAAATCGATAGACGAAGAACTCTGCCTACTGAAAGACACAAAAAACATATTTTTTATTGGAGATGTAAATATAAATATACTTGAAAATGGACATCACAAAAAATACAATATCTGCAGATGTTAGCCTCCCATGAACTGGAAAGCCTAATAAATGTACCTACTCGAAAAGCGGACGACACGCAAAGCTGCATAGACCATATTATGAGCAAAACAAAAGAAATTACTGAAACTGTTGTATTTAACACGACTATTACTGATCATTATACAACTATGCTTTCAATAAAAATAAACACACCAAATAAAATCATAGAAAGACCGCTAACAACAGAAAAAACACAAACCAACTGGAATGTCATTAAACAAAATCTACAATGTACCGATTGGAATAAACTACAAAGTATGGACAATACAAATGAAGCATGGAATTATTTCATAGAACTCATACAGCAAAACATTTTCTCTAATACCATAAAAATTGTAAAAAAAAATTCACATTAAAATATACACATTAAACCATGGATCCCACAGAATGTTATAAACTGCATAAGAAAAAGAGACGAGTTACACAAGAAGCTAAAAAATAATCCATACGATATACACATGTTAAGATACTACAAAAGATATAGAAACATATGCAAAAAATTAATTACACATACAAAAGAAACTTACTACAAGCAAAAAATAGATGATTGTAAACAAAATCTCCGTAAGATGTGGCAAATAATAAATGAAATAACTAGTACTAAATCTACCAACGCCACATCAATTGACGAGATGAATATAAACAATGTCACCAGGAAATACGCTGAGAATCCTGACGAAATTATTGAATATGTCAATAACTTCTTCATAAATATAGGATCTAATTTAGCAAAACAAGCTACGCAATGTGATGAAGCAGTACAAACAAATGAATCTCCTGAACAAGGAAAAAAGCTCGAGTTTAAACAAATCACAGCTGATGAAATCAAAAATACAATTTCTTCTATAAAATCAAATGTATCTTCCGGGGAAGACTTAATAACAACAAATGCAATAAAATTTCTCTGTAAAAAACTTATCGTACCTCTAACATATCTAGTAAACATGGCTATGACTGAAAGCGTATTCCCCACAAAAAAAGATATTTTAATACCAATATATAAACAAGGATGTAAAAATGACATAAACAACTATCGACCAATAAGCCTACTCAATACATTTTCAAAAATATTGGAGAGAATATTAAAAAAACAACTCCTATCCTACTTAGAAGAAAATAAAATATTATCAGAAACACCGTACGGATTAGGGAGAATCTAAGTACTGGTGACGCCATAGAAACTATTACAGATACGATCATAAAAAGTTTAGACAGAGGAGAAAAAACACTGGCAATCTTCATAGACTTACAAAAGGCATTTGATACAATAGATCACAAAATCCTTTTTGCAAAACTTTCAAAAATTGGTATGTCAAATAGAACTCTAAACTTATTAAAAAGCTATATGATGGAGCTCTGTGTACGGAGCGTTCAAATTAACAAGAAAAAAAGCAAACCTCTCCTAATCAACCATGGAGTACCGCAAGGAAGCGTACTAGGACCGATATTATTTCTAATATACATAAACCCCAGTCTCCCACAGTCTCCAAAGTGAAAAATATTTATTTTAATCCAGTACTCAAATCAGTTTTTACCTAGAAGCTTTTTTTGTCAAAGTAGTAAATTCATTTAAAAGACCAGTGGCGTTCCAAAATCCACTGGCGTACCATATCCATTGGCGTGTCATTGTGGCCAGCTCCCTATTATATTTAGTTTATGTACAAACGTCTAGTACATGTACTGCAGATCAGATAAAGGAGCTACTTATTGCTTTATCAATGACTACCGATTTAACATAGAGATTATAGCAGGGTTGGCACAAACCACAAATTGAAAATAAACTTTCAAAAACCGACATGCACAAAAAATTTTGGAAAATCACACATCAAAATGAGGAAAAAGTACATGATTGGTATTTTTGGGTTCTGTCCAAGGAAGTAAGAAGCTATGGAATGACAGTCAGTACGGAAAGTGTGGTAAGCAGCTCTTAGATTTGGTCAAAGGTCAAAGTACGAACGTTTAAAATTTGAGGCGGAAAAACTTGTACAGCTACAAAAGTTTGTTCCTGTTGTTTTCCGTGTTTTTAATTTGAGTGGAAAATGGTTTTGAATTCAGTGATTTCGTTTTCCAACAAAAGAAATGAAAAATCGAAACCGAATAGTGGTAAGTATTTCGAAATCGCCGCAGGCGAAATTTTTTTCCATGGTATCCCCAATTGGGGTAGATGTATATGTGGATGAAGCGGGTCGAGTAAGAATTATTACATTCACAAATACATGGAAAAGGCGCCGCAGACGAAAAATTTTCTAGCTTGAAGCGCAAAACAATAAATGCTTTCGATTTTTGTTTCTCGGAGAGCCAATATTTCAGAAGTATTTAAACGAAATTTTTTGGGTATTTTCTTAAAATCAAATATTTTTTTACTGTTTAAAACGGAAACCTTTAAAAATATCAGCTTACAAACTGGCTGGTAGCGAACAAATGCGTCGGTTTCCTACCAGGAACAGGCGTGGAGAGTTCAAACCATTGCTAGTGAAGTCCTCTTTCATGGCAAATGTCAATGTAAAAAATAATATCAATGTCGAAGTAATTTATAATGACTCAAATATAGTGTCGTTTTCAAATTCGGAATCAGTTGTGTGAAGAATAATTTAGACAAGCGATAAAGTAAGTACCTACTTACCAAAATTATTTTATTTCAATAATTAATTAATCAACGAAGACCAGCGTGGTATAGGGGTAAGGCTATTGACTCGCAATCCGAAGGTCGCGGGATCGAATCCCGGCGTTGGCTAATAAATTTTAATGGATTAATTTGTGTTATTTCATAATTAATTCAATAAAAATAATATATGGTTTATTTGCGGCACTTCCGGAGTGGCAGATACTCTCAGTATCGGCCTGGTGTAAGAACACCATTCAGAATTGAAACGTTGCTTGAAATGGCTTTAGCCGTGTTTAGTGACCAGATCTGGATAGCCAGGTACTTTCCCACCTTCCTCTTCCCCATTTCTTTGACTGCTGCTGTTTGCACGGCACACCCGCCGATCGCGTGAAAGTTAACCTCGTGTTTCAAATCCTTTTAAGAGTTCTTGCTGATTGAGCCGAATTACGGGAAGTATGATTAAGCTTCCGTCCCGCTGCGCGGGGCTTCAAACCAGATATCCGGACCGGTGCCCTACACGGGGGCATGCCCGCCCGCGCCCTCCAGATGACGCCATGGATCCATAACTTCCACCACCTCGTAAGCTACCACCCTTCTCTTTTCCTAATGTGCTGATTTCGTTAGATCTCGCGTATCCCGTGACGATTGAATACCAGAGGGAGAAAGAGAGAGTTGGTTAGTTCAATTCATAGGATAAACCACTCGCCTTGTGTAATAACTGTATTTACGTTTGTCCACCTGTGCTTATCGAATAAACCCTGTAAATTGTACCTTCCGTGTTTTAATTGTTGAGAAGTTCCCACCGACACACTCTAAGAGTACCATTATTGGCACACGCGGACAAGCCGCGGCGGGCCTTCCGGCCCTGAGGAGTCCATGTTCCCTTGCTAACTGAGCTTGTCTCAAGGGGGCCTTTCTGTGAGTATTTAACCCTGGCTTCCACCTGGGGCCCATTTTGCCATTCTTTACCACATCTACCAATGTATTCAGCGTGGGGCTTACTCCCGTACCCAACACTGTCACCCAACGTGGTATTCCAACAAAGTAAATAATCATGCGTACTTGTAGGAATTCATATTTAAATCGATCTAAACTTAAATGTGTGACGTAAAAATCACACAAATCTGACGGAAGATAACGTCCGTTATCCAATAACGATCTCACAAAAAATACGGAATCGCTAGGCAGGTCTGTTGCAAGCGGGAGTGCAGTCTTCTATGAAATTCTTACAAAAACATTCTGTAAATTTCGCATGTGACGAGACTTATAACACCTAACACAGCACCCTTGAGGTTTTTACTAGCACCAGGCGCCGTTTGGATCAGGGCCAGCCTTGATGATGTTAATTCGAAAAGTAAATTAGTCAGCAAAAATACAATTACAATATTTGTTTTTTTTAAAGTTTAAAGCATAAATACTTTCAGCATCGATTATATCCTGGGGTTTTTCTCGGGATCTGCGCTAGTAACTTATAACTTCAATAAATGGACACCTGACATAGCATATAATAACATAATACTAGCTCCAACCAATTATTCTAGTCACAAAGCTCACTCCCTTGTCAATTTGGCCTCAATGTGCAACCTTCACCAATTTAATTATTTACCTAACAAAAATTTTAATATTCTTGACCTTGTTATTTACGATAAAACCAACATTAATATTTCAACTACAGCTAACTTATCAAAAATTGATCACCATCATCCCTGTTTTGAAATAAATGTAAGTCTAGAAAAAATGCAATTCTTGCAAGAAAATCACTCTCCCGTAAAATACACTTCAAAGGGGGTAATTATGAAGGATGTTGTCATGATCTAATAAATGTAAACTGGATCTCACTTTTTAACAACTATCATCTCAATAACAAGGTACAGTTATTCTACAATACACTATGGGATATTATAGACAAGCACATTCCAAAAAAAAAAACATACGTAAGAAATCACTATCCCAATTATTGGTTTAGCGAATCTCTAATAATGCTCCTCAAAGAGAAAAATAAAGTTAGACTTCGGGCTAAAAAACATAATAACCCGATAGACCATTCCGAGTTTGCTACTCTTAGAAAAAGGTTTTAAAAAATGCTAAAAGAATGCTACACATCCTACATCAACCTAGTTGAGCGTGGGATAAAAGATAATGTTAAGACTTTCTGGGCTTATTCTAAATCATTGCGTAATACAAACTCGATTCCAAAAATAATGCATATGGATTCTATGACTGCAAACAATGGACAGCAGATTGCCAATATGTTCTCTAATTATTTTGGATCAGTTTATACTCAGTCGAATCCCACATCAAATACTTCCGGACTGAATGTTTCTCAATTCAACCAATTTAATCTTAGTAAACTTAACGTAAGCATGGGAACTATCAAATCTTGTTTAGAAGCATTGACATACATAAAGGTCCAGGACCAGATAAAATACCTCCTTTGTTTGTAAGATGTTGCTCTAGCGCGTTGATTAAGCCACTTTTCATTATATTTAACGAATCATTATCTACGGGAACTTTCCCAGATTTGTGGAAAAATGCACATATTGTTCCAATACATAAATCTGGCGATCAATCTTTTGTGAAAAATTATCGACCAATTAGTATATTATCATGTTTTGCAAAAGTCTTTGAATCTATAATTTATAGTTCCATATTCACACACTTTAAACCACAATTATGCATCAATCAACATGGATTTGTTTCTAACATATCCACAAATTCCAATCTTCTCGATTTCTGTGATTACGTTTGCAATGCGTTTAATGAAAGAACTCAAGTAGATGCTATTTACACAGATTTTCAAAAGGCATTTGATAAGGTAAATCATTATATTTTACTACAGAAGCTTCATCGTATAGGTATTCACGGTGATCTATTTAGATGGCTTAAATCTTATTTGGAAAACAGAACACAGCTCGTACTTATAAATGGGTATGAATCACCTCCCATAATTGTAACCTCAGGTGTACCCCAAGGGTCCAATCTTGGACCTCTGCTCTTTTTAATCTTCATTAATGACCTTGGCCCCATGTTACGCAGTGATTTTGTTTTATTTGCTGATGATCTAAAGATTTACCGTAAAATTTCCAATGATTCTGACCAAGTTATGCTTCAAGAAGACCTTTTCACATTACATAACTGGTGTATTCAGAATGATATGTTTCTAAATATTGAAAAATGTTACATTATGACTTTCACCCGTAACAGAATACAAAAGGATTATGCATATTCCATTAAAAATGTTCGATTAAATGCAGTTTCCACCATCAGAGATTTAGGAATCACTCTTGTTTCAAAATTTAAATTTGATGTACAAGTCAGTGTTATCACGAGTAAATCCTTGAAAATGATGGGATATATACATAGAATAACGAAACCATTTAAAAAAACCCCAATCCATTATAACCCTATACAACTCATTGGTCAGAAGCAAATTGGAATATGGTAGTGTTATCTGGAACCCACACTACTTAAAATATTCAAAAACTATTGAATCTGTGCAAAAAAAAATTCTGAGATTGTTATCATTTAAACTTGGACTAAATGCCTTACTCCAATCTTACGAGGAACGACTCCAATATTTTGAGTTTACAACTCTGGAAAAAAGAAGAAAAGTTGCTGACTTAATGAGTCTATACAAAATCATTCATGATAAACTTGAAACAACTCATTGTCTGAGCAATATTCTTATTAAGGTCCCTAATAGACGTAATTTAAGGAGTCAGAATATATTTCATCTCGAATTATTTAAAAACAACATTGCATACTTGAATCCACTGTCTCGAATGTGTCGTGTGTATAATTCCATTGAATGTAACCATATAGACATCTATGCAAATGGTCTCGCTTACTTTAAAAAGCAAATTAACAAAAGACTATCTTGAACTTGAATGTGAATGGCTGTTTCTTACTGTATTTGTACTTTACTTTTTTTGTTTTTCTGTTTTTTTACATCGATCTTTTTTTTATCTTTGTCATCTCTATATTTTATCATCACTATTTTTGTTATCTCTTTTTATACCTCTGTTTATATTTTGCTATTTCTAATTTCTGTTAACTTCTATGTATACATAGCGAAAAGCAACTATTAAACTGTGCATTCTGTGAACATTTTTAAGTGGACTATTAACATCTACGCTTTTTACAATGCTAATCTAATGACTTTTTTATGTTAATACTCTGGAAATGTTCCAAAACAATATATAAATAAATAAAATAATCTTTTTTTCGATAGTCTGTGCTTTGGGCAGGGAGGACTTTGGTTTTATTTTCTTTTTAGCGCAACCCTGTTTTAATACACTCGATTGCCCCGAAGACAAACGTCGTGTTTATCAATAATCAGTTAGTTGATCGGTGAGCTCCTTCCCTTCAGGTCGCTGGTCGCTGGTCGCGTCTCTTCTGGCTCTGAAAGTCTGAAGCTGTACAATGAATAATTTGGTGATATTTTTGGTGGTCGCTGTCACCCTCGGGTACCAGGGATTAGGTATTGAGGGAGCCAACATAAAGAGAGAGGAACTCTTCAAGCTAGATTTGATCCACTTCAATGATTTCCACGCGAGGTCAGTTAAATAAATTGATAATATTATTAAAATTACAATACACATATACTACCTAGACTAATGATTACAATTGCATGTATTGAAAGAAATGAGATTAAAACAATGCTAATGGTAGTAAACTTACCTCCAGCATCCCAACATTCAAAATTTCCAATACGTACATTTATTAGTTTAAGAATCATATTTTCTAAAATAATCATGTCGTTTTAAGCCGCGGCATTCCGAATTTCTAACGTTTTATAACATGTTTCTTTGAACACTTTAAGAGGAATATAAACGCTAGAAATATTTCGAATCTCATGCCTGCAAAATTTTTAAATCGAGCGTCTTATTAGCACGAGGCAAGTAAGCGAAAAAGTGGTTTTTATTTATTTTGTGGATAATTTTATTAGAACGAAAAAAAGAACATAGAAAACCTTAAAAATAGTCTTAGCCATAAAGCGGTATTTAAAAAAAAATTGTTTTTTGTATCACTTCATAGTTAAGTCATGAAAAAACTTTTGGTAGTTTAGGCTTACATTTTTTGTTACGTAAATAATAATTTTATTGTAATTCCAATACATAGAAAAGCTAGTAAAAGCTTCAATTTATCCGTAGTTTTTTATGTTCATACTGTAAGCCGATTCTTCTTAAAGATTAATCAAAATAGGATTTCACGTATAACTTCATCTTAAGATTTTAAGTTTTAAAAAAGATGTCTTTTTGAAGATAATATCTGTACATTTGCCATTTGCCGCCGAAACGGTAATTATAAGAAATTCCCTTGATAGAAAAAATGGCAAAGTATGCTCCGAAAATTATTTTAAACACGTTTGTTTCAGTTATTTTACAAGTTATATGTATGAAAAAATGCACAGTGTTTCTTTAAATGCTGTTTTAGACAGCCCCAAGAGATTTTACCTATATTTTAAACGAGTCGTGTTTTATTACCTAAACATTTTCACAATTTTCGCTTCAATTTTATCGTTTTAAATATAAGCGCGCTCTCTCCAATATTCGAAATTACAAATCAATTTTTAATCAATTTTTCACATATTTTTTCATCACTTTTAATGACTTTTCATAGAAGATATTGAGTTGAATTCATTCTGAGTTGTCCGGTCACCAGCAAACTTACCTCCAGCATCTCAAGATGCAAAATTTCAAATAAGTACATTTACTAATTTGAAAATCATATTTTCTAAAACAATCATGTCGTTTAATGTATAGTTTAAGTACCTAAAGTGGGTATTAATGAAGTAAACATTTGACTATTCTTTTGTTGTGTCAATATTATTTTCACCTTAAACGCGTACTCGTAGGTACTCGTACGCATCTACACTATCTACCTAAACACACAAATACATTATTCGTCAAATTTAACACTAAGTATGTATTACAAGTAAAATACGCATTTCGCCTTTTGCGGGTATGGGTACCGCCGCCCAGGGAAACATTTATTGGATAACTAACACCTCTGCCATAGGTCACCCCAAGTGGTTCGCTACGTTCGGTTACTTAGCAGGGGTGCCCCGGTTCGAATGGTTGAGGTTGAGGGAGTCCCTTTAGCCGTACTCTCTCAGAACATCGCCTTGCGACGCAGTGGGAGTGATGGATTCATACGTCCGTTACTCCTGGATACACTGATCCCCAGATTACAATACCCACACCTCATACCCTTTTCCTTCCCAGAAATTTCTCTCCTTCCTTTCCTAAAAAGACTCTCCACAGCATCCCCAAAGATGACATAGGCCGTAAGGAGAATTATTTTCTTCAGGGCCTCATGTGTGAAACTAATGTTAAAAAAATGCTGCAATAGAGTTGAAAACTCGCCAACTCTCTGTAGGTACTCCGATTGAGTAGGTACTGATGCATTTGTATGACTATAAATTTAATATTAAGTAAGTATACATGTATTTGTTAATTGTGATGTGATAACTGATAACATTAAAATCACATTTCATGGCTTTGTAATTCGTATCAACAATCTTAATGGAACTGTTGTTTGTTCAGATAATGGATAGCAGCTGATTTGTGTCAAATTAAGTTTTGTAATGTTTTCGAGATATACAGATTTTCTCATCGATTCAAAAACCAATACTAAGGACGGAAAAATCAAATTTTAAATGTATATTAATCAAGTTCTGCAAATTCCTATTCAAGTCCTGTTATTATTCAAGTGCTATGAAACAGCCGTTTCAACGTGAAATAATAAAAGAGGAGACCGGACGTCGTTTTGTCCATACAAACGTGTTCCTCAATTTCTTCATTGGATTTTGACAACTCAGAATCAGGCAACTTCAACACCTTCTTTGAAATCAACTGGTGAATTTTTTTTTTAAATCAAATTCTAGACGTATCGACTCTTTTCTACAAAAAAGTATAAATTGATTTAGAAAGTTTGTTATTTTATTTGATAAGTTAGGTTTTGAAATAATGAAAAAATATGTTTTTTTTTTTAGTAATAAGGTTATACCGTTGGTCACAGAGTTAAATTTGCATACAAAATGTTGTGTTATACATATACAACACACATTTCAAATCATATAATTATGCAATAAAATAAATAAAATTATCTAGGAAAGCTACTTTTCTGAAATTTTACTTTTAGTTCTTAAATAAAATCATTAAAAAATCTGAGCACGTGTTTTGTGACGAAATACTTCAGTTTGTCTATGTATTTACGGTCTTACAAACTAATATATTTCAGTTATAATATTCTCCTGACGAAGGAAGGGTGATTCTGAAACCGGTAGAGTGTTTTAAAATAAAAGTGGTCTTAAACAAATTTATGTGCTTTTTATTGTAATATATTTCACATTTTTTTACACGCATAATATTTTTCTTCAACATTCTGAAAAATTATAAATACCTGTGATAAAAAAATAATTACAAAAGGTACATAATTGTAATAATTTTATCAGCACGCGTTTGAGAATTCTAATTGCTCTCTTGAATATAGGTATCTTGAATATAGGCCTGACCTAGTGAGGTTATAAACTGAATTATAAACATTAGACCTAGGTATCATCGTACCATGCAAACAAACAAATAAATAAATAAATATTAAAGCTAATTTTTAATGAAATAAAATCGATATTGAGTTATTATTTAAAAATGCTGGAACGTAGAATAATCAATCTTTTTAATCGGGACGGCCCTGTACAGTTGCAAGGGTACGATTGCAAGACTAACTTTCAGCTAAATGTGAATTCTCGACTGCTGGTTAATGGGAAATAGGTTACGTTAGGTTAGGTTATGGGCTATTTTTAAATTTTTTTCATAACTTTTAATGGCTTTTCAGAGGGGGTGTTGCATGATTTTCAATTGTCATAGAACTGCTACTTCTTATAGAAATTAGGACCCTCCAAAAATCATTAAAATTGTCTGGTTTGAACGCATCGATAGACGTTCAGTGTAAAAACTAGACAATCTATTTTTATAAACAACAAAAACTACAGTTAGAAAAAAAATCTTAAAAATCGGTCCGGTTTGGGGAAGAAAATTGGGGAATACAAAACCACGATTTTGATGATTTAATTTAAGTACTAGTTTAAGTACTAATTTAAGTACTAGGCCTGAGGTGCAGTTGTTTCTTTCGTTTGGTAAAGTCATTGACGTGTGATATCCTTGGTCGAAGGGTAAAGTACTTATTGTTCAAATTTCTCGGCGACCGGGTTTCCTCTTAAGTCGCCGCTACCCGGATTTCTACCGATTTCTTACATATCTCCCTTAAACATTTGAAGTTTTTAAGCTCTTCAAAAATATATGTTATTTTTGAAGATAATATCTATTCCCTCCACGCCGAAACGGCAACTATAGGAGTTAGAAAAAATCGCAAAGTATGCTCCGAAAATTATTATAAACACGTTTGTTTCAGTTATTTTACAAGTTGTAGTTGTGAAAAAATTCACAATGTTTCTTTAAATGATACTTAAGATACCTTCCACGAGATTTTCAATCTATGTTAAACGAGTCGTGTTTTATTAAACATTTTCGCAATTTTCGCAACGATTTTATCGCTTTAAATATTAGCACGCTCCTCTAACATCCGTAATTACATCTTCTTCTTTTGAGCGCGGATGCGGCGCCTTAACAGAACTTCACAGAATTGTATCTTTGAAAGTTGACGAATTGTTCAAATTCTGTGAAAGAACGTCCCAAGTGGTGTTTATTTCATAATTTTGAGTAGGTGTTATTAATTGCCTGACGTTGATTGATTATTATTATTCAGCGGGGTTACTTTGCGACTTGCGACTGATTTAAATTTAAACCGGTTTAACATTGAACCCTTTCAGAAGTGACTGACATACTTTCTGACTGTGGTTTTGCTTTTACATAATGCTGAATCAAGTTAACTCTTATTTTAGTGCGTCTCGTTTTATAGCTTTGGAGGGAAAATAAGTATGATCGTGTTTGATATTGGCAGATATGCTAGGCATGATTATTGAAAACGTTATTTATTTAACGCCGTCATCCAAAATGAGGCTCCTTTAAAAATATTCTGAAATTTCTGGACAAAATGGTAAATTGGTGGTAAACTCTTCAAATTATAACTGACCCAAGTTAAAATTTTATTCATATTCAAATAAAGTAATTCTAAACGCGGTTTTCATAAAATTATCGGGAGTACTTTGAATCTAAAAAGTAATATAAATGTAGGTATTCCCTTCAATTTTTATTAAGTTTCTCGAATATGTTTTAAATGTTAAAATCAAATGAGAATAAAATGCGTATGGCATCACACCAAGACTACGGAGAAGGAGATATTAGTTGAAGTACCTAATTAAAAAAATAAAACTATTTTCTTTTTATAAGAAGAAGAGTGTATGCGGCGTGGGGCGGCACTGATTTTATTTTTATACAAATCTAGAGTTTAATTCCGAGATTGATGAAATTTTGCACTCTTGACCTTCAAAACAAGAACAAGGTCACTGTCTACAGTCTACATAATATCTCGAAAAACAACCCAACCCCCTTTTACCATCCTTTAAAGCAGAATTTTCATATTTATTGATGAAATTTTGTAGACTTGACCTTCAAAATAACAGGAAAATTGGGTTCATCTTCAGATTTAGAAAAAATCTGTGTTAAGTCGGGGCAATGCCGGTACTTCACTTCAGCTAGATAGGTAAGTAATAAGTAATCGTTTTCGGATGCGATTTTCCCTCTAAAACAGGACATTGAAAAAAAAATTTCAAAACCTGTACCTACTGTCCAACGTGAAATATATTTTCCAACATGGCGTTACCCGGCTTCGTTCTACTGTAGAAAATCAATATAAGATACAGTTTACTTTATTCGTAGGTCGTATATACCCACTTTTCCACCTTTTCCTAGGCTGTATTGGCATTATATTGTTAAAGAAAATACCTAAACCATCTACCTAACTGCCTACTCATCAGAAGATTGTAAAGAAGGTATTTTATTTGTTACTTAGCGAATTCTAATGGTTTATCCCTCCCAACTGTAATGAAGGTAATTGTAAACTATTGTTTATTATTTATCGTTATTTCTTATTACGTTAGAAGATTGTCACTAGGTACTGTTTATTGGCTGTAAGGTTGGCACCAGGGCCGGATTAAACATGTGGGGGCCCTTAGGCAATGCACGTCTAGGCCCCACAAATAAACAAAACCACACACGACCCCTTTACCCTTTAGCCGATGCGGGGCCCCCAGGCAGTAATGTTGCCTACCCTTATGGATAATACGGCCCTGGTTGGCACTACTGTTTACTGTCTGTAAGTCAATAGAAGCTACGTAATTAGGGCTAAACCAACAATAATTTATCATTTCCTTTCAGTCTTCTATTTCTTCAATTCCAAACACGAATCATCGTGCATTTGTCAACCCGACTAATTTATACCAACTATTTTGTTGACTTCAAGCACGGAAGAGAAACACAAATAGAAGTGTGTTGCGGACGTGTCTGCGTGCCCGAAGTAAGATCATTTCTTGCTTAGGCCCATCGCTCATAGGAATATTAATTCAAAACGACTCGAGTTTTGTACCGGTATCCTACGCTTGTGGGTTTCCGTCCATACAAGGTGGCGCAAAGTCATCATCATATCGAAGATGCCATATTTTTTGCAATTGGGGCCAGTTCATTTTTTTGACATTTGTGAAGTACACCCATACAAAATACAAGTCAACAAGACATGAATAGCTACACTTCTCAAAATCGCGGAAATTTTTTGAAAAAATCTATTTCCGGGTCTCCTAGTCTCTCGTTTTGGTGATTTGCACTGGTCGGCAAGATCACCCGATTTAACCGTTCCTTTTTGTGGGTTTTTGGACTGTGGTTTGTGGACTTCTTTTTGTGGTTTTTTTTTAAGTCACGAGTCCATGTCAACTAGCCTCAGACTCTTGAAGCTCTCAAAGAGAATACCCGTCAAAAATGCGTGAACCTATCGCCGGAAGTTCTGGAAAGAGAAAAATGCCACAAATCGGGCCCGTGGTCATCAATTAGCGGCGGCCACTTGCCCGATATCATTTTCTCGATTTAGTGGAAAAAAATTAAGACAACAAATAAACATAAATTAAAAATTTTCTTATATATAAAAAAAAAATTACAGCCAAAGAATATCGGGTGACAACTTTTGTGCCACCTTGTATTTTGCTAGGGTTTGTAGTTCGCACACAACGCGACGCGTTGACTATGGGTTTGACGTCAGCCCATGCTAATGACAGTGCTGGTCGCACATAGTGCTGGTCGCACAAGGTTTAGCATGGCCGATCGATAAAATCCTATATCAATACGATATTGACCAAATCCGTCAGTTATCGATATTTGCAATCACGGTCAACAATTTTCCGTCAATATTCCGACCGACGATTGATAAGTTTTATCTATTTATTTGTCAGAGATAAACAGCTTATTATACATATTATATAATACAGAGATAAATATATATCTACCGTTAAATTAAGTTAAGCCAAAAAAGTCCATTATGTTAAAGTTGCTTCGAGTTGGGGTTGTATTATATCTTAAAATTAATTTTAGGTAAGGAAGAGAGGAATAGGAATATGGGATAAGGATAAGAGAAGATGATCCCGATACATTCCACACTCTTGTATTAATTTTCGATTGTACGCGTTAATCCAATATTCGATATTTCTAAAGGGTATTGCTAAAAATGTCTATATTGTGAAATTTTGTGTTACCATTGCGCACGTATACGGGGAATTAGGGATTCTTTTCCAATGGTTTTACATGTGGGCAAATGGAAGAAATTGGATAGTCATGTCACATGACCATGTATCATGTGTCAAGACGATCTTGACAGAATATGAACTTTGAATAGAACTTGCACAGAACGTGAAAATTAACTTCAAATACTTGATGAATTGTTGAAAAAAATTTAAACAACCCGCCCTAAGTTTTGTTTATAATATCATAGTGTTTCCATACAATACATAATAATTTATGTGTTAATTTTTTTTTAAATCTTTCGAATCTTTCAAATGGACTTGGTATGCAGGAGTCCACAGTCCACACCGGTGTGCACTGTGCAGTGTTCTAGTGGGGACGGATGCACGGATGCCCGGACTCCATAGTACCTACCTACCAGATGAGTTTCATATAAGCATTTCTTTGGATTAGGTAAGTCGTTCATTACGCAAAATTACATAACTGAACTGCCTTCGTAACAATATTTTATATTTGTTTAAAGATAAATTAAAGATGTCCACTGACTTGGTATAATTGTTTCCCTCCATTAGTATTTTATACCAACACTATTCTTCTGATTCAGTTTTTGGCCTAATTTTTCGGAAAAAATTGTATTAGAACCTGGATACCTAATTGCGATATAAAAATTAAACATATACCTAAGTCTTTTATGAAATTTTATTCTCCACAAAATTTATATCAGTAATTTTTTCACAAAATTGTACTGGAAAAGAGTTACGCACAAAAAACCAAACCAAGTCGGGCAATTTACCTGTTTTTATAAACTTATACACGTTTTTACGATTGCATATCTCAATATTTATTAGTGATAAAAGAAAATTCTTTCTATAAAAATTGTAGGTAATTTTATGATCTACTAAACTTGTAAAGCTACTCTATCCGAATTTTTTATTGGAAACGAAATATTTGAGAAAAATTAGATTTTGGCGCTCTTTTGACTCTTTTCACATAATGGCATTAGAACATGATTTCAATGAGGAAAGTGGAAAACTATTCATGTTGATATAACTATACACGTGTTCAATTGTGTTATGGAGAGAATACAAGGACTGGGTAATGAACTAATGGATGTCGCCGTATTTTCGATATAAATTTTGACACACTCAAAGAAAAATTAGTTTAGCACTTTTTAGTTAGGTACTTCATTATCATCATTACATATCATCATTACATAGTATAAAACGTTAATCTTTTAATAGATTGATTGAAGAGGAATGTTTATATGTATAATACATGTAAATTATATTAGAGAAAAGCCGAGAAATTCAGAGAAAACATATTATTGTGCGATTTAAAACGGCTGGCGGGCCGTACTCGTACTGTAGTCACTTTTGAAATTCGTTCTACGGAAGAAATTGGAAAATAGATGTCCTAGAGTAAGTATGTAGGTATATGATTTTCCCTTTTCAAATATCCAGTGTTGCATTGTATAATTAGTGGCGATCGCTAACTATATTATTATATAAATAAATAAAATAATAATAATATAGTTGATTCAAGAGGAAGGTTTATATCTATAATACGCATGCTTATTATAGTAGAGAAAAGCCGAGAAATTCAAAATTCAATTCAGGCAGCGGGCAGCAGGCAGCTGGCAAGCGGGTGGTGTGGATTTTATAAAGGTTGGGTAATGGCGTTGTGTTTCGTTAGCCACAGCAACGTGTGGCCGGGTCTGCTAGTAATATAATAAAGTATTCACAACATCTTTAAGAATTTTTTGTTTTTTTATTGCTCGTACATAAATTTTATGGGTTCTTTGAAGTCTGTGTGGTGATAACATAATAATAAGTACATTGTATTTAATGCTTTATTTTTTAAATATTTTATTTTAATTTATACTATTCATGGAGTTACGATACGCACAAATACGCCCTACAAAACCACGCTACACCACTGTGTTTGCAAATGGTCCCCCCACTCCTCCCCGCACGCGTCCGGCGCGACAGCGGCGATCAACAACGGCCCCGGCGCCATTCTTCTTGCCCGGCAGCGCCTCGAGTGCACGCGCTGCGTGAATCGTTCCGATTTTGTTCTGGAAGATTCCGCGGTAGTGAAATGGCGAGTTACGCCAGCAAGTTCCCTTGGGAGACGCCAGCCCCAATAGAACACCTCTCACCTTGGTGTCTTCGAGACTGCAGACCAGCCGCTGTGAGTACCCGCACCGTTAATTCCTCCTTTTGCGTGTGTCCCTTTTAAATTCTACGCGTAATTAATAACTGCCCCAGAGAGAGAAACGAAGCCGAGAGATGTTAGGACCAATTACCTCTGAATTAGTTAGGATTATTCATGCCTCCTTGTTCTAACCTTTGACTGTGTTATGTACCATTATTGTCTCATGTACGGATTCTTTCCAATACACCTGATATTTACCACCGCCGAATTGTTTCATTGCCTCCCCGGCCCGTAAGACAGAGTTTATTTCAGGTATGCCACACTAAGGCATCAGAGATCCTACGACCCTGGTGATGATAGTCTCCCCCGCTCTGCCGACCACTCTGAGCTGGTCTGTCGGCAGAAGGTAGGCACCTCAGGCAGGAGTGCTTAACACTGGCGCCCAACGTGGGGCCCAGTGCTGTCGCGCCGGACGCGTGCGGGGAGGAGTGGGGGGACCATTTGCAAACACAGTGGTGTAGCGTGGTTTTGTAGGGCGTATTTGTGCGTATCATAACAATTGTTACGCGCATTCGATTCATTGTTACGCGGATGACAATACAGCCCAAGATAGCTTTTTGTTTGACAAGCCCCTAAAGGGCACACAAACTCAAATTTTGAAGCAAAGAATGGACGGTTACCTCGAGAGTGTTTTCTCTTGGGGTAAGAATAACCTCGTCGAATTTAATGTTTCAAAGACCCAATCATGTCTGATTACGTCTAAAAGAGATCGAAATTAAAATCTAGTTCCTTCAACGGAAGCAATCTTCCGAACAGGTCCTCCATTGATATGCTTGGTCTACCTCTAAGTGACCAGCTCAGGTACGGGGGCTCCATCGAAGCCAGAGTTAAGTTAGCTTCTCAGAAACTGAGCACGCTGTACAGGGCCCGCAGGTACAGCTCATAACCCTGTAAAAATCGCGAGTAAGCCCCACGGTTGAATTTGGCAGTCACCTCTGCTCTGGAGCCCCAAAATACCTGAAAAACCGTCAAATCTGTGCAGAAACTGGCTAGATTCTCCTGTCTTAACAAACGGATTGCAATCTTTAAAGCACAGGCGTCAGGTGGGAAGACTGTGTCATTGTTCTACCGGTATTACAATGCAAGATGACAGCCGGTGTGGTTTTGCGGTAAGGCTCTTGACTCGCAATCCGAAGGTCGCGGTATCGAATCCCGGCGTGAACAAATAAATTTTATTTGAGTAATTTGCGTTATTTCACAATTTATTCATAAAATAATGTACAGTACCTATCTACCTATATTTGCGGCACTTTCCAGAGTGGAAGATCGCCCTGGTGGTAAGTGGTAAGTGGTAAGACCACCATTCAAAATTGAAACGTTGATTGAAATGGCGTTAGCCGTGTTTGGTGACCAGATCTGAATAGCCAGGTACTTCTCCACCTTCCTTTTCCCCATCTTCCCTCCCCACTACCTTCAGCCTCAAACATACCCCAATCTGGGATGCCATAGTTTAAATGGCTCCAGACGGGAGCAGCTGAGACTCTTGTGAGGTATTGTTATAAAAATAAAAGTTGCTTCGAGAAACTAGCGTCATCAAACACGGTAAACACGCGCCCAACATGGTTGACATTTGTCACATGAGAACGGGTCGTTCCTACAACCCATGTTCACTCCTTCATCTCCTCAAAAATACCCTCCACACAGCAATTTTAAAGATGACATAGGCCCTGAGGAAAATTATTTTCCTGTGTTGAGTGAATGTAAAGAAACTGTTGTTTTCATTTTAATTGTGTAAAAACTCAATTTTTTTTACACAATTTTTTTTTTTACATTAGCTCCACATAGAAGGGCTAATAGGAAAATAATTCCCCTCAGCGCCTATTTCATCTTTGGGGATGCTCTGTATGACGGATCTTTTAGAAAAGAAAGAAGAGGAAGTTCTGGGAAGGAAAAAAGGTAATGGACGTATCAACTCAACCCTCGCACTGCGGTGCAAAACGGTGGATCCAGATCTGGAGTGTCCGGCTTGAGAGATCAAAGGTCTCTCCCGATCCCGCCTACCACGCATTTAGTGGGCAGACGCATCCGCCGCCAAGACCTAGACAACCCTCATCTCACTCTGCAAAGTCATCAAACGTGGCGAACCACTTGGTGTGACCTATTGCAGAGGTGTTAGTTAACCAATATTTAATTCCCAGGGGGATAGTACCCATATCCGCCTCCCAAACTGAGACTGTTGACTGTTTTTGAGTCTCCAAGTTTAATTTGGGAGGCGTGTCTGGGTACCGCCGGCCGCCCAGAAAACCATTCATTGGATACCCGACACCTCTACCATTGTTCACCCCAGGCGTTTCGCTACGTTTGGTGACTTAGCAAGGGTGCCCGGGTTCATTGGGTGATGTTTGTCCAGGTCTTGGTGACGGATACGGCTTCCCACCAACTGCCGGATCGGCAGGGGCCGGTTGAGGGAGGCTTTGATCTCTCCAGCCAGACCAGAGAGATGATCGTCACTCCTGGACACATAACCTCCAGATTCCTACCCACCCCTCATATGGCTAAGATTTCTTGCCTTGCAGGGACCATCATCAGGGGAGATGTCTAGATTAGTACGCTTAGTAACTCGGCATTCTAACACTGTATTCTTTCAAAACACGTGTTGCTGCCCTTCCTTCTCCTTTGGTAAAGTTTCAGACAGTCTTGCAGGTTCATCATCAGGGAGATGTCTAGATTAGTACGCTTAGCAACTCGGCATTCTAACACTGTATTCTTTCAAAACACGTGTTGCTGCCCTTCCTTCTCCTTTGGTAAAGTTTCAGACAGTCTTGCAGGTTCATCATCAGGGAGATGTCTAGATTAGTACGCTTAGCAACTCGGCATTCTAACACTGTATTCTTTCAAAACACGTGTTGCTGCCCTTCCTCCCCCTTTGGTAAAGTTTCAGATAGTCTTGCAGGTTCATCATCAGGATGTGGCTGTTGTGATTGTGGCGGAAAGTTTGTTTGTGATTTATTTCCTTGTTGGCAGCTAGTTGGCAGGTCGTGGGAGGAAATGGGCCAGCAATAATATGATGAAACGATTTCATTGGTGTATTTTCGCATAATAGAACGGATTTTTACAATTATTGCGAAATACGTACCTATACAATTTTAAAGTGCTCTTAAATGGAAAACCTAGCGAAGTCTGTCAAGTAACCAACGGCAAATTATGACTGGCGCACCTATTTGGTTAGGTTCATTATTACATAGTACCTACCTATTTCAATGATGTAATATGAGTACCTTTTTGCAAGTATGTAGTTATCCTTTCCTTCTCTCTTTTCCTCAATTATTTTTTTTCTTATATCCTTGGCCGTGTTCTGGTGTTCGGTGGCCGTCAAGCAATAGGTAATCGTAATCAGGGATTTTGATATGTAGAACCGCAACCAAAGCCATCAATAATAATATAATTTATGACAATTCGCAACCAACCTAGTTAACATTTCTTGGTAAATAATTATTATTGCCTTCCACGTATATTTGCACGAATCAATTATTCATTCAATTCACATAGGTATTCAATAACCTACTTCCAGGCGCAAGTTTTACCTACTTATTCTTTACGTTCATTCATCTCTACTCGAGAAATTGAAAAGCATTAAAATAATCTTTCATTTATAAACGGATTGGAAACCTATATAACTAAAAAAATTGCATTTTGTCATAATATCATACATACCGGTAAGGGCGTAGCTATGGCATTCACGTGGAGGTCGGTTACTACTTACTACATCTACAAGTTATCTACAAGTCTACAAGCACTATTATTATTAATTCCTACACAATGGTCGGGGGGGGGGGGGATTCTACCCCTTAACCGCCCCCCCCCCCCCTTATACACGCTTTTGACGGTGAAAATGGAAACATTGTTACACGTGTATTGTAATATAATTACAATCTATCTAATTAAAAAACAAATAATTAAGCGTCTACCGTGTAATTATGTATTTATTTGAAATATTTAAATAAATAAAACAACAAAATAAAAAAAATCATATTTTCATTTTTATTTATTTTCTTTGTTCACCTACATAATAATTACTTATGACAACAGATTGCCGTAAGTATCTAATTCATTTCCAAATGATTAGTCATGTCATGAGTAGGTACCTCATACAAGATGCATTACAAAAACGTCCCATATAAATACGTAAAATGTCCCGCCACCCCACAAAATATACTTGTCTTAATTATTTTATATACAAAATAAATATTTAGCGACATTTTATGTTATCGCGCCGCTCTCATTATACGAAAATATTCTGGGGAATTTTTAGCTGCACAAGATTTTAGCTCCTTTTTTTATTTATTCACACCTCACCTCATGTGAGGTGGGACACCGGACACCTAAACACCTCATTTCAGTATTTGAGTATCTACCTCTTCCAAACTCATTCCGAAATCGTGTCCTACTCAATACTACCGATAATAGGTACACTGATTACGTCACTTTGCAAACTCTCTGTAGGTTTCGAAGAATATGTCGTATTTCACGTCCACCGTTTTCAGGTAGGGGGGCGTACATTAATTACGTGAGCTCAAAAGGGGGGGAGGTCCAGCAACATCTCACGTTACTTGAAGAGAATAAATATACCAAGTGGCCCAAATGTATCTCACCGAGGAAGGAAGGGGTCTAGATTAGAAGAAAAACTGCTCACGTAATTAATGTATGCCCCCTAGCACGTGTGTTATGCAGGGTGTTATGCTAAGAGTATGGATATTAGAGAGACGGCATGTAAAGTGCGCCCACCCTCCCAAAGTATGCCTTTTCAAAAATTTTACCTAACGGTTTTTAGATGGCTGACATTGGCTTTTACACCTCGGTCGCGCATAGAGCTCCCAGAAAAACGTTCATAAAACATAGAAAAATGGTCCACCGCGCCGTAAACTTGTGTAAAAGTAGTTCTATGAAGACCTTTAAGAAGAAAGACGGTCTTACCTTTCACAGGAAAGTGTTTAAACATAGCTTAAATATACATTTTATAATTTTCGGCGTGTTCATTTCAACCGCCATCGCCATGGGCCCGATGTTATCACGTAAACTCCGACTGCCGATGGGCCGAATCAGTCAACTTAAATTATAATAATTAAAAATTACCAAAAAACTTTTATGTTTTTATTAATCATAACGCACAAATATAAAGTTGTGATTTACACATGTCATAGGTATGTGTTTTTTATCATTTTGCTTATTAATTTTTAAACATTTTTACTTTGTCTTTTTTGCACTGTAATTTTTAGTTTTTTTTTTCCTACTAATTTAACACTCCTTTTAAATATATTTACAATGTTAATTCAAAGTTTATAATCACTGTATTGTCATGTAAAAGTCACATTGACATGCCCTCGTGGTCGAGGGGTAAAGCTCTTGACTAGCAATCCGGAGGTCGCGGGTTCAAATCCCGGTGCGCGCAGATAAATTTTATTCGATTGATCTGTGTTTTCAAAATTTAATAATTAAAAATAATATAAGTTAGGACAGTTAGGTACATTTCCGGCCGTATTGCCACTTCCTTTAAATCGGGACACGAACCCAAGAACTTCGGCTTTCCGGGCCCGCAACTCTGCCAACTGAGTTAATGTGTCCCTATCCGATTCGGTCATTTTTAACTGTATCATACTTTGACTAAGAACTACCGACATTATCTTCATTTTCTTGACGCGTATTTAATTGGCTGCTATCTACATGTATGATTGCAAGATTCAAACCCGAACTAAATGGTATCTAGAAAGGGCCTGGATATATTTTTAACCATTTTATTTTTAATATACGACATCTATTGACTTTTCTGCAAGTCTAGGATATATTTTATTTTTAACTTTGTCAGTAAAACCTTCCAGTTATGCCCATATTATCCTAGTTCCATGGTGTTATGGGATCTACTTGACTTACTAAACAAGTCCACTGTGTTTTGGCAAAATCCGTCAAGGCACATTTTTTGGGAATGTTACTTTTTAGTGGTTTCATGTTTCATGTAGTCATCGAAGTAAATACATACAACATGGTAAAATATTTTTGCTGATTTAGGCATTTTTAATACTAAAAACAAACTTTTAAGGTTATTTCGAAAAAATCATTAAGTAGATGAAATTGGTCAACCCTCAAATCTTTCGTAATTATCTAATTACTAGCTGACCCGACGAACTTCGTTCCGCCTTAGAATCAATAACTGTTGAATTAAATTAAGTTTTTTTATTAAGTTAAAAATTACACAATGAAGCAATTATCGATGCCCAACTGTCCGTTTTTTTTGTTTTTATCAGAATCAGAGATGGCGTTGTGACATTGAGTATGTAAGAAAGAAGGGCAGCATTATATGATTAAAAAAAAATGCACAAC
Organism: Limnephilus rhombicus; assembly: GCA_929108145.2. Lineage (NCBI taxonomy): Eukaryota > Metazoa > Arthropoda > Insecta > Trichoptera > Limnephilidae > Limnephilus > Limnephilus rhombicus. The sequence continues at coordinate 46,305,526 of OV815291.1, read as the reverse complement.
AATCAACGCATTGACATTTGACGTTTTTGAATGTTTGGAATTCATGCACAGTTCAATATTATACCCCTCACAATATTGCTGCAGTTTTTTCAAAATAGGAGAATTCGTTCCATACAAAATGTATGGGGAAAATAATTTTCTTTATAACTATTTAACTTTCGTTAACTTTTGTGATGTTTTAATAGTTATTATCCTATCCGGGGTGGAGACAAATCCAACAAATCAAAGATCATCAAAATCAGCCCAGCCGTCTCGAGTTATAAATAGTGTAACTAACCCGACTTTGTTTTATATATTAATTAAGATTAAGATAAGAAGATAAATAGATTTGCAATATTTTACTTTACATCAACAATTTGTATATCCACTTTTTACGTAGACTTTGAGATTTTTAATTAGTTTTACGAATTTGCTAGTCCGTTTTTATCGTCTCCTTTAGTTTTCATTTTGTGGTTTGAAGAGTTGAGAAGAAGTGATTCCTGACATATTTGGAGTAAAAAATTTTAATTTTATTTTAATCTCCGGTTACATTTTGATGTTTTTTTTTTATTCAACTTAACATATAAAAATTCTGTATTTATTGGTCAGATAGGATCGGGGTGAGGGGTGGGGCGATTACTCACCTGAGTGACATGCGTAAGAAGGAAAAATGAAAAAAAGTCACCGAAGACCAAAATTTTATTTATATTTTTACTTCAAATAATGTCAGGAATCACTGGTTAAGGGCGTTTAACCAGCCAGCGGCCGAAAATCCACATTTCGTCGAAAGGCGGTTCTAATGAGAAAAATTAATTATTCTCCGTACCAGCTTTTTAAAATTATAACTCAATATCGATTTTGTTTCATTCCAAATTTGCTTTAATTTATACCTGCATCCAAAAATTCTGAAAGGCGTGATGATAAGACTATTAAAATTATGTACTTTTTGTAATTATTTTTCGATCATAAGTATTTATCATTTTTCAATAATGTCTAAGCAAAATAAGATTGTAAATTTTTTAAATATATTAGTTTGTAAGTGCGCAAAAAAATACACAAACGGACCAATTTTCGTCAAGGAACACATGTAAGGATACATTTTTAAATTATTTTATTCAAACTAAAATTAAAATTCTGAAACATGCGTTTCCCAGATAATGTATTGATTTATTTTACTGCATGATTATATGATTTGAAATGTGTGTTGTATAATACAAAATCATTGTTGAAAATTTAACAAATCTGCCAACGACCTATGGTATAACCTTATTATACTAAAAATAAACATTTTTTTCTCAAAATTTAAAACATGCGTTTACTAGATAAAAGAACAATCTTTCGAAATAAATTTATAATTTTTTGTGGAAAAGAGTCAATACTTGTAAAATCTTATTTAAAATTTACGTATTTCCAGTTTTCTCTGATTATACCCTCTTAAAGTAAGTCTAGTACATCCATAAATAAACCAGTCATAGTACATCCCTCAATACCCTGTACATGTTTTATATAAAATTATTCCGATCAAATTTCGCTAACCTAATTATTAATAATATTTTTTTAGGTAGATATTTGCCTTTTGAATTCACAGTGCACATATTTAGTATTGACCCGAACATTCACAATGTCATCGGAAATAGATAATTATTTATGTAATCATAACATTATATGAAGTAATTTCCAGGGAAATGGCAAAGCAATTTTACAAAATGATTAATAAATATAGATAAAGATCACGTGTTGTTTACAAGTGGTTTAGATTAAAACGTATCTATTGTTGTTCGATGTTGATTCACTTGGTAAACTACCGAATCTACAAAGAAGCGTGCAAAAATGATAAAGTAAACTACTTATCACTACAACTAATTCCGGATCACGAGATAAATATTTGTATTGGGATTATCACCAGATTAATACGAGTAAGTAGTTGGTATTTCACATACTCATAATATCTTGGAATGTCTGTTTTTGCCCCTCTCACGACATAAGACGACCCTGTTCATAATCCCGAGCAACGCTGGGTACACAGCAGCTTTTATGTAAATATTTTTAGTTTATTCTGACTATTTCCTTGTTGCTTCCCTGTAAGCTCCATACAAATGCAATGCTAGCTCTTTCAAAATTGATTCATTATAGCGCCTGGCTGTCCATAGAATTTTGAATCTATCCTGGTAACAAAGTAAAATCTTACGATTTTCCTCATCGCCCAGGGAGTGGAAATATGTCCTGCAACGGCCATCCTGAGCCAAGATGTGAACTACCGTGCTCAGGCTGAATGACACTGGGGAATAGTGTCACGAGTGCAAAGGTGCCTCCGAGATATAAGTTTTCCGCTCAGTATATTTAGACTTTATCGTAGCACTTGGTGCTCTGCTGGAGTGGACCTTTTATTTACCTTGACACCCGTGTTACTGAAAAATCCCCCCCCCTCTCAGGAATATTGGAGGGGACCCCACCACTTTCCCAACGGCGTTATAAGGAAACATATGGTTTCCTCCCGCACCGCACACGTCAAGGCTCTACTTTTTTTTTAACAAAGCTACATTTATTTGAACGACTCTAGACCCTCCAATGTCCATGCATATGGGTTAGTAAGCAGTATGCAAGTACTTTTTTATTTTTTATTATAGCGACTATATAAAAAAATTTTACATACAAAATGTAATGTGAAATTAAGTACAAAATATTGTATTTCTTAGTCTTCCTCACTAGGGGGTCCTGTGCCGAGGCGGACTAAAGTTATTTAAAAGTTCATTTGTCTTCTATGTCGTTTTTAGCGTCTTCGCTAGGGTTTTCTCATTGACCTCTTTAAGCCATATTTTTATTCTTGATTTGTATTCAATTGGATTTTTTATTAGTTTTATGTCTTGGGGAAGGATGTTATGGAGTTTTGTTGCAAAGTATGTATAGTTTCTTTGTCCAAATGTGGTTTTATAACTTGGAATATTTTTTATATCATTTTTATTCGATCTAGTGTTATGCATACACGGTCTAGTAGAGGATTCATTATTTTTGAAGAGCTTCAATAATATATTTTTGGCATATATTTGTTGTACATTTGGTACGTCAAAGTTATTGAAAATTTCAATTGAAGGCGTTCTAATTGGTACTTTCAATATGGTTTTTATGATTCCTTTTTGAATCGTATTCAGGCTGTGTAGGTACGTATTTGCAGCAGATCCCCATCCTATGATTCCATATTCAATTCGAGAATGACATAACGCATAGTAGACCTTTTTCATATCTTTTTTATTTAACACGTTTCTTAGATTTTTGAAGAAATATATAAGGCTTGTGAGTTTTTCCGTAATACCTTTGATGTGTAGGTCCCATCTAAGATTTTCGTCAATTATTACTCCGAGATATTTTATGTTTTGTGTTTTTTCGATGACGGGGCAGTAACATTGTATATTATTTCCTTGATATTCATGTAATTTTAGTTCTAGTGATTTTATTGGTTGGCCCCTTGAGTTCATTGAAAATGTTATATATTTTGTTTTGCTTATATTAAGGGTAAGCGAGTTGATTTTAAGCCAATTTTGAAGTACACTAAGCCCCTCTTCAGCCTCATTAAATGTATCAGTCCAATTTTCTTCTTGAAATAATAAAACAGTATCATCAGCAAAACTGATTATGTTTCCTTTAATGGTAAGGTTAGTTGGGGCTCAGCAGCATCTAATCACTTAAAACAACTTAAGATAACTCAGAATTGCATTATAAAGACCATTCTAAAGGTCCCCATAAGGACGTCAACAGCAGAAATTTTTAAACGGTTTGATGTTCCAAGCATACAGAAAATCTATGCCAAAAACATTCTAGTACATCACCACAAAAATGATTCAGAGGCAGACACCTCACACGCTCATAAAACCAGAGCTATACAAACAGACATACTTAATATACCAAAGTGTAACTCTTCATTTGGTCAAAGAAGTTCTGCATTTTTAGCAGTAAAGTTATATAACAAACTCCCACTTAGTATCAAACAAATAAAAATAAAAAATAGCTTCATTAAGGACATTAAATGTTGGCTGAAGAATCTATCGGAAAATGAACTTACTAGTATACTTAAAACATCATAGAAGTTTCTGGAAAACCTTATCCAATGAAGTTAAACCATAGAAGTCGCTGAAAAACTTATCCAAAGCATAGTCCCCCTCAGCACAGGATCTCCTAGTGAGGAGGACTACGAATATATTTTATATATACATCTAACTAACATGTTTCATATAAAAATGTAAAAAATATTATATAGTTACTAAATAAAAAAAAAAAAATAAAAAAAAAGTTAAATCTTTGATGTAGATAATGAACAGAATCGGTCCCAGTACACTTCCTTGAGGAACGCCATAGTTTAAAGAACGCCATACTTACATTAACATTATACAATAGATAAATAAAAGTAGCAGCCCGTGGAATAATTCTTCTGAAATCTATAGAGAAAAATATATACAGATAAAGGTGTTAGTAAATAACTGCGCCCGGTTGAGGAGACCTGGATAAGAGCAATAACGAAAAAGTAACAGTAATAATATAATGCAAGTATTTGCAATAATAACTGAGAGAAGATAAAATGCATAAAAAATGGGATGGTCCGACGCTCTGTGGGGAACCCGCTTGCACAGCGCGGGTGTAAACTGTGCGACCTAAAGTTTAAGTTTAGACTTACGGATTTCAATACTTCGTTTGTGTGAAAACACTATGAAACCAATAAAAAGAAAATATACAGAGAAGGTATTCCACAAACCCCCAGGCAGTCCGAATGACAATGTGCATGGCTATCGGCCCAACCGCAGACGAAACCCGGAGTCCGCACCCTAAATATATTATTATTGGACTATTCCTCTCAGGAATAGTCCAATAATATTTTTTGACCCGACAAACGATTTGGGTTGGACACCTCTGACTTAAACAAATAAAAAAACTAACATCGATGAGGGGCCTTCGGGGAACGCAGGGAGTGGGGAGAGGGGAGAGGAGAGCTGAGACCACCTCAGTGGACTCCCCTCGCCTCTAGCGAACCCAAACGAAGAGGGACTTCTGATAGCAAAACCCTTACCTCTGCAGTGTCCTCCAGGAGATCTATTTGCGGGAAAACAGACCTGGAAAGAAATTGAACGGAATGAGGTGAAAAGGGAGATAGCCGAAGGCCTGAGTGCTCAAGGGAACAGAACTATCCTACACTGTCGCCGTTTTAATAAATAAAAATTTGTGATTTTAGATTTGAGGAGACCAGCACGACCTCGACAAAATGTAGCCCGCCCGCGCCCTGCATCGGAGGTCTGCCACGCCTCTTCACGGGCATCAAGCAGCTCCGCGCGCAGCACCCTGACTCCGTGGTGCTCAACGCGGGGGACTCCTTCCAGGGCACCCTGTGGTACAATCTACTGCGCTGGAATGTCACGCAGTACTTCATGAACATGCTGCCCTTAGATGCTCACGTAACATGATTCAAACAATATCGTATATAGTTGTTAGAATTCGATCAGTCCACTTTCTCGCCTTTTTAGGGCTCAAATGAAGCTAATTTACGTAAAACTACTCTAGATCCTTGAGTGTACATATTAGTGGCGTGTTTACGAATGATGGGGTAGTATTTATATAAGTGTGAAAAATAGCGATGTGTCGGTTCAGCTGGAATGGGCTCTTGAACTAGGGTTCTTCACGGGAAGCGGGTCCTACTCCTACTGCTTTTTTAAATTGACCACTTCTAGAGAACCCGGTCAGAGCTCGGACCCAAACCCGGAACTTAAAGCCGGAACCCGAATGCCGTCCACCGGCGTCGCATCCCTTGGGTTCTTGTCCGGGTTCAAGTTCTTGTGCGGGTTCCGGCTCCGAGGTCTGGTTCTGGGCGAACCCATGCGTCCCGGTAGACGTAACTATACCCATTACCCAGTCCATACCAAAGAACTCGGTCCCGGGACCTGCTCCTAGAACTTGAGTACTTTTAAAAGAAATCACGTCTCGGAGGCCTCCTGCAAAATATAAAATTTACCCATCGCTTGTGAGAAAGGCGAATAATTATAAAATACCATCGACAGAAAGGGTTGTTAGCTCTGTTCTCTGTAAAGCATAGAAACCTAAAGACTAAACCAAACGTTAACATTGAAGATAAATCCTCTGAAATGTGGATATAAAGGCATATCCTCGAAATACTTTGGACAGGGTAACCAATTCAGAAGTTATTTATCAAATGGCCAAAAATTATTAAAAGATCAAGACATAATTTTCCTAATAATTAGCTACCAAGATTACTCAATTGATGATCTGATTGGATGAAATTCCAGTGCTGCAAGGATACTAACTAACATAACAAGCATTTTTCTGTTTTATTGGAACCTGGAACAATTAAATATTTTATAACTAAGATTTAACTTAACTTAACTTTGAAAATTAAGATTTTTTTTTAAATAAACCTGGTAAAATCTCCAAAAAAATTTATTGTATTTTATCTTACAAATTTTATTGTACATTTATCTTACAAATTTTTTTGTACGTGAACAGACCCTTGGTAACCATGAGTTCGACAACGGTATCAGCGGCCTGGTGCCCTATCTGCAGAACCTGAAGGCCAAGATGCTGGACTGCAATATAGATGACTCGCTGGAGCCAACCATCCAGGGTCTGTACCAGGACAGCCTGGTCATCGAGAGGAAAGGCAGGAAAATCGGCATCATCGGAGTTATACTTCAAACCACTAACGTGAGTCACACATTATCCTATTCATCATTCCCTTGCTTCATAGAATCTTGAACCATTGGGTTGATAAGAAGAATAATTATTGAAGATAATCAAGAACGCTATCCATTTTTGTTAAGAACATGCTACACTATGTGAACATATAGAAGTAAGCCTCTAACAATTTTATATTTTCTCTCAAAATCATTTCTCAATTTTCTCTTTCGAAAGATGCGATGTACAATGTACGTTGGTCTGTTTCCTCCAAAGTAAAAAGTGATCATTTTCTTGCATCTCTCTCACACACCGAACCATGATGTCTCCGTAAACCCCTACCGTAATAATAATTTTGAAAGTCTGGAATATAGTTACAAGGATAATATTGAATTCCAAAAATTCAAAGACGTCAAATGTCAATGCGCTGATGGTTTTGCTTTTGTTCTTACAATATATAATGCTGCAGCTCTTTCTTACAACTATATAACCACAATCGAAAATGAGACAAACGGTGTCTGCACCCCCCAAAGTAAACATACATATATATATATATAACACATACATACACATAATTTATACATATCTTACACCTCCCTCACACGTATAAAGAAAATGAAACGCAATTCCTGTCTCAAAAAAGTAGTACTTTGGAGGAAACAGTCACACATATTTTGTGTGTCTCACCATTATTTAATATGTAAGAAAGAGCTACAGCAATATGGCCATGAGGAATGTATGTTTATTGCCATTTTTTGCCGTCACAGTTCTTGATACCGTAATTGCGAAACATCACGGTAATTTTAAAAGCCCACACTTAAAACATAATTAGGTGCTAGTCAAAAATCAATAAGGAACTCCAGTGAAAAATATTATGGCTTTAAAAAAAATATGTTCATATAGACCAATAAATGCTGATACTGAATACATAAGTTTTATTTAATAATATTGAACGCAGATTTTTTTTAAAATTATTAAAAAGTCCACTTTTAATCGGGTCGTAAAAATACGCCGTCAAGTTGGCATTATTGAAATTTTAATGGTGACGTCACTGTTCGACGTGTCGTGACGTCACGGTAAAGTCATTGTATGGGAATGTATGATATGACACAAGCCATCGTATTAATTTATTCATTTATTTACATACTGTTTATAGAGATTTAGTTGTTGTGTTTATTGAAACATTATTTAGGCCTAAATAATGTTTCAAAAATAAAGGTATCTCTTATTAGTTTATCTCTATTATTGAAAATATTCAAAAACTACTGCACAAAAAAAATAGTAATGCTTCTTCTAGGGAGAATACCTCGAACAATGGAATTCAAAATGGCGGTAGTTGATCAGCTGTTTGCCCGATCCTATGGTAATTTTTCAGGAGTGATGATGTCACACGATTCACCATACATACGGTGGTTTTTGAGGGGTCTTGTAAAATTAAAACTTTGACAATTATTTTAACTATTAAAACTAACTCTAAAAAAATAAAAATAAAAATGCAGTTATTTAAGTTAGACGGTCATTATTCATTTAAAAAAAAAAAAAAAAAATTGGACTGAAAATTAGAAAAAGCTTTTTCCTGCTATATAATAAGGTTGTGATGTCCTACGGGCTTTTGCGAATAACAATTCCACGATATTTGAAAGAATATTTTGTAATAGGTCTGAATTTTCTCATTTTTCAGCTAATGGCCAATACTGAAAAGCTGAAGTTCACAGACGAGATAACGGCCGTGAAGAGGGTGGCTGAGAAACTGACGGAAGAGGGAGTGGACATTATCATTGTCCTTTCTCACTGTGGAATAGATGTTGACAGGTTAGCAATATTTTAAAAATATTTATCGATAAAAATATTTGCATTTGGGTTCTGATATTTGTCTGTTAGATAATGTCGATGAGCTCTGGTGTTACGATTTTTTTTTGTCTGGATATTATAGATCAATGCAATAATTTCTGCTTACAACAGTATTTCCATCAATGCCTTAAAATATCCATTCAGCTGTAAAAAATAAGACAACGTACCTACTTTGTTTATTCAATAATGAAAAATATTTTTAAAAATCTAAAATAGCGATTCTGGAAAGTACATACGTAATAGGTAGATACCTACAGCTAGGAATTCTAAAATTGTTTTCTTGTATAATTTGATTGGAGAAATTCTGCCTTGAAATCAAAATCTTTTATTCCAAATCGTTCGAAGGGCGATTCGGATGACTAGTCAAACTTATAAAACGCCAGCAAACAACTTGAAGATTATACGTATTGAAAATAATAGGTATGATTTTGGATAAAAACAAAAATAGACATTTTAATGTCAAAAAAATTCTATTTCACATCATGTTGGTTAAAATTGTATAATCAGAGAATTTCCTCTAAATACCCTCCACGTGTCATCCCCAAAGATGACATAGGCCCTGAGGGAAATTATTTTCTTCAGGGCCTCCTGTATGGAGCTAATGTAAATAATTTTAAAAAATGACGCAAAAATAGCACAGGACATGGACGCCTGGATGAGCATTGTCGGAGCTATGAGTCCCCGACCCGATGCGGACAATGAAAGATGCCGATGATTTGAGATGTGCCTATATACCATTGTTACAGGGTCTCGCAAATAATAAATGTTTGGTCTGTTTGTAGACTCATCGCTGCCGGGGCCGGACCCAACATCGACCTCATAGTCGGCGGACACACACACACTCTGCTTTACCCCAAGGGGGAGACGCCTCCCAATGGTGTGGCCTTAGACGACTATCCCATTGCGGTGAACCAGTCGTCTGGCACTACTGTAAGTTTCCATTTTCTACATCCTGCCTAGATCATGTCAAAGGGACCTACGGTTAAATGCAAGGGCGGATCCAGGATTTTTTTCTGGGGGGGGCACAATGGGCGGACGGGCAAAAAATTCAACAATTACTGTTAGGATTTTTTCTGGGGCGGGGGGGGGGGCATAAGGGGCGGACGGACAAAAAAAAACAATTACTGTTAGGATTATTTTCTGGGAGGGCACAAGGGGCGGACGGGCAAAACATCAACAATTACTGTTCGAAATAAACTTGAAGTATCATACTTCAAGTTTATTTCTACATGTTCAAGTATGTATAGGTAGGTTTATGATAGTGTCAAAACAATAGAAAAATTAAATGTTTAATATAGACAGTTTTTGCTTTTAAGTATGTACTGTGATGGAATCTCCACAGTACATACTTAAAAGCAAAAACTGTCTATATTAAACATTTAATTTTTCTATTGTTTTGACACCATCATAAACCAACCTATACATACTTGAACATGTAGAAATAAACTTGAAGTATGATACTTCAAGTTTCCCCCCCCCCCCCCCCCCTAAATCCGCCCTTGGCACGGTGGCACGTGCCCCCCTCCCTAAATCCGCCCTTGGTTAAATGTTTATACATTAAGTACCTGCGCTAAGTAATTAAATTTTATCCATCTCGAGTTTGTGCTATTGCTGGGAAAACTAAAATGCGAAGACAAAAGTCCCGCAATATTCATTTCTTTACCAAAATCTGAAATTAAAAAAAAAATCTTTTTAACCATAAAATGTCAATTCCCTCTGTTCTACAAAATTGGAAAAATATTTCGGTAGGTACTCATATGTAAATAGAAGTAATCAAATTAATCTTTAACGTTTTTAGGTTTTGATAGTCCAAGCATCAGCGTACACAAAATACCTTGGATTTCTTGAAATCTTCTTCGATTCAAATGGAAAAGTCAACAACTGGAACGGAAGACCCATTTATCTCGATGCCTCCATCGAGCAAGGTATAAAATAATGCTAATAAAGCATGCTAATTATTTTTTATAAAACGATATAAGATGTTCGTTCAGTTCTGAACATGGAAGAAACAAATTCATAAGCCTGAGCTATCAATCCATGTTTATAGGGAGTTTTACATCTTCTAAAACTTGTTGAATTTTATTATTTTATCATTAACATTTGTTTTGTACTCTCATAGAAAATATGGCGTATCTTTATAAGTAAATCTATTTTAGATCAAGAAATTGTGAAACTGATGGAACCATACAAGACACAAGTTGACGCTTTGGGGAAAAGGGTTTTGGGGACCACCAACGTTCAGCTGGACAAAGGCCAATGCTACTCAGGCGAGTGCAACATTGGGAACTTCATCACTGATGCATTTGTCAATCATGTAAGTTTACATCTTTATTACCGATAAAAAAATCATAATTTTAAGAAAATTAATTTATTAGTTTTTAGTTCTTTTAATCGTTTTTCAAGCACAGCAGTAATGGGGTCAAGAATCTGAGTAGAAAAGCACAATGACAAATTATTAATGCTACTATTTTTGATGCCAATAATAAAGTCGTTTGCTTGGTTTTTATAAGTTTTATTATCGATTGGATTTCTAGTTATTTTGTTATCAGCTGTAGAAATAATTACCGAGTTTAAAGATTACTTGAAAATTGTTTGGGGAATACCTTAACTTTAATAATAATAATAATAATATTTGGCTAATTTATATAGCGCCGTTTTCGCGAAAAATCACCACAAGGGCTGTTGCGGCGGGTAGCAAATGATCCCTCTCAAGATCGAGGGATCAAATGCTGCGTTTTGTGGACTGTAAAATTGCGGTTCTTATTTACCTATTTTATTATATTTTCATCGCACTTACCCAGACTGCTTCCCTCTTCGTTCAGTGTTCACTGGAAAGGTAGGTATGTTAGTTTGGGAGAGATGGGAGAGATGGAAGGGAATGGCGATTGGGAATGAACGTTTGATCGCGAAATAATAAGCGAGAATGGATGACGCGTGGCGATGGTACTTGCGAATAGCTGCGAGATTTAAAGTTCACTTTGCGGTTTGATTACTAAAAACTGTAAAGGCGGTGCGGTTTTAGGACTTCTGTCCTGTGCGGCGAGGTAAATTCAACTGAGGCAGAGGGCACCAAATAGGTAGTTTCAAAAGGCAACATGTAACAATAAAGGCGTGAACATGCCCCCCCGCCTTGACCAAGTGGTCAAAAGAAAAAGACAAATACAAAAAAAGGAGAAACGCGATGCGATAGGATTCAATGAACAATTGACGTTTGAAAATAAAACAAATTGATCATAAGCATCCAAAAATATAAAGAAATAAAATAACAACAATGGAAGGCAAAGACCCCAATGGTCGCCAAGCAAAACAAAAAAAACAAAAAAAAGAATTGGAGTAGGTATCTCTATTTTAGATATATACCTGAACTAATACTAATTTTATTCTACCGGTAGCGGACACAGTTTCACTACCGGTCGAACCAACGAGCCAGTTTGAGTCTTAATAGTAGCCACTCTAACTATCCCATCCTTACCGGGATGAACATGAACAATTCGTCCTAATACCCACTTCATAGGTGGAAGACGATCTTCCTTTATTAGCACTAATTGGCCCAACTTAATGTTTGGATTAATTTTGCACCACTTTGCTCGTTGTTGAAGCGTATTTAAGTATTCTGAATGCCAACGTTTCCAGAAATGTTGCGACATCTTTTGGAGATGTTGCCACCTACTTAATCGATTAGACGCGGTGTCAATAAAGTCATATTCAGGCAACCCCAATAGGAATCCACCGATTAAGAAATGGCCTGGGGTAAGTCCATTTAAATCCTCGGGGTCTGAGCTTAATGAACACAAAGGGCGGGAGTTGAGAATGGCTTCAATTCTGGTAAGAACTGTCGCAAATTCTTCGTAAGTTAGAACGGTCTCACCTATTACCCGCTTCAAATGGTACTTCACAGATTTAATCCCTGCTTCGAAAAGGCCTCCAAAATGAGGACTAGCTGGAGGGTTAAACGACCAAATAATGCCACTTTGAGTTAGATGATCAGATATAACATCACGCTGTGATGCCAAGAATTTATTTATGTCGAGTAGGTACCGATTTGTACCTACGAAGTTGGTACCGTTGTCGCTTATAATTTCTGAGCATAAACCTCGACGATCCGTAAATCGGCTAAGGGTTGCGATAAAGGCTTCGGAAGATAAATCAGACACGATTTCCAAATGAACTGCCTTTGTCGCCATAATCTATAATTAAATAAGCTAAATGACAGCTTTTCGGTAATAAGATGGGAAATTTGTTTTCGTATGACAGATCCGAGTACTTGAGTCGACCGCCCACCCTGATAATACCGTGGCTATCGAGAAACGGTTTCAAGTTTAGAATATGCGTTGAACATGGAACGTTATTTCGCATGTTACGTATATCGACAGAGAAATATGTTTCCTGTTCGATGCGTATGATTTTCAAAAGCGAGTCATTTAACTCACGCGAGCTAAGATAAGTTGAGTTTGTATTATCCGTACCAGGAAGTTTACGACAATTATTAACGAAACGCATTATCCATGCGACTACGCGTTGCAATTTATTAAACGAAGAATATTTGCTAATAATTGAATTAGGTACAATTTGAGATGATACAAGCGCTTCAAGGTTGCGAGTTTTGATTTCTGGTGGATCAGCTACGCGAGAACACATGCCAAAAGTAATTGGCGGTTCATACTGATTGGTTTTCAATTCCGGTAACTGTTCCGAATTTGCGTGCTTAAATGGCGCAATAGGCCACTCAGAATACGGCTGGCAAAGCCATTTTGGACCATTCCACCAAATATCATTTGCCATCAATTGTGATGGTAGCATACCTCTCGACAGACAGTCGCTAGGGTTCTCAGCACCTGCGACATGATAAAAATGACTACTGTGCAAATTTTCGTGTATTTTTGCTACACGATTGGCAACAAAGGTTTGCCAGCGGTGAGGTGATGAATGAATCCAACTTAAAGTTACAGTCGAATCAGAAAAGGCAAATATTGAATGAACAATAAACCTCGCGGAGTAATTATCAATTACCCTTTTCAACAGTTGCGATAACAATAATGCTGCGCATAATTCAAAGCGTGCTAAGGAGACGACCTTTAACGGTGCTACCCTTGATTTGGCGCAAACTAATTGAATCTCAATTCGGTTATCAGGAGTGGTCACCTGAGCGTATATCACTGCTCCGTATGCCTTTTCGCTCGCATCCGCAAACCCAACGAGTTTTAACGTGCATCCTTCAGCGACTCCTACATGACGTGGAATCCGAATTGACGATATCGACGGCAATTCTGCGTTGAACTGCTGCCACTGGCGTGATATACTCGTGGGTGGGGTTTCGTCCCAATCGATTTTTAAAATCCACAGCTCCTTTATCAGAAGCTTGGCTTGTACAATTATAGGCGCCACCAGACCCATCACGTCAAAGAGTCTAGCGACAGATGATAAAATATTGCGTTTTGTACAAGTTCGATTGTCTGGAGTGACTTCAAATGCGAAAATGTCATCCGAAGGATGCCAGCGTAGGCCAAGGATTTTTAGCGATGCATCACTATCGAAAGTTACACTTTGCGACAAGCGAAGTTCCAATGGAATGTTTTCTAATACTTTGCTGGAATTGGATGCCCACTTAGTGAGTTGGAATCCTCCTGACTGGAAGAGCTCAATCAACTCTCCAGCCGCGCGGATAGCTTCTTGCTCATTTAAAGCAGAGCTAGCGATGTCGTCTACATAAACGTCACGATTGATAATATCCCTTGCCATAGGGAAGCGAGCGCCTTCATCTAACGTTAACTGTTTGATTGCTCGAAGGGCTAAGAACGGGCTGCACTTAAGGCCAAATGCCACGCGATTGTATTGATAAGCCTGAAGCGGCTTTTGCGGATCGAATCTATATAAAATTCGTTGATAACGACGATCTTCTTTGCGAACATTTATACATAAATACATTTGACGAACGTCGGCGGAAATTGCGATAGGAAAAAGGCGTAAATTCAGAAGAATGCAAAATAAATCATTTTGTAGGCTTGGTCCCGTGTGTAAAATGTCATTTAAAGATAAATCATTTTTTGTTTTTGCGCTTGCGTCAAGAACCACTCTCACTTTCGTGGTCATTTTATCCTCACGCCTAACTGCGTGATGCGGAATGTAGTACGCGTTTTCTGATGGTAAAGCTTCTACCTGGGATAGATAACCTTTGTGAATATGTTCTCTGATCACTTCATCATAGAGCGGTTTTAATTCTGGCAGATGCTTAAATTTTCTCTCTAGTGCATAAAACCGATTTTGCGCAGCTTGCAAAGAATCACCTAAGTCACACGGGTTGCCTTTGAATGGCAAAGCCACTTCATAAGAACCGTCCTCAAGGCGAGTTGTGGTGCTTTTAAAAATGTTCTCAGTTTCCTTTTCTTCAAGGCTGTGAACCGGTTCCGAACCGATATCTTCGATTTCCCAGAATTTTTTAATTAAATTCTCAATTTCGTGCGTAGCGCAGAAAGTTAAAGTGGTGTTTGATTGAGAATTTACTGGAGCGTCACCCATGAAAACATAGCCTAATGTGGTTTGAATTGCGACTGGAAAACCGGGGGTGATTACCTTATTTGGTAACAACAGTTGAGAGAACAGACTAACGCCAATTAGCAAATCAATTGGACCAGGCATTGCCCAGGTGTCGTCTGCCAGCGGAATATTTATGAACTTATATGACGTCAAGTCCACTTTGCAAGTAGGTAAATTAGCGGTAATTTTATCTAAAACTAGAGCGGTTATGGAGTATTTGAAATAGGGATCAATCCTAGATTGAATTGTCAATGTGACACTTCCTTTTATTGATTGCGTTTTGCCACCTAAGCCCTGGACTGCGAGGCGCGTTCCTGGTCTAACCGCCAGGCCTAATTGTTCACAACAATGTGATGTTATGTAATGCTTTTGTGAGCCTGGGTCTAAAAGACAGCGAACGGTATTCTCTTCACCGTTTCGATCAACAGTGTGAACCTTGGCTGTAGCAAGTACTTCAGTAGTTACACCTTGTCGAGTGGTTGCTGACATGGTACATACCGAGGGTTCTGACTCGTTAGGTTGAGTTTCTACTTTGGATGTGTTGGTGTTCGCGTGACTGGATTTCTCAAAATGAAGGAGCGTATGGTGCTTGCCATGGCACTTATGACAAGTGCCTTTTGATTTACATCTTGTAGACGTGTGTTGCGGGCTTAAACAATTAAAACACAAAGATTTTTCCTTTACGAAGGAAAACCTTTCCTTTGGTGATAATTTCAAAAATTGTGTACAAGTGTACAGTTGCGTATGGCTCTCATTTTGACAATAAAAGCATTCGATTGCGTACTTATGTACGTATGATTTGTGCGGGGTTGAGTTGTGCGTGCAGTTCCACCGGAACTAGTTGTATTTATATTAGCGGTGTTAGGTCCACGAGTTGTTGATGTTCGTTGCAGAATTTTGACCTGATCTTGTACAAACGATACCAATTGCTTGCAGGTGGGAATTTCAATTTCTCGAACTGAGAGCTCAAATGCTTGAGCAGTTTGCGACTCTAATTTTTGTAAAGCGAATTGCAGTAATATAAAATCCGAAAGATCCTCTATTCCTAATTGTTTTAGCGCGGCGATGGATGCTGAATATTTTTCTATAAAAGCTGTCAAACTATTTGCGTTGTGTGTTACGGTTTTGGAATGAAATATATTATTCAGGTAGTGCGTGGCAAGTGATCGCTTATCTTGATATTTATTAACTAGCGTATCCCAGATTATTTTGTACGTGTCTCCAGTTGGCACTAAACCTGACGTAACATTTTTCGCGGTTCCAGTTAATTTTCCAATCAAATATTGAACGCGTTGGGAATCAGATAATTGTTGATTTAAATGAACATTTGTTTTAAACATCTCATAGAACAGATTCCAATTTTCGGCGCGACCGTCAAAGGTGGGTAGCTCGATACAAGGTAGCTTAATAGAATTATTATTATTAGCAGCACATGCACTTGTAGACGCTTTCGGCTCTGTAGCTAAATTTGTTTTTAAATTGTTTCTTGTGCGTAGAATACGTGTGTATAATTCTTCAAATTGTTCCCAACTCGAATAATCTGGTTCAGAATTTGGGTTTAACGTAACCGTATTCTCGTTAATTTGATCAATAATTAATTCAAATGTATTTTTAATTTCCGTTATACTCTCAGATTCTGACATAAAAAATTCAAATGAACGCGATGCTTCGAAACTGGCTGGCAAGTTTTTTTCAAGCACAGCTATATTTTTAACCCTTTTTAGAATAATTTCGCTTTTACCTTTTAGTAAAACTAATTGTCTTTTTAATTGGTCCTCCATTTTTAGAAATATCTGTAAACTAAAGTTTTAATTATTTAGAAAATAATGTGCAACAGTGCGGTTTTTGCCTTACTGAGTTGGTGTACTGAACGGTGATACAACACAGTGGACAAGTTATTTACGAAATAATTAATTATATTGTAAATATCTTAATGACTCATAAATACGCGATGTTCATAAGTAAATACGTACGTTGGTATCTATGTAGATATTTGTGACTATTCCAGTGAGCAAGTAGTTACCAGTTAGCAATAGTACCTAGTTAACTATACCACAATAAATCGAAAAGATAAATAATAATGGTAAGTTTATGCGATATGCGGCGTATAAATTTTCGACAACAATACTTGACAAGAATAAAATAATGACCCAAAATATCAAATGAATAACTTGTAGATATTGTGATAATTTTGGATAGCGGGTAGAAACTATAAGTTCAAATGGCAGGTAGGTGTGACAATATGACACTGACAATCTCAAATTGCGGGGAGGTATTGTAATAATGATTTCAAACGAATATTGCTCATTGAATCCTTCCGTAAATATAATAAAATAAATACATCGATGTTATGCGGCTCGAATGGCCAAATGTTGCGGCGGGTAGCAAATGATCCCTCTCAAGATCGAGGGATCAAATGCTGCGTTTTGTGGACTGTAAAATTGCGGTTCTTATTTACCTATTTTATTATATTTTCATCGCACTTACCCAGACTGCTTCCCTCTTCGTTCAGTGTTCACTGGAAAGGTAGGTATGTTAGTTTGGGAGAGATGGGAGAGATGGAAGGGAATGGCGATTGGGAATGAACGTTTGATCGCGAAATAATAAGCGAGAATGGATGACGCGTGGCGATGGTACTTGCGAATAGCTGCGAGATTTAAAGTTCACTTTGCGGTTTGATTACTAAAAACTGTAAAGGCGGTGCGGTTTTAGGACTTCTGTCCTGTGCGGCGAGGTAAATTCAACTGAGGCAGAGGGCACCAAATAGGTAGTTTCAAAAGGCAACATGTAACAATAAAGGCGTGAACAAGGGCGCTGTACAAATAAATACATAAAATAATAAAATTACTGGCTTACAACTAAGATTTACAATTATTACTAGTGACTTACATCTAAGACTTATAGCTAGTGGCTTATGACTAAGACATATAAACGCTAACCTAAACTGAACTCAATGACATACATGTTTACAATCATGACTTAAAGTTAGAGATTTACAACTAACATATAAGTATTTACATTTAAAAATACTTCTACACAACTTATACATGTTATACTTTCGCCAGAATCATCCACAGCGCCAGAAGAAGAAGAAAGTTTTTACATAATATTACTTTTTAAGGACATGGACGCAAAAATTATCGGATTTACGAAAACGTATGGATATCTTAAATAAATTATTGAAATTAATCGCCAATCTTTACCGTATTAAGATGATTCACCGCACAACATTAAACAGATTGAGGTGTTAGATTATCACTGACAGTCTATTGGTAGGTAGATCAATAGAATTTTGACTTTTTCATGAGTAGTTGTAGGGAATATCAAATAAAATAGTATATATTCGTGGATATAAACAATTATTAGAGTATAAATAAACAGAAATAAAAAAAATAAAAATAAAATTACGAAGTTTAAATCAAGTTAAATCAAATGAGGAATTTATGGAAATGAGTATTTGAAAAAGTGAGTTTTTAGTTTGGATCTAAATTCCGCTGTGTTGGTTATGCATCGCAATTCCATGGGAAGTTTATTCCAAGCCTCAGGGCCGGATACTCCAAATGCACGATCACCAAAATTAGTGTTCGGATTTCGCTTGGGTTCTTTCAACCTTCGGATACTCCAAATGCACGATCACCAAAATTAGTGTTCGGATTTCGCTTATGTTCTTTCAACCTTCCAATTGCAGACGATGTCGCTGATCTAAGAGATGACTGCCTTGGACCTATATTTTCTGGAATGCATAGTTCAGAGATATAGGGTGGAGCCATTTCATTGATAGCTTTAAACACCATCCAGCATAACTTATACTGGATCCTTTCAGGGCACTTCAACCAGTGAAGATTTCGGAGGTGTTCCGAAATGTGCGAAAACTTGGGTACCCCAGTGATTAGTCGTGCTGCGGCATTGAACACTGATTGTAATTTATCAGTTTGACACTTAGGAAGACTTGCATAGATACCATTGCAGTAATCAAGACGTGATACAATATATGAATTCACAAGAAGCTTAGTTGCTTCTGTTGAAAGGTTCCTACGAACTGATTTAAGTTGTCTTAAGTAGAAGAACCCTGTGCTAACGGTCCTATTCACCTGACTTTTCAATGAAAGGTCTGAATCTAGATAAACTCCCAGAAGTTTGACAGTTGTTTTCGCAATTACGTCATTGCCGGAAATAGCAATTGGTGAGTTGTCTATTAGATGTTGACGTCTATTTGTGGCTGCCCACATAAATTCGGTCTTTGATGGATTGAGCTTCAGTTTGTTTGAGGACATCCAGAGACTAATTGCTTCTAGACACTCAACTGTGCGAATTTTAAGGCCGGTGATCTCATTTGGTGTGCAGTAAAAGTAGACTTGCTGATCGTCGGCATAACAGTGAGAAAGGAGACCAAATGACTCGATAATTCTTGCGACATCATTTGTGAAGAGGATGAAGAGAAGTGGACCCAAAACGGATCCCTGGGGTACCCCTGAAGAGAGTTTTCTGAAGTTAGATTGTTTATTTCCCACCTTCACTGCTTGTGAGCGATTCGTTAGATAGGATTGTAGCCAATTTTTTACGTTAGAATGCAAACCAAATGTTTAAGTACATAATATGAATTATTAACAGCCCATTTTATTGTTGTCATGTCTTTCATCTATTAAAATGTTACTATATCTATAACTAGCAAGTTCCCGTCACTGAATAAAGAAATTGTTTCTCTCTGCGTGTTAGAAGTGTGTCGTTCCGGCCGGAACAAATCCGATGATTCCGAGTCCGAGTGCGTTTGATTCGCTCCGAGTCCGAAAAATGTAATGAATCGATTCCGGAGTCACTCGCACACGGGCGAGGTTGAGGCGGAAGGAGGTGTGCGGCGCGGGCCGGGCGGCCACGGCGTTGATAGTGATAGTGATAGTACAAGAATCATTTACGGGAGGAGGTGCGCGGCGCGGGCCGGGCGGGGTTTTGTCACCCTCTTACTTGGGAACGAGTGACAGAGTGAGAATACAGGACTCATTCACGGGATGAGGTGTGCGGCGCGAGCGGGGCGGCGTTGTATTACTCTAAGTGCATGAAAACATTTTTCGAAAAGAAAAAGCATTATCTCTTAGTCAAAAGATAGCAAGGAGCATTGCTTTTTACCTTTGTCGGTCATCACGGAGCAAATTTGCCTTCCCGCAATTTCGCGCCGGTGATACTCTGGTGAATTACTAGTTTTATGAAGAACGTAAAATATCTAACTAACTAACTAACCATCACGCCGTTTCCCGCAGGGGTAGGCAGAGAGGAATGACCGCCAAACAACTCGATCTTGGCACACACTCCTTGCCTCATTTCCATTCATACATCGTCTCAAACATACTCTTCTTTTATTCTGACTTTTGACATGGCCTGACTCAAGTATCTGATTCACTTGATCTTGCCATGTCTTCCCCGGGCGTCCCCAACTTCTTCCACCATTCACATTTTGCCATATATTTCTTACACTACATTCTTCGTTCATTCGCTCTACTTGCCCAAACCATCTGAGGGCCCCTTCTTAATTTTCCTCATTATGCTTACATCAGCCTTACATTCTTTACGGATCTCCACATTTCTCTCACGATCATACATAGTTTCACCACATATACGCCTCAGGGATCTCATTTCAACAGCATTCAGTTTACTTTCATCCTTCCTCTGCTAGTTCCATGACTCACTGCTATACAAGGACTCCATTGTTCGTAAGTTTCAAATTTAACGTAAATATCTTACACGGTTCTCATAAAGCCGACAAAGATATCAATCATCTCAAACACATTATTATTAACTATATAAAGATAAGACTTCTCACTCGCAATAAACAATAACATGTTAATGTACACACGCCCGGCTACAAAAACACGATTCCCCAACTCCGTAACGTTCCACGATTCCACCGAGTACGGCGAGTCCAGCTGAATCAACTCTCGGCATTGAATCAGCAGGAATCAAATTGAGTTTGGTTCCGGCCGATTCAACGACTCCGGCGGAGCGCCACAATGAGTTTGGTTCGGCGAGTCCGGCGGAATCAACTCTCGGCATTGAATCAGCAGGAGCCAAACTGAGTTTGGTTCCGGCCGATTCAACGACTCCGGCGGAGCGCCACAATGAGTTTGTTCGGCGAGTCCGGTGGAATCGCCGAAATCAAAGGAGCGAGTCCAGTGAATCGAGTCCACTCAGTCGAATACGGGTCCGGAATTGATTCCGTAAAATGATTGAATCGACCCACTTCTACTGCGTGTCCTTTTCCATTCGTCTCCAGTAGAAATAACTTTTATATTTATTTTAGTGTATTAATGTTACTACACTCTTTTTGGTTAATACACGGAAAAGTGGGACATATTTTTTTTAACTATGTAGGTGCCGTTCAATTAAATAATAAAGATAAACTATTTTAGAACCCAGAAATGGAAAATAATGTATTTTAATCAATGACTATATAACATAACTATATAACATACCTACATATAAATGGGTGGTATGAATCTCAAAGTGGTAAGCCTAAAACAAGGCAATTGCATTGTACTCGATTTAAGTAGTTTTAGTACTAAACTTCCACTTTTGAATTAAGCAATTACTGAAAACGTGCGTGTGTTTTACTTGCCACATTTTATCTTGAGTTTGTGAGACAATGGCTAGTCTATATATTTTACGTAACGTCATAGATTTCAATAGTTATTTAATTCAACCAGATATTTTAATATTAATATGCTAAAACATGTCATGAATATACATTACATTCTTTTCCTCATCTGAGTTCTGAAATAGTTGTTTCTCATTGTTATCTAACTTACTAATGTGTTTTTTTTTTGTAATAAATGTGTCTATAAACATTGTCCCATTTTTCTGAATATTTACCCTTTCTTTTACCAGAAGGTTGACGAAACGATCTCAATAATTTGACATAAAATCTTTTTTTTTCAATTCCAGCTCATTAAGGGTGCCGAACCAGGTTATTGGGCGTACGCAGCTGCCTGCATCATCGGCCAAGGGGGGATCAGGACTAATATTGAGATTGGAAGTGAGTCTTTTGAATATACACAAGTACTGTTAAATAAATGGCACTGTTATAACAGCAATTACTTTTATTATTCCAATCAATTCCAACATAATAATATTACAGGAGGACGCCTTGGTCACATCTGTGGTTCGTTGAGAGTTCAAAATTAAAATTCAAAAGGAAAATTTGATTCCGTATCAAAAAAAGGAAAAGTTTCTAAATGAAAAAGCAGGAAGTTACTACTCAATGCCCGATTGAAAGTCAAAGTGACAATAGAGACATCTATTGACAATCTGTTTCATTTTTATTGAGTGAATTTTCGATATCATAGCTTCAAACCTGTTTTACCACGTCATGGACCTATTAAACCCTTTTTCTTTTATGTTTGTGTTTTACCATAATTATTTGTAGGTACATAGCTGGTGACTTTAATATTGATATGAAAGTAAAGAATACCTGATATGTTTTACATAGCTGGTGACTTTAATATTGATATGAAAGTAAAGAATACCTACAGTAATAGACTCCAAAGTTTAGTGAATGATCTAGGAATGAAACAACTTGTGACAAAACCAACGAGAATATCAAACGCATCAGCAACCATTATTGATTTGGTTATATCAAATCATTTTTACTTGAACATAAAGGTTGTGGATACACCAAAAATATCAGACCACGAAAACATAATAACACTACTTGAAACGAGTGTAATAAAAAATGAGTCAAGGGAAATTATGTATAGAGATAAAAGGAACTATGATCACTTTAAATTCTGTGAAACTTTAAAAAATGGTATCTCACAAATTACTGAGTCTAATTCGTTAAATGACAAAGCAGAAAATTTCGTCAAAATTTTGACGACCGCAATCGATAAAAATATGCCGATAAGAAGGGTTAAGTTTAAAAATACTAACAGATGGTATTCGATACCGTTACATAACCTTAAAAAACAGAGAGATAATGCATATAAAGCGGCAAAATTGGAACCATCCAATGAAAAATGGAATGCATATAAAAAAATTCGCAATTTTTATTCAAAACAAATTAAAAAACATAAGTGCGATTACTATAAACAAAAATTAGAAACACAACAGAATGAGCCAAGAAAACTTTGGATAACACTAAAAGAAATCATAAAGGGCAAACAAAAAGAAGTTGTAAAATCGATTGATTTCCCAGATGGAAATGAAGAAGAAATTGAGAATATAGCGACCAAATTTAACAAGCACTTTATATCGAGCATAGATCTTATAAGCGAAAGTATTCCAGAATGTCCTGTTAACAACCTAGACATAGACAGGCCTGTATGCACCGATGAAGAATTTAAGTTTAAAAATATAGATTTACCATACTTAAAAAGAGTCTTAAGTAACATGAAATCGAAAGAATCTCCAGACGGTATAACAATAAATATAATCAAAGACTCCATTAATGTT
This sequence comes from Limnephilus rhombicus, assembly GCA_929108145.2. NCBI lineage: Eukaryota > Metazoa > Arthropoda > Insecta > Trichoptera > Limnephilidae > Limnephilus > Limnephilus rhombicus. The sequence goes on along the minus strand of OV815291.1, from coordinate 46,282,054 downwards.
ATTGGCGAATCGATGGTCCAAATTATCAATGAATCTCTGAATAGTGGAGTGTTTCCCAAAACTTGGAAGACATCTGTAATAACTCCTATTCCGAAAATCGATAACCCAAAAAAATTTGACGAATTCCGACCGATAAATTGCTTACCCAAATATGAACAAATACTTGAATACATTGTAAAGGAGCAATTTACTGATTATATTGAGACAAAGCAGATATTAGTTCGACAACAATCAGGTTTTAGAAATAAATTTTCCTGTGAAACCGCTATTAACTATGTAATACAAGATTGGAAAAATTATAGAGATAAAAACAGTAAAATTATTGCAGTATTTTTAGACTTAAAAAGGGCATTTGAAACAATCGATAGAGACAGATTAATAAAAAAATTAAGAAATATTGGAATTAACGGTAAAGAAATTAATTGGTTTGTTGATTATCTATCAGAAAGAACGCAAGTAACAAAATATGGTGGAATAACATCGGATCCACGTCATACTAGCAAAGGCGTTCCACAGGGATCTGTCCTAGGTCCATTGTTATTCATTATATATATAAATGATATTGTTAAAGTTTTAAAGCATTGTGCCATTAAATTATTTGCTGATGATACATTGTTATATATAGCCAGAAAAAATTTACAGGATGCCATTGAAGAGATACAAAATGACTTAAATAATGTAACGCTTTGGTTAAACATAAACAAACTAAAACTGAATGTTATGAAAACTAAATTTTTGATTATTGATAGTCAAGGTGGAACTGAACATGCAATACTAACCATTGATAACATAAATATAGAAAGGGTTAACAATATTAAATATCTGGGTGTAATATTAGATGATAAATTAAAATTCGACAAACACTTCGATTACATATCTAAGAAAATTGCTAAAAAAGTTGGCTTCTTAAAAAGGATTAGGAATAACTTGGATCTCAAGACAACGCACCTTGTATATAATTCTATTGTAACTCATCATTTAAATTATTGTTCTAGTGTTCTATTCTTATGTAACGAGACCCAAAATAATAAACTACAGGTTATACAAAATAGGGGAATGAGGATGATTCTGAAATGTAATATCTTTAATAGAGTTAAAACTATGTTACAAAACTTAAATATGATGACAACTAAACAACATATAATATATAATACGTTAACAATGATGTACAAGCTTAAAAATAACATGCTCACTAAATATCTGCAAACTAATATTATGTACCATGAAAATATTCACAATTATCCTACGAGGAGTTGCCGAGACTTCAGGCTTCCCAAAACTAAACTGACGTGTACACAAAACAGCGTTTTTTATAAAGGTCAAAAACTTTATAATAACCTACCAAATTCCATAAAGGAAGCCTCAAGTCTTAGCACTTTTCGTAAAACATGTGCTACATACATTAAGAAAAATTTATGAATTGTATTTATTTGTATTAACTGTATGTCTTAAACCCTATTGTTTGTATTTCTAACTGGAGTAACTGTATTTCTTTTTAAAACTGTATTCTTTCCGTTATAATTTTATGACTATATTTATTTTATTATGTATTTTATATGTTTTTTTAATACTAGATGTATGAAAAAATTTGCTTACATCTAAATAAAGTTACAAAAACAAACAAAAGATCTTTTAAAATTAAACATGTACCTACTTAGGTACCTGTTATTTGTGGTAGTGATTTAATTTCGACTAAAATGAGAAATCTCACATTAGGACTTGTTTGTTTCAGCAATAACCTATGAAGACCTTGTGATCGCTCAACCGTTCAGCAACATCCTGCAGACTTTTGACATTAAGGGAAAATACATCCTGGAGGCCCTGGAACACGGCACGAGTGACTCGCTCAGTAAGGACTTGTTCATGGGACAGTACATGGTCCAAGTCTCAGGTACCTACCATGCAATACAATTAATATTATTGACAAAACCATTGTGATTACAGCCAGCTTGTGAGAACATACGAGGATGGGAGGACATTGAAGGTCGATAACTCCTAAAACTCCCATATATTTATTTTTTCTTCAATAATAAACAACTGACATATTACATCCAACATTCCAAAACTGCAGTCAAATTATGAAGCTTCAGAATATCTTCTAAAGTGGACTGTAAACACATAACACATAAGGGTCAAAATCAGAGAAGTGAGCATTATGCTTCTGACAAAGTTTTTCTTAATAAAATAACATGATATTACTACAATATTTATTTCAAAATAAAGGTACTGTGCGTAATTACAAGGCACTTAGCATATTTATTTTTCTATAATAATGTTTTACTTGATTTTAAACAAAACAGACCTAAATAGTAATTCCGGGAACGCGTCCTTATTCCATGTTTCATAGTTCAGACAAGTCAAAAATGTTTACAATTACGAATTTAAAATGTCAAATTTTAATATTAGCTTTAAAAATTATCGAATAAAGAATTTATGTATTAATTAAATTCATATCAGTTTAATTTCTTCAAATTTTTGCTATCCAAATGCTGTCTGACATTTATTAAATCATTCCGTGAACGAGGTGGATATTGGTCGATGTAATTAAAACAACACATACTAGGGTGGCATTAGGGAGCAACAGTGTGAAGTTCACTAGTAAAAGCAAGCGGTGTGTGTCGTGTTTACGGGAAAAAATAATTGATTTTGTCGGTAGGTCCCTTTTAATTTGATATCTGTGAAGCGTACTTTAATTCCCTGTCATAACGGGAACGCTGTTTGGTGATTAGTTTTTCGAAAATTCTCTTACTTTTTACTAAATTCTTATAAATATTACAGCTCACTTGTTCATAATCTCTAAAACCAATATCTAACATGGCGGCGTCAAGCGTGACATGTAAATATTTATCGAATAATCATTTCAGGAACGGTCATTTCGGGAAAGTTCTCTTATATGACGGGCGTTCACGAAATGACAATCTGTGAACAAAATGATACTCCAATACTTTTAAAAAGCATAACCATGCAAAATTTTGGTTTTTAGCATCCTTTTAGTACAAGTAACATGGAAAACGATGAAAATGAAGAGAAAAGGAATTAAAAAAAACGATTAAAGCAGGACAGTATAGCTTATAAAAGGCATCGTGAAAAGGCTAATGCAAGGAAGTGCAAGTTTTTGAATAAAATGACACCTGAACAAAAACAGATGAAGAGACTGAAAGATTGGGAATGTTACCTAAGAAAGAAAGCTGAAAATAAAGTAAAGACTGTAAGTGATATGACTGAAAGAGAGAAGAGGAAACAGATAAATTTGTGAAGAATAAATTCTCAAAAGTATAGACAGAAAAAAAAAGGTGATGGCAAATATTTTAGCTAACCGCCCCCCAGATTCTGAAAATGAGATGGAAAACGACATTCGAATGAGGAGGAAGAAATCAGGAAAAATTAAAAAAGATAAAGCGCAGGCTTACATAACCGTTAAAAAACAGAAACATAATATACAAATTAATGAAATTTTACTTGATTAATTTGTTTTACTTCACAATTTCATTTAAAATAATGTATAGTATATTTGCGGCACGTTCCAGAGTGGAAGCTACTCTCTCAGTCTCGCCCTGTTGTAAGACCAAGATTCAGAATTGAAACATTGCTTGAAATGGCTTTAGCCGTGTTTGGTGACCAGATCTGAATAGCCAGGTACTTTCCCACCTTCCTCTTCCCTATCTTCTTCCCCTCCCCACTACCTTCAGCCTCACAACATACCCCAATTGGGGATGCCATAATCTCACTGGCTCCAGACGGGAGCAGTTGGGACTCTTGTGCGGTATTCATGTAAAAAAAAAACAAAAACAAAAAATGTAAAGAACAATAGATCTGTTGCGAAAAAAAGTAGAGAGAAGCAGAAGTCGTGAAGAAAAAGAGTGCTTCTACGCCTACTCGCAAAGTTGATGAATTGACAAAAGGATGTTGTGTTGATCCGAAAGTCGTCGTCGTCGTTGATCGTCTATTATTTGGAAAGGTTTTGACAACCCAACTAAAAAACACTAATGAAAAATTACGGAAAAATTCTAAACAGCGAGAGGCTTTTCAAAAATGCGTCAGTGGCAACCGTAGATATATACTATCTAGGGAACTTCGCCGTCATTTTGGGAACATCCCCATCATTTTCGGGAACATCATAAAAACGGCAAATAAATCACTAATAAGTAATTTTACAGTTAAATCTTGCATATACCTACAAGATGAAATGACCTTTAAACTCTTGTATTTATAATATTAATACACCACCTAGTGCAAGAATGGATATAATAAATTGAAAATTTGGAGCAGAATTTACACCAATTGAAAATTTATGGAGAGTAATTTGAAAAATAAATCTTTTGATTATAAAAATATACAAAATAACAACATTTTCCAATTTAGGAACAGGTTTATTACAATTTTTTTTAGGTGATTCTTTAATACGTTGGTTATATAATTATTAAAAATTTATTTAAAAGTGTTCCCGAAATGACTCATGACTCTGCTATTTTTCTTATTAACAGGTAGAATTTCTAAAATATATATTTTTGTGCGTGCCTCTTCACAGGAAAGATTCATGACAAATGACACAACAGACTCCTCTTGTTAGTTTTCTTCAAAAGGAAACTTCATTTCTCAGATATTTCAAAACCTAAAATACTCACCTCTCTGATTTTGACCCATAAACTGTAGACCCACAAAATAAATTTTAACGACAATGATGTTTGTTGATGGAATTGGGTAAAAGTGGTGTAGGATTCAAACGAGGAATGGAAAATCACTTACCTACCACAAGAACTTTAACTAGCTAGATGGAAAGGAAGTTCTGGGAAGGAAAAGGATTTGAGGGGTGGGTTGGGGGTATCTGGGGTCAATGTGTCCAGGAGTGATGGACGAATGAATCTATCCCTTCCACTCTAGTGCAAGGCGATGTGTCGAGAGAGTCTAGTTGGAGAAGTGAAAGGAACTCCCTCAACCGGCTTCTCCCGATCTGACCCGGTATTCATTTGGTGGACAGATGCATCCGCCCCAAGACATGAACAAACCTCACCCCATGAACCCGAGCACCCCTACTAAATGTAGCGAACCGCTTAGGGTGATTTGTGACAAAGATGTTGGTTACCCAATAAATATTACCTGAGGTGGCAGTACCCATACCCGCCTACTTCCCATATAGGAAAGGTAGATAACTGTGGAACAGGACACCCCGGAAGGAACCGAACTTATTTTCAGTTCTCAATCGAACATGACATATTGATATATTTTCAGGTTTGAACGTTGTGTACAATGTGACAAGGCCCATCGGGAACAGAGTTGTGTCAGCAACCATCAGATGTGCCAAGTGCCCCCTCCCAGCCACATACTCCCCCATCGAGCCGGAAACTAAATACCGCTTTGCCGCCCCGGACTTCCTGGGCAATGGAGGAGATGGCTTCAGTGTAAATAAAACTCTTTCACAATACTGAAATTATTAATATCATCAAAAATATGGAAAACACACTATTTCAAAACCATTTTTATTCTAAACGATTTTAATAGAGGAACGCGTTTCTTTTTCTTTGAAAAACTAAACTACTGTCTACATGAGTACTATACCTATGCGTTCTACTGTCAGCGGGAGTTAGCGACTATTAAAATTTTTATTTCATGATCCTAAAATATTTTTAGGCAAGTTAATTTTTTACAAGTTGATTTTTGATAAAGTGCCCCACTTCAATCAGCGTGGTGCTCTATATGTGCGAGGATATTAATTTTAAATAGTATTTATTTGCCGGAATCGTGCACTATTCTTGAAACTATCCGCTGAAACCATACAGTCCTGATGTTGAAACTTTTAAATCCCTTATCAGATTATTTTAGACCAATTTATGACATCAACATTCCTCATGGCTCAGTGAATATAATAGTCCATGCTTAAAAATCGGTGCCCCTCGGCGTCTAAAAAAGGAACTATTCTCCGGCTTATCAAGGCTTGAGCAGCAGATTTCGCCTGGTTGAATTTGAGCAAGGAATGTCGTACAGCAAGGATACAGACTGGTTGATATACCGAACCATAAATAACTTTATCTTTATTGCAGTAATGTGAAAGTTATAATTTGCATATAAAATGAAAGAGAAAACTGTGTAATTTACCAATCTTATTTTTAAAAGCCCCTAAAAGAGCATAATTCAATAAATAAATATTATTATTTTGTTATACAGATGTTTGCGGATAACCGTGAGAATATTAAGAACTGGGGAGTTGACATCGACATCCTGGAGGAGTACATTGCCAAGGAATCTCCCATCAACACGGGTCTTGAAGGGAGAATTACAATTCTAAAATAAACAATAAATTATTTTGCAACGTAGTATAGTATAATATAATATAGTACAATATAAAACAATTGTGAAGGTAAAGGCAAAAAAATCAGGTCCTAAGTAAGGTTCACGTGTAAATATTAAATACGAACAAAAGATTTAGACTATCGTTTTTTGTGTTGTTTTTAAAAACCCTTTCCATCCGAATTCCTACAATGCCTTTTGATGTAGTAAGTACCTGATTATGTTTTCTCCTATTTTTGTTCAGGGTCATAAAACTCCCACAAAATATAATTTATTAATATACAGGGTATTAAGGGACGTACTTACAAGTGATTACTGGCATTATTTGGAATAAAAATGTAAATGAAATTTTGGTCTTCAGTGACATTTTTGATTTTTTTCTCTACAAAAACATTAAAAAAATAGTAGGTGTTGGATAGTTTGGGGCGGGGTGAGAGGTTGGTCGGTCACTCGGCTGAGTGACCAGTGACGACATGTGGAATAATATTTTTTTTGTTTGATTTAAAAAAAAAAACAAGATGTTAAAATAAGTAAGTCAAGTATGTCACCCTGCAATACATTTCAATCATAATACCCATACATTTTACACTTCATCCATCTAATCTACCTTCATATCTTCCCACAATCCCGATCTAATTTTCCTAATTCAAATAATACGTAAAATCTTTTCAACAATCTGAATTATGTAATCGAATTCCAACCTGTTAACTTCACCTGCCATAACACAAGGACACCCCTAGCATGGCGGGTGAAATAATACTAAAAAATGTACCTTTTTTTCGTAAAAAAACCAAATAAAATAAAAATATAATACTTTATGGCGGTAGAATCACAATAGTTGTCCATGCAAAAGCAGAAAGTTAATTTTTCATTAGGTAGTATGAAGATGAATGATAATAATAATAATAATTCGATTATTTATAGAGTGACTTTTTTATGAAAAATCACCTCATTCTCAATTTATTATGATTTCTTAGGCTGTATCTAATTTTATTATTTACAAACAGATACAGAACACACATTTACCTGGCAGGTCACTTCTGATAAACACATTTTTATTAGAAAGTTTATGCTTGGAGACGGTGGCGGATACATATGGGGGTGCGCCCCCCCTTGCCCCCCCCCCCCCCCCTCTCCTAAATATAAGAAAATCTTTCTTCAATCATTCGCTCTACATGTCTAAACCATTTAAGCGTCCCTTTCTTAATCTTACATATTACGCTTGCATCAGCTTTGCATTCTTTTCATATTTTTCTCACACTATCATACATGGCTTTACCAGACATACGCCGCAGGGATCTCAATTCTATAGCATTTAGTCCTTCCTCTGCCAGTTTCTTGCTTCACTGCCATACATCAGGGTTGGTACCAGCACTCCATTGTGGACTGCTAGCTTCGCTTCTTTCAACAGTTTTTTGTTAGCGCCAACGGCATTCAGTCCTCCATAAATGCGAAATTACCTACATTTACCCTTCTTTCAATATCTCTATCAGCCTTCCCATCTCTCTTAAACATACTTCCCGAATACACAAACTCATCCACTGTCATTTTTGGGTAAGTATTACAAATTGTCTTTGGAGATGCTAAGTGAAGGGTCATTTTAGGGAAAGGAAATATTGGAAGGAAAAAGGTATGATAGGTGGTTAGGACTCTCTGGATAAGTGTGTCCAAGAGGGATGGACAGATGAACCTTTCCCTCCCACTGCGATGCGAGGCAATGGGTCGAGAGATTCCTGCTGGAGAGGTTAAATGGTCTCCCCCAACCAATCCTTTCCAGCTCGCCACGCAATACGTGGGCAAACGCATCCGCCGCTACCTTGATAAACCACATCCCATGAACTCAGGCATCCCTGCTAAGTCACCAAACTTAGCGATCCACTTGGGATGACTTATAGCAAAGGTGTTGTTTTTCCAATAAATAATTCTGGAGTACCCACACTCGCCTCCTAAATTGAAACTTTTACTCCATTCACATTCATACGTCGTTTCATATTCACATTCATACGTCGTTTCATGTAAAGGTACCCTTAACATGTCCCGACTCAAGTATTTGATTCCCTTGACTGTGTAATGCAGCCCTACTGTGCCAGCCAAGTTTTAAATGAGCGGTCTGCCAAACTTTTATAGCACCGTTGTGATTTGACAAACACATACATCTATATGTTTTGGCCTGCGAGAGAATGAGATAGTATAGTCAGTCTTCTCTTTGTGCGGTGCTTCGTATTCTCCTCACCGTTGTCTACTTTTTAGTTATCTTATATCTTTAGCACCCCCCCTTGAGTTTTTTCTGCATCCGCCATTGCTTGGAGAAGATACGACGTTAAACGTGGGGGACACTACATTTAAATCATTTAACATTGTATGATTTTACATTTTCTTCCCCCCATTACTGGTGATATTACATTTATGAAGATCAGTGGCAAAAGCAGATATTATTGAAAGACTGGAGAATTTAGAACTCTTTAACTGGAGAATTTTTATGAAATGACCTTAAAAAACTTACAAGTTCTTTATTTGCTTACTTTTTTACCCAATTTGTTATTGATTATTTCGCGGGCTGTGAAGATGAAGGTGAAAGTTTTATGACTTCATGTTTACGACTGTCTGAAAAGGTGAGTTTTAAGTTAAGCTCTACGTATTTGTAAAACCGCAAATTATAAAATATTTTCTATATTTTTTTTATAATTATGAGCCTGTGAGCTACAAGATTTAATATTTTTAAATAAAGTAGGTACCTAGTTTGTCATTTTTTTTATTAGCCATAAAAGACAATCAAACGAAATGACAGATGACAGCCGCAGCGGCCGCAGCATAAATGAACTAATACCTAGATCGATATCTTCCGGCTTTTTGTTCCCAACTGGTTTCAACACATAAATATACCATTTCAACACTATTTTAACTGTCAAAATGAAAATTTTATTACTCTGACGTCACATACCATCGACAAGAATATAGAAAAGTAAAAAAAAAAAACTTCCATAAACAATATAAATCCCTACCCAACTTATCAGCCTAAAAATTATTTTAAAAATAAAATGAAAAACTCATAATTGCATGTACCATTTTATTAAAATAAAATACAAATACAAAAAAACGGAAATACAATCATGCGCAACCTCATTTAGAAAGAACTGATTACAATATCTTAGTAATTCACCTGGAATGGGAAGGTTTTTAATCTTTAATATAAAAATATGAACAATAATAAAAAAGGAATTTAGGATAGATTTTTTTTATTAGCCCACACGGGAGGCCTTGAGGAAAAAATCTCTCAGGGCCTGTCATCATTAGGGATGCAGTGTGGAGTCTTTTTAGGGGAAGGAAAAGGAGGAAGTTTGGGTAGGAAAAATGTACAGAGCGGTAGTTAGGAATCTGGGAGTCAATATGTTCAAGAGTGATGGATGTATGAGTCTATCTGTGAAGGGGATGGGTCGACAGAGTATGGCTGCAGAGGTCTGAAGATAATGTAATAACAGAGTGTGCAATTCACACACGGTACAAGTGAAACCTTCAGAAAACTAGAGTAGACAAGAGTGGGGAGGCTACGAAGCACCGCACAAATAATAATAACATAATATTTGTATAGCGCAGTATTGTGTTATTTCACTTCAAGTGCGCTTAAATATAATCAACTTAAAAGTAATTCTATAGTGTTCCTTACGAGTCCTTACAAAATATTGATAAAATAATAAGAAACAAAGAATATACAGTATACACAAATCAATGCCAAGAGAACAAAATTAACAATAACCGTTCTGTTTTGGCACAGGTGGGTGGCACACATAACGATAAACTATCTCAATCAACAGGAGCCATGAAAAGTGAGCTCATAATCAAAGCGGCCAATGCGGTAAGTTTTCATTCTATCTCATTCTCTCACAGGCTAAATCTTATAGTATTATGTGTTCGTCTCTTTTCAGTGTCGCTATTTTTCATTTTATTGAGTTTCAAATCACAACGGTGCTAAATAAGTTTTCACTTCAAAAACAGGAAATACAAGAATATAGAACTAAAATATGATTGTGCTTTCCTACAATAGAATTGAATTACGACATTTCTCTGTTTATAACAGAAACATTCATAGTTACATGTTTAAGTATTTTATTTATTTATTTACTAGCTGACCCGGCCACGCGTTGCTGTGGCTAATAAAACACTTTGTAAAATCCAACCTTTGTAACCACCACCGTCTTTGAGTTCATCGCGAAGAGATCATCAGTGCGGTTTTCACGTGAGGTACTCGTAGCTCGTCGCCCATTTGATTGACTTCGACGATCTATGTCAGCTCGTCTTTTCCTTGGCATATTAAAACAGTAAATAAAGTTCTCACGCACTGACAAACTGATGATAGAAGATTTTAAATTGTAACAGAATGACAGGTAACGTTTGACAGCGACATGTATTCCAATTCTAGATTACATTGTGCTTCTGAAAGTAGGTCCACCCCTATATTCTGTTTTATCCCTTAGGCAACTTGTTCGAGTGTCTTCAAGCAAGGCTTTCACCACCCTACTGTTAACGGTGCCTTGGTCACACACAGTTGCAACGGGCTTGAAACCACAATCGAACAATTTGCCTAAAACAGTTAGAAGAATTTCTTTCAAGTCAAAATAATTAGTTCCACATTCTGAAAACGAAAAAAAAACTGGCTGCTTATAAGGAACGGTCAGGCCTTTAATCATTAAAACTAGAGCATGATCAGCAAATTTTTTTCTTCTTGCATCACCTTTATCCTCTAACCCTTCAATGATTCCACTATGTACGTTGAAATTTATGTGTGGAAAAATACTCATCTCATCAAACATTAAAATGCAGAATTTGTTTATGTCATCCATAGAATCTGCTTTCTTTTTCAAAAAGTTAAATAAATGTTGGTTAATTCCCGGTTTAAGAGATATTAAGGACAATTCTTTTTTTAAAGTTAGAGGTGATGGTAAAGCAAACATTTTTGAGAGTAATCGATAACATTTTGGCCCTTCCTTATAGACAGCAAGTGCCAAAGACTTATCCGCGCGTGTGTATCTTCGACCTTTTTTTAAACGCGGGCTAATTTTTGCTTGCGAGAGAACGAATTTACGGAGCACCGGATTTAGAATTGAAAGAGCATCTTCCAAGCAGGTACCCTTCCTAAAGCGCGTTTCAATAGCGAGGCGTTTCTTGAGTGTACTATTTTTCTTTTGTGCGTATCTAAGTTGTCGCCTTATCACCATCATCTCCAACCGCATTTTCTTCTTTCTTGGAGATAGCGTAGCGATTGGCCCAGTAAAAGAAGAGATTGAGCGACTCTGAATATCTAGAAAACACAATATTTCAGGCCAATGATTACATTATTCAAAACCAAAGGTACCGAACAACGCTGATCAAATAAAAAGCTATAAATATGCTTACTTCGAGAACCTTTATTTTTACGTGAAGCTGAATTGCTGCTGGGTCCAGGGGGGAACATGTTTAGTTCTGAAATAAATATATTCATCACATTAACCAAAGTTCGCAAACAAAACATGGAATATTATTTCCTTTAATGAAATATAAATACAGATGTATACCTCCATAATCTTCCACTACTTTTTTGACAGCTAGAGGCATGGTGCTCGGTTCAGGGGGGAACACGTTTGGTTCTGAAATAAATATATTCATTACATTAACCAAAGTTCGCAAACAAAACATAGAATATTATTTCCTAATGAAACATAAATACAGATGTATACCTCCATAATCTTCCACTACTTTTTTGGCAGCAAAAGACTCGCTCGGCCCAGGGGGGAACACGTTTGGTTCTGAAATAAATAAATTCATTATATTACCCAGCCTCATCCAATGAACTATATCCTACCAGTGCAGAGTATAAAAGAGAAAATAAAGGAAGAACGATCGCGCGTCTCGGATACGCCTGTCATTTTAAATATCTTAATAATAATGGAATTACTGTGTTTGAAGAAATAATAAATGTATTGAATATCTTTATAATAATAAAGACTCGGTGAATCAACATCTATCTCTCCACCTTTTATACATTTTAAACTGTAGTTGTGGTCTTGGACAGCACGATTCGTGCTGGACAACACTCTAGGTAGAACATGTAGTCTCCTACGTACGTTTACCTTTTCTTTGGGTAAACCCCGATGTTTTCCGATTCCAGGAAGATTAAGGGTCGGCAAAGCGTCTTTTTTTAACGTGCCATTGGAATTTTTGCATTTCTTAGCGAAATGGGAACCACATACATACCCACAACTTCCCAAAATCGGGTAAGCAATGAAGTCTGATCTGCCGATTCTCCACGCCCATTCCCGATAACGACTCTCATTAGTTTTGCAGCTTGGTACTCTGTGTCGAACTGAAACACTATCCTCACAGCCTTCAACACTGCAACGAAATTTAGGAAGCATTTTTCCAAAATGTTTACTTCGATGTTGTTCGGGACAATGTGCTATTTTGACATATAATACCATAGAATCCTACTAGAAATACTACTCAGTTCTAAACAGTTTTTCTATGGAAATTTGGACCAATAAAATGATATGGTCATTAATCATACGTCACACACCACGTGATCGACACGAAAAAGTTCGGAGTTATACCCCCCTGGGCCGCAGCGGCCGCAGCGTGACAGCTGACAGCAGCTGCCACTGTTTGCAACATCAGGCGATTTTGACGTTTGGTTAAAATGAATTAAAAGATTGAAGTGATACTGCGTAGTAATATAAAAAATAGCAAAAATGTTGGTTAATAAATGTTTGCGTTCGTCCATAAAACTTTCCACTAAAATCAAAGTACCCTTTGGGTGTAGTGGGAGGTTATATAATGTGTTATCATTCGTTCCAAAATATAATCCTGTGGAGGATTCTGATTGCGAAAAATTGCAGGAGTTTCTGTTACAGTATTCCAAAATTACCGTCGTAACTGGAGCTGGCATTTCCACTGAATCAGGTGCGATTATTCTCATAATGAACATTAAAACCATTAAACATAAACCAGAATTATTCAACTAATCTGCTGGGAGAATTGGAATGAGTATAAACAAAGAAGTAGGAGGAAGAAGATGTAGGGACGTTCAGGTTACCTGCTCATCTATTCAGATGTCTCATAAAAATTCTTATGATTATTCTCAAATAATGTTTTTTTCATAATAAAACACAATAAGGTAATTATCGGTTCGGACTGGCCACGCTTATTACGAATATTTTTTAGAAAAAAACTTTAGATTCGCCTTAATTACTATAAAAGGAAACTTTTTGGCTTTGGGGCGGCGGAAAATAATGCATTTTAATTTTCAATTGCATAAAACCAAAATTCACTTCGCGAACCGACACAGCGAAAATCCGCGGCCGTACCTGTCACTATTATGTTGGTATCCTTGATAAATTAACAAGAGCTATTACGACTGTAGCCGACTTCGTGGGATACCTACATGAAATACCGCGAAATTATGAAAACACAGCAGAATTATTATGTTAATAAACCTCTATTCGTATATATGGTAATTTTTGGAGATGGCTGGCAACGGTTAATATGCACTTTTTTTTAAAAAACCTTTTGATTCACCTTAATTACATTAAAAGGCAACTATTTGCATTGGGGGAAGTGGAAATATTTCATTCTAAATTTTGATTACGTAAAATTAGCTTTCATCTTGTGAGATTGTACGCCAGAATCACAAACCATGTTACACAAACCTAGCGTAGCCACTAAACTACTTGAAAACTGGGATGTTTTTCTTGCCTTGACGCGAGTAGGCGTTATAAAGGGGCACTTTCTTTTGTATCACAAACCATGTTACACAAACAAGCCCGCTAGACAAATTTCATAATTACGCGCCTTATCCCACGAAGTCGGCTACAGTCGTATTAGCTCTTGTTAACCCGTCTAATCACAGGAGACCCAAGTTGTCCCAAAACATCATATGCCGTTATAATAACAGGAGACCCAGATTGTCCCAGAGCGAACGTGCATTATTAAAAGTTATACATCTCTCTTTCTATCATACGAATATTTGTGATTTCTTTTATGATAGAAACGGAATGAAATAATGCTTCTCATTGTCTTAGAATTATATGAGCTAGGTTGTTCAGATATTTTACAAACCCGATCAAAAGTGACGGTTTAATTTTGCGCCAATTTGTGACGTATCACACATTTAATTTTAAAATAAAATTGTATGAAAGTGATAAAAAGTGAGGTGACAGTTTTATTACAAATTTTGTTTAGAAAAGGAATCTGTATTTAAAATTTTTGGATTTATTATATTTTAATTACTTTAATTCAAATATTCGCAGGTATGCATTTTTTAGCCAATTTACATTTCCAATATTAAAATTTTAATATTTAGAAACAATAATGTTGATTTCTAATAAACACATCGGAAAGATTATTTTATCTACATTTTAGTACAATTTTTGTTTTTGCAAAAGCGTTTTTAAAAAAACAATAAATAGGAACATTTAAAATGCATGGGATGAAACAGGAATTTTGCGCGCAAACCTTAACAGGCAAAAGGTGACAGAAAATTATTTTCTTATTAATTTATCAAGGATACCAACATAACAGTGACAGGTACGGCCGCGGATTTTCGCTGTGTCGGTTCGCGAAGTGAATTTTGGTTTTATGCAATTGAAAATTAAAATGCATTATTTTCCGCCGCCCCAAAGCCAAAAAGTTTCCTTTTATAGTAATTAAGGCGAATCTAAAGTTTTTTTCTAAAAATTATTTGTAATAAGGGTGGCCAGTCCGAACCGATATTTACCCACAATAATATTCTTTTCTTCTTCAGATTCGATAAAATTGACCTCCAAAGGATATAATAATAATATAAATAAAAAAATAAAACATTTGGGGTGAAATTGTCACTGAAAACTTTTGGGCCTCTGGGATGTGTACTAGTCCTGGGTCGGTAGTGAATGACCCGCTCGTTGAAACCCGCTCACGGACCACCAAAGAGCGAGCGGGTCATTTTTTCGTCAGCACCCGGGTCTCCCGACCCACTTCTCGCAACCGCTCTACTACTGCAACCTGGGTTTCGGGTGCGGATGTGGCGGGGCAAGCGACGATAGATAGATGTATTAGAGAGCGAGCGGGATGTAAACATCGGGTTTCGCCACCCGCCCTCTCGACTCAGGTAGTAGAAAGTAGCTGGGTGAAGCGTAAGTGCGAACTGCGACACATTCGGTTAACACACACGTGCGTGACGTTAATAAATAACAATACATAATATACATATTATGTATTGTTATTTAAAATCGTGCAAACATTGCAAATATTATTTATTTTGTACACCCTCTCCTCTTGTAACTTGTACTCCTAACCAAGGCCGTAGCCAGAAAAAAATTTCGGGGGGGGTTTTGTTTGGCGGAACAGTGATTATTAAAAGAAATTAAATGGTGTTACGTATCAATCTTATCATGTATTTTTATAATTACAAAATTAAATTTTAGCTTTCTTTGCAGCGAACAAATCAATTAAGTACCTTCTCGATGTCAATATCAATTTCGGGGGGGGATCAATCCCCCCTGATCCCCCCCCTGGCTACGGCCTTGCTCCTAACCTAACTATCCCACTATCAAAAAGTATCATAGCAATCATAATAATTCATGGGCACGTTTATTTTATTTTTTGTCTTATTACACAAAGAAAAAATATAAAATAATAGTTTATAATAAAGCATTACAGCTTACAGCTAACTTATTTAAATTCTCAATAAAAGCTTCATAACAACACGTTTTTTACATGGTTTTTATATCCTTCAAAACATGATAAAACATTGTTTTTTTACCCCTGAAGAATGTCTTTTTTTTATTTATTTCTGGGACATGACATTACTAGTTACAGATGTGAGCTGTGAGCAAACGATCAATCGACCCAGGACTAATGTGTACACGTACTGTAAATTTATAGTGTTAATTATTATATGCGCCCTGAAGACCAAACGTCAATCTTTGCCTTTGATGCGATAGACAATTGCTAGTTGATTGTTTACTGAGGCGATTGACAATATATTGACTTGTATTTTGATTGAGCACATTGACGACCGGCTTGGTCTAGGGGTAAGGCTCTTGACTCGCAATCGAAGGTCGTAGGATCGAATCCCGGCGTGGGCAAATCCTACCTGGGTACCTCTAAACCATCATCAGGACATCTGACTTTTTATGACAGTCCTAAACCGGTAGACTATTAAATATCAATAAAGTGACATAAAACAAAGTATTTTCGGTAAATATGCAGTTAGTCCACCTCACGGATAATACGGAACGTTCGTGTTATCGAAGTTTGATGCACGAATAATAAGGAAAGTTCCTTTTTTAACTAATAGACAATCAAATATGACATTTGTTGGAAGTACCAATCTTATAAAATAAATTCTCTAAAATAAACTCGCTTTTCATCATACTTTTAAAAAACATCCCAGGTTTTGAATGGTTTGTTGACAAAGCAGGGTTTGTCTAGCGGGTTAGTGTAATTATTTTAATACATTTCTTTCCATGTTCTACTGTTATAAATACAATAACTTTGTTAGTCAATAACTTTGTTTTACGCAAAAGTATTTTTTCTATGATTGGCAGCATTGATGAATGTTAAAATAAAAACGATGAATAAACATGGCGTTACCGCACGAATGAATTAATTTTAACAAAATTAAAATGTTAAATGCATAATTTTTGCATGTTTTTTGGTCTCCCCCGACATAAATACTCACTTTTCGTAATAATAATAATAAAGCTAAATCTAACTGTTTGGATAAAAAGTATTCCGTATTAACGAGTAAGCGGTTTAATGCATAAATAATGTATTTTATTTTTATTTATCTAAAATGTCAAGTCACAATATGTTTGCTTCTTTTGAAAAATTTAATTTAATTTGATTAATTTGTGTTATTTCACAATTAATTCATTTAAGATAATATAGTAGAATAGCGGCACATTCCAGAGTGGAAGATACTCTCAGTGTCGCCCTGGTGGAAGACCACCATTCAGAATTAAAACGTTGCTTGAAATGGCTTTAGCCATGTTTGGTGACCAGATCTGAATAGCCAGGTACTTCCCTTCCTCTTCCCCACCCTACTACCTTCAGCCTCACAACATACTCCAATTGGGGATGCCATAGTCTCACTGGCTCCAGGCGGGAGCAGCTGAGACTCTTGTAAGGTATTCACACTGACGCAGTGGAATGATTGCCTCACTGTCTGATTAACAATCATTCATTCAATTTTATTATCTCTAAAGCCCTTTGGAATTCAGTTTAATTCAGAATGAGATTTGTTTTACTTATTATTGCATTATATCACTATTATTAGGAGAAGGAATCAAGGAAAGAAAAATCCAAAGGTTATCACTTAGGGAACGTACCCATACTACGTGACACGTTTAGGGGGGGGGGGGGGGTCTTCAAAATGTCACGCTCCATACAAATGAGCGGCGGGTTGCTTAGGTTTTTGGTCACCGGGGGAGGGGGGGGGGGGTTAAAAATTGCAAAAAATTGGTCACGTAGTATGGGTACGTTCCCTTATCACTAAGACTGGATTATATGCAACAAAAACAGCCCAAAATATGCATGCAAATATGCAATTAAAATAGCTAAAATATGCAAGAAAATCCATAAAAAGGGCCAAAATATGCAACATGAAATAATACAGGAAGTCGTATTTTTAAATACTTTTTATTTTAGTAAGCTATTTTCTCAAGGATAACAATCGTATTTTCGAAAATATCAATTACAAAATGTATTTAACAAGAAATTTACCTTTAAAAATGTGTATGGCTAAGAACTGTTCTAAATGTTCTGTGGACAAATTGTGTCTACGATAGCTTAATATATTTTTGTAAGCGGAAAAGGAGCGTTCTACGTCTACTGATGTGACTGGACAGAATTTAAATTTGGGTGCTATTTTTGAACTTATTGTGCCAGGAAAAATTTCACCTGCCCCGTTGATGAAGCTATCAATTTGGCACAAGGGTTCAAACCCTGGGTTATTGTTCAGTAAGTTTTCAAACTTTTCTTTGGGTTTACTCGGATATAGCTTTGGCAACAAGGAATTCATAAGGTGAATTTTCTTCATAACTGAGCAGATTCATTCAACGCTAATCCATGAGTTTCAAGCGTTTTCAGTAGCCACGCACTTAGCTATCTGACGTTTATAGTATCACTATGTGAACGATGAACGAGATCGAGCGTAAATATGCAAGATCTCAAATTTTTTGCTAAAATATACAACTACTGCTGAAAAGGTTCTAAATATGCATTTGCATATAATCCGGTCTTTAGTTATCAGTATCACACTTTAGATTATGTTACCGCAGATGTCCACAAAACAACTCTTGCCAAGGTATTGACGGGTCCATTAATATTGTCAGTGACGTAAGACGATCGTTTCCAAGATCTGGATGGTCAAATTGTATTGTAAGTTTCCAGGTATCCCGGACTACAGGTCTGAGGATGTGGGCCTGTACGCGCGCAGCAACCACAAGCCCACGCAGTACAACGAGTTCCTCCAGTCCAGCAGCATCAGGAAGAGGTATTGGGCTCGCAACTATGTCGCCTGGCCGCGCTTCTCGCACTTCCAGCCCAACATTGTGCACCATTCCCTGACACATCTACAAAATGTAAGTATTCTTTAATGTATGGAGCTTTCATACAACATCAGTTATAAATTATAACAACACAGTTCTCTCTCAGTAATCTGCCACCCCAATAACCAGGCAAGTGTCCAATTAGTGAAAGCGGCGGTTTGTAGTATCTACATAGAAAATATGCTCAAAATTAAATAAGGTGTATCATAAAAACGAACAAGCACCGCTACCGATCTTTCTTAAAATTTTCATTTTTTACTAGCTAAGGTGACATGTTTTTACACTTGCTGGAGGACTCCATTTTGTAAACTTAGGACAGGTTGTTTCAAAAAATTTGACAGATTCATCAAATACTTGAAGTTAATTTTCACGTTCTGTGTAAGTTTTATTTAAATTCTGTTATTATTTCAGTTTTATGAAGCAACTGGCCTATAATGATATAATAACAAAACTTGAACAGAACAAGAAGTTGATGAATCCGTCACAAATTTTTTGAAACAACCCGTCCTTAGAAAAAAAAAAACTTGGCGGAACGAAACGAACATAAACACATGTGACACTTGCTAGAATAGACATATGACTAATCGAAATATTCTAAAACAACAATAATGAACCCTGGTGACTGGTAAAGGAGTCAGCGGGTCAGCCCAAGCAAGCTAGACAGCGATATTGTAACTGAGTGTGAGTAGAAACGAAGAATAGATAAGATAGTATGCAAAGGTTGGCGGTCGAGTATAGGCATGCGGCGGATTACTGAGAGAATACTGATTTGCTGTTCTTCTGTAGATAGGTAAAGTGTCGGCCATCATAACGCAGAACGTGGACCACTTGCACTCCAAGGCGGGTTCCAGCAATGTGATAGAGCTGCACGGCACCTCCTACCGGGTGATGTGTCTCGGCTGTGACAATGTCTTCCCGCGCCATGACTTCCAGTCAGACCTCCATTACCACAATCCCACAATGGAGATCGTCACTAATTCTGTGATCAGGCCAGATGGTGACGTGGATTTAACAGAGGTTCGTCATTTATTTATTAACACCCTTTTTAGAGGCTTTTATATAAGAATAATAAAAATTATACTGACTTGATATAATTTATTATTTCCCTCCATTAGTATTCTGGGCAAAGAGGAATATATACGGTTGTTAGTCCGAGAATTTCTGCACTGAAATAAGTCCTTAAGACTTCTAGTAATCACATAGTAGAATCTGAAAACATATCATTGCAAGGAATTCAGGATCATAAACTACATCATTTAAAATTTCATATAGAAATACCAAGTCAGTGAAAGCCCTTCTGTCTGACAATTTAAGATTGCTGGAATACCCATTTTAAAACTTAGAAAAGATGAGAATTTATTTTCTATTCTTTCAATAGCTTGTACACGAATATTATAATGTGGGTTCCAGATGGGAGAATTATACTCAAGTTGACTTCTAACAAAGGCAGAATAGTTTAATACACTATTGTTGAAATTTCTAGTTAGCCTAGTTATAATACCAACATTTGTAAGCCCTCTCTAATAAGGATTAGAGATTTCCTTTAACAAATAATGAAAGATTTGATTTAAAAGTGATGCCCTTGACACTCATCTTTACATAAATATGCGGTATAGAATTTTACAACAGATTCTCCTACAAAAACCTTACAAACAATGCATAAAATTGACAAAATATTACAATCTAACTAATAAAACAAAACAGCAAACATAACCTTGTCTTTTATTAACACAGGTAAAATTTATTAATATTTTATTTTAACCTAATGAGTTAGGGTTAGTTAATCGGATAGGGACACAGTTGATAAGAGTTCCGCCCCGGCAAGGCGTAGGTTCTAGGTTCGAGTTCCCGTCGATGTAATAGTATCTTTTTCTGTTTCAGATTTTCGATTGAGTTTCGCTGATATTGTCTTCATTAGTTAAAATTTATCTTAACAGAAAAAAAGTTAAAAGTTGTACACATTAACATGATTTTTCCTTTAAATCCTAAACAATTTTAAATGCATTCTTCAGCATGGGAAATCCCAGTGTGGGAAGATATTGTAATAGAAAAATGTCTTTTATGTAATAAAATAAATAACTTTTTTTTTTGTTATAAAATAAATAAATCTTATAATTATGATGCAATGAAAGGAGGCCATTAAAGTATCCCAGGGGAGGGATGTCAGGGTTCCCAATCCGAATAGGACAAGGGGAGGAAGATGAAATGAGAATTAAAGTATCCCAGGGGAGGGATGTCAGGGTTCCCAATCCGAATAGGACAAGGGGAGGAAGATGAAATGAGAATTGATACAAATTGTATTTTTTGTTCCAGGACCAGATTAGAAACTTCACAGTGCCCCCGTGTCAGGAATGTGGCGGTGTCCTAAAACCGGACATCATATTCTTCGGAGACAACGTCCCGAGGCAGCGAGTGGCGCAGGTCAGAGGGGAAGTCTCCAACTCCGATGCGCTCCTGGTGCTGGGATCCAGCCTCTCGACCTTCTCCGGCTACCGCATAGTCCTGCAGGCCCGCGAAGAGGGGAAAAAAGTGGGTATCGTCAATATTGGTCCCACCAGAGCCGATAAAGAAGCGGACTTCAGAATTTCCACCAAGTGCGGGGATATCTTGCCCAGGGTCTGTCGGAATTTATGAAGTGGCTTTCCGATAGAACCAATATTGGTCCCACCAATATTGGTCCCACCAGAGCCGATAAAGAAGCGGACTTCAGAATTTCCAACAAGTGCGGGGATATCTTGCCCAGGGTCTGTCGGAATTTATGAAGTGGCTTTCCGATAGAACCAATCAATATAACAACAATAACGGGTACCTAAATAATAGAATATCATCGCTGGGGGTGTATACCTCCAATGTGGGAGGTAGGAATGGGTACCGCTGCCCCGGGAACCATTTAATGGTTATAACCACTTAATATATAAAGGCATGCCGCTGTTAGCTAGAATGAAACCTTTTCCAGAACTAAAGTAGAGTGAATGCTGCATAAATGAGATCCCTGAGATGTATGTGTGGTAAAACCATGTTTATGATAGTGTGAGAAATTTTAATAATCCACACCCCTGCCGTAGGTCACCCCAAGTGGTTTGCTACATTTGGTGACTTAGCAGGGGTACTCGGTTTCATGGGGTGAGGTTTGTCTAGATCTACCTACTGCGTGGCGGGCCGGATCCTGAGAGACTGGTTGAGGGAGACCTTTCTTGACTTATCGTCTTGCATTGCAGTGTGAGGGATAGATTCATACATCCGTCATCTGGATACATTGACCCCCCAGTTTCCTACCCATCCTCCATACCTTTTTCCTTCCCAGATCTTTCTCTATCCTTTCTATAAAAAACTCCAAAAATGACATAGGCCCTGAGGGATTTTTTTTCCTCGGGGTCTTCTGTGTAGAGCAAATGTAAAAAAATTTATGGAAGAGTGAAAAACGCATTTTTAAGCAGGAAATTGAAGAGACACTTCGATTTCTTTTTATTATTAGGCATAAATAATTATTATTTAGATTCACCTTCATAATTGTTTTTTCACTCTCCTGTAAAAATATAATTTTTTTCATATTACAGGTACACGTATGGCGTGCATACCTAATACTTATATAAAGACATGCCGTTGTTAGCTAGAATGTAACCTTTTCCAGAATGAAAGTAGAGTGAACGCCATGTGAAGGCTGTGTAAATGAGTTCCCCGAGGCGTATGTGTGGTAAAACCATGTATGATAGTGTGAGAAATGTGGAGATTCGCAAAGAATG
This sequence comes from Limnephilus rhombicus, assembly GCA_929108145.2. Lineage (NCBI taxonomy): Eukaryota > Metazoa > Arthropoda > Insecta > Trichoptera > Limnephilidae > Limnephilus > Limnephilus rhombicus. Next base: position 46,259,466 of record OV815291.1, on the reverse strand, counting down.
CAAGACCAATGTAATTAAATACTGTAAGGTTATAAATAAAGGGACGCTGAGATGGTATGGGCATCTAGAGCCAATAAAATAAGAAAGGAGTGTAAAGGAGAATATATGTCATGAATGTGAATGGTAGAAGTTGAGTACGCCTGAGGAAGACATGGTATGATCGAGTGAAACAAATAAGTTCTTGAGCCGGACCATGTGAACACACTCCTTACTTCCTTGCGTGCCAAAACATCCTCTCTGCCTAACCCTGCGCAAAACGGCGTGAATAGTTGTCATGAACTATGCATGTAACATAGCGAAAGGTTACAATGGAGCTCTCGGTGGCAAGACTTTGGTGAGTCAGATTGAATCAGCGATAATAATTTATTTATATTTATTTTTTCAATGTTCTCTTCCGACAACTTCAATATTACGAATATTAAGTTGAAATTAGCATTGTCATTAATTTTTAAAATGTGATTGTGATATTAGTACCTACCTTGAAATATATTAAAACCATACATCATAATTGATCTTAGATTGATAATAGTGTGTGTACAACACATATATGTAAAACATAATAATTAGTGTTGTGAATGTAGCATAGCGAATTCCAATTTAATCTACAATGAATATCTATAAACGTAATTAATGAGTAAAACCTCAAATTGTAATATTTAATTAAATGAAGACAATATTAGCATAACTCAATTGAAAATAAAAAAAATCGGAAAAAGATACGGTCACATCTAGTATTCGAATCCAGGACCTTTTCCGGGGCGCAGGATAAAATTTTGTCCAAGTCACTATCTAGATAGCATTTCGTTCGGGTTTGAAATTATCAATCAGACATAAAAAAGCAGCCAAAAAATAGGCATATTGGTAGTTCTTAGTCGAAGTATGATACAGTTAAATATGACCAAATCGTTAGAGCAGTTGGTAGAGCAGTGCCCCAGCAAGGCAAAGGTCCTGGGTTCGAGTCCTAGATATAACCGTATCTTTTTCTGTTTTCAGATTTTTGATTCAGTTTCGCTGATATTGTCGTCATTTAATTAAATATATAATAATTATTTTATTTTTATGTGGCTGATAAGCAACACGAGAGATATTATTTTTTATAAATAAATAAAACACATATGGATCTGAGAATGTTTTTTTTAATCATTCATTTCATTTATCAGAATAAATCTGCAGCGTAAAGACCAAAAAATGTTGGTGTTCTGTCAAATAACATAATGCGTACATAAGTATTTGTGTAGTGGAAATAAACTGTAAAACCCAATGTTTGCAGTGCTTCATCACAAATATTGTATAATAAATAAAAAAAATGGAAAAGGGACATCATTCCGGAATAAATATTTTCAATTATTTCAGAATCCGTTTTGTACAAAAAATACAGGATTTTAGCCTGAAACCAAAACAGCTAATTTTCATAATTTGAGCACCCGTAAAAACTAATGCATAATTTTTGCAAACTAACTAAAAAAATAACAAGTACACATTAAATAATTTTGTTTTTATTATGTACTGCAAATACAAGGGCCTTACAAAACAAACCATTCAACTGATTTGGCAATGTGACTTACAAAATATTGTTCATTGATATAAAAAGATTACCTAAACAAAAATTAACTAATCTTAAAAATAAAAGGGTACTTCCGCTCGCTCTAGGGGACCACTATTTCAACCTCCAACAAGAAATAGACAGTGCGTCGCTGCTAAGTCTTTACCTCGCGAGTTATTTTTATTAATTTCTGCGTTAATGCGTTCTGGAGAACATTATTATTACGTACATAATTTTGAAAAATGTATGAGACGATGTATGAATGTGAGTGAGGCAAAGAGTGTGTGCCAAGACCGAGTTGTTTGGCGGTCCGTCCTCTCTGCCTACCCCTGCGGGGAAACGGCGTGATGGTTAGTTAGTTAGTACATAATTTTTTTACAGGAAGGGAAAACGAATGACAAGTTGAAATCATTGTTGATTTTGAAAAAATAAATGTAATATGAATGATATGTCATTAAGATAGAGGTGTTTCAAGCTCACAATTGAATTTTTGACATTAAAACAGTCCCCGTTAAATGCCGATATTCTGATCGTCTTAGCTTTCAATCATATTGCGATGAGCTGTCCAGCATAAAGGTCATGTTGCTTATGTTTGTCAACTGATCACGATTTAAACAAAAGCTGAAACAGGCAGAGAATAGGCGTGTAATCAGAGACCATTCAACATTTTGAAATGCTGAATGTGGATTTAATGGTTATCAAATGTGATGGAGTTTGAAACACCTTACAACCTAAGTTGGGTTTTCTTATTCACGTAACATGTTATTTTAATAACTTGCATAGATACTGAAGGTTGAAAAGGGTTGTTTCTAGATAAAGGAATACCGTTAAGAAATGTTACATAAAAGAGGTGAAGACACGGGGTTTGTCGGATGGGAGGAGTGTGTGGTATAAAAGAAGTGTCTGGTCGTGTGATCTGTCCCGACCTGTCCGGTCCGCACTATATTATAAGAAGTAATCAGCCTGTGGTTTCTTGGATGGAATGCCTCGGGACTCTTGGGGCGCCGCCTCGAATATGGTGAAGTCTCTCTGCAGGTGCTCGTTCAGCTCCAAGATCGCCGCCACGTTTCCACACCTACAAAATACCAAACAATTGAACTAAGATGATATTCAAAATGACAGACATTAACCTTTTAATGGTTGCGTGTTTGGACAGCACTACAAGAATATACAATCACAGCGATCTATCCAAAATTACGTATTATCAAATTCAGTCCCTCTGCAATTATTTATAAGTTACACATTGATTCCCTAAGTAGCGCACACATCGAACCTCCTGTCCACTTGGACAATTCAGTAATCAGTTACAAAGTGGCTAAAGTGTAACGAACGCCAGAAAAATGTCTGTAGGAATCATAGTCAGCGCCAAATTACATTGTGAAAATTGCAACAAAGTATCACCAAATTGATGAAGACGAAGAAGTATATTATGTAGTATCTATAATTGACAATAAAGTGTTTCACCATTGTGATATCTCTCTCTGTAATCCCTTACAGAGATATTGGTCTTTATTATCAGCACTGGACCTTATCTCAGTACTAGGTTATTTGATGTGTAACAGTATTAAAACAATAATAGAACGTGGTTGCGATTATGCACAAACCTATAGCAGTAGTTGGGTGCCGACCAGACAGTGAGCACAGTCTCATCAAAATGCCACTTGTAGCCCTCCATGACGAGCTGGTGGGCGCGGCAGATCATGTTGATGTCGTTGGCGGCGTTGAACTGCGACACCACATCCGAGCCAAACAGGTAGCCGGCGCCCCGCGGGGACACTCCCCAGCCCAGCGTGTCTGCAATTAGAACATTACTATCAGCAAATTGCAGCACATAGGTTAAATGCAACCGCTGACATCAGAAGAGATAGACGGTACCCTATGAAAAATCAGGCTATCATTTCGATGAGCTGGAGGCAAACTATGTGACAATCTTTTTGGCACCAGGAGGGTTCGAGCATGTCTTCAATAAACTACAATGTCATTTGTACATTGACCGCCGGCGAGCGCACATCGTAATAACGAGAAGTGTGATTCTGTTTTTTTTACGACAGCAATCGCCCTTATAGAACATATTTTGACAGTTTTCTTAAATGCAGTCACACTAAGGAAGCAACAAGTACCTTCAGGGTCACTCCAGAGCAGGTCGCACATGGGCCCGTCGTGCGGCACTTCCTGCTTCCGGTCGATGGTGCGGATCTGGTCCAGGGTCTGGATGGAGGGGCTCAGGCCGCCGTGCACGCAGAAGATCTTGCCGTCGATGATGGCGGAGAGGGAGAGGTAGTCAAATAGTTCTGTGCAATATCTGCAAAGTAACCACTACTATTATTCCACCAATTAAATGAATGGTAAAAAAAAAATATAAAAAACAGAAACAGCAATTTTTTATTTCACATTAGCGCCCCCGGAGGTTACATAGGTCCTGAGGAAAAGCATCCCTCAGGACCTATGCCATCTTTATGGAAAGACAGGAGAAGAAGTTCGTGGAAGGAAAAAGGTGTGAGAGGTGGGTAGGAATCTGGGGGTCAGTATCTGCAGGAGTGAGAGATGTATGAATCCATTCCTCCCATTGCGGGGCAAGACGATGATCGAGGGTCTGGCTGGAGAGGTCAAAAGGTCTCTCCTGATATGGCCTGCCAAGCCTAGATGGGCAAACGCATCCGCCGCCAAGACCATGAAACCGGGCAGCCCTGCTAAGTCACCAAATGTAGCAAACCAATTAGGGCAACCTGGCAGGGGTGTTACTTATCCAATAAATGGTTTTACAGAAGATGCTTCGCCTTAGAAGAGACACCCCTAGGAAGAGGCGTGAGCGGAAGAGGATGAATAAAAAAATACATTAGTATCTATACACAAGTTACAACTTGTTTGTTCAGTTTATTAACCTCCAATGGGCCAGAGACGCGCGGGCGCGCGCGTAGTGTGCGCATGCGCGAGAAAATAATTCGAAAAAATATCGAACAAAAAATGTTTGTCTGCGATTTTGGCCCTTCTATGTACAGAATTTGTATGAAGAACAGGGTCAGAATCGCTTGCGCCACATTACACCATAAGATGTATCAAAATTTCATTCACCTTGCAACCCCAGAATATTTTTAAACGATTTTATCTATGACATGGAAATGTCACTTTTGCCGCGAATTTTAGCTCTCAAAATTGATGCGTATTCCTCGACTAAAACATGGTAAAACCTATTAATTTACGTAATTAACGCAAGTAATGTTGTTTTAGTACATAGTTTATTGTTCTAGGAACGTGTTTCAGTCAATAAAATATACAATAGCTCAAAATTAATCGACAAAACATTCAATTCAAAATTCAAAGTGGTGCTTTTTTAGTGAATTTTCATGAAATGGCGTGGCCACCCAGAGGTTAAACTGAAATTAAAAAACTTTTTTTTTTAAATTAACTCCACACAGAAGGCCCTGAAGAAAATAATTTCTCTCAGGGCCTATGTCATTTGAGATGCTGTGTGGAGGGTCTTTTTGAAGAGACCCATGATTTTTTTTTATTGTACGATAGACAATATGAGTACGATAGAGAATATGGACATGAGTCCAATTACGGTACAATTTTAATTTTCACATGTATATAGTTTTTTTAAAACATGGTACGGTGATATCAAACACATCTATATCCGCTGGTAGGGCATTAAGCAATGCCATACCTCTTGTCATGCTGTGTTGAGCCATGACATCTGTCCGACCCTGCGGTATGTGGAATAGGGCGTGCCTACGAGTTCGACAGTATTTGTCAGGAGTGAATAAGCCACAGCATGACAGGAGATATGGAGAATCAATAAGGTTTTTCATTAACTTTAATTCGAATACCATGAGTCCGGCATTACGCCTGGTCTCTAGGCTTTGATAATTTGTCTCCTTTAGCAGTTCCACGTGATGCATGAATTTCGGATATATTCCGTAAGATCGCATGTAAACATACCTTAGGAATTTTTTTTGAATTTGTTCAATCATATTTATGTATTTAAGTTGATATGGTATCCAGACAGTACTAGCGTACTCCAGCTTGCTTCTGACCACTCCGTTGAACATGGCGGTCATTGCTTCTACGTTACTGAATTGTTTGCAAGTTCTAATTACAAAACCAAGCATTTTGGAGCAAGCCGAAGTAAGCTGCACTATATGATTTGAAAATGTTAGCATGGGATCAAAGGTCACCCCAAGATCCTTGATGATATTTACGCGTGTTAGTATTTCTCCATTCATTCTATACGGGTATAATAAACGGATTTTGTGAACGACTATAAGTCATAACGACGCATTTTTTTATATTGAAATTAAGTTTATTTTCTAATGACCATTTCATGATTGAATCGAGGTCTGCCTGCAGTTTGGAATAATGTAGGAAGTAAGAAACACAAAGGCCAGCAAATCGTTCCTCAGCCGAGCTGTTGAACTCAAGAACGAGTCGAAGAAGCGACCCGTTCATGTGACAAATGTTAACCGTGTATTTGACTTTTGTCAAATACTGGGTGTCCCATGGCAGATTTCGGATTTGTAAATTAAATAAATATACATTGCAAGCAAAAAAAATTATTTATTATCGAATTAATCATAAAACATGCGGATTTCATTTTTTTTTATTATACCGTCTAAATGTTGTCTGTCACGGCGTACACACACATGGAATATTTTGATCGTATACCGAGTGACTCTTTGTAACAGAAATTGGGAAATAGCGTTCACTTCTCGCACGATATTTTCTTTTAATTCTGATATATTCTTTGGACTGCTAACTTAAAGATATCCCCACAGAAAAAAGTCCATGGGGGTGAGATCCGGCGATCTGGGTGGCCACACAATGTCACCTTTTTGATTTATCATTTTTTTAGGGAACTGTTCAAAGAGGAGGCTCATGGAGGCTCTCGCTGTATGAGGTGGGGCGACATCTTGTTGAAACCACGTATGTGAACTGTATGAATGCTCTCGAAGTTTTGGCATTAAATAATCGCTTATCATGCGGCGATAAGAATCGCCATATACAGTTATAATAATAATAATAATAATGTTTATTCCAGGATGTGGGGAGGATAGTGCAATCCCACACGTCCCATAAAGTTGTACATATTTACACAACAGATAAAGTAAAGAAAAAGTAAATAGAACAAACAAATATAAAAGACATAAGCGATAATAGAAATAAAATAAATAATCAATTATAATGTAGGACATGGTCTGGAGTGAGCTAGGGCCCAGCGCTCGCTCAGGAGTGGCGCGTGGTGCTGGAAGGCTGCGATCACCACTTTGTTATCGGAAGCCATTAGCCGCATCCTGGCTCCAGTGACCCGGTGTCTCATCAGACCGGCGAATCCGTGTAGTCCTAGCTCCGTAAACATTGAAGATGCGCTGCTGTATCTTCTGTATCCAAATATAATTCTGCAAGCATCATTATATTGGATCCGCAGTCGTTCTATTGAGCTGGTACGGTAGTGACACCATGTTTCACATGTATATAGGTTAGTGCAAAATGCATTGAACAATGTTTTTTTTACATTGTTACTGCATTTGAAGAATCTTCGGGCAATCATATTAGACAGTATACTGATACTTCTCCGCTGTCGTTCAATATCACCGTCATCCGAGAGGTCTTCAGTAATAATGTGTCCCAAGTATTTTACAATCTTAGATGCGTTTATATTTTCCTCATTAAGTTTTACAGGGAGCATTTTCTCGGGATTTTTTCCATGGTGGAATGCGATTAGTTCCGTCTTCTTGGGGTTGTACATCATGTTGTGGTCATTTGCATATTCTTCACAGATTTTTAATAATGTTCTCAACCCCTTGATCGACGGAGCTAGGAGAATCATGTCGTCCGCATAACTTATGGTTGGTCCACGAGAATTTTCAAAGAAAAATGGTCCGATTATACCATTCGTGAAAAGAGCGGCCCAAGCGGTTACTTTTGGGCTGTCAGAGCCTGTTCGTGATTTAACTGTGAGTTTTGTCCTTTTGGCGCTTAATAGCGGCAGTTTTGCCTGTTGACATAGATATGTGCTTCGTCGCTGAACCAAATTTTTATTTATTTATTTATTCATTTCTATGCTCTTACATACAGTTAATAAATACAATGACACACAATTAATAAATGTAATGACAATGACATAAGATGGAAGTAAAACAAAAAATATTCTTAATATAAAACGTAGTAGGTAGTAGAGTGAAATATGATCGGCAACTGTATGTAATTGGTTAAAACGAATGTAGTTATGGATTGTGAACACCTCACTGGGAGAACCCGTGTTGAGGTGTACGCATGTATTATTGTGCCATCATAGGTGATAGCACAGTATCCCCCTTGAGACTCTCAAGGAGGACTCCGTAGTACCACCCCTTGTGGCAGTATTGCACATATAGTAGATGTAGGTAGCTGTATTGAGATAGTCATCATAATATTATACGATACGACGATTGTACCACCCCAGCCAGGAGTACTCCTGTCCCGGTGAGACCGGAACACCAGGGGGCACTGATTTGTTAGGACTAGGAAGACGTGCTCTGAGGATGGGAAGGAGGTTGGAGTTCAATCGACCGGTATACATGGCAACCTATTAAGCCAATATTGGAATTTAGGCTGGGCGGGAGTAAAGGAATGGATTGAGCGCTATAATTTTTTTTCCTATTCCATGTGCGTTCTTCTTGCCTCTTCACGGCTTATCTTGTTTCTTCTTGGCTCTCTTGGATCATCACCGATCTTCTTGGATTTTCTCGCCTCTGCTTGGTTCGTCTTGTTTCTTCTTGCCGCTTCTCGAATCTTCTCGGCTCATGCTGCTTGTTTTTTCTCTTCTTGTTTCTTCTTGGACCTCCTCGTCTCTTGTTGGCTCTTCGTGGGTTTTCTTGTCTCTTCTTGCTTCTGCCTGTCTCCCTGTCTCTCCTGTTCTTCTTGCCCTCTTCTCAGCTTTTCTTGTCTCTTCTTGGCTCTCTTGGATCTTCACGGATCTTCTTGGATCTTTTGTTTGTCTTGTTTCTTCTTGCCGCTTCTCGAATCTACGCGTCTCTTCTCGGCTCATGCTGCTTGTTTTTTCTTGGACCTCCTCGTCTCTTCTCGGCTCTTGTTGGCTCTTCGTGGGTTTTCTTGTCTCTTCTTGCTTCTCCCTGTCTCTCCTGTTCTTCTTGGATCTTCACGCCTCTTCTTGGCTTTGCTTGTATCTTCTTGCCTCTTCGAGAATTTTCTCGTATCTTCTTGAATCCTTTTGTCTCTTCTCAACTTTTCTTGGCTGTTCTTGCTTCTTTTCGTCTCTTATTGACTCTTCTTGGCTCTTCTTGCCTCTTCTTGGATCTTATGGGACCTTATAGTATCTTCTTGACTCTTCTTGCTTCTTCTTGCATCTTCCTAGTCCCTTCTTGGCTCGTCTTGAATCTTCTAACTGACTCTTCTTGTCTCTTCCAATCTCTTCTTGGCCTGTCTTGTATCATCTTGTATCTTCTCGTATCTTGTCTCTCCTTGGCTCGATATGACTCTTCTTGAATTTTATTCATCCTTCTTGGATCACCATGTCTGGCTTTTCTTGCATCTTCTTGGGGAATTTAATCGGTGCGTAGGTGCAGGAACAAAGGAGATGATTGAACGTTAGTTTCTCGTTTCCCACTTCTTTATGCTCCCCACTTCTTCTGCTTCCAGCTACTCCCTTCTTTAATTTTGCGCCTCTACCAGTCTCTTCTTGTTTATTATTTTATTGTCGTGGCTCTTATTGATTCTTTCTTGACTTTTTAACTATTTTCGTTCCACTTCTTGCATTATCTTGCTTCCACCAGTAATTTTTTTCTGCTTCTTGGTTCTTCTGGCTTCAAATGGCTTCTTCTAGCTTCTTCTTGGCTGTCCTAGTCTCAGCTTGCATCTTCTTGCAAACTTCTTGGTTCTTCTACCGTCTACTTGCTTCTTGCATCTTCATGGCTCTTCTGGGATCTCGTAGTCTCTGCTTTCATCTTCTTGCTTTGTTATTTTTTTTTTTTATTATTAATTCTTCTGGTTTTATCTTGCTTCCTCAATTTCCTTCTTGCTTCGCTTGACTTTTCTGGGCTCTCCTAGTCTCTGCTGACATTTTCTTGATCTCGACTTTTTTTCTTATGGCGTTTCTCGCCTCTTCTTCCAACTTGCAGATTTTTCTTAGTTCTTCATACTTTCCCCTGCCTATTCGTGGCTCGTGCTTCGTGACTCTTCTTGGTTTTTCCTGTCTCTACTTATTTCTTCTAGCCTCTTCTTTCTTATTCTTGGATATTCGAATCAGATCAGACAAGCTTTCGGATTGCACTTAATGCTGTAAGTCAGGATTTATTTCAGTGCATGAACTCTGAGACCAGCCATATGTATTCCTCTTTTCTCCTGGATCTGAAGACCGTGCAATATCTAAATAAAATAAAATAAGAACCTAACCATGAAAATTAAAAAATATATAACTTCTCTGTTAATTCAGTGTATAATACAAGGGACACCCTCCGAAATGTAATGACAAAAGACCCACTTGAAATTATCAAAATAATCTCTGCAGGACTAAAAAGACCTCATACGGGGATGAAACGCGTCAACAAGCATTTGATGAACATAAACAATTAAAATAAATATTTTAAAATCAGGCCGACTGGAAAAAAACAAACAATTAAGAAAAAAAATTCAAGAACGCCTCTCTAAGTGGTTTGTTTATGTTGGTATCCGAGTTCAATGCTCTAAAATATTATGTTATATAAACAATCTACTCCATCAACTAATATTTATAAACAAAAGTAAGGTGGATCTTATCTTCAGTATTGATGTCAGGCCTTTGTGTCAAATCCTTTGTGTTCACTCGAATTCACTTGCAAACTTTGTCATATTTACCACTGTTGCAACTATGCAAAACCCAATTTCGTAATCAAATTATGAAGCTATAACTAAACCGCGTAATTTGACACATTTTCAAAGAGATTGGACCGAAGGGTTCCGTGATATAAAAATAATACTGCAGAGCAGTTGAGATTCTTGTGCGGTATTCACTGTAAAAAAAAAAAAAAAAAGAGCAAAAAAATACACGTCATATCGGGATGAAACACGACTCAAATCCCCGATAGTCATCATAATATTATACAGACATAAAGTAGTAAGTTGAGGTATGTTGAGCATCATAATATACTAAAATCGCAAAGGATAATACATTACAGTAAAAAAAAAAATAAAGAATAAAAAATATACATGAAGTGAACTTAGAGAGCAGTTGAGACGAAAAGAGAATAAAAGAAAAAACAAAAGTAGATGATATTAGTGCCAATATTTTAAAAATAGTTATGCAATATTAATCTATTTTGTAGATCTAGTGGAATAATTTAAATACTAAGTTAATTGTTTGGTTTGGAGTAAATAGGTTTTGGAAGAATAGTGTTCCTTTAATTTTTATCCAGTCTGATTTGTTTTTTTAGTTTATTTGTTGGTGCATAATCAGCATGTTGTTTCAAAGAAGGTGGCATGCAGTTATATAGTTTGATGGAATAGTAGTTAAAGGATCTTTGTCCGTGGGTCGTGTGCTTTATAGCGGGATGTTGAGTGTTAGGTTAGTTGAAGACCGGATTGTTATTGAGGACTGAGAAAGTAAAGGGATATGTAGTTTGAATTTGAAGAGGTGAAGAATAGACAATTTAGTGTAGAGTTGTCTGATTGACAAAACGTCGAGCATCTTGTAGATTTTTTCAGAATCTGTATCATATGCTAACTTGAAGAATTAGTTTGATTGTTGCCTTTTGTGCTTTTTCTAGTGGATCTAGAGAAATATTACTTGCACTTCCACAAGACAGAAGACCATACATGATTAACGATTGGGAAAGAGCAAAGTAAATAGATCTTAGTATTGTGCGAGGGAAGATGTTTTTTATATTATTTAAGAGATACATGATTTTTTTAAGCTTGGATGTAATTAAGTTAACGTGGTCATTCCAGCGTAGGTTTTCGTCAATTATGACGCCTAGATATTTTATTTGTTTGACATTTTCTATGATTTCGCAATTGCATGTTGAGAAGGGTTGGGAGCAGTCGTGTATTTTCAGAGCGAAGGTTGGAGGAGGTCGACCTCTTTGAGTTATACTATGTGTTATGAATTTAGTTTTTTTTTTGTATTTAGAGTGAGTTTGTTTTCATTGAGGTATTGTTTGATGACAGCAAGACTTTTCTCAGCTTTGAGGAATGCCTTGATCCATGAGTCAGCTTGACAAAGTATTACGGTGTCATCAGCGAATGTCACAATGTTGCCTTCTGTAATTAGTTCACAGATATCATTGATGTAGATAAGAAACATTATGGGACCTAGACCCTGGGGCACTCCGTAACTGATCGGAAGGGGGTTCACTTTTCACTTTGTTGATAATGACTTGTTGAGTTCTCTCTGACATAAAACTTTTCAGTAAGTTAAGTTCATTTCCAGTTATGCAGAGTTTAATAAGTTTCTTAAAAAGTATGTTGTGAGAAATTGTATCGAAGGCTTTACATAAGTCTAGGTATATTGAAATGACTTTTTTCTTTGAGTCAAGGTTAGAGTTAATAAAGTCTGTTACTGAGGTTAAAGCGTGTTGCGTATTTCTGTGCTTTCTAAAGCCATGCTGGTTATTCGAGAGTAGATGGTTTGTTTCTAGGTAGTGGTAGAGGTGTTCTTTGATGGCTTTTTCCAGAATTTTGGACATAGTATTTAGAAGAGTGATAGGTCTGTAGTTGTTGATGTCATTTTTAGGTCTTGACTTATAGATAAGAATTACTAGTCCGTTTTTAAGCAGCTAGGGAAAATACCTTCTTTTAGGCTACGATTTATCAGGTATGTAAGTGGAATGAGGAGTTGGTCACTTAGAGTTTTAATGGTTTTAGCGTCTATGTTGACAGTACCTGCAGCAGAGCTATTCTTTAATGATTGTATTATTTTAATTTTCTTATCACGTGAGATGGTTTGGAGTTTAAATTGTATATCATTATTGGAGTTAGGAGTATCTTGTTGGATAGATGAATGTAGATAATAGATACTTGCAATGTTTTCGGCCAGAAGGCCTCCAATATTTGTGTAATGATTGTTAATGTAATTTAAAACTAGTGTAGGATTGTCATGGAAGAGGATTTCTTCATTGTTAATGACAATATTTTTGATATTCTCATCATCGAATTTATGAGTGCAAGTACTTTCCTTTAGTATTGACCATACACTTTTGGGATCTATCAGTTTATTTTTGAAGTGTAGCTCTTTAGCTTTTCGTATAATTTGTGCGCATAGATTTCTATATCTTTTGTAGAATGAGTAGAGAGTAGTATCAGAAGGGTTGAGTTTGACTTGTTTGTGTAACTTATCTCTTTTTTTAATACAATTTAAGATGCTTTGGGTTATCCAAGTTTTTAGTCTTTTTTTGCGGTGGGGAATAATTTTTGTTGATGTCTTAGTATTTTGTGTGATAATGTTTTGTAAGTATGTAATGAAGTAATGCCAAGCCTTATCTGTTGACGTTATACTCCTTAAATGCTCCCATGATTGTTCATCTAAACATAATTTTATGTTGTCATAGGCAATATTCTTAATTGTGAAGTAGCGTTGAGTAGGCAAATTTGAAGTTGGTGTAGTCAGGCCTAGTAAAGTAGTGTAGTGGACCGTAATGGAGGATTCGTAGACTATGCTTTTAATATGATGTTTTGATTTTACCATAAGGTGGTCTATACAAGACTCAGTGTTATTGGTTACCCTAGTGGGGGTATTAATAGTACTAAAGATACCATGTTGCATCAGCATCAAAAGGTAAGGGAACGTACCCATACTACGTGACACGTTTAGGAGGGGGGGGGGGGGGTTTTCAAAATGTCACGCTCCATACAAATGAGCGGCGGGTTGCTTAGGTTTTTGGTCACCGGGGGGGGGGGGGGGGGTTAAAAATTGCAAAAAGTTGGTCACGTAGTATGGGTACGTTCCCTAATCGTGGTTTTGTGGGTGTCCATTAGGCAGTAGATTAATATTAAAGTCACCGGCTATTATGATATTTTTAAAGGAATTTAATTTATTAAGATGACTATTAACAGTACATAACTACGAACCTTGTACAAATCATAAGTGCGCCCCACGGTTGAATTTGGTAGCCACCTCTGGTCTGGAGCTCCAAAATACCTGAAAAAACTTCGACTCTGCTGAAACGGGTGATCCCTTTGATAGATTCTCCTGTCTTAACAAACGGATTGCAATCTTTATAGCACAGGCGTCCTGTAGGAATGCTATCCTTTTTCTACCAGTATTTCAATGGAAGATGCTCCAAGGAACTAGCTTGATTGATCCCCTCGGCGCCGGTGCATAGTCAGGAAACACGCCAAACGCACACCCAAAATAATGTACTGGGTGTCCCGTGGCAGATGTCGAAGTTTAAATTCAAATATTTGTAAAACCGTTGCTCGGGTGAGAGGGAAGGTGTTATGGTTCTACGCGGCATTGGTGCAGATTGTTTAGTCACAATGTCGCTGTGGACTGGTGAACATCGTGCGTTTGTAGTAGAGGCGTACTTTAAGCAAACGATTCGAGCATCGTTGCCCGCCGACGATTTTGTACACGGTTCAATAATCCGCAATATTGACACACATACTGAAAAATTAAATAGAATGTGTGTGAAGAAGTTCCGTAAAAACAAGTTCAACAATAAACAATCCACGGGCAGGCCCCAGCCGCACATCAAGAACTGCAGAAAATATTGAGTGTGTTGCAACCAGCGTACATCAAAATCCGCGCCAGTCTGCGCAAGAGAGCATCGGGTTTGGCATTGCCAAAAACAACATTGCACCAAATTTTAAGTGCGAATATCAATCATCACCCTTATAAGATTCAATTGGTGCAGGAAATTAAACAAAATGATTACAGAGTGCGTAAGGAGTTCTGCGAAGATATGTTAAGCCGATTTCGAACTGTTAACACAATTTACCATCGACCCATGATATCGCACCATTCATATATTCCCTTAACCGGTGACAGGCCGGAGATGCGCCGGCGCGCGCGTCACATGCGCATGCGCAAGAAAATAATTCTAATATTTGAATAATATTTTCGTCAAAAAACTTTTGGTCTGCGATTTATGTACATAATTTGTATGAAGAACAGTGTCAGAATCGCTTGCGCCAACAGTACTCTATGATACGCCTTGATGTTTCATTCACCTTGCAACACCAGAATATTTTTAAAACGATTTCTTCTATGACAATCACCTGTCAAAATTTGCCGCGATTTTAACCGTCGCAACTGACGTGTATTCCGTGACTAAAACATCGTAAAACCTATTAATTTACGTAATAAATGCAAGTAATGTTGTTTTGGTAGATAGTTTATTGTGTTGTGAACGTGTTTCAGTCAATAAAATATACAATAGCTCAAAATTAATCAACAAAACATTCAATTCAAAATTCAAAATCGTGTTCTGTTACGAAATTTCCGTATTTTTCCTGGAATTTGATGGCCTTTGACGGGTTAACCTCTGGTTTGCCGCTTGTCACCCGGTGGCCGCGGCACTTTGAAATGCAATTTTGACCCTTATGTATAAAGAAAGTGTATGAAGAACAAGGTCAGAAACGCTTGCTCTATTATCGTCCTTTACCATAGCGAAACCTGTAATGCGTCTAGTCACTCGGAATAATTTATATTTAATTTGCCGTAGCGCGGGGATGTGAGCAGTTTGTGCGCATGCGCGGGGAAAAAATACGTTTTTCTGCGATTTTGACCCTTCTATGTACAAAATTTGTATAAGGACAGTGTCAGAATCGCTTGCGCCAACATTCCCCATGGGATGGGTAAAGATTTCATTCACCTTGTAACGCCAGAATATTTTAAAATAATTTTTATCTGTGGACACAGAAATGTCATTTTTGCCGCGTCACAATTTATGCGTGTTCCTCGACTAAAACATCATAAAACCTATCAATTTATGTAATTAACGCAAGTAATGTTGTTTTGGTACATAGTTTATGGTTATAGGAATGTGTTTCGGTCAATAAAATATACGATAGGTAAAAATTAATCCACAAAACATTCAATTCAAATTCAAAGTCATGAAATTTCCGTGTTGTTCCTCGGGCATTCAACAAGTCAAAAGTATTTGCGGGCCCTGTACAGTACGCCGAGAGGCTAATTTAACTCTGGCTTCGATGGAGCCCCCATACCTGAGCTGGTCAGTTATAGTTAGACCAAGCTTATCGATGGAGGGCCTGTTCGGAAGATTGCTTCCGCTGAAGGATCTAATTTGAAACATGCTTATGAGGTGATCAAATAGGAAGTTTCCTTTTCTGATTCTTTGATAAATCTTGAGTATGTAATGTTTTTTGATACGGAAGTGATGTTGGTGTTATTACCTCCATACTGTGATGGATCCATATTTCCTGAGGCACTCGTCATAGAAGCCGTAGACCTGTGTGATTTGGCGGGACTCGTGGTTGCCTCGGATGAGGGTTATGCGGTCTGGGTAGCGAACCTGCCAACAAACAAAACATAACAACCGTTGTAGCATTACCAGATAGTGAATGGGACAGCCTGCTTCAGTTTATGACAAACAATAACTTATAAACAAACCATCTGGACTGCAGCCTGCAGATTAACCTGAGCCAATCTGTGATAGGAGAGAGAACCAGCAGGATAGTGCTAGTGTTGGGGCAGGTCTAGTTAACCTCTTATTGGCCGGAGACGCGAATCCACGTGCGGTTTGAACGCATGCGCGCGGAAACAAATTTCGAAAAAAATATGTTTGTCTGCGATTTTGACCCTTTTGTGTACAGAATTTGTATGAAGAACAAGGTCAGAATCGCTTGTGCCAACATTTACCCCCCTGACATTGGCAAAAATTTCATTCACCTGGCAACCCCAGAATATTTTTTAATGATTTTATCTGTGGCATCGAAATGTCAAATTTGCCGCGATTCTTTCTGTCAAAGTCCGTTGCGTGTTACTTGACGAAAACATCGTAAAACCTATCAATTTACGTAATTAACGCAAGTAATGTTGTTTTGGTACATAATTTAATGGTCTAGGAATGTGTTTCGGTCAATAAAATATACGATAGCTCAAAATTAATCCACAAAACATTCAATTCAAAATTCAAAGTGGTGCTTTGTTAGGAAATTTTCGTGTTTTTCCTGGCCTTTAACAGGTTAAGCTAGTTATATTTAAAACAAAACATGCAGAACTTATTTACCTTTAATGCTAAGAGTAATAAGAATGTCTCTACAGAGTAAAATCCTCGGTCAACAAAATCTCCCATAAATAGGTAACTGGTCTCTGGAACATCTCCTCCCACTTTGAAGAGTTCTTTCAGGTCGTAGAATTGTCCATGAATGTCGCCACAGACCTGAAGCACAAAAACAACATTAATCAATAAAAGCAATGCAGGCAAACTGTTGATGTTTTATTTCTTATTTTGGGTTTGTGGCTAATGAATTGTTTGTCCGTATTTCAGGGTAGGTACCAGTTGAATTAAGTGATTCTTACATAATGGTACTGACACACTTACTCATTAACAAGCCGGCTTATGAGATGTTCTTATCAAATAGTCAACTGTACACATTTGCACACTAGTATGGTGGTCGAAAAATCCCCAATTCATGTAATGAACAATTCAAAGAATAAAGAAACTTTAAAAAAAAAAGAATGAGCAGGCTTGGTTTGAGCTTCCTCATGAATGAGCATGCTCAAAGCCAATAATCGAACAAACATGCTCTATAATGAGCATGCTCATCATTACATAGTATAAAATGAAGTCGCTCAAAAAGTATGTGCGCATTGATCTTTTAAACTACGCAACGGATTTTCATGCGGTTTTCACCAATAGATAGAGTGATTCAAGAGGAAGGTATATATGTATAATACATGTTTATTATGGTAGAAAAAAGCTGAGAAATTTAAATATTCAATTCAGGCAGCGGGTAGCAGGCAAGCGGGTAGTGTGGATTTTATAAAGGTTGGGTTAGGTTAGGTTACCCAGCCACACGTTGCTGTGGCTAACGAAACACAACATCATTGTGTTTCGTTAACGTTTTTTTCGCAACGTGTGACCGGGTCTGCTAGTGTCAAATAAATCTCAAATGGAGTCAATTCACGGACATATGAATATATCTGGACCTGCCCTAAGTGATGAAAACGTATTATTTCCCCCTCCCCATGGAGCCGGCTGGAGCTCCTCCTTGGAGCCAGTTCGCTCCATGGGGAGGGGAGATATAGGGGAGATTGAATCTAAAATATGTGACGTCATCATTCTTTCCTGTACAGCGTGGAAGTAACATCCATACATTTAACGAAATAACACGCCAAAAACGGCAGCTTGTGCTTATACATTATACCTACATATTATGCGAACACAGCGAATGTGGGCGGTTCTCCAGTGTGCTCGTCGCTGGTTACAGGGGTAAGTAAATTATGAAACATTTGTAAAAGTGTCTTAACTGAACACGGCAACAAAATATTGCTATGTGAAAATGGGCGAATCTTTTCGGGGTGTACATTTGGCCTACACAAATATGTTATTAACGTGGCAAGCAATTCGCGCTCCCATGTAAAAAGGTCTATTCATTCAAAGCAGATTTTGCTTTTAAGAACTAAATGGTGATATTATAATGCGAGATGCCTATATACTGTCAGATTGATTTTTTGACGAATTACAGTCATCTTTCCCTCTTCGCCCCCCCATTGTTTGGTTTTACCCCTCACCTGTATCTTCTCGTCTATCCATTTGGATGTCTATGAGTCAATTCCATTTTCAAATGCAATTATTTAAGAATCTTCTGATGAAAGAAAATAAAACGGTTGATTTGGTTCCAAGATGTCGACAAATCCGAAAATGACTGAATAATAAAAAATAAATGCTAATTTCAATAGAATGTGGTTTCATTTTGGAGGTAAAGGAACTTTTGGGGAAATTGGAAATCTATTGTGGGTATTTTGGTGAGCTCATTTGGCTTCAAATGAGCATGCTCAATACTAGCAACGTCACTGACACACATGCTACTACGTAGTAAGGGTCGACCGAGATCTCGGTCTCAGCATTCTTGGCTACAAATTCTATCGAGAACTCTGTCTCGGTTCTCGGCGATTTTTCGCCGAGATTCTGGGCCATAAACGAGACCGTTGAAGTAGGTATGGTATAGGACAATGGGATTCAAATCAACCGCGTGCTTCCACATTCGTCACTTGGTGTAAACAAACAATTGTAGTTAATCTTTTCACCGCGGTGGCTGACCTAAGTCATTTCATCAAGTGGCTCACACCGCGCGGCGGCTGACTTCAGTCATTTTCAAGTTTCGATTTCGTTTTCTAAGCACATGTATGCCGTATACGATCGAAATTTATATTAAAAATAAGAATATTCATTTGTGGTGCGACCTCTCTGAGAATCTTTATCAACTACTTCATTGTTTATCTTGGTAAATGAATACAAACGAGAGCGCGGCTCCAGCCGCCAGTCACAGTTTTGAAAATGCGGGCGAATCTGATTGTCTCTTTCGAGCGGACCCCGTACCGTACTCGTAATAATACTTGTGCGTCGATATCCACTTTGAAATCTACTTTATTTTTATGTACATAATTATTTCATTGTTGTATTATTTAAAAATTGACTAATTCAATTTTAAAAACATCTTGTTTTGTGTGTTTATGTATGAATTTTAAAACTTTTTTTTAACAACACTCAAATTGTTGACACGTGGCCTATCTGAAATTGATATTGAGCAATGTTAGATTCGGAAAGTGTTTTTGAAGTAAGTGATGACTGATGACGACACAGATATTGTTTTTGTTGGGCAATATGAAAGTTATGTCTCAATCCCGTCAGTTCAGCCAACAACTTCTTCTGCTGAACCTTTGACTTTGCCATCTTAGCCCAGCCAGCCCTCTAAATTCAGAAACCTATTCGTAATAAATTCGCAAAAATACCGCATATTTTCTGCGTAAACCAAATTTTTGCGGTTGATTGCCGCCGTGACCGGTTCTTGAAATTTAGATATTCGTAGTAAATTTGTAAAAATACATTATATTTCCACGTAAATCAAAATTTCGCAACCGAATCCCATCTCGGCCGCCCCACTAAATTTAGATACCTATTTGAAATAAATTCACAAAAATACCATATTTCCGCGAAAATCGAAATATCGCACCGGATTTCCGTTGCAGGCGGCCATTCTAATTCGGGAATTCAAAGTAAATTCGTAAAAATACAAAATATTTCTGCGTAAATCGAAATTTCGCAGCCGAATCACGTCGTGGCTGGACCTCTAAATTTAGATACCCGTTTGATTCACAGAAAATACGATATTTCCGCATAAATCGAAATTTTGCGGCAGATTTCCGTTTCAGGCGGCCATTCTAATTCAGATGTTCATAGTATTCGTAAAAATACCCACCATTTCTGTGTAAATCAAACATTTGTGGCCGTTTCCACAGAGGCCGGCCCTATGAATTCAGACATTTCGAGTAAATTTGTAAAAATACGGTAAATTTCTTCGAAAATAGAAATTTGCGGCCGATTTCCGCCGCAGCCGGCTCTTTAAATCCATATAATTGAAGTAAATTCGTAAAAATACGGGATTCTGGTGTAAACCAATTTAGATTTATAAAATAATAATACAAATTAGGTCGATATCAACCGCATAAATCAAAGTTTTACGGCGATTTACTGCCGTAAAATGTCGATCTTATTAATGCAAATTTATCAGTGAAAACAATATAAAATAATTTCACAACATAAATATCAATAAAATGTTAACTATAGAAAAATAAGTATCTATAAACTAAAACCACAGCATCTTTTAAAATTCGATAAAATTAAAATTGATAACGTTATTATCGAGCTCTGCAAGTATTTTAGTGTGTATTTTTGTTACAGCTGTTTCAGGTTACAGTTTGAAAATGGTTTTGCAAACATTATCAAATTAAATTTTAATTAAATAAAAAAAAAAACAAAAAATTAAATGGAGTTCCACGAATTAAACACAAAAACAATTAATAAAAATAGAGCAGCGGCGCAGTGGCCCTTCTTGACGCGTCTCGTATTTCACTACACGAGCAAGTAGGTATCTATATGTTACGTCATACGTCGCTAGAAGCGGCCATGTTAGAGATTGCTTTGTTTGTTGATATTCACGGCGTGTTTATATTAACGCAATTATAACGTTATCTTCATTTCAGTTGATCTCAAATGAATGTTTATTGATACTTCGATATTGGAGGATGATGTTATCAAGATTTATTAATGTTTTTAGGATTAATCCAGACAATGATTTTGTTTTCTAAAAGGGTTTAAGTATGTAAAAATGACATTCGAAAAAGAAAGTGCCGCGTGGGGGCGACTGCTTAGGTATATTTTTTTAGCGGTTAAAAGGTTAAAGGAAGTTTGTTTGAATTTTGTTCGTAGTAGAAAAAATAAGTTCTTTTATGTGTTGTTGTGATTAATTATAATTACTGAATAACTACATAAACTAGTTAGGGAACGTACCCATACTACGTGACCAACTTTTTGCAATTTTTAACCCCTCCCCCTCCCCCCCCCCCCCCCCCGGTGACCAAAAACCTAAGCCCGCCGCCGCTCATTTGTACTAAGCGTGACATTTTGAAGACCCCCCCACCCCAGATTTTTTAAATTTTTTTAAATTCCTTTATTTTTCCCATATTTTACAATTTATATTTACATACTTTGAAAATCATAACAATAATGTGGGAACCCACTAAGGCGCAGCCTGTGCGTGGGTAATATAGTTAAAATAAGTTTTATTTGGTACCTAGAAAAAAAACAAACAGTGGTATATAAAGCAAAAACAAAATTTGTTTTAACAGTTTGTACAAAAGTGTATACAATAGTGTACGGTTAAATACGTGAATAGTGTAATAAATGATATACATTGTAATAATAGGTGTAAAGTTTGTGAGAAGGTGATATAAAACTAAATAGAGTTTTTAGAAACATAAAGTGATATAAAACTCAGTGGCCACATTCATCAGAACACATAGATTCGCTGATTTGTATGTTCGTTGCTGTTTTTCTTAGAACTTAGTTCATAATAAACTGTCAAAAACAGCAATGAACATACAAATCAACTAATCCATGTGTTTTGATGAATGTGGCAATTGATTCACGGATAGGGTTTGTTAGGGTGTGTTATTTCGATTTATTGTGTTTACTAAGTACGTATAATGTTTTATTGTTGCTATACTATGCAAAAATAGCACATTTTAATTTTTTTTCATTTATCTATTCTCGGTCTCGGCCGAGAATGAAAAACCTGTCTCGGTCGACCCTTACTAGGTAGCATGCTCTTTGGCTTCAAATAAGCAAGTGTGTCCGTAGCATTATGAAGAAAGGTCAACAACGGGGCCGGATAGGGTTTGTTAGGGTGTGTTATTTCGATTTATTGTGTTTACTAAGTAGGTATAATGTTTTATTGTTGCTGTACTATGCAAAAATAGCACATTTTAATTTTTTTTTCATTTACCTATTCTCGGTCTCGGCTGAGAACGAAAAACCTGTCTCGGTCGACCCTTACTAGGTAGCATGCTCTTTTTCTTCAAATAAGCAAGTGTGTCCGTAGCATTATGAAGAAAGGTCAACAACGGGGCCTATCATGATAAAAACTTGTGGGTAGGAATTGTCGTTATAAATTGGGAGTGCAGTGATTATGTTTGATGTCGAACATCAATACTCTAATAATATGTAGGTATTTATATCTCTAATACAGGATTAGGCAAAAATAGAAAAGATTCAAATGCAAACCGGTTTGTAAGAAAACATCCCCAAAGACAGGGAAAATTGTTAGTATGAAAAATAATAATCACAGTACCTAAATATTAACTACGGTGGTTTGGAACACCGAAAGAATAGTTGCAAAAGATTTTAATATTCTGCACTTGTAATTGTCATTGAAAAACAGGGTTTTATTCAGGATATTCGAACAGCCATCTTAGAGAACAACCTTGTGTACAAACATTCAAAGGCCATGCATCTAAAAACAAAGGTGAATTACTTACGGTAACTGGAGAGTCGACCCGCTGCACGTTGCTCTCTTCCACTAATATTTCTCTAGCTTTAGCGCATAATGCTTTCACCTCTGCTTCCATAATAATCTCGCATCTTTTCAATTGCTCGATTTGGCGGTCCAAATCGCTTGTGTCAGACATTGTGGGCCGAAATGTTAACTCGAGATTAGAACAGTTCGTCACTAGATAGATTATTTAAACAGCAATTTCAACTAAAATATCATTAAATTATCTGAAAACACATAACATAAATTAATATTTGATGTAATCTTCAAATAGTAGCGGGTGAATCACGAAAAAACAGCACTCAAAATAAAATGTAAGAGCATACTTTGATGTCTATTTACAACGAAAAAGAAAATAAATAGTACTTACAATACTTGACACGTTAGGAACTAGATTAATAAAATGCTTTAAATGTATTATTTTATGATTAAACTCTTATGTTATTTACGTTTGCTTAAATTAACCTCCAAACTTCTACGCAACCAAACAACTTTCGTCCGCCATTGCGATATGACGAATAATCAGCATGCGCGGAGCGTAAATATCGTAGCAGTGGGCAACACCATCCCGGGTCCCTCTCACACATCTAGTAAAATCCATAGTTCATGTGAGATGACATCAATTTTACGCGAATTTACTACTGTTTAATGTTGTATCAAGCACTATCCGCATTTTATTCGAATTTATTTACCGAGACAGTAAAATGATTGTAAACAACGAAGACAGCTTTACAAACCTACGCTAAAAATATATTTTTGATGAATAATAATATTAAAAATACCTATTCATTCTTTCTATTGTACTTTATAATTTAAAATGTATTAAATGGTCGCTTGTTGGACGCCGGTAGTGAATGCGCGCAAATAGCATAATTTGACGGCATGAGAAGCTCTAACAAAAAAAGAACGCTTTAACTGATAGCGATCCTTCTGTCAGAGACTAGAACTAAGATAGTATACGAAGACGGCGAAATGTACGGGCCGTTTTATATGTGGATAATTGGCGGTGATAGTCTCGAATGCAACAATCGTCTCTAATATTTGTATATGGTTAAATGTATGGAA
Organism: Limnephilus rhombicus; assembly: GCA_929108145.2. Lineage (NCBI taxonomy): Eukaryota > Metazoa > Arthropoda > Insecta > Trichoptera > Limnephilidae > Limnephilus > Limnephilus rhombicus. The sequence goes on along the minus strand of OV815291.1, from coordinate 46,235,873 downwards.
AGTGACTTGTGTTTCTCTGTGCGCGCGCCTCAATGTTTAGGAAGCGTTTTTCAGTATGGCTGAATTCTAAACACCCTGAGAACTGTCAGTTCGTCGCTTTGATTTGAATAATATTATTTTATGTGTTATCAGTGAAATAGTGCACGTGATTTCGTGTTTTAGTGTTCACCAGTGTAGTGCAATTCGTGAGTGATTTTTGAAAATGGGCAATATCCACACAGTCGGACCGAACGAGGCGTTGATTGTTTCAGGTCAGTCAGAATTTAATTAACTAGGTATTATTTTTGAGTGAATCTTAACTGAAAACTGTTCCTACAAAGCGTTAATTTCTCTCGATAATTCCTACCAGTTACTCCACGTTTTCCTGCGAAACCGGAGAATTATTTGTATGATAACAACTCATGTTTGAATAAATTACATACACATCTTTTATTTGCATTAATTTGTAAGGGGCGTGATATTTTATATTAATAGTACGTCGGTACACACTATGAACACTATAACGTAAATACATCACATCGTTTTTGAAGTTCCGCGGTTGAGCGGAATGCTGACTTGATTCAAATATTGATAACATGGATAAGAAAAATGTTTACACTTGATGTGTAGTATTTCTATTATTTGTCATAGGTCAGAACTGTGAAAACCGAAATAAAACACCATTAACTAAACCTATCCGATCGATAATAATATGGGTTATTTATATCTAGCGACGTCATGCAAAAAATGCAATAGAATTTACCTAGGTAAACTGTAAATATAAAAAAAAAACGCTTGATTACGATTGGAATCACATGTTTTCCAGCATTTCAAGGATGTCTGCTCAATTATTGTAGTCGAATGGCAAAAATTCGAACTAACTCTGTTTATAAAGAATGACAGATCAAGAAAACAGTAATGGCGGGACCTTAACTGTCAAAATCTACCGGGCGGTCCAAAACTTATGTTTCCAGAAAACTGAGTTTTTTTCCTGAACTGTGTAAGAAAAAAATCTTGAAGTCTTCGTATTCCCGCCGAAAGTTGTTGTTGAGCGGCTGTTAAAAATCGATAAAAATAACACTGACTAATAATATTCTAGCAAAAATAAACACGTTTCGCAGAAATTCCCTTTTGTTTTTCTCGTGGTAACTATGGCAGTATGTACCTATTAGTATTTTTTAAGACGTGAACAAAAAATACTATTCCTTCTCTAGTATTTCGAATTTATATGTAGGTACGTAGAATTACGCTGCAGTGTGGTTTCATTGCCTGGTAATGATTAGGTACCTAGTAAAAAGTGATTTGTACTTTTATTAGTGTGGGTTCAAATCACAGTTATGTAACTCCTAGCGCCAACCCATCGCCGGAAATCTATTTATAGCTTCGTATAAACACTTGAACACTATATCCGACTATTTATGATCGAATCTACCAAAACATTTTTCGGTAGACTACAGACCTGGCTTACGATATTTCAATGTGCTTGTCAAAAAATAGTTCGGTTAGAAAAACTAAATCGAACACAAATAAAAACCCGCATTGTAATATGTACGTACATTAAACAAAATCCCGCTTAACATTTTAGGTCAACGGTTTTGCCCTTTCGTTGTATTATAATTTAGGTAGGTACTTTCTGTTTGAAAATAATGAAATTTTTAATTTATGCAAATTGAGGGGATAAACGGGAATGTTTGCTTGCAAAAAATAATCTTATCTCAAATAGGCGCCCCTATGTTCTTATGTTCCAGTTTCTTCTGTACGATCCATCATTACCTACCTAGCTAAAATAAAATGTAATTAAAATAACGATACTAAACAGAGACAAACAAATGCATCCATAGGATTTAGCCTACGAAAGAATGAGATAGTATAATTGGTCTCCTCTTTGTGCGGTGCTGCGTATCCTACTTTAGTTTTCTGAAGGTTTCGCTTCTACCGTGTGTGAATTGTACACTCTGTTTTTTTATAGTTGGGTAACTTATCGAGTTAAACCTCAAATTGTAAAATTTAATGATTGAATTCAGTGTTAACCACGGTTAGATTCGGTCGCATTTGCATTTGCATTGGTAGTTCTTAGTCGAAGTATTAGCGTAGGGAGTGTGGCGAACCCATCGCTCAGGGAGTGGAAAACACAAACCTGCAATAGCCATCCCAAGCCAAGGTGAGAGCTACCGTGCTCAGGCTGAATGTCCTGAAACAAGATCGCATCTCGGAGTATTTAGACCTCACTCCAGCACTCAGGGCTCTGCTGGAGTGGACCTTCTATTTCCCTGGTAACTCGTGGGACAAAAAAAAAGGACCATTCGAAAACTAGGGGCCTTTTGGGAACCTAGGAGTGCTGAGGCCACCTCTGTGGATTTCCTTCCTGGGGCCGTAGGAGGAACCAAGAGGAGAAACCGTGGAGAAGTGAGCTGAGGCCACCTCCATGAACTCTTCCCTTGTGGGGCCTTCGAGGAACCAAGGGGAAGGGCACCCTTCCAGCGCGGGGCCTTTGTGGAACCAAGGAGGAGTGAAGTGGAGAGATGATGTCCTCTTCCCATGTGGGGCCTTCGAGGAACCATGTAGGAGTGAAGAGGAGAAATGAAGCCATCTTGGTGAACTCTTCCTCTGTGGGGCCTTTAAGGGACCAAGGAGGAGAGATGGAGTTCTCTTCCCTCCTGGGGCCCTCAGGGAACCGAGGTGGAGTGGACTCTTCCCTTGTGGGGCCTTTAGGGAACCAAGGGGAGGTGGACTCTCTGTCGTGGAGCCTTCGGGGAACTAAGGAGTGGAGAGGAGAGATGAAGCCCTCTTCTGTCGTGGGGCCTTCTGGGAACCAAGGAGGAGTGAAGAGGGGAAATGAGACCTGGAAAGACACATTGTCGGACCAGAAGATATAGCTTCATTTCGAATGACAATCCTGGTGAACTTTATTAAAGGGACTGGGTTACTGTCAAAGGAATGAGGTAAAATGGGTGATGGTACAATGGGTCTATGGCCTAAGTGCTCACGGGAACTATATACATATATGTAAACCGTCTCAGATTATTAAAAAAAAAAAAAATAGTCGAAGTAGGACACAATTAAAAATGCGAATTTGCTCAGTGCTCAGAACAGTGCACAGTGCCCCGGCAAGGCAGAGGTCCTGGGTTCTATTCCCAGATGAGATCTAATTTTGTTGTCTTTTCTATTTCAATTTTTTTGTAGTTATTATTGTGTTGAATGATTAAAAAGCACAATGTACATATGAAAAACAAAATATATATATATATATATTTTATTTAATTTAGTGGGGGGCAAGAATTCCAATAACCCATGCGATTTTATTTAATTTATTGGGGGGCTAGAATTCCAACAATCCATGCGCTTGATAGCTGCAAGACAAGTGGTTATCTAGCCTCCTACATAAGTTAAGTAAATGTATATTCCGATAATCTTGATATACGTACATATGAAAAAAAAAATATATATTTATAAAAAAAATAATATATAAAATAATAATTTAATATATTTTTATTTAATTTAGTGGGGGGCAAGAATTCCAATAATCCATGCGCTTGATAGCTGCAAGACGAGTTGTTATCTAGCCTCCTACATAGTTAAGTAAATTAAAATACGTACATATAAAAAGATATTTAATTTAATTTATCGGGGGGCTAGAATTCCAATAATCCATGCGCTTGATAGCTGCAAGACGAGTTGTTATCTAGCCTCCTAAGTGTAAAATCCATGCTAATTTGTACAGCGCTCTTGAGGCGATTTTTCGCAAAAACAGCGCTATATAAGTAATCCAAATTTATTATTATAATGTATGTACCTACTCATCCTATTGTATTTAAATGCAAACAGAGTTATTTGCCACGCCATGGCCAGCTAGTTTCACGTACACCAATGTTTCGCAGGATACCTATCTAAATCTAATAGATATAATTCTTTATTATTCATTTTTAATAACTATGAAGAAGTCCACTTTTGGCTTTTCATACGACAAATAAAAGTTACATTGATATAGGTATTTTTTTTATATACTAGGTTCTCTGAACTCTGATGAAGCCTATATCTAAATATGGGAAAATAGTTGACATTGTATATTTTCGTTATTTGTTTTTGGGGTGTTATGCCGTGTTGCGCTAGCGCAATGACAATCCTTCCAATCACAATCCTTTATAAACATGAAATCACAAGCACCATCTTAGAAATTACTCAACAATCAACCCACACTAACATCAAGCCACTCACTACAATCAAGACATCCATCCGCACTCACAATACTCGAAATAGCAATAAAATCCGCGTACTTCAAACTATATTGCCTACGGTGACCGGACAACTCAGAATGAAACCAACTCCGAAGCACCTCAGAAAGGTCATTAAGAGTAATGATAAAAAGGTTAGGGTTAGCTGCTATTTTTAGATTATTTTTTCATAGCTTTTAATGACCTTTCTGAGGTGTTTCTAAGTTGGTTTCCTTTTGAGTTGGCATGGAACCATTGTCTACACAGCATATGTACAAGGTCGCTTATGGTCGCTTCCAGCTATGTACAAGGCAATCCACTAAAATAAAAAAAATCAGAGTAGGTACTGCTTTAAAAGAATATTTTCATATTTCAAAATCAGCCGATACTATTTTTTACAACCAATTTGCAATGAGCATTGCCGATATTAGAGCATTGTCAATAGCACACCTACCCGAATTCGTGAGTAATGAATCTCAAATATTTCAAGATAAATTTTGCATTTATGATGTAATCTTCTCTACATTATTTAAATGCTTTATCTATACCACCAAAAAATAATATCTTATGCCGGTGATAAAGTTATTTATATCTTTTTTTTTTCGATGATAAAAATATAATGCTTCTAATTTAATATATACGTAGGTACATAAATAAATACAAACTTAAACATGACATGTACACATGTTTGTTTAAAAATAGATACACTACGATGTCATGTGCCATTTTACCACTTAATTTGCAGGCACCCACGCTATTTTTTCTGAAGGATTTAAAGTGGATTTTAATTTGTCGTGAAAATCTGTTCGCTCCATCATATTATTGTAGTACGAATAGGCTCCACAAATCGACCAATTCTCTCGCAATAAAGTCCCAAGTCCCAAACCTCAGTGGAAATCTTATACTATCACTAAAATTCTTACATTGATCTAATACTTGACTAATTAATTCATATGTAATCATTAAAGACAATATTAACCACTCTCAAACGAAAAATGTGAAACAGAAAAGTTAGAAAAAAAATCGGTCGCATCTGGGAATTAAACCCAGGGCCTCTGCCTTGCTCGGGCATTGTTCTGACCACTGAGATAATTTGACCTTGTCATCTTCCTTCATTTTTAACTCTATCATACTTCGACCCAACCAACCCACTCAACCTTCGGAAGAACCACCACATATTTGTCTGACGTGATGTTAACTAATTAATCGACACTTCATTTCCCCCACAACTGGTGGTAGGCAGATAAGATGGACTGAACTCTGCAGGAGTGAACTTTTAGGCCTGTTCAGATTGACCATATAAATATAAAAGATCATAGCACGCCAAATATCGCTCTCCATACAATCCCTTCAGACCGTTCACACCTAAGCGCTTTATGCGCACATCAACCATAGACAATGCACATCTTACGCCATAACCGCTCTTGAGGCGATATGCCAACAGTTAAGCGCCCCCCACTCCGGCGAAAACAGGAGAGGGGGTCATTTTAATTAGGGAGCTGCCTAGACCGGTGGGTGACAAGTTGATAGATTCAGTACAAAAAATGCGCACTCCGTGGCGGCTCACTAATTCATCTGACCCCCTCTCCTACCATAGGAAGAAATATTTGATCTGCGTCGTGTGAATGGCACGAAACATAAGCGCTCGCGGTTAAACAGATAGCTTGCTCGCGGTTATATTCGATGTCTGACCGACACTTTAAGAGGGAATAACCTGACAAAACCGGAAATATGTCATTTTTAAATCAAATTTTAGACGTATTGACTCTTTTCCACGAAAAAAGTATAAATTGATTTCGAACGACTATTCTTTTATCTAGTAAAGCTATGTTTTAAATTTTGGGAAAATATGTTTATTTTTAGTACAATAAGATTTTACCGTAGGTCGTTGGCAGATTTGTTAAATTTTCAAACTAAATTTTGTATTATACAACACACATTTTAAATCATATAATCATGCAGTAAAATAAATCAATAAATTATCAGGGAAAGCTATGTTTCAGAATTTTTATTTTTATTTAAATAAAATCATTTAAAAAAAGATCCGCACACGTGTTTTGTGACGAAAATACTTCAGTTTGTCTAATTATTTGCGGTCTTACAAACTAATATTATTTAAGATTTTTTTACATTCTTATTTTGCTTATACATTATTGAAAAATTATAATTTGATACTTAAGATAAAAAAAAATAATTACAAAAAGTATATAATTTTATTAGTTTTTTCATCACGCCTTTCAGCATTTTTGAATGTAGGTATAAATTAAAGCAAATTTTGAATGAAATATAATCGATATTGAGTTATTATTTAAAAAAACTGGTACGGAAAATAATAAATCTTTCTATTTGGAACCGCCCTGTACGATCGTAAGAACAACTTTCGACGAAATATGATTTCTCGGCCGCTGGCTAGTTAATGGCCCTTAATTTATTTCATACTTCGTCTCAGATGATTTGTTATGTCGACTCTTGATGTGACCCGATTCAACTATGTGATTCATTCGATAGTGACAAATTCTTGAGTCGGGCCATGTCAAGAGTCAGAATAGCAAGAGGATATGTATGAGACGGTGTTTGACAGTGAATGAAGCAAGGTGTGCAAGACCGAGTTATATGGCAGTCCATCCTCTCTGCCTATCATATTAGTTATTTTTTCATTTACACTTAACTCGGAGCAGGTGGATGAGTTTGTATATTTGGAAAGTATATTTACGAGAGATGGGAATGCTGATACAGATATTGAAAGGAGGGTAAATGCAGGTAAATCCATTGGTGTCAACAACAAAAAACTGTCCAAGGAAGTGAAGCAAGCCGTCCACAATGGAGTGCTGGTACCTAACCTGATGTATGGCAGTGAATCAAGGAACTGGCAGAAAAGGCTGAAAGTAGACTGAATGCTGTGGAAATTAGATCCTGAGGTGTATGTGTGGTAAAACGTGGAGAAACATGGAGAGATCCGCAAAAAATGCAAAGCTGATGTGAGCGTAATGAGTAAGATTTTTTTGTTTTTTTTTTTGTTTTACAGTTTTTTAGAGAAAAATGTGTCCTTACTGGGGTACCCCGTTCTAAGGACACATTGTACAAGTTTTCTTGTTTGAAATATATGTAAATAACTATGATAAAACATTACAGAGGAAAATTATAAAGTTAAATCTAAAATAAAGTACAATACAAGAATTAATCTTTGTTAGGTTGCAAAATTGTATCTATTTTCTTCCTTCCCATGTCCATAATCCATATTTTTACGCTAAGATTAAGAAAGGGACGCTGAGATTTTGGGCATGTAGAGCGAATGATCGAGGAAACGAGTGTGAAGAGAATATATGACGCAAATGTGAATGGTAGAAGAAGTCGGGGACGCCCGAGGAAGGCATGGCACGACCAAGTGAATCAGATACTCGAGTCCGGCCATGTGAAGAGTCAGAGTTATAGAAGAGCATGTATGAGACGATGCATGAATGGTGTGTGTGTGCCAAGACCGAGTTATTTGGCGGTCTGTCCTCTTTGTATACCTTAGTTAGTTAGTATAATAGGTTTAATAATATTTGCAATAATTAACACACGGCTTGTATGTAGAATGATGGATTGATTCACACATAATGTGTATTGATATAATTTGCCGTGTACTTTGTCAAGTAGGGATGAAAATAAATCTAGCGTCAACACTGTTATCAAGTAATAGTCTGTCGGACACTTCATTCCCATACATTTTGGTGTTTGCCCATCAACTTACTGATAAAATCTATTATCCGATTAACAAATCGATATTTCTTTTTACTGTCGAAAGCAGTTTTACTTTTTATATCCATTAGCAACTAAATTATCTTGTTTATAATTCCATTAATTTCCGGAGGTCTTCTACTAACATTTTTCGACTTCAACCATAATTTCATCGTTTAATTAGGTTAGCTTAATAGAGTCTAATTGATATAGGCGTGTCGGGGTTTTCCCCAAAATTTGCCGTGAAAAGTGACGTTGGAATTTTTATACCCGATGTTTATTTTTCGTTTATTTGTTCAAAATTATGCTAGCATATTATCCAGCTGAAACTGTGAGTGTGCTCTGACGTTATGAAATTTACACATTTTTTCTGTGTGAAATTTTTAGATGAATGCAACTATTTTTAGCTCACAATGTCGTTTTCATAATGAGCTATTAATTTGACTTTGGGGGTATTTCACCAACCTCCCAATAAGGTGTCAAAAGCACTATCCATAGTATAACGTATATTTTCGATTTATGATTTAACAATTTATTTATTTATAAATACCGAGTTCGGTACTCGAACTTGTGAATAGCGGCTATATATCGATTGTCTAGTTGATTAGTCAGACATCTCTGAAAAAATACAAACAAGGAAACATTCATTTTTATATATTAAGATAATGGATAGTTATGTTTGTTATATAAGTCGTCTCAATAAGACAAGACTTGATATTTTGTTGCGGATTTTCTATAACGATAACTTATGCAAATACTGGAATTACGAAGTGTGTTTTGAGGAACGTTTGCGCGGCCTGTTTCGGCCCGTTTAATACGGTGACCGGACAACTCAAAATGAAACCAACTCAGAAGCATATCAGAAAGGTCACTAAGAGTCACAATAAAAAAATAGGTTACGGTTACCGGCTATTTTAAAATTATTTTTTCATAGCTTTTAATGACCTTTCTGAGGTGTTTCTGAGTTGGTTTCATTCTGAGTTAGCATGGAACCGTTTCATACAAATGTTAATTTTGGATTTGAGATCAAAATACTCAACCAAACTGTTAATTATTTTTGTAATCAAAAGGTATATCAAATATACGGATATGAGCTAAGTACTTTATTTATTTTTGCTTTATAATACTTATAAGATATATGCCATTCAAAATTTTAATGTTTCATGATTTTACAGGCAATTTGGGTATTTATTTGCGATTAAATGAAAAACGTTAAAAAAAACGGTTTAAATATGATGAAATATAAATAAAAAAAACAATTAAATAAAACATTTTGATGGGTGTAAATTTAAAAACCAAATTACCTGTTTACGGCGGAACAAAATTTTGTTGTTTACTTATATTTTAAAATTATTATCCAAAAAATGCATTTTTAACAACGTTTTGTTTTATTTTTCATCATATTTTTTAAATAAATATGGTAAAATTATTTTTTTAAAGTTTTTCGTTTACTCAAAAATAATTTCCCAAGTTACATATAAAATCATGAAACACAAAATTCTATATTGGCCTATATCTTATAAGTAACTTAAAGCAACAATAAATAAAGTAGCTTACGTTCGTACTAGATATTTGATATAAGGGCCGACCGAGACAGGTTTTTCGTTCTCGGCCGAGACCGAGACCGAGCATAGATAAATTGAGAAAAAAATGATAATGCGCTATTTTTGCATAGTAAAGCAAGTATTATACCTAGTTAGTAAATACATTAAATCGAAATAACATCGGCAGCTCTCTCACGCGCTCACACCAAGTGACGAATGTGGACGCGCGCGGTAGATTTGAATCCCATTATCCTATACCGTACCTACTTACAACGGTCTCGGTTATGGCCCAGAATCTCGGCGATTTTTCGCCGTGAACCGAGACAGAGTTCTCGGTAGAATTTGTAGCCGAGAATGCCGAGACCGAGATCTCGGTCGATCCTTAATTTGATACACCTTTTGGATCTCAAATCCAAAATTAAGATTTGGGTGAAACGGGCCACGCGAACGTTCCACTTAAGTTTCTTATCTTATTACAGCACAGTAGTTGGGAGTGGGCAAACTTATATCGCGTCTATTTGGAACATTTTTCTCGTTTTTTCGACGAAACAAGATTACGTTCTATTGAACCCAGTCACCTCACAATTAGCGATATGATGACCAAAAATGCCGTTCAATGAAGTTGTAAGTGGCATCAGATGCCTGATAGCGATAATGACACTTCATTTGTTTGTGCTTACACTCTATTTTAAAAAAAAATATATTTATACATTTTTATTTTTATTAGTAATAGAAGGTACATAAATACATAAATTACAAATAAATTTTATACAGTAATTAATTACATAGTAGATATATTTGATGTACCCCCATAATTAAGCAAGGCTTGTGTCTATGGGGGGGGGGTGTTATTGTATTGCTTTTTTTATATCATTCAGTTTATTTATATCACATTTAACTTACCATTTAAACGAAGTTTTCAGTATAATTTTTAAGGTGAGTTTTAAAAATTTTTATATTGGTATTCATGTTTCTAATTTTTTCTGGTAATGAATTAATTAATTATTATTTTTTAATTTATAAACTAACGTTTAGACAAGATTTTTATGCATAGCACAAAGGGTAACAATTATTACAAGCAATAATTGTCAGCCTGAAACATTCATTTACATTGAAAAATCTTCCGAGAAAAGATACTTGCCGCCAACGGGACTTGAACCCGTGTCCTTTCGATTGCCGGTCGAATGCTCTGACCACTGAGCTATGGGGGCTTATCAAATACCCGCCAAATAATTCAATATATACTAGTGTTTCATTCAACAGTTACTGCTTGTTATATTTTTTCCACCTGAAAACAACCAACTTTATTTTTGCGAGGAAGACATTGTTAGTGTTAAATCCCTCGCTAGGTGGCGTCGAGACAAATTATGTCTGCGTTTATTGGGGAAATACTTAAACTTGTTAAATATTAATTATTATTTTTTAATTTATAAACTAACGTTTAGACAAGATTTTTATGCATAGCACAAAGGGTAATAATTATTACAAGCAATAATTGTCAGCCTGAAACACTCATTTACATTGAAAAATCTTCCGAGAAAAGATACTTGCCGCCAACGGGACTTGAACCCGTGTCCTTTCGATTGCCGGTCGAATGCTCTGACCTATCTTTTCTCGGAAGATTTTTCAATGTAAATGAGTGTTTCAGGCTGACAATTATTGCTTGTAATAATTGTTACCCTTTGTGCTATGCATAAAAATCTTGTCTAAACGTTAGTTTATAAATTAAAAAATAATAATTAATATTTAACAAGTTTAAGTATTTCCCCAATAAATGCAGACATAATTTGTCTCGACGCCACCTAGCGAGGGATTTAACACTAACAATGTCTTCCTCGCAAAAATAAAGTTGGTTGTTTTCAGGTGGAAAAAATATAACAAGCAGTAACTGTTGAATGAAACACTAGTATATATTGAATTATTTGGCGGGTATTTGATAAGCCCCCATAGCTCAGTGGTCAGAGCATTCGACCGGCAATCGAAAGGACACGGGTTCAAGTCCCGTTGGCGGCAAGTATCTTTTCTCGGAAGATTTTTCAATGTAAATGAGTGTTTCAGGCTGACAATTATTGCTTGTAATAAATGAATTAATTAATATAATGAATTAATAATATAAGCGATATCTGAAATTTTGGTAAACCTTTTATTTGTACCATCGTTTGGTTCTTAATATCCGTAAAATTCGGCATTCTCACTTACGGCGTAATAATAATAACTAGCAGTTAAACCCGCTTCACAGGTTTTTGCTGCTAGGGCCTGCGGGCGGCTTTTGGTTCGGCTTCGCCCAGTTTGAGTAATAATAAATCCGATAGGAACTGGTTCCAAAAATAACCGGTTCCTCGGATCCACTGTGATCCAGTGATAAAATAACCGCGACCGAACGAAGTAACCGCGACAGGTAATGACGTCATAATATGTAATATATAGTCGAGTGATACTATTATGCACAACTCTAAGTATTACCGCCAATCTTTCACATCCGGAGAGATCCGGAGGGGCACGTCCTCATGCGATCTGCTAACGTAAGTAGCGCCATCCCTGGACGAATTCTTGAATTCGAAACCGAATTACAAAAGTAGCTTTTCACGAAACTTCAAGTATGAAGATGGTTTTGTGTACGGCGCGGCATCAGAGTCGAATTTTTAGATGGATTCCGTTAGCGTAATAATAACGTCCGATAATAAATGTTTTATTGACCTCATTGTTGTAATAATTTGAGATAATGATTGGGATCTCCCGTACTTCGGATTTCATTTACATACTAAAATTAAATAGTACGAGTAATATGAAGTACATAATTATAAATATATTTGTAGTGTTTTTTCTGAAAGAATTAAAATTATGTGTTTTTTTTTTAGTGCAGTGGAGGTAATCCACCTCTTACCCGCCCTGGTATAAGTAACAGATGGTTACTCCTTTAAGGCTCTCGCAAGATTCAAATTTTTTTGTTAAACGAAGCTACATTTATTTATTTTTGAACGAATCTAGACCTCCAGAGTCCATGCATACGTTGTTAGTAAGCAGTATGCAAGTGCTTAACAGGAAAAACAAAATGCAAAAAAATAGGTTAGTAAGACAAAGATAAATTAAACAGGGCAAAACAAAAACTCATTCATGAGGCTCCATGAAGCGGCGTTGCATCTGTAAAAAACCTGCAAACACCTGCATAAAATAGAGAACATAAGTAATACAATAAATCTCAAATCAATTGGCAAGTACCAACAAAAAATGGGAATGGCTTTCGGTCTGACCATAAACTACACTTAGCTTCCGTGTCCCTGAGCCGACCACTCAGTGAAGCCTCAAAGAATGTTAACTGAATATTTGGGGTAAAATACCCGAAGACTAAAAGAAAATTCAGCGTTGGGTATCAGAGGCAAGACAAAGGACAGTCAAGGTCGTCTGATCAAACCTCAAGCCTGCACATGTCATTGGGGGAGGCGCAGATAGATTTGAGAAGGATCTGCAAAATTAATAATGTAACTAAAGATGAAGCAGGGACGAGGTCCAGCACACCCCCATATGGGGATAGGGAGAAAAAAAAATAAAAATTTGGAGTTCAGTTCATCCAAAATTTATTTTAGTGCAGTTGAATGGGTTCGGTTTCAGCCTGTATTTGACGTCAATATATTTTATATCCGTGTGTTTTGTATCCAGCTTTTTATTTAAGCCGCCGCTACCCGAATTTTTACCGATTTCATACTATCTCCCTTAAACATTTGAAGTTTTTAAGCTCTTAAAAAATTTTTATTTTTGAAGATAATATCTAGACGCGTTCCACGCCCAAACGCAAATTATATAAAATTCCCTCGGTAGAAAAAAGTCGCAAAGTGTGCTCCAAAAATTATTATAAACACGTTTGTTTTAGTTATTTTACAAGTTGTAGTTGTGAAAAAATTCGCAATGTTTCTTTAAATGATACTTAAGGGAACGTACCCATACTACGTGACCAACTTTTCGCAATTTTTAACCCCCCCCCCCCCCGGTGACCAAAAACCTAAGCAACCCGCCGCTCATTTGTATGGAGCGTGACATTTTGAAGACCCCCCCCCCCCCCCTAAACGTGTCACGTAGTATGGGTACGTTCCCTAAGATACCTTTGCACGAGATGTTTGCTCTATTTTAAACGAGTCGTGTTTTATTAAACATTTTCGCAAATTTCGCAACGATTTTATCGCTTTAAATGTTAGCGCGCTCCTCTAACATTATAATTAAATATCTTCTCATCTTCTTCTTTTTGAACGCGGATGCGGGGCCTTAAGATTTAAGTTTATAATGTTTTTGTCATTTTAAAATGAGAATGTGATTTAGTTGTGAAGTTTAGTACCATGGTATAAAATAGAACTCGAGTATTTCATCGCTACATCTTCCACTAAAGGTTAATTATTTTATAACTTGTGTTCCCTCAATTACACTCGATTAGGGCTCACAATAGAGTCATGTGAATTCTCAGCATCGCCCCGATGAAAGGCCACCATTCAGTATCTAAACGTTGCTTGAAACATTTAGCCGTTTTTGTTTGATGACCAGATCTAAATAGTTAGTTCCGACAGATGGTGTCATCTGTCGGATCTGCCGGATCTGCCCTGATGACGGACACTGCAACGCTGTCCTAAAAGTTGGCTAAAGAAGCAGGTAGCGCAACACGGCAAAACACCCCAAAAACAGATAAGGAAAATGGCCGTGGAAATCTAAAAACGTACCTGAATAATAAGGTTCTTACCAGTCTTCCTCTCCCCCATCTCCTTCCATTCCCAATTCCCACTCCCAATAGTTCCGCTGGCGCTGGAGCTGAACAGTTCGGATTCTTCTGCGGTACCTACTTACATAAAATAAAATTTCATGTGTCCAGTTCTCACGCGGTAGAAATGAAACTTTCAGAAAACTAAAGTGGAATAGAGTAGGGAAGCTACGAAATACCGCAGAAAGAGGAGACCGATTATTCCTTTTTTTATATAGTAATACCTCACAAGAGTCTCAGCTGCTCCCTTCTGGAGCCAGTGAGACTATGGCATCCCCAATTGGGGTATGTTGTGAGGCTGAAGGTAGTGGGGAGGGGAAGGAGATAGGGAAGAGGAAGGAGGGGAAGTACTCGGCTATTCAGATCTGGTCATCAAACACGGCTAATGCCATTTCAAGCAACGTTTCAATTCTGAATGGTTGTCTTACACCAGGGCGATTCCACTCTGGAACGTGCCGCAAATATACTATATATTATTTTAAATGAATAAATTGTGAAATAACATTAATTAATCAAAAAAAAAAATTTGCCACGCCGGGATTCGATCCCGCGAACTTCGGAATGCGAGTCAAGAGCCTTACCGCTGGACTACGCCGGCCGTCCATTATTCTGTCTCATTTTCTCGCAGGCATAACTCCTATAGATGTATGTGTTTGTCCCTTTTGAGTGTCGCTATTTCTTTTAATCGAGTTTCAAATCACAACGGTGCTAAAGAAGTTTTTACTTCAAAAATCATCGCCTGGATAAGGCGGCCTCCAAGGGTCATTATTTTCCTTTTTTCAGTTTATCCTCCTACAGTTTATCCTCCTACAGCCTTTCAATCTGTTTTGCAATTGTACCGTCTCTCATCTTACTTCTGTAATTATTTTCAGTAGTCCGTTCTGCAACACGATTCTGTATATTTTGTGGATACGGAATCGATTCCACACGTAATCTCCTGTCAAATGTTATGTGCGATTGTCTACGGCTTGCAATTGCTTTTTAAGAACTTAATAACCTATTTTGTGCACGTAAATAGTTGTTTCTTGTAGTAATTGTTGAAAAGTTGTGTAATTCCCATAATCCGTGCCTAAAAAAGAAACTAAACTTTTAAAGTCCTTTAAACGAATAAATAATCTTGCATTTCGTGTTTTAAACTAGTTGAAATACGACAGCTGACATATCAGTCCATTAAAAAGGCAATTGACAATCACACAAATTTGACATGAGATTACGTGTGGAATCGATTCCGTATCCACAAAAGATACAGAATCGCTCTTCTGATGGCTAAATCACATGTGTGCACCTCAGATTAACAATATAGAGAGACCGTACTAGTACTATATTGGTACAAATCGTCGACGTATTCGAAAAATATAGCTCTCCCTTGCTCGGTTCCATGAATGTACGAAAAACACAGACAAGCAGCAGTATTATAAGCGGTATGAAGCCACTTTTGGCGCAGACGAATTTCACACTATTATTGTCACCTGTCAAACTGTCTCTTTCTCTCTCATTATACCAACGCTAAATTTATTGGCGAGTAGATAGAGACGAAATAATCTTTCATCCACATTTCAGTATAGCTTCTTACAAAAAGTTGAAATTTAAAAAAATTATAAAATTCGTTTTCAGGTACAACAACATCGTATTTTCCAATCTTAGCACTCTAGCTCACTGAAAACTCACGGACCGCCACTGATATACATACATATAAAGGAAATTCCTTTTAATTATTCACGAATCAAGACGATACCTAATTGTGACAACCCTGCATCAGTTGTAGGCCACATCCCCTTTGGTCAACTGACGAAAATCTGAGGTCCACAATCTGCTAACATGTCGCACAGTGTGGTCTCTCTATATTGTTACTCTGATGTGTGCACCAACTGATGTGATATTTCTCAACTAGTGCACCATCTACATACGATTTTAGATTTTCACGGCCCAAAGTATTTTTGTTATTTATTTTTGAGGTGTTATGCCGTGTTGCGCTACCTCCTCTAGCCAACGTTTCGGACACTGTAACGCTGTTCGAAACGTTGGCTAAAGGAGGAGGTAACGCAACACGGCATAACACCCCAAAAATAAATAACAAAAAGTGCACCATCTAGTTCATAAATAAATAGGATTCTTAAACGAGGCATGGAGCGTATTCAAACGTCTTAAAATGTACTCGTTCTACATAATTACTAACTACCTTCAGGCACATTCGTGTCATCGGTATGGACCGACAGTATTTGAATGCAATTGTAATTTCCCTAATGGTGACACGGAATTTTGGTATTCAGAGTTGCGTTACACCTACTTGGCGCTAATTTAAACCATGCTTATCGTTTTACTGTAGAGCACGTCACCTTCGTCATACATAGGCGGACGCTCTCATATTCAAATGTGACGAAATTTAATTATGTCCATGTATAAATAAAACTTACAAAAGTACCGTTCGATTTTTGTCGATAAACTATTTATAACTTCTTGTTGAATGACAGTTGAAGCAATGTTGATAAATGAGGATTATCTATCAGAAAAATTGGGCAGTGGTCTACTTTAGGTGATTCAATGGCGATTTATCATTTTAATTAATTGTCACCGCGAACAAATGCGAACGATATAATGCGTTGGCCAGGAAATTCGTTGTGCTTTCGTTTTCATATATATATTTTTAATTTTTCTTACATTAGCTCCACCCAGGAGGCCCTGTGGAAAATAATTTCCCTAAGGGCTTATGTCATTTTTGGGGATGCTTTTTTGAGGATATTTTTATGAAAGGAAGAAGAGGAAGTTCTGGAAAGGAAAATGGTATTAGGGGTGAGTAATAATCTGGGGATCAGTGTGTCCAGGAGTGACGGACGTATGAATTCATCCCTCCCATTGGGGTACACGACGATTTTCCGAGAGAGTATGGCTGGAGAAGTCAAAGGGACTCCCTCAACCATTCTCTCCCGTTCCGGCCTGTCACGCAGTTGGTGGGCAGACGCATCTCCCGCCAAGATTCGGACAAACCTCACCCCATGAACCTGGGCACCACTGCCAAGTCACCAAATGTAGCGAACCACGGCAGAGGTGTTGGTAATCCGATAAATTGTTCCAATAATTTTAATTAAATGTCACCGCGAACAAAATGCGAACGATTTTATGCGTTAACCCCAAAAATTATTGTGTTTTCGATTACGTATGGCGTCTTCGACCAAAATTATTATCGAACGAACGAAGTTTTCTTAGGAATCAAATCGACTTTATAAGTTTTTACGTAGTGACATGTTGTGTTTTTTGTTGCTCTGCAGGATTATTTTTATATTACGGGATCCTTCGGTGCAATCTCTTTGAAATTGTGTCAAAATACGTGGTTTAGTTATAGTTTTATAATTTTATTACCAAATTTAGTTTTGCATAGTTGCAACAGTGCTAAAAATGACAAAGTTTGCAAATGAATTCCAGAGAAGACAGGATTTTCACAAAGGCCTGACATCAGACCTGCCATACTTAAGATAAGACCCAGTTCACATTTGTTTATAAATATTAGTTGATGGCGTAGATGTTTGTTATCATAATAATTCAGAGCAATCTCCCAACATAAACAGTACCTCTTAGAAAGCACGTTTTTGAAATGTTTTTCTTAATTTTTTGTTTTTTTTTGGAATTGGTTTATTTATGAACGCTCAAAATGCCGTTTTGATTTTTAAATATTAATAAATTGAAGATGTTATTTATCGCTTGTTGAGGTCCAATCTAAAATGTCCAATGTATGTCGTAGACCGATCGTAGAATCGGGCGGGTCGCGATGTGCCTAGCCACATTGTGAAGTGATTGTCGGCAGGCGGCAGATCGTGAAGTGCCTGAGGCTCATCGCGATCTGCCTGATTTTGCGATTGGCCTGCGACATGTACACGGAATTTGTGTACAGACAAGGTCTTTATTTTTTTAAATTTTATTTTCGTCATTTGGTTTTTATTTTATTTTTATTTATTTATTTATTTATTTATTTATTTATTAATCATAACGCCCTTATGGGCTTTTACATACATTTACATTTTTATGTTTTAGTGCATACAGGTGTGTTTAGAATACAAAGAAAACATGAATAGTTTTTACACATGGTACATATAAATAAAGCTGGTAAGTAAAAAGTATAGCATTATACAATAAAGAGAAAAAAATCAGTTTTATATGTATATACGTATATAACAAATAATAATAATGGTGAGTTTTTAATATATGTGCAATTTATGTGTTGAATACATAGCGAAGTTGATTTTAAACAAAAATACATACTACCGACTTGCACCGCACTAAAATTAATATACAAAACAATTGCATTTTGACCAATTACTTTATCGTCAGAATTTCTGCAAGGAATTCAATTTCCGAAGACGAAATACTTTATACCATAAATATACCAATCCCCTTTATACTGAAACCATGGAATAATGTCAGATACTTCAGTAAACTATCACGGAGAGGACAAATGAGTTCGATAATATAATATAACAGAGTATCTAATTACAATCAAATTAAAATGTTAATCAAAGTATAAGTCGTTAAAGTAAATTTGTTATTATTACCTATTACAACGATAAACAAGAACAGTTTTTATAAGGTTTGTTTATAAATTATAAATTACTAACCTTTATTACGCCCTATATTGTAGGTGTTTTGACGGAACTTAACTATGAGGGTTTACAATAAACTGTGCACACAAAATTTCAAGATGGGGATTTATAGTTCTATTGTAACTGTTCCAATATACTGAATTTAAATTTGGACACTGACAGATGACGATAAACATCGATTGAGTTATATTTATTTCCAAGTCGATGAAGTCTTTCGATAGGCGAGTTTTCGAAGTAATTATTAGTATTTTATATAGATATTGCACGGATCTTCAGATGTAGGAGAGCAAAGAGGAATGCATATGGCAGTTGGTCCCAGAGTTCCTGCACTGAAATAAATCCTGACTAACAGCATTAAGTGCAATCCGAAGGCTTGTCGGTGCGGGCAATTCTGGATTATAAACTACATCATTTAATATTTTATGTAGAGATACCAGTCAGTGAAAATATTTTTGTCTGACAATTTAAGCATGCACATATTTGATATAAAATGCAAGGAGAGCCAAATCGAACAAGAAGACATAAGATAAGAGAAGATACAAGACGAGACAAGACAGGCCAAGAAGAGCCAAGAAGAGACTAGAAGAGATGAGAATAGACAAGAAGAGGAGGTTAGAAGATCCAAGACGAGCCCAGAAGGGGCGAGAAGTTGCAAAAAAGGTAAGAAGAAGCAAGAAGAGCAAAGATGAGACATGAGGAACAGATAAGGTTCCAGAAGATCCAAGAAGAGGCGAGAAGAGAAAAGAACAAGCAGCAAGAGCTGAGAGGAGACGGAAAGATTCAAGAAGCAGCAAGAAGAGATGAGACGAACGAAGCAGAGGCGAGAAGATTCAAGAAGATCCGTGAAGGTCCAAGAAGGGACGATAAAATTCCAGAAGAGACGAGAAGAAGCAAGAAGAGACAGGAAAAGTCGAGATGAGGCAAGAAGAAGGATGGCATAAAAACAGGAAAAATAAATAAATCAAAACGCTCAATCCATTCCTTTGTTCCTGCCCATTCTAAATTCCAATATTGGCTTATTAGGTTGCCATGTATACCGGTCGATAAAACTCTAACCTCCTTCCCATCCTCAGAGCACGTGTTCCAGTCCTAACAAATCAGTGCCCCTCGGTGTACCGGTCTCACCGGGACAGGAGTGCTCCTGGATGGGGGGTACAATCGTATCGTAAGTTTTCTTAGGAATCAAATAAGATCTATGATCAGCTACTCGTACGTCAATGATCTCAAAATAATAAGCATATTCATACACAGCTACATATGAACACCGGAAACTTAAAAGGGTATAAGTACCATTGACAAGAAAAGGAGGTAGACGGGAATTTAAAAATACACTCAAAAATTCAAAGAAAACATTATTTTATTTTTGTGCGAAATGAACAAATCTTAATGCAGTTGATAAAAAAATATTATGAAAAGACATATTAAAGTAAGTAAAAAATCAAATAAAATAATCATTTTAGAGAAAGTCTCATGTGCCGCGCGTAGTTTCCTTTAATAGGGCCCAAGTGCCATGCTCTCTTAAGCAATAAAGGGCTTTATTGCCACAGTGACAATAAAACAATATACCAACTGCTTTATCCATCTCCAATAGGGATGGGATCATCCCAATGGGATGATGTTTAACATGAATAAAAAAATAAATATTACGAAATGTTAAAAAAAAATTGTATGTATGCGCTTGTTAAGCATTAAATTAGATATAAAAGACAAAAAATATAGAATGTTGTGAATTTTTTTGTGCTCCTGCGCTTGCAAGTAAGATATAATTTCAATATAAAAGACATAAAAATAATAAAATGTTGTACACATTTTTGTGTTCCTACGCATACAAGCGAGGTATGAAAATCAATTTATAAGACATAAAAATTATAAAATGTTGTTGTAAAAATTATTGTGTTCCTGCGCGTGTAAGTAAGGAATTAAATTGGTTAGGTCTTTTTTCTTTTCTTCCGTTATTCTGCTTCTGCAATTCAGCACTGGTATGGAATAGTTATTTAAATCTGATAATTTTTTGTTTTTTTTCAATAATTTTACGATTTACCAGGGCTCCAAAGTGTTGTGCGTCTCCTTTATTTTGACAACAAAAGGGTTGTCGCTTACAAATTTCAAGCGATGAGCCTTCGTTAGCTGCATGGTGGTGGTGTTTAAAAATGTTTCGGCGGCCAATTTGAAATCCAAGAAATCATCTGTTTTCATTGAAATGACGTGGAAAGGCTGCTTGTGACGAGTACTTTGCACCATATCTATAAGATCTCCAGGAACCATGGAATTTGTCACTCGTTTCCTTTTTTCAATTAGAGCAAAGTCTCTGTCGCAGCTGAGGAATGAGTGCCCGCTCATTAAAAAATTATGTTCTATCGTATTAAAAACTCCTTTATATACAAGATAGGCCCATAAGAATATCATCATTTTATTTTTATTTTGCCCACTGCAATTATCACTCCACATGATTAGATTCTCCTTTCGTAAGAAGTTATTGGAAAATTTTTTATAAATGCATGATGCTATCTCATTTCCCCCTCTTCCTGTTATGGCTTCATGCCACATGTGCATATACCCATCACCAGTATTTTCAATGTGCACACCCAAGTTAAAATTTGACAATTGTCGAGAGTAATACATGGGCCCATGCGTTAAAGATGGCGTCAATAAAACCTGTTGCAATGGCGGCAGTGCATGTATTGCTACTCGGAATTTGAGATTTTTTAATGTCAAGTGACATCTGTTTTGTAGCTTTTTCGGCTTTTCGATGGTGAAGCTCCAGTTGGTTTTTAAATGTTGCTTTATTCGAAGGATCAGCATTTATTTTAGCAACATAGAGGTCACAAGTTGCACACGTATCAGTTCGTTTCTGGCCAAATTTTAAGCTTGGAAATTCCTTCTCAAAAAATTTTGAATAGAATTTATAGGCAACTTTTGACTGCGGGAATGATGCTTGAAATGATTTGAACAGCCGATGTTTATTAAGATCAGGACTTAGATACTCTTTCTCTGATCTTGCACGACCGTAATGGCTTACAAGTCTGGGAAACATATTTACATGTTTTTTAATGTCATCCTCATCTTCATTGGTATATTTTCGTTTTTTTTTTACTAATATTTCCCCTTGATTCCATAAATGTTGTGTGGCCTTGTTTTTTTTTTTATTAACGAGAACCTGAATCTTTTTCGGAGAAAGGGAAAAAATATTCATGAATGTTGCTTTGCACACGCTGACAACATTTCCCTTGCCATCTGGAAGCATGTAATATGCCGTGCACTGTCGCTTACTTAAAGCAGGAGATTCATAGGTTCCGTGCCTTCTCCTTTTAATTTCTGTCAGTTGAATAAGCCCCATGAGAAAAGAAGATTGCTTTTCATTATTCGACAAACCATAAAAATCCGTGAACAATGACAGCTTTTGGTCGGCAGCTATTTCTTTGCATTTGTAGCGGCATTTGCAGATACACTTGAAAAAAAAATTACGTAAATGAAAGCAAAACAGATAAAATACCAAAGCATTCCCTTTAATAAAATCTTACGCCAGTGCTAACCATAATTTGGATAGTATTATTATAAATGAGTTAATAACACATTTTTTTAATATTCTATGTAAATTTATAGGTATTGACAAAAGTATACTTTTATTCCTGAAGAAGTGAACATGGTTCACGAAACATGTTGATATTATAAAGTATAAAAAATAAAGTGATGTAAACTAAGTTATTTTCTTTTAATAAATAAATAATGACATCACAAAGTAACAACCTTTTAGAAGAAGTTTTCTTCGAAAAAAAAAATTACAGGTCAGCACATCACTAGCGCTGACGCCTTTTTATGCCACCGCCTTGCGCAGAAACCGGCTCGTTGTCACCCATTTTGATACTTAACGCGTCTGATTGGCGATGGCACTTGGACCCTTTTAAAGGGAAATGACGTTCGGTACTTACAACCAACGCCATCTTCCAATTTTTTTTAGAATTATTTACGTGATCTGTGGCACTTGTACCCTTCTGTAGCACATTGGCCTTGGCACATGCTATCCATTTCTTAAATAAAATCGTTATAGGTGTTTTTGGCACTTATAGCCTTTTCAAATATAAGTTTCCGGTATTCATATTATAATATGCGTGGCTTGGCGTATATTATAGCTGTGTGTGAACACGCTTAACTCTATAGCCCCCTGTGAGCACCAGAGAGATATAGGGGCGATCTTGACTTCAGGGCAAACGCGGGGCCTTGAATGACAGTTGAATGAAGATGACAGGAGGTGGCGACGCCGAAAAATATTATTTAATTTTAAATATGAAAATAAATTAAACAATTTAACTTTGTTTTAACCACTTTTATATTTGAGTAAATCCTACCGGTTTCAGGACGACCGTTCCTTCTTCAGGGCAAATGTATATATATTTTCGTTCTGAAACCGGTCGGATTCAACTCAAATATAAAAGTGGTTCAAACAAAGTTAAATTGTTTCATTTATCTATAATGGATAACCACAAAGTTATAGCTACATTCAAAAGTATATTATTTAATTTTAATTAATATTTGTCAAAAGTCTAAGAAAGCGTGAAAGAGCTTCGGGTCAGATCGGGTATCTACTCTTTGAACACAAAAAATGAAAATTTGGCGTATCTAACGTCAAGGTGACATTGGATACACGATTTTTTTTAACCTGTACATTTTGCTAAAAAAATTGTTAATTAAAAAAATAATAACCTTGTAAGTGGCTAGCGGATTCCGATTTTCTTTTATAGTCAGGAAGTTGGCGAATTCTGAATTTTATAACCAGCTCAAATTTTGCTCCCGGTTTTGTGATATTTAGATAACCAAATTGGTAGACTTGCCCTAATATGACATCTGGGTTTCATTTTAACTAGCTGAGTTTCTCCGAAATTCAACAAATCTGGGTTTCATTTTAACTACATGACTATATTAGACCGGAAAGGTTCGAGAATGCTTTAAATAAACTGTATCAGTCCTATATTAACCATTTTTTGACTGACCATCTTCCACTCTGGAGCGTTCCGCAGATATAGGTACCTTATATTATTTTAAATGATTAAGTTGTGAAATAATACAATTCAATAAAATAAAATTTACTTGCGCCCGCTGAGATTTGAACCCACGATCTTTGGATTTCTAGTCGAGAGCCTTACCCCTTGACCGCGGAGGCTGTTATATCAAACGGACCAAGATGAGCAATCATGTTTGAGCGTGGTTTTGTGGCTTGACCTCGAGTCTAATCGCTTATGACATTAAACATGGTTTGAAGGCTTTACAATTTCGATTAACATTTTTGCTTCTCGCCCTATAAACCAATCGACAAAAAGTTATCTTTAATTAATGAAGACAAACTCAATCGAAAATCTGAACCTAAGAAATCAGAAAAAGATCCGGTCATATCTGGGACTCGAACCCAGGACCTATGACTTGCCGGGTCAGTGCTCTACCAACTGAGTTAATGTGTTTCTGTCTGATTCGGTCATATTTTTCTTTCTTCATTTTCTAACGCATATTTTTATTGACACTATCTTTATGTACGATTGCAAGATTCAACCAAAACTAAATGATATCTAGGTAGTGTCTTGGATAAATTTATTCTATTTTATTTAATATGCCACAACTATTGACTTTTCTGCAAGTCCGGGATGGATATTTATTTTTATAGACTTTCAGAACTACAACCTAAACATGCAGTAAAGTCAATAGATGTCGCATAGGATAAATATTAATTTATATAGACTTGCTGTACTTGCAAAAAAGTCAGTAGGGACGCATTACCTCAGTTGATAGAGGACCGACCCGGCATAATAGGTCGTAGGTATAAGTAATAGGTCTCTTTTTCTGATATTTCTGTTTTAGATTTTCGATTGTGTTTCGCTAATATTGTCTTTTTTAATTAAATATTACAATTTGAAGTTTTACTCATTAATTTAAAACAAAATAAAAGTAATCTGCTTTGAATCCGTTATCAGTGGAATTAATTTAAATTAACAACGCATTACATTGGTAATGGTAATGAGTAATGAGTAATAATATGATTAATGATTAAATGAATAACAGTAGTGTGTGAAATGAGAATGTAACCCTTTGATGTGGGTTGTGGGTTTCCCCGTGTGATAATGACGTATGATGATTCATATAAATGATAGTATGACAATTCAGTGTGCTCTCAAACTCAGTCATATTTAGGCAAAGTCGAACTATTCTGCAATTACAACGTATAATAACTATAACGTATAATAGCAATTAACAGCTGCTCTGCGTGGAGCGTAGCTCCATGGAAATGGAAGTCAAGCGATAGGTACCTACCTATCTACGATCAGAAAATGTTTTTATTTTCATTTAGTTAATAATTCTACGTAAAACACACAATTTGGGAGGCGGGAATGGGTACCGCCGCCCCGGGAACCTTTATTGGATAATCAACACCTCTGCCATAGGTCACCCCAAGTGGTTCGATACGTTTGGTGATTTAGCAGGGGTTCCCGGGTTCATGGGGTGAGGTTTGTCTAGGTCTTGGAGGCGGATGACCAGGACATACTGAACCCCAGATTCCTACCCACCCCTTAAACCCTTTTCCTTCCCAGAACTCTCCTCTCCTTCCTTTCCTTAAAAAAACCCTCCACACAGCATCCTCAAAGATGACATAGGCCCTGAGGGAAATTATTTTCCTCAGGGCCTCCTGTGTGGAGCTCATAAAAAAAAAAAAAAAAACACTGTGAATAAGTTTACTAACGGTGTTCATTCGAAAGGTATATTTCTGGCGTCTCTAATCTAGAAAAAACCTAAAAAATATTATTATATTATAAAGAAAATTGGCAATTCTTGAAATGATCCTTGTGCAAATATTTTATAAATGCTTTCAGCTTTCAGCTTCACAAATCTTATTTATTTATTAATTTTCAACGCCCTGATGGGCTTTTACATGACAAGTTTATAATACAAAGACAGTTTTTTTGAATAAAAAAGAAATATTATCTAAACGGTATTGGAAAGAGAAAATAACACGCTGTTCATTCGAATCTAAAAGTTAACCACAAAAAATTAAAATGTACCTACACCTTTATGAAACCAAAGTATCCGACCTCATGTTGAAAGAAATTAAGAAACTTTTAAATTATGATTTGTTTCAAAATTATTTTAAAAGGAAACGATGCAAAAAGACGTGATGATAATATTTATAATACATTTGTCTTAGAAATATGTGTTATAGTTTTTTTCGTTACCACTAATTTTAGTTAAAACACGAAAGGTGAGCCATTTTAAAAACTTTTTATAGACTGCATTCAAATTTTTTATATTTTAAAAATTACATGTTATTTCTAAAAATTACATAAAAATTTGAAAGCTTATTTCACTATCATTTAAACTAAAAACAGTTTTTAGTTTTCGGATACCTTTACAAATATATTTAATTTATTTTGATTTTAATGCAAATCGGAAATATTCGGACCTGCTGAGAGAATATGGTCGAGTTTTGAGGGGTTAAAAAATTGTGTTGAACTCTCACATTTTTTATTTGATGTACTTTGTAGTATGGAGACCAAATAGTGGAACTGTATACTAAATTACTTCTTACTAAGGCAGTGAGGAGAATCTTAACATAATGGAGCGAAGTAAAATCTACCAAGCATTTCATGTGTTCCTTCATTGATAAAAAATTTCCTAGAATGATTTAGATTTTAGATGTTAACCATTCGATACTAGAAAAATGGCATTACATTTTAACTATTAATTTATAATAGTTAAAATACTATTTTTTTATGCATTATATTTTTTATGAACAAAAAAATATCTAAGACTAAAATTACGTCACGGTAGAGTGTCAGGGACTGTATATTACTTATGCCCTTTATAAAAGAAAAAAGCGTTAGGTTACAAATTTAACACACCGACAAAGAAAACTGAGTCTACAAGGAAATTTCTTTGAATTCAATCGTAGCACAAAAGATTTCATGTTCTATATTCGATTCATGCAAAAAACGCACTACGCCATTCGGCGTAAGGATCAATATTCCATACACGCGTTAATGACATACGATTTTCCGGCCTGGTCGGCGGCGCCTATTTTACTAGCGATGACGCCATGTCGACGCCACCGACGTCAATCTCTGAAACGCCCCTAGCAACAAAGGGTCGAATTACAAAACCTTCATCAACCGAAAAAAAAAACAGAAAATTTGATTGATTTGAGATTTTTACGGCTAAAAGTACAAATTAATAGCATGATTATTTTTTGGATTATTATGCCGAGTGGAACTTCCCCCTTTTCATCCGACGTTTCAGACAGCGTTACAGTATTCATAGTCAGGCAATGATTGAAATCCATGAAAACCTTGTTTAATATAAATAGAGACAACGCCGACGGGACTAAGCTCAATTGTTCTTGGTATCCAGTTCTTGACGGCTACACCAAAACTAAACGCTGAAACCCACATTAATTTAAGTTAAAAAATATATTAATAATAATTATTCCAGTCATAAGAGGATTATTGCGCGCAACATACGTAAACACACTTTCACCAAAGTCTACACATCTGCCCTGATATTGAACTCTGTAACATTGTCCGAAACGTTGTCTAAGAAGGAAGCCCAACACGGTATAACAACCCGAAAATTAATCATGAAAGAATTTTTTTGAAGATTCGGCGTTTCTTAGTAGACGGTGATCCAAGTCGATTTTGATTGTGGCTAAAAGGGAAGATTCCACATATTTATTTTTATATTTTTTAAATAAATTTTATGTCATTTAAATCACGATTTAAATCTTGTTTACTATAAAAAAAATTGGCGGTCGTATGTGTCCCGATTAATTCGATAATTTAGAAATCGCGCACGAGTCGATAATGCCCATCCCTAAACGATGTGGAATTCCATGACCACACGGGGCACTCCCAATATTGGGGGATGTGTTGAGTATTCATTACTTCAGCTGAAAGGCCATTCCTGTAGGGTCCAACAAAGTTAACGATCACACTACATATACACACACACAGTACACACAGACTGGTAGAACCCATATGTGAAATGGAAAAATCCGTGTCCATTTAAGTATCTGGACCGTGCTGACTGTTAAAAATTGATGTATTTAAAATAATTTTTTGGTTCAACTAGCGCCTCTCTGTTTCCTCTCCTCAAAGACTGATCGAAATTATTTTCCTTGGGACCTAATGTGTTAATGTAAAAAAGACCAGTGAGAAATTACAGGACATTATATTTGTACCGTTTAGATAATATTTCTAATTATGATAGTAAGAGAGACACAACGATTTCTGTTAGACCTGTATGAGTTGTTCAGAAAGCGAACAAATTAGCTTGGGTTAATCATTTTCAAACTATCCCTAGGTACTAATTGAACAAATTAATAATGTTAATTAATGGTATAATTGCTTGTTCTAACCGACTTATCTTGCAGAATAACCATGATCTATGTGGTACTTTTTTACTAATTATAATTAGTTAATGGCCCAATGGATGCACCTGACTTAACAAAGCTGAGGGAGCAGGCAGGACGGAGGACGAAATAAAAGGCGTCAGTCGATGTAGTGTGAGTCGTCTTTATTGTGCTACGTAGCGAGGGTCGGTGAAGCGGTAACAAGATGTATGCAGGTGCACGGAGGTGATGGTGTGGTGAAGGTCAGCGCGTTGCTCGACACCGTGGCGGTGGAGATGACCTATCTTCCAGGCCGTTGCTCGACGCTTTGAGTCGCGGAGATGAACGGTGGGTGGCTCGGTGAGCTGAGCCACCAGCAGGTAGTCCTGGCGAGGCGGAGCGTGTTTTCATGGCAGCGAAACACGGTGGGTTTCGGGGTGCCATGAAACGGTGAGCTGATCCTTGGGCTGAAGGCGACGCAAACCTAGTGAGTCGCGGGATATAGCTGTTCTGCGTGAGCTGAAGGCATGATGGGCCTTAGAGCTGAGACGTGGTGATGGACCTCGAGGAAGATGCCGTGGAGAGAGCGGAAATGCACCGGGCTCTCGTGTGCGTGCTGTTACATGATGAGCTGTTGACCGACTGTTAGATTGAGACTGACTAGGCAAGCGCAGTGTTGAGTCGCTTTATATACTAGCGCGACCGGTGGAGTAATTTTCCATTCGCCGGCAATGTGTACACTGGAAGGTACTCGAACATACCCGGTGCTGAATGTTCAGGCGGCTGCTAAATTGAGACCTTTCTAGGCGGTGGCGATATTATTATTTACCTAAGCGGCCGGCCGTAGTACACTGTTTACGGTGCAGGTAGGTAGGTAAATAGGTAAGTAGCTAGCGGTATCGCGCGAATATTAGATGGTTCTCGTGTCTTCTTTGATGATGGCGAAAAGATAATGATGTGTCGCCACAAAGCTAATAACGTTCAGAGTGCCAAATCGTAACACGAGACTTCCATAGTTCTGTGTTTATTCGTCGAAAACAAACAATTTCTTTCATTCCCCCCAGTCCAAAGGCTACATAGACTTGGAAATAAATTCAGTTCCGTTGATATTTTCATTTATTCTAATTTCTAACGTTTTTTTGCTAATATTGTTGAAGGTATTATATAATCTGTTAATTTATTTTTATGTTAATATTTTCCATATACCTAAGTTTTTCTTTTAATTTTTGCTATTTACTCTAGCCAGCTATCGGTACTTTTTTCTTATCTTTTTTGTATGTGTTGTACTTTCAAGCAGTGGCTTTTCGTCAATTTTTGTGTGCTAGCGTGCTAATATAAAAAAAATGCCATTATTGGTGTTGCAATGAAACAAAAAATTGTTTTCGAAATTTCAATTTCGAACCGTCACTGCTTACAAGTACTACGTTATTGTCCCTATCTTATTATTTTAATTTTAATTTTTTTTTTTTTTTTTTTAATAAAATTCCTTTATTATTTATTTACAGTTTTTTTTTACATTTTTAAATTAAGTCCCGTTAAACTGATTGATATCAGTTTGTCAACGGGCTCTTTTGACATTTATTTTTTTTTAAATTGAGACAGGTACATAAAATATACACATTATTACATTTTATAGATTAAAAAAAAAATGTTAATAAAATTTATAAGAAATACAGAACAGAGAAAATGAAAGAAATAAAAAGAAAAGACAAGAGAAAATAATAATGGAAAAAACATTAAAACGAAAAGCGGAAAAACAGAGATTAGTACAAAAAAGTTCTTTCACTTAACCATTTTTTTTAGCGTACATTTCCTTCTGAAACTCAATTCACAGATTTTTATTGCGTTGTTTAACATGTTGTAAATTATTGGAACAAGGTATTCTAGAGTTCTTTGACCGTATTTATTTAGATATCTGGGAATTATAAGTCCATCGTTTGCAGTTAGTCTTGTATTATGAACATGAACCACTAAGGAGATAAGGCGCTTGTGGAACTACTTAGAAAAGTAGGCCTCGACGGCAAACGCACGCAGTTCCTTTGTCTAACGCATGATGACAACTGGCTTGTGGTGTAACGTGTAACAAAACTTCAAGACCCCCTCTTTCCAACGAGACCCTCCCCACCCCTTTCTGACCACGCCTCGCTCGTCGGCGTCCAATTCAAATCAGCAAGTTTCCCTGCCGCACCCTGTATTCAGATTGAGATGTATGCTGACTCGCCAATACTCTAAACTGCCTCTGTACTGCCAATATGAATAAATTGAATTGCATATCCTATTCATACAGTTGATATAATTATTATAATGTTACATAATTTGAATGTACTGATATCATTTATGAAGACTTGTTTTATGTAAAAGTCCTGAGTCTATAGGTCTTATGACACTTCTTTTCTGACCGCCAATATATATAAATATCCGCACGACCTACAAAACAGCTGTTTTCGATGAAATAAATGTTTTAGGTGTTTCCTATTTTGTTTATAATAAAATAAAATAATATTTTAAATACATAATATGTTTTTCCATAAGTCGGGGGATGAAAATGTGTTACATTGATTAAAACAATTGCTTTAAAAAATATCTGCAGAATCCCTAAAAATGGCTTAAAGTTTAAATATATCCTTTAATTTTAGAAGAATTATTAAAATATTCTTTGTAACAACATCAACTGTGTCTCTATCCTCTATTATTATCATATCGATTCGGTGTGCAACTCTGCGATGCGAATGCTAGGCTTTGTAATCTGCAATGCAAAATCTTTTTCCAACACAGCAGTCATAAAAATGCTCTACTTCACTCTGGTTCGCAGCATTCTCGAAAGTGGATCAGTAATATGGGGACCCGAAGATGCCCTATACGCAAATGATGTTGAAAAGGTGCAAAAAAAGTTCATGCGGTACCTGTACCTGTACATGCGAGAGTTTGGGTACTACCCTTTGTTATATCCCTCTGATTTTCTCGCGGGAATGCTGGGACTAAATCGTCTCGACGTTAGGAGAAAAATTGCAATGGTACTAATAGCACACAAGCTGCTAAACGGGCACATTTGTAATCGTGATGTCCTGGAAAGGATTTCACTTTATGTCCCCGATAACTTCACCAGAGCAAGGCAACACAGGCTTTTTACTTTTCCTAGAGGCAGGACCAACCTACCAATGGTTATGCCTCTGGGGAGAATGACCTCACTTTTAAACCTTTCTTCTGAAATTGACATTTTTCAATCGAACTACAATCATTTCAAGAGCGAAATAAAGGTATTCTTTAGCACCTGTCATCATTAATGTACCTATATAATTAATGTATTACACTATTAACTAAAAATTGTGAAATGTAATTGGATATATATTTTAACTTTTTTGTTAT
Organism: Limnephilus rhombicus; assembly: GCA_929108145.2. Taxonomy (NCBI): domain Eukaryota; kingdom Metazoa; phylum Arthropoda; class Insecta; order Trichoptera; family Limnephilidae; genus Limnephilus; species Limnephilus rhombicus. The sequence goes on along the minus strand of OV815291.1, from coordinate 46,204,359 downwards.
TAGTTTTTGGGGTAATATGCCATGTTGCGCTACCTCCTTCTTTAGCCAACGTTTCGGACAGCGTTGCAGTGTCCATCATCAGGGCAGATGTGTGAAAATCTAAAATCGTGTCTATATGTTAACTGTTTTTCACAATAAATAAATAATTTTTATGTTTCTAATGCTATAAAGGGGAAAGATTTGATTGTTTGTTTGCATTGAATAGCCTCCGAAACTTCTGAACCGATTTGAATCACCAATAGAAAGCTACATTATCAGCGAGTAAAATAGGCTGTATACATATAATGGTAAGCTCTGGCTTTATGAATTTTTTATAAATGAAAATGTGTGTATTTCATATATTTTAGCGGCAGGGAGGAAAGGCAGGGGGAGGTGGGGTTTGCGGAGAGGGAAGAAACGAGGGAGGGGGAAGATGGGGAAGGTCAAAAGAGAACGGGGATGCACGGGAAAGGACATGCAGGGAGAATCAATTTATTTCTTTGAATGGCGTAGCAACGCATTCCGGGTACCAGCTAGTTAATTTATAAAGGTACTTAAATATTATAAATAAATGAATGAAACAGTATTTTAAAGTTTTTTTTTTTTTAAATATAAGCTTGTCCAATGATATCCTGCAAGTCAACGAGCGAACGTCGAGGAGAGAATTTATTTAATTAAATCAAGACAATATTAGCGAATTCAATCTGAAAACAGAAAAATCAGAAAAAGATATAGTCACCTTTAGGACTCGAACCCAGTACTTTCCCTTTGCCGGGGCGCAGCTCTACCAACTGATTCGGTCATATTTAACTGTATCATACTTCGACTAAGAACCACAGCACCAGCTTTAACACCAGCCACCGTTTTATTTAACACCAGCCGCCTCTTTTAATTTATTCACAAAAAAACATCGCCTAAGCGGGTGTTTTATTTTGCGAAGCTTGGGCATAATTAAAAATTTTACAATAATTTTCTAAATAAACTATTTTTGCACGTTATACAAAGAAAATAAAACTATAACCGAAATGGGGTTCGTAAGTAGAAGATCTGGAACTTTAAAGCAGTTCTTGTAGGCCTGATACTTTATTTTTTTCTGGGCTTAAAAAAGACTAATAAAAAAAATAGTCGATTATTTCGAAGGCAAATATGTGTTCTATTCGCAGTATTTAATTAAAGCATCTAAAATGTTTCTAAACTATCTTAATTTTCAAACCAAAATCAAATGATTTTGCATTGCTTAGTGCTTAGTGCTTAGTGCATCACCTTGACGGATAGTGATCACGTTATTATTTATTATACATCACTTCACTGTACGTCCAAGTTGATTTCTCGAACCTGTCTTCTCCATTCTAGAGGTTACAATCTATAGTATTTCTTTCCTAGCTGTCACGGTCGCCAGTAAGTTGTTAGTAGTTAGTGTTAGTAGTATGCTTTGTGCTTCCCCTACCCCGCCGCTAATTACCTCATTCCTCTCAACCCCGAAATATTATTAAAATCTTCGTCAAATCCCCTTGAGGTGTTGGTACCTGCACCAGGTCCTACTCACTTCATGCTTGTAGCAGATAATCTATTCTCGAAAACTAATCACCTGTAGTTTTGCTGTCTGTAGAGGTTTGAGAGTTTGCCAATAGATGCTGCTTCTGATACATACATCCTTCTTGTTTTTGTTTGGAGAACACAACAAAATAATATTTGTAAGAAACAATATTCATACTTATTATTATATATTATTTCAATCTAGAGACACTGTACTTACAGCTTAAAAATATGGCAATTATTTAATCGTTCATTTCTACGGTTAAAATTATTGTCTATCCATAGTTCAACAAGGCTGGGCACATAAATAATTATTAATTAGGATTCATTCCCAAACTGTTTTTCCTGTTTATTACTGACATCTTTTGAGGATTTTGCATAAGTTAATACAGATTTTGTATGCGAAACAACATGGCTACATTAAAACAATTATTAATATTCATCCCTATAATGTAATATATAAATAATTACTGACATCTTTTGCGGATTTTACATAAGAAACAACATAAGATTTTTTCATTATTTGTTTTTGGGGTGTTATGCCGTGTTGCGCTACCTCCTTCTTTAGCCAACGTTTCGGACAGCGTTACAGTGTCCATCGTTACACGCATCTGCCCTGATGATGGATGTCCATCATCAGGGCAGATGTGTGATGATGGACACTGTAACGCTGTCCGAAACGTTGGCTAAAGAAGGAGGTAGCGCAACACGGCATAACACCCCAAAAACAAATAACGAAAATACTTTTGGCCGTGAAAATCTAAAAATGTAACGTACGTCGTATTGGACATTCAAATCTGTAATATCGACAGGAAAATTTATAACGTTTGAAAAAACAACCTACTTTCGTTTTTTTTTTATTTTTCCGGGATTTTCCGACAAGTCAAGAGTTTCTTAGAAAGCCTTGGAAAGTTCTCTGAGTGTTTCTAGAGTCTAGACTTGGGGCATTTATTTTTAAATTGTGTTTATTTTTCACTGATTACGAGTACTTTAAATTGTTACTTAAACTATTGTACTTTATACATTGTTTAACATTTATAAAGGATTGTATAGGGCAGTTCTACATATGCGATAAGTAAATTCAGTTAGTTTTTTAAATTTCTGTTACCATTATTAACACGAATTTTCTGTACATAATATTTAATCTATCCCACGTAAAACAAATGTTATACCGCACATCAGCCCCGGCCCCGGCCCCGGGCCAGGGAAATTACGACATCCGTCTATGGTGAAGCTGATGAAAGTGATAAATGGGGAGGAAAGTGAGGGGTTGGGAAGTACAACGACTATTCAGCTGTCGTCATGAAACATCGCCATTTACGGTCGTTGTTCCCAAACCTACTGATCAACAGTTGAGCGGAAATTCAACATTCCCCAAATGCACAAATACGCTCTTCCCAACGCAACTCTCCGACCAACAGGCGAATCGAGCGTTACTAAACAAATCACTCAGATTGATCGATCGAAAAGTTGAGAACAGCGGCCGTTAGAAAAATATATATCTCGAATTGTGTGGTATCACACCGTGACCGGGGTGAAACTGTGAGAATCGTCAATTTATTTGTTAATCATTTTTCCACGTATCCTTAATCATATCCGAAGCCTTTTCCGCTAGCATGTAGACCGGAGCAGCCGTGTGCCCAGCTACGGGGAAGGGTAGCACTCCGCCATCCACCACTCTCAGGCCATTGACCCCTCTCACCTTCAGTTCCGGATCCACCACCGCCCCAGCATCCCCATCAGGACCCATCCTGGTTGTCGCCACCTGGTGCCGGAAATTAAACCCGAGGCTCCGCGCCGCGCACTTCCAATACTCATCTGAATCGTATTCAAACTGTTTACAGGTCGGCAAATGACCTCTGTACAGTTTCGTGCCGAACCTTTTAAACGGTTCCGTTTCGCTCAATTTAATTGTGAATCGTATTGCAGCTACCAACCTATCTAAATCTTCTTCATTTTTAAAAAGATTTCCGTAGAATTTCGGCCAGTGGAATGGATTGCTGTCTTTGAGTTTGAGGTATCCCTGCGATTTTGGTATCAGTAAGATGGGCACCATTATGATTGTTCTCTTAGTTCTGATTGGCTCGAAGTATTCCTCGTAAAAATCGTCTCTGATGCGTAGAACAGTCCTGGCGACATCATTTGTAAAAGGTTGCGTCAGTAGGATTATTTCTACATCACTTGAGTTTTCGTGGTCCTTTGTAATGTTAGTGTTAATGAAGCCCAAAGCTTCGATTCCTCCTATATTGGCTAGTGGGCCGGTTCCATCTCTGAACCACTGGGGTACTGTTGATCCAAATTTCACCGCTTCGCTGATTTCGCTCACGTCAGGTCCGTCGACCAAAAAGACAAGACCAGCAAAAGCCACGTGTTCGAATAAAGATTCTCCCACCTTCAAGTCTTGAACAAGCGGTATGTTAAGTTCTTCCAAGTGTTCTTTGGGACCTACTCCAGATAATATTAACAGTTTTGGAGACACTAATGCTCCGGCTGATAAAACTATCTCTTTCTTCGCTTTAATTTTATAAAGCTTCCTATTGCGGACGTATTCTAGCCACTGAGATGTTTTCGTGTCCTTATCGATTTGCACTCTTGTTCCTCTACTCCCGGGCAAGACATGCAAGTTTTTCCTGTACCTAATTGGGTATAAAAAAGCCTTGGCAGCGCTGTGGCGACGTCCACTACGTGTGTTTGTCTGGACATAGTCAAAACCTGGTTTCCCGTTGTTGAAATCCCAAACGTTTTGTTTCAACTCTCTAGCTCCTTCAAGGAAAGCGTCGGCATACTCGGACCTGCGAATGTAACCACAAATTATAATAACAAACATTAATTTATAATAAGATGTGCACAGTATTTGAATATCCGTCATTGTAGTCTATTATATTTACCTTTCTGCGAGATACTCGACGTTCAATGGGCCATCCTTTCCATGGAATGGCGTTTCCTCAAGCCCTCTAAGAGTTGCGTTTTCAGACTTGATGAAATATGGTAGCACTTCGTCGTAAGACCTACAATTAAAATGTCAGAAGATAATACCACCTAAATTAAAAAGGTAAAGAAACAATAAATAAATAAATATATATGGGTTTCGTATCCCATAACTTTGTCAAAACTAAAAGATCACACGGATGGCATTTCTAAGGTGTCACTTACACTATAAAATACAATCATATTTTAATGAAAATGGTCACTAAAATGGAATGAAAACAATAATGTTGGGATCAAAACGGTTTCTTTCATATTTATTTCATAATTATTTGATAGTCACTTTAATATTGCATAAGAAAGATTCGCTCTAATGCAATCGCTTATAAATCATTGTTTTGTTTAATTTTTTATTTTTTTACACATATTTAAAAAAAAACCTAGGGACATATATTTTTTTAAATTTTATCTGTTGTTGAAAATGGTATGAACTAATGATATAATGAATGAGAACATTTTGTCTGATCTCTTAACACTTTGTTATTAATTCATATATTTTTATCACTTATTATTTTCTCTGTTTATCATTTTATTTTTAAATTTTATTATTTTGCTTTTACTTAACTGTTTTGCATGACCGATATTTGCGTGTGTTATTTTTATTAAATTGTGAAATTATTAACCCCGATACAGGCGAACCCTAGTGGGGTTAATAATTACATGCTAAAAATATATGTATATAAATTGTGAAGAAGCAATAAATAATAAATAAATAAAAAAATACAAATGTCCAATTAGCTGGACATAATAACTACCTGATTCTAATTATCTACAAAACCACAAAGAAACGTCAGTGAACAATTTGCTTATTGTGATGGACATATGGACAATCGGGACATTATAAGCAGTCTGATAATGAGTTTGACAATCTTCGGTTGAAGATGAAGGAATTTCAATGCTTACCAGCCAGTGTTCCCAGCTTCAGCGAGCTTGTCGTAGTCTCTCTTGGTTCCTCTGGAGTAGATCATGTAGTTGACTATGGTTCCTCCACCAATGCCTTTCCCAGCGGCGAAGAAGCAGGTTTTGTTTTTCATTGCTGTATTCAAATAAAACTTATGTGAGTTGATAAGGAAACCAATGAACGTGAACACGAGGTATACAAACGTGAAGATGGAGAAATCAACAAACACAGTCAACAATCGTAAAGATGGGGAAATCATGACAGTAATTCCTACACGACAACCTACAGTCCCCATCGGGAACAGGAATCTTTAATGAGAAGAGGATCATGAATTTACTATTATACTATGCGTGTATCTGAAATGGTCATTAATAAAATATTAAAAATAAATTTAAAAAAAGGTCGGTTGGAATCGCGTTTGGTTCCCACCCAGGCGTCGTGTGTTCAATTCCTTGGCTGGCTAAGTCCTCCGTCACGCCACAAGCAAAATTTTCCGTTTACTGTGGTGGTAGAGTAGGAGAATTTCAAATATTTTCGTGGAAAAGTTAGTCTTAAAAAAAAAACTTGAAAACTGCACACTTAATTAACTTTAGCACACAAAAAACTGATTGCATTTTTTTCGTGATTTAAAAGGATATTTTTTTTAAACTGGTAACATCAGTATTACGAAAATGACACCCATTATGGAATTTTGCTAAAACAATGCACTATTAAGAATATACATATATTCCAATCACGAAATTCTAAAAGTAGATATGTATGATTTATGCAGGTGATGTGGATTCAGTCGCGATGTCTTTGTCCTAGTCTTAGTGTACTGTTAAATCATTTTCATATATTATGATTGTTACTTTGACTCAACTCATTTGACTTGGTTGTAAATTTAAGTAATAGTCTTTTTTTAAATATATGTTGGCAACTTTACTTTAATACTGAATTTTACTTGAGAACGTTTTTAAAGCGGGCACAACGCCAACCAATGGATTTGCCAAAAATTCTGGTTTAATGTTTCTGACTAAATTACAGTCTCCACTCTACTGTAGACTACTGTAGACCTCCGTAGTCCAGTGGGTAAGACTCTTGACTCACAATCCGGAGGTCGCGGGTTCGAACCCGGCATGCGCAAATAAATTTTATTTGATTAATTTGTGTTATTTCACAATTAACTCATTTAAAATAATATATAGTATATTTGCGGCGTGTTCCAGAGTGGAAGATACTATCAGTATCGCCCTGGTGTAAGACCACCATTCAGAATTGAAACGTTGCTTGAAAATGGCTTTAGCCGTGTTTAGTGACCAGATCTGAATAGCCAGGTACTTCCCAACCTTCCTCTTCCCCACCTCCTTCCCCTCCCCACTACCTTAAGCCTCACAACATACCCCAATTGGGGATGCCATAGTCTCACTGGCTCCAGACGGGAGCAGTTGAGATTCTTGTGCGGTATTCACTGTAAAAAAAAAAAAAAAAAGGTCTCCCTTTATTATAACGGTACTGAGACACACGCTCATAAATGTACGTGCTTGTTTTAAGCGTACTCATGAATAAGCATGCTCAAATCAAACAATTGAACAAACGTGCTCTTTACAAGCTTGCTCTCGGCTAAATAATTGTGAGAAAGTACTGTAATTTCGTTCTTTCACAGAAAATTTTCAAAAAAATACTTTGTTGAAAGCCTGAACGAAAATCAGAAAATGTCTGAATAATGAAAAGAAATGCTAATTTCAATATAATTTTGTAGGTAAACTGGTCCCAGAGAGAGCTCGTACGGACGTCATCGACATTCGTCCTCTTCCTTCTCACGAGTCTTGTTTGAAAACAAAAAAGACAGAAGATATTAGAACGATGCTTTCATGCACTGGAACTAGTATAAAGGAACTGGTGGGGATTTTTAACATCTATTTTAGGTATTTTAGTGACGGTTGTGGTTTTTTCGTCTCCCCAACCGGCCACTTTTGATATTTTTATAAAGAATGTGCACACATAGTTGCCGCTGACTGAGAGCATGCTCATAAGTAAGCTTGTTCAGATATGCTTAGACCACTCCCCCTTCACCTGCGATTCGAGCACTACTAGTAATACAAGCAATGACATCACTGATATCACATATCATTTAGCATTTGTTCATTAGTAGCATGCTTACTAATGAGCTTGTCTGCCCGAACCATAATAGATTGTTACAGCGTGTTCCCACCAAACCCGCTTATTGGTAAACCCAGCTGCTTTTTAGGGTGGTATTATGAAGCCCCTCGAAGTTTGGCTACGATTTGTTCCGTTAATTGGGTAGTATCATGTAGTCTAACCGGTTTGAATATAAATGGTTGTGGCTCATAACTCATAACATTTGATATTTGGGTAGGTATGATTCAACACTTTGTATCTGGGAACTCTGTTTTGCGTTTTCCCGGAAACAGCAGGAGACGCGTTTAACAGGATTTGTGAACTATGTACCCGTATATTGTTATTATATCTGTATTTTTTTGATAAACATAACTGATTTAATTTGATTATACTCACGTTCAGATTCGCGTGTATGAAGGTTAAAATTCCACCCGCATACAAGATTCCAAGATTCCAATGTCTAAAAATGTTACATTATTATGTTAGTAGATTTTTGGGGTAATAGCCCGTGTTTCGTTTTCTTCTTTTTTTAAACGTTAGCTCCACACAGGAGGCCCTGCGGAAAACAATTTAAGGTCTCCCACGGCAGGTGTGTTAGTTATCCAATAAATGGTTTCCGTCTCCCAAATTGAAAATACTTACTCCTTGTTTTTTTTTTTTAAAGGAAGACAAACTTTTTCGGGTTTCGAATAACCTGACAATATTTGAAAATCTCCTACTACCACCACTGTAAGCGGAAAATGTTGCTTATGTCGTGATGGAGGACTTGAATTTTTTAACAGATTTTGAATAGAAACAAACTCTACACAAAAATAGTTTTTTTTGGGAGAGTTAATATCCTGCCATAGTGGTTAATTTTTTTAAATGTGTGATTGCTTAATTTTTGGACTAGTTTTAGGAAGTGTTAATTGTTAACCCGTCGCGCGTCGTCGCTATTACCTCGATAAAACAACACCGTCCTCCATGGCGCACAAGAAATACTGACGTACTGATGCGGCGAGCCCTTACACGCACCAGTACAGCATCAGTATCCCCACCACTTTTCGGCCACGCCCCAATACTGATGAGGCCGATCCAAATATCTAGATGCACGTCAGTAATTTTGTCGATGCGTCAGTATTAGCCATTACACGCATCAGTATTCAAATACTGATGCGTGTAATGGGGGGATAAGGATGAGAAGGAATTCCAGTCCGCCCGGTCGAGGGGACGGAAAAGCTAGTCGCCAGCGCCCTCCCCTTCAGGGAGGCACAAGGGACCGGACAGAAGACCATCCCGTGAAGCGGTCGTCATTGGATAAAAACATGGACGATGGTCATGTAACCTTGCCCCAAGAGGGGAGGTTGACGTTGTACAAGATTATCTGGCTAGTGTCTCACCCAGGCAGGTTTCCTCGTCCCTCTCCAGCGGGTACTTCCAGGCGTAGTCCGTCTCCTCGAGGCCCGCCACCATCATGGGTGGCAGGTTGAGCAGGGACTCGGGCTGGCCTGCTTCCAACAGCAGCACGCTCCAGCGGCCGCTCTCGGTGAGACGGTTTGCCAGGACGCAGCCGGCCGGACCGGCGCCCACAATCACGAAGTCGTATTCTGTCAAAAGCTCTGCAACACAAATTATAATAGTTGAATACATCGCGGTTGCTACAACCCTTTGAGAGTCTTGGCCGCTCCTAAGAAATGCTCCAGTCCCCTTTCATTGCATATTATGTAATCTCGAAGTTAATTATTTCTCCAAACTGTATTGGAGCCAAATTTGAGTTTCTTTTTTCATATCGTGTTTTTCTGATTTGTCAGCAAATACTACCCCTCCATGGTTATGGGTACCTGCACAATTCAAGCTGGGTAAAAATTTTAAACTTTATTTCGTTACAATTTTTTTAATCTATTTTATGAAAAGTTGACAGCAAATCTGAGATTACACAATAATCTTTACATAGTATAAAATAAAGTCTGTGCGCTTAGATCTTTTAAATTACGCACCGGATTTTCATGCGATTTTCACCAATAGATAGAGTGATTCATTAGGTATATAATTTGTCAAGGTTTTGTGTAAATTGGTTGAAAAGTTTAAATAAAGGGAGTGGTCTGGCAAGCGGGCAGTGTGCTGGCAAGCGGGCGGTGTGGATTTGCTTTAACAGATGGCTTTGCTTATGAAGGTTGGGTAATGGCGTGGCGTTGTGTTTCGTTAGCCACAGCAACGTTTTCCCAGGTCTGCTAGTACAATAATAAGATAGTTAATTATGAACTTTCCACTGATGATAGTGAATGATAAGTGGAACATTTTGTGTGTTTTCTTAATTAATTTATTTTTAGTTACAATATATGAAAGGGGAGGAACATAGGATTAGGATTAAGAGGCAAAGGACGGGAATATACAGGGATTGAACTTTCTAGTTTGAGTCATGTTGCTTAGTGAGTTTTCGTTTTATGTCACGTAAAGTCGAGTTAAAAATAATAATAATTTAAGTTAAATGAATGTGTGGATCTGTAGATAAATGAGTTCTCTTTGGTGTTGGTCTTGCAAAGAGGGAGATTAAAAGTAAGTGACTGTCTGCTGTTGCGATTTGGAACATGGAATGAATGACGTTGAAGAAGATCAGGACTACAGATCATTCAAGTCTCATTCACAAAAGAACTCTTATTTTAGCGATATAATTTTCACCATCCTGATTTAGTATACATTCTATACATTTCCCGAACGACATTTTTCTGACGTCAATTTTTATGTATAGAAAACTCCGTTTATACTAAATCATCAGATTTTTATTTTTCAAGTTTTACCTTTGACTAATGTTTCACCAATTTATGATTTCACCGTGGGTCGGTTATTTGACCTTTACAGAACTTGAATATTAACTGTCATAGTTCGAATGTCGTCTTTTCTCAACTGTTGACAGTTTTAAATTAAAATATCATTTGAAAGAAAGCCGACACGGACTTTGATCTTTTTGGCACTAGATTGTCTACTTGAAAAACCACGGTAAAAGTGTCAACTATCAGCCGGATTTTAGTAAGAAGACTAAGAAGTAACACATCACAAAGCACTCTTTTTAGGGTGAATTGCCTAATTCAAAAAAAAGAGATAACAGTAAAAAGACAACCGCTGATAGCTCAATTCTTACCTCTCCGACTGTCCTGTAAACGGTGCATGTATCACAAGAGAGAGGTGACTAGGAGCTACGGTGTATTTTGAATTTGAGTGTTTTGTTTTTGTTTTATATCCATCCCTATTTTTGATTATTCGTCGTTTATGAGAAAGGGGGTGAGAAGCCAAACCGTAGAACATGTATATACGTGTGTTATAACACAAGACATGTCAAACACGTTGCGTGTCAAAACCAATCCGAGTGTTACAAAATACGATATGCCTAACTTTAACCTAAATCGCGCCGTAATCACGCAGTCAAATTACTGAAAATATTTCTTGTGTTCATACTCAAGTACTTACCCTTACTTACAAGCGACAATCATTTACTGAAACAATACCTAATTTCATATTTGCAAAAACTTTGTGACTCGCACATAAAATATAAAAAATACAAATATTTGTAAAAGACCACTTCAATTTTAATTTTAGACCACTTTCTTTTTAAAAAGGAACCCTTTTCCATTATCAGCATTATTTTAATATACTCCTGATGAAGAAAAGGTTCTTCTGAAACCGGTAGAGTGTAAATAAATTTATATTGGTCTGTAACAAATTTACGTGTTTTTTATTGTATCGTTTAATTTGATGAACTGCTGCTCGTATTCTCCTTTGAGTCAAACGTATTGCTTATTCTACATGATTTGTTTGAGTATATTAATTGTTTTTGTGTTTAATTCGTAGAACTCCATTTAATTTTTTATTTAATGAAAATAAAATTTAATAATGTTATTAAATTATCAAATTCTGCAAATATTTTAGTTTTTTTTACAGCTGTTTCGACTTATAAGGCCATTTTTAAACTGTGCATAAATATTTATATATATAAATAAAAATTATTTGTTTGTGACTATTGTGTTACCTTACTACCGGAACATTTTCGAAATCTATTATTTTAATATTTTCTGTATTCTGTTACCGTAAGATCGAAGATGAGGCTAAAACAATGAATTATTATAAAAAATGCGTTAATTTTGAATAAATAATTAATGGCCACACCAGAACTAAAATGGTCCCAGTGAGAGCTCGTACGTTAGTTAGTTCTCTCCCTTCTCACGCGTCTTGTTTGAAATCGAAAATGGCAGAAGATATTAGAACAATGACGTCACGTACTATCTCTCACTGGGATTAATATAAATATTTTTTTTTTTTTTTTTTTTTTTTTTTTATTTCTATGTATTACAGTATTTACCTATTAATTAACATTTTTACATAATAGATAAATTTTGAAAACATTTTTACATAATATATTTTACAATTTTATTATGTAGGGTGTATGGTAGGTTTGCGAAGGTGAAACTGTGGATAGGTATTGTATGTTTCGTGAACACCTCACTAGGAGAACCTGTGCTGAGGTGTTTACGTGTTTATTTATGATTATGTGTGACAAGTATTAATGTGTTGTAGAAGAAAGTTTTATATTTATTTGATTTAATGGTTATTGCACATTGGTTATTAATAAGTTAATTTTTATGTTTGGTTTGGAGTAAATAGGTTTTGGAAAAATAGTGTTCCTTTAGCTTTTATCCAGACTGTGATTTGTTTTTTTAGTTTATTTGTTGGTATAATATGAATGTACATATTATGTAGAATCATAATAATTATTATTATTACGATCTAATACATTTTACAATTTTGCTCCACTTGTTCAAAACACGATCAAATATATTTGACGATATTTTAAAAACTATGTAACTAACTTTGGGTGCACAGCTTTCGAATCACTTCGTTTTGCCTTGGAAGATCCAATAAATTAATTAGCAATCTAACATTGAATGATAGTCGAAAATAGCTACTTACAGAATTTATTCGAATACATATTTCATTACGTTTGGCAATCCTTCAGAACAAATTTAATAATAAATGTGACAGCGGCAGAATGCATCCTTATCTGATGCCACCAAGAATATTAATATTCTATTTAGGTATTTACAAGGCTAAATTTATAAGCAGCAACGCTTCTACAGAATATAAATTCACTGGAAAATCGACCACTTCTTCCTAAGACTCGGCATCCCGAATTTCTACCAATTTAAAACATACTTTCCTTGAACACAGTGGAGGACTAAGGGGGGGGCGGTCCGCCCCGGGCCCCCAGTCTTGGGGGGGCCCCAAACGCCTCCATGTTCCCTTGATCAAACCCTTAACAAGGCTTTAAGACACCAATGTAAATTTTTTGTAATTTTTATTTCATTTTTTGATAGATGCACTTGTTAAGAATGCTCTCACCAATTTTCCAAAAAGAAATTCGAAAAATTGACGGAGATACAGCATTTTATGTGAAACCGTTTGGAACAGTTTTGTTTGTTGAATTATCCTTCAGCAAATTTTTAATGCGTTTTATTATTAATGATTTTTATTTTCAATTTTGTATGGTGAATTTTTCTCGTCTAGTGTCATAGTCAGGGTCAGATTAAACATGTCGGGGCCCCTACTCAATGCACGTCTCGGGGCTCCTTTACCATAAGGGCCCCTAGCCGATGCTTGGCCCCTAGGCAGTGGCCAACACTGCCTTGTGGACAATACGGCCCTGCCAGGGCTGGTTTAAACATTTCGGGGCCCCTAGGCAATGCACGTCTCGGGGCCCCTTTACCCTAGGGGCCCCTACCCCACGCGGGGCCCCTAGGGAGTTGCCTACACTTCTTATGGACTGGCTACAGTGGCTGGATTTTCGAAGTCGGTGGCCTACACTTTATGGACAATACGGCTCTGCCAGGGCCGGCTTAAACGTGTCGGGGCCCCTAGGCAATGCACGTACCGGGGCCCCTTTACCCTAGGGGCCCCTACTCGATGCGGGGCCCCTAGGCAGTGGCCTACACTGCCTTATGGACAAAATGAACCTGCCAGGGCCGTCTTAAACATGTCGGGACCCCTAGGCAATGCACGTCTCGGGGCCCTTTACCCTAGAGGCCCCTAGCCAATGCGGAGCCCCTAGACAGTTGCCTACACGTCTTATGGATAATACTGTAACGGCTATAATGACTGCATCATCGAGCAGTTTAAGACTTGGTGCATGGTGCATGCAAATAAGATGAATAGTTTTTTCTAATATGTTGTGAACCAGGTTGAAAAACGTAGTTTTGAGAAAAACGTGTTCAAAGTTTTGCTGAAGGATAAATCAACATACAAACTGTTTAATTGTTTCATTTAAGATTCTATATCAATGGTTTCATTTAAGATGCTGTATCTCTGTCAATTTTACGGATTTGGTGAAATTTTTTTAGTGTAATGGTGCCTTTAAAATATGCTTAGTATATGCTTAGTATATACCTATCTAAGAGGTCCTTTGGAGTTGGGAGGACCCATATAAACATCATCTTATATACATATAAAATAGGAATAAATAAATACATCCTGAACCGGTATTTTACAATTTTTAAAATAAAATTACTACTACTAATCTTTGTAATTTCTGTACAGTTTTAGTTCCAGTTTCAGTTATGTATTGCAATTCATATTTTTTTACTATCTTGGGCCCTTTGCTGAAGGCTATCTTATCATTACAGATAATAAAAATAGTAATAAAATAGGTAAGTAATTAAAAAGATTCAGTGGCAACTAACCGGGGGGAAGGGGGGGGGGGAATGGGTGGCCTCTGATCCAAATAGGTAAGTAATTAAAAAGATTCAGTGGCAACTAACCTGGGGGAGGGGGGGGGGGGGGGAATGGGTGGCCTCTGATCCACAGGGTCCTCCAAACGTCTCCATCCATGTTTCCTTGATCAAATCCTAAACAATGATTTAAGGCACCAGGACACTGTAAAAAAATGTGTATTTTTTTTTTCATTTCATTTTCTGAAGTTAACAATGCTCTCACCAAATGTTTTTTTACGGCATTTTGTGTGAAACCGTTTGAAACAGTGTGTATGTTGAATTATCCCTCAGCAAAACTTTGAATGCGTTTTTTCTGAAACTATTCAAAACTTTCAACCTGGTTAGCAATATATTTAAAAAAAATTATACATCCGCCTGTACGTATTTTATTGCATTTGCATTTACTTTTGCATCTATCAAGTCTTAAACTGTTCGAAAATCCAGTGTCTATAGATATATCCAGTGTCGATTTAAGGCACCACGTAGAGAAATTTTGATATCTATAAAACGGAAAAATGGCGGACCAGCAAATTTTATATTCGATTTTTTATGAAAATTTTCAGCGTTCTTAAAAAATATAGAAGGGGGCCTTATATAAAAAAAATCCCTATGTGGTGCCATAGTGACTGGTTAAGTAACAGTTTAAGACTTGGTGCATGCACATCGGATGTATAGTTTTTCTAATATGTTGTCAACCAGGTTGAAAAACGTAGTTTCGAGAAGAACGCGTTGAAAGTTTTGCTGAAGGATAATTCATCACACAAACTATTGAAAACTTTCTTTAAATTTTCTTAGAATTTCCTTGAAACTTTAGGTGAGAGCATTATTAACAAATACATCTTTTAGAAAATGAAAAAAAAATTACAATTTTTTTTACAGTGCCCTGGTGCCTTAAAGCCTTATTTAGGATTTGATCAAGGGAACACGGAGTCGCTTGGAGGTTCCCCAGGACCAGAGGCACGGCCTAAACTGAATAAAAATCTTATTACATCAACTAATTAAACTAGGGGGTGGGGGGGGGTCTTAAAAAATATTTTGTTATTTTTTAAGATAATATCTATACATGTGCCACTCCGAAACGGTAATTGTTTAAAATTCCCACGATAGGAAAAAACCTCATTATGCAGTATGTAAACCTCAGTATGCTCCGAAAATTATTATAAACACTTTTTTTTAGTAAGAAAAGCTCTCTTTTTATAACTTTTGAAGGTTATGGATAAATAATTAGTTGAAGATAATATTGTTAATTCTAAAAAAATTGAAATATGAGATTGGCTATTGTGACGGCTTGACAGAAGGTGGCAATAGCGAAATTGTTTAACGCGCACGTCCCGGTTCAACGAGAGGTCTGGGTTCGAGTCCCAGTTGCCACCATTGTCTTTTTTCTGTTTTCTGTGTCTTGTTCTCTTTCATATTTTCGTTTAGATTATCATTGTTATCTTCGTCTTCAATGATATATTAGTCTTTCTTTAAATGCTACTTAAGACATTTCCCACAAAATTTTTGCTCTATTTCAAACGAGTCGTGGTTTATTTAACTTTTTCACAATTTTCACTTAGTTATTATCGTTTTTAATATTGGCGCGCTCCCTCTAGCATTCGTATTTACATATCTCTCCTTCTTCTTTTTGAAAGCTTGCTAAGGGGCCTTAAGAGCCTGTTCACACTTCCATTTTAAAAATGGAGGCGGGTCCCGTTTTTAAAACGGAAGCCCTAGCCGCTGTAGTGGCTCTATGGAGCTGTTCACACTTGTTGGTTCCGGCTTAAAAACGGATCCGTTATGTTTTGCCGGAAAGATCGCCTACGCAGAGCGTCCGTTTTGAAGTCGGAACGGAACGCGCTGGCACATACATTTCAATGGAGCTGTTCACACTACACGGAGAACGGATCCGTTTTGACCCCGCCACACCCCGCTTCACAGACGCTAGCGGGCAGGCAAATTACGCGGTTATGTTTATATGGGGCGCGCGTTTGGCGTTTGTAATATTATTATATAATATGTATTATATTAACAATTACAATAATGGATAAGGAAATGCACTCTCTCAATTTTGTATTTTCATACGTTAAGCTCTCTGAAACTCGTCCCAGTAGATAGTTAAAGGATGTGATAGACATTCTAAAATAATTAAAGAACTTTAGTTCATCACTTCTCAATTCACACTTGGAAAGTTCCTACAGAAAATCTTTCAGCTATAATTGGGTGTCCCCAAAATTTTCTTTTCACTTTTTTAGTACCTACCACATGACAACAAGAGCTTCATCGTCGTTGCGCACGACCGTCTACTGAAGAATGAGCAAATAAAATGTTTTGGTCGTTGCTTTCGTAGAGTAGGTTCCTGTTTTTTTTTAGGGCTTCGGTTTTAAAGACCCGCCTCCGTTTTTAAAACGGAAGTGTGAAGGGGATCTAAGTCGGTTCCCCATTGCTGAGGATCGTGACCCCTACTCCAATTTCCAAAGTGGACAAGGCTCCTTCACTCCTCTCAGTCCTGCGCTGCCCGGAGAGTCAAGTACACCGACGTACCGGACCTCAGCGATACTTGGTCCTTCCAGCGTATTTGTGACCTTCCTCCTACCTCCCACTTTACCAGGAACTATGAGTTTCTCCAAGTTGCAGTCCTCAGTTTGGCTAGCATCGTGTCCAAAGCATTTAGCGAATGATTGTGAAAATATCGGGAAAAAATTGTATTTATTCCGGCCATGTCTTTTTTCTGCTCGGCATTAGGGGAAACTGGGACGGAAATACGCCCGTCTCCCCAACAGCTGGAGATGTTTGCTCCAATCCATTTGTTAGATAAATAATGAACCGTATTGACTAGACGTTGATGGTTTCTGTTAGCGGTTGAATTGAATAAACAAGGAAAGTGTGTAGTAAATTCTTACAATTATTATAGTACCTACAGACGAAAGGCTGATAATCTGTGTGCTGAAGCAGAAAAAACTGAAACGGCGAAAGGTGATGTAATGATTTTGACACAGCTGTTTTCAGCTCGCAAAGTCATTTCCATTCTGAGCAACAAGTCTGGCCCAGGTATTAAGAGGAAACAAGGTCATCGAGAAATTTGAATAATAGGTATTTTAACATGGGGTGGGGTTTGTCTAGGTGTTAGCGGCGGATAAGTTTACCCATCTACTGCATGGCGAACCGAATCGAGAGAGACTGGTTTAGGGAGACCTTTTGACCTCTAATGTTCATTCCTCCTGTGTGGAACTAATGTAAAATTTAAAAAAAAATCTGCTTGCTAGAAACGGACAAATCGATGGCACTTAAATAAATTTTATTGATTGATTCTGTCGTAGAAAATGTCAGCTCCTAAATATTCATAAATTGGGGCGATGTCCGATAACAAACTAACTAACTCGGACAGGGGTGAGGTTTTATCACTTGCCGTGAAATAGTATTGATTTTTTATTTTATTTATTGTTAATCAAACCTGCTAAACTTCGTATGTAGTCAGCAGGTACATTTTGACAACGTTTTATCTAATAACATGGTACATTTTCTTTTTTACATTAGCTTCACACAGGAGGCCCTAAGGAAAATAATTCCACTCTGGGCCTATTTCATCTTTGGGGATGCTGTGTGCCACACAGCATTCCCAAAGATGAAGTGTGTGGTGGGCCTTTTTAGGGGAAGGAACGAGAGGAAATTCTGGGAAGGAAAAAGTATGAGGAGTGGGTAGGAAGTTGGGGGTCAGTATGTCTAGGAGTGACATACGAATGAATCCCTCCTTTCCACTGCGATGCAAGGCGATGTTCCGAGAGAGTTCTGCTGGAGAGGTCAAAAGATCTCCCGCAATCAGTCCCTCCGGACCCGGCCTGCCACGCTGTTGGTGGCCGCTGCCAAAATCTGGACAAACCTGACCCCATGAACCCGGGCACCCCTGCTAAGTCACCAAACGTAGCGAACCATTTGGGGTGACCTATGGCAGAGGTGTTGGTTATCCAATAAATGATTCCCGGGGCGGCGGTATCCATACCCTCTTCCAAAATTTCATGGTACATATATTATGTAAAATAATGACGTTGATAAATTATCAATTAGTAAAATATGGATGGAACCCTTCGAGCCATCTTGATAATATCTATCGTATCGCCTCACTGGGAAAATTCATTAATAATTTACCATATGAAACAAAATTATTCGTCCAGTTTACTTGCCCGAAATATCTGTTTTTAAATTTATTTTATTTATTTATTATACCTAGATAGATACAAAAGAAAGTAGGTACAAATTACATATCAGGAAGCTTTTCCTGTCCAACAAGGAAAGTTTCCCGTTCCAGGACAGACAAACTGAGAGGTTTAGTTCATATTATTCATTACATAATTAAATTGCAAAAAAATAGAAAAAGTAACCTGGTAGCATATATTATATTCGGATCTACCGAATTAACGTGGTAACATATAATATATTCGGATTTACAGTGTACGAGATAAGTAGGTAAGTTAGTAGTATTGAAATTAATAATATACTTCCAGTGACTCGTACTCGTAACACGTTTTAATACAAGTGTACATAATATATTATTTTCTAACTTATATAATAATACAAGTATACATAATATATAATTTTCTAACTTATATAATATATGCCTTGTGGAAGATACTCTGTAATATTAGTAATATCCAGGTGAGAGATCACCATTTAGAATCGAAAAGTTACTTGAAATGTCTGTAGCAAAAAAGGCAAAAAGGCTAAATCCTCCGGATTCCGGAAGGCGTCCGTCTTGCGTTATCGGCTGTCAAATTCTTTGATGTTCTATGACTTTCAATGGTTTGTCTACGCCTGTCATGTGTTGATGTCAGTCGGTGTGGATTAATTACCTACCTAAAAACACGAATTTGTACTTTTTAGTTATTATAAGTACTTAAATATTAAAAAAAATGCAACAATATAACTTTGTAAAAACCACTTATATAGTGTGCAAATCCGACCGGTTTCGGAACAAACGTTCCTTCGTCAGGGAAAGCTTATACTAATTTGACAGTTTCGAACAATGTTTTATTATGGTAGGGGGTGGAGCCGTTGTTAGTTAATAATGTAGATTGGGTGGGTAGGTATTAGTGTAGAGTGGGTGGGTAGGGGAACAAATCCACGATTGGGCTATATGACAATATTTTTTGTTTGTTGATAATAGATTCATTATTTTTAAGGGATTTTTTAATTTCCAAAGCTTCTAAGTTATCTAAACGTTTTCCTTTATGATTAATATGAAGAATATTTATCCCTGTATTTTTTTCAAAACTATGGTTATTTTCAATGATATGGTTAGCGAACTCAGAAAAATTATTATTATTAAGACACCTTAAATGTTCTTTGATTCTGATTTCAAAATTACGAGTTGTTTTTCCAATATAAAATGAGGGACAATCATTGCATTTGAGTTTATATATTCCGGAATTAGTCAATTTATGGTCTTTATCTTTAGTATTTCTCAAAAAATTACCGATATTAAAAATAATGAATCTATTATCAACAAACAAAAAATATTGTCATATAGCCCAATCATGGATTTGTTCCCCTACCCTAAATCATAAGTGCGCCCCACAGTTGAATTTGGCAGCCACCTCTGGTCTTGAGCCCCAAAAGCTCGACCTCGACTCCGTGCGGAATAGGTGACCGGACAACTCAGAATGAAACAAACTCAAAAGCACCTCAGAAAGGTCATTAAGAGTGATAGTAAAATATTTTTAAAAAATTGGTTAAAAAGGTTAAGTTAGGCTAGTGTTACCGGCTATTTTAAAAATATTTTTTCAAAGCTTTTAATGACCTTTCTGAGGTGTTTCTGAGTTGGTTTCATTCTGAGTTGGCATGGAACCGCGAAATAGGGCGGTCCGTTTGATAGATTCTCCTTTGGGATTCTAACTTGGGGTGGGAATGCTATCCTTGTTCTACCGGTATTTTAATGCAAGATGCTCCGAGGAACTAGCGTAATTGATCCCTTCAGCACCATTTGTCATTTGTTATAATATTCATTCCTTACTCTCCTTAAAAAGACCCTCCACACAGCATTTCAGATGACATAGGCCCTGAGGGAAATTATTTTCCTCGTGGTCACCTGTGTGGAGTTAATTTAGCTCATTAACACGATATGGAGTAGCGCATTTAAGAAAACTGTCAAAATGTGTCGTATTTGGCCAATTTAACACACGTTACGCTGTGCAAAAATAAAATCACCTTTAGATCTGAATAGCCGTTCAATTCCCTCTCTTTTTGCTTTCCTAATACAAATTTACTTTTGACTCAACATTAGTGCAAATCCCATAGCTCCACTGGCTCCGGGGAATGAGGTTGTCTCCTGATTTAATTTTTTATTTTGATGAAAATGTAGATATTGTTTTCAAAGGGCCAATTACTACTGAAAATGATTTTTTCGATATTCCAGAAAATGTATGCAACTGCAGTACAATTATTTATTCATAATTCGAATGGCAGTAATGCCGCGCATTTCCCGTGACATCACACGCTTTTCGGCCAGTCGGAAATATCAATGTTTTAACGGCCAAATTCAAAAATTTCTGTCCTCGACATGCTTATAAAAGAGATGTGTAAATAACAGAAATTTCGTTGTGGAAGATAACCTCATTGGAACGTTATACATTTATTTTGTTTTGAAGAGTTTTACTTCCCATATATATTTTTTACTTAAATTAAAATAAAATAATAAACACATGTAGGTACATGGAAAATAAAACTCTTCAAAACAAAATGTCTAGAAATTGTTACATAGTTAATGTCCAAGAAATACAAAAACAGGTTACAAATTTACATAAAATAACGATTTTTATAGCTTTTTTTTTACCTGGTGTTGGATATTGATCCATAATGAACTCGAAGTTTCCTTGGGAATTCAAAGGAAGGAACGCAGAAGATGGACTTTGCTTCAGGACCTCAAACATGAAGTTGTTATGATAGCTGAAAATACTTCTTCTGCTTCTCTCACTTCCACCAAACGCTTTCTCATCTTCTGTATTCTGTATCCCATCCCCATCCAACACACACTGGGATAGTGAAATAAATGACAAAATGCACAATTTCACTATTATCTTTGATATTACATTAGAAGAGGACATTTCAAAATTAAAATTTTGGACTACTCTTGATTTTTTTAAACTTGACACCAACTATTGACAGAAAATTATTTTTAATATTTAAATTTTTACAATAAATGAATACACTTTTTTCTAATTATTTTGATTTATTTTTGGGGTATTATGTCGTGTTGCGCTATCGCCTTCTTTAGCTTTCGTTTCGGACAGCGTTATCGGGGCAGATGTGTATGTGTAATCCATTGTGCTAAATTGGGTGCTTATGTATCTAGACGCGATACCATGTTGTCAGCTCCAAACCTCTACGAGCTTTCTGTGTTTATGCCTTCGTGCTACACTAAAACTAAACTCAGAAACCCATTTTAAATTGAACTGTAATACCCGCTTGTAGAGGATTGGAGCTGGGAACGCGTATCGCATCTAAATACATAAGCACACTTTATCACTGGTGGATTACACATCTGTCCCGATAATTGACACTGAAACGCTGTCGGAAACGTTGCCTAACGAAGAAGATAGCTCCACACGGCACAATACCTCAAAAATTAATCACGATAATACAATTGGCCGTGAAAATCATAAATCACTTTATTTCTACTCTTTTCACACTATTTATTAAATCACTGGAGCCAAAAATCAGAGCGTCTTTTCATGTGATTTTCGCGAAGGTACTAGTTATTTCGTTAACTTTGAAGGTTTATGAAACCTCTGTCTTACGTGACTTTATTCGTTTCGCACTTACTTGCTAACCTTGTCGCGAAAGCCCCATTTCATCATGAGTATTTTACTTTTTATGAGAGTTGACCGACCAGTTTAAATCTTTATGAATATTTATTTATATTTTACTGAAAAATCCTTTTTTTATATTTTGGTTAATCAAATGCAAAACATTTTTTTTGTATTTTTATCCCATTTTTAAATAAATTTAGGACAAAAAATCGACACAGACCATAGACAGAAAACGATACAAAGTTTAAAAAAATGTGTATTTCATATTCACACAAATTATATTATTCACTCATCGTGGGTCAAATTTAATCTCATGCAATGAAAAGCATAGCTATATATTTCTTGTACTCAGAACCCTGCAGATCTGATAAATACATTTTCGGTCGAAACCGAAACCGAAACTTTTTTAGACATCTTAAAAATCTATTGTTCACTGAAGTTTGGCTAATTTTTTACACTTATACAAACAGTTAACATTGTGTTAATGAAATAAAAAAACAACATTTGAAGTTTGTGAATTTTTTTTTTTTTAATATTACTAAAAATTAACTACTTCTTGGAACAAAAATTTGTCAATAATCAACACTTATGTTCATTATAAAGGAAGGGCCTTATTAATTGAGTATTTTAATTTAAATTGCGTTTACAATCACCACATTCTTAAGACTAAATTTACCATTTATTGAGATCTTTTGCCGGGGCGGCCGAAGGTTCTGATGCCGAAACAAGATTTTTTTGCCGAAACTTGCCGAAACCGAAACCGAACCTTCGGTCGGTCCTAAATCCTAAAAGGGGAAACCTACCTAGTTGGACAGTCGAAGCTTTCTTATAATGTATACGTATTTTTTGTTTGGAATAAATAAAAAAATTAAAAAAACAAACTAGCACTCATTTAATTGGTGGCCTGGTTACTTCAGGTCCGTACAAGTAGTTACCCTTCGTCGACTTTTTATTTCGGATCTGATCCCCCCCCTCCCTCTCAATTTCAAAACCTTGCCAATAAGAGAGATCGAACCGGATTTGTATCACTTATAATTGGTATGAAATTAAATTTATAAGGACGGGTTGTTTAAGAAAATTTGAACAATAATTTATCAAATTTCTTGATTTAATTTTCTGGTTTTATGTAAATTCTATTCAAGTTCTGTTATTATATTATTATAGGCCAGTTGCTTCATAAAGCTGAAATAATCACAGAACGTTAAAATTAACTTAAAAAGTTTGATGAATTGTTCAAATTTTTTTAAACAACCCGTCCATAAGTATTTAAAAAGGGAAGTTTTATAAATTATTTGATTAGTGTCGCAAATGCACGAGTTTGGGGGTTCTACGAGTATACAGGGTGTCCGGGGGTAAAGTGCATTAACTTCGGGAGGTGATTCTACATGATAGTACAAGTAAAAAAGATAAATAACTTTTTTTGAAATTCTAGTCTAGGGGTAGTTTTGAGGTAAAAAGATGAAATTAGTCCGGCATGTGCGGCCAGATTTATTTTTTTCCGTTGTTACGATTCGCCCGACAGGCTCTCAGCAAGTAAGATCGTACCTCACACTAAGGATTATTAGTAGGTACGTCTTTTTGTATGGGAAAAAAAAAAGTTGGAATTTCGGAAAAAGTTTTTAATCTTTTTTACTCCTACCATCATGTAGAATCACCTCCCAAAGTTAATGAACTTTACCCCCGGAAACCCTGTATAAGCAAATGATTATTTTTAAATCAATATTTTATTGAATTGCACAAATAATATCAAAGATGCCATTTGGCCTATACAGAAATCCTCAAAAATAAATCCCCCTACCTTTTTAACATATTGGTGCTCTCAGGATTGTACTTTCTGTTCTAAAAGTGGAAATTTAGATCACATATTTTTTGGTTGTCCTTCTCTAAACAAATAAAATATCTTCTATTACCTCCCCTCCATTCAAGGTCTCATCTCTTTCAAATCTCATTCCAATCTTGCATATAATTATGAAATTTAACCATTTAATCAAAACTAATGTATAAATTCATCTTACCTCTCTTCATATTTTGAAATAACGCCCATAACACCCTTGAAGGGTGAATGCCAGAAACACTTGAAAAAAAAGTAAGCAGATTATTACAATGGTGATTTACACCGTGTGATGGGAGATGGCACCGGAAGAACGTAATAAATTATATTATTTTTGTGTCCAACTGTCTCCTATTTCCCTACAAAATAATGCAAGGCCATTACTGTAAATTCCCTTTATTATTAAGAACTGTAAATTATTTACTTAATCCTAATTACTTAATTACTTACAAAATAAAAGATTACAAGATTTGTACTTTATTATCGCTGCCACTTAGTCTTCAGCATGTCTGCCAGTTTTTCCCCAATCATGACGGCCGGCGCGTGTGTATGGGCCGTCAGGGGCTTTGGTATCACTCCCGTATCTGCTACCCTCAGTCTCTTGATGCCGTGCACCCGCAGCTTGTGGTCCACCACGGCCTCGGGGTCTGTCGCCGGCCCCATCTTGCAGGTCCCCACTTGGTGATGAAGGGTAGCTGACAACGTCCTCACGGCGCAACCCCAATATTCATCTGTTCCGAACTTGAATTCTTTACATGTTGGGAAATGCTTGCTGTGCAATCTGCTTCCGAATTTCTGGAATGCCTTAGTTTCCGATAGTCTTATGACGTATTTGACGGCTTCCACAAAGGTGGCCAGGTCTCTTGGATCGGAGAAGTAGTCGTAATAGAATTTAGGCCAGTGGAACGGATTCTTGCTCTTCAGCTTGATAAATCCTTTAGATTTGGGATGGAGAATCATCGGTAAGATGCTCCAAGTTTGTCTCTCTGTTATTTCTCCGAAGACGTTCTGGTAGAACTCTTCGGATATGCCCATGCCCTTGTGAATAGCTCCTGATTGGTCTGATGTAATTCCTCCAGAAACGAATATCAGCTCCATATCAGGATAATTTCCCGGTTCATCCGAAATTTTTGTTTTAATGTAACCAAGTCCTTCGACCCCACCGGGAATGGTCATAGGCCCTTGGCCTAATTTAAGCCAGTCGACTGTCGTCCTTGCATTGAGAACTGCCGTTTCTGTTGACGCACAATCGGTGCAATTGATTAAAAACTGTAGGCCTACAAAGCTCATATGATCGTACATGTTTTGTCCTACTTGCAAATCTTGGATCACAGGGATGCTCAGTTTCTCCAGATCTTGTTTTGGTCCAATTCCCGAAAGCATCAGTAACTGTGGAGATAAAAGAGCTCCCGCAGAAATGATGATTTCCTTCTTCGCCCTTACCTTGTTTCGAATTCTGTTTCTGACAAACTCGACGGAGGTGGCTGTCTTTGTGGATTTATTGATGTGTATTTTGGTGACTCTGCTGTAGGGCAGGATGTGCAGGTTGGTGCGGTACTTGAAGGGGTTTAGGAAGGCCTTAGCGGCGCTATGTCTCCAGCCGTTCAAGGTGTTAGACTGGACTCTATTAAATCCGGTACTGACACCATCATTGTAGTCGACAATCTTCTCTCCTAGTTCAACAGATCCTCGAAGGAATGCACCTATTGTCTTTGACCTGAAAATTTAAAATTGTATTAAATATCTGTTCGATTTAACATTATGGTATATTGTTGTATCGGCCAGTTCCATCTTGACAATGCCAATGACGTCGCGGTCGGTTGTGTTTCTTACTTGTATGGGGGGTATTCAACTGCCAGCAGACCATCTTTGTTGTGTTTGTTGGTTTTTTCTAACCCACCCAACCTGTTTGCTCTTTCAGACTTCAAGAAATACGGCAACACTTCGTCGTAGGACCTGAAAAATAAGACTAACTTGTTTCGTTTTTTTTTTTATGTTTAGCACCAGCTTTACATTTTTAGTATCTACATAAATGAATAGTAATCACGTTTAGACTCTTTCCAGTTTTACCTAAATAATAAATCAACAAGCAATTAGACAACTGTTTGAATGAGCCAGTATTTTCTGGTCACAAAAATGTTTACTATGAAATTTTGTAATAGGTCATCTAAACAATATTTAGATATCATCAATAATAATTATTAGTGGATGTTATTAATTTATATATTCTGTGGTCAATCTGAATACAAATTAAATTATAAGTTATGGTTATAAAATATTCTAAAGGCCAAAAGTTTTATATACATTGATTTTAGGTTAGTCCGCCGCGTTATGCTTCCTCGTCCAACGTCAGTGTCCATCTGCCCTGATCTTGACTACTGTGAGGTTGTCGGAGGCTTTGGCTATAGAAAAAAGTTGCTCATCACGGCTTATTACCTATCCCAAACAGAGTAATTCCTATTGGCCATATAATATTGGATGATAGTTGATTCACTTTGCCTGTTCCTACCCTAAACCCTAGTATTTTTTTACATTAACTCCACACAGGAGGCCCTGAGGAAAATAATTTCTCTCAGGGCCTATGTCGTCTGGGATGCTGTGTGGATGGTCTTTTTGAGGAAAGGAAGGAATGAACATTGGTCTTGAAGAGACCCATGTTGTAGGAAGGAGGAAACATAGAGGCCGGCAAATCATTCCACAGCCGAGCTGTTGAAGAAGGAGTCGAAGAAACGACTCAACCGTGTACAAATGTTGGGCACGCGTGTATTTCCCGACTATGCACCGGTGCCGAAGGGATCAATTACGCTAGTTCCTCGGAGCATCTTCCATTGTAATACCGGTAGAACAATGATAGCATTCCCACCCGACGCCTGTGCTCTAAAGATTGCAACCCGTCTGTTAAGATGGGAGAATCTATCAAACGGGCCGCCCGTTTATGCACAGAGTCGAGGGTATTTTTCAGGTATTTTGGAGCTCCAGACCAGAGGTGGCTGCCAAATTCAACCGTGGGGCGCACTTGTGATTTGTACAGGGTTAGCAGTTGTGTACTATAAAAATATCTGCGCACCCTGTACAGCCCAGTTTTTGGGAGGCTATTATTTTATTAGTATGTATTTTTCTTACAATTATACTACCGTTTCAAGCTACAATTCTATTTTAAATAGATTACACACCTTTAGTAACTATTTTGCTAATATAGCTGATAAATTAATAAACCTCTATTGAAGTTCAACGCAGTACCCATGTACATTAGCACTGCATATTTTAGCGGGGCACCGCATAGCACGCTTTTTGTTTTACTTCTTCGTTTTCGTTATTTGTTTTTGGGGTGTTATGCCGTGTTGCGCTACCTCCTTCTTTAAGGCTACCATGTGTGCACATCTACCGGATCTGCCGGATCTGCCCTGATGATGGACACTGCAACGATGTCCGAAACGTTGGCTAAAGAAGGAGGTAGCGCAACACGGCATAACACCCCAAAAACAAATAACGAAAATGCTTTTGGCCGTGAAAATCTTAAAACTTATCTACTTCTTCGTTGATTTAATTTATTTTGTACTAATGTTATTTATTTTTTTCTTCAATTTTTTATTTACTTTTAAAATTAATCTATTTTTTCTTTCTTTCTGTATTTTGTATATTTGTGCTAAGACTGTGAATAACTATCGTACACGTAAATGCCACTTGTGCCTCTAATTCTACGTACCGTAATAATTCTCAAAAAATAAATAATAAAGTTAATATCTGGGATACCAAAATTTTTGTTATCGGGACCGGATAACCCATAAAATGCTGATCGTTTTAAGTTTTTTTTTATCTTTGGACATCAAATTGACTATTTATTTGAACTATTCATATATTTGATGATCTATTAAAATAAAAGCCATTCATAAATATTTATTACCATCCAGGGTTGCCAGCCGCAGCCACTCTGTCCCAGTCGATCTTATTGCCCCTCGTGTATATCATGTAGTTAAGGATGGAGGAGCCTCCGATACCCTTGCCCCTCGGCCACCTGCACAGCCCTCCCTCCATTCCTGAAAAAATGCGTAAATGCTATTTTATAGATCAACTTTCAGTAAATACATTAAAAAAATCTGTACTTTTGATGCCAACAATATAATACATATTTCAAACATTAATCTATGTATATATTATTTTCAACGTGAACATTTCATTAGAGAATGTGTTTAAGGATAAACTTTATTCATAAACTCGGCCTTCATAGATAGCGCTTTAATTGTTTTAGGAAAAAAAAAACAATTCTGCAAAAGAAAATTAAGATGAATTATTTATTTGCACACAATTCTTTCGAGAAAGGCACAAAAACAATATTGAATCTTAAATACCTAATGTAAACGAAATCTGTCAATTTGACTGTCCTAGAACGGGAGACCATCCTAGTTGCACAGTTAAAGCTTCCTTAAACTGTGAATGTACTTTTATACCAAATAAATAAATAAAGTAAATTAAAAATCACTAAAACTAGGGAATCTGGGTTCCATTTTCGACCGTTTTTTTTTGTATTTACTGTGTCATTTGTTTTTGTTTTTTTTTTGGTTGAGAATTGTTTATATTGTTTTCAACGATTAAATAAAAAAAATGTACTTGGGATGGCTGCAGATGGCTGTTCTTCTTTAAAATAGTTGATTTTTTTTTAATAACTTTAATGATGTAGAAATGCTGTATTCTGCTTCACATCTAAGTGACAACAAACCACTTAACCACGTATCAACTAAAGTATTAAAAAGAGTAAAGAGAATTTTCTACATTAGCTCCATACAGGAGGCCCCGAAGAAAAATGATTTCCCTCAGGATCTATGAAGTCTTTGTTTACGATGTGTGGAGGGTCTTTTTAAGAAAAGGAAAGAGAGGAAGTTCGGGGAAGGAAAAAGAATTAGACAAATCTCACCCCTTGAACCTGGGTCCTCTGCTAAGCCACCGAATGTAGCGACCCACTTGGGTGACCTATGGCAAAGGTGTTTGTTATCCAATAAATGGTTTCCTGGGCGGCGGTACCCATTCCCGCCCCCCGAATTGTTGGATGCTGCTCGGTACTCGATTCCCGTTATGATATTGGAACTCTAACCACTTAAATGACATCCAATACTCGCGGGGTTTTTTGTTGACCAACTCGGAAATGTAGGTCACACCGACCTACCGTAGAAGATCGCAGTTGGAATGGTGACACCATAATTTTACAACGTGTTTTATACTTTTACCGCGAAAACGGGACTGAATTTTTAGTATTTTTTTTACATTAGCTCCAAACAGAGGTCCTGAATTGGTGGGTAGAATATGAGGGTTAATGTGTCCAGGAGCGGCAGACGAATAAATTCATCCCACCTCTTGCAGTGAAAGGCGATGAGTAGAGAGAGTCGGGCAGGGAAGGTGAAAGGGTCTCCCTCAATCGGTCTCTCTCAATCCGACCCGCCACGCAGCTGATGGGCAGACGCATACGCCTCGAAGATTAGAACGAACCTCACCCCATGAATACGAGCAACGAATGTAGCGAACCACTTGGCATGACTTGTGTTGGTAATCCAATGAATGAGTTCTCGCACCCGCCTCCCAAAATGCTATTATAATAATATTTATGATATGACATACATTTATTGTGATGATATATATAATAACGATTTGACAACAATAAAATTAGGACATTAATAAAATTCAAATGACTTGTAAGGTATTCTCCCCTTAACAATATTGATGTATGCTACAAACCTTCGGTAATTAAGCCTACTGGGAATAAAACAAAAAAAAATGAATTTCGACCGTCAAAGACGACTTCGTAACAAATAACCCTAGAAAGATAACCTACGCCTCAGAAGCGCCCGCGACGGTAAGAAAACGCTGTCTCTTTCTAATGAGTGCGCGCATATAGCTGTCCTTTTTTGTTAGCTCTGTCGTCGGTGCACAGCGTCGCGGGACGGCCGTTTTTGCGCGGTAAGTACCAGATTTTTGCAGTTATGACCAGTTAATGCGCTCCGAAGGCGCATGGTTATCTTTTGAGTGACTTTTAGCAAAAGTATAAATTTGTTTATACTTACATTACATGTTTATTATAGGTATTTTTTGTTGTTTTAGCATGAAATTTTTTTTACCTTCATCATGACGAGCCGAAAAATACTATCTGATATTGCAATATTGAGATTTATGGCTGAAGAAGAAGAGAACGAGCATGATGGAATTTCAGGAAAGTGGTAGTGAAACAGAAGATCATGTGGGTGAAGAAGAAATGCAGAGTGACTATGAAGATGAGTTCATCGATGATGAGGTGCCAGAAGAATTGAATTATACACAAAATGAAGACATTATAACTCCACCAGTATCTTCAGAGCCTGGAAAAGGCGGGGTGGACACAATCGATCAAATGTGTTCCTCAACGTCATGTTCAAGGAAAACCAATAGGTGGCCGATGGCTACGCTTTGTGGTATAATAAACATGACATTCGTCAATTCTTATGTCATATACTATCACAACGTTATAGCGAAAAATGATAAACCTCTAAATAGAAGGAAATATATGAAAAAATTAAGCACTCAGTTATCTGAACCGTGGATGACGGAAAGACTCGAAGCTCCTACTTTGCTCAAGCGTGTGCGAGACAATATCACCAATATTCTTCCGAATCCGGATGTGCAGAGCTTTAGAGATAATGAAAAAAAACTTCCAGTCAAAAAAGACGGTATTGCAGCTTTTGCTTAAGTAAAAAAAAAACAATGTCAAAGATGACTTGTGCCAAATGCGAAAAAACAGTTTGCGGCGAACACAAAAAGCTTTGAATGCCTCTAAACCAAATTTTTAGCCAAATAATTATTGTTTTGACTGATTATTTTATAGTTGATTAGTAAATTACAATAGTTGAAATAGTTTTATAAAAAAAAGATATAAATTTGTGATAATATTTTCCTGTAAACAGAATACGGTTAATTTTGTTGATTTTTTCAGAGGTTTTTTGATTTTAGTTTAATGTTTAAAATAAATAAATAATTTCACTAAAAAAGTTTTTTTATTTGTTACGCTGTAATTAAGCGTTGAGTATAATACTGTGTGGTCTATGTTTTCACCACGAACTTTACGGTTTTACCGAGCGCCAAAATACTGCTTTGTGCAGAATTATGCCCGTGGTGAAATAAAAAACATGAAACTACAACTCAGGAGGGGGCATATGTATGTGATCTCCAGCGTGTTAGGGAATTAAATAAATACAAGTATCTCATTTCCAATTTAAATGTTAAAGAACTTATATATTATTTTAATAATGTCAGGTACAATAAACGTAAAGTGAATCTACTCACCCTCAGGGACCGATTGAGGTTATACTATCTAGCAAATTCACAATATTCCTAACCGAACCGCGTCTCGTAGTTCGCCACAGGATGATGGGCAGGACCTCCAGCCGATCCTCATCTCCACAGATCGCAACAGGGTAATCGGCCAGTTCGCAACAGGATGATTGGCAAGACAGGGCTTTCAGCAAAGCAGGGCTCCTAGGGAGGTGAAACTCCAAGGGAACGATGGTACGGGGCTTACGTTGCAAGCAAGCGGGACCGTTAGTATTTCCGCACGTGCATTTTCTCTAATACAAGCCGGTGAGCGGAATTATTCTTCTCCACGCGATTAATGCGGCATTTTTATTGTCGGCACCCGACAAGTACATACCGGCGCGTCTCGTGCGGCGAAAATACTCATACCGATCGCCTTGATAACTTTACGGTAAACTTCTCGTAATATAAGAACTACCGCGGAGAGCAATCTCGCGACATTATTCATTTAAAACTTTGGTGCACTTTCGCATCCTGTATCAAAGATCGTTCCACATTAATTTTTACGCGCCAATCGACTGAAATTTAAATCTTCGTCCCTTAAAATAAATTAATACTCCACGACTGTCACAGCCATGATCTGGCCCAAAAGATCATGCCGGCGAGAGTGGGTTCCATTACCGGACCCGGAAAAGAAAAAAAAACTCCCCCTTCCATAACGACTTGTGTTGCCAGTCCTCCTGTTGTAACTATCAACAATTAATTCACTTAATAGTTCGTGCCGCTAGGTTCGACGTTATAAAGCAGTGTTCATATTTTAAAATAAGAAAAGGTAATGATTTCAGCACTGCTTCATAACATATTATTAGCTCATTAACCACATATTAAAATAATCAGCTAAATAAATACATTACGTAGGTATTTAATAAAAAAAATCATGTATTATGCGCCTCTGCAGCGCATGGTTATCTTTTATGTGCGGCAGAATAAGGTTATCTTTCTAGGGTTAAGATGGCTTTAACAAGCTGAAAACGGTTACGGTCAAAGTTTAAACAAGTTTCATATTTGTGTTATTGTAATATATTTTAATGGAATTCCACCATGAATTGTCAGTTTCAAAACAAGAGATATTAGATTAAATGGTTAATTTTTCCTTTTTTTAATTCTTTGAAAAGAGGTGGTTTTTGGTGGGTGAAAAGGGAATGAATTAAAAAATGAAGTTACCCAAACAAACGCCCGCTTGTTTTTCCATCTTGTACCCCCAGTTGTAGTCAGTGCTCTGGAAGTATGCGGCCAGCAGCGGGACCTCAGTTAGCAGCGACTCTGGGCCCCCGGCCTCCAGCAGCAGGACACTCCATCGCCCGTTCTCCGACAGCCTGTTGGCCAGCACACACCCGCTGGACCCGGCACCCACTATCACAAAGTCGTACTCTTTCTTGGGACCGTAAACACCTGAAAATAAGCATAGGATTATATACATTTACGTTTAACCCCTAGAGCAATTTTGTGAGATATTTCTCCCGGATGTCAAACACGCGTAGATTCGTTTTAAGAGATATTTCTCCCAGCCTGACACGGCCTTTACTGTGAGATATATAATTTAAACAATGTTAGAAAGAGAGAATGCCGTGCTTTGTATTTGCATTTAAATGACCGTAGACACAACATTTGGCATATTAAAAATATTTGTCAATTTTGGAATTTTTTTTAATAAATATTTTTTAAATGAAACGAAAAAAATGAACTGACAATAACTTTTAAAATAACTTTATGTGATTAATTTTTGTTTTTAAGTTTCCTGTTAAGTGGTAATTACAGCTTACACTATAAAAATGTAGGTATGCAACTTTAAAAAGTTAACCTATGTTTGCGTTTAACATTTTATTATTTTAAATTTTGTATGTCGATTTAACGATACTAAAATCTGATTGGTTTTCATCTGCTTTCAGAAAAGGTATTTTATTTTGAAATACATTCAAAACAGTGAATTTATCTGAAATCGAATGGAATTCAAAAATATTTCCTACGCAATCATCATTTTAACAGTTCTTTTAGGGGAAATACTTTGCATAATATTGGGGCTCTAGGTCTAGGGGTTATAGCGAACGATTGGTTCGCGATCTACAAATCCACGTTTTTTTTATTGAAATTACATTTTGTATAGATTTATTTGATTATATTACTTTTTTATTTCGTAGGCTACAAGCCACATCTTTCGCTTATTGTGATGAAATGTTTGTTTCTTTGTTCAAAATAAGCATTGCAATACACATTCAAAACACAAACATCTTGGCCTTAAGTTAATCTTTTTATTAGCCAAAGAAAAGTGTCCGAGCTCTGAGGCTACTTTTAAGTGTCGAATTTTCTCACCTACGATCAATTTTTATAATCTGATTTTATTCTGTAGTGTGGCAGATTAACTTAACGGTATCACAGATTTCGCAATACTTTAATACGAGTTTTAAGTTTAAAAGAAGATCCGATTTTCGCATACAAAGTACAAATACATTTTCTGTACAAAAACAAGCCAAAGAATTCTACCACATCTTTGGTATTCGTTCTTTTTAAAACGACAATAAAATATATTCTGCGCATGTCCGAGGTACCGTGTTCCCCGCTTTTGTCTGTAACTATTACATATTCATGTAAATAATTAGCAATTTTATGTTTACCGAGGAGGCTGGTTAATAGCAACTGTGACCAGTTATTGAACAGCATTGAATAACAATCATTAAAAACAAATCAAATTCTTTAATAATAACTTAATAAGCCACGGAGTTCTTACCAACCGAATCCCAAAGCGTAATAAGTTAGGTTCATAATGAATATATAATCAGGAGATAATATATGTAATATATTTTAATACTGAACCTTCGTTTTTTTTATAATTGAGTACGAATCAAATTAAATAAAAGTTTTTAGTAAATTCTGCTTGTTATTTTATGTATTTTTAAGTCTGCTAATAAAAATTCCGCACAAAAACCATAAACAAGGAATTATTTATAGTATATTATTCCTTCCGTGACATCAAACCTCGAGGACACATTTTACGTGTGTATTTTTTGAACATATTATATTGTATGTGTGTTGATTTTTTAAATCTCAATAACTCATGATAGATATCGCATTTTCAGCTAAAAATAGTTGCGTTGACTAAAAAGTCAGTTCTGAAAAGCTTATCAAATTTCCTTTCACCAATTTTAAGTTTGACACAAAAACAGATTTCACGCTTTATGGTTAAGATTTATGAATGCTATTTTTGTTCGTGTTTGATGTCTGTTTTTGGATGGTTCCTTGCACTTCCTTAGCCTCGCAGTGTCCATCTTTTGGAGTCACTTTATGGACACTGCCACCGGATGATAACCAGTTACTAGCTTTTAATTGTATACTTTCGTAAATACGAGTAAATAAGAGTGAAGTTTTACATCTTTTTTTCTGAAAAGAAGGACGAATAACCCAACAATATTTGAAAATCTCCTACGACCACCACAGTAAGCCAAAAATGTTGCTTGAGTCGTAACGGAGGACTTAGCCAGCCGAGGAATCGAACACGAAACGCCTAGGTGGGACCCAAACGCGATGCCCACTCAACCACTGACCGGTCAACACTAAAATCAGCGAACATGAGTCACTATTTTAAATTAAAAAACTTCAAATTTGCGTTTGGTCTCATGAGCTTTTTTGTTGTTTGTAGGGTAACTGTTTCTTCATAGTAGAACATTTTTAAAGTTAAAACTAAAGAGCCACAGAATTTTGACAATTCATCAAATTTCATGGTTAATTTTCAAGCTCTATAAGGTTCTATTCAAGTTCTGTTATTATATCGTTATTATCAAGTTGTATCAACTGAAAAAATAATAACAGAACTTGAATAGAACCTTCACAGTTTTTGAAAAATAATTTTAAAAAATTCTCAAGTGTTCAAATTCTCTGAATCAACTGGCCCTTAGATTTGGTGAAATTGGTCAAAATTCTTGTTCCTAATAGGTAAATTTTATTTATTGTTTCTTTACGTTGTAGGTATTATTGTTTACATTTCAATTTTTATCCTCACTAGGACAAGCCTGTGTTAAAATTATAACTTTTTTCTGATGCTCATGTACACTTGAAAGCAATTTTAACTACATTATAATAATTTTCTTTATTTGTTTTGGGGGTGTTACACCGTGTTGCGCTACCTCCTTCTTTAGCCAGCGTTTCGGACAGGGTTACAGTGTCCATAATCAGGGCAGATGTGTGATGATGGACACTGTAACGCTGTCCGAAACGTTGGCTAAAGAATGAGGTAGCGCAACACGGCATAACACCTCAAAAACAAATAACGAAAATACTTTTGGTAGTGAAAATCCAAAAACGTATCTGACAATATAACGAATCGGAAATATATTGTTTTATAACTGGGCAATAAATTATTTCTAGAAATCTATCAAATGTTTGTTATTTACTACACAAGTACATCATATATGAAAATTTTATCCCTGTGTAATTATATGTGTTAATTTTATTATTTTCTGAACTCATTTCCTCTTCTTGTCTGTGAATGACCAGAATATTTTCAGTAAGGTACCACTAACAATCACCAGTACCACAGTAAGAATTGATTGATGGACAATATCAGATAAAAACAAAATCTCTTTAGAATGTAAACATTAAACTAACCTGCTGGAAGGGGGTAGTTATCTCTCAGGAAATCAAATATGTCCTCCCTCATCGGGGTGTAATTTGGGGCTGGGCTCATCTTCATCGTGTTGAGAATTCCCAGAGACACGTGCGACAGGAGGAACCTCCCCTGCCTCGAATCTGGGACTCCAGCTTCTACCCCGTCCGCATCGTCTTCAAACGCAGACAGATCCTCTCCATCGTCACTCACAACTTCATCAGAATCCTCTCCTAGTGAAGATTCAATTTCCTCATTGTCAGACGTAACACTCTTCAAATTTAAACATAAAAACGCCACCAAGGACAACGCTTTTAATAATGGTCTCATTTTACAGTTGATCCAAATTACTTCAATACACGATAGTTTATATGTCTTTACTTAACTTAACTTTGACACGTCTACTCTACGCGAGACGCTTCAACGTATTGAAGCTTCAGAAAGCTGGACTAACTGCACTTTACAGTAATGCAATGATATAACCCGTTTACTTCCTTCTTCCTTCAAGTCTAATAACGCGACCTTTATGGCGTTTAAGGTTTCCAAGTTTGTATCAATTAATATCATCGATGAATGATATTATTTTTCTTGAATGATTAAATACTGATTTAAAAAAATCTTTTGTCACTTTTTGCGTATTCGTCTTCCGGCAACACGTCATAATAGCTTGACCCGCGCGCTTCAAATAACAGCGTTGATCATTTCCATAATATTTTAAAGTTGAACAAATCCACAAAAAATTACTATCAGTATCTTAATGACTGTAACGGCACTGTTCTCCTTAATACACCGTTTGGTTATCTGACGATGGTTTTCAAATGTTTAATTTAATTTGCTCCCAATCCGTAGTTTATATTTATAATACTTATACAAAGGTGTCCTTGGGTAAAATGCACCAACTTCAGGATATGATTCTACGTGATAGTAAAAATAAAAAAAGGTGAATATTTTTTTTTTCGAAATTCCAAAGTTTTCCGAAGTATTATGTCTTAGGTATGCCTTCTCTCTAATTCAGATCTCAGTCAGGAAGTTGTTTCAATACCCTCATTTTCGTCTATAAAGTTTTTTCTCTTAGGGTCATCTTACTCTGAATGTCGCCCTGTTATTGCTAAAGTGCACTCATTTCAATTGCACTTTCTTCGGAATAATCAAAGTTTTCTTGCACTGGTATAATAAACTCTCAATACAATCCGCGGTTCCATACGGGATCAGTGGGCGTCTAAAAGTTCCTTTAAGGGGGAAATAGGCGTAGAGGCTTCAAAATTATTTTTTTTCATAAACCGATGGTAGAACCATTCAAAAATATTTTCTGAAAATTTCAAACCAAAATTCCACGCCATTTAAAAGTTAAATGCGTTTGAGTGAGTGTCCCTCGGTCTAACTATCACTATTTTACTGCCACTCTTTTTTTCATACGCATTTTTCTCGAAACTACTTTTTGCGAATTTGTGTAACTTCTAACTCCTACAGTTTTTTATCAATCTTCATCAAACTCAGCACATAGTTTCTTTATATAAATGCGCTCTATTATATCAAACCTAAACAATATATTTATTTTAACTATTTTTTTAAGGCAAAAAACGTTCAAAAGAATGTTAAAAAATCAAATCAATCAAAGTATTAAATTTCCACATATCTCAAAAAATATTAATTTTCGTTTTTTTGTAAGAAGTGAGGTTCAAACTTATAAAAAACTTTTTTTTTTCGAAAAATTGATTTTGAGTGAAAATTGTGACCTCCAGGAGTTACACAAATTGTCCAGCCGTATGGCGACTTATAATGCGCGGCAGTTGATATCTCCGTTATTTTTTGAGGAAAATATTTGAAAATTTGAGAATATACTCTTGAATGTAAAATGACCGCAAGGTATAAATAATATATATATATATATATATATATATATATATATATATATATATATATATATATATATATATATATATATATATATGTATATATATATTCCTTATGTTTAAAAAAAAATCATGAAAATCACTAAAAATACGAGGTCCTACACCTATTTCTCGTGCAATCAAGGTAGCCCACTGCCAAAGCCTTTTTTGTGAAATATTCACACCATAATCATCGGTCCCTTATTGGACCGTTGGGCATTGAACGACACAAATCCGCGGTCGACTGGGCGTCTAAAGGTTAATAGATAGAAAACTCTATCTATCCACAGTGACTTTTTTGTTATTGTTTATAATCGTTCACAAAATTAACGGCTTATCAAAGCGAGCGAGCGCCGACCCCTGAACTTGCCGCCCCTAGGCCGCGGCCTTTAAGGCCTATTGACAAATCCAGTACTGTTTGGATGGCGATGTATAATTTTGGGCAAGTTAGTGTAAGAGCACAGACCATAATATACGAGTATATGCTAAATGGTCTAGAACCAAAGGTACTAAGTTAGTGGCACTTATCGCACATCCCGTTGAAAAGTTTTTTTTTAAGTTTTATCTCAGAAAAGTAAAGTGATTGTAATTGTCTACGCCTCACGAAAACCGTATTTGAGTTAAATTATTCCATATCCGCAAGATGTCGCTAGTATCGTTTTTACTTATATTTTATACTTATACTTTATACATCTTACTTAATGTAGTGAAACTTCTTTATCCCCGTTAGTGATTTGAAATTGGGATGAATCGGAAATGCGTCACTACGGCGGGTCCTCGGTTCTAATGTAATGCGGTAAATTCACAACTCCGCGCGAACTCCCGGTGGCGCAGCGGTATAACGCGCCGCAAATCTCTGCGGCCAGAAAAATCCAGCGAACGTAGGTTCGAATCCTACGAAATCCAAAAAAAAAAAACATTTTTATTTTTATAAATCAATATCCAACCTTCAAACCACTTTAAAATAAACTGGTAAAAGAAAAGAAAGCGACATATAGCGACTTTCTAGTTTCACTTCTACCGCGTGTAAATTACACACTGATTTTTTACCTTACTTACTTCTTACTTTTCCCCTTTTTTTAGTCTTAACTATGAATACAGTTATTTTTTCATGCTGTTGTACTACGAGTATATATAGATAGTATATGCTAATTATGTTATTAATTGTTACACTATTTATAAGTTCATTATGTTAACAGCATACGTTGTGCGTATATGTAAAAATAAATAAATCTCTTTTCGACGGAACCCCTTGTTTCTCATTCATTCATTTGTTTTCGCTCTCCTGTAAAATTAACTTTTTTGACTTAACACTTTTCAACGGGATGTGTGATATGTTTATACTACGCTGTTTACCTACAAAATAATACAAAATTTACTGTAAATTTCCTTTATTGTTAAGAATTATAAATTATTTCCTTATTTTCAGTTCCTTAATTACTAAGGTCAAATTTTGACATAAATTAAATTAAATTATATTTATTATCGCTGCCACTTAATCTTCAGCATGTCTGCCAGTTTCTCACCAATCA
Organism: Limnephilus rhombicus; assembly: GCA_929108145.2. Lineage (NCBI taxonomy): Eukaryota > Metazoa > Arthropoda > Insecta > Trichoptera > Limnephilidae > Limnephilus > Limnephilus rhombicus. Next base: position 46,165,138 of record OV815291.1, on the reverse strand, counting down.
TGACGGCCGGCGCGTGTGTATGCGCTGTCAGGGGCTTTGGTATCACTCCCGTATCTGCTACCCTCAGTCTCTTGATGCCGTGCACCCGCAGCTTGTGGTCCACCACGGCCTCGGGGTCTGTCGCCGGCCCCATCTTGCAAGTCCCCACCTGGTGATGAAGGGTAGCTGATAAAGTCCTCACGGCGCAACCCCAATATTCATCCGTTCCGAACTTGAATTCTTTACAAGTTGGGAAATGCTTTCTGTGCAATCGGCTTCCGTATTTCTGAAATACCTTAGTTTCCGATAGTCTTATGATGTATTTGACGGCTTCCACTAAGGTGGCCAGGTCTCTTGGATCGGAGAAGTAGTCGTAATAGAATTTAGGCCAGTGGAACGGATTCTTGCTCTTCAGCTTGATAAATCCTTTAGATTTGGGATGGACAATCATCGGTAAGATGCTCCATGTTTGTCTCTCTGTTATTTCTCCGAAGACGTTCTGGTAAAACTCTTCGGATATACCCATGCCCTTGTGAATAGCTCCTGATTGGTCTGATGTAATTCCTCCGGAAACGAATATCAACTCCATATCCGGATAATTTCCCGGTTCATCCGATATTTTTGTTTTAATGTAACCGAGCCCTTCGACCCCACCTGGAAGGGTCAAAGGTCCTTGACCGAATTTAAACCAATCAAGTATCGCTCCGCTTTGGAGCACTCCTGTTTCTGTTGAAGCGCAATTGGTGCAGTTTACCAAGAACTGAAGGCCTACGAAGCTCATATGATCGTACATGTTTTGTCCTACTTGCAAATCTTGGATCACAGGGATGCTCAGTTTCTCCAGATCTTTTTTTGGTCCAATTCCCGAAAGCATCAGTAACTGTGGAGATAAAAGGGCTCCAGCCGAAATGATGATTTCCTTCTTCGCCCTTACCTTGTGTCGAATTCTGTTTCTGACAAACTCGACGGAGGTGGCTGTCTTTGTGGATTTATTAATGCGTATTTTGGTGACTCTGCTGTAGGGCAGGATGTGCAGGTTGGTGCGGTACTTGATGGGGTTGAGGAAGGCCTTGGCGGCGCTGTGTCTCCAGCCGTTCAAGGTGGTTGCTTGGACTCTATTGAATCCGGTACTGACGCCATCGTTGTAGTCGACAATCTTTTCTCCTAGTTCAACAGATCCTCGAAGGAAAGCGTCTATTGTCTTTGACCTTAAAATATATTAAAATGTATTAAATAAAGTTCTGTTAGATTTAGTGTTATAGATTGTTGTTGTACTGATCGGTGGAATCTTACGGTCTTAAAATTACAACGGTTGTGTTTCTTACTTGTATGGGGGATATTCAACAGCCAGCAGACCATCTTTGTTGTGTTTGTTGGTGTTTTCCAATCCACCCAATCTGTTTGCTCTTTCAGACTTTAAGAAATATGGTAACACCTCTTCGTAAGACCTAGAAAGTTAATTCTTAAGTTATGTCTTCGGCTTGCAAAACATCATTCTAAATATTCAGATTAATGATGATCATGTTTTGGCTCTTTCGTGCTATGGATAAAACTATCTTTACTTCCGAATTACTTAATACATTAAGATCTTTACCATCCAGGGTTGCCAGCCGCAGCCACTCTGTCCCAGTCGATCTTATTGCCCCTCGTGTATATCATGTAGTTAAGGATGGAGGTTCCTCCGATACCTCTGCCCCTAGGCCACTTGCACACTTGACCCTGCATTCCTGGAAATATACATAAAATGTTTAAATTGATTTTACTAAATGTGTGCTTGTCGGTTAATGAAGGTCTACGATGTTCAAGATGATTGTATATATTGTTTGATACACTGATTATGTATATTACTGTTTCGATTCCTTTGTTTTGGTGACTTTGCTATCCCTGTCCCTGTAACGCTTTCTATTAATTAATATACAATTTGGGAGGAGGGAATGGGTACCGCCGCCCCAGGAACCTTTATTGGATAACCAACACCTCTGCCATAGGACACCCCAAGTTGTTTGCTACTTTTGGTGATTTAGCAGGGGTGCCCGTGTTCATGGGGTGAGGTTTGTCTATGTCTTGGAGGCGGATGACCAGGACACACTGAACCCCGGATTCCTACCTACCCCTTAAACCCTTTTCCTTCCCATTCTCTTTCTTCTCTCCTTCCTTTTCTTTAAATAATAATAATAATAATTGGATAATTTGTAAAGCGCCGTTTTTGTGAAAAATCATCTCAAGGGCGCTGTACAATTTATTAGGAAAGCTTAGGTTCTAACTAATTTTAAACCCTCCATACAGCATCCCCAAAGATGTATAAAATGAAATGTAAATAGAATTATGATGTATAAAATGAAAGTATAAAGTAAAAGTGTAAACTATAAAATATAAAGTATAATGTAAAAGTAAAAAGTTAAGATAAAAAGTTGAAAGGCAGGAAATAATATAAACTATAAGTTACCTTTGTAAATAATATAAATTACAAAAGTTATAAATATAAAAAAGTATGACAAGTAAACAGTAAGAAATGCTTTTAGGAGCCAAATATTGAAGATAACCAAAAATTTAAAAAAAATATATAATAAATAAAAGGAAGGTATTACAGAGTATACAAAGCGATATGAAAAGTAGGTAACTATGATATGTTTCTAAGCCATAGGTATTAGAGTGCATACTGGTAAGACATAATATTATGGTTACATGATTATTTATTTATTATGATTACGTGGTAGTACTAGCAGATAAATTTTGTCTAATGCATCTTTTGTATGATGACAGACTTTCGGCATGATCGATATGAGCAAATTCATTACCTAAAGTGTGTAAACGATGTATTATTGAATTTTGTTCTGCATTACTGAGAGTGTTGTTGCAATAACCTTTTAATTTCACTATCGGTTTATATGTATCTATCCTATTTATATAGTTTTATTCTATTGTTTTATTTTAGTGTTATTTTACTCTTTTTTGTTTTGCTCTATTTTCTTTCTTTCAATTCTCATATGTTATTGTTGAGTCTCTTTTTTCTTTAGTTTTTATTTTATATATATCTTAAATAAAAAAAAAAAAAATCATATCAAACTGTAAAATGAGGTCCTCAGCACGGGTAAAGCACCCAGTGAGGCCCACATTAGTCAAATATGTAACACACATGTATAAATCAGGTGAATCAAATAAAAAAAAAAAAAAATAAAAAAAAAATAATAAGGTGTTTTGAGTCGAGTTGTTCTACTAGGTACATGATAATTTATTAACGATACCAATTCAGGGGAATCAAACCAGTTATTGTTTATTTTAAATAAAAAATAAGATCATTGAGTATTCTTCTATCTTTTAACGATAAGAGTCGCATTTTTTGTAATAGAGAATCATAGTTTATGTTATCCGCGGGAATTCCGAATTTGAAATTAATTGATCTGAGAAATTTGCGTTGGATTTTTTCAATGGAGTTTGCGTGGCTTTTGTAGAGAGGGTTCCATATGGGCGAATTATATTCCAAATGACTCCTAACCAGAGTATATGTGCTATACATAATTGCAAATCCAACCTCTGCCAGTGCTGTAGATATTCGTCAACACTTTGGTTCTCATAGATATTCGTCAACAGTTTGAGCTGTAGATATTCGTCAACACTTTCCTTCTCATAGATATTAGTTTTTCAGTTTTTGGAATTCCTGTAGATATTAGTAGATGTTTACCCTGCTGTCCCGTACCGCTACCATGTCTCCCCTACGCGTCCCCGTTCCTGTCCGTATTAGTATGTGCAGGCTTGAGGCTTGATCAGACGACCTTGACTGTCCTGACTACCCAACGCTGAATTTTCTTTTAGTCTTTGGGTATTTTACCCCAAATATTCAGTTAAAATTCTTTGAGACTTCACTGAGTGGTTGGCTAAGGGACACGGAATATATATATATATATATATATATATATATTTTATTTAATTTAGTGGGGGGCAAGAATTCCAATAACCCATGCGATTTTATTTAATTTATTGGGGGGCTAGAATTCCAACAATCCATGCGCTTGATAGCTGCAAGACGAGTGGTTATCTAGCCTCCTACATAAGTTAAGTAAATGTATATTCCGATAATCTTGATATACGAACATATGAAAAAAAATATATATATATATATATATTTATAAAAAAAAATAATATATAAAATAATAATTTAATATATTTTTTCCTAAGTGTAAAATCCATGCTAATTTGTACAGCGCTCTTGAGGCGATTTTTCGCAAAAACAGCGCTATATAAGTAATCCAAATTTATTTTATTTATTTTTATGGTCAGACCGAAAGCCATTCACATTTTTGTTGGTACTTGCCAATTGATTTGAGATTTATTGTATTACTTATGTACTCTATTCTATGCAGGTGCTTGCAGGTTTTTACAGATGCAATGCCGCCTCATGGAGCCTCATGAATGAGTTTTTCTTTTGCCCTGGTTAATTTATCTTTGTTTTACTAACCAATTTTTTGCATTTTGTTTTTCCTGTTAAGCACTTGCATACTGCTTACTAACAACGTATGCAAAGACACTGGAGGTTTAGACTCGTTCAAAATAAATAAATGTAGCTTCGTTTAACAAAAAAATTAGAATCTTGCGAGAGCCTTAAAGGAGTAACCATGTGTTACTTATACCAGGGCGGGCAAGAGGTGGATAACCTCCACTGCCCATATTCCCCTTCCCCCTCCTACGTTTCCCTTCTACCTTCCCCGTCTTCCCCCGTCCCCCTCCCGCGAACCCCCCTTCCTCTCTTTCGTCTCCCTCGCGTCAACCTCCCTGCTGCTAAACTATGTGAAATACACATTTTCTGCAGTTGTACATATTATATATATCTCGCGCGTCACTTATTACGTATATTTTTTATACTAATTTTATAACAGCAGAACTCACCATTATATACTGAAAAACTCACGGGCGTGCGCACAATTAATCACCGAAGTTTTATTGCAATCTATGAATGGTATAGGAAATAATTTCCAGGGTTCACCATTAGAGAAACCTCCGCGGGCATGCGCACAACAAATCGCCAAAGTTTCATCGCAATCGAATGTATGGTATAAGAACATTGACCTATGATATCCTTGATCGAAGTATAAGAACGTATGAGGAACAAACTAAAAACATATATTTTTATAAATTGAGATAGGAAATTAATAAAATATGTTTTTATTCACTCCGGCGAAAATTCTCGGTACGTTGTTAGGACGGCTTTTAATTTATTTTATTCGGACAGTTTAAGTTTTAGCACTTGTTGCAGTGCAGGTGCGATCTTAATTATTGTCTCCACACCATTTTTGTCCACACCACAGCGCATTGACCTGGAAAGCCGAAGGTCCTGGGTTCGAGTCCTTGAGGTGCCAGTATCTTTTCTGTTTATAGATTTTCGATTCACTTTCGCAAATATTGTCTTCATTTAATTAAATATTACAATTTGAGGTTTTACCCATAAAGTAAAAAAAAGATATATATATATATATATTTTTATAAATTACAATTTACATAGTTTTTGATTGATCTCTTAGGACGGGTTGTTTTACAGAATTTGAACAATTCATCAATTTTCTCAGTTAATTTTCAAGTCCTGTAAAAGTTCTACTCAATATCTGTTCTTGTTTTAGTGCTGTGTAGCAACTGGCCCATTATCACTGGCACTTCCCAAATATACAAATTCATTCCCCTGCTCCAAGTATTCAGCATTCAAAACGACATGTATTCGTTACACAAACACCTTTCGTTATGTCTCTTTCACACACCATGACTTTAGACTTACTTATATTCATCATTAACTCATTTTTCATACATACTTCGTTCATCTTAGACACAGAGACAGAGCTAAAAAGGGTCTAAAACGTTAGTAAAATATATACACCAGTTAGTTACCCAAGCAAACGCCAGCCTGTCTTTCCATAGTGTACCCCCAGTTATAGTCAGTGCTCTGAAAGGAGGCGGCCAGCAGAGGAATCTCCGTGAGCAGCGACTCTGGCCCCCCGGCCTCCAGCAGCAGGACGCTCCATCGCCCGTTCTCCGACAGCCTGTTGGCCAGCACACACCCGCTGGACCCGGCACCCACTATCACAAAGTCGTACTCTTTCTTGGGTGCGTAAACACCTGGAAGATAAATTTTGGAATATATACAGTTATGTTTAACCCCTAGAGCCATTTTGTGAGATATTTCTCCCGGATTTCAAACACGCGTAGATTCGTTTTAGGAGATTCAATTCAATTTATTTATTCTTTCAAAAACATTACAAAATTTAAAATTTTAATGCGTTATAGATATTTCTCCCAGCCTAACACGGCCTTTACTGTGAGATATATAATTTAGATAATGTTTGAAAGAGAGAATGCCGTGCTTTGTGTTGGCATTTAACATTTTATTATTTTAAAATTTGTATGTCGATTTAACGATACTAAAATCTGATAGGTTTTCATCTTCTTTTAATTTTTTTTTTCTTAAATACTTTCAAAACACCGAATTTATCGGAAATCGAATGTAACTCAAAAATGGTTCCTACGCAATCCGCATTTTACGAGGGTATAACCAGATGAAACCAGAAATATGTCATTTTTAAATCAAATTTTTGACGTATTGACTCTTTTCTTCAAAAAATTATAAATTGATTTCGAAAGATTCTTTTATCTAGTACCTAAACGCATGTTTTAAATTTTGAGAAAAATGTTTATTTTTAGTATAATAAGGTTTTACCATAGGTCATTGGCAGATTTCAAAATTCAAATTCTAATAAATGACAGAGAAAAATGCAACTCCAGTAAAGAAACACAAATAACAACATTTAAAAATTACAAAAAATACAATAAGGAAATTTTCATTCAATCCTTAGAGACTATTAATTGGAATGGAATAAATCAAATGGAATATAAGCAAAAAGCTGACCAGATGATATTAAACTTAAAAAAATCTATTGATAAAGTTGTTCCAGAACAGAAGATACATAAAAGAAACATTAATAAATGGTACACAAGCGAACTACGTACAATGCAGCACGATAGAGATGCATTTTACAAAAGAGCATGCCTTACTAATAGTATTACGGATTGGGATAAGTACAAAAAAGCGAGAAACAAATACTCTAAAGACATCAAAAGAACGCATAATGAGTACATAAAAAATAAAATAAACTCAGAAGAAGGGGATCCCAAAAAAATTTGGAAAAGCATAAAAGAATTAGTACATGGCGAAAACAAAGACGACATAAAAATAGTAAACTTTCCCACTCCCACTAATCCCACCTAATTAATCTTTGGTACTTGCATTTATTTTTTAAGTTAGTTTTAATTCTGCTCGTGAATGATACGGTTGTATCGAAACCGGTCGCGGAAAAATTTAATTTAAGTAACAAATGTACATTTAATAAAACTCTTCAAAAAACAAAATGTCTAGAAATTGTTACATAGTTTATGCCCAAGAAATACAAAAAAGTGTAACTCTTCATTTGGACAAATAAGTTCTGAATTTTTAGCAGTAAAGTTATATAACAAACTCCCACTTAGTATCAAACAAATTAAAACAAAAAATAGCTACATTAAGGACATTAAATATTTGCTGAAGGAACTATCGGAAAATGAACTTGCTAGTATACTTAAAGCATCGTCATAAAAGTTTCTGGAAAACCTTATCCAAACAATGAAGTTAAAGCATAGAAGTCGCTGAAAACTTATCCAAAGCATAGTCCCCCTCAGCACAGGATCTCCTATTGAGGACTGCGAATATATTTACTATTTTATATATATACCTAACATGTTTGATATAAAAATGTAAAAAATAATAAATATATAGTTAATAAATAAAAATAAAACTAACCTGCTGGAAGGGGGTAGTTATCTCTCAGGAAATCAAATATGTCCTCCCTCATCGGAGTGTAATTTGGGGCGGGGCTCATCTTCATAGTGTTGAGAATTCCCAGAGACACGTGCGACAGGAGGAACCTCCCCTGCCTCGAATCTGGGACTCCAGCTTCTACCCCGTCCGCATCGTCTTCAAATGCAGACAGATCCTCTCCATCCTCACTCACAACTTCATCAGAATCCTCTCCTAGTGAAGATTCAATTTCCTCATTGTCAGACGTAACATTCTTCAAATTTAAACATAAAAACGCCACCAAGGACAACGCTTTTAATAATGGTCTCATTTTACAGTTATTAAATTTTTTTTAAATTTGGGAACATTCACTCGATGCGAGACGCTTCAACGTATTGAAGCTTCAGAAAGCTGGACTAACTGCACTTTACAGTAATGCAATGATATAACCCGTTTACTTCCTTCTTCCTTCAAGTCTAATAACGCGACCTTTATGGCGTTTAAGGTTTCCACGTTTGTATCAATTAATACCATCGATGTATGATATTGTATTTCTTGAATGATTAAATACTGATTTAAAATGTTTGCGTATTCGTCTTCCGGCAATACGTCCTAATAGCTTGACCCGCGCGCTTCGAATAACTACGTTGATAATTTCCATTATATTTTAAAGTCGAACAAAGCCCCAAAAATTTACTATCAGTGTCTTAATGACTCTAAGGCACTATTCTCCTTAATACACAGTTTGTTTATAATATGACCATGTTTAATTTAATTTGTTCCCAATCTGTAGTATTTATTCATCGAATACTTAAATTTGTAATAATTTAATGATTTGTCGCATCTATCTCACGGATCAACCGACTGAACGTAAGTACTGTATACATTTACTTTTGTATTTTTCCTTCACATACTTTTTTATGTGAATACCTCACAAGAGTCTCAGTTGCTCCCGTCTGGAGCCAGTGAGACTATTGATCCCCAATTGGGTTATGTTGTGAGGCTGAAGGGTAGAGGGGAGGAGAACGAGATAGGGAAGAGGAAGGTGGGAAGTACCTGGCTATTCAGATCTGATCCCAAACACCTTTAAAGCCATTTCAAGCAACGTTTCAATTCTGAATGGTGGTCTTACACCAGGGCGATACTGAGAGTATCTTCCACTCTGGGACGTACCGCAAATATGCTATATATTATTTTAGATATATTAATTGTGAAATAACACAAATTAATCAAATAAAATGTTTTTTCCCACGCCGGAATTCGATCACGCGACCTCGGATTGCGAGTCAAGAGCCTTACCCCTAGACCATGTCGTGCGTCAGAATATCTATTAGAAAAATTTATTGTAGTTCCCAACTGAATCCAATTTCCCATTCTGTTTTTTAAGTCGGCTCATTGCTGAGGATCGTGACTAGAAATGCAACGAATAGTGATTTTGCCGAATACCGAATATTCGGCTAGGCTCTCGGCCGAATCTCCGAATATTCGGTGACACTTAGTACATTTCGCAAACAGTTTTCATGATTTTAAAATAATAAAAATCGTTTCCTTGAATTAAAATGAATTGAAGTCATGAGTTATAAATCGTTTTCATGAATCAAAATGAATTGAACTCACGAAATAACATGTTCATGTTCGTTATTTGTTTTTGGGGTGTTATGCCGTGTTGTGCTACCTCCTTCTTCAGCCAACGTTTCGGACCACATCTACTGGATCTGCCGGATCTGCCCTGATGATGGACACTGCAACGATGTCCGAAACGTTGGCTAAAGAAGGAGGTAGCGCAACACGGCATAACACCCCAAAAACAAATAACGAAAATGCTTTTGGCCGTGAAAATCTTAAAACTTATTGTTTTCATGGATTAATAAAATCAATTACATTTCGCAAATGAAATTGATTTCTACATGAAAACTGTTCGCCTAGATCGGACAGCAGACCCTTACAAGTGGTGGTCAGCAAACGCAAAACAGTTTCGAAGCCCAGCAGAATTGGCTAAGATTTCTTTATCATCTCCCGGTAGAAGTATATAGTGAGCGGCTGTTTTTGGAAGCAGGAATAATTTATGAGGAAAAGAGCAATCGTTTGCTATCAACAAATACTGAAAAAAAAATGTTTTCATTCGACTAAACTTATCACTGATAGATTTTAAGTATTAAATGTTCTGATTTTTTGTCAAAATAGAAATTTTTGTGAGTAATATGTTATTTGATATGAATTTTTTTCATGATTTGCTATTCGGTACTCGGCCGAATAGTTCGCAATATTCGGCCGAATACCGAATAGAAGCCGAATATTCGTGGCATCTCTAATCGTGACCCGTACTCCAATCTCCATGGAGCTGCGCTGCTTGGATGTCGGCGTACCGGACACCAGTTATACTTAATTGCTCCAGCGCTTTGGTGACCTTCCTCCGCTTCTTCTGCCAAACACTGTCCAAGTTGGAGTCCTCAGTTTGGCGAGCAACGTGTCCAAAATATCTTAAGATGCGTTGTAGGCAGATAGTTAAGAGCCTATTGTGGATTCCTTTCTCTCCAGAATGGACACATTTGTGCGTCTGCCTGTCCATGGAATCCTGAACAATTTTATCCATACCATATTTCCAGAGCCTCTTTCCATTTTATCCGTTTTATCAACCTTATCAGCGCTATCCGCTTAACCAAATGTGTCCTCTTTCCCATAGATTAAAGACAAGAAGTGACTTTTGGGCTTGTCTCGTGAACCAATTATAGGCTACATTTCATTACAAAACTGTGTTTCACAGTGATTAAGTGATTACGGAATTCAGTTGGATGGCGATGTATAATTTTATGCAAGTTAGTGTAAGAGACAAAGACCGTGTGCTAAATGGTCTAGAACCAAAGTTAGTGGCACTTATCGCACATCCCTTTGAAAAGTGTCTTGAGTCAAAATTTTCTATTTTACGGTTTTATCTCTGAAAAATAAAGTGATTGTGGTTGTCTACGCCTGACGAAAATCGTAATTGAGTTAAATTATTCCATATCTGCAAGATGTCGCTAGTATCTTATTTGTTTATACTTTATACATCTTACTTTTTACTTATTGAAGTGTAACTTCTTTAGCCCCGTTGGCTCATGTGCCGTATATGTAAGAGTAAATAAATCTCTTTTCGACGAAACCCCTTGTTCATCATTCATTTGTTTTCGCTCTCCCGTAAAACTAACTTTTTTGACTTCCGACACTTTTCTACGGGATTGTGATTTGTTTCCATTCCATTTGTAGTGTTGTATTCTTTATACTATGCTGTTTACCTAAAAATAAAACAAAAGTTACTGTAAATTCCCTTTATTGTTAAGAATTATAAATTATTTCTCTTTTTTTTAGTTCTTTAATTACTAAGGTCAGATTTTGACATAAATTAAATTAAATTATATTTAATGAATAACAGATCACTTTGTATAAACCACTATATTATAAACAATATCTACATGTTTCGATAAAAATGTTCATCAGGATATGTTAATATAAATGATTAAATAAATTAAATTAAATAATGATTAAAATATTAATGATGCCACAAAGTAATTTTGCGAAGTTTGAAGAAGTAAATTATATTTCTTCAAATTTTGCAAATTCACTTTGTGGGACCATTTTATTATTGTAATAATTAAAAACACTTTGTTTTTACCACAATAAACTTTATTAAAAAGTCGACATGTTTCGAGAACGATGTTCTCTTCATCAGGACATATAATGTACTAAACAAATGATCGAACATAGAAAGACAGGCGTGGGTAGAAATGGAAGTAGTGGGGGAGGAGAGAGGTGGAAAGGGGAGGTGCTTAGAAGATCAACAAGGGAGAGGGGGGGTAGAGGTGGAAAGGGGGGTGCTTAGAAGAACAAAGACAAAAAATTACAATGGAAATATGTTTAAGATAGGGTTATTCACAAAATTAATTTGATTGTTAATAATATTTAAATTTCTGTTGACATTTTCCTAATTTCTAATATTTCTAAAAGATCTAAGTGAAAACCACTAACGTTAGTGTGTAAAATTTTAAAACCAGTATTTATATCAAATGAATGGTTAAATTCAATTAGTTGGTTAGCAAATTCCGAATCATTATTGCTATTTAGACATCTCAAATGTTCCTTAATCCTCGTTTCAAAATTTCTGCAAGTTTTACCTACGTAAAAATGATTGCAGTCATTACAATTCAATTGGTAAACTCCGTTTTTTTTTTGGTCTTTGTCCTTGTTATTTAAAATATAATTTTTTCATTTATTATTCGTATATAAAGCAGGCTGAATTGTATTAGGAATTTTTTTTTCATGATTAAATTGGAGGTTTGATGATTTACAAACAATATTTTTCTCCATTGTTTTTTAATATTATCAGTAAGCAATGGGTAAATGTAGGATAAATTAAATTTTTTCTTATATTTTTTATTTAATATATCGTCTATTAATTTGGAGTTATAACCACTGTTAGATGCATGACCTTCTAAGCACCTTGTTGATCTTCTAAACACCTCCCCTTTCCACCTCTCTCCTCCCCCACTACTTCCATTTCTACCCACGCCTGTCTTTCTATGTTCGATCATTTGTTTAGTACATTATATGACCTGATGAAGAGAACATCGTTCTCGAAACATGTCGGCTTTTTAATAAAGTTTATTGTTTTAAAAACAAAGTGTTTTTAATTATTGCATTGAATTATATTTATTATCGCTGCCACTTAATCTTCAGCATGTCTGCCAGTTTCTCCCCAATCATGACAGCCGGCGCGTGTGTATGCGCTGTCAGGGGCTTTGGTATCACTCCCGTATCTGCTACCCTCAGTCTCTTGATGCCGTGCACCCGCAGCTTGTGGTCCACCACTGCCTCGGGGTCTGACGCTGGCCCCATCTTGCAAGTTCCCACCTGGTGATGAAGGGTAGCTGATAAAGTCCTCACGGCGCAACCCCAATATTCATCCGTTCCGAACATGAATTCTTTACATGTTGGAAAATGCTTGCTGTGCAATTTGCTTCCGAATTTCTGGAATGCCTTAGTTTCCGATAGTCTGATGACGTATTTGACGGCTTCCACAAAGGTGGCCAGGTCTCTTGGATCGGAGAAGTAGTCGTAATAGAATTTAGGCCAGTGGAACGGATTCTTGCTCTTCAACTTGACAAATCCTTTAGATTTGGGATGGACAATCATCGGTAAGATGCTCCATGTTTGTCTTTCTGTTATTTCTCCGAAGACCTTCTGGTAGAAATCTTCGGATATCCCCATGCCCTTGTGAATAGCTCCTGATTGGTCCCCGGTAATTCCTCCAGAAGCGAATATCAACTCCATATCAGGATAATTTCCCGGTTCATCCGATATTTTTGTTTTAATGTAACCGAGTCCTTCGACCCCACCGGGAAGAGTTAAAGGTCCTTGGCCGAATTTAAACCAATCAAGTGTCGCTCCGCTTTGGAGCACTCCTGTTTCTGTTGAAGCGCAATTGGTGCAGTTTATCAAGAACTGAAGGCCTACGAAGCTCATATGATCGTACATGTTTTGTCCTACTTGCAAATCTTGGATCACAGGGATGCTCAGTTTCTCCAGATCTTTTTTTGGTCCAATTCCCGAAAGCATCAGTAACTGTGGAGATAAAAGGGCTCCCGACGAAATGATGATTTCCTTCTTCGCCCTTACCTTGTGTCGAATTCTGTTTCTGACAAACTCGACGGAGGTGGCTGTCTTTGTGGATTTATTGATGTGTATTTTGGTGACTCTGCTGTAGGGCAGGATGTGCAGGTTGGTGCGGTACTTGATGGGGTTGAGGAAGGCCTTGGCGGCGCTGTGTCTCCAGCCGTTCAAGGTGTTTGCTTGGACTCTATTGAATCCGGTACTGACGCCATCGTTGTAGTCGACAATCTCTTCTCCTAGTTCAACAGATCCTCGAAGGAAAGCGTCTATTGTCTTTGACCTTAAAATATATGAAAATGTATTAAATAAAGTTCTGTTAGAGTTAGTGTTATAGATTGTTGTTGTACTGATCGTTGGAATCTTACGTTCTTAAATTGACAACGGTTGTGTTTCTTACTTGTAGGGGGGATATTCAACAGCCAGCAGACCATCTTTATTGTGTTTGTTGGTGTTTTCCAATCCACCCAATCTGTTTGCTTTTTCAGACTTTAAGAAATATGGCAACACCTCTTCATAAGACCTAAAAAGTTAAATAATAATTAAAATAAAAACGATTTTTTATCAATATATTTTTTTAACAATATACATTTTTTTAAAATTAAATGAAGACAATATTAGCGAAACTCAATCGAAAATGTGGAGACAGAAAAATTAGAAAAAAATATTGGCACCTCTGGGACTCGAACCCAGGACCCTTTGGCAAGCAAAGGGTCTGGGTTCGTGGGTTCGAGTTCCAGAGGTGCCAGTATCTTTTTCTCATTTTTTCTGTCTCCACATTTTCGATTGAGTTTCGCTAATATTGTCTTCATTTAATTAAATATTATAATTTGAGATTTTACTCATAAAGTTAAAAATTAAAAATAAATACATTTTGTTCTTTTATCATTGATTCTATTGATGTAAAGGTCACTACTCAGCTACAATATAAATAAAGCAGATAATAAAATTAAATTCCATAAAACATAATTAAATCAAATCTCTAATTCAACGCACACAATGTAATACAATATAAATGGTAGAAATTAAAATTTGAAAAAAAAATACTTAATTAAGAAATAAAAATAAATTAATAATGTAAATCGGAATTCAAATTAAGCTAATAATATTAATATTAAAACTCCAATACAAAATAAAATCAATTCAAATAAAATCAAATTCAAAACAAAATCAAATAAAGTATGAAATATATTCAAAAATGTATTCAAAATAGATAATGTAATGAGTTCATAAGTAAATAAAAATGTTAAAAATATAATAAAAAATGTAATCAAATCTAATGAAATCAAAACCAAAACATAAACAAGAAATTTTTCCTTCAATTGTAAATTTTATTAATTTAAATGTTGTGCGGTTAGCAACCATTGGCCGCACAGCTTCTTGTAGTTCTGCAACGATGTCGATGTTCGTATAGACGTTTAGAGTATAGACGTATAGAGTATAGACGTATAGAGTATAGACGTATAGAGTATAGACAGTTAACATAATAAAGTTTAATCTTCGGTTTCCAAAACATCATTTTAGATATTTAGATGAATGTTGATCATGTTTTGTCCCTTTCGTGCTACGCGTAAAACTAAAAACATCCATGTTTTATCTTTACTTGCCGATAAATTAATACATTAAGATCTTTACCATCCAGGGTTGCCAGCCGCAGCCACTCTGTCCCAGTCGATCTTATTGCCCCTCGTGTATATCATGTAGTTAAGGATGGAGGTTCCACCGATACCTCTGCCCCTAGGCCACTTGCACAATTGGTCTTCCATTCCTGGAAATATACATATAATGAAATAGATTTTGCTAAATCTGTGCTTGTCGGTTAATGAAGGTCTATGATGTTCAAGGCAAGGGACCTTTTTGTTGTATCTGTACTTTTACACTGATTGTCTATATTACTGTTTCGATTTCTTTGTTTTGGTGACTTTGCTGTCCCTATAACGCTTTATATTGTGTACTTTTTTTGATATCTATTATTTGACATAGAGAGTATAGGTATTCCTACCTTCCCCTTTCCCTCGTCCCCTCTCCCGCGAACCCCCCCCCCCCCCTTCTTTCCCCTTCTTCCTCCCGAATTCCTCTCATCTCTCGCACCCAACCTCCCTGCCGCTAAATTATGTTAAAAATGCATATTTTCAAACTCGCGCGTCACCTATTGTAAAACTTTTAAGCAAATTTCATAACGCCAGAGCTAACCATTTTGTTTTGAAAAATTCGCGGGCGGACGTTTAACAAATCACCAAAGTTTCATGAATTTATAGAAAATAATTTTATAACGCCATGGTTCACCATTATATGTAGAATCCTTCGCGGGCGTGCGCATAACAAATCACCAAAGTTTCATTGCAATCGAATGAACGCACGCATAAGGGACAATAAAAAAACATTCATTTCAACAAAATACGTTTTTATTCACTCCGCTGAAAATTGTCGGTGCAAAATTGGCCGAGAGGCGTTTAGGACTGTTTTTAATTTATTTTAATTCAATAATATGTTTTGCACGCGGAGAGTTTTAGCACTTGTTGCAGTGCAGGTGCGATCTTAATCATTGTCTCCACACTATTTGTGTTCTCCCCGGACCGGAAGCTAGTCGGTTAAGGCACGCCGCAAACATCAGACTTTTCCATCCGATTGTCTGATCAGATAAACTTCGATTGGACGGCCGGCGCGGAAAGGCGTGGCCTATTTTTCATTACCGCCGCGCCGGCCGTCCAATGCGACCAACAAAGAGCGTGGCCGCGGTATTATAACCAATCGGGTTTCGAATCGATTTTTGTCTGATCAGAGAATCGAATGGAAAAATCTGATGTGTGCGGCAAGCCTAACAGTGCCTCCGAAGCAACAACAAACTCTTTTAATGTAGGTGGCCCTACCCGGCAATGCAAAATTGAAAGATGAACATTTGGAAAAAGATAAATATTGTTCCAAAGGTGTAATACTATTTTTTCTACCAAATCTTTGTCAATCGGGCGCACATAATTGTGCACAGAATTGAATGAAAGAAAAAATGTTTTCCGTGGATTTTCACGACACCTCAAAGTGTCTTGAGGAACTAAGGTCATTGTTCCCCAACATTTATAACAAAATATAATTGCATGCTGTTGGCAATGCTTTCTCAGAAGTAGTAGATGTGTTCAACTGCACCGAATATAGTTATAAGAAGGCTATAATATCATACCTCAATCACAATAATTAATGTTAGGTATAATAGTGTTCGTCTGCACGGCGTCCACATCATACTCTAATATAGATTCCAAACTACTTACTTCATTTATATTAACTATCAGACAGACTATCTAAGTGATAGCTAATAATGTTTTTTTTTTTATTCTAAATCTAAAATCGTATCTAACTATATTTCACACAGTTTTCGTTATGTCTCTTTCAAACATTATGACGTTAGACTTGCTTTCATTCATCGTTAACTCATTCTTCATACCTACATACCTCGTTCATTCTAGACACAAAAGACTGAGCTAAAAAGGGTCCAAAAGATTATTAAAATATATACACCAGTTAGTTACCCAAGCAAACGCCAGCCTGTCTTTCCATGGTGTACCCCCAGTTATAGTCAGTGCTCTGAAAGGAGGCGGCCAGCAGAGGAATCTCCGTGAGCAGCGACTCTGGCCCCCCGGCCTCCAGCAGCAGGACGCTCCATCGCCCGTTCTCCGACAGCCTGTTGGCCAGCACACACCCGCTGGACCCGGCACCCACTATCACAAAGTCGTACTCTTTCTTGGGACCGTAAACACCTGGAAGTGGAAATAATAACATTTTCAAAGCCAACCGGTTTCGGAGCGACCGTTCCTTCTTCAGGGCAAAAGTATACTGATTTGACAGTTACAAAATAGTGGATGAGTTATTATGGTAGGGTTGGAGCCGTTGCTAGGTATTAATGAAGAGTGGGTGGGTAGGGGAACATATTCATGATTGGGCTGTGAGACAATATTTTTTTGTTTGTTGATAATAGATTCATTATTTTTAAGGGTTTTTTTTTTATTTCCAAGGCTTCTTAGTTAAGGCTTCTATTTTATTTTTATTTTTAAAGCTTCTAACGACTAAGACTTCATTGTGACGTAAAAATCGCCAGTGTCTGGTAAGACAGTTGTTGACCAATATTGCCCAACGTGACGTCAACGCCGCCATACTCACGAATAAAAATGAACACGTCGTTTTGACGGCAAATCGAAAATTGCACATTTTAAATTTGTGAACCACTTAGGGTGACCTAAGGCAGGGGTGTTGTTTATCCAATAAATGCTTTTCGGAGCGGCGCGGCGATACCCACTACCGCCTCCCAAACCGAAAATTATATTCATATTAAACACAACATTCACGTACGGATATGCTCAGCGGATCTGTTCGCCGAACTTATACGTATGTGAATGTTGCGATTTACAAACATATTTGTGGTTTATATTTGCATGGTCACAGAAGAGACTGGATATTAGTGAATGCGAGCAGTTTGCAGGTATTTCAACTTGACATCATTCATTATAAAAAATCAACCATTCGATATTTTTTACCAATTATATTTTTTATTAGCTACAATTGCCTACTTACCACCCACTTACATATACACTATATCTGTGTCAATCGGTGTCTGCTTATTATGGTAAGTGCACAAATTTCATGGTAATTTTGCGTTATTAGTATGTTAACCCGTCAGGCTAATTTGTTGGATTTTGGGAACAACTCACACAGGTCTCATGGAAATCGTTGTATCTTCCTTACTGTCATGGTGAGAAATGTGATCTAAGTGGTTTTAGGAGAAAACACCACGCTTTGGACTCGAATATAATAATAAGAAGTTACCACAGAAAAATTAATATACGCACCTCTATGAAACCAAAGTTTCCGACCGCAATTTGAGAAAAAAATGTATAACTTCGTAATTTTTTTAATTAATAATAATTTACAACGAATGACAAAAAAGTGAGATGATAATAACATATATAATACGTCTAAGAAAAAGAAATGTGTTTTTTTCGTTAACAGTAATTTTAGTTAGAAAAAACCCAATGTGAGCCATTTTTTAAACTTTTTCGGGTTTGCATTAAAAAATTTAATATTTCAAAAATTATATGTTTATTTATAATAACAACTTGTAAGCGTAACTTGTAACTTGAAAGCGTATTTCATCACATCACTGTTTTTGGTTTTTGGTGACATTCAGAAATATACAATTTATTTGGAATTGCAATTATTTTTGACTTCTGACAGAATATGCCCAAAGCCTGAGGGATTAATAATACTAAACGACATTCCTGCACACCTTGCAATAAACGCAATAACGCAATATCAAAATTAAATATTTTCATTCAACAATGTAATTTTTCTGACATGTTGTCATGTCAGAAAAATCTGTTAATTTTATTTGCTGTATTTACACACTGTCTTCTTAATCTCTACATATTATAAATTAAAGTCCATCATTTAATTTTTTAATATCGTATACGTTACAAACGAAAGTTTAAATCATATTTAAAAAATATATATTTTGTAAAGTTACATTGATATATGTACGTAAAATAGCCTAAAGCTTAAACCTATACAGCTAAAAGCAATACTCACTCATACAAATTAAATGAGATGGCGTAAAATAAACAAAAACGCAAATTCGCAGATGTCGCGAACTTTCATGATGAGAAATTGTGGAATAAAACACCAAGAATATAAATACAAGACTATGTAGATTTGCACTGTGGAATGTGTGGAATAAAAAGAACATAATCTCTTAGGACAGGTGTAGGGGTGGTTGAATTGTGAAATTCCCTTTGATTCTGATTAAACGACTAGGAATTCCTAATACATAGTATTTAAATGTAAGTAATTTATTGAAATGTGAGTATAAAGCGTAAAGAACTAACCCTCATACAGGAATTATAAGTAAGTAAAGAAATATTGCTGAAAAACAAGAATATGCACTTACATAATTGACTTCAGGACGGATGAGGACTATTTGGCTGGAAAATTTTAATCTTTTATTTAATTTCTTCTTTATTCTACTCACTTTATTTGGTTAATGTATTATTTTCTCATTGTTTATTTTTCCTTTTAATATAAATAATATGTTTGACTAACCTGCCGGTAGGGGGTAATTGTCCCTCAAGAAGTCGAATATTTCTCCCCTCATAGGGGTGTAGTTTGGGGCGGCACTCATCTTCATCACGTCGAGGATCCCCAGAGATATGTGCGACAGGAGAAACCTCCCCTGCCTCGAGTTCGGTACTCCTGTTTTTACCCCGTCAGAGTATACACCACTCATGTTGCTTGGAGATTCATCGTCGACGTTTACCCCATTCGAATATTCACCACGCCTGTAGCTTGGAGATTCATCGTCGACCCCATCAGAATCTTCACCATGCCTATAGCTTGGAGAATCATCGTTGATGTTTACCCCATCAGAATATTCTCCACTCCTGTAACTTGGAGATTCATCTTTGACGTTTACCCCATCAGAATATTCACCACTCCTGTAACTTGGAGATTCATCTTTGACGTTTACCCCTTCAGAATATAAACCACGCCTGTAGCTTTGCGATTCGTCGTCAATCCATCCGCCATCAGCATCATCTTGAAAAGCGGAGAGATATGCGTTGTTTAACCTTTCACCCTCACTCACAACTTCGTGGTAATCATCCCCAAATGATGATTCAATGTAGTCATCATCAGACGAAACACTGTTTAAATTTAAACACAAAAACGCCACAAAAAATAACAATTTTAATAATCGAATCATTTTTAGATTTGCTTCATTACACGATATTTTCAATTTGTATGCTTTAATGCTTTTGCCCAACTGCCCCAAGCGAGACAAGGAAACGTGTTGAAGATTCGGAAAGCTGGACTAACCGTACTTTACAGTAACATAATGATATAACCCGTTTACTTCCTTCTTCCTTCAAAGCAAATAAAGCGAAAGACCTGACTTTCAAGTTGCATTTGTATGAAATTAATACTGATTAAAAAAGAACGCACTTTTAAAACTAACTTATACGTTTGTTTTTGTTCAGATTACGATCCTAATAGCTTGACGCGCACACTTTGAATAAATGATTTGATCAATGTTCCATAATATCCTAATCGTCAAACAAAGCAGAAAAAAATAGTTACCCAATTACTAAAAAGTTGTTCACCTTAATATACAGTTCGGTTGTCTATTAATGGTTCTCAAATGTTTAATGACATTTGTTCTAAAACTATAGTATTTATTTATCAAGAGATATACAAATTAAAAACGATTTTTTTAAATATATTTCACGGCCTAACAATCTCTAATAATTTTCTTGTATTTTTCCTTTTGCATATTTGTTTTAAATTAATGGTAATACGTAATTACATTGCTATTTATTAAACGCCCGCAGGGCTTTTGCGGACAAAAATTTGCCGATACAATCAAAACATATCAGTGCGTAGGTATACCTACATGTAATACATATCAGTACAATAAATACTGGTCATTTTACAAACATAATACATAAATAACGAAATAAAATAATTATTTTGCTTAAAACCACGAAAAATGTTATAATTTATTGATACCGACCGGTTTCTCTTAACACAAGTTATAATATCATACAAACATCATCAGGGTACAAAATTAATCACAAAATACACTGTGTGAGCTTAATATATAAATATGTAGAAAGAGACAGAACATAACGTAGAATAAAGGAACAGTGAGAAAGCATGAAATTAAAACCTTAAGTAGTAATAGAGAGAAAGAGATAGATGTATATATAATGGGCTACTATATTATGCATATCTAAAGAGACCAAACGTTACATGAACAGGTGATTAAGGGATAATGGGGTTTTTATGGGATTATGGGGAAAATCCCTAATGTAGGGCTATTGGACACATTTAATTGATTGTTAAATGATAATTTTATAATTATATTAGCTACATTATATGGAAGTTATTCAGTCATTTTAAAAGTATAAGAATATCATTAATAGTTCTCCGAATAGAAGGTTCAAATTAGCGGTAGTTTATACTTTGTCTTTGAAAAGTGCCGCGCATTTATAATTTTTTTTAATGTTTAATATACCGAGAGGAGGTAAAGATCTAAAAAAAACTCTTGACCTGTCTTTGACGATGTGTGGAGTGTATTTTTAAGGAAATAAGGCGGGAACCTGCATATTGAAGGTGCGAGCAAACACAAAAGTTGGCAAATTGTTTAACATCCGAGTTGTTTGGCACTTTGTTGAGAACCAGTTGGAAAAACTGACCAAATATCATTCGGAAAATGGAAACCTTCCACAATTTATAGAAAACCTCGAAGTTATACTTGATGTAAAACTAGAATTAGTTTACCACATATGTATGTAAAAACAACAGTATGAAATCATTAGAATTTTTACTGACAACCATTAAAAACTTTAATTCACTTCCTTTCATGAAAATTTTATTTGTTTTATTAATTTTAGGCCAATTAGAGTATAATTCCGTCAAATGGACACTCGCCGTAAAATTCGTATAAAAGATGTCAAAAGAATTCAGCGAACGTTTCTACGATTTAATAATTTTAAGTTAAATATCCCCTTAGAACAAATTAACTACACTTTTTTTATTAATTACCTTAAAAATGGTTCCATGACAACTCAGAATCATGAAATTTCAATACCCCTTTGAAAAAACATTAAAAGTTGTGTAAAAAAAATCTATATTTTAACGTATATTTTGTATATGTATTTTTCTCCATTTTTAATGACTTTTTAAAGGAGGAGTAGTAACCAACAAACGCATGCAGCAAGGCTTTTGATCTCATTTCAATTTTCGGTTTGCACTAATTTTTTACGCTTCCCCCATAAACTCGTAATTACTTTATCATTAAATGGAGTCACTTAAATTAAATAATGCCCGTTCACTTTTGTCCATTGAAATATTAGTTTTTATTCCTACCATGTTCTATTTTAAAGAATCGGCGCTGAAGCAACGACTCAAATACAACAGCTATTCGGCTACTGAAACAAATAAATTGTAATCTTTGCTATTTTTGGTTCCATGACAGTTGATCCCCCGACATGAAAAGTTATTTCCTCGGGGCCTGTGTCATCTTTGAAGATGCTATGTGGAGTGTCTTTTTGAGGAGATGAAGGAGTAAACATAGGACTTGAAGAGACCTTGAAGTCTTGAAGAGACCTTATAGTTTTGAATATACCCATGTTGTTGGAAGGAGGAAACATGAAGGCCTGCAAATCGTTTCTATGCAACGTTGTTGACAGTTTTGCAAGAGTTTTTGTAATGATTAACAAACTTTTCAGATGTATTGTCATGTGGTTGTAACAATCCAGAAACCTTCGCGGGGGTTCAAAGAAGGTATTTTGAAAGTTTCTGACATTTCCTGTGCTTAATATAGCAATACAATAAGTTTGGTGGTATTGTCGATATATTCGCTGATTCCCTTTATATTCTAAAATGTAATTTAAACCAACACTTTGTGGAATCCTACAAATTATTGTAACGTGGGTATAATATATTTAACGATTTGATGTGTTATTGTAATGTTTTATATTATATTTTGTTCTATGTTATTGTCAAATATTACATTGTTTAAATATTTCACGGTTTTACGCAAGAATATACAAGTGGTTTTTTCTTCAAAAAACTACTTGTATGTATATTCTTAAAAAAAATTTCGCTTTTATAACTTTTGGTATAAATTCTATGTACCTATGTGTAATCCTCGATAACTTAAATATTATTTTACATTATTAACTAACAACGGCTCCACCCCCTACCATAATAAAACATTGTTCAAAACTGTCAAATTAGTATAAGCTTTCCCTGACGAAGGAACGTTTGTTCCGAAACCGGTCGAATTTGCACATTATATAAGTGGTTTTTACAAAGTTGTATTGTTTCATTTTTCTATAATGGATAACCACAAAGTAATAGCTACATTCAAAAATATATTATTTTATAATCTACGCAATATTCCCTACGGGCGTATAACAACAATAAATAAATACACACTATACGTAGACGTCTCATATACTCGCATATCCCTAAGCAAAGATATTTTGATTTGTATATACAGAGATAATAAAATTTGAAAGTGTATTTCATCACTTTCAAAAAACAGTTTTTAGTTTTCCGAATCTTCCAAAAATATTCCATTCATTTGAATTTTACTGTAAAGCAGAATTTTTCTGACTTAACGATAGAATATGCCCGAATCCTGAGGGGTTAAGTACGTTTATGTATTATGATCGTGTTCTGTTGGAGTGTTTTGGCCTCAACATCCCCCGACGGGGGTTGGTTGGGAGGGTTCCATATTGGCTGCATGCCAACTCTACAATGGGTTTGTCTGTAATTCCAGACTAGTAACACTTTTAACCAAGTAATCTATATATATAAAAACTTTTGCATTTAAGAAGGATTATTGATATTTCTTCTATTTGAAGATTTTGCTGATGCGTTCAGAAAATCCTTTGTTATGTTGGTTTTTAAATCGATTTTCTTGGATTAAAAGGCTTTGCGAAGCGTTTTTAATATTTACGATGACATTGCCAACAAAAAATCAATGAGATTTTTCTATTGTCGTTGTGGTAATTTCGCAAACCAGCTAGAAATACTATGTTTTATAATTTTGAGGCTTAATGCTAGAAGTGCGTGTTATGTTGAATTTGTTAGTCGCTCAAGAATGAAGATTGTTTATCGATTTCTTGGCGTAAAAAACGCTGAAATATTATTTTGTACTTCAATAAGCTACAATTTCATTGCATCTGATAATAAAATAAGAGACATTTTCTAAAGTGAGTATTTTCTGGTACTTGACATGGTCACTTCCAGCGATATACCAGAATAATTCTTGGCCGTATCCGAATGCTATTGCAAGCATGAACACTGTTAAAATTCGCCCCTAACTGAGTCCTTGAGGTATCCTTCATTTTTGTTTTACAAATGAACAATACTATTATGGTCCCGCTGCCCTTTTTTTTTTTTTTACATTAACTCCACACAGGAGGCCCTGAGGAAAATAATTTCCCTCAGGGCCTATGTCATCTGGGATGCTGTGTGGAGGGTCTTTTTGAGGAGAGGAAGGAATGAACATTGGTCTTGAAGAGACCCATGTTGTAGGAAGGAGGAAACACAGAGGCCGGCAAATCATTCCACAGCCGAGCTGTTGAACACAAGAACGAGTCTAAGAAACGACCCGTTCTCATGTGACAAATGTCAACCGTGTACAAATGTTGGGCACGCGTTTGGCGTGTTTCCCGACTATGCACCGGTGCCGAAGGGATCAATGATGCTAGTTCTTCGGAGCATCTTCCATTGTAATACCGGTAGAACAAGGATAGCATTCCCACCCGACGCCTGTGCTCTAAAGATTGCAATCCGTCTGTTA
The DNA here is from genome assembly GCA_929108145.2 of Limnephilus rhombicus. NCBI lineage: Eukaryota > Metazoa > Arthropoda > Insecta > Trichoptera > Limnephilidae > Limnephilus > Limnephilus rhombicus. The sequence goes on along the minus strand of OV815291.1, from coordinate 46,140,353 downwards.
AGATGGGAGAATCTATCAAACGGACCGCCCGTTTCTGCACAGAGTCGAGGGTATTTTTCAGGTATTTTGGAGCTCCAGACCAGAGATGGCTGCCAAATTCAACCGTGGGGCGTACTTGTGATTTGTACAAGGTTAGCAGTTGTGTACTATTAAAGTATCTGCGGGCCCTGTACAGTACGCCCAGTTTTTGGCAGGCTAACTTTACTCTGGCTTCGATGGAGCCCCCATAGCTGAGCTGGTCACTTAGGGTTACACCAAGCATATTAATGGAGGGCCTGTTCGGAAGATTGCTTCCGTTGAAAGAGACTAGATTTTCATTTCGATCCCTTTTAGACGTAATCAGACAAGATTGGGTCTTTGAAACATTAAATTCAACGAGATTATTTTTACCCCAATAGAAAACACTCTCGAGGTAACCGTCCATTCTTTGCTTCAAAGCCCTACGAGCTGTTGGAGTTTGTGAGCCCTTTGGGGGCTTGTCAAACAAAAAGCTATCATGAACTGTACTGTCATCCGCATAACAGTGAATTGGTGCACATGACAAAAGGTCGTTGATGTGCAACAAAAACAAAGCCGGAGACAGAACCGATCCCTGCGGGACGCCAGCATTTATCGAGTGTGAGGAAGAGGTGAAACCATCGACTACCGTCTGAATCGACCTCTCCCTCAAGAAGTCGGCAATCCACGTACACAAGGATGCGGGAAGTCCGTAAGAATGCAGTTTGTTGACAAGTCCTCGGTGCCAAACCCGGTCAAAGGCCTTGGAAATGTCCAGTGCAACCGTTTGGGTCTCACCGAAACGTTCCAGGCATCGCCCCCAAACATGCGTCTCATACGCGAGAAGATTAGCGCAAGAGCGGTTCCGCCGGAATCCGTATTGACGGTCGTTAATAATTTTGTTCTTCTCGAGGTATGTGAGCAGTTTGTCGTTGATCACACGTGCCATCACCTTACACAGAACTGATGTGATCGCTATGGGGCGGTAGTTGGCTGGGTTGGAGCGGTCACCCTTCTTTGGAATAGGATGGATAACCGCTTTTTTCCAACCAGAGGGCACAGAGCCAGTCTTCAGGGACATTTTAAAAAGCTTCGTCAAAATTGGAGCTATTTCTGCAGCGCACCTCTGCAGTACCAGGGCAGGTGTTCCGTCAGGCCCACTAGCTTTATTAACATCAAGCCCTCGTAAAACATGGAGTATTTCCCGATGCCGGATCCTCAGCTTTTTCATACGAAAACCGCAGTGAGGAACCGACTTCGGGACAGCACCTTGGTCATCGAGGGTTGAGTTATCCGCAAACATTTTACCTAGTAAATTAGCCTTTTCGGTGGCGGTGTTTGCTAGTGAGCCGTCAGGTCTGGTAAGAGGTGGCAGACTGGATTTGCAGAAATTGCGACCTATTGAGCCCGCAAGCGACCAGAATTGCCTGCTGCCATGCGGGCATGCTGTCAGCTTTCTGCTGATCTGCTGGTCGTGCTCGAATTTCGACCTATTTATGATTCTCTTGGTTTCCTTTGCCATTTTGTTGTAAGCTGATCTGTCTTATTATATTAATTCTGTAAACAATCTTGATTGTTTATTTTTCCCCACAAATGATTAAAAATAAACAAGTAATACGGGAATCAGGTTCTCCGTTCAGTTTAAACAGGGTGTTACAGCATGTACCCGAAGGATTTTAACCAGCGATTATTACAAAAAGTGGATGTCATTTTGCTGTCCGATGATATTTTTTTCTATTAAATACAAAAAATATATTTTTCGATCAAACGTCGCCACTGATCATACCACATTGCGAAGTAATCACGTGATATGCGCGCTGTTTCGTGTATTAGCGTGCTGCTGGAACGAGACGGAGTGCTAATCAAGTGACCCGCTAGTCTATATATACCCCATATTCAGTTGCGATGTGTGATGGAAGCAAAATGACATTACGTTTTTACTTCAAATATTCTCAGGAATCGGATTTTAAATCCTGCGGGAACGTGCTGTTATTACATCCTGTATAAAGAAGAGCGTCTGTGGCGGGCGGCGTGGATTTGATTTTTATACAAATCTTTAGTTTTAATCCGCGATTTATAATAAACTAGCTGACCCGGCCACGCGATGCTTTAGCTAACTTAACACAACCGCCATCTGTTATGAAACTTATGGAACTTACAATTAATTACAAAGCATTGTCCTATAGCAAACATTTAATGAACATTTAATTCGCAATAAAAAAACGAGTGTGCTTTAGACCACACGACTGAAGTAAAACTACTCTAAAGAGAGAAAGAAAATGTGTGCCCTATGACCCTGGGGTGACCTACGACCGTGGGGTGACCTATGATCTTGGGGTGACCTATGACCTTGGGGTGACCTATGACCTTGGGGTAACCTATGGCATGGTTATTCAATAAATGACTCCTTGTGCTCGCACGTCTCTCTCTTGCCCGTATAGTAATATACGAAACGTAACTCTCTATCTTTATATCTTCACTAACTTATATCTCCCTCTCAACTTCCGTTCGCCTCGCTGTTCGTAACGCTCTCGTCACGCAGTCGACAGCTTACTCCCCCAAGTCAAGCGTGCGTAAAGAACTTTTACTTCAATAAATGTCAATAATGGAGATAAAACTATCCATTTTAATTTGGATCAAATTACACACAGCGATCCAAATTTCATCAAAATCGTATTTTCGGAGTTTATATCGAACAAACATCGTGACGCGAGATTTTTATATATAAAGATATGCACACTTGACATTCAATACAAGAGGAAGGTCACTCTATACACGAGATTTTGTAAAACAACCCCCGTCCATTTTCCTTTCCTTGAAGCAGAATTTTGTAGAAATTTTGCACACTTAACGGAAAATTGGCGAGAATCCAACTTCTCGATAGTTGCCGTTGGTTTGCAAAGTAACGTTATGTAATCAAATATATGTAGTGTCCGACCGAACATTCGGTTTCGGCCTAGTTTCGGTTTCGGCCGCCATCCAGCCGAAACCGAAACTGAATTTGGGAGGTTTCGTTCTGCGATCGGACATGTTCGGTGAACAGAACTGAACTGCGAGCCACGAAGTGTCATTTTGCTGCGTCCGCGCTCCTAGTAGACTCAAGACTTGATTCACTTGTTTGTGTTCGCTCCGCAAACTTTGCGGTAGTTTGGTTTATTTGTTGTGAAATTGGAGGTGTTTATACTTAACATTATTTCGAAATAGGGAAGTTTTATTTCGCTATTGAAATGATTTAGTTCACGATAGGCCCTGAGGAAAATAATTTCCCTGAGGGCTTATGTCATCTTTGGGGATGCTGTGTGGAGGGTTTTTTTAGGTAAAGGAAGGAGAGGAGAGTTCTGAAAAGGAATATGGGTGGGTAGGAATCTGGGGTTCAGTGTGTCCTGGTCATCCAAATTCAAGACCTAGACAAACCTCATCCGATGAACCCGGACACCCCTGCTAAATCACCAAACGTAGCGAGCCACTTGGGGTGACCAATGGCAGAGGTGTTGGTTATCCAATAAAGTTTCCCGCGGCGACGTTACCCATTCCCGCCTCCCAAATTATTTGGTTTTTTAGAATAAAGATTATTTTTTGTTTAGTGTACCTAAACAAATAAAGTAATTTTGTTTTCTACCTTTTATTTAATGTTGTTTGTTAATAATGTTCAAACAGGTAATACCTACTATTTCTTTTTTTAATATTATTTACGAAGCGATTTACGATTACGATTTTAAAAAGCATAAATAATTTTTTTGATATAAGGAGTGATAATTATGTAATGTTTATTTTTAGTTCAAATATCAGAGACTGAATGATTTATATATGATTTAAAAATAAAGGCTGAAATCATTTTTTTCCACGAAAACATGACTTTATATGGAAGTTTCGGTTTCGGCCGAACCTGAGACCGAAGCCGATCGACCGTAAAAATAGTTTCGGTCGGACACTAAATATATGTTATTATTCCAAATTACGACACAACCCGTTAGATTAATTTATGCATATAATCGCGACGTTGAACTTGTTTCTCGGTCAGCGAGGCGTGAACTTGTTTATGCCTCGGGGCGTTATCACAGAGTGTTACACCACCCACCCGAAGGATTTTAACCAGCTTGCTGAGAATACTTGGAGTAGAAAATGTACGTATCATTTTGCTAAAAACTAAAAGAACATTAAAATATTTTCAAGTGATATGAAACTCGATGATTTTCATTTTGATTTGAAACTCGATGAAACGAAAAAGAGATAAACACATACATCTGTAGAATTTAGCCTGCGAGAGAATGAGATAGACTGATAGGTTTCCTCTTTGTGCGGTGCTTCGTAACCTATCGGTCTATCTATTTAAAACCTACAAAGTTTTGTGCCGTGCTTCGTAGCCTCCCCTCTCTTTTCTACTTTAGTTTTCTGAAGGTTTACCTTCTACCGCGTGTGAACTGCACACTTGTATTTTTCCATCACACGTCGCAACTGAGTAGTCGGTTATAGCCTAGCGGCAGGTCACGTGGTAAGCACTTTGTCTTATCACGTAACCGTAACACATGAATCAGCGCGCGTTTCACAAGATTCCGTAGGAGTGGGATCAGTGGCGACGGGTGTTTATTTAATAGTTAAAAAAATATCGTCGGACAGCAAAACGCCACCTACTTTTTGTACTCCAAATATGCTCAGGAATCGCCGGTTAAAATCCTTTTGCTTCGTGCTGTTACACCAAATGCCCCTTGAGAAGCTTCGTTCCTTTCCTATAATTCGTGGTTCGGCTCGCGTTTTTTTTTCTCCTGTTTATACGCAGCATTTTACAATGAAATTCCTCGTTAAATCAGCTCTGTGATTTAACACCTACAAAGTTTTGCCGTTTGCTTTTGACGGATTAATATATTATACCAAGCCTTTTTAGTAATTCTGCAATGGCCTAAATATTGACTTCTCGCTAGAAATTAATATTTGAAAATGTGTCCTCATTTTAGTGTACCAGATCTTAGTATTTAAGAAAAAAAAACAGGTGTAAGTTTACAATGTATTCTATTTTGTCTACGTGTTGACAAATGTGTATTAGCTTTCTGCAAAAATGCAGTATTCTAAAATTTGAGAGAAAATTTTCTTTTGTATATATTTTAGCATAAGTATGCTTTGGACAAAAAAGCTTTGCATTTTTAGCAGTAAAAGTATATAAAAAAACTTTTGCACAGTATCAAACAAAGTATAACAAAAATATAACTACATTAAGGACATTAAATTTTGGCTTAAGGAACTATCAGAAAAATACTTGCTAGTATATTAAAAACATTGTCATAGAAGTTTCTGGAAAACCTTTCCGAAAACTTATCCAAAACATAGTCCCCATCAACACAGGATCTCCTAGTGGAGAGGACTACTAATATTATCTACATCTAATTTATATATACATTGTATTCAACACATATCTTTAATAAATCTAAAAATTTAAATATTGTAACTAAGTAAATAAAAAAAAACATGCACCCCCAGACATCTTGAATATCTACGCAATGCACCGAAAAAAGAATAACAAAGTATTTGCAAGTTCTTGTCAGATCATCCATTGTCGTATATACAATATCTAGAAATCTGTATGTGCAATATTGTACCATGGTTGCTAAAACCTTGATTTTTTTAATATATTCTCAAAGGTGTGCGGACAATACCAAAGTTCGAAAATGTGCACAGAATTGAAATCTTTTCATATACTCTTTGCGTGTGTGCATCTCAATTGCAACATCATCGGTACTGCGTTAGTATGTAAACCATATTTGTTATATCGTTTTCGATTGTTGACACTAGCTGTAAAGTCGTACTGAACAACCAGAAAAAACCTGAATGTATCGTATTATATGTGTACTTATAGATTCGAACTCTGTTTTCTAAATTTCCCTGATATTTATAACGAGTTTTTAATTTAACTTCTTATCTGCAAATTCACCGTTAGGCTCAATAACTTAGAAGACAGTTACTTATATTAATCTCTTTTGTAATTTATGATAATTAATCTCAAGCGGAAGTTGAAAATCCCCACTCTTTTGTAATAAACTAATCAAATGACTGGAAATACGCATGAGACGATGCAGATTTTAGCATCCCTCTTGACGTTTGTTGGGTGAAGTATAAAACTTGTTTAATTAATAGGTTCGTAGTATATATATAAATTGTCCTGAGTTATTATTATCACGACAAGATTTAAATCCAGGTCGTGGGAATCAGTTCTATTAATGATCTATTTGTCCCAATTGAGATTCGCAAAACGAGTTTCCTATATTATTTTTTCGTTTTACTTACTCTACAATAGTTACTGCTTTTTTCTTATCTTTCTATTAATCTTTGACTACAATTTGGGAGGTGCGTATGGGTGCCGCTGTCCCGGGAACCATATATTGGATAACCAACACCTCTGCCATAGGTAACTCCATTTGGTTCGTTAAGTTTCGTAACTTAGCAGGGGTGCCCGGGTTCATGGGGTGAGGTTTGTTTAGGTCTTGGCGACCAATGCATTTGACATCCTACTGCATATCGGGCCGGATCGGGAGAGATTGATTGAGGGAGACCTAACTAAGATCTCTCCAGCCGAGCTCTCTAGACCCATTGCCTTGCACCGCAGTTGGAGGAATGGATTCATGTGTCTGTCATGCCTAAACATGTTGACCCCAGATTCCTACCCACCCCTCTTACCTTTTTATTTACCAGAACTTCCTCTCCTTCCTTTCTCTAAAAAGACTACACATCCCGATGATGACATTGGCCCTGGGAGGATTTTGTCCTCAGGGCCTCCTGTGTTGAGCCAATGTAAAAAATAAATATGTGTATACACAACCTTTTTGAAGTCGGGAGCTACTTTTTACCAAGTTTTCGCGGGAATGTACTTTTAACACGATTTTTAATTTTTTTTTCGTTTTTTGTTTTTGGGGTATTATGCCGTGTTGCGCTACCTCTTTCTTTAGCCAACTTTTAGGACAGCGTTGCAGTGTCCCATCATCAGAGCAAATACAGTAGATGTCTAGACATCTACCGGATCTGCCCCGATGATAGACACTGCAACGCTGTCCGAAACGTTGGCTAAAAAAGGCGGTAACGCAACACGGCATAACACCCCAAAAACAAATAACGAAAATCCTTTTGGCCGCGAAAATCTAAAAACTTATCCGATTTTTTTGTTTTTTTTTTTAAACTTTAGCCATTGGATAAACTTAAAATATTTCGTAATCTGTTGGTTTATTGACCGCGGTAATTTAATTATATAGAAAAAAAAAAACATTTTTTTAAAAAAAATTTGCAAGCCAAACCTTTTTCAAAATGTTAAGGTGAATTGTTTGTTTGCACCGGTAAATACGCAATACGGATTTGAATAATTAGTTTTTCCTCTAAATAAACACAATTTTTTCAAGAAAAGCTAATTAATTAAGTCGACATCATGACTTATTTAAAGTACCGAATGGCAGAACAGACGTCTTGGCAAAGCATAGCATAACGAGGGGAGTGGTGCTGTTAAATGAAATTGCAAACCATTTGGATGTAAGTGACTGTTCTTTATATGCCTTAAAAACATTATTGAAGAGTCACTTGCCTAAATGCTGATAGGGTAACTAAATTGTACTGTAATTGGAATTATTCTGTTGTACAATAATAATTAAAAAAAAAAAAAAAATAATGCAATATTGGATTGAGTCACCGATACAATATTTTATTTGTTAGCCTTTCTTGGAAGTATTTGAGTTTGTTTATGGACAAAACTATTTATTCATGTTCATATTGCGTGTATACGTGCGCAAACAATTAATTCATCTTAATATTTTAAAGCATAACTTGCAAAAAGTTTTAAACCTAAAATAATTACCTACTAAAATAATTAATTACGTCGGTGAAAGAGTAGATTTTGAATTCTCAAGTAATAATCAACAAGTCAGGTACGCCTCATACGTCATACATATGTCTGAAAATGTTATGTTTTATATTATTTATTTATTACACGCCCTAATGGCCTTTTACGTCCTAGTTTATAGTTCAGTATCACAGTTATATTAAATACTATATTTTAAGAAAATATAGTTGAGTATCACAGTGATTTTAAATACTATATTTTAATAAAACTAAAATAATAAAGAAATTATAATACAATGAAAAAATGGAACAAAAAAGCACATAATAAAATAAAATACATTGCTAAAAATGATGAGAAGTCTCACTTAAATAGATATTCAATATAAACAAAAATGCAAAAATTATACATGTCTATTTGTGTCCAGATATATAAAAGAATTGAAGTAAACAATTTTTATTCTGGTTATTTTTAAGGTGAAATATATCTCCCAGATCAGAATATTTATTTAGAATCGGGAAATTTTGGTAAGACAGTGTCCTTTAAAGTAAAAGGATAGTAAATGTCGGAAAAATCTTTCGGGAATATGGATGTTGATTAATTGAAGTAATTCAGGATAGTAAATTTTGTAATACAGTGTTTTATGTAATATGAATAATTTTAAATCTGTATTAACTCTTCTTTCTGAAAGTTTTAATATGGACATTTTATCCAGTAGATAATTATAATCAATGTTCTCAAAATAAACCTCAGGAACTTTGTTGAATCTTTTCTATGCTGTCGGAATGAATATTGTAAAAGGGAGACCACAACATAGAATTATACTCTAGTTGGCATCTGACAAGAGTTTTGTATAACATGATAAATGTGCCTAAATTTTATTTTTATTTTTAAGTCTTTTGCAGCTTTCACACAAATCCAAAAGTTTTAAAGGCCTAATTGATAATATTATTAATATGACATACAAAGATTAGTTTGCTATCAAACATTATACCTAGGTCAATAATTTCACTAACGCAATTTGAAAACAAGCTTATGGTCCGTGTGGTTAACAGGTAAGTACTAATCTAGCAAAACCAATTTGTCCAATCACCAGGATATATATTGTATCGTCCATGGTTGTAAATTTAAAATATGAAAAAATATTTATTATTCACAATCGTAATTACTGGAATATCAAAAGTTGCTCCGCGATTGAACGCTCGATCGCGATCGAAACCTTGCTTTAAATCTAAAAAACATTGTTTTCCCATGATCTATGATGAATCTATTAATTTTTGTAGTTTTAATGTTGTTTTCGCATCAAAAAATAAATTCTAGTGCAGGATGATGTTTATCTTCAATTACAAGGGGAGAATCGCAATAAATAAAATTTATGGTTGTATTGCATAAAATTATATCTAATAACTCTTGGGTATGTTTGGAATGTTTTTACATTGGGAGAGACCAAAAGCGGTGCATAGAAAATTCAGTTCGTTTTCAATTTCTACAGCACCTCTTGTGGAGTGCAGATTAAAGTCTCCGATGACAATTATGTTTTTTCCGCCAATAACATCCACATTGTGTTGTATTTTATCAAAAAAACAATTTATATGTTTCAAAGTGTGACGCAGGTGGAAAATAAACGGTACATATATAAAGTTACACGTGATTTGTATATAATTTTGACTCACAGGTCCTCATTGACAGTTTCCAGAGAAGGTGAGTGCGAGTGCTCTGCCATAAGGCTATTCGCGCTCTTTACGGCTAAAAGAGAGCCTTCTCCCTGTCTACGGGCACTTCCATTATCTCTGTCTTTTCTAAATATTTTGAAGAGTTGATCATTTCCGTAATATTTTAAAGTCGAGCAAAGCCACAAAAATTTACTATCAGTGTCTTAATTACTCCAACGGCGCTGTTCTCCTTAATACACAGTTTGGTTATCTGATGATGGTTTACAAATGTTTTAATATAATTTGTTCCCAATCTGTAGTACTTATTCATCCAATACCTTATTTGTAAAATGATTTGTGACATTTATTTCATTTTTTACATGAGCTCCACACAGGAGGCCCTAAGGAAAATAATTTCCCTCAGGGCCTATGTCATCTTTGGGGATGCTGTGTGGAGTGTTTTTTAAAGGAAGGGAAGGAGAGGAGAGTTCTGAGAAGGAAAAGGGTTTAAGGGGTGGGTAGGAATCTGGGGTTCAGTGTGTCCTGGTCATCCGCCTCCAAGACCTAGACAAACCTCACCCCATTAACCCGGGCACCCCTGCTTAAATCACCAAACGTAGCGAACCACTTGGGGTGACCTATGGCAGAGGTGTTGGTTATCCAATAAAGGTGGATTAATTCTTTACATTCTTGAATATTTATTAGAAAAATTTTTTTTAGTTACAAACTGTGTACTGTTTCCCTACAAAATAATGCAAAGCGTTACTGAAAATTCCATTTATTAGGGATTATAAATTATTTCCTTATTTTTAGTTACTCAATTAATTACGAAATAAAATATTGTCTATTGTTAAGATCGTACGAGATTTTAACATAAATTAAACTAAATTATATTTTATAATCGCTGCCACTTAGTCTTCAGCATGTCTGCCAGTTTCTCCCCAATCATGATGGCCGGCGCGTGTGTATGCGCTGTCAGGGGCTTTGGTATCACTCCCGTATCTGCTACCCTTAGTCTCTTGATACCGTGCACCCGCAGCTTGTGGTCCACCACGGCCTCGGGGTCTGTCGCCGGCCCCATCTTGCAGGTCCCCACCTGGTGATGAAGGGTAGCTGATAAAGTCCTCACGGCGCAACCCCAATATTCATCCGTTCCGAACTTGAATTCTTTACATGTTGGGAAATGCTTACTGTGCAATCGGCTTCCGTATTTCTGGAATGCCTTAGTTTCCGATAGCCTTATGATGTATTTGATGGCTTCCACTAAGGTGGCCAGGTCTCTTGGATCGGAGAAGTAGTCGTAATAGAATTTAGGCCAGTGGAACGGATTCTTGCTCTTCAGCTTGATAAATCCTTTAGATTTGGGATGGACAATCATCGGTAAGATGCTCCATGTTTGTCTCTCTGTTATTTCTCCGAAGACGTTCTGGTAGAACTCTTCGGATATGCCCACGCCCTTGTGAATAGCTCCTGATTGGTCCGAGGCGAATCCTCCTGAAAGTAATATCAACTCCGTATCAGGATAATTTCCCGGTTCATCCGATATTTTTGTTTTAATGTAACCGAGTCCTTCGACCCCACCGGGAAGGGTCAAAGGTCCTTGACCGAATTTAAACCAATCAAATGATGCTCCGCTTTGGAGCACTCCTGTTTCTGTTGAAGCGCAATTGGTGCAGTTTACCAAGAACTGAAGGCCTAGGAAGCTCATATGATCGTACATGTTTTGTCCTACTTGCAAATCTTGGATCACAGGGATGCTCAGTTTCTCCAGATCTTTTTTTGGTCCAATTCCCGAAAGCATCAGTAACTGTGGAGATAAAAGGGCTCCCGCCGAAATGATGATTTCCTTCTTCGCCCTTACCTTGTGTCGAATTCTGTTTCTGACAAACTCGACGGAGGTGGCTGTCTTTGTGGATTTATTGATGTGTATTTTAGTAACTCTGCTGTAGGACAGGATGTGTAGGTTGGTGCGGTACTTGAAGGGGTTGAGGAAGGCCTTGGCAGCGCTGTGTCTCCAGCCGTTCAAGGTGTTTGACTGGACTCTATTGAATCCGGTACTGACACCATCATTGTAGTCGACAATCTTTTCGCCTAGTTCAACAGATCCTCGAAGGAAAGCATCTATTGCCTTTGATCTAAAAATACAAAATGGTATAAAATAAAGTTCTGTAGATTTAATGTAATATGTTGTTGTTGTACTGATCGGTGGAATCTTACGGTCTTAAGACAACGGTTTTGTTTCTTACTTGTAGGGGGGATATTCAACTGCCAGCAGACCATCTTTGTTGTGTTTGTTTGTGTTTTCCAACCCACCCAATCTGTTTGCTCTTTCAGACTTTAAGAAATATGGCAACACCTCCTCGTAAGACCTAAAAAGTTCAACCTAAATATCTTCGGCTTCTAAAACAACAGTCTAAATATTCAGATACATGATGATAATATTTTAGCTATTTCGTGCTATGGATATAACTATAAACATCCATGTACTTTATCTTTACTTCCCGATTACTTAATACATTAAGATTTTTACCATCCAGGGTTGCCAGCCGCGGCCACTCTGTCCCAGTCGATCTTATTGCCCCTCGTGTATATCATGTAGTTAAGGATGGAGGATCCTCCGATACCTCTGCCCCTAGGCCACTTGCATAATTGGCCCTCCATTCCTGGAAAGAAGCATAACATATTCAAATATGTGCTTATCGGATAACTCTTTAGATATCGTAAACTTATTTGCTTATTGCTTTGGTGAAGTCTATGACACGAAAGCTGATTCCCCATTACATGATATTACATTTGACGATTCTATTGACTTTAACAATTGTGTATTTAATGAAACCGATATTAGAAATAAAATTATCACTTTAAAACAAAATAAATCCGCAGGTGCTGATAACTTTCCTTCTGGAATCTGGAATTTTTCCTGATCAATGGAAGAATAATTTCTTAACGCCCATATTTACAAAAAATGTGATAAAACTGACGTCTCAAATTATAAACCTATATGTATACAATCTGCAATTTTTTTTTTTTTTTACATGAGCTCCACACAGGAGGCCCTGAGGAAAATAATTTCCCTCAGGGCCTATGTCATCTTTGGGGATGCTGTGTGGAGGGGTTTTGGGGGAAAGGAAGGAGAGGAGAGTTCTGAGAAGGAAAAGGGTTTAAGGGGTGGGTAGGAATCTGGGGTTCAGTGTGTCCTGGTCATCCGCCTCCAATACCTAGACAAACCTCACCCCATAAACCCGGGCACCCCTGCTAAATCACCAAACGTAGCGAACCACTTGGGGTGACCTATGGCAGAGGTGTTGGTTATCCAATAAAGGTTCCCGGGGCGGCAGTACCCAATCCCGCCTCCCAATTCCTAAATTATTTGAATTTATTTTATTAACGAAACTTAACAGGGTTTTAATTAAAGTTATTACACCATTTCAACTTGGATTAATTTCAGAAAGATAAACTCTAACAAATCTCATGATTTATTAACATCAAATAATTGAAACATTGCATAAACGAACTCAAATTAATACAGTGTACACAGACAAGGCATTCGATAAGGTATCTCATTAAATTTTAATTCATAAACTTAAGGTGCTCGGAGTCTCTGGTAGTATGTTTAACTTGTTCAAAAGTTACTTGTCACGTAGAAAACTTTCTGTAAAAAATTTAGATTGCACTTCAAAGCAATTTGTGGCTTCCAGTGGAGTTCCGCAAGGTTCTCACTTAGGACCTGTATTATTTTTAATATTTATCAATGATATTTTTAAAAAATTTAAAGGAGTAAACATATTCTTGTTTGCTGATGACCTAAAAAATTACAAAACGATTACCTCCACCAATGATTGTAATATCCTTCAAGCTAATCTATTTTTAAATATTGATAAATGTCAATTTATATCTTTCTGTAGAAACAAAAATCCTATTATGTCTCATTATAGTATCACGATATTTCTCTTAACAAGATATCTCATAAATATCAAGGATCTGGGTATCGTATTTGATGAAAAATTAACATTCGTTCTACCATTAATGAAGTTACTAATAAGGCAAGGAAATGTTTGGGATTTATTTTTAAGAACAGTAAAAGATTTTACGTCACTTTATTCATTTCTTTTCACTGATTTAGCAAGATATAATTTAGAATACAATACTACTATTTAGTCCCCATACTATATAAGCACATCAAATAAAAATTGAGAAAGTTCAACATAAATTTTTAAGGTTTTTTAATTTCAAACTCTCCATACCCGTTGATCAAATTAATTATGATAACTTAATTTAACTGACTTGTCGTGTAGAAGAACCAAGAGCGATCTGGTACTTTTATTCAAATTAGTTAATGGATCACTTGATGCACCTGACTTAACAAAACTAATAAAATTCCGAGTACCAAATCGTGACACGAGACTTCCTGAGCTGTTCTTTGTTTATCCATCGAAAACTAACTATTTCGTTAACTCTCCAATCCAAAGACTACACAGGCTTGGAAATAAATTCAGTTCCGTTGATATTTTCATTTATTCCTTACCAAAATTTATTATTATTCTAATATTGTTTTTGTGGTTATTTCTTTTTAATTCTGCTTCCTTTCTATTAGTATAAAGGAAGAGAAATAAGAATATATAATTATTGGTATTTCATTGTTTCTATTTCTATTATTATTTATTTATTGTATTCAGGTTCTCCATATAAGAGTTATACACCAAATTATTACGGAGAAGATTACAGAATGTATGTTATGTTAAAGCTCCAAGGGCGTAAATAAATAAAATAAATTGGTCCAACGCGCAACGGTGTAATACTATTTTATTCCAAATCTTCGTCAATCGGGCGCACATAATAAACAAATAATTTTGCTCCTGAATTGAATGAAAATTAAAAATTAGATAGATTTTCGTGAAACGTCAAGTGTCTTGAGGAAGTAACTTCATTGATCCCCACAACATTATAAAAAAATCTGCAAAAATTCCGGTCAATACTTTTTATTGAGTGATTTGTATAGTTTTCGATTGATCTCTGACGGATTGTTTTACAGAATTTAAACAATTCATACATTTTTGAAGTTCTGTGATAGTACTGAATTTCTGTTTTTATTTCAAGCAACTGGCCCATTATTTACAAAAACTGAACTCGATTAGAAATTTGACAGGACTTGAAAATTTATGAATTGTTCAAATTTTGCGAAAAAACCGTACCTCGGTGAAAATTTATTAATATATTATATAATTTTAACATCCTAAAGTACCTCCCCGATTTTTTAAAATTTCAACATCGTTATTTTATAATTTGTAACAATGTACACGCGCTAACCGAGATATAGGAGATTTTTTACCACCCCATTTTCGAAGAAGGGGTAAAAGAGACAAAAATATACGAGTATGCACATTTGCTTCTCATTCTTTACTTACTTCAAAACTGTATTCAAAATATATAGATAATTGCTTTACTCCACACACGCATCACAGGTCTCGTTTCTACAGCACTCAGTCTACTTTCATTCTTCCTCTGCCGGTTCCTTGCTTCACTGCCATACATCAAGGAAGATACCAGCACTGCTGTGAACAGCTAGCTTCGCTTCTTTGACATTTTTTTTATTAGCGCCAACCGCGTTCAGTCCTCCATTAATGGTGTTTCCTGCATTTTTAATATCTCTTAAACATACCTGCATCCCAAATACACAAATTCCCTGCTCCAAGTATTCATCATTTACAACTATATTGCACACAGTTTTCGTAATGTCTCTTTCAAACACCGTGACTTTAGATTTGCTTTCATTCATCGTTAACTCATTCTTCGTATACACTTTGTCCCAGACTGAGCTAAAAAGGGTCCAAAGTGTTAATAAAATATATACATCACTTAGTTACCCAAGCAAACACCCGCCTGTCTCTCCATGGAGTACCCCCAGTTGTAATCAGTACTCTGAAAGTAGGGGGCCATCATAGGAATCTCAGTGAACAGCGACTCTGGTCCCCCGGCCTCCAGCAGCAGGACACTCCATCGCCCGTTCTCCGACAGCCTGTTGGCCAGCACACACCCGCTGGACCCGGCACCCACTATCACAAAGTCGTACTCTTTCTTGGGACCGTAAACACCTGGAAGTAGAAATATTTACATTTTGACAACCGGACAGGCTAACCAGCGATTCTTGATTATATTTTTAGAATTTTAATTGATTTCGAGTCCTTGGATTGTATGAAAATGCTCTATATTTCTTTACTTAGAAGCCAAGTATTGGGGTATTTTCACACACTAAGAATACTAAACGAGTATTAAAAATATGTAGTTTTACTATTTTCATTCACAGTTATTGATTTTAAATCGATCTAAAACCGCATATTCTGAATCGGTTTTAACTCGTCGCCCGAGTTCTTAATTGTGCAAACTACCATTTTATCGAAAATGAGTTTTAAAAAAATAGTTTTACGAGCCATATACAATCAATTACAAGCTTTTTAAAATGTCAATGTCCACAACAATATTCTAAAAGTGAGTTCTTAATTAGTTAAACTCCTTCTTAGTTCAACCTCAGTTGCCGCGAAATAAAATTTGCGGGCTAGATTAGTCAAACTCCACCAATCGTCCAATCACAGCACGCCGATCCACGATACCGCGCCGCCATGTTGTTTGTTTACTTCACATTGTTTTTGTTATTGTGGTGTGTTACGAGGAAGCAAAAGGCATTTAATTGTATTACAAGTGAGTTTTTGAATAACGAAACTACAACAAAATGTCTAAAACTATTGACAAAAGATCACACATACGCAGCAGTGCTGAAATAGAGCGGTTAGTATTAGTTTTAAGTATCTTTATCAATGACGTTTCAGTTTTGTTTTATAAATGGCAAGGAACTTTGTAATACAGCGTGTTCATTTTTCGGTTTTTTAGTTTTGTTGATTATCATTTCATATTAAAGTTAGATGTTCGATTCGAAATTGTCAGTTTATCCGTATTTGTATGAAGCCTTTGTTTGACATTTAAGAATAAGTCCCGTCATTAGGCAGTTTGTTGATATAAATTCTGGTGCAGTTCTGATTTTTCCTCATTTATGTGTTGTGGGGTGATCCGAGTTTCGCCAACAAAAATATGGTTGGGATTTGAGTTTTAGCTAAAGAACATGAAAAAAAAGAGTTTTTCCAGGATTTTAATTATAACTCAATAACTATTGACTCTGTGAAAAATATTTTATTGTTTATGAATTACGCCGCTTTTTTTACATGAATACCGCACAAACCAGGGAGCAGTTGGGACTATAGCCAGTGGGACTATGGCATCCCCAATTGGGGTATGTTGTGAAGCTGTAGGTAGTGGGGAGGGGAAGGAGATAGGGAATATGAAGGTGGGGAAGTACCTGGCTATTCAGATCTGGTCACCAAACACGGCAGAAGCCATTTCAAGCGACGTTTCAATTCTGAATGGTGGTCTTACACCAGGGCGATACTGAGAGTATCTTCCACTCTGGAACGTGCCGCAAATATACTATATATTATTTTAAATGAATAAATTGTGAATTACACAAATTAATCAAATAAAATTTATTTGTCACGCCGGGATTCGATCCCGCGACCTTCGGAATGCTAGTCAGGCGCCTTACCACTGCACTACGCCGGCCGTCTGGTAATACGCAATATTTCTTATTCAAACAGTTAGATTTATCTTCATTATCACGCAAAGTGAGTATTTATGTCGGGGGAGACAAAAAAACATGCAAAAAATAGGCATTCAACATATTAATTATGTTTACATTAATTCATTTACGCGGTAACGCCATTTTCATATGTATTCAAGATTAAGATTATTGAAATCGGTATAAAAATGTTTTAATTCATTATTCTCATATGGTTTTTATTTTCCTCACAAAAAAATTTCAAAAAATATTTTAATGTGTTTCAATTATAGTTTCATTATTATTTTTTAATTATCTTTGCATGACCTTTTCAAAGCGTTCCAGTTCCCGCCCCGTTCCCCTCTGAGGCGTGAGGCGTCCCCTCTGCCTTATTCTCAGATTGTTTGTATTTTTCTCACGAAAACGCATTTCAATAAATTTTTAACAAATTTTAATGTGTTTCAATTATAGCTATGGTATTTTTTAAAATAATTATCGCTGCACGTTCATTCCCATGCGTTCCCGTTCCCGCCCCGTCCCCCATCTACGGTCCCTTCCGCGTTCCCCTTTCATTTTCCAACCCCTCCCCCCTCCCGCTTCCACTTTCCCCGTCGCCCCTCAATTGTTTCACTCCCGCGACTCCCTCCGCTGCGTTCCTTCCTTCCTCCCTCCCAGATTCCCCACCCCCCTTCCCCCCTACCGCTTAACTTTGTAAAATACACACATTTTTCAAACAACTCGCGAGCCGCCTAATGTATTTTTTTAAAAATAAATATCATTAAGTCAGAGCTCACCATTATACATAGAAACCTTCGCGGTTTCAGCATAAAAACTGACCAAAGTTTCACCACAATCGGTTAAATTGTGTAGGAAATAATAAGATAATTTTAAGCAAATTTCATAACCCCAGATCTGACCATTACATATGTTCAGGATCTCAACTTCCGCTCTCCTGGCAGAGCAATCCAGCGTGGTAACACCAGATTCCGAAAGGAAGTGTGGCTGGAGTAACCCTTCAATAATAACTCCAGCTCTTGAATATTGGTCTTTATTCAAACAATAAAAAGCCCGTAGGGTAGCTCATGTACGGTCAGCCCAATAATGCTATCTCTCTCCGCGGTTTTTATAACCCACATGAAGTGAAAACCTGGCAGCAGACGTTTTGCCAAAAACGACCCGCCCAAGACGGATGGTAACAAGAGAAGAAAGAATTAAAAAATCTGTGGCAATACGAAATCGCCCTGGCAATCGCCAACACAAAAAAATGTTGCCACAACCATTAGGGTGACAGTCAGAAAAAATTAATATTTCAGTACCTGAAATCTTAACAGAGACCTTCGCTGCCGTTCGTAAAAAAACTCACCAAAGTTTCACCGGAAGCGCAGAAATTAATAAGGTAATTTTTATGAAAATTACATAACGCCAGAGCTCATCATTATGTATAGAAATTTTCGCAGGCGTGCGCACAATACCTCACCAAAGTTTCATCGCAATCGGATGAATAGTTTAGGAAATAATGAAGGAAAATTTAATAACACCAGAACTCACTTAATTGCAAATTTGATAACACCAGAACTCACCATTATATATTGAAACCTTCGCGGGCATGCGTAAAACATCTCACGAAAGTATCATCGGAATCGGATGAATGGTACAGAAAATAATAAGGGAATATGTGTGCAAATTTCATAAAGTCAGAGCTCACCATTATACATAGAAGTTTTAGCGTGCAAGCGCACAATAACTACCCAAAATTTCATCACAACCGGTTAAATGGAAGAGAAAATAATGAGGGACAGACAAGCTACATAATTAACAAGTTTTTATATATATATCCCACCACAATTGTCGATATCACAAAGAGATATATTGAAAATAAACTCATCCTGTATATAACTTGATATGGTCGTTTGCACAATTAAGCACGGAAAATATTTATGCAGAATTTGCTCTATCTCCATTTTAGTGTGGTCAATCTCCTTAAGAATAATTTTGATTTTGCATTCTTACTCAATCTCCATTTTAAAATTAAAAATAATGTATCAAAAACGATAATAAGTCACCTTATTAAGAATTATTTCAACTTATGAGACCTTTACCTTTACGTAAATAGCTTCGTTTTACACACCTATCATAATGTTTCATTGAAATAATCAAAGAAAACCTCCTCCTGTAAAATACGCAAATGGTAGTTTGGACAATTAAGAACTCGGGCGACGAACTGGCTACAACGTCATTATGACGTAGAAAACGCCACTGGCTTGTAAGACGGCTGTCACCAATATTGCCCGGCGTGATGTCAACGCTGCCATATTCACGACTAAAAATGAAAACGTCGTTTTGACGGCAAATAAAAAATTATACATTTTAAATCGTTATAGAAAGTTTATTCGTAAATATAAAAAAACCTTCATTATCGCATTTTTTGGAGAACGAAGAATAAAGAAAACACCTAATTGACCTACATGGTTTTCTTTGTCCAAAGTTCACTCTAACAATATAAATCGAATTTAGTACGAACTTCTACACATGATTTTTAAGCTAATAATTCTAATTGATAACATAACGTTCCGAAGTCGTCGGTTCCTCACTGCGGTTTTTATATGAAAATCCGTCATCGTAGTCTAAGTTTTACAAGGGCTTTATGTCTAGAAAGCTAGCGGGCCTGTCGGAATACCTGCCCTGGTATTGCACAGGTGCGCTGCAGAAATAGCTCCAATTTTGACGAAGCTCCTAAATGTCCTTGAAGTCTGGATGTGTAAAATCTGGTGGAAAAAAAGCGGTCATCCATCCTATTCCAAAGAAGGGTGACCACTCTAACAAACTTCCCCCCCATAGCGGTCATATCAGTTCTCTACAAGCTGATGGAATGTGTGAAAAATGACAAACTGCTCACATGCTTTGGGAAGAACAAAATTATTAACGACCTTCAATACGGATTCCGGGTGAACCGCTCGTTCGGTGACCTTTTCATGTATGTGACGCAGGTTTGAGGGCGGTGCCTGGAACGTTTCGTTGAGGCGAACGTTGTTCCTAGGCCTTTGAGCGGGTTTGGCACAAAGGACTTGCCAACAAACTGCTTTCTTAACAAACTTCCCGCATTCTTGTGTATGTGGATTGCTAAGTTTTTGAGTGAGAGATCGATTCAGATGGTTCCTGATGATTTCACCTCTTCCTCGCACTTGATAAATGCTGGCGTCCCACAGGGGATCGGTTCTATCTCCGACTTAGTGTCTCACATTCAAAGTTAATTAATAAACTAAATAATATAGAATAACTGGCAAAGCTAAAACATGGGTAATCTCTATCAAAGAACATAGCAGGTAAAAAAGTAAACAAGACACTAAGTGAAATAGAAAATATAGATTTTGGAATTGCACAAGGACCTGTATTAGGTCTTTTACTATACATATTGTATGTAAAGTAACTTGAACTCCCAATCATTGGAAATATTATATCTTATGCGGATGATACAGTAATAACTTTTGGAGTAAATTCTTGGAAAGAGGTCGAAGTATCAGCAAATAATGCAATAAATACCGTAAAACTATGGTTGACGAAAACTTATTGTCACTAAATGCTGAAAAACACTTTGCTTCAAAGATCCAATAATGTCTTCAAAGATCCAATAATGTCTAATGAATGAAAATCTAGTCCCCTTCAACAGAAGTTATCTTCCGAACAGGCCCCCTCCAGCGATGTGCTACGTGTCAACTAACTGTTCAAGTCGCAAGTGCGCCCCATGGTTTCTTGTGAGGCTGAATGTAGTGGGGGGGGGGGGGGGGGGAGATGGTTAGGAAAGGTGGGTTAGTACCGGGCTATTCAGATCTGGTCACCAAACATAGCTAAAGCGATTTCGAGTAAGTTTCAATTCTAAATGTTGGTGTTATACCTGGGCGATACTGAGAGTATCTTCCACTTTGGAACGTGCCGCAAATATACTATATATTATTTTTAATGATTTAATTGTGAAATAACACGATCCTGCGACCTTCGGATTGCGAATCAAGAGCCTTACCTCGACCTCGCCGGCCGTCATTGGTTTTTATTGGCCGCTTGAATTGGTTTTTAATATTATATGGCCATCATTTTAATATAACACGAAGGCTTTCGCACATACGAGTATATTTGCAACCTTTAATGCGTTGATTCGGGAAAAACCTGTTTAGTTTCAGCAAATTAAGATTTAAAATAACTTTTTGTGCCTGGTCGACCCTTCGACACATTTCAAAGCACATTTGATTTCCGGTGGATGTTAACCCCTTAACGACCGAAATTCCAATTTCGGTTTCGATTTTCTCGGAAACGAAACCTCAAATAAAAACAATTTATTTACCTCATAATCGACTCCAAATGTGACGTAGATTCACCAGTTTATTTTTCGGTTTCCGGACACCATGCATTATTTGAAGTATCTACAAATTAACGCAAATGTGTTTTTACTGCATCATCTATTTTTTATTGTTTTCTTTTTAAATGCCTACAAAACTCAATATTCGGCACGTGTTTGGTTACTACGATTTTACCGTCGTTTATTAAGCACAACGTTTACATAAGAATATGCTTATAAGTTTTACGAGCATATTCGCTTGAATTTCATTGTCACAGAGTAAACTGGACATTAACAAATGTGAGCACTTCGCAGATATTTCGATTTGATATCATTCATTATAAAAAATCAACCAATAATTTTTTTTTCGATTATATTTGTTACTAGTTACAGATGCCTTTTACAACCCATTTACATAAACACTACATATATCTGTGCCAATTGGGGGTTAACGTATAAACGGTACCTAAGTGCAAAATTTAATGGTAATTTTGCGTTATTAGTGTGTTAACCCGTCAGACTAATTGTTTCGTTTTTTGGAAAAGCTCACACGTTTCATAGAATTGTACCTCTCTTACTGTCGTAGTGAGAAATATGACCGAAACGGTCGCGGCGTTAGTAAGAGAAAACATCACGCTTTACATTCGAATTGAAAAGTTGACCACAGAAAAAATATAAATGTGCACCGAAAAACCAAAGCCTCCGACCACAATATGAGAAAAAAAATTGGTGACCGGACAACTCAGAATCATGGAACTTCAAAACCTATGAATAGTCGTTAAAATAAATGGATATAATCTTATTGTACTTCTAATAACAACTGTATCACTTCAGCGATATTATTTTTGTGTACTCGTTCATTCTTATTTAGCTCTTAATACTACTGATACCCCCTTGTGTAGTACTGTATACTTATAATCTCATGTATCATTTAATGTAAAGCCATTTTATTGCGTTTAAATAAATAAATAAAAGTGATGGGTTAAAAAGGTTACGTTGTAAGCTATTTTTATTTTTTTTATAACTTTTAATGACTTTTCAAATGGGTGTTTAAGTTGCTTGATTCTGAGTTGTAATGGAACCATTTATAATAATAACACTTATTTCATTAGTCATCACCTTTCTAACAGATTTTAGTTTTCGGAGACATTCAGAAATATTCAATTTATTTGGAATTGCAAAAGCGGAAATTTTTTGACCTTAAATAACCTCTAATAGTAAACGAAATTCCTGCGGACCATGTAATAATTACAAAAACGCAATATCAAAACTAAACATTTTGTCATTTGCGAGCTGAATGATGTAAAAAGTCCATTAATTGTTTATTTTTCTGACATGATGTCATGATTAACTTCGCTGTAATGATTTTTTTTAATGTTTTAATCTGTCTTATATTATAGTTTGTTTTATATAATTCTTAGGGGGGCAGTTTTTCCTCCAATCTAGAAGTAACGTGAGATTTTGCTGGACCTCCCCCTCCTTGTGCCCCCTTGGACGGCTAGGAAAGTAAGTAATTTATTGGAATGAGGGAAGAAAACGCAAAGAAATCTCATTCTGTATAATATGGCGGTGCCATGAAAATGGAAACGGAAATCAGAGAAGAAAATCAAGAAATGCACTTACACATGTAATTGACTCGAGGACGGATGAAGACTATTTGGCTTGAAAACATTATTTTTTTATTTCATTTTTTCTTTACTCTACTGACTTTATTTTCTCCTTGTTTATTTTTTCTTTTAATATAAATAACTTTTTGACTAACCTGCCGGTAGGGGGTAGCTATCCCTTAAGAAGTCGAATATTTCTCCTCTCCTAGGGGTGTAATTTGGGGCGGGACTCATCTTCATCATGTCGAGGATCCCCAGAGATATGTGCGACAGTAGAAACCTCCCCTGTCTCGAGTTCGGGGCTCTTGTGTTTACCCCATCAGAGTATACACCACGCCTGTTGCTTGGAGATTCATCGTCGATGTTTACCCCATCAAAATATTCACCACGCCTGTAGCTTGGGGATTCATCGTCGATGTTTACCCCATCCGTATTTACACCGCGCCTTTTGCTTGGAGATTCGTAGTCGATGTTTACCCCATCCGAATATACTCCATGCCTGTTGCTTGTAGATTCATAGTCGATGTTTACCCCATCCGAATATAAACCACGCCCGTAGCTTTGGGATTCAGCGACACTCCACCCGCCATCAGCGTCATCTTCAAACGCAGACAGATAACCGTTGTTTGACCCTCCATCCTCACTCACAACTTCGTCGTAATCATCCCCAAAAGATGATTCAATGTAGTCATCGTCAGACGTAACACTGTTCAAATTTAAACATAAAAACGTCACAAAAAACAATGATTTTAATAATCGGCTCATTTTTAGATTTGCTTTATTACACGATTTTTCAATGTGTATTCCTTTAATGCTTTTGCCCAACTTCTCAAAGCGAGACAAGGAAACGTGTTGAGGATTCGGAAAGCTGAAGTACCTCTACTTTACCGTATGCACTTGTACTGTAAGTAACATAACGATATAACCCGTTTACTTCCTTCTTCCTTGAAAGCAAATAACGAGAAAGACTGGACTTTTAAGTTGACATTTGTATGAATTTAACATTAATTTTCAAAAATTCGCACTTTTTAAACTAACTTACGCATGTTTTGTATTCAGATAACGATCCTAGTAGCTAGACGCCTACACTTCAAATAAATGCTTGGATTAATGTTCCATAATATTTTAATCGCCGAAAAATAGCAAAAAAGTTAATTACCCTAATATATTAATACATAACGAGTTGTTCACCTTAATTATCTATCAATGATTCTCAAATGTTTAATACCATTTGTTCTAAATATCTACAAAACTGTAAAAATTAAAATGTTTTTCCTTTTGCATATTAGTTTTCAAATGGTAATGCATAATATATGTTGTTATTTTATTAAATTCTCGCAGGGCTTTTGCAGACAAAAAAAATGCCGATACAATACAAATATATCAGTAGGTAGGTACATATACATGTAATACATATCAGTACAATAACTACTTGTCATTTTACAAATATTAATACATAAACATATCAGTTATATTCACAAGAATTGTTTCCGTTTATTATACAAGGTGACGCAAAATTAATCACCCTATCGGAAGATGTTATAATTTTTGCAAAGGGCGTCGTACGTCAATCATATTTGACATTTGATATTAATATATTTAACCATCCCAGCTCTTTGGGGCTATTTGAAGTCGCGGGTTTATGCCAAAAAGCCTCAGACAATCGCAGCCCTTAAGGAGTATATTCTTATAGAAATCTTGCGGGAAAGTCATGGAAAATACGATAAAACGGGCACAAATGTGTATCAACACTGGCGGCAGCCACTTGACGGATATCATATTTTTCACTTAACAGAAAAATTTTAAAAGTCCAAATAAAGATTTCTATTACTCAAAATATTTTTTTTTATTTAGTAAAAAAGTTATTCAAATTGGATGATTAATTTTGCACCACCCTGTATAATAATTTTTGTATACCTACACTTTTTTACATGCTTTTCGACTACCACACTAGACACATGACCGTATTATATAATTACTAGCTGGTCCCGGCTGTTGCTATGCCATTTAATAAAGAAATTGTTTCTCCCTGAGTGTCCTTTCCCATTCGTCCTGTTCCCCTTCCGCCTCCCCTTCTTCTCCTGCGTCCTCTTCTCCTCTCGCGTTCCCACTCCGTCACCTCCACCTTCTCTCTCCCCACTCCACTCCCCCCCCCCCCTTCCCCCGTCCCGTGAACCCCCCTCCCGAGTTCCTCTCCCCCCTCACACGTCCCCTTCCTCTTCGGCGTTCCCCTTACACCTTCCCCGCCTTCCCTCTTCCCCCGCGTACCACTTTTTACCATTTTTATTCAAATTTCCATTTTTCACGTATATTAAATTTGGTACCTAACATAGGTACCTATTTAAAATATCAAGGTTCTTGATTCGATTCAAACTATTAGGGTAGAGTACCTACTTTAAATAAATTTATGAACTTAAAGATTTTCAAAAATAGAATTGTTTTGCAAAATGTCATTCTCAAACACGCGAACTGTCAAACGTGCGATAGTCGTTAGGTTTTCTGAAATTATCCAATTTTCTGCGCAATTTTCTTAATTTCTCTCTCCGTAAGAACCATCTTCGTACTTCAAGGAATATTCTAAAAAAAGAATTAGCGAAATCGGTTCAGCTGCTCTCGAGATTTGCGCTTAGCAACACATTTAGCGATTCATTTTTATATGTAAGATATAAATGTAATTATATCTGTTAATTCTTTAAATATAAATATGTTTTTTGTTAAATACAATGACAGTGAGTAGATTGCAGTGCATAAACTAACCTTATTGTAGACTGTTGATTTTGCTGAAATAAAAGAAATAAAAATAGATTCCTAAATAAGTGACTTGAAATATTTAAAATAAAGATGAATTCATTATTTTTGCTTTGATGCAGGACGGAGAGGTTTTGAAAATATCGAAAAGGTCTTTTTTTACCTTAACTCCACACAGGATGCGCCCCGAGGAAAATAATTTCCCTTAGGGCCTCGGTCTTCTGTGAATATGTTGTGTGGATGATCTCTTTGAGGAAAGGATGGAGCGAATACGGGTCATGAAGAGACCCATGTTGTAAGAGGGAGGAAATACAGAGGCCGGCAGTATTGGCAGTGAAGATATGTTTAGTTATTACCATTGTTGAGACAATGGAAAAGACGGCGGAGTCGAGTAGATTTAACAGGGACACGGATATTTATGGCAGTCTGTGAGGTTATTCAATAATTTTAAAAAAATATTAGAATATAATTAATTTAAAAATGATACCCCAAAGTAAATTCGCAAAGTTTGAAGAAGTATGTCATTAATTTTTCTCCGAATAGAAAGCGCCGGTTTTATTACGGTATTGGTATTTGAAAAGTGCGGTGCATTTTTTTTAATATTTACTATATACAGGGGAGGTAAAGGTCTAAAAAAACTCTTGAAGTGTCTTTGAAGATGTGTGGAGTGCATTTGTAAGTAAATATGGAGTGAACCTGGAACCTGGGTATTGAAGGTACGATCAAAAACAAAAGTTGTCAAATCATTCAACACCCGAATTACAGAGCACTTGTTGAGAACCAGTTGTAAAAAATACTGAATATAATACATATTCAATTTTAAAATGTAAACCTTGTATAATTTATAAAAGACCTCGGACTTATAGTTGATAAACAAAACTAGACTTTATATACCACATAAATCATATTACAAACAGTAGTATGAAATCACCAGGATTTTTATTGAGAACCATTAAAAACTTTTAATTTATTTCCTATCGTGAAAATTTTATTTGCCTCATTAATTCGTGGCCAATTAGAGTATAATTCCGTTGTATGGTCACTTCGCCTAAAATTCATATAAAAATGTCGAAAAAATTTACCGAAAGTTTCTACGATTTATTAATTTTAAGTTAAATATCCCCTTAGAACAATCTAACTACGCTTTGCATATGCAAATTTTCTAATTTTTGAAGCGAAAACTTCTTTAGTACCCTTGTTATTTGAAACACGATGAAACGAAAAAGCAACACTAAAAATATACAAACATATATGTCTATAGGATTTAGCCTGCGCGAGAATGACATAGTATAATCGGTCTCTTCTTTGTGTCTTTGCTTCGTAGCCTCCCTACTCTTGTCTTCTTTAGTTTCTGAAGGTTTCACTTCTACCACGTGTGAACTGCACACTTGTCTGTAATCTAGGTCTCATAGAAATCGTTGTGTCTACTTTATTATCATAGTGAAAAAAAATATCTAAACAGTGTTAGAAAGAGAGAAATACCACGCTTTATATTCAAATATAAAAATTAACCACAAAATAGTCAAATGTATATCTTTATGGAATCAAAGCAGCAAGAGCTGAGAAAAGACAGAAAGATTCAAGAAGTGGCAAGAAGAAACGAGAAGAAGCAAGAGGAGGGAATAAAAGTCGAAAAGAGACAATAAGAAGGAAGGAATATAGAAAAGAAAAAAAAGTCATAATACTCAATCCATGCCTTTACTCCTGCTCTTCCTAAATTCCAATATTGGTTTATTAGGTTGCCATGTATACCTATCCATTAAACTCCAACGTCCTTCCTATCCTCAGAGCACGTGTTCCAAGTCCTTGCAAATCAGTACTGGACTTAGGGGACAGGAGTACTCCTGGCTGGAGGGTACAATCGTATTGTATCGTATCGTACCACTGTTACTTTTTGTAAACGCGTATTTTATGACACAGTACCAATAAGCAAACACGTATATGTAGCAAGGCTAATGCTCTCATTTCAATTTTCATTTGTTCAGTTTGTTCACTTTTATCCGACAATTAGGTACTTACACTATTTTGAAATTTATGATTATTAATCTCAAGCGGAAGTTGAAATTCCTCACTCGTTTGTAATGGTAATAAACCAATCAAATGGCTGGAAATACACATGAGGCGATATACATTTTATCATCCCCCTTGACGTTTTTGCTTCTTGCAGTATAAAACATTTATTTATTTATTTATCTATATAAGGTATGTTTACATTACATCATTCGATGCCTGTCTCACTAGGGTATACCTGTGTTGAGACAGGCGTAGAGGTACATAATTGAATATCATACATAAGAATATTTAATTATAACATAGGAATATTTAAGGTAAAATACATACTGATTTATACAATTAAAATAGAAAGACGATTTAAAGTGTGGGTAAATACCATAAAGAGAGCATTATATAGCTGAAGGAAGAGATGAGTAAAGCAGTAAATCCTGTCAATCTATTTAGGGAGTTATATTATACATATAGGATTTTACTATTTTAATTTCTTTAATATGGGTAAGGACATACGTAAGTTGGTAATTCTGTCTATTTGTAATCTATTTTACAGATGTTAGCAGTAGTGTGACGTCCAATACCTATAATCCATTTCTTTATATCTTGTTTGAATTTGGTCATTGATTCGGTTTGTCTAATCGTAGCTGGTAGTGTATTGTGTAGTTTGCAAGCTATGTATTTAAAGTGTTTTTGTCCAAAGGTGGTTTTAGAAAAGGGAGGTTGGAGAAGTTCTTTATTTTTGGATCGGGTATTGTGTATCATTTGTGTTGGTTTGTGTAGGATTTTGTTGTTTTTATGTAAATAAACTAAGATAGATTTTGCGTAGAGCTGTTTAATGTCCATAACGTTGAAAGTATTGAAAATCGTATCAGTGGTGGTAGTGAGAGGAAGTTTAAGAATTATTTTTATTATTAGTTTTTGTGCTTTAATGATGGGGTCGAGGACATTAGAATAAGTGTTACCCCAAGCTAAAATTCCGTATTCGATGTGAGATTGGCACAGTGAGTAATATACTGTTTTTAAAAGTTTTAGGTTAAGGAAATTGCGCGTTTGTTTGAAAAAGTATATAGATTTGCGGATTTTGTTTGTAGTGTTGAGTATATGTTGCTTCCAATTTCGGTGTGTATCAAAGGTTAATCCTAAATATTTGATAGTGTTTACTTGTTCAAGGCATGGGCAGTTGCAATTCTGGTTCAGAGATGAGTTATTACATTCGTGTATATTTAATTTTGGGTGTAGGTTTGGTTTTGTGATATTGGTGAGACTGGACAGTAAGTATTTTGTTTTCTGTACGTTAAGAGTTAATGTGTTCGAGTCAAGCCAATATTTAACCTTTTGAATTCCTACCTCCGCTTTCGAATATACGGTAGGCCAGTCTTTTGCTTGGAATAGTAGGACAGTGTCGTCGGCGAAACTGACAATAGTGGCATCGATATCTAGGTTACACAACTCGTTAATGTATATTAGGAAGAGCGTTGGACCTATAACACTACCTTGTGGGACACCGTAACTAATAGGTAAATTCTGACTCTTTATAGCTCTGAGTTTAATGCATTGGGATCTGTCCGATAAGAAGCTGGAGAGGAGGCTTAATTCATTATTCCTAATACCTATATTGAACAATTTTCGTTCTAATTTGATGTGTGATATTGTATCAAACGCTTTACAAAGGTCGAGAAATACCGATAGACATTTCGAGCCCTTATCAAGGTGGCCAGAGATATGGTCAGTAACAGTGGCTATCACACATGTTTATTTAATTGCTACCTGTGATTTATACACTGTCCTGAATTATTACTATTATGACAAGATTTAAATCTAGGGCGTGAGAATCAGTTCTTCTATTGATGGCCTATTTGTCCCCGTTGAGATTCGCATAACGAATTTTCTATATTGTTTTCTCGTTTTACATCCTTTGGAAAACTGCTTTTTTCTTATCTTTGACTATAAGACAACCGTTTTGAGGACTGTGCTGCTTTTTACCTAAGTTTTCGTGGGGATGTTCTAAAGGGTAAACTTAAATAATTCATAATCTGTAGATTTATTGACAGCGGTAATTTAATTATATTAAGAAAAAAAACCTTTTTGTAAGTTTTTTGCAAGTCAATCCTTTTATAAAATATTAAGATGAATTAATTGTTTAGGCCCGTACATGCGCAATATGAATATGAATAAATAGTTTTGTTCATAAATAAACTCAAATCTTTCAAGAAAGGCTAACAAATACAATATTGGATTGAATCACCGATACCACATTGTATTTGTTAGCCTATCTTGAAAGATTTGAGTTTGTTTACAGACAAAACTATTAATTCATCTTAATATTTCGAAGCATAACTTGCAAAAAGTTTTTGAAACCTAAAATAATTAAACTAGCACTGTCTGTGAAGGAGTACATTTTGAATTCTTTTAAGCATCAGTAAAACCAATTTGTCCTAAGACCAGGATATAGGTAAGTTGTATGGTTGTGAATTTAAAATATGAAAAATAATAATTATTTTCAAAAGTCATAATCGTAATTACTGGGATCTATCAAAAGTTGTTCCGCGATTGACCGGTAGATCGCGGTCGAACCTTGCTTTAAATCTATGAAACATTATTTTCCCATGATCTATGATGAATGATGACCTATGTGATCTCTTTTTTGATTTGTTCAATCCAGATTTCAATAACTTTGAGTGAAACTATTGAAGTGAAATATGTTATGATATTCTAAAGAAATTTAAATTCGGATTGCCGGCGCAAATTTAATATTATTTCTGGAACTGTGCCAAAAAATAGTTTAATTAATTTTCTTTATAAATCCCCTTTCTAGATTTGCATTGTGGTATGGTTATCTTTAGTCAGAATACAGTCTATCAGGGTTGAGGTCGAATATACTTAGTTAGTGACAACGCTTTGTTCAATATATTGGTACTAACTACCGTTAGACGATATTCCTCGTCAAAATAAGTCTTTCACGAAGGAACCCCAAAAACGTATTTTTTCTCTTGTTTGTCTGTCTGTTAGGCATTTTTAGTTATATTCAGCGATATATGAGGCAAAAATTCGTAATCAGCGACTGGGCCACTCTTCCGCTGAGCGCCTCATATACCCTGTCTTACTGTGGACGAAATTTAAACCTTCAGTAATCCATATTCCTTGAGATCTTTGTTTATTTTAATAGCATAAATAATATTACATGGTGTGCAGGAATATGTACCTATGTAGTTTCAATGTCCTTCAATAGATGTCGTTAGTATAGGTAGGTAGTTATATGAAGTTTTGAGGTGTCTCAACAGTAAAGTTGGATTGTGCAAGAGAGTCAACTGTCACTAATAAACGAACAGTTGCAGATATAGCCGAAGATATCCGACCGACAGCTGGGCACCTGCAGTGCCCAGTTAGCTTGCTCCGGAAATGCAGTAAG
This sequence comes from Limnephilus rhombicus, assembly GCA_929108145.2. Lineage (NCBI taxonomy): Eukaryota > Metazoa > Arthropoda > Insecta > Trichoptera > Limnephilidae > Limnephilus > Limnephilus rhombicus. The sequence goes on along the minus strand of OV815291.1, from coordinate 46,109,190 downwards.
CATCAATTAAAACGACGTTAATCCAGTTAAATATTCATTTTTAATAAGATGATACATTCGACTTCGTAACCTGACGAACCGAATATCATTGAAACTCCCGATCATATTGTTCATCGGACATGAACATACATAAAAACATCAGGAGACGTCGGATAAAAATTTATTTCTTGGTCACTTTTTTTTTGCTAAATTCGTCCTGCAGCTAACTCCGAAATGTGGCAACCCTACTTCCCCTCGCTGATGATACATTGAATCATTGAACTTGCCAACAGTAGTGGGTTGGTTGGTGGTTGGTTTGCTAATGACCTCACGTATAGGGTTGCCATCTGTCCGGCTTTAGCCGGACATGTTTGGCTTTTTTAGGTCGTGTCCGGCTAAATATTTATATGGTCTGTACGGTTTTTGTTAGTGTAACGCGGTGCACGCAGCTCCTGCAGAACGAACGCAACGCAAGCTACGCAAGGCGCAACGTGTTACGGACGAGGCGGGGGTGGGCGACAGTGGCTATTCTTGGTTCGAGAGGGTTTTGCCTTTAGTCGACTCATTAGTGCTCTTTTATGTCAATATATTAAATGTACGGAAACTTCAGATATTTCAGTGAACGAAGTAATTGACCAGTGTTCACAAATTGACAATATAAAAAATGATAGACTGGAACAAAATTTCTGCCCAATCAAGTTAACTGCAATTTTACGATATTTATCGGAGGCTCGCCCAGATCGCGTGGAAGAATTCAAAGAAAACATTATTAATATGTACAAAATTGCCAAAGACTACTTAAACTCTTGGATAAGTGAATTCAGTGCCGAATTGAAACACTTTAATTGGATGACTTAAGCCGAGGTACCAAGCTGGGAGCATGTAGCAGAAACGATAGACATTCTGTCTAAAAAAAATTTAGATGACAGTAAACTTTTTGACCAATTGCAGAACTTTGCGATTTCAGGCCATGGCGCCAATGCTGAAAGAGTGTTCTCTTTAATACATGCCCAGTGGACCAAGGAACGCAATAAATTGCAAACGGAACAATTGCTAAGATGATGTACACATTGTGTAATTTAAAAATGATATGTCAAGAATTTTATGAAATGATTTCCAAAGAAAACGTTGTTTTAGATAAAGTAGGTGAAAAGGCCAAATATGCAAAATTTTAGATTTTGTAATTTTTGAATAATTTGAAGAAGTCGAGGTTTTAATTTGTTTTTTCGTTTTGTCTACAAAGATAGATTTGTTTCATTATACGCGTATATTTGTTTAGTGAAAATTTTTAGTTAACTATTTAACCAGAAAAAGAGTTACGTTTACTTTATTTGTTTTATAAGTTTATTATGTTATGTCTACTACAGACAGAAGACTCAATATTATTTATTTTGTTATTGACATATTCTATATAAATGCCAAATGGTGACAAGAATAAGACTGATTAATGATTGTTGTTATTAAACTGGTTAATATATGATTAATAAACAACTGTAACTTGTAACAGATTTTTTATTATTATGTATATGTAAACCGTCTCCGATTATTAAAAAAAAAAAATAGTCGAAGTAGGACACAATTAAAAATGCGAATTTGCTCAGTGCTCAGAACAGTGCACAGTGCCCCGGCAAGGCAGAGGTCCCGGGTTCTATTCCCAGATGAGATCTAATTTTGTTGTCTTTTCTATTTCAATTTTTTTGTAGTTATTATTGTGTTGAATGATTAAAAAGCACAATGTACATATGAAAAAAAAAAAAAATATATATATATATATTTTATTTAATTTAGTGGGGGGCAAGAATTCCAATAACCCATGCGATTTTATTTAATTTATTGGGGGGCTAGAATTCCAACAATCCATGCGCTTGATAGCTGCAAGACGAGTTTGTTTGTTTGTTTTTGTAACTTTATTTAGATGTAAGCAAATTTTTTCATACATCTAGTATTAAAAAAAACATATAAAATACATAATAAAATAAATATAGTCATAAAATTATAACGGAAAGAATACAGTTTTAAAAAGAAATACAGTTACTCCAGTTAGAAATACAAACAATAGGGTTTAAGACATACAGTTAATACAAATAAATACAATTCATAAATTTTTCTTAATGTATGTAGCACATGTTTTACGAAAAGTGCCAAGACTTGAGGCTTCCTTTATGGAATTTGGTAGGTTATTATAAAGTTTTTGACCTTTATAAAACACGCTGTTCTGTGTACACGTCAGTTTAGTTTTGGGAAGCCTGAAGTCTCGGCAACTCCTCGTAGGATAATTGTGAATATTTTCATGGTACATAATATTAGTTTGCAGATATTTAGGGAGCATGTTATTTTTAAGCTTGTACATCATTGTTAACGTATTATATATTATATGTTGTTTAGTTGTCATCATATTTAAGTTTTGTAACATAGTTTTAACTCTAGTAAAGATATTACATTTCAGAATCATCCTCATTCCCCTATTTTGTATAACCTGTAGTTTATTATTTTGGGTCTCGTTACATAAGAATAGAACACTAGAACAATAATTTAAATGAGGAGTTACAATAGAATTATATACAAGGTGCGTTGTCTTGAGATCCAAGTTATTCCTAATCCTTTTTAAGAAGCCAACTTTTTTAGCAATTTTCTTAGATATGTAATCGAAGTGTTTGTCGAATTTTAATTTATCGTCTAATATTACACCCAGATATTTAATATTGTTAACCCTTTCTATATTTATGTTATCAATGGTTAGTATTGCATGTTCAGTTCCACCTTGACTATCAATAATCAAAAATTTAGTTTTCATAACATTCAGTTTTAGTTTGTTTATGTTTAACCAAAGCGTTACATTATTTAAGTCATTTTGTATCTCTTCAATGGCATCCTGTAAATTTTTTCTGGCTATATATAACAATGTATCATCAGCAAATAATTTAATGGCACAATGCTTTAAAACTTTAACAATATCATTTATATATATAATGAATAACAATGGACCTAGGACAGATCCCTGTGGAACGCCTTTGCTAGTATGACGTGGATCCGATGTTATTCCACCATATTTTGTTACTTGCGTTCTTTCTGATAGATAATCAACAAACCAATTAATTTCTTTACCGTTAATTCCAATATTTCTTAATTTTTTTATTAATCTGTCTCTATCGATTGTTTCAAATGCCCTTTTTAAGTCTAAAAATACTGCAATAATTTTACTGTTTTTATCTCTATAATTTTTCCAATCTTGTATTACATAGTTAATAGCGGTTTCACAGGAAAATTTATTTCTAAAACCCGATTGTTGTCGAACTAATATCTGCTTTGTCTCAATATAATCAGTTAATTGCTCCTTTACAATGTATTCAAGTATTTGTTCATATTTGGGTAAGCAATTTATCGGTCGGAATTCATCAAATTTTTTTGGGTTATCGATTTTCGGAATAGGAGTTATTACAGATGTCTTCCAAGTTTTGGGAAATACTCCACTATTCAGAGATTCATTGATAATTTGGACCATCGATTCGCCAATAACATTAATGGAGTCTTTGATTATATTTATTGAGTGGTTATCTAGCCTCCTACATAAGTTAAGTAAATGTATATTCCGATAATCTTGATATACGAACATATGAAAAAAAAATATATATATATATATATATTTATAAAAAAAAATAATATATAAAATAATAATTTAATATATTTTTTCCTAAGTGTAAAATCCATGCTAATTTGTACAGCGCTCTTGAGGCGATTTTTCGCAAAAACAGCGCTATATAAGTAATCCAAATTTATTATATTATTATTATTATAAAAGTAATGTCCAAAATTACGTACGTATGTCCGGCTTTTAGGACAAAATGTGCGGCCTAATGCAGCACAGAGTCAGGCTTTTTTTATTTTCGAAGATGGCAACCCTGCTCACGTAAGCACTCGTATTTGGGAAGTTTTATGCAGATTATGCCCAACTGCCCGACCAATCAATAACAAGTGACGCACTGTGGCACGAGATGTACTTACCTTACCTAACTTGAAAACTTTATTTATTTTCGAAGATTGCAATCCTACTCACGTACGCACTCGTATTCGGGAAGCTTTATGCAGATTATGCCCAACTGCCCGACCAATCAATAACAAGTGACGCATTGTAGCACGAGATGTACTTACCTTACCTAACATGAAAACTTTTTTATTTTCGAAGATGGCAACCTTACTCACGTACGCACTCGTATTCGGGAAGCTTTATGCAGATTATGCCCAACTGCCCGACCAATCAATAACAAGTGACGCACTGTGGCACGAGATGTACTTACCTTACCTAACTTGAAAACTTTATTTATTTTCGAAGATTGCAATCCTACTCACGTACGCACGCGTATTCGGGAAGCTTTATGCAGATTATGCCCAACTGCCCGACCAATCAATAACAAGTGACGCATTGTAGCACGAGATGTACTTACCTTACCTAACTTGAAAACTTTATTTATTTTCGAAGATTGCAACCCTACTCACGTACGCACTCGTATTCGGGAAGCTTTATGCAGATTATGCCCAACTGTCTGACCAATCAATAACAAGTGACGCATTGTGGCACGAGATGTTCTTACCTTACCTAACTTGAAAACTTTTTTCATTTTCAACTTTTGAATTTTTTTTTTTCGTCTTTTCCTTTTTTCATCAACTAAATGATAAAAAAAAAGTTTCTACGCAACGACTCATTTTAAAAGACTATAAATATTTGATAGTAACCCCCTAGTGACTGTTTTTTTTAGAATTTAAAGAGTTCCAGCTTCGGACTCGATTTACTCTAAAATCGACTCAAAGTGTGATGTGGATTCACCAGTTTCCGGACACCATGTAAGATGCTTTTCAAAATTTCTGATACACCAATTACCTATTTACTTCGGTACTTCTGCTTAACGGAATTTCGAAATTCTAAAATTTTAACCATGCAATGAATTATTTTGCATTGATAAATTATGTCAATGTTATCGTTCTGCCATTTTTAAATGCATTTTTATCAAGGTTAGTATTATTTTTTGGTTAACCGAATTAATTGGCAATATTGCAGGAAATTCTGGTAATAAACTGTTAAACATTGCTCCACAATTTACGCATACACTACGCGTAGCGTTATAATTGGTTCCAATCACTTACTATGTGCGGTTTTTCACAAAAAGAAGGAATTAATCCCTTTCTGCGTTTGTATGGTGATAGTAGGAAGACTAGACATCCCAGCCTTATTACAAAATAATCAAATCGTCCAAAGCTGTAAATCCACAAAGTCAGAACCGGCCATTGGAGCAGTCCGCTCCGGGCGCTGAGGAGTCTAGAAGCCACGACGCTGATACCTAATATCATCTAACATAGTGCTCTTTAGGTTTTTACTAGCGCGAGGCGTCCCCTGATGGTGGACTGGGGAATATACTTGTATGGGGGATGTATCCAAATAAACCATTTTTTTACTAAACTCATGATTCAAACTAAAACATCACTGTTAGACGGATGTCACTCACGCACAGTTATAAAATATAAAAGATCATCGCACGCCCAATATCGCTCTCCATACAATCCCATACAGACACAGAGCTGGTGATGTGCTCGAACCTCAAAGTTAATACGCCCTAATCTGCCGTAACCGCTGCAGAGGCGATATGCGAAAAGTTATGCGACCCCCTATCCGCCGAAAACAGGAGAGGGGGTCATTCTAATTACGGAGCTGTCTAAAAAATGGGCGTATGGCAGCTGTCAAGTTGATAGATTTATTACAAAGAAACGGCATTTCGTGGCAGTTCCCTAATTCATCTGACCCCCTCCTGCCATAGGAAGAAATATATGAAAGCGTTGTGTGACGGTACAACACATAAGCGCTCGCGGTTCATCAGATATCTGCTCGCGCTTTTATAGCTGTGTGTGTCACCTACATTATGTGCATGAGAGATCTCTATTGGTACGGGTTTTGTGAAGTTTTTTCATCTTACTATATTTATTTATTTATTTATTGCTTCTTCACAATTTATGTACATATATTTTTAGCATGTAATTTTTAACCCCACTAGGGTTCGCCTGTATCGGGGTTAATAATTTCACAATTTAATAAAAATAACACACGCAAATATCGGTCATGCAAAACAGTTAAGTAAAAGCAAAATAATAAAATTTAAAAATAAAATTGATAAACAGAGAAAATAATAAGTGATAAAAATATATGAATTAATAACAAAGTGTTAAGAGATCCGACAAAATTTTCTCATTCATTATATCATTAGTTCATACCATTTTCAACAATAGATAAAATTTAAAAAAATATATGTCCTCAGGTTTTTTTTTTTAAATATGTGTAAAAAATAAAAAATGAAACAAAACAATGATTTATAAGCGATTACATTAGAGCGAATCTTTCTTATGCAATATTAAAGTGACTATCAAATAATTATGAAATAAATATGAAAGAAACCGTTTTGATCACAACATTATTGTTTTCATTCCATTTAAGTGACCGTTTTCATTAAAATATGATTGTATTTTATAGTGTAAGTGACAACTTAGAAATGCCATCCGTGTGATCATTTAGTTTTGACAAAGTTATAGGATACGATAACCCATATATATTTATTTATGTATTGTTTCTGTACCTTTTTAATTTAGGTGTTATTGTTTAAATTGAAATTTTGAACTTCATTTTGACTTGAGATTAACAATTTTATAGAGTACACAAAATAATGTGTTGAAAGACAATATTGTTACAATAATATTTCTGACAGAATGGGCCTCTACTGCACTATAGGAACAAATACATTATAACGTAAAACATGTAGAGTGACCATATGTTGAAATTAGCTTTGTATTAACATTTTTTTTTGCAAGTTGTTTAATCTATAATATTTAAAATTAGGTTCGGTTAGAAAATTAATATGTAATGGTAAGTTAATAAGAAAATAAAAAATAATATATTAACAGTAAATATACTGTATATAAGTATATACCAAAAATATCTTTTTGCAAAACATAGAAAGGTAACCTTTTGGTAGTAGAATTCGTATACAATAATGTACATAATATGTGGCACATAAGTTAGGTGGTAATTAAGTGTATTTATCTAAATTCATATTTTTTCAATATTATTAATATATTTCATCGTACATTAACCTTCCTACACCTAAAAATATGAATAGTTAACGAGCGTACAATTTCAAATTTTCTTCTAGATATTTTTCGCTTCCGAGCCATCTGTTGGTTGGCTAACAGATCAAGATTGTTAATTTTGAAGGCGGTTGGAGTAACAGTTCGAACCGCTAGATCGGCTAGATGGTCAGTAATCAGTTTCGAGTCTCATTCACAGATGGCATTGCCATAGTAGTTTTATTCGTATAACCGCCACCGCTACGAACAATACGTCCACAAATACATTATTTATTAATAAAAAAATATAGTTAGTCCGCGCATCGGATTAAAAAAATCGATAAGAAAAAAATAGACAAAGGGTGTCTCCATATACAACTTGCTAAAAACCAATAGATTCCAAACAAATCTTTATTTTTAAACATTTTTTGTGTTTATTTTTGTAAAATCTCATCCGTGAACTCTAAAAACAAATTAAAATATAACACTTTTTGCAAATAAAGTAGTGAAAGCATGGAACAAACTTCCACAACATTTCATCGATGTTACTAATATAAACCTGTTAAAACTGAATTGGATTCATATTTGGAGAGAATAAAGGATTAACTTATTTTAAAATTTAAAACTGCTCAATTACTCTTAAATTTATTGTGAAATCCTTATTATAAATTTTCCATAAATACTGTAAGTTTTAATTAAAGCTCTTAAAAAAATGTATGTTATTCTTGAAGATAATATCTACATTCCCGAAACGTCGAAACGGCAATTATATGAAATTCCCTCGATAGAAAAAAAAATCGCAAAGTATGCTCCCAAAATTACTATAAACACGTATATTCAGTTATTTTACAAGTTATATGTATGAAAAAATTCACAGTGTCTCTTTAAGTGCTATTTTAGACAATCCCCACTTGCTCTTTTTTAAACGAGTCGTGTTTTATTAAATATTTTCACAATTTTCGCTTAAATACATATCGTTTTTAATTTAGCGCGCTCTCCATCTTCTTGTTTTTGAGCGGGTACACCGCGCCTTAAGAAGCGGATTTCAATCTTTTGAACACGGGCGTCAGATAGATATGCTATCCTTGTTCTACCGGTATTACAATAGAAGATGCTCTGAGGAACTAGTGTCATTGATCCTTTCGGCACTGGTGCATAATTTTTTTCTGGAAACACGCGCAAACGCGCGCCCAACATATACCTACCTATGTACACGGTCGTCATTTGTTACTTGAGAACGGGTCGCTTCTACGACTCGTTCTTGAGTTCAACAGGACGGCTGTGCCGGCTTTTTTTAAAAAAAATAATTTTACTTTTATTAGGAACATTAATAGGTTAATAATATTTCTTCTGTGTTTCCTCCCTCCAACAACATGTTCACTTCTTCCTCTCCTCAGAAAGACCCTCAACATAGCATGTTCCTCTCTACCAACCTGCAGTACTAACTTGCCAATGGTCGTGCCGCTGAGGAGAGTAATCTTGCTGTTGAATAGAATTAATTCAGATATTGACGTATTTAGCGTTAGTGAAGCTGCCTTTAAAAGGCAAGAGCTTTTGTATAGTTTGTTTCCCCACCACTGTGTTTTATGAAATACTCAACTGTACGAGACATGTTTAGAAAGTAAGTACCTATGTACTGATTTTTTTTTTTTTGAAAAAGTGTATTAGAAAAAAAAAAATACAAGGTATTATTGATACACTTGTTGATTATTTTTCCAATAATTGCCAACCTGTTCAATGCATGTGGTGAGCCGTGGCACAATTTTCTTTATGCCCTCCTCGAAGAATTCTCCCGCCAGCTCCTTCCCCCATTTCACAACCACTTTCTGCACCTGCTCGTCGGTTGAAATTTTATTTTCATCCGTGCATGCCTTCAGGAAGGTGAAAATATGATAATCTGGACGCCAAGCCAGGGGATTACGGGGAGTGGTTCAAAACATCACAATCAAATGAGTCCACGATCGTATTGGTGGCTAAGGCTGTGTGAGGACAGACGTTTTCGTGAAAAAGCACACTTCTCTTGTCAGTATTCCCCTCCTTTTGTTTTGAAGGCTCCTTTTGAGTTTATCCAGGGTACACAATATTTTTGTGCATTGATGGTCTCAACCTGAGGCCGAAATTTGACCAAAATGATGCCTTTTCGGTCCCAAAACACTGAGACCTGATTTTTTTTGCCCGAAATTGTGGCTTTCAATTTTTTGACAAATGGAGATTGGTGGGACGCCATTTTGGCTACTGTTTTTTTCCAGGAATGTAATGAGTCACCCACTATCATCTCCAGTCACAATAGAGCTCAGAAATACTCACCTTTTTTTCACGCAACTGGACACTACAACGTGAGTTTACGTACTATAACGTTCCTGCGATGCTCGTTCTGGTTAGGAGACCCCCCTCTACCACTCAGTGTTGCCAACTCTCAAAAAACTAAAAACCACCATGCGTTATGGTCACTTACTTTCTGAACATGCAGTATTTTAAAAACTTAAAATGAATGCATTAGTAAATTATAAATTGAATTGAATTGAGGGAAATTATTTTTCTCAGCGGCTCCTGTGTGGTATGGAGTTAATGTATACAAATAAATATATTATTGTAGAAAGCAATCACTTTGTGGTTTGACATATTTAATAAAATAAAATACCTTTTTGTTTAAAACCACGAGATTCATTAATTTATGAACCGACCGGTTTCGCTTTATTAAAGCATCATCAGGGTACAAATTAATACTAAACAAGAAGTACATAATGTGTGCTTATATATAAAAAGTATATATTAATTTTTATATATAAGCACACATTATGTAGGTACTTCCTGTTTAGTATTAATTTGTACCCTGATAATGCTTTAATAAAGCGAAACCGGTCGGTTCATAAATTAATAAATCTCGTGGTTTTAAACAAAAAAGTGTTTTATTTTATTAAATAAATATGTATACAACTTCCATGATATTGACTGTGACATTGCCCGCATTTAAATAATAACGATATTTTTGTCTAACTTATGCGACATTCTAATTCAATTTATTCATTTGCGTCAATAATCACCGCAATCTGAATAGAATTAGTTGTTCAGTATATATTTATGTACCGCTTCATTATAGATAAAGATCATTGAATGCGTCTCAAATAGAGATTGATGGAATTCAAACCTCACCCAGAAAAATATTGAGGTGATCCACCCCGGTATTTGACATTCCGAATCGGGCAAAATCACGCACTCCTTGCATATAACTGCTTGCATAGAGCTCCCCGCTCCGCAGGTTTTTTTGTGCAAGGTCCTGTGGGCGACTTTTGATTCACTTCACCCAGTTTAAGCGTTGGTGACCATTATATAAATCCGATAGGAACTGGTTCCAAAAATAGCCGCTTCCTCTGATCCACTGTGATCCAGTGAAATCTAGTCACCGAGACAAAGCAACAATATACGGCTGTATATTACAAAGTCATATGTAATATACAGCCGCGTGATACTATTATTTACAATTAAGTCAATTTGGGAGGCGGAAATGGGTACCGCCGCCCCGGGAACCTTTATTGGATAACCAACACCTCTGCCATAGGTCACCCCAAGTGGTTCGCTACGTTTGGTGATTTAGCAGGGGTGCCCGGGTTCATGGGGTGAGGTTTGTCTAGGACTAGTAGGCGGATGACCAGGACACACTGAACCCCAGATTCCTACCCACCCCTTAAACCCTTTTCCTTCCCAGAACTCTCCTTCCTTTCCTTTTAAAAAAACCTCCTACTCAGCATCCCCAAAGATGACATGATAGAAATTATTTTCCTCAGGGCCTCCTGTTTGGAGCTCATGTAAAAAAAGTATTACTGTCAATCTTTCCACATCGGGAGAGATTCTCAAATTTACAAATCTGTAGTATACCTTTTATTTAGTAATTCATCTGATTCTGCCGCTGAGAGTTGTAACACATTTTTCATTTATTAGTAGATGATGTTACATTGGAGCTCTCAGCGGTATGCGTTAACCCTCATAAACATTAATGATATTACGGTTCCATGCCAACTCAGAATGAAACCAAAATCAGAACCACATCAGAAAGGTCATTAAAATCTATGAAAAAATCATTTTAAAATAGCCGGTAAACCTAACCTAACTTAACCTATTTAACCTTTTTTATCATCATTCTTAATGACCTTTGTGAGGTGCTTCTGAGTTGGCTTCATTCTGAGTTGTCCGGTCACCGATATTACATATTGGCTGAAATGGTTCAAAAATATTCTGCATCTGGTTGATTCAAAAGAACATTCTGGATCTTTTTTCTACCGCAACGAATCGTCTATAGTTTTTCCCGATGTCTCTGTAATTTTCCACATTTGATGCTAACGCGTGACATTTGTATTATTTATGTATTAAATTCACGGAAGGGCTTCTTAATTTTTTAATTCTTGGAATTAATTATAATTTATTTGCATGCATGCAGGTAATAACACTGATTAGGTACCTAATCTTTAACCACAATAACATTGTTATTATATTAAATTAGACCTTAATGATTCCACTTTGGTACCTACCTACCTAGAAATAAAATATTGTATAATCACTAATCTATAAGTCAATTTATGTTCGTTTGCTTGCATGTATGTATGCATGTTGTTTGTGTGTTGATGTATTAAGCATAGGAAATGTTTAAAACTTTCAAAATACCTTCTTTCCACCCTCGCGAAGGATTCTAGATTATGACAACCACAATACAATACATCTGAAAAGTTTTTAAATCATTACAAAAACTTTTACGAAACTGTCGTAAATGTCACAATTTGAGAATGACATTTTAAAAAACTATCGATTGTTCTATCAGAATTCAATTTTCGAATAAACTCTTTAAATTAATGAATTTATTTGAAGTACCTACTCACCTATGATTATTTATTTAAACTAAAAAATAAAATAAAACCGTTTCTTGGGGGAAATCAGCATGGTTTTTTGTCAAAAAAATCTACTGTAGCCAATCTCCTTGAACTCTCACATAAAGTAGCAAGAGGATTGGACGCGCAATATCAAACAGACATTATTTACACTGACTTTGCAAAAGCCTTCGACCGTGTAGATCAGGCGTTCCCAAACTTTTCCAAGTCGCGGCACCCATAGAAAATTTGAATTTTCTCACGGCACCCCGGTCATATAATGTCTATCTGTGGTTACCTACTCCACGAAATAATACAACTCGTATTTAACATTCATTGGTAGGAAAACTTACAAAGAAACAGAGGAAATGCAAATATAATTACAAAACCCGTTTAGTGCGACGGGTGAGCCTGCAGCTCGGTGCTCAATTTTTCAAACCGGGGAATACGGCTACTCTCATTTCTTTTTCCACATTTATTTTCGAGCGACATTTGCTCTTTATAACCGCAACCGCTGAAAATCCAGCTTCGCACAGATATGAAGTAGCAAAGGGAATGAGGACCCTTACAGCTTTTGCATTTAGAGTCGGATACTGATTTTTGACTGATATCCAAAACTCCGTCAAATCCGAACAAGCGTATTTTGTTTTTAGGCTGCTGTCCCTCGAGAGGTCAATTAGATTTTCTTCTTCCTGCGTAGTAAAATCTTGGGGAGCTTGAGCACGAAATCGATCTTGGATCCACACAAACTTCTCCACTTTGTCTTCTGCGAAGTACTTTGCAAACCATACAGTTAACTGTGATTTTCCATTCCATAAAATGTTTGTATTCTTTCATGTCAATTTTGATTTTTAGTAGAGACATCAGGGGCGCCTCGCGGCACCCCTGATCTCTGTCCGCGGCACCCCAGGGTGCCACGGCACCCACTTTGGGAACCTCTGATGTAGATCATGACGTACTTTTACGAAAGATCCATAAAATAGGCTTTGACCAACCTCTAATACAGTTTCTTGTGACGTATTTAAAAAACAGAACACAGTATGTATGCATCAGTGGCCAAGAGTCCAGAGAATTCCCTGCATTTTCAGGAATACCTCAGGGGTCAAACTTGGGACCTCTACTATTCTTGATATTAATCGATGATATTCAAGAATGTATCCAGAGTACTACTTAACCCCGAAGCAATGACATCGATGTTCAATTGCATTGTACGATCGAAATTAGCTTCTGCTGTTTGGGCTCCATACCAGAAAAAAATATATAGATTTATTGGAACAAATCCAAAAAAAATTTCTACGGTATCTTTATATGAGAATGCATGGTGAATACCCGCGATTTATGCATCATCTGGATTTGCTATCTGAAACACGCTTCAAAAGTCTCCAATCTAGAAGGAGTGGGTCCCTAACAGTAACAACTTTCAAAATTATAAACTACTAGCTCTTTTCCCGTGGCTTCGCTCGCATGGTATTAGGGGTCTCCCACTCCGCCTCCTCCACCTTCCCTCTCTCCACTTCACTCTCCCCATCAACCCCCCCCTCCCCCTCCACCCACCCCTCCCCCCACTACACTTCCCCCATCAACCTCCCTCCCCCTCCACCCAACCCTCTCCCCACTCCTCCCCCTCCACCCAACCCTCTCCCCACTCCACTCATCCATCAACCCCCATCTCCCTCCCCCTCCTTTTCCACTGACCCCTCCCCCACCCATACCCCTCCCACTCCACCTCCTCCCACCTTCCTCCATCCCTTCCTCCATCCCTTCCCCTCCTTTCCCTCCCACCTCTCCCACCCCACTCCACCTCCTCCACCTTTCCTGTCTCCTCTTCACTCGCCCCATCAACCCCCTTCCCCTATCCCTCCACCCACCCCTCCCCTCACCCCGTACCCTTTACTTCCCTCCCACCTCACCCACTCCACTCCGCCTCCTCCACCTTCCCTCTCCCCACACCACTCCTCCATCAACCCCCTTCCCCCCACCCCCTACCCCTCCCCACACCCTCCACCATCCTTCCCCTTTCCCCTTCCTTGCTTCCCCCCTCTACCTCTCCTAACCCCCTCCCCCCACCCTCTTCCCCCTCCCCCACCCTTTTCCCCCTTCCCTTCCACCATCCACCAACACCCTCCCCACACCCCATCCCCCCCTCGCTACTCCCCCCTCTCACCACTTGCATTCCACACATTCATTCCCGATACATTCAGTTTTCAAACTGCTCGCGTGCCACCTATTATAATTTTTCATACAAATTTCATAATGCCAGAACTCAACGGTAGTTTTATACAAAATAACGAACAAAAAAAAAGTATTATCCAATTTGGTGCAGTCGTTCGGGTTTATGTGCATACATACATTTCGGTGATTCATTTTTAGAGATAGTTATTAAGTACGACGCCAACAGTGCCAAGAGTGCTCTCTTTTTAAGGTGAATTGCCTAGTTTAAAAAAAAACATCGTTTCCAAGGCGACAATTGATTTGTTTTTTTCTGACGTTTGCAATAAATCGATTTTGTTAGGGACAGAAAACGTATGATAAATAATTTCATGACGCCAGAGCTTACCAATATATATAGCCTATAGATTTCGCAAATAATGTAGCTTTCTATTAATGAAAGAATTTTTAATATCCATTCTGTAGTTTTTGCCTAAAAGAGTAACAAACATACATCCATACAAACTTTCGCCTTTATAATATTAGTAGGATTTATAATATTAGTAGGATTACATTGACAGCCCATACCTCTTGGAATGCTGTAAATTGTTCGTACCGAAGAACTACCGCCAGGCTTGCTCTGTATCCCACATGGCAGAGCAGACGTTCTGGCCCTCTGGCCCAGCACAGCATGACAAGAGGTATGGTGCTGCTGAATGATATCTCTAGGCCCCTTGACATTGTCAACATTAGTCTCGAAGGTTTCAAGAGTAATTTTAGGGAAGAACTGTAAAATATGTAGCATTGTAATTTTATTTTTTCTTCTTTCTCGTTTAAAGTTATGTATATCTTATGTGTATTGTAATAGGATTATATTAATCTGTGTAATCTGTAATGCACAAAAAAAATGATACCAACCAAAATCGAATACATTTGATACGTACCAAATTTTATTGATTGTTCTTATAATACATATATAAAAATTAATGATTTTATACATGAAAAATGAAAATTGGTGTAAAGAAATTTCAATAGGTGGCACGCGAACTGTTTGAAAACTGAATGTACCGGGGCTGAATATATGGAACATGAGAGCGGGGGAGGGACGCGGGAGGGGGTTCGCCTTTACGGAGAAGTGGGCGAGGCGGAAGGGGAAGGGGAGGTGGAAGGGGACAAATGGGAAAGGACACGCAGGGAGAAACAATTTCTTTATTAAGTGGCGTTGCAATGCACGCCGGGAACTCGCTAGTATACATATATTTTTTGTCTATAACAAACTGCCTCCATTTACTACACATAATATAGTTTAAAAAAAGTATGGTGTGGCTAAAGAAATTTTGAGATTAAAAACAAATGTTTCAAGGTTTTGAATTATCATTATAATAATAATAAATAATAAAAATAAATTTGGACAACTTATATTGCGCTGTTTTTGCGAAAAATCGCCTCAAGAGCGCTGTACAAATTAGCATGGATTTTACTTTAGAATTTACCTAACTATGTAGGAGGTTAGACTCGTCTTGCAGCTATCAAGCGCATTGATTATCATTATTCTAGCCCCCCAATAAATTAAATAAAATATCTTTTTATATGTACGCATTTCAATTTACTTAACTATGTAGGAGGCTAGATAACAACTCGTCTTGCAGCTATCAAGCGCATGGATTATTGGAATTCTAGCGCCCCAATAAATTAAATAAAATATATTTTTATATTTACGTATTTCAATTTACCTAACTATGTAGGAGGCTAGATAACAACTCGTCTTGCAGCTATCAAGCGCATGGAATATTGGAATTCTAGCCCCCCAATAAATTAGATAAAATATCTTTTTATATGTACGTATTTCAAGAATATCAGAATATACTATTATCAGTTTCGCCACTATTGTCAGTTTCGCCGATGACACTGTCCTACTCTTCCAAGCAAAAGATTGGCTTACCGCATATTCCAAAGCGGAGGAAGGAATTCAACAGGTAAAATATTGGCTTGACTCGAACATATTAACTCTAAATGTACAGAAAACCAAATACTTACTGTCTAGTCTCACCAATATCCCAAAGTCAAACCCAGCCCCGCCATTAAAAATACACAAATGTAAAAATTCATCTCTTAACCGGAACTGTGACTGCCCATGCCTAGAGCAAGTAAACATTATCAAATATTTAGGAGTAACCTTCGATACACACCTGAATTGGAAGCAACATATACATAATACTACAAACAAAATCCGAAAATCTATATAATTTTTCAAACAAACACGCAATTTCCTTAACCTAAAACTTTTAAAAACAGTATATTACTCATTGTGCCAATCTCACATCGAATACGGAATTCTAGCCTGGGGTAATGCATATTCCAATGCCCTTGATCCCATCATGAAAGCACAAAAACTAATCATAAAAATAATTTCTTAAAATGCCGCTTACTACCAGCACCTATCTTCAATTCCTTCAACGTTATGGACATAAAACAGCTCTACTCAAGATCCATATTACTTAATTTACACAAAATCAACAAAACACCATACAAAGCTACACAAACAATACACAATACCCGAGCCAAAAACAACGAACTTCTCCAAACTCCTTTTTTCAAAACCACCTTCGGGCAAAGACACTCTAAATACATAGCTTGCAAACTATACAATACACTACCAACTACGATCAGACAAAGTGACTCCTTTACAAAATTCAAACACGATATTAAAAAATGGATTATAAGGATTGGACGCCACACTATCACAAATATCTATAAAATAAATCACACATAGACAGAAATAACTATTCACATATAACCTAACCCATATAAAACAAATGAAAATAATGGAATCCTGTCAAATTTAACCTATAAATAGATTAGGCAGAATTTATTTCATTACTCCATCTCCAACATTTATAAAATAACTCTCTTTAAAAGATTTACCGCCCCTCCCAATCACCCTTCTGTTTTAATTCTATTCATAATATGTATTTTACCTGAAATATCCGTGTAACTACTATATTCATTTATATACCTGTACGCCTGTCTCGACACAGGTATACCCTAGTGAGACAGGCATACAAATAAAACCATTGTAAATATATTTTATTATAGATAAATAAAAAAAAATAAATAAAATAAAAAATATATAATTACTCTCTTGCTTCAACATTTGAACCTAGAAATAAGAATTAGCTACCGACCGCTCTTGTTCAATAAACATATAATAATGGCTGCTGCGGACACTCTTATGTATTTAGTCTTACTGTATCAAAATAAAATAAATTAACCATTAGGCGGCTCGGTTCTGCCCTGGGGCTTCCCAGGAGGGCCTAATCGCCCTTCCCAACCAAACAAATGCACATAAAATGATCTTACAAATAAAACAAATCTTAGAAATTATATTAATGCTCATGTAAGTTAATGCACAGTTAAGGAGAATACATTTATGTAGCCAAATCACCACACTGATGGCTTCTGTCTATACATTTTATGTAAATATTAACCAAATATTGTAATTTATTGATACGCACATGCCTCTCCATTTTGCCCCCAAGTATAATTTGTCTCCTACCGGGCCCTCGGCGATCCTCTATCTGATCCTATTTGCAGAACCCAATATGTCGGGTTTCTGCAAGTCGGATCATATGTAGGCAAAGTCGCCGACCAATAATAATAATAATCACGAAGTCCTGGAGTCCCACGAAGTCCTGGAGTCAACATGCCTCTCCATTTTGCTCCATTTCACTAGCAATAGGGGATTTCCCAGATACCATCAATGAGAAATTCTTCTCGGTGACCGGAGCTGTGGTGGACTGAGATGGTCCGTTTTTCCCACGATTAACTTGAGCGTACCTCATGTGTTCTTTAATTTCATCCACTGAGAAGACCGGACTTGTCGTGGGCTTATCATTATTTGGAGAGGAAGTTTTGTCCACCTTGCCAGTGATAAGCGAATTTATGCAAGAATTTTTTTGAAGTGATTTTATGCAAAATGAAAGGAAAGACTACTTAAGTCGGCTGGTAAAAGAACACTGAGTTGATTTCGAGCTTTCACATCTTTCAAAATGGCGGGTAGGTCCGCGATGCCAGATGTTTTCGCACGCGGTGGAAAAAAACACTCCGATATCACACACGTAGGCACGGAACTCTGGCGAATTGCAATTTGCGAAAAGTGAATTTACTAAAACGTTTGTATAAACCGAAAGGAACTGATTTTATTTTTATGCAAATTTGTACAAATCAGCGTGAGTAAAAAAATGTTCTGTAAAATGAATTTAATCAAAAAGAGAATTTAATTATGAACGAAGCTAAATACAACGAAATGTTAACGAAAAGTCTGCTTACTACTTTAGTCGGCTGGTAAAAGAACACTGAGTTGATTTCAAGCTTTCACATCTTTCAAAATGGCGGGTAGGTCCGCGATGCCAGATGTTTTCGCACGCGGTGGAAAAAAATCACTCCTTTAGGGTTATTATTATATATTATAATATCCATTATTTAGGACTATCTGTTTTATGATGTTAATTTCATTATTATAATTATCAATGTTTAAAGGGACATTAATAGAATAGCACGATGTATCATCGAGTTGAAGGAGGCGAGTTTATGTGACAAAGGGTGAAGAGAAGTAGATGGTATAACACAATCAGTGTGCGTAGCTTTTCTATATATATTAAATACACACTTATTATTATCTAAATTGATATTTAAATCTAAGAAGTTTAAATTGTTGTTATCATTATGTTCCAGTGTAAATTTTATATTTTGGTGAAGGTTATTAATAAACGTGAGAAATGTAATTCCCATGTAATTTTGACTCCTCCCACCGTTCTCCCCTCCACCAAATTCCCCCAATCCCACTACCCCCGCCTAATTAATTTTTGTACTTGTATTTTTAAGTTAGTTTTAAGTTTGCTCGTTAATGATACAGACGTATCGAAACCGGTCGCAAAAATTAAAATTAAAGTAACAAATGTACATGGAAAATTAAAACTTTTCAAAACAAAAATGTCTAGAAGTTGTTACATAGTCAATGCCGAAGAAATACAAAAAATCAAGTCGCTTTGAATGACAGTGTCTACTCTAGTGGCTTCCATAATTGAATTAACGTCTATATGCTCACAATTGCTAACAAAACTTACGAAATCTGACCCGTAATCTTCTCTGAACTTCTCAACTGACGATTCTAAAGGTAGTCGAGATAGAAAATCCGCTTCATTCTTGCAAGATCTTACGAATTCCGTTTAATAAGAAAAACCTGCTAGAATTATTCCATACCTTTGCAATCTGTTTGCGGCTAATACTGGAATATTCTTATGTTCACCGAGAATTCTCATCAGAGGCGGATTATCTACACACAGCGTGAATTCTCTGCCATATAAGTATTGGAAAAATTTTTTCAAACCGAATACTATAGCTAAAGCCTCTAAATCTAAGATGCTATATTTCTTTTCCGCGCTATTTAAGCTTCTAGATGCAAATGCTATAGGTCGCAAAGTACCGTTTGCGAATGAATGAACTAGACACGCCCCTAGACCGGAAGTGCTCGCGTCCGTATAAAGTTTAACCGGAAGGTGAGGAATATAAGTCGTCAAAATCGTATTTTTACTCATCAAATTCTTTATCGTATCTACTGCGTTAGCGCACTCTCTAGAAAAAACCCATTTGACATCTTTCTTTAAAAGATTATGAAGTGGCTCTCGGATTGATGACATATTAGGTATAAAATTCCGGTAAAAACTGAAAAATCCTAATAAACTTTTAAGTTGATGAACGTCCGTCGGATAAGGTGCATTCTTAATGGCTTCTAATTTATCCGTTTGAGGTTGGATTCCCTTTTCAGAAATGATGTACCCCAAAAACTCTTAACTCTTTTACAAAAAATTTACATTTTTCCGTATTGACACATAATCCGCAATCTTGTAATCGCTTACAAACTGCCATGATATTATACATTAGATCCTTTTCGTTGATCCCTGAGATGATGATATCATCTAAGTAAAATGCCACGCCTTTTTATCCTTGCAAACAACTATATGAACTCCCTATTGAAACTGGACATTGATAATAATAATAATAAATTTGGATTACTTATACATTGTATAGCGCTGTTTTTGCGAAAAATCGCCTCAAGAGCGCTGTACAAATTAGCATGGATTTTACACTTAGGAGGCTAGATAACAACTCGTCTTGCAGCTATCAAGCGCATGGATTATTGGAATTCTAGCCCCCCGATAAATTAAATTAAATATCTTTTATATGTACGTATTTTAATTTACTTAACTATGTAGGAGGCTAGGTAACAACTCGTCTTGCAGCTATCAAGCGCATGGATTATTGGAATTCTTGCCCCCCACTAAATTAAATAAAAATATATTAAATTATTATTTTATTTATTATTTTTTTAATAAATATATATATATATATATATATATATATATATATATATATATATATATATATATATATATATATATATATATTCATTTTCAAATCAGATTTTAGACGTAGAGGAAAGGAAGCATATTCGGAATACCATTTATATTTTAGGGTGCAGAAAATAAGATAAAAATGTTTTTACGAATAAAAGTCGATGAAAATGTTAAGAAACTAATAGTTTATTGGGAAACGATAACAGAAATCCAAAAAAATTATTACAGTGCTCTTGAAAAAAAAAAAATTAAAGAATGAGAAAAAATGCGTTTTTTTTAAAGTGCATGTAATTCGGAATAGTGTATTCCAAATTATATTCACTTTTAATATTTTAGAATATAATAGTGTCTTGTTAATTATTTGCAATAATCACATACATACTCTTCTGTTTCGCATCCGGCACATTCATTGTGTACCCAGAGGTTGCACATTAGGCACTTGACCCAAAGTTCTCCTCTTACATCCTGACTGAAAGGACCATTGCAGAAAAAGCACACTGCGTCTTCATCGTTTGGTTTATTAGTTCCAGGAGGGATGACTTTGTCAGAAGAGGAACTGTCATCAATTAATTCCGATGCAGAAGAATCCGAGAAAGTAGCAATATCTGCCGTTTTTTTCTTTTTAGAATTTTTTGTACCCTTGGGCTTGTTCTTGGCAGTCCAAGTTTTTTTTTAGGGGTAGTTTTTTTCTGAATTCACATTTTCTAGTAGGTCGTAAAACGTTTCCAATTTTTCTTTGGTAAACGAGGTTCCTGTAGGTTTTATCATAGATAACACCTTTTTGTGTCTATTTAGGAAGCCTTTCAACCAATATCTGCCAGCAATTCCCGATTTAAAAGGAGTTGGATGATTATTTTTAACAGCCACTTGATAAGACAATCGTCGGATATCCATTTGTGTTAGACCATAGAATTTTTTTTCCATTACAAGGGCGTAGTCTACCAATTGTTTTTCGAACTCTGCACTAAAAACTGGTTTTCGGCCTATTTTCTTTGAGGTTAAAGTCAAAGGGTCCACATCTTTTTCAGATACGAGTTGAAACAAAGGAGTGCGGGGGACTTTAAAGTGTTTAGCTGCCTTCAAATATCCCATGTTTTTATTGCGAACAGCAGTAATGGCTTCACACTTATCATCCGAATCCCACTTCTTCCTTTTCTGGTACAAATTTGGTGACGACATCTCTGTGAAATTAAATAAAAGTACTTAAAAAAATGAATATAATTTGGAATACTATTCCGATTTTGCATCACATTCCGTATTCCGAATTAGCAACATATAACCTAAAAGATCTTTCTTATATCACATGTCAATGTATTAAAAAATGCAAAAACGAAAGTCATACTATAAAAATATAACTCTTACTGAAGTGATTTCATTTGTAATGTTATAAAATAGTTTGGAATATGGGGTGATTATATTGGATTAAAAACTCACAGAAAAAGTTTTGACAGGAGCAACTTCACAAAACACGTCAGCATTCATTCGCAGACACAGGAGAACTATTATACCGGCCGAAATCAGGGTTCACAGCTTCGACTTTCAATAGTTATAATTATTACCGATAGATTCCGCAACCCGAACCGAAGATAAGACGGTATTCCGAATTTCCAACAGTATTCCAAATATGCTTCCTTTCCTCTATTGACTGTTTTCCACACAAAATTATAAATGGATTTCGAAAGATTTTTCTTTTATCTAGCATTCGCATGTAATAAATTTTGAGAATTTTTTTAAATTTTTAGTATAATAAGGTTATTCCATAGGTCGTTGGCAGATTTGTTTAATTTTCAAAAAAGATTTTGTATTATACCACACCCATTTCAAATAATATAATCATGCAGTAAAATAAATCAATACATTATCTAGCAAACGCATGTTTTAGAATTTTAATTTTATTTTCAATGAAATCATTAAAAAATATGTACGTACATGTGTTTCTTGACGAAAATTGGTCCATTTGTGTATTTATTTGCGCACTTACAAACTAATATATTTCAGTTTTTTTAACATTCTTAGTAAATTTAGGCATTATTAAAAAATGATAAATACTTATAATCAAAAAATAATTACAAAAAGTACATTATTTTAATAGTTTTATCATCACGCCTTTCAGCATTTTTGGATGAAGGTATAAATTAAAGCTAATTTGGATTGAAATAAATTCGATATTGAGTTATAATTTTAAAAAGCTGGTACGGAGAATAATTAATCTTTCTCATTGTAACCGTCCTGCACGATCGTCAGAACAACTTTCGACGAAATGTGGATTTTTGTCCGCTGGCTGGTTAAACGCTCTTAACTTATGTAGGAGGCTAGATAACTACTCGTCTTGCAGGTATCAAGCGCATGGATTGTTGGAATTCTAGCCCCCCAATAAATTAAATAAAATCGCATGGGTTATTGGAATATAATATCTTTCGCCGATGACACGGTTATCATATTCACTAGCAAAACATGGAAGACATCAATAGAGAAGGCAAATTATGGTCTTAACAAAATTAAAAAAATGGCTAGACTCCAACCTCCTCACCCTAAATGTACAAAAAACACAATACATTCACTTTTCAATCCGTAAATTCACACTCCCAGAAAACCTTCCTAAATTAATCATTCACACTTGCTCACAAAATCTAGACACATCTCCACAAACACCCAATAATAGTTGCTCATGCCCAAATCTTAAACCATCAAATGAAATAAAATACCTAGATGTCATTATAGATAACCAATTACGCTGGGAGGCCCATATTAACTCCATAACTAAGAGACTCCGTAAGTTATGCCATATTTTTTATTCTCTACGATCAATCCTTGATATAAACACTCTAAGAACTGTATATTTTGCTCTATTTCAATCGATAGCAACGTATGGCATTATAGGATGGGGAGGTTGTGCAGCATCCATCCTCTACCCTCTAGTGACCGTACAAAAACTTTTGCTAAGGGTCATCTTCAAATGTTCCCCCTCTCATCCATCAGAGCCACTTTTCAAGAAACTCACAGTCCTTGACATTTGCCAACTGTATATCAAGATAGCTCTTATCCATATCTGGAAAAATGGATTGATAAACTCTACTCAAACGGACATACATACACGCTACTCAAAGCATGGAAAATGCATAATTCCTGTAACAAAAACCACTTTTTCACAAAGGCAGTACTCATACATCGCACCTAAAATATTCAACACGTTAAATAACGACATCAAAACATCAAAAACACTTACTCACTTTGCAACCGGTGTGCATAAATGGATATCTGAAAAGGGGCGAAATTTCTTTAAGGAACATATGAACCTATACCACCAGTAAATAATTTAAATAACTTGTATATTACAGAACAATATATTTCTCTCTCATATTCATCATTAAAAAATGTTTAACACCACTGACATGTTTCTTATACTCAAGTATTTATTACGAAAAATATTATGAAAATAATTCCATATTTGAGTACATATTTTTAGCCTTAGCTCAAACGTGGATTTACGCAAAAACTTCTGATATATATCTATATACCCATGTTACCATAACACGCACATGCAAATTGCTCATCAAGATATAACTTATCCCTACTCTCTTACCAAATAGTACTTTCTTTGATTTTATATTGTACTTGTATTTTTTACAAACACACTTGTACTTAATGTACTTGTATTCTTATTACATTTTAATAGTATTTTAATTACACAAATGTACTTGTATTTCTTTCTTTTTTTTGATACATGCTCCTTGTATTATTTTTAATTCAATAGCACGTATTTTCTTTCATATACTTTTCATATTATTTTAAATTTTTCTGTTTTTCCATACTTATTTTTTATATTCATATATCTTAAACTTATGTAGATATTTTGCATTATTTTTAATTCCTTTATACATCATACTTGTTTTAGATGTATAAATTATTTTATTTTATTTTTATATTATTTTGTTTTACATTCAACTTATTTTTAATTTTGTATTAACATAAAATAACATAAAATAACATTCTTAACATAAAATTGGCCACTACAACACGAGCATGTGCCTAGTGTGATGGCCAAAAAATTATCCATTTACTGTAATGTATAAACTTTACTGAATAAATAACGTAAAAAAAAAAAAAAAAACTCAGTTGTTCTAGTAAAAATTGCTGGAGCAGATTTAAACCCAAAAACTAGTCTATTATAAACAAACAACCCTAAATGCGTATTAATCGTTGTAAATTTCTTACAGCTATCCTGCAGTTCTAACTGTGAATAAGCTTGTTTTAAATCCAGTTTTGCAAAAAATTTTCCCGAACTAACCTTGTGGATAATCTCTTCGATCCGAGTTAGCGGGTATTTTTCTAACTCTGTAACAAGATTTAAACTTCGTTTATAATCTACACAAATACGTATCTCGCCGTTTTTGCTTTACCACCGGAACGATAGGAGATGCATACTCGCTGCTTTTCACTGGCGAAATAATACCATCTCTCACCATTGGTTTAAGTTCACATTCGATCTTATCTCTAATAGATTCGCATCTTTCTTCACTTTAAAATTCACTTTGAATTTATTAAATCGTCCTAGTTTTCGGTCAAAAACTTCCGGAAATTTATTTTTAATTTTATTAATTTTCTCTTTTTCCGACGAAACTGAATTGATGGAATTTTGTTTTGAAATAATGTTGAGGTTAAAGGTTTCCATGAAATCTCTCCCTACAACAAGATCCGAACCGTTTGTTACAATGATAAAGGTTATTAACCTAACTAGATTATTGTATTCGACCTTGAAATTTGCATTACCCACAACATTCAACATCTTCCCGTCGTAACCTGAAATTTTTCGTGTTTCGGGTGACAATTACCGATTGCCTTAACAAAAGCTATATTCTCAATGTTATTATTGTCATTACAACTTATAACTGATTTTACTGACCCGTTTTTACAAAATCTTTGTAAATGGCCTAACCTTCCGCAAGAATAACATTTCGCCTCTTTAAATTTACAGCTACGAGTATCATGATTTGTTTTTCCACAAATATTACACTTCTTTAGAGATGAACCGCTTTTAACCTGTTTATTTGATCTACGTGAGTCGGTACTATCGGACCGATAACTATGTTTTCACGCCGGAAAAGACGATTTTTCAAATCTCTTTACCGTATTTACTTCCAACTTCAACTTGACTGACTCGACTTCAGGACCTTCCGCGGTCACTGCTAGTTCAACTAACTGATTAAAGTTTAGTTTAGGCCCTTCAACAAACAATTTTACCCTTACTGGACCCGGGAGTAGACCGATTGCAAACACGTCTTCAAGGTTATCTTCCAGCCTAGTTCCAAATTGACAATACGTGCTGAGACCACGTAGTCTGGCGGCAACATCTTTAATTGATTCGTTATGATCCTGTTCAGCTTGGAAAAACAATTCCCGCTCTTGAAAAAGTGATCTACATTTACTACAATGTGTTTTTTAGCAACTCAATTAATTTCTCAAACGTAACATCTGTGATTTTAATCGGGAAACATAAGTTAGACAGAAGAGTCAAGGTCTCCGTTTCAAGCGAGTTTATCAGATAAGCCTTTTTCTTAATCTCGGTAATGTCATCATGCAAAACGAGGAACTGCTCTAATCTGAGTTGAAAGACATCCCAACCTCCGCTTATGTGAGAAAACGGTGGAATTCTCGCCGATTCCATCTTCACGAAAGGGAAAAAATAATATCTTAGAAGTTGCGGCTGCAACGTCTCCAAATTGTTTCCTCTTGATGAGTGAGTGCCCTTTCCTCGACACAGGCACTGCTTGTCTTTGTACGAATGCTTTCCCTCGGCACTCCGGAACTTCACCTTCGTGGAAAGACTCTGCTGAGCCCCAAAAACGACCACTGCCTCTTGCTTCTGAGTGCCCTTTCTTCGGCACTGCAGAACTCTGACTGTGGCTCCAGGAATAGCCAGAGATATCCTTGATTATATTCTGCCGGTCCTTTCTCTCGGTCAGAAGAAACCAAAAAAATAATCTCCAATGTTCCGCCTCCGCTGTAGGTAGCCTTAAAAAAATTTCTCGGGGTGACTTAGCTCTCCCCGCTATGTCAGTAATTTTTTTTTCTTCGGTAATCCAATTTAATATATCAATCCAATAACTCGTACGGCTGCGCCAGTTGTAATCCTACCGGCTGCCCAGTTGTAATGTTCTTTAATTTAGTGGCTTCATAGCCCACAATAATAAGGATTAAAATGTAAGTTGGATGTCTTCAGTTTATTGGTAATTATAATGGATTCAAGTAGTATTGTATTTATGTCAATAGTAGCGACTGTTTACTAAGGCTTCTAGAATGGATCTGAGAGCGGCGGGGCCCGTCAGCTGTTCTCTTGTACTGAGAGCCCGCTCGTCAATCTTCGGAAACCCGAACTTTCCGAGCGGCGTGATATCCGAACACACCTACATTTACATACACTACAATTAGTATGTGTTTTTTCACAATGGATTAAAACTAATATATATATAGTATATTTGCGCCACTTTCCAGAGTGGAAGATACTCTTAGTATCGCCCTGGTATAAGTCCACCATTCAAATTTGAAACGTTGCTTGAAATGGCTTTAACCGTGTTTGATGATCAGATCTGAATAGCTAGGTACTTTCCCGCCTTCCTCTTCCCCATCTCCTTTGCCTTACCACTTACCTTAACCACAATATACCCCAATGACTTACTCTCACTGGCACTAAAGGGGAACAGATGGAACTCTTGTGAGGTATTCATATAATTTTTTTTTTAAATCCCTCCCCTTACCAAATACCTCAAGCCTCACAATATACCCCAAATTAGGAATGAAATAGTCTCAATGGCGCCAAGGCGGTTGGACCTGCAGTTGTGGTACCTATTCCCATAAAAATCTGTACATATAAAAATTTCTTATCATTATCATCATCACGTACTTAATGCAATAGTGCTAATATCTGGCGACCAAAAATCTGAATATCTTTCTGCTGTCGTTTGCACGCCTCGGACTTTTGCATGATTGAAGTCATCACTCCATTTTTTCCGTTATCTTCCTTGTTCTTCTTCTTTCAGATCTCTTCTTCTCCAGGATCAATCTTAGATAAATATACATGCCATCATCTTTGTAGGTCCTGAATTAGGCTACCCGGTGAGTCAGGACTCAGGCTCAGAAGGCTTAGGACGTTGATTATGAAAAAAAAAATTATCCCAAGAATTGCCAACATAGCATGCCTGTCTACGTCTACGGTAAAAATGTGCGGGGAATATTTTTGTTGTAGGTCTCGTTCTTATCCACCTACTCTTATTCTTACTTAGTTTTTTTTATAAATTTACTAGCTTTTTCCCGCGGCTTCGCTCGCATGGTGTTAGGGGATTTCCACTCAGCCTCCTCCACCTTCCTTCTCCTCACCTCACTCCCCCCATCAATCCCCCGCCCCTTCCACCCACCCCTCCCCACACTCCACTCCCCCATCAACCCCTCCCTCCCCCTCCACCCACCCCTTCCTCCACCCCTCCCCCTTCCCATCCTTCCCTCCTCCCTATCCCACCCCACTTCGCCTCCTCCACCTTCCCTCTCTCCACTCCACTCCCCCCATCAACTCCCTCCCCCTCTCCCTCCATCCACCACTCCCCTCACCCCCTACGCCTCCACATTCCCTTTCCCCGCACCACTCCCCCCCATCAACCTCATTCCCCCATCCCCTACCCCTCCCCACACCCTCCTCCATCCTTCCCCTTTATCCTTCTTTCCCTCCCACCTCTCCCTCCCCTAACCCCCCCTCCACCCTCCTCCCCCTCTCCTTCCCCCCTCCACCAACACCCTCCCAACACACCCTCCCCACTCCCCCCACTCACCTCTCGCATTCCACACACTCATTCCCGATACATTCAGTTTTCTAACTGCTCGCATGCCACCTATTATAATTTCTTATACAAATTTCATAATGCCAGAACGGTAGTTTTATACAAAAAAACGAACAAAAAAAAAGAATTATCCAATTTGGTTCAATCGTCGGGTTTATACATTTCGCATACATACGTATATTTCGGTAATTCATTTTTAGAGATATTTATTAAGTATCTACGAATTATTATTCTTCTTTTTATATTCTACCAAAATACATACATACACTTCGGTGATTCATTTTTATAGTTAGTTATTAAGTACGAATTATTATTCTTCTTTTTATATTCTACCAAAAAATCCAGTACGGCAGTTTTATACTTAAAAAATGCGATACCTGTCTATCCAATTAAAACAATTATTGTTCTGTGATGTCAAAATTTGAGAATGACATTTTGCAAAACAAAGATTCTTAAATAAAAATTCTATTTTAGAAAATATTTAAATTAGCGAAGTACCTACTTCCCTAATAATTTGAATCGATTAAAGAATTATACAAATCGTACTAATCGTGCCACCTATTGCAATTTTTTCATACAAATTTCGTAATGCCAGAGCTCTGTGCTATAGCCTATATGTTTATATTATTGTAAAGTTTCATTAAAATCCATTCAGTAAAGTAGGAATTTGTATTTTATACGGATTTGAATTTTAACATCAAAGGGATGTCCATAGTAACCTAATTTAAAAAAAAAAACATCGTTTTCAAGGCGACAATTGGCGTTTGCAATAAATCGATTTTGTTAACGACAGAAAACTTATGAAAAATAATTTCACAACGCCAGAGATTATTCATAACGCTAGAGCTTACCAATATATATAGCCTATAGATCTCGCAAATAATGTAGCTTTCTATTAGTGAAAGAATTTTTTAAATCTATTCAGTAGTTTTTGCGTGAAAGAGTAACAAACATACATCCATACAAACTTTCACCTTTATAATATTAGTAGGATTTAACTTTTCCATATTCAAATTAATCAGAATCTGAATTAAAAATAATACAATTTAGCATGTCTCGTACAAGGGTACATTATTTCAATAAAACAACAATTATGTTTGCTTTTACATGTTTATGGGATTTCTTATAAAATGCTATACATAGTCTGAAAAGTAATTACTGAGCAATTATTATTCCGTCATTTATAATTAATTGTTTTTTTGTCATCTGAATACATTCAAAAGTAATATAGTTGCCACTCGTGAATTATATTTTGATGAGACATGAATTAATCAAAATAGGTTCCTCAAATTAGTCCGATTTGGCCGCCAATGATCAAGCCCGACCGACCGGAAACTACAAAATCCGGTCACCGGCTTGGAAGCCTGCTGGTGGAACACGTTTCGACGAGATATTAGTACTCAATAGCACCTTTAATTGTATAATTCTATAATCATTGCCTATTTTAGCTCTCTGTCTCAAATATGTTGACTATAATAAGATAAGATTGAGTGTGGTATAATGTAGACATTTTTGTCGATAATTTATATTACATATATAAGTTTCAGAAAAAGAATGTCCTGCTTTTGCTTAAAAATATATAACAACTAGAGCTAATAATTATATTATTTACCTATCACTTACGTCTCTCTCCTTTTGTCTCTTGTGTCTTTGTTTCTATTTGTATTATATATACGACCGAGTCGTATTTTTAGTTTTTCTAACTGGACGTTTGAAACATAATTGAGAAAATCTGTAAAAATCCAGTATAAAGAAATAAATAAATTTGACCCTTTTTTTTAGACTATATATACTATTTCGAAAATATACTCAGTTTTCTGAAGTTTATATCTCCCATCATTCAGATATTTCACAATCATTTTTATTCCCAATTAATTTTTATTTCACAATAATTTTTATTATTATGCATGTAATATATTATTTTAATGAAATAAATTAAACATGAATGTTATTTTAAAACTTTAAAAGGAATAAATAAAGGATCACAACATTTCTGTTCACTAGTTTTCATTAATTATTATATTTATTATTCTAATGACTTATTAATTGCATTGATGAAACATGGAACCACATAAAGGTGAGTCTTTGTGAATCTGCTAGAGATGTATGTGGAATAAGTACGCAAGGTAGGAAGAAAGGTGACGCATGGTGGGATGACGAGATCAAAGCACTGGTCTCAGAGAAGAAGAAAGCACGGTTACGTCTGATAGCGGCTGGCACTGATTCTAGCGAAGAGAGAGATAGAGCGAAAGAAGTTTATAAGGGATGTAAGAAAAGAGTAAGTGTTGGAGTGAAAGAACGAAAGAAACGCCTGGAAGAGGAAGAGGGAATAAAAATGACAAGACACTTCCAAGAAAACATTAAACTGTTTTGGAAGGAGGTCAAAAGGTCCCGGAGTGGTTCAGAGAACGGAAGCCGGAAAGTCATAAAATCGAAAGATGGAAAAATGTTGACGAATGAGGAAGAAATAAAACAGAGATGGATGAAATATTTTGAGGAGGTTTTTGAAAGCGATCCGGGTGATAGTGAGGCCAGCAGTGAATCGGGTATGAACGATGACGGAGTGAATTCAATCAAAATCAGCGTGGATGAAATAAAAAAATCGATAAAATGCATGAAGAATGGTAAGGCTGTTGGTTTCGACAATATTGCTGCCGAATACTTTAAAGGAGATAGCCATATTATTCTCACATGGTTGTGCAAACTTTTTAATCAGTGTTTAGAGGAGGGTTACACGCCATTAGATTGGAGAAGGGCTGTAATCATGCCGTTATACAAAGGTAAAGGGTCACGTATGGAATGTGGAAATCATAGGGCTATTAGCCTGCTAAGTTCAGTCGGCAAGCTGTACGGAAGAATATTGATTGAAAGGGTAAGAATGGAAACAAAGGATAAAATATGGGATGTGCAAGGTGCCTTTATGAGTGGAAAGGGATGCATGGACCAGATTTTCTCCTTGCGTATGCTTACTGAGAAATTTCTGGCGAAAAACCAGAAACTTTTCTGCGCCTTTGTAGATCTACAAAAAGCATACGACCGAGTCGACAGGAAAAAGCTATGGAAGGTTTTGTCCAAGTATGGAGTGAATACAAATCTCATACAGGCAATTGCGTCTCTGTACGAGGGAAGCGTTGCGTGTGTTAGGGTAAACGGTGGTTTTACGGGGTGGTTTGACATCACAAAAGGTGTCAAGCAAGGCTGCGTAATGTCACCATGGTTATTCAATCTATACATGGATAATTGTATGCAAGAATTGAAAGAGGTGGGATTGGGCGCGAAATTGAGTAATCTGAAAGTATGTTGCCTGTTGTATGCTGATGATGCGGTGCTGATTTCTAACACTATGGAAGATCTACAGTCTCTCGTATCTAGGATGAACGAAGTATGTGTGAAAAATGAGCTAATGATGAATGTAAGTAAGTCTAAAGTCATGGTGTTTGAAAGGGAGAGTACGAAAACAGTATGCAACATAGTTGTGAATGATGAATATTTGGAGCAGGTGGATGAGTTTGTGTATCTGGGTAGTATGTTTACGAGAGATGGGAAGGCTGAAAGAGATATTGAAAGAAGGGTGAATGCCGGTAACTCCATTAATGGTGGACTGAATGCCGTTGGCGCTAATAAAAAACTGTCAAAAAAAGCGAAGCTAGCAGTCCACAATGGAGTCCTGGTACCTACCCTGATGTATGGCAGTGAGGCATGGAACTGGCAGAGGAAGGATGAAAGTAAACTGAATGCAGTTGAAATGAGATCCCTGAGACGTATGTGTGGTAAAACAATGTATGATCGTGTGAGAAATGTGGATATCCGCAAAGAATGTAAGGCTGATGTAAGCATAATGAGTAAGATTAAGAAAGGGACCCTCAGATGGTTTGGGCATGTAGAGCGAATGAACGAAGGAAGTAGTGTAAGAAGAATATACGACGCGAATGTGAATGGTAGAAGAAGTCGGGGACGCCCGAGGAAGACATGGCACGATCAAGTGAATCAGATACTTGAGTCGGGTCATGTCAAAAGTCAGAATAATAGAAGAGAATGTATGAGACGATGTATGAATGTGAGTGAGGCAAAGAGTGTGTGCCAAGACCGAGTTGTTTGGCGGTCCGTCCTCTCTGCCTACCCCTGCGGGGAAACGGCGTGATGGTTAGTTAGTTAGTTATGTTTTGACGTAGTTTCCAATTTCATAGTGCAACGATTTTGGAGACTGCTATTTATGGTTTTTATCACTAGATCTACAATCTTCCATCAATACTAAGAAAAATATCACAATGTTTAGATTTGTCTTCTTTATGTTTTGATTTATCCGATTCTGCGCACCCTCACTCCCCAGTCTTCTTTGATCAAATCGGCTGCTTTCTCAGCTATCATGTACACCGGCGAGTTGGTGTGTCCCGATGTGATCTCCGGCATGATGCTAGCGTCCGCCACTCTCAACCCTTGTACCCCGTAAACCCTCAGTCTCGGGTCCACCACCGCATCCTTGTCGTTGGATGGACCCATCTTGCACGTCCCGGAGGGATGGTATATGGTGAAGGTAAAGTGTTGCGCTTGACAAGCCCAGTATGCGTCTGTGCCGAAACCGAGGTTCGCACAATTCGGTATTGGAGTTGAGTAAACTCTAACCCCTAACCTCTTCAGCGAAGGTTGCGCCGCTATTTTTACAGCCGCTTTCATCCCGGCCACCATCTTCTGCAGATCTTCTTCGTAAGCGTAGTAGTTTGGATAAATCAACGGATACGCTAATGGATCCTTGCTCTTTAGCATTATTCTTCCTTTTGATTTCGGTCGCATCAACATAGGCAACACCATGAATGACTGCGTATCGCCCAATCTCCCGTAAGTCTTATCGAATATATCATCTGCGATTCCGAAGTTTCTTCTCAACAATGGGTCACTGTTTAACGAGCCGCCTACAAACAATAATTCCATATCCGCCCAGCCATCCTTTGCTCGTGGATTCTTAAGATCTATAAATGTAACCGCTTCGCATCCCCCCGGAACAGCGAGCGGACCACTTCGATCTGACATCCAGTCCAAAATATATTTTGGATTTTCAAGTATAAACGCAGTTGTTAAAGAAGAGTTTTGTCTGTCAGCGGTAAATATCAACCCCCCGGCAGCGATGTGATCCATTAAATTGTAACCCACCTTTAAATCTTTTACAACGGGTATGTTAAATTCTTGCAGATGGTCTCTTGGACCGATTCCCGAAACCATCAAGAGCTGTGGAGAGTTAACCGAACCACCTGACACGATTACTTCTTTCCTTACGAATATTTTAAATCTCTTGCCTCGCTTTCTTAACTCTACTCCTTTGACGACATTTTGCTTATTGATGATTAGTTTAGTAACCATACTTTCTTTGGCGACGTGCAGATTTGGTCTATTTTTAATGGGCAGCAAGTAAGCTCTGTTAGAACTGTGTCTACTTCCATTGCTGAGTGATAGCTGAAGGAACGATGTTCCTGTTTGCGTTTCCCCGTTGTGATCTCCGTACCTGTGTCCGGCTTCTTGAGCCGATTTGACCCAAGCCTCCGCGATATTCGTCCTGTACGGTGAATAGTTTATGTCCAAGTGTCCCCCGATGTTGTGGTACTCCGGATCTTGAAATTCGTTAATCTGGTAGTTTTCTACCTTCTTGAAATAAGGGAGTACTTTTTTCCAACTCCATCCAGGATTTCCCAGTTTCTCCCAGAGATCAAAATCTCTTCGGTTTCCTCTCGTGTAAATCATGTAGTTGAGAACACTGGATCCGCCCATTACCTTTCCTCGAGGCCAGTTGCACTGCTTGTTGGTGTGGCCGAGACAAGCCCTGTTAGATGGGACCGTCTTGTATTTCCAGTTGGCTTTGGTGAACTGGAGATAGTTGGCCAGCACGGGAATATCCATTACGAAGTTTTCGTGCCCTCCGGCTTCTATCAGGAGCACCTTCCAATCTGGCACTTCAGTTAGTCTGTTAGCTAAAGTGCACCCTGCTGTTCCAGCTCCCACTATTATGAAGTCGTACTCCTTGAGCAGTCTGGTTTCATCTGCCGGCTCTGTGTCGATCTGCCTCTGCCCGTCTCCCAGGAACTGTAGCAGTGGCCCCAACAATCCTTGTGCATCACATTTCGGGATGAGTATTGCCAAACATAGAACTGACGCAGCTAAAGTCCCGAACTGCATACTTTTCTGGCCGGACATGGTTGTTCATCGGTGACTCTCCTGAAAAGATAAAGTATTATTAATTATTAGTCATGCAAATTGAATTAATATTGTTACATTTCGTTGTTTCAGGTATGGATTTTAATTTCTTTGTAACATCAACACAAATTGGCGGATACAGGTGAGTAATTTATTGCACTTTAGATTGTAGAAAGCTGTTATAGATAAAACGATTAAATAATTATTTATTTTATTTTATTTAAACGCCCATAGGGCTTTTATATAGAATGCAGTACAATTTTTTTAATTACAGTGTAAAGAATGGGTTTACAAAATACAATACACAATACAAGTAACATAGTATTTGTTAAAAACAAAATATAAGTTAGAAAAAATATAAGGATTAAAAAAAAAAAATTAAATTTAGGTTACATAAAATATAAGCGTTAGCAAAATACAGGTAACATAAAATATAAGAAACAAAATATAGTCCATAAAATAATAGTAGTTGACATAAAGTAGGTAATGTTTAAAATTGTTGTTTTCATTAGTTTATGGGATAGGTAGAAATAAATAGTTGGCAGATATGGCTTTTGAAGTTTGCTAAGTTCAAATTATTGTCAAATACATCCAGATTGCTTAAGTATTTGTTACCAAAACTATGCAAACGTTGTATTGGAGAATGTAAATCATAGTTCGAATGAGATGTACGTATATAAAATGTCAATGTTTGTATAGTTGTTCGTGTAGGTACATGTAGATCATTGTAATTATTTATTTTTCTCGTAATCTATCTCACCGTGCATCTCAGCCTCCGTTGCAAATGTAAACAATAATTATAATAACCCTAGAACAATGCAATTACTGCAAATGGGGCAGAAATCACCTTTCAACTATTATATTAATTGCACACGATAATAGATTAACTTTAAACGGTATAATTATAGATGCCTTTGCTCAAACATGATTTTTGTCCAAGAAAACATTATATTTTTATAATAATTGGTGATTGGTTATTATTGAACTTATATAATCTGTTACGGGCATCTCTAATAATAATAATAATATTTGGATAATTTGTAGAGCGCCGTTTTTGTGAAAAATCACCTCAAGGGCGCTTTACAATTTGTTATGAATCTTAGGCTCTATCTAATTTTATTATTTACAAATAGATACAGAAACATACTTACCTGTAGGACACTTCCGATTAAACACACTTTATTAGAAAGTTTATGCTTGGGGAAGATACGACTTTGCACGTGGAGGACATTATATTCAAAACACTGGACATTGCATGACTTTACCTTTGCTACCCTCATCACTGTTGGTTTTACATTTATATTTGTATTTATAAGAAGAATCTCTCCATGGATGATTAATTATTTAAATAGTGTTAAAATGTCTGCAATGTTCTCTACTGAAATGGTAATTGGTCTTCCACCAAATTCTCCAAAAAATAAAATAAAACACATAGGTTATAAGTTAAGTTATAAGGCTGTCTTCTTAAGTTTTCTGAATTATTATTTTCATATGGCAACCTGTGTCATCATCAGGGTATATAGTATAAAACTAATAATAAATCCACTATATAGATATTTTATAAACAAGAGATAAGGTGCAAATATTACGAGAGTGAAAACACAAAAAAGTTCAGGAAAGAGGGATCAGAAATTACACACCTGTCCCGATGATAGACACTGTAATGCTGTCTGAAACATTGGTTAAAGAAGGAGGAAGCGCAACACGGCGTAACATCCCAAAAATAAATCACTTTATTCTTTTGGCCGTATAAATCTCAAATCATCTCAAGTATATATATTCCAAATATGTATAAAAATGGATTAACACAAAAACAGCATAAGATGTCTGTCATGGGGTGAAACCGGTCTACCTAGCGATTCCGTATTTTTTGTGAAATCGTTATTGGATAACGGACGTTATTTCCTGTCATATTTGTGTGATTTTTATGGCTGTTATTTACTTTTTCTGTGTACAACGTACATTAAATGAATACATAATCATGCGTACTTGCAGGAATTCGTGTTTAAATCGATCTAAACTGAAATATGTGACAGTAAATATTTAAAAATCACACAAATCTGACAGGAGATAACGTCTGTTATCCAATAACGATCCCACAAAAAATACGGAATCGCTAGGCTGGTCAGCAATACAAAACTGGAAAGATGTAATTTTTTTCTTCTTTTTTTTATGATTTATTATTTGTTTCTACAAAATAGTATTTTTCTAGTTCTTTCATTATAATTTAAATCATGTATGACTACCATAATATGTGCATTAGCCTAGTATGGTAGTTGAAAATATCACAATAATGAACTTATATAATTTATTAAATAAAAAATATGGAAAACCAAAAAGGAAATGTAATGCATGAAACGTCATTAAAACCGGCATTAGAAATAAAGGTAAAAATGGTTATTTAAAAAACTAATTTTACCGTTTCATTCTCGAGAGTAGATCACTACAGTTTATAAACTAGTCCCAACGAGAGCTCGTACGGACTACTTACTATACATCGTGTGTATCATACTAGAACGATGACGTGACGTATGATCTCTTACTGGGACTAGTTTATCTTAAATCACTTCACATTCACAACTAAACAACGACTAACCTTCCTTTTTTGCCATTGAATTAATTTCGGTGCGTAGTTAACTTGCAAAACCCGGTATTTTTATGACGTGTTGCTCACTGCGCTAATGTTCACATGACTGACAAATACACAAATTAACATTCCTCGCGATGTACATACTATCTAAACATTCTAAACGAATGATTAGTTGAACAGAATCTACGGACGTTGATTTTTACCCTCACGGCAATTTCACAAAAGTCATTATCACTATCGGTGGCAACTATCGGCGACATTGAGACATTGCAAGCGCATGATAAGCGCGTGTCCGAATGAGAATTTTTAGATTGTAAATTGAGTTCAATTTACTTATGATGGGCTTGTATATTCTATGAAAGATCGATAGTGATGTTTGTTTGTTGTATATAAAATGCCAAAATTTAATTTTTGGCATGTTTTGTGATATGCATTAATTGACATTTCTTCCATCATCAAAGATAATCCCGCAATGTTTGGGCAGAGCGTTGGCACATTGCTAGTCAATCCGAGGAGCCTGCTATGCCTCCATACAAAGGACCATCTCTTCAGACCGTGGTTTCAACAATTCCTCCGTTTTTCCAAAAGAGAAATTTCTTCACTTATTCGAATGAGAATCGGATGTTGTTCCGTTCCTTCTCACCCTTTTAAAATTCACGTCCTTGACTCCCCAGATTGTGTATACATTCTGTGGTCTAGAAGTAGGAATTTTAGATTCATTTTTTATTGTTCCTCTTCAAACAAATATTCTCTCTTCTATCAAACGTTATCTAAAATTGCCTCCTTTCCATTCAACATTTTATCTCTTCTATTAGCTAGTCCCCGGCATGCGTTGCTATGCCATTTAATAAACAAATTGATTCTCCCTGCGTGTCCTTTCCAATTCGTCCCGTTCCCCTTCCGCCTCCCCTTCCTCTCCAGCGTCCCCTTCCCCTCTCACGTTCCCACTCGGATTCCTCCACCTTCTCTCTCCCCCTCTTTCATCGTCCCGCGAACCCCCTCCCCATTTCCTCTCACCCCTCCCAGATTCCCCTCCCCCCCCTCCCGCGAACCCTCTACCCGAGTTCCCCTCCCCCTCTCGCATTCCATTCAGTCCCGGTACATTCAGTTTTCAAACAGCTCGCATGCCATCTACTGTAATTTTTTAAAACAATTTTCATAATGCCAGAGCTCACCAGTAGTTGTATACAAACCTTGTCCTGACAATAACGAACACATAAAAAAAAGAATTATCCAATTTGGTGCAGTCGTTCGGAAGTTATGCGCGTACATACATTTCGGCGATTCATTTTTATTTATATGATAAAATAATAATAATAGATTTTTAAACTCGACTCCAATCTTCCATATAATTTTGAAATTTTCTCATCTAATTAAAATGTATATATAAATTCACCTTTCCTTTAGCCGTAATTTTAAATGATGACCTAGAACAGAACACCCTCGAAGGGTGAAAGGTAATTGGAATCAACGAAAACATTAGTTGTGTTGCCTTTTTTCGTTTGATTGTGCGGTGGGAACACATAGCGATGTGAATAAGTGAAGCGGTTTTGTCTGCAGCTGTAGTAAAATGGTAAATTAAGATCAATTAGTTTGCTTTTTCCTTACTGCCTACCAGATTAAAAAGTTGGCACGCCACTGACCGTCTGTTTCTACTAAATATATGATAAGGTTTTCCTTACGTGATGATTTTATAACTATGCATGAGTTAATCGGGTTTTACGCGTGATATCACGTTTTCGTGTCGTTCTGCCGGCAATGCAGTGCGATGTATGTACATAGGTACTGCAATTTGTGCATTACCATTTACCATGAACTTATCACGAAGATTGGAATATTGAGAATAATAATATTCCTCCGTGGCAGGAAGGTAAGATCCTTGGAACCGAGCTAAAAGTTGAGCAGGATAAAACTAAAATAAAATTTTAATTAATTGACAGCAGTATGCAGTACCTACTTGTATATGCGCTTCGTCCCACAGTGATTATAAGAGGAGTATCGGTATCATTCAGATTGTGTTGTGTCGCTTGAAATTTGCTTTAGGTATGTTTGATATCGTGAATTCAAGGTCACTCGACTAATACTGATGATAGAAAATTGATGAAAAACAGAATAAAGAAGTGATCACCAGAGGTCTTGTACCTATATCGAGGACTTAATGTCAAACAACGTATTCGTTATTTGTTTTTGGGGTGTTATGCCGTGTTGCGCTACCTCCTTCTTTAGCCAACGTTTCGGACATCGTTGCAGTGTCCATCATCAGGGCAGATCCGGTAGATCCGGTAGATTCACACATCTACCGGATCTACCGGATCTGCCCTGATGATGGACACTGCAACGATGTCCGAAACGTTGGCTAAAGAAGGAGGTAGCGCAACACGGCATAACACCCCAAAAACAAATAACGAAAATGCTTTTGGCCGTGAAAATCTTAAAACTTATCTCAAACAACGTTATCTACAAAAATTGCATTATTTATTTTTAACTTGATGAGGAAAACCTCAAATTATAATATTTAATTAATGAAGACAATATTAGGAAAACTCAATCGAAAATCTCAAACAGAAAAATCAGAAATAATCGAACCCAGGATCGTACATAATATCAGATTTACAGATCATACATAAAGATAGCAGCAAATAAAAATATGCGTTAGGAAAATGAATATAATGTTGGTAGTTCTTGGTGGAAGAATGATATGACCGAATCGGATAGGAACACATTAGCTTAGTTGGTAGTTTGGTAGAGCACTGACCCGGCAAGTCATAGGTCCTGGGTTCAAGTCCCAGATACGACCGTATCTTTTTCTATTTTTTCTGTTTCAGATTTTCTATTGGGTTTCGCTAATGTTGTCTTCATTAATTATTTATTATTATTTGTTTACGAGAGGTTTATTGTCCAAATCATAATTTACTAAAAAATGCACAAAGAATTCTAGGCCTTAAGACAAGAACCGTATGTACAAAAAAACTTACCAATAGTTCGAGGATTTAATGTCAAACAACTTTATCTACAAAGAATTGTATAGCTTAATTATTATTTTTAATTTATAAACTAATGTTTAGACAAGATTTTTATGCATAGCACAAAGGGTAACAATTATTATAAGCAATAATTATCAGCCTGAAACACTCATCAACATTGAAAAATCTTCCGAGAAAAGATACTTGCCGCCAACGGGACTTGAACCCGTGTCCTTCTGATTGCCGGTCAGCTGCTCTTGACCACTGAGCTATGGGGGCTTATCAAATACCCGCCAAATAATTCAATATATACTAGTGTTTCATTCGACAATTACCGCTTATTATATTTTTTCCACCTGAAAACAACCAACTTTATTTTTGCGAGAGAGACATTGTAAGTGTTAAATCCCTCGCTAGGTGGCGTCGAGACAAATTATGACTACATTTATTAGGGAAATACTTAAACTTGTCAAATATTAATTATTATTTTTAATTTATAAACTAACGTTTAGACAAGATTTTTATGCATAGCACAAAGGGTAACAATTATTATAATCAATAATTATCAGCCTGAAACACTCATCAACATTGAAAAATCTTCTGTGAAAAGATACTTGCCGCCAACGGGACTTGAACCCGTGTCCTTCTGAATGCCGGTCAGCTGCTCTTGACGACTGAGCTATGGGGGCTTATCAAGTCCCGTTGGCGGCAAGTATCTTTTCTCGGAAGATTTTTCAATGTTGATGAGTGTTTCAGGCTGATAATTATTGCTTATAATAATTGTTACCCTTTGTGCTATGCATAAAAATCTTGTCTAAACGTTAGTTTATAAATTAAAAATAATAATTAATATTTGACAAGTTTAAGTATTTCCCCAATAAATGTAGTCATAATTTGTCTCGACGCCACCTAGCGAGGGATTTAACACTTACAATGTCTCTCTCGCAAAAATAAAGTTGGTTGTTTTCAGGTGGAAAAAATATAATAAGCAGTAATTGTTGAATGAAACAATAGTATATATTGAATTATTTGGCGTGTATTTGATAAGCCCCCATAGCTCAGTGGTCAAGAGCAGCTGACCGGCAATCAGAAGGACACGGGTTCAAGTCCCGTTGGCGGCAGGTATCTTTTCTCGGAAGATTTTTCAATATTGATGAGTGTTTCAGGCTGATAATTATTGCTTATAATAATTGTATAGCTTAAACTCGAGAAAGGTTATTTACAAACAAGCATACCAATAATTGGAGAGTTTAATGTCAAACAACGTTATCTCCCCAAAATGAACAACAAAATTCTGTAGTTTTAAGTCAAATTAATAAAACCGTGTAAATTATTGACATTCGTTTGTTGTGAGATACTGGTTCGCGGGGTTTCAATTTCCGTCATTTGCAAAATTTTATACTAATTTGTTATTGTATTT
This sequence comes from Limnephilus rhombicus, assembly GCA_929108145.2. Lineage (NCBI taxonomy): Eukaryota > Metazoa > Arthropoda > Insecta > Trichoptera > Limnephilidae > Limnephilus > Limnephilus rhombicus. Next base: position 46,067,699 of record OV815291.1, on the reverse strand, counting down.
TAATTTTACGAATCTTTGTCGTAATCGTACTTCTGGCATGGGCGTCATTGTCATGTTCAGGGACCCGCTAAATGGGCACGTCTGTTTACGGAGTGGGCAGAATTTAATTTCCAGCGTAATAATATTGCTATAACTCAAATGATTGTGCATAATACTTAGTATGCCCGTATCATTAGGATACCAAGAAGTTTCAAATAAGGATAATTGTAGTTTTAACGCAGACAAAGTAATTCTGATCACTAAGTAAGGAATACCCGCAGAAAAGCAATTTTTTTTTGCAATTTGGGAGGCGCGTGGCGGGAGGCCATTCATTGTATAATCAACACCTCTGCCATAGGTCACACCAAGTGGTTCGCCACGTTTGGGGTTTTAGCAGGTGACTGATCGCGAGAGACGGGTTGAAGGAAACCTTTTGATCTCTCTAGCAGGACTCTCTCGGCACATCGCCTTGCACAGCAGTGGGAGGGATAGATTCACACGTCCGTCATTCCTGGATATACTGACCCCAGATTCCTATCCCCCCGGCATACCCTTTTCCTTCCCATGACTTCCTCTCCTGCACACAGCATCCCTAAGGGTGACATAGGCCCTGATGGGAATTATTTTCCTCAGGACCTCATGTGTGTAGCTAATGTAAAAAAAAAATATATATATTATTTTTATGATACTGCGCCAGGATAAAATGGACAGGAAGTTGAAAAGCGTATTAAAAAGGATTCCAGGCCTTATATCTTTCTGTACTTATTTTGTTTTTAGTTTTTATACAGTGTTTTAGTGTAAGGGACTTAATTGACTTACATAAACCAGTGATTCCTGACATTATTAGGAGTAAAAAGTGTAAATGATATTTTGGTCTCCGTTGACTTTTTTAAAATATTTTTGTTCCTCAAAACTAAACTAGAATATACTAAAAAATCTTGTCATCGGCGGTCACTCAGTCGAGTAACCGCTCAACATCTCACCTCGAGCGTAACCGTCCAATACCTACTGATTTTTTGTGTTTGAAACAGAAAAAATGTCACTGGAGACAAAAATTTCATTTACATTTTTACTTCAAATATTGTCAGGAATCACTAAAAGTAAGTCAAGTACGTCCCTTCACTCTTTGTAATGATAAAATAAAACCACTCAATCTGTATATCTGTCAGAAACGTGTAAATACTCTGGATCGGTGAGCTCTGGCATCGTGAAATTTATACAGCTTTTATCTATAATATCAATATCGACGCATCTCTTTTCAGCTCGGGACGCTTTCTGTGGAAAGTAATATTAGGTATTTCGCTCGGGTAGATGTGAATGTTGTTGCTTTTCTGACATAGTAGATATTTACAATAAGAGCTCTCTACTGAAGTTAATAAAAACATAAGATAATAGTTAATCTTTAATTTTTAATCAATCTATCAATTTATTTGTTAAAAATTAACTATGATCGTATGTTTTTTCTTGTGTTTGTTGCGCTCCTCCTTTTAAAACCAACGTTTCGAACAGCGTTACCGAAACGTTGGCGCAAGATGGAGGTAGCGCAACACGGCATAACACCCCGAAAATAAATAACGAAAATAAATATCAATTCTTTAGTATATCAATGCACTGTTACAGACCACTACGCCACTATCACCTCCATTTCCCATAAAATACCAAAACCACCAGCATCTAAAATACAACTAAAGAAAATTTCTTATGATATCATCTACAAACTGGTCAAATTTTTATAAACTATGTGATCCAAATTTAGCCTGTGAATCTTTCATCGACATCCTTCATAAACATCTAAAAAATGCTACATCCAACACAAACAACAACCAAAGTAGTCGTAAAATTAAACTAAAACCTTGGATAACAAATGGTATTTTACACTGCATTCGTAAGCGTGACAAACTCCATAAGTATTGTAAAAATAATCCTACTGATTATGAATCTCTCTTATTCTATAAACGTTACAGAAATGCTTGTAAAAAAATAGCATGTACGGCCAGAGAAGACTATTATAGGAAACAGATAGAGGAAGCTGCTAATGACAATAAACAAATCTGGAATATTGTCAAAGAAATATGCTACTCTGAAACAATCACAAATCATTTCAACCAATTCTTCTCCACAATCGGATCAGACCTAGCAAATAATATCCTAAATAAAAATAAAGCATCTGAAGATAGCCTTGCAAACAATATCTCTCTGGACAATATGAGTTATAACCCTTTCATTCTCTCTCCAACAACAGAACAAGAAATCAATGAAATCATCACTTCACTCAAAAATACACACTCCACGGGAATTGACAACATATCCACTAAACTAATTAAACACCTCAAACCTATCATCACTAAACCCCTTGAACATATCACGAATCTAAGTTTTCGAAGTGACCTTTTCCCAAACACACTAAAACATTGAACAATAATTCCTGTCTTTAAATCAGGGGACAGATCATCCGTGAATAACTACAGAAATATCTTTGCTGAGTCCGATCTCAAAAATAATTGAAAAAACGGTAAAACGAAGACTCTACAAATTTCTTGAAGACAATGAAATCCTGTCAAGAAATCAATACGGCTTCCGCAAAGGTCGTAGTGCCTCAGATGCAATTGCAGCTTTTACTAAATTAATATCTGATAATCTCGATAAAAGTCGCAAACCCCTTGCTGTATTCTTGGACCTAGCTAAAGCCTTTGATACTGTATCTCACCGCATACTTCTGAAAAAACTCCTGCAGATAGGAATAAAGGGGATTCCGCTTGAATGGTTTGAGAGCTATCTAACAAACATATCCCAATCAACTATTATCAATTCCGCTAAAGAATACAGAAGTTCAAGTTTACCAATCACGTATGGCGTGCCCCAAGGCAGTGTATTAGGCCCACTTCTCTTTCTAATATACATTAACTCTTTATGCAATTTGAATACTGGTGGCACTATAATATCTTTCGCTGATGACATAGTTATTGTATTTGAAGGTGAAAATTTGAATTCAACCTTTGAAAAAGCAAAACAAGACCCCCGTAGTCCAGTGGGTAAGACTCTTGACTCACAATCCGGAGGTCGCGGGTTCGAACCCGGCATGCGCAAATAAATTTTATTTGATTAATTTGTGTTATTTCACAATTAATTCATTTAAAATAATATATAGTATATTTGCGGCATGTTCCAGAGTGGAAGATACTATCAGTATCGCCCTGGTGTAAGACCACCATTCAGAATTGAAACGTTGCTTGAAAATGGCTTTAGCCGTGTTTAGTGACCAGATCTGAATAGCCAGGTACTTCCCAACCTTCCTCTTCCCCACCTCCTTCCGCTCCCCACTACCTTAAGCCTCACAACATACCCCAATTGGGGATGCCACAGTCTCACTGGCTCCAGACGGGAGCAGTTGAGATTCTTGTGCGGTATTCACTGTAAAAAAAAAAAAAACACTGGTTAGATTCCAACCTCCTTACTCTTAATATTCATAAAACAAAATACCTAATTTTTTCTATACGGAAACCAAATCTCCCCCAAAACTGTCATAAACTTACCATACATTCATGTTCACAGAACCCTAACACGCCTACATCACTTCACAAAAACTGTTCATGCAATGACCTAAAAATATCAAACGAAATTAAGTACTTAGGGGTTATTATTGAGGATCACCCGCGTTGGGAGGCACACATCAATTCTACAACAAAAAAACTTCGCAAATTATGCTACATTTTCTACCCTCTCAGATAATAATAATAATAATAATTGGATAATTTATAAAGCGCCGTTTTTGTGAAAAATCACCTCAAGGGCGTTGTACAATTTATTAGGATCTATTCTTAACTTACAAACACTGAGATGTGTTTACTTTGCATTTTTTCAATCAATTGCTACGTATGGTATTGTGGGATGGGGAGGGTGTGCAATATCAATTCTATATCCCATAGTCTTAATTCAAAAACTTTTGCTGAGGACAATATTCAAATGTAACCCATCAGAACCACTTTTTAAAAAAATTCACAGTGTTAGACATTCGACAATTATATATAAAGACAATTCTCATATTTCTATGGAAAATGATTTCATGGAAAAAACACAAAACAAAATTCACACTCGGTACTCGTCACACCTAAAATGCATAATTCCTACGACTAAAACAACATTCGCACAGCGACAGTTCTCCTATATTGCCCCCAAAATGTTCAACTCATTGAGTATTGATACTAGGAAATCGAAAACTGATAAGCTTTATATCATAAGTGTACAGAATTGGTTATTTACAAAGGGGAGGAACTATTTTAAAGAATGCCTGAAGTTTACAAATTAAGATAATTTGCTTTATTTTTATTATTTTTAATTTACTATTTTTTTTTTTTTTTTTTTAAATTGAAATAAAAAAAAACTTTTAATAGTTATAATAATATTTAAATTTGGATGACTTACTTTCAAAGGGGAGGAACTATTTTAAAGAATGTCTGAAGTCTACAAATTAAGTTAATTTGCTTTATTATTATTTACGCACCAGATTTAAATGACCGGGTTTTATTTTCCCCACAGGAAAAACTAAACCCTTTCACACACTTCCCAAATGATCATCTGGTCCAATCCACGTTATGCAATTGCACTATATAAGTATTATAATTATAAAACAATACAAGAACAACATGTCAACCTACCAGAGACCAGATGGGAAAATAATTCACCGACTCCAGATATTTTCATATCAGAGGGTTCGGCTCCGTGGAATTCCTAATTGAACCTATAAATCCTACTGATCCCTCAATATAAATATTTAAAAAATCTTTTGTAATCCTACATGTATTTAAAATTACCGATTTTTGCATTTTTATATATAAATTCTTTGAAAAATCTAATACGCCTAAATTTTGAATCAGAGACCTAGGTATAATGCCAGTAGCCGAAATAACAAATGGTAATATTATAGTCCGAGAATGCCAAATTCTTTTAATCTCATTTCCTAAATCTGTGTATTTTTTAATTTTTTCAGAAACAGTCTGTGTATTTTCGCACATAAAAATATGAACGAACGATGAACATATTGACATCGTTCGTCCATTTCATTCGCTGCCTAGGAATACCTACCTGCTTTTGTTTTTTGGGGTCTCAGATTATCAATGTTCATCTGTAAAGATGACATAATCAACCCATTTGCATTTCCGTTGGTTGAAAATGACATTTTGTCACCGTTCAAAACAACTTGGAAATGATTGTTATTAATTATTATTATTATTCCTACATTCCAGTAACCAAGCAACTGTCGTCGTTATCTAGTACTGTCATTTGTCAACAAATAATTTTCAATATGTCCAAATTAAATATTTTAATGTAAACTACCCTTCAATACTACAAATCTATAATATATATTATATCTTAGAATAATGTTATCAAAATAAAATATATAATTAAATTTACCTGCTAAATATATTTCAACGTAATCTCAAAATACTGTTGTTTTCCTTGGTTACTGAAGTCCTCACAAAAGGAAAATTTTTATATCGTATTTATTTATCTAAATATCCTACGGTTCACTGGCAGTTTATTTATTATGTTATCTAATATACTTATTTTCAAATATTTATGTTTTGGGATCAAAGCTAATTCTTTTCTATCTGATACAATAAAAAAATCAGAGAGCCAAAATACAACCAAACGTCGAGGCTAGCGTTGCTAAGCAACCTATATTATTTTTATTATTATTATTATTATTTTTTAAATTCAAATTAAAAAAATTACTTTTTACTTATTTTCAACATCTCCACAAAAAGAGTCATTCATTTATTTATCTACTTATCATGTATTTATGTACCTATTTTACTTAAGCGAAACATTAGCCTACAATAAGAATGGTTTATTTATATGTTTATTATTATATAAATATTATCTACTTAATTGACAAACCACTTAAAGAATTCGTTGTCATACAAAAACATTGTACCTAACCAAACTATATATTAACCAATAACAATTCTTACATTTATACAATTATATACATAAAACGACTACCATAATCCGTCATGTGCCTAGCGTGGTAGTCGAATCACCTGTAAAAATTATATAAAAAGTTATATGATGAAAAAAAAAAAATTCTATAACGTTTTTATTAAGTTTTTTAAAAATATTTTTATATGAATATAATAAGTTGATAGGTTAAATTCCTTTTTATTAATTTCTAAATAAAACACTTGTGTTGCAAAGTTTTTTTTTAACTAAGAAACGACATTTATGTTTATTTATATCACTTTGAATGGTTTTTTCTAACAATCAAATAATAGAATAACAAAACAAATGACAATCGATGATTGCATTCTAATTGACATTATAGGATTCAAATTTAAAGGGAATATATTTCCTTTACATCTCCCCCCCCCGCGGGAAAGAACATTATTGCAAAAATTTTCATTCATCTTCGATATCCTCTTCATGGTTCATCAATGAATTAATGGAACAATCAACTGGAATTAATTTCGAGATGTGGAAAAAATTTGATTCTAATTTTTTTCGACCAGTATTTATCTTGTAAATTGAGTTTGATAATTTTTCTATGATTTTGTAGGGTCCGATTCTCAATTCGTCGAGCTTCTTCCTGTTAAGTTTGTTTCCATTCTCCACAAAAACAGTATCACCAACTTTGAAGTTAATATGTCTCCTGGTTTTATCGTAAATTATCTTGTTGTAATTATGTGACTTTATAGTATTTTCCAGAGCTTTTTTTCTGTCTTGAATCAAATCAATGTCAGTCTTCTAGTCAAAATCGTAACATCTGTGCCGTTAAGTAGGTACTGAGGCGCATATCCAGTGACAGTGTGCTCCGTTTCATTATAGTTTTTTACACAATTACGGGCTATAGTCGTCCAAGCCACTTTTAAGTCATTTTCGTTGATTTTGCATCTAATTTTATTGACTAGCGTTTGATTTAATCTTTCATTTAATCCATTTGAGAAAGGCGAGTTTACTGCAGTAAAAATGATTGGAATATTTTTTTCATCCAAAAAGCTTTTTGAATTCTCTAGAATTAAGACCCGGATATTGGTCTGATAGTATCATGCCAATGTCGTTAGTTTCTGTGGAGTTTAAGAGTTTGATGAAATCGTTGGTATTTTGAGTTTTTGACGTCAAAATATATGCAAACCTCGTGAAATGATCTGATAGCAGGTGCAAGTATCTCTTTGTTGACCGTGAACCCCCAAAACCACCTATTGTATCAATAGAACATATTTCAAAAGGTTTTGTTGCGGGACCCAAGTAGGACATCAATCCATATTTATTTTGACCTCTTGATTTGTTCTTTAAACATACTGCACAACTTTCGCAAGTTCTCTTTATATTGTTTGTCATGTTTTCTGATGTGAACCATGAGCTTATCATTTGTTGCATTTGATTAATTCCTATGTGACCTAGGTCTGTGTGAACATTTTTGATAAAATCTATGCTGAATTTTTCTGATAGAATTATTTTTTCTTTTTTTTTTAACTTTCTTGTAATAAACATTATTCTTCGATATCAATTTATCTTTTCTGCACTGTATATTCTCATTTTTGACCTGATCTTTTAAGATATCTTCTAATTTTATTAAGTTGACAACTTTTAATTGCTCATCTTGGTTCTCATCTGGTTCTAAGACTGGGTTTCTGCTTAGACAATCAGCTTCAATATTGTACTTTCCTGGAGAATATTTAATTTGAAAATCATAATGGGATAAGTAATATGTTAAGTCACCCAGCTCTTCATCGGTTCTAGATTTGATATTCATATTTTCCAGCGGTTTGTGATCTGAATAAACTGTAAATGGTTTACCTATCAACCAGTATTGCCAGTATCTCACTGCCTCTTTTATAGCTAAGCATTCTAAGTAAATTGCTTTTTTCTTTTTCTGGGCGCCGTTTAATTTTTTCGAAAAGTAAGCAACAGGTTTTTCTTTTCCATCAGATTGTGTCTGTTTTAAAATAGCTCCAACACCCCCTAGAGAAGCATCTGTATATATATTAATTGGTAAATCTTGATAAAAAAATTCTAAGATCGGTTGTGAGCATATTAGGTTTTTCATCGTTTCAAAAGCATTTTGGCATTTATCAGTCCAAATAAACTTTTGATTTTTCCTTAATAAATTATGCAAAGGATCTAGTATTATTGCACTCTTCGGAATGTACTCATGATAAAAGATGATTTTTCCTAGAAATTGTCTCACATTCTTTTGTGTTTTTGGAATAGGAAAATTCTTTATTGAAATCAAATTATCCTTTACTGGCTTGACTGAATTATTCTGAATTATATGACCCAAATATTTTACCATATCTGATGCAAATGTGCATTTTGTAAATTTTAATCTAAAACCTTCTGTTTTGATTGCATTCAGCAGCTTTGTCAGATGATCAATGTGTTCAGCAAAAGTTTTTGAAAAAATAAGAATGTCATCTATGTAATTGACAGCAAATTCGTTTAGTTTATATTTTCTCAATATATTGCTTAATATCCTCTGAAGAATTGCCGGAGAAGTCTTCAATCCAAAAGGCAGGCAGGTCCATGGATAATGTCCCTCCTGTGTTACAAATCCTGTTTTTTTTTGTCTTCAATCCGCAACGGAATAGACCAAAAGGCTGAGTTTATATCCAGCGTTGAAAAAATTTTGCAATTTCTGGTCTTTGTCATTAGGTCTTCAATCAATGGAAATGGTTGAGCTTGAGGTATTACTATTTTATTTAAGTCTCTGAAGTCTATGCATAATCTGGATCTTTTGTTTTCTTCTTTTTTAAATGCTAGAGTAACCGGTGCAGCAAATGGACTGTACGACTCTTCTATCAGTTTATTGTCTAATAATTTTGCTATTTGCTCTTCTATTTCCTTTTTGTCTTCTACACTGCATCTGTAAGGCCTCTTACTACAATATTTATCCAGTAATAAGTCTATCTTCGCTTCATATCCATTGACAGTGCCAACATCATATTTACTCTTCGCGAACACTGATGTGTATTTGTCTATTAGTTCATTTATTTCTGTTTTTTGATCATTATTTAAATGATTCATTGTCATTTTAAAATCTTCTTCTGTAACATGTTCGTTAAAATTAATTCTGTGTTTTTCTATATGATTAAATTCAGTATTCGTTTTCGTATCTGTAGATTATTTTTCTTTTTTATTTATATTATTTAGGCAGAGTTTCTGTGATATTTGTAAGTCTTCACTTTGGATAAGTTTGAAGTCTTTTATCATGTCTAATCCAATAAAAAAATCATACTTGAAATTGTGTTAATCAATAATGTACACATCAACTTTTTTCTCCAATTCAATTTTTTTATTTTTAACGTTGTCAAACCACTCGTCTTTTTAACACCATTAATCGTTACTAAATTTGCTTCATTCAAATTGTTTCCTTTTCCTTTTATTTTCAATAACTTAGAATTAATTAGAGAAACATGTGAACCCGAATCATAAATTCCATATATTTTTAATTTATCATTTAGTAATAGTTTGACTTTTATTAATGGTGTTACTACTAGTTTTTTTGATCATTTTCATTTAATTCGGTTTCTATCACTGAATTGTTTACATGTTTAATGGCATTTCTCTTAAATTTTTCATCCTCTTTTGTTTTGAACCAGCATGTAGCTTCAGGGTGGTAACGAATGCCCTTATTCAATTTTTCACAAATTTTACATGGATTTTTACCCCCATTTTTATTATGTTCTGCATTTCCAAATGTTTTCTTATTCATAAATCTTTTTTTGTTGACCATATGTTCTTACTTGTTTACTTCATTAAACAAATCTACAGTATCTTGTAATCCTTCTCTATTGATCTTGTTAAGTATGAATTCTGGTAGTCCGGAAGCAACAAGATCTATCAAAGTACCGGTTTCAATTGATCTTCTCATATCCAATAGAAGTTTTTCTTTTCTCATAGCATAATCCAACAGAGAACCATCTTTGTATCTAAATGATAGTACGTATGTGACAGGGTTCCATCCTTTGTTTGCAAATGATTCACAGAATTTGTGTTTCCATGTTTACCACTCTGAGTTCATTGTTAGTTTTATTTATTTATTTATTTATTTGTTTATTAAGACATACACAGTACATTATAATACAGATTATAAGGTATGTTAGATTAAATTATTACATGGTTAGGGAACGTACCCATACTACGTGACACGTTTAGGGGGGGGGGGGGGGGTCTTCAAAATGTCACGCTCCATACAAATGAGCGGCGGGTTGCTTAGGTTTTTGGTCACCGGGGGGGGGGGGGGGGTTAAAAATTGCAAAAAGTTGGTCACGTAGTGTGGGTACGTTCCCTTATGTACCTATTACGTAAGTCCATAGAATGTCATTTGATAATTACGCCCGAGATATGAACATGGAACATGGATTTATAATCATGGAACTGTACCAGTCTATACAAGATTTATCCATGAACAATCTGAGTATTTCTATTTTTTTTTTCCATCCATGGTCACATCAAACCGCAAACATTCTTTTTCAAACACTTCTATCCACTGGCTTGCATTTTTATTTTTAGTGCAGAATTTTTCTGTAACAAACTTCTCAGCAATGTTTTTTAAGCTCTGTTGCTTATCTTCCATTAACTTTTTAATTAATTTTCCTAATGCATCTTCTTTTTGATGTACTTGTAAACTTTTTTCGTCCAATTCTTCGAGGTATTGGTCTCCAAACTGTAGGTTTCCATCTTCGTCTACATATGTTTTTTTTAGTTCTTCTGTCATGGTTAACCAGACTCTTCTAATCTGGTATCTTTTTTTCAAACTATTTTTTATTTTTCTAAAAGCACTACTTTTCATTATCTCCTCGTGATAGCTGGCGGGTTGTAGCATTTCTGGTATTGTAAAAACTTTTTCATCACTTGTGACTATTTTTGTAATGCTAATAATATTTGACCTGCCATCACCTCCAGGTAATAGCGTAAATTCGAATTGAATTTTCTCCATTTTTGGTTTAAAACGAAATGTCGTTTTATAATAAGTTGATGGGTTTAATTCCTTTTTATTAATTTCTAAATAAAACACTTGTGTTGCAAAGTTTTTTTTTAACTAAGAAACGACATTTATGTTTATTTATATCACTTTGAATGGTTTTTTCTAACAATCAAATAATAGAATAACAAAACAAATGACATCGATGATTGCATTCTAATTGACATTATAGGATTCAAATTTAAAGGGAATATATTTCCTTTACATGAATACCGCACAAGAGTCTCAATTGCTCCCGTTTGAAGCCAGTGAGACTATGGCATCCCCAATTGGGGTATGTTGTGAGGCTGAAGGTAGTGGGGAGGGGAAGGAGATAGGTAAGAGGAAGGTGGGGAAGTACCTAGCTATTCAAATCTGGTCACCAAACACGGCTAATGCCATTTCAAGCAACGTTTCAATTCTGAATGGTGGTCTTACACCAGGGCGATACTGAGAGTATCTGCCACTCTGGAACGTGCCGCAAATATAGATACTATATATTATTTTTAATGAATAAATTGTGAAATTAATCAAATACAATTTATTTGCCACGCCAGGATTCAATCCCGCGACCTTCGGTATGCGAGTCAAAGAGCCCTACCGCTGGACTAAGCCTACGACTAAGTATTATAGTTGTTTTATTTTTGTGAAAGCCGATTACCGTATCAAATGCACAGACGCAATGTGGGCATGCTGAGTCTGTTGTGCTGTAATTTTAATGGATATGTAATTCGGCTTACATATCCATTTTCAAACCGTGGTTACACTACTTTGAGACGACCTATTTACATGATTCTAGATTTCAATTTTGAAGGTACCTAAATTGGTTTATTATCTTTTAAACAATTTATTGAGAAAATTATTGGGGTACTTTGAAATCTTTTTTCCCCAAATTAAATGTTAATAATGTGTTCATAATTGATTACTAATGATGTGACTGCTATGGACTTCTAAAAAAATCATCTGTAGATATTAGTGCTTGTAATAAAATCAATCATAATCATAAATTATCTTAAGTGGTGACAAAAATCTACTGCTAATACACTTCACTAACTTTGATCGATTGAATAATATATGTTAATATGGCGCATAACACTTTATTGTCTGTGTAATGGCTATTGTAGCAAAGTTGTAAAATTTACGTTTATTTTTATTTAATGACTGTTTTATTATATTATCTTCTCAAATTCCTAATTATCAGTTAAATTTTGATGATCTAAAAATACTTCTTTTCTCGTAACAAAACTGGACATCAATGTTTTTATCAAAGTTTTTCTTTTTTCTTTTTAAATCTTCCAGTTGTCTTTTTTATATGTTTTTATTGACGCCTTACAAGAACGCTCTTGTGTACAGTGCAAATACAGAGGAACTATGTCGCCACCAGATTGGGCAGCGTTGTGAGGCGTATTAAGGTAGGGGCTGTAGGAAGGGATTTATATATAGGGGTTAAAAACAGATGCCGGTAGCTCGTTCCACATAAGAGTCGAGCCGAGTTTAACGCGCGTGCACTGGTGCCCCGGGGATCTATGCTGCTAGCTCCTTAAAGCAGGCTCCATTAAAATACCAGCACAACAGACTCACTCAGCATGCCCACATTGCGTCTGTGCATTTGATACGGTAATCGGTAAATGGAGGCAGACCGCCCTCCTTTGCACAAAATGAAGTAGGTTTATCAAGTATTTTGAGGCTCCAGCCCAGAGGTGGCTCCCAAATTCAATTGTTGACCTTTTTGATTATATTTTTTATTACTTAATTTTTTTTTTAATGTGATTTCCTCAACTCCAGCTGCTCCCGTCTGAAGCCAGTGAGATATTAGCATTCCCAATTGGGAAGGAGGCTGGAGAAAGTGAGGCTGAAGGTAATGGCGAGGGGAAGGATATGGGGAAAAGGAAGGTGAAGATTCAGATATGTTCACCAAACACGGCAAAAGCCATTTCAAGCGACGTTTCAAAATTTTATTTTAAAATAATTAATTGTGAAAAAACACAAATCAAGTAAAATTTATTTTTCGAAGAAAACTTCTTTGGAAAGGTTTTCACTTTGTGATGACATTATTTATTTTTAAGAAAAGACAAACAACTTTGTTTACATCACTTTTATTTGCATACAATCTACATGTTTCGTGAACGATGTTCACATCATCAGGATCAAATATATCAAGTATACATTTGATCCTGATGATGTGAACATCGTTCACGAAACATGTAGATTGTGTACAAATAAAAGTGATGTAAACAAAGTTGTTTGTCTTTTCTTAAAATAAAATTTATTTGCGCACATCGGGATTCGATCCTGCGACCTTCGGATTGCGAGTTAAGAGCCTTTTCTCTCGACCGCGGAGGCCGTCAAATCAATCAAAATTACATAAATTAAACAAAACATTGTGTTGGTCTGATTAGGTCAATTATATTATCAGCACCACTTTGTAAGAATAGATCCGTTGAATTGATTATTTAATTAAACGTACTTTTATACATAATTTATAAGTAGGTTAAGTTAACCGACGCAGCTATTAGTTAGCGCTAACTGTTCGCCATCGCGAAATATTTAAATTTCAATGTTAATTGTAATTACCTATTGATTGATCAATTATTATAATGAATCAAGAGACGGTCAATGCTAATAGTCTCTCAGTGACATATCATCAGGCGTGCAGATCATCGAATAAAATGCATTGGGTGCTTTATGAACCAGTGTGGTCGTGCCGATTGCCTCTTTTACCGTGTTGAATCACACAATGATACACAGCCGCCCTTCGAGTCTGTTAAACTTTCCAATTTGGCATTGTGCCCGATGCGAAAGCCCCAATAAACCGAAACACATTATCATCAAAAACCAGATTCCATAACCGGCTGCCCTCGAGAGACCCCAATAAGAAGTATCAACTAAATGTGGGATTGATTCCAAAAATTGCAGTCGTTAAAGTTACGGCAAGTGTTGTAACTTTTTTTTTTAAATTGTGTCGTAACGGACAGGTTATTAATATTAACCCCTCAAACCTCGGACTTATTTTAAAATCCAAAAATTGTATATTTCTGAACGCATCCGAAAACTCTCAAAACGGTTTTTGAAAGGTGATGAAATACTCTTTCCAATTTTTTAAATTAATAATAAACATATCATTTTTTAAATATATATTTTTTTTATGCAAACATAAAAAAGTTTAAAAATGGTTCACTTTACCAAAATTACTGATAACGAAAAAAAAACACCCGCTTATTTTATTACACAATTTTTTTTATAAATATTTCGTCAATTCACTTTTTTGGTGTTTCATGTTAATAAAATTAATAAAAAAAATCGCCAAAGTTTCATAATATTTTTTTCAAATTGCGATTGGTTTCGTAAAGGGGTATGTATGTTGTGGTTAAGTTTTATATTTGTATATAAAGCGTGGTGTTTTTTCTTTCTACCACCGTTTAGATCATATTTCTAACCATTATAGTGAGGGAGACAACGATTTCTACGAGACTTATATGAGTTGTTCCGAAAAGCGAACAAATTGGCCTGAAGGGTTAACATGCGATGTGTGGGATTGCACTTACTTCCCAAAATTGTGGAATAAAGACTATTATTATTAATATTAAATATCAAAGAATATTCCTCATATTTTGTGGCCTGTTTATTTAAGATGGTTGTGTCAAGTGTCAAGTGAACACGCCGGGCTTAGCCGACACCTTTGCTGACACTGACTCCAAAAATAACAATTGTACCTACATATTGATGAGTAGAAAAAGTAAGTTGATTATGAAGTTGTAGAAGAATACGACATTATTTTTTTACTTTTTAGTACATTTTTTTAAGTCGTTTTTTTGTTTTGTTAAAATTAAAATTTAATTAAAATTTTTATATCTAACAAAGTGGCCATCACAAAGTAAAAACATACCTTTACTAGGCCACTGTGAAAAAAAAATTACTGCCAATTTTTTTATTTAATTTTCTGATAGATGCGTTTGTTAAAAATGTTCTCACCAATTTATTTTAATAAATTCGTAAAATTGACGGAGATGCACCATTTCACGTGAAATCGTTTGAAACAGTTTGTATGTTGAATTATCCTTCATCAAAACTTTGAACGTGTTTTTCACGAAACTACTTTTTTCAACCTTGTTGACAACATATTAAAAAAACTATACATCAGATTTGCATGCACCAAGTCTTAAAGTGTTCGAAAATGACGTACCTCGTACGGATATTTTTATAAAGGGCGCCATTCTATTTTTTTTTTAACAACAATGAAATTTTTCCTAAAAAACCGGAAATAAAATTCGCTGGTCCTCCATTTTTTTCCTTTTAGAAATCAAAATTCTCCTACTTGCTATGAACCTATGTGCCTAGTTTCTAAATATATATATTTTTTTCTGATGAACCTTATGGTTTAATGGTTGTCAACAAGTTCGCCGGAGTGTCCTGTTGAAAGCGGCGTACCTACACCGCAAACCATACTTTAGATTTAGATTCGTGTACACACATTGTTTAGTAATTTTAGTTAGAAAATCCCTAAAGTGAGATATTTTTAAAACCATTTTATGTTTGCTTGTAAATTTGCTTAAAATTGACAGTAAAAAATTATGTTTCATAAATTATATGTTTATTTAGAATTGTAATAAATTAGAAAGCGTTTTTCATCCTTTAAACAGAATTTTTAGTAAATGAAACAATTTAACTTTGTTTGAACCACTTTTATATTTGAGCAAATCCGACCGGTTTCAGAACGACCGTTTCTTCAAATGTATACTGATAATAATGTTACTCAAATATAAAAGTGGTTCAAACAAAGTTAAATTGTTTCATTTATCTATAATGGATAACCACAAAGTTATAGCTACATACAAAAGTAGATTTTTGGTTTTTGGAAAAGTTCACAAATATTCCATTTATTTAGTTTTTATTGTAAAGCGAAAATATTTTGACCTTCTGACAAAATATCCCAGAGGCCTAAGAGGTTTTTTAAGAAGAAAATGCATTGAAGAAAATTTGAAGCTAATCGAAATAAAATTATTAAAAAAATACTATTTATTGTTAATAGGAATTAAATTTTTCTGTGTTGTACGAGTACCATATAACTTTAAAAATTAGCTGATTAAATTATTTCATAAATGTCCACAATCTTCCTATTCGACATGAGATCAAAACAGGTCGTCATTCATTACATTATCAACAGGGATTGATCTCATAGAAGGACACCACACCAATAAATATGCTAATAATTTCCCACGCAAATTAGATCCTTCCACAATTTATGTACAATTCTTACCGTGTTCTTCCACGGCCATTCTACTAACTACTCCATACTTACGAGTAAATAATGACACAATATTCTTTGCAATCGTGTTGGAATTTAATCTGCATAAACATAGGTAATTTAGCGCCCTTGAGGTAATTTTTTGCAAGAATCGCGCTGTCAAAATTAGCCAATGTTATTATTATTAATTCGGTTAGTATTTCCTTCCTGGTTCTTCATGTGATTGTATTATTCTGTATACCTATAAATATATGATTCTGCTTTGCGTGGGCCACTGACTATTTCTGCGCCAACTCTACAATTATCAGACCATGTTGATGTTTTCGACCCTAGTTAACATCCTGAGAACTTTCGATTTCAAATAACAACTACATATATATTATGTTCTTTCATAAAACTTTTGACACTTCTCTTTTATCAGATTTTCCTCTTCCCGCAGAAAATTTGGAGCAGAAAAATCAGAAAAAAAATTGTAATTTTTAAAGCACAAGCTTCGGGGGGGGGAATGCTGTCCTCGTTCTACCGAAGATGCTCCGAGGAACTAGCGTCATTGATTCCTTCGACACCCGTGTACAGTGGGGAAACGCGCGACCTACCTGTGTACACGGTTGACATTTGTCACGAGAGAACGGGTCGCTTCTAAGACTCGTTCTTGAGTTGAAAGGCTCGGCTGTGGAACGATTTGCCGGCCTCTGTATTTCTACCTTCCTACAACATGGCCAAGACCCAAGTTCACTCCTTCCTTTCCTCAAAAATACTCTCCACACAGCATCCCCAAAAGTACAAGAATTTTATCACAAATTCTACCATTAACTGCCACGTCATGCATTCTCCTCGCACCCCTTTGTTCGTACGCCACATTTTACCGCACGTGATCCGTATTTGATCCACTTGATCGTACCAGGTCTTTTTCGATCATCCCTGACTTTTTCTTCCATTCACTACCACCTCAAAGATTTTTCGTACGCCCCTTTCTTCGTTCATCACGTACGGCTCATTTTACCACAAATAATTTTTGATTCATTCTTTTTCGGGCGTGATACATGTCCTATATGGAGTTAATTTTTTAAAAAAGGTAATAATTTCACAAATTCTTATTATATGAGATATACCACCATGATAGATGGCGTGCGTGAGGATGTGTTATATGTTCGATATTTCTGTATTTATATTTGGTTTTAGTATTTCTGATTAAAGTTGTTAGTATGTTTCTATATTTTGTATAACGTGATACTGTTTTATTATTAACTCTCGGTGTCGTTTATATGACGTCAATGAATTAATTTGAGATAACGAAGGTCTTTCCGCTCATTATATAATATTATATGCACTCCTGTTCTACCACAAAACCTCCGTCTGTTGATACATGATTATCATTTACTAATTATTATAATATTCTCTTGTTACTGACGTACAGTATTGTTATATAAGTATAGACCAAATACATTACTGTTTACCTTGAATCGGTATCATGCTTTGGGTTTCATCAATCACAGTGCATTGCTTTTTTCATAATTTCCTTTGCATAATTATATCCATATATTATTGTTTTTCTTGATGATCTCCGACCATCATTATTAACCCCTCGGGCTAAATTGTTCGCTTATCGGAACAACACATAGGCATACGCCTCATAGAATTCGTTGTGTCTCCCATTCTATCATGGTTAGAAATATGAACTAAACAATGTTTGAAAGAGAAAACACTACGCATTATATTTAAATCTAAAAGTTAACAAGAAGATATATCAATACACACCTTTATGAAACCGAATTTTCTGACTGCTATTTGGAAAAAAAAAGAATTTTGAGAATTTTTTATTAATTATTTTTACATGAAACGACAAGAAAGTGTGTTAACGATAAGGTTTTTTTTTCTTTATCAATAATTTTAGTTATGAAAAACCTTATCGGCCTTACTAAAAAACCCAGTGAAAATTTTATTCAATTGACAAACGGCCGCGGATGTGAAAACATTACTAATTAAAAAAAAATTCATTGAAAGAAATACACATTGTTTACACGGTCTGAGAGGGTAGTTTATCTCTGTTTAACGATTGATGTCCGAACGATATTTGGAATTTTTCCAAAGTATTTTGAATGTTCTATATATTTCTTATTTTTGAAGGTGTCGTAAAAACAAATACCATTTATGAAAACTAGATAAAATTACCTTTTAGATTTGTGTATTTGAAGTACACTTTAGTTTTCAAAAACTGACATATTTTAAGATTCAAACTCGGAAAAAAATGGAAAAAAAATTCTTACCAAAAAATTTTTGACTAAAATGTAGAGAAATTAAAAAAAAATCAAAATTTCAAAAACACAGTCCTTTTATGTAATAAATTTGGAAGGAAACTATCACCTCACTTTTTCCTCGTACATACAATAAAAAAATTATAAAAAATTTAAAAGTTTTTTTTATTGCTAAAAAACTAACCTTAAAATTATACCGCCTTTAAAACAGATTTCTTGCATCTCTAAAGACGTTAATTTCTTCGATACATTTAGGAACACATGTATTAGATATTAATATTTAAAAAAACACCACTTTCATGAAATTCTCATAAAATAAAATCCTTTAAATGTAAATTTGAATTTTCATGTATCATATAAAATAGTTTTTGACATTTCAATTTTCAAAGATTATCGTTATTATAACTTGACTAAAACTTATGAAAAACCACAAAAAATACGGTAAATATATCAATGATATAAATATAAGAGTAAATTAGTCATATTAATAGAAATTAACCATCACATAAGTAATATTGCACACACATCCGCGAAGCGAAATCATTTTGCGCTTCCAGCGTCGTTTATGAGCGCGAACAACGAATGCGCAGGCGCCGCCACCTAGCGGTTATGAAGGAAAACAAACAATTTAGTACTTAAAATTGCATCGTTGCCAGATTTAAAATACATTTTAAGTATAAACCTTATTAGTAATATTTCCTGTTTTAGTGTATTTTTGTTTTATTCATGTTGCTGCAGCAACACGGGTTATCTGGCGTGCTATGGTTTTTTTTTTAGTAAGGCTGCATATGTTTTAAAAAAAAATTATATTAAAAAAAAATATGTATGTTTATTTCGAGTTATAAAATTAGAAAGCGTATTTCGTCGTCTTTCAAAAACAGTTTTTCGTTTTCGGATGCGTTCAGAAATATGCCATTTATTTGGAATTTATTGCAAAGCGGAAATACTTTTTTTTATGAATCCAACGATGCATTTTATCAAACCATATTATTTGCCGTCAGCCATTTCGTCAAGTTACATTTTTTTCACGTTAGCTCCACGCAGGAGGCCATTAGGAAAATAATTCCCCTCACGAAGGGTCTTTTTAGGAAAGGAAGAAGTGGAAGTTTTCAAGTGTTCAAGTCAAGACCCGGACCATTGCCATTGTCACTGGGCATCGACCAAGATATTGATGCCGTTGGGGTACATTGCTTTAAAGCTTATGAATAATTTAACCGCCTATACATTATTAATTGTAGCCTTGATTTTCAAAAGGTTGGTTGTCGTTATTAATTCTTCTTGAAAAGACAATATAATGTCCCATGTAATCCATTAGCTCACGTGGTTGACCTATCAATATATTATGCCATTGCTGAACGCCATTGTCAGTGGATGTTTACAGAGTCTAGTTTTTAAATGCTTAAAAATCGCAAAGTTGTGGATATTCGAGAAGATAACATGAGATCCGGCTCGAAGGACCATTTTTTTATTATTTTCAATAATTTAGGAATAATAGAGGAATTGGCCACTATTTTTCAGTGTTTTTTGTTGCCTGAAATGAACCGCCGCATTCACTTCACATCTGATTTAAAACATCTATGCTTAACTTTTTTAACCTTTCGGCCCTCAAACAAGTTATTCTGTAATATTATGAATTCGCTTCTTTAAAGTTGAGATGTTATTTTATTTATTCGACGTATTTTTTGTCTCAACACCTCAAACGTATTTTTTTAGACACTCAAACGATAGATTCACGTGTTCTGTAAGCTTTGCAAACATTGCCCTTTTTGAAGTGAAAATTTCTTTAGCACAAAGAGACAAATACATTTGGATTTAGCCTGCGAGAGAATGAGGTAGAAAAATCGGTTTCCCCTTTGTGCGGTGCTTCGTAGCCTCTCCTCTCTTGTCTACTTTAGTTTTCTGAAGGTTTCAACTCTACCGCATGTGAACTGCACACTTGTAATTTTTTATCACTTCTCGATGTAATTCAAATGTTTTGGACTATGTAGGTGCTCTACAATTTTAAACACTAGTCTAAAATTTTACCGAATACTCGAGCTTAAATTTGTCGCTTGTTTGAAGATTATGTAAATTATTTGGATTCCATTTTTTGTGAACTTAATGCTGTCAAGATTTTTGCTTCCTTGTACGTGTACCTACTTGTTATTAGCCCTAGCTCTAGTGTGTATAATTATTAAATCTATCTTGAAGGCTAGATCCGTACACAAAATGTGTCGATGTGAAACAGTTTATCTGTTCCTGGTTATTAACGATAGTAACTAATGTTAAAAGACAAACATCGGTTACCTAAGTAAAATAAGATTTAAAATTATTGTGACCTGTTCAATAAAATAAAATGTCCTCTTTTCTATATTTTTCGTTTGTGAAAATTCGCGCTGTGAGCTTTGGTCATACAAAAAACCTAACTTTTCTAGAGAATTCGTGGTAGTAAGAATACTGCTAATTTTTATACCACATTTTTTGTAAAAAATTACCTCAGGGGTGCTGAATAAATATATATTTGCGTGTAATAAAATTGATACAAATGACTTATGTAGTTTTTTTATTGGCTTTTGTAGCAATTTCCAATTAAATGTTTATAAGTTAACTCGTATGATGAAATTGAACAAACTTTAAACATTTCCTCTTTAGAAAAACGTAGAAAGGACTCTGATCTAATATGCATTTTCAAAATTATCAACAGTATTACTGACACACCTGCTTTGTCACAACTCATCCAGTTCAACATTCCTTCTCGTAGACTCCGAAATAATGAATTGCTGTTCCTCAATCAACATTCTACTAATTATGGATATCATTCTCCTTTATCCAGAATGTCGAGACTTGTCAACGCAAATCAAAGCATTGAATTTTTTGGTGTAAGCCTAAATGACTTTCGGCAGTCGTTACGCAATGTGGTTTTTTAAAGTCTTTTTAAATCCATCTTCAAGCTACTTGTAGTTATCTTCTCTATGTACTTTTATATTATATGTATTTTGTCAATGCTCTTCATCTATATGTAATCTCCTTTCATTGTGATCTCTCTTTTTTTTTCTATTCGTGTTATTGTTATATTGTTAATTGGACTATTTGTCCGTAAATAAATAAATAAATAAATAAAGTTGATAAAATCAGTCTTGAAATGCAGGTGATTTTTTGGAAGACCATTCTCAGAAATGATGTCAGCAATGTAACCTGCAACTATTCCCAAACAGTTCTAAACAGGCATAAAAGATCCTTCACGAAATTATTTTCAACCACTAAAATAATTCTATTATTTATAACTACTTGATTTTGTGTTACGTCTAAAGTAGTACTCAATAATCGTAAACTTTACAAATAAATAAATAAATTAAATAAATAAAAAGCCTTTTATATCTTGCAAATAGTTATGTTACCGAGTTATAAAAAGTAAGAAAAAGTATAATTAATGTTATTTTCAATCTTCTTGAAAAATGTAATATAGGTATCTTAAATTATTCATAAGCAAGAATCCCTCTCCCAGGCGAAGGTGAAGGCTTCCTCTAAAGAATTCCTTTATATTACTATGTAAGTAAAACGGGTCCACCTCTGCCTGATAAGCATATTATATCAAAAGCTCCGATAACAACTAAGTTTTTAATGTGTTGTTTACTTGAGGACACTCAATTATTGATGTTTACTATTTTGGCGACTACCTTCATTTTCACGTATATTTTTTGCCGAATAAATTTTACTGTCAAAAATGGTTCCGCGCGTCTTCATCCCCCGACAAAACATCCCCCTCAAAATATCTACTAAAACTAACTAACTAACTAACTAACCTAATCTAACCTAACCTAACCTAACAAAAAAAGAATTCAGCGTGGTGGAGATACATTATGTCCTTGGGATATTTTGTCGGAAAGGATGAAATCGCGCGGTACCGCCAAATATATAGACTATTTTTTAATGTGTGCTTCTTATTTGTTTATTTTCTTGTACACGGCACAGCGTGTACCAATAGTTGAATTAATATATGAATAGTACAACAACTTAAAGAATGAACCAGTATAATTATTGTATGGTAAAATGTAAAAAGTAAAGTGTAAAGTAAGTAATAAGTGGTAAGAAAAAGTATAAAGATAAAAAATGAGTAAAAGTAAAGTGTGTAAACTGTAAAATATCTTACAAAAAGGATAAAAAGTACAAAAACAATAAAATAAAAAAGGAAGTAGCCGAAAAAATTTTTGGTACCTGAACTCTTCTTTTGCACGTCAATGTTATTATTACATGGCATAAAAACTCCAAATTCCATTTTTTTACTGATGACAGTAAAATTTACAAAAAGGTCACGAATATTATTAACAGCCTTGAATTGTAAGAGGATATTGATAGGCTTGGAATATCTTGTGCGAACAACCAACTGTTCCTTAACCTAGCAAATGTACTGCAAAATCAATGACTTAGAACTGAAATGAACAAAAAAAGATGTAATGAAGTAAACGACTTCATCGACTCATATATGTACCTCACCGTCTTTCCGATCACATATAAATTTCATCACATATAGGATTCATCGTTAGAGTGACTTAACCAGTCAGATCATATGGAATCCCCAATACGAAGTTAATTAATATTGAAAGGTTAGAAGGAATTCAAAAAAGGTTTTGAAACATTTAGACTTTAAATCCTTCCGAACAAAGATTCAATAGAATTCCTTAATTTATCAGCTCTAGAAGATAGAAGAAATATATCAGACCAATTTTTTAATTCAAAATCATTAACAACGTTGTTGACAGCAACTACCTTCTAGAAAACGTTATTTTACACTTTCCAATGCGAAATACACGATCTTACCAAGTATGTCACATCCCACACCCAAAAACTACACAAAATTCATTTCTCAGAAGGACATGCACAAAATAAAATATTATATTTTCGGACGCTGAAATGTCCTCAGGTCAATTTACCAAATTTAAATTTGAAAAAATTAAAACAAGCTGTTAATTACGAACCCTCTACCCCTTGGTGTGTGTTATTTTCTCATTCTCATTATGTTGATTTTCTTTTTTTAATCACGTTTATCTTTGAACATTATCCTATGATATGAAAATGCATTTTTTTGGTACATAGTTTAACTTTACATTATCTATCCTAATACTTTATTCTGTATTTTTTTCTTTAAAAAAACTCTTTTTCTACTAACTCCATTTTACGTATTCTTTAATCATATATGTTTTTCTGTTTATAATATAAATTTTATGCGGAAACTTCGTTGGTTGATGCAACCGTGTAATTATTTTAATAAAATATGTATATCTGTTGGTTTCCATAATTAAAAATAACTACCGCTAAAATAAGAACATAAAAATGAACTACCGGAAGAATTGTAAATAATACTAATAATTTTGTTCTGTTGTAGTAGGTTATGGTTGATTGATTTGTGTCAAATTATTCAAATTTAAAAACATTTGACGGCAAAGCTGCCCCATTAGCGCTAGTTAGAGCCGTCCTTGGCCGTCAAATTGCTTCGTTTTGATCGATTTATTGACCGACAGCGACCCGCACACCGGTCAAGCGGGTGTGAATCCGGTTCTTGCCTCGGGTTTTCTGCGGTTTCCGGATACGTCGAGCGCTTTTCAAATGACCGCTTTTGTTTCAGCTTATTTCATGAACCGGGGAGAAAAAGGCTCAATTTATGAGGGTTTTATTATTGGTTTATTTTTTGCTTTACTTTATTTAGTACATAAAATATTACTGCTTTTTAACATATATGTTCACTTTCGTTTTAAAATACTAACTTTGCTTGGGACTCTGTCTTTAACTCAATGAACTCTATAACTTTTGCTTTGAATTTAAGTTTTATTATCAAAATTGAAAGTGTTTTTTGGATAATTCAGACCGACGATAAAGTACCTACCTCACATTCCTACAATGTAATATTTTTAACAAAAAAATATTTTATTTGCCCATTTCGGTATTGGAACTGGATTATCGAGAATTCGGACTATCCCAATTGAAGTAGGCCCTATTCACCTCTCCAGCCGGACTCTCTCAACCCATTGATTTGCACAGCAGTTAGCGGAATGGGTTGATACGTCTGTCACCCCTGGACACACCGACCTTCAGATTCTTACCCACCCTTAGTACCTTTTTCCCTCCCTCAACTTCCATCCTTCATCCTTTCCGCAAAAAACCCTTTCCACAGCATCCCCCAAGATGACGTAGACCCTCCGTAGGGCCTCCAGTGTGAAGCTAATGTTAAAAAAGCGCTCTAACAACGAGCAGCCGGAAACAACCGAATCCGGTCCCCGCGCACTACCAATTGCTTGATAATAATGGAACACGTTTAAAAAAATTGATAATATAGAAAAATTGATAATATTTGCCACTGTGAAAAAATTGATTTTACAAATGAATATACTTGGCATAATCGTAGACAATAACTTTAAATGGGATAAACAAGTGATCAAAATTTGTAATTTTGATCACTTCACCACTTCACCAGCTCCGATGTTTGGCGACTAATTTTTATAAATTAAAATTTGTGTTGCCTCGATGCACTCTCAAACTTATATATCATTCTATGGTCGAACCCATTCTTAGATATGGAATTCGAACTTGGGGACACTCGAGCATAATTAATATTAAATACATTATAAATTTACAAACTACTATAATTAAAAAAATTTGTTAAACCTGGTATTTACAAACAAAGTAACAACGTAGAATTACTGTATGGGTCTGAGGGCCTGCTTCCAATTAAAGGGCTTCTCTGGTACATTAGAATTATGGATAATTCAGGAGAGAGCGCGTATAAAAAGTTATTGGTGCATAGCCACACAACAAGATTTACCGAAAACAAAGGCCTAAAAATACCACGAATATCAAATAAGTATGGTAGCAGAACGCTCGAATATATGATACCTTTGATTTATGACAAATTGAATCAAAACATTAATTTAAAAAATAATGAGAAACCCTGCCCTAAACTGACAAAAAAGTGGTTAATAAATGAACAACACATTTATCTATCCTAAATTTTATATTAAGTATTAATATTGTAACTTAAGTTAATGTGTAATATAAATGGTAGAACCTACAGACAAGCTGATCTGTCACAGCTTTGTGGGACTACCCATATCTTATATTGTATTAGATGTAATTATGTTCAATTTAATAAATAATAAATAAAAAAAATAAAATGAGATATTAGTGCGCTATTGCTATCTTTATCTTTATTATACCGTGATTTTTAACAGGTCTGTGCTAGTTATTTTAAGAACCTTTTGCGACATTAATCTCACTGCCCAAATTTTGGCAAATGTGGCAACGCTTTCGGAAAGAAATCACAAGGAGGGGGGGGATATAATGAGATATCACGTGTATTTATTTTTCGTCGAACGCACGATAATATTCTGAAAATTTAAATATACCACATATCACCAGAGGGGGGGGGGGGGGGGGGGGGGGGTTAAAAAGTTGATAAAAAACATCACGTGATTAATGGACGACCCCAAAGTGAACAACTGTCGCGTCGTATCATGTCGGTTTTTGGTTTCAATGGTTGTCGGTAACCTTTATCTATATCAAAAATAATGAAAATGTGCAAACGGATTGGAGCTAGACACTTTGATTATATTTAAAATAAATAAATTATACAGGGTGTTAAGGGACGTACTTGACTTACTTTTTAACCAGTGATTCCTGGCATTATTTCAAGTAAAAAATTGAATGAAATTTTGGTCCCCGGTAATATTTTTTTGTGTTTTTTTTTCTTCTAAAATCTTAAAAAATCAGTAGGTGGTATTGCCGGTTTCCGCCGCCCGGTTTGTAGTGATTAATTAACAATTTCAAAATGCATTTATAAAAAGAAGACTGGCGAACAGGAGGGCGGCTTGGATTTGATTTTTATACAAATTTACAATTTTATTCCGAGACTGATGAAATTTGGCACAACATGACCTGCGTAGCAAGAGGAAGGTCATCGTGTTTGTGAGATTGCGAAAAACTACCCCCAATTTTCACCCCTTAAAACAGAAAATAGATACTTCTTGGTGAAATTTTTAACACTTAAGGGGAAAATTACTGTCTATATTTGATTTCAAAAAACTCTGTGTAAAGCCCGCGCAACGCCTCAAATTACTAATACTTGTGTGAAATCTGGTTCAATGAACTCATTTTTGCTTTCAATTTAAGTGTTATTTTGAGTATTTATTTTGAGTTTAAGTGTTATAAAATAACCTACCTATGATGTAATATTTTTAAAAGATTTTTTCAATATTGGAACTAATTTGTCGAGAATTCACACTATCCCATGATTTTACATGGTATTACACTAATAATCATAATATGTTATCATTTATCATTGCCAATGCTTGGTCTGCCACGATCGAGTCAAGTAATTCAAAGTCATCGCAAATTGGTGAGCATTTCGTTCTTGTTGACTGCTGTCTACTGTCGTAATCGAAACAGGATTATTAAAATATGCAATTCCAGACATTATTGATTGCAAATAGTGCATCAATATGACCGTATATTACTCAATTTCGTCACTGTTCTCCGTAGGAGTAGGCAGATAGGCCTCATTTCTCGTTGAATGTCGCTCGGCGATTGGACAAGCAGTAGTTCTGGGTTCGAGTCCCAGTTGCGACCGTTTATTTTTTTCTTGTCTTTTTATTTTTCTGTGTCTTGTTCTCTTTCATATATTCTCCTTGCTAAATAAAACGCTTATGGACTTCGATAAGAATTATGCCCAATCACCAAACAAGATCCGGTATACACAATTAAGCAATACTCACTGTTGTGTCTCGTAGCTTGATCTTCATTCGACGACGGTCATAGGTATATCCAAGGCGTAGGACAAGATTGTTCGGTTATTAGAACCACGTTATAGTTTGAGTCACGATACGATTAAGCGGTTCACACAAAGCATTCGATAAAGACGACGATATTATAATGCTTCACATTACACGCTTCCGATTGATAGAAAATAACATTTCAACGTAGAGCCAAATGTCACGTTACGATTTGTTACGATGGTTGTTGATAGACTGGCGATATTGTGGTACTTGACTTAGTCCACCGTATAGGTAAGTACACTTAACGTGCGGAAGTCCAAAATCTGGGTTCCTCCGATCTGCATGGTAAATTGGAACACAAATACGTATGAAATTCATCAGCGTTATGAGACATTCCGCCCACCAAAATACAGCAAATTGTATTTTAAAGAAAAGTTGAACGTTAAGCGAAACGCAGAATGCCATGAAACGTGACGTAGATGAAAAGAAGACGAAGCAAAATTTTAAACTATATTTAAACGATAACTCAATCTAGATAACTTGACGATACGAAACTAAATGATACGATTAACACAGACGTAAAAAAGAATAAAACGAACCGCGAAACGATGATGATTAGTCGGATTGCCTAGGCAATGGACACGATTTGGTGAATGGTCTTGTAAGAGAAGATCCATTCAAAGTACGAAACGTAACGATAAGCACAAGATTTGTAATTACGATTCTAATCACCTCATCCGTAGAGAGTGATGTCCAATGTTTGGTTAAAGATAGAATACGAATTTCGAAATGATTAAATAGAAAATCCGAACGACGAGAGGCTTTGTTATGAAAGTTGTGTACCAATAGATAACAGGAACCGATAAGGCGTTGGAGTTTCCGAAAACGATATAATTTTTTTAATAAAAGTCCAGCAGAATATCATCAGGTTGGACTAATGACGATTGAACTCGTTCCTCAGAGTGAGTTCAATTTTGTTAACATAGCCATCTAAGATGGGCCAAGAGTCGTTTGGCTGGACAAACCCGGAGGGCTCCGCCCACCATAACATGTTACGAATAAGAAAAGCCTGAGAATGGCCATGTGAAGTGATATCCGATGGATTATCAACCGATGAGGCTTGACGCCGATGATTAGATGCGATAACTGTCAAAAGCGATAATTGGTCGGTGTACCGACTCTTGTGACAATTGTCATCGGATGGAGTGTCTGGTGGCCTCCACTTCCATCCCAATACCCTGAGAGTAAAAGAATGATCAACATTCTTGAAGATTACATTAGTTAGATAGTAGTCCGGCGGTAGAAAGGCGCGAAGTTTCGGTTTGCTATAATCCAACTTCTGCAGTTCAAGTTGACCTCGTTTGGTATGTTCGATGACTTCGGATTGCGTTAGTTGAACTTGTTCCAGACTGGAACAGCCGATTACGATAGAATCGATATTTGAGTCCGAAGTGATCGCGTGGCGTGTGAGTGATAATCCGTAACCTTTCTTTTCTGTCAACGATCTGACAATACGATAGGACAGAATAAAGGCAGAGATATCAGAAGTCACAGGGTGTAATGGGTAATCCGGGGTAGATTCCGATAGTTGATGACGCCAAAATATTCTTTGGAACGCGCGATTTGGCTCTTGAAGAAATATTTGGCGATACATTCGCCGTACCTCAGCAATGAACACCACAGATGGTGAACGAAAGTTTTGCAGAAGTTCAGCAATGTTCGTTTGGAGCTTGGGAACGATAAGGAAGGCATCATTTGACGATGATTCACTCACCTCCATCATCGAGGCATCGAAGACCAATCGCAACATAGTGGTAACGGTGCCCGGACGAAGAATGCAATGACGAAGTATGTGATGCATTTCCTTGAGTAAATCTTTTCCAGGAACACGTGTCATGTGACCACTGTGCAAGTAGTTAGTCATGAAAGCGAAGTACGGTTTACGTAAACTGAGCTTTAATGTCTGTTTACGTTCGAGTGAAAGGATGATGCGAGAAGAAGCTTCGCGCGAACCTGGGGAAGCGATATCCTTATCCCTTTCTCTAAAAGGTAAGGCTACGATGAATTGTCCCGAAGGGTCACGTGAGTGATTAGTGTGATGGACTTGCTCATCACGTTGTTCTTCAGGGGTGAGATGTGAAGACTGAGGGAATGTGTCCAACTCCCTCAGTTTCTTGACCTTTTCAGGAAGACGGTACTGGTTGGTTTCGATAAATTGACTAGGAAAGTCACGTGACCGATAAATGCGATACACTTGTTCACGACGTTGTTTGGTGGGCTGTGAAGACTGAGGAAATATGTCCAACTCCCTCAGTTTCTTCACTTCTTCTGGAAGACGATACTGGTTGGTTTCGATGAAGGAGTTTGTTTGACGATCGGTAGCAAAACCAACCGAATCCAGAGGAAGCCAACCAAATAGTGAATTGATAGCTGAAGGCTGGTGAAGATCACCCGTTAATTGGAGTCTCGGTAGAGATGGCAAGATCTCAACATCTCGAAGTAGGTCAGTCGCTCCTGTGTCAGTTGTCAGTTTGTGACAGTCAGAGTCGGCATGAAGTATGTCTTGGAACAGATGACAAGATAACTGGTCGAATTGAATCGTTGGCGATGGAAGTAACTTCGTGTTGAAGGTAGTTTGTCCCTTAATATCGACATCGAAATTAGTGACGCCTGACGCGGTTGTAAAAGATTGACCTAAGCCACGGATTTTATGAGAGCTGACTGGACGCTCGGCAGCGCGATTGGATACGAAGTGTGCATGACTGTCTGAATCGGTCAACCCACGAAACGTTTGAAAACTCCCGGAGGGATCACGATTGCTAATATGAGCAGTAGGCAAACGTACGATGGAGCTGACACCGAAGTTAGCGAGGAAAAGAACTGGAGGATCAGAAATAGAAGCTCCTTGAATGGCAAACGTGGTGGGTCGTTGGTACTCCTCTTCAGCAGAAATTTTGTCTTCCCTATGAAGAAGAGTGTGGTGATTACGATGACATTTCTGACAATCAAACACAGATTTGCAATTCGTGAGAGAATGAGAAGGCGTGAGACAATTCAGACACCAACGGTGTGCCTTTGCGAATTGAGCACGTTCCTGAACCGATTTAAGTGCAAATGATTTGCACTTAGCGATATGGTGAGTACCCTTGCAAAACGCGCACTTTGAAGTGAACGCAGTCAAGGACCCTTTGATTTCAGGTTTTGCCTTATTCATGTCACAAGTAAGCGATGACGTTTGTTTTATGACAGCTTGATTATGAAATGTTGAAAAGTTTTGTACGATAAAGTTCGCGGGCTCCGATTCGAAAGATTGATTCGTTAATTCCTTGTGAATTACGACGATTTTGAAATAAACATTATCAAAAGCTTCGCGAACTTGATTTTCAATGTCCTTGTTTGCCTCATCTAAAGCTAAGATGTCAGCGTGAACGGTTTCAAAATCATTAAGAATGTTTTGCAACCTCGTATAATACGCTAAAAATAATGGGTAATTAATTGCATCTTGCAAAACGCTTTGACCGACTTCAAACATTTTGTTTATTCTAGTAAACGCTACGTTCCGTATACGACGCAAGCCTTGTAAAGTCCTAGCCATTTTTTAAAAATAAACAAATATACAAACGAAATAATCAAGAAAACGTTATGAATTAAAAAATAGAATTCTTTATAATTTAAATACACGGTAGGTCGTTAATAATTAAGAACTAAGTAGCCTAGTTCTACGATTCACTGTTTGAATTCGTTCTTTGAAATGACATTTCAATTTACGTAATATTTCATAGCATTCTTTCGTTTTGTCAAAGAAAGAAATTTTTTATCTAAAGGTTTGCTGGTTTCCGGCACCAATGAATCGTGCACAGGGCACGGGGGTTTAGAATAACCTGTGGTTATTCCTTGCTAAATAAAACGCTTATGGACTTCGATAAGAATTATGCCCAATCACCAAACAAGATCCGGTATACACAATTAAGCAATACTCACTGTTGTGTCTCGTAGCTTGATCTTCATTCGACGACGGTCATAGGTATATCCAAGGCGTAGGACAAGATTGTTCGGTTATTAGAACCACGTTATAGTTTGAGTCACGATACGATTAAGCGGTTCACACAAAGCATTCGATAAAGACGACGATATTATAATGCTTCACATTACACGCTTCCGATTGATAGAAAATAACATTTCAACGTAGAGCCAAATGTCACGTTACGATTTGTTACGATGGTTGTTGATAGACTGGCGATATTGTGGTACTTGACTTAGTCCACCGTATAGGTAAGTACACTTAACGTGCGGAAGTCCAAAATCTGGGTTCCTCCGATCTGCATGGTAAATTGGAACACAAATACGTATGAAATTCATCAGCGTTATGAAACAGTTATCATTTATCATTGCCAATGTAAAGGTCTGCCACGATCGAGTCAAGTAATTCAAAGTCATCGCAAATTGGTGAGCATTTCGTTCTTGTTGACTGCTGTCTACTGTCGTAATCGAAACAGGATTATTAAAATATGCAATTCCAGACATTATTGATTGCAAATAGTGCATCAATATGACGGTATATTACTCAATTTCGTCACTGTTCTCCGTAGGAGTAGGCAGATAGGCCTCATTTCTCGTTGAATGTCGCTCGGCGATTGGACAAGCAGTAGTTCTGGGTTCGAGTCCCAGTTGCGACCGTTTATTTTTTTCTTGTCTTTTTATTTTTCTGTGTCTTGTTCTCTTTCATATAATCGTTTAGATTACATCGCTTTAAAATCGGATCTCGATGTGTTAAATGTTTGAATAATGGCCCTTAATTTATTTAAAAACTATATTTATAAGCAATTTTTGTTGTTATTTGTTTTTGGGGTGTTATGCCATGTTGCGCTACCTCCTCCTTTAGCCAACGTTTCGGACAGCGTTACGGTGTCCATCATCAGGGCAGACGTCTGATCACATCAACACATCTGCCCTGATGATGGACACTGTAACGCTGTCCGAAACGTTGGCTAAAGGAGGAGGTAGCGCAACACGGCATAACATCCCAAAAACAAATATACTTTTGGCCGTGAAAATCTAAAATCATATCTATTTATAAACAAGTTATATTTATAATTAGTTACACACTTCTTAGATT
The DNA here is from genome assembly GCA_929108145.2 of Limnephilus rhombicus. Taxonomy (NCBI): domain Eukaryota; kingdom Metazoa; phylum Arthropoda; class Insecta; order Trichoptera; family Limnephilidae; genus Limnephilus; species Limnephilus rhombicus. The sequence goes on along the minus strand of OV815291.1, from coordinate 46,035,403 downwards.
AATTAAGATTAGCGTAGGGAGTGTGGCGAACCCATCGCTCAGGGAGTGGAAACACAAACCTGCAACAGCCATCCCAAGCCAAGATGTGAGCTACCGTGCTCATGCTGAATGTCCTGGGGAACGGTGTCACGAACGGTGCCTCCAAGAAACAAGGTTGGAGTATTTAGACCTCACTACAGCGTAAGTGAGCGTAAGCGAGTGGACCTTCTATTTCCCTGGTCACACGTGGGACAAAAAACCTAGGAGTGCTGAGGCCACCTCTGTGGACTTACTTCCTGGCGCATGTAAGAGGAACCAAGAGGAGAAGCCGTGGAGATGAGAGCTGAGGCTACCTTCATGAACTCTTCGCTTGTGGGACCTTCAGGGAACGAAGGGGAAGGGCACTCTTCCAGTGTGGGGCCTTCGAGGAACCAAGGAGGAGTGAAGTGGAGAGATGATATCCTCTTCCCTTGTGGGCCCTTCAGGGAACCATGTAGGAGTGAGGAGGAGAAATGAGACCATCTCTGTGAACTCTTCCCTTGTGGGGCCTTTAGGGAACCACAGAGGAGTGAGGAGGAGAGATAAATTCCTCTGAGGTCCTCGTGGAACTAAGGTGGAGTGAGAACACTTGGTCATTGTGAACTGTCTTTTATTCGTTGGCGATCTGCAGTCATGCTAGGGAACGACGAAAAGCTATAGAAAGTTATCGATAGATAACTTTCTGTAGATTGGTTCTGAACAAGTATTTGAGCCAGTAAATACTCTCGTAGTTACGAAAAAAATGAACCGAGGCTGTATGAATTTCTGTATTAATAGCTTCCGCCTTCTTCCGCAAAAGATCAACCGCAAGCAAGTCGACCGAAAAGCAAGTTAATTGAAAAGAAAAAACCTTTTTTTAAATAGCTTGATTTATTATAGTTTGGTTTTTTCATGGCCATTTCGCACGCAGGATATAACCATTTACGTAAAATTGTAAGTATTTACCTTTTAAATTTTGCGAGAATTTTTTTATTTTAAATTTACCGTGATTCTGAAACCTTCGCAAAATTTTCGAAACCACAGGATATATCTGTAGTCTTCACGTGATATTATATTCGCGAGAATTTTTGTATTTCAAATTTCTCGAGAATCCATAAATTTTAAGGACACGCGGCATTTACGGGCCTTTTTATGTAAAAAAAATGTAGGATGACTCACTGGGGCATTGGAATGGGTTCCATAATAACTCAGAATCAAGTCGACTCAGCACGTCTTTGAAAAGTCATTAAATTTGGGAGCCGGGCGAGGGTACCGCCGCCCCGGGAACCATTTACTGGATTACAACACCTCTGCCATGGGTCACCCCAAGTGGTTCGCTACGTTTGGTGCCCGGGGTGCCCGGGTTCATGAGATGAGGTTTGCCCAGGTCTTGGCAGCGGATCCGTCTGCCCACCTGTTGCGTGGCGGGCCCTATCGAGAGAAACTGGTTGAAGGAGGCCTTTTGACCTTTCCCGCCAAACTCTCTCTACCCATCCATCGCCTTGCACCGCAGTTGGAGAGATGGATTCATACATCCGTCACTCCTTGACACACTGACCCCCAGATGATTCCTACCCACTCCTCAGAGAAGGGCCCGGAGAGAAATTATCTTCCTGACGGACTCCCGTGTGAAGTTAATTTATTTATTAAAAGCTATGAAAAAATAGAAAAATAGCCCATAACCTAACCTAACATAATCTATTTAATCAATTTACTAAATTTTTTTTTTCATAATTTTTGATGACTTTTAAAAGACGATGTTGAGTTGAGTTCTGAGTTGTCCGGTTACCATTGGAATAATATTTCAATTTTATTTATTTATTTGTGTGCTTATATTTTAATACGACATCTAATACATAGTACAAAACAAAGTCGCTCCCGCTGTCTGTACGCTTAGATCTTTTAAACTACGCAACGCATTTTCATGCGGTTTTCATAGATATAGTGATTCATGAGGAAGGTTTATAATTTGTCATAGTTTTGTTTAAATTGGTTGAAATATGTAATATATAAAGGAAGCGGGCAGAGGGCTGTTAAGCGGTGTGGATTTGATATGTATGCAAATTAACAAATGGCGTTGCTTATAAAGTTTGGCTAATGGCGTTGTCAATAGATGGCGTTGTGTTTCGTTAGCCACAGCAACGCGTGTCCGGGTCAGATAGTAAACTATAATATGAAAAATGAGAATTGCGTGTAATAGAGAACCCTTCTGAGCACGTACAACAATAAATAATAGTAAGAGCACGTGTAAATAACAAAGAACACGATGAGATCCTGTTTAATCTTTGAAGCGTGAATTAAGTTGATTAGTAGTAACCTTGTTAGCAGATTGTGGCTGGGAAACTATGTCTTAATTATCATATTATGCATTATCCATGTATTATTAAAATTGTTTTTTTGTTTAATTCGCAAAACTCAGTTTAATTTTTATTTATAATTTAATATAAATCAAATTTAATAAAGTTATTTTTAAATTCTGCAAGAATTTTTTTTTTAAAAACATTAAAGAAAACCTAAGCAATCTACAAATTTTGCTGGAAATGAGACGGTATTTGTGGGAAGGGTTTCAGTCAAATGTAAATCAAATTGATTTGTAACTAGTGTCTTAAGAGAAAACCGGGCGGCGTTTTGTCCATATAAACTTATTTCCCCATTTCCTCTCTGGATTTTGATATCAGTGCAAATATTTTTCTATAGGGGTCGTCCATTAATCACGTGAGGCTCGAAAGGGGGGGGGGGGGGGGGGTTCGGAAAAAATCACGAAATATCACCGGCGGGGGGGGGTGTATTTATTTTTCGTGATAATATTCTGGAAAATTTCAAAATACTTTGAACTAAAAAAAATACACGTGATTTTGGGGGGGGGGGGGGTCCGTCCAAAACTTCACCACATATCACCAACATCACGTGATTAATGGACGACCCCTTAAAGGTAATAGAGATATAATCACTTGCATATTCCTATTTTTTTATATATCTTTATTTTTTGATAAGTTACTTGTTTTAGAAGGCAGGACTCTCCAAAAACCCTTAAATTTGCCTATTTTGAACACGCAATCATCTAAAATTCAAGCGGTGAGCTCCGGTGTTATAAAATTTACACACTTGTTTTCTTGCGCTAATTGAGTTTCGAAACTTTCTTCAGCTGACAATATCGTTTTCCTCGGGAGGTATAAAGTTTTGAAATATCAACAAAATAAAATTGGCGTATTGTTTATTCCGTTTAATGTTTGTTTCTAGAGCAGTGATTCTTAACCTTGTTGGAGGTACTAACCCCCCCCCCCCCCTGTTTCATATGCGCATTCAGCGAACCCTTCTTGATTGGAAATCGAACCGAATCATATAAGTGGGGGGTGTGTCTTGACCTCCGCCGAACCCACGAGACCACTGTTGTGAGACACTAGAGTGTCGTGCACTGGGCAAAACTGGGCAATAAAGCTAGATTTATTTTAAAGGCAAGGACCGCAGGACCTGTATTTACCTGCAGCTTCTGTAGGTCCAGTGGCGTGTATACTATTCGTAGCAATTGCTGGAATTAACATAAATCTGTGTATTAAATTAATCGCCTATTCAGATTCAGTGCGCGTCTTTCCCGGCTTGGCCCGTGACAAATGTTTTGTTGTGACACATTAACAAAGTAATTGCGAGATTCCTTATGGCCTAGGCGCTGCTAGGAATGGAAAGCACCTCATTGAACCGTGATAAACATTGAAAAATAACAAAGTCGGATACTTCTTCGAGTTCAAAAATACTTAAAACCCGCGGATGATTTTTATATGATGTCAGATATAAGAACGAAATGACGGCTTGCATGACGCGCACTTTTATTAAACGGTCGTAAACACCGAGAAGACTTTATATAATTTATATAAGATCCCTCTTATATCATTGAGCAGAAGGTAATATTAAATATCGAAACGAAATATGAAAAAGAGCAGGCCACCGAAAAATAATAAAGATAACAGTCGCAATTGAAACCCGAATCCAGGATATCTCATCTTACCAGGACGAACGCCTTACCAATTAGGCTACTGAGAACTCTTATTTTTAAGTAATTTTTGTCAACCTCTTATTTAAAATTTTATGATTAACAATACTATTTTTAATTGGAAACAATTGTTCGAAGAACTAGTTTGTAACCTTAATAGTGTCTTTTCAATTCAATGTATTAATTTTTTTAAAGTTACAAAATTAAAATTTCAAAGCTTTTTAAAAGAGAGATAATATTAAGATTAGATAAGCAGATTTAAGCAATTTAAACATCAACGAAGCATAATCAGACTAACAGCAACAAGGCTTGCTATCTAAGTTGTGCTTCATTAATATCGACATTCGAAGTGTTTAACATCTGGTCTGGAGCTCCAAAATACCTAAAAAAACCCTTGACTCTGTGCAGAAACGGGCGATCCGTTTGACAGATTCTCCCATCTTAACAGACGGACTGCAATCTTTAGAGCATAGGCGTCAGGTGGGAATGCTGTCCTTGTTCTACCGGTATTACAATGGAAGATGCTCCGAGGAACTAGCATCATTGATCCCCTCGGCACCGGTGCATAGTCGGGAAACACGCCAAACACGCGCCCAACATTTGTACACGGTTGACATTACTCACATGAGAACGGGTCGTTTCTATGACTCGTTCTTGAGTTCAACTCGGCTGTGGAACGATTTGCCGGCCTCTGTGTTTTCTCCCTCCTACAACATGGGTCTCTTCAAGACCCATGTTCACTCCTTCCTTTCCTCAAAAAGACCCTCCACACAGCATCTACAAAGATGACAGAGGCCCTAAGGGAAATTATTTTCCTCAGGGCCTCCCGTGTGGAGTTAATGTAAAAAAAAATCAAATAAATCAATGTATTCAATTTATTTTTTTATGGGACACCTATTGACCTTTTTCAAGTCTAAATGAATATTCAATAAAATAAATAATAATAATTCGGTATAGGGTAATTCGATTTTTAGTTTCATCTTCTTCAATGATATTACATTGATGGAAATAGCCTTCAAAAGTTACTTTAAAAAAGAACTAACATTAGGCATATTTTGTGGGGTTGAATTGAGTTCCAAATCAGTAATTTAAACAATTCGTCAAATTAGACAATTAACAACAATCGAAAAATACTGTAAATAAAGTTGATGTAATAATTATTATATTACTGTCAAAAATTAAAATGTTAAAAAATATGAATAATTCAGAGCTTTTGGAGAGCAAACAAAACATTGCGAGAAATGTATTAATTTTTATATCAGATTTTACTTATTTTTTTAAAGACAATAAACAACAATTAAAAATGCAGTAAATAAAGTGGGCGCAATGGCCGGATTCTGGAAGATTAAGTATTTAGATTATATGTGACCATTAATAATCTATATAGACTTTATGATGAAGCACGAATAAAATTTATGTCAAACACTCATGTCGGGGACATTTATTTAGTTTTCCGTTTCCTTCCGATCACAATACTTCAACGTGAAATCACTACACCTTCCTACAAATTACTCAACAATCTACTCACACTAACATCAAGCAACTTTACAATCAAGACATCCACAACCACAATACTTGAAATAACAATAAAATCCCTGTTCCTCAAATGCACACCACAAACACGGGATAAAATCTCTGAACTATATTGCCTTCACACTATATAATTCGCTTCCAGTAATGTACAAAAACATCCACCACAATGAAAATTTTCAAAGTAAAGTCTTAATGAATTTTTTAGTGCATTTAAAAATGAAAATATGTAATTTTCCGTTCCATCACATCTCAGAATCAATACAACACCTTTTTGAAAAGTCATTAAAAGATCTGAAAAAATGGAAAACAGCCCATAACCAAATCCAACGTAACATATTTAACCATTTTTTATATATTTTTTCATATTTTTTGATAACTTTTCAAAGAAGGTGTTTGTTGAGTTGAGTTCATTCTGAGTTCCGTAATTTTCTTGTCTTGTTTTTCTTATCTTTTATCTCATTTTTTTCCTTTTATTTGTAATAATCCGTATTTGTAAATCTTTGTTTTTTTCTTTATTTGTTTGTTCTACCTCACCTGTCTTTTATTTATATTTTTATGCTGTACTGATGGTGAAACCAAAATTATGCTTTCAAAATTGTACGTATTACCTCTCACCTATGAATTGTACATTCCTCCCGTCTTAAAATGAATTTTTTTATTATTTTTTTTATTTTAAATACATAAACGGCTATACTGCCTTTTATAAATAAACATATAATAGAGTACAAAAGTAAGAAAAATAATATCATTACATAATAGTAGTTTTAAACTTAAAAATAACATACAATTATTTTGTGTATCACAACAAAAAAGAACAATGAGAAATATCATTTCATTTCAACATGTCCATATTGCGTATATAAAGTTACATTATGGAAAAATAATTTTTGAGTGCATGTTTATATTGCGCTAATTTTAAGAAATAAATGTCGCCAATATTAATATTTTGTAACTCATCAGGATTGCTCTTGCAAGAAATAAAAAACAATTAAAAAATAAATGCATCAGTAGGTTACAAGCTCGTGGTTATTGTGCAGAATGCAATGAACAGTATGAACAATGAACACGCTGTGTCCTCCAAGGGCCAGCGCCAGCGTACATTGCAGTGAGTAATTGCAGGTTGGTGCAGTGCAGATTATGATAAATGCACCTTCAGGTCCGACCCCTAACATGATGCCGGTAACACCGATCAAAACAATTACTATAAAATGAGTGGTTCTTGGCCCAGATTGTTAATAATTACTGGCTTTCAAAAGTAATAATTAATAACAATTTTCCATCAATACTCTGTACAATTCAGAATCTGTGCATTTTTAAAATGGATTTAGCTACGTTTTCTTCCTCAATCCTTCCTTATATCCTTGTATCCTTTAACCTTCCTTAAATCACGTTTCCATTCCATTTCTTTTCGCCCAACAAAATACATCGATCGTCTAGTTTATTATTCAAACTTCTCCATACACTAAGTTTAGAGATAATAAAGAAAGCAAAATTCGAATGCTCGCCACAAATCAAACATTATTTACACGTGTCTCTGTTTTACATACTAAATATGCTGTAACATAACACCGGGAGGCGTAACGATCGGGAATGCTGTATACTAGTAACCCAGAATACAAGTTTAAGTGCATTGTAATTGATTTGGTCGTGTTTATGAGTAATCTGAGTACTGTCCCAGAGAGATAACTGCGTCAACTCAAATATCAACATTTCGGAGTTGTCTGACCAATCAACTGAACGATCGACATATAGTTCCAATGTTATCGAGCGGTTTATCGCTAGTCTGGATTTTAATTTTTTTTCTTTATATTCTGATAATTTTAATAACACCATACATCTTTTTTAATTTTGAAAATGTCAATCACGTACGCATAAGGAAATAATGTTGTTAAATTATTTTCTGTTGCATATTAAAAATAATACCAAATTGCTTTCTTTATTTTAATTCAACATCATCAAAATATCGCATTCTGGCGAAAGGACTTTAGCCGTTGGAATTGGTTACATTTTTCCGTCAAGTTAAAGGAGCTAAGGCAGAAAATCAAGAAAAAATATTTTGAATGTGTTACGTATTTATTCATACACTTTCGAAAAATCACGGGGTAATGTATTTGTAGGTACTGTGAAGCTGAAAGTTTTCATAAGTCATTTGACACGGGATCCAAGCCTTTCAAAACAAATATTGTCAATTTTCTTTATAAAGTAAAAATATTTTTTATTGTCAAATTAGAGAGACGATCAGAATTTTACCTTTTAAACCGTTAGTAAACTTGAAAAATCACGAAATCTTTCATAAATTTAACCATTACCGGTGTATTTTGTCGGCGGGTGGAAATATTTCCTCCTCGCAAAAAATCCAAATAAATGGAGTATTTCTGAATGCATCCGCATCTGCATGCAAAACTATTTTTAAAAGGTGATGAATTACGCTTTCAAATTTTATAATTCGAAATAAACATTATTTTTAAAATATAAAAAATTTTAATAAGAAAGTTTTAAAAATGACTCAAAAAGTAAAACACCTGTTTTATCAGGCCAATATATTAAAATGCTATCGTCAACTCACTATTTTGTCGTTTCATATAAAAATAATTAATTTTTAAAAAATCCCAAAGTTTTTTTTTTCAATTAGAATCAGAAACTTTGGTTTCATATACATAGGTGTACATTTTAATTATTTTGCGGTTAACTTTTAGATTTGAGCATAAAGCGTGGTGTTTTTATATTTTTATCGCCGTTTAGATCACATTTTTAACCATGGTAGCATGGGCGACACAACGATCTATGAGACTTGTACGAGTGGTTCCGAAAACCGATCAAATTAGCATGACGAAGCAAAAATTACACATTTGAAATATAGAATTATTATTTAATTTTAAAAAAGTATTTTTCCGATTAAAGGTAGGTTATCTACCTATTACTACTATCTACCAACTTACTTTATTGCTTGTTTAACTTTTTCTTCACACAACGATTTCTATTTTGAAAATGACACTTAAATTCAAACCAAATTTAAGTTCATTGAACAGGAAAAATTTCATGTAGGAATACGTAAAGCAAATCATCACGGACAATAATGGTTTTGATAAGAAAATGGTCGCCTTAATTTTCTTAAATGTTTTGATAGCTTTTCAAAAATAACTGAATTTATTTGCATTTTGTAATTTATTGATTTTTTATACACAATAATAATTTATTCTTTAAACTTGAATAAACTTTGAGTGTTTTTTTAATGCTCCACAAAACAAATGTTATTATGGGTTATTCCCCTTTGCCTTAGCACAGTTTATACATATCAATACATAGTGTTATTGCATTGCGTCAGACGTATCTACGGTGTTTTTCATTTGCATTCATTACTACTCCATTAAACAACATGCTAATGTAACTCACCACACTTAATAAGAAGATATTATGCAGAACTCTTGTTTCTTCCTCGTCTGGACTTGTCTTCGAAACACCACAATCACTTATTAAACATTATAATATTATGGGTTCAATATTATTTAAATAGTGCACAGTAATTTAGAGTTCAAAGTGACAATAACTTCGCGTTTAAAACATTTACGTATGTAAAACTGTTGAACATTTAATCACCTCGATTGCTAGGGCAGTTCAGTTCACGCTACTATACTTAATAATACTATATAAAATGTCAGTTAATTTCTAATGTTATTGTTATGTATTTATTATTAACAGTATTTAGTTGTAGAGACCTCTGATTGTTCGTGTCATGTGTCGAAGGTTGATGAATTGATCTGCGTACAAATTACACTTCATTAAGGTGCATTACTTATTGTCATTAAACTGTTTTTATTTTATATTGTGGACGCCTAATTTTCTAAGCTTTTTGTGCTCACTGAAAATTTACGTAGGTTTTTTTTAATATTTTTAGAGAGTTTACACTGTGTGTTGCACTTGATCAAGTTGACTGTCTCGTTATAGCTTTCTCGAGGCACTTGCTTGAAGCTCCGCGGCGCTCAATGTCGTTGGGTGTCTTGTGGAATAGTGGCGCCCGGCGCACCCCGCCACAGTATAAATAGCCTGCGGCGACCTTGACATTGACTTGATACGGCCTATCTCTTTCACAGGCAACTCAAACAAGTGGAAGATCGGTGTATGGTTGATACTACAGCTATCGGAGTTTTTCTATCTCTCTATTATGTAATTTGTAATGCTTGAGTCGATTGTATATGCAATTCGAATCCTTTCAAATCCAAAAGATTTTTTTTTTTTTTGTAAAATGAATATCCAATCTTGAAACCACTCCAAAATTAACAAGAAAGAGAATACACAAAAGAAAGCGACTCCGAAGAAGAAAACAAATACTAATATCACGAAATGTGTAGGAAAAGGTGCACAGGAATTCGAAGACAAAGATATGGGAAAAATCGTCCTTCACATTGATAAAAAAAGTGCTTCGTAGTCTCCCGACTCTTGTCTACTTCTGAAGGTTTCATTTATTTCCTTTATTTATCGACTTATTTATTTATTTGGCATCTTACAATTTTGTACGTTGTGGCATATGATTTATGCAACTCTTTTTTTTATTAAAAACATTTGCTTGTGGATGAAAAAAGTGTACATTTGAAAAAGGAAGACAGATTAACATTATGTGATGTCAGCGGTGGTTTCTGTTAATGCCCTGCTAAAAGACCGTCCTTAAGAAGCAAAACGTTGCATGTCAGAATAAGGCTTTAGCCTTGTTTGGTGAACAGAATCTGCATGGCGAGGTACTTCCAAAGCTTCTTCTACTTCCCAACTTTTTTCAACCGTAAAACATTTCTCTACAAAGGGGTATATAACTGGATCCTGATAGTTAGTTATGGAATCCTTAAGCATTACTTAATTGTTTTCTAGTGTAAGAGATTTACGGTTTACGATTTACAAAGTATTTTATAATGTTTTACAAACCCTTTAAGCCACATTTTTGAGAATGTTACTTTTCAGTGGTTTCGTGTAGAACCATTAACATGGTAAAATAATTTTTGCAAATGAAAGCATTTTTAGTACTAAAAACTGTTTTTTACAGGATTGTTTTTTTGAAAAAACCATAGATAAAATTACTTAACCCTCAAATCTTTCATAACTATAAATAGAGTTGCAATATTTTACATCAAAATTTTGAAAAACAAATAACCACTCTCATTTATTAAGATTTTTATTTAGTTTTACGTTTTTTTAATATTCGTTTTGTCGTCTCCTGTAATGTTTTCACTTTGTGGCTTAAAGGGTTTCACCAAACCACAGTCGATATTTTTGAAATACGAATGAATCGTGCATTTTTTAAAAACCACCAATTTATTTATATTTATCAACCGATTTCGCTTGTCTTAAGCTTCATCGTTCATGTATTTTTTAACCTCCGCCGCAAGGAGCAGTCTGTCTGTGTGTCTTTCCGTGGCATCGTAGCTCCTAAACGAATGGACCAATTGAGATGCCGTTTTTTTGTTTGAAAGCTGACTTGATCGAGATGGTTCTTAGCTACAATTCATGAAAATCTGTTCAGGCGTTTCAAGGTCATTGGCTCTTTTGTGTCGGGGGTTGCTTAAAATTTTGATATTTTATTCATCTTTAGTTTAAATTGTTAACTTGTTGAAGCTTACGCCGAACGATACCGGTTGGTATATTTAAATGCATCGGTGGTTTAAAACAAGATGTTGGTTTCATTTAATTATTGTTATATCAAAATAAATAACTTATTTGGTTGCCGCGACCTCAGACTGGGTTAGAACTCCGAGATGTTCCCATGACCGGGCGAATGCTCTAAATCAGCGGTTGTCAATATTTTTGAGCATGCGTCTCCCTTGTGTTCTCTGTAACGTATAATTCCATATTGTATCCGCAATATAATCTTGTCCTATAAACATTTTTTTTAAATATGCAAAAAAATGTCTGTTCACGGTGTCCGGAAACTCGTCGTACAAGCGGTGAATTGGTGAATCTCACGTGGAGAGCGTTTAGGTTTTTTAAAAACTTTTTTGGCAGGGTTAATAATTTTTGGAGCCGGGTCTTCGTCTTGACGAGTTTTTTCAAATTTGGTCCGTTTTCAAATTCCAACTTCTGACGCGATTTATTCGAAAACGAAAGCTCAAATAAAAAAAAAAATTATTCCCCAAAATCGATTCCAAATGTACTACGATTTTCCGGTCACCGTGTATACGATAAAGGGATATTTTTGTCGTCAATATAGTCGTGTCCCCGAAGAAGTATGCTTTATTATGTGATATTTCGGATTCTTACTCACGACATCTGCAGATATAAGTATATCGACTTTTGTTGAAGGCGTATATCCTTTCTGCATTCTTTACCAATGAGACTTTCTTTTAAATTTCTTACCTACGTTAAAGGTAAGTACAATATTTATACAATAACAGCCTTACTAAAAAAAAACCACAGCGCGACTGATTAACTGTGTTATTGCAATAACATAAATAAAGCTCGTATACACTAAAACACGTTTTATTACCAATAACGTTTCTTCCGTGGTCACGCTGTTAAAACGCATTGAAGATGTGACAACGTTGTATATGGTTTTAATTTACTAGGAAACAATGTTGTTTTAATTTTTCTCCGCAAGGGGCATTATTGGCGCGCCTATGCATTAGTTCTCCGGCCCGCGACAGCCCGCGATGACAAAACAGCTCGGTGTGTTTTATGGCGGGATATCGAAAATTTTGTGATTTTACTTAATAATTTCTATTGTAGTGACGAATTTACTCTTCTGTTCACATAATTGATATATTTACCATGTTATTTGTGTGGTTTACATCAGTTTAATCAAGTTATTGTACAAACGCCGTACTTTCAAAGTTGAACTGTCAGATTATTGTTATTTATAGGTTACTTTAAAGATAAAATTTTCATTTTAAGATCTTTATTTTAAGAGAATTTCTTAAAAGTGATAATTTTTTATAATATTAAAATCTAATACATGTGTTCGTAAACGTATCAAAAAAATTAACGTCTTTAGAGATGCAAGAAATCTGTTTTAAATTTCGGTATTATTTCTAAGTTATTTTTTTGGCAATAAAAAAAACTTTGAATTTTTTTATTATTTTTTTATTGTATACACGATGAAAAAGTGAGGTGATAGTTTTCTTAAAAATTTATTACATAAAAGGACTGTTTTTTTTAAATTTTGATTTTATTTAAATTTCTCTACATTTTGATCAAAAATGTTGTGGGAGGAAATTTTTTTCCATTTTTTTCCGAGTTTGAATCTTAAAATATGGCAGTTTTTGAAAGCTAAAGTGTATTTCAAATACTCAAATCTAAAAGGTAATTTTATCTAGTTTTCATAAATGGTATTTGTTTTTACGACACCTTCAAAAATAAGAAATATATAGAACATTCAAAATACTATGGAAAAATTACAAATATCGTTCGGACATCAATGGTTAAAACAGAGATAAACTACCCTCTCAGGCCGTGGAAACCATGTGTATTTCTTTCAAAGAACAAATTTTTAATTAGTAATGTTTTCACATCCGCGGCCGTTTGTCAATTGAATAAATTTTTCACTGGGTTTTTTTAGTAAGGCTGTTAATGTGTAAAACAGTGAGGTGATGTTTCTTGTAAAACGGCTATCTACAACCGTTATTATTATTTATATAGGCATACTATACATACTGACGGCTGGCGTAGTCTACCGGTAAGGCTTTTGACTTGCAATCCGAAGGTCGCGGGATCCAAATCACGGCGTGAGCAAATAAATTTTATTTGATTAATTTGTGTTATTTCACAATTAACTCATTTAAAATAATATATAGTATATTTGCGGCACGTTCCAGAGTGAAAGATACTCTCAGTATCGCCCTGGTGTAAGAACACCATTCAGAATTGAAAGGTTGCTTGAAATGGCTTTAGCCGTGTTTGGTGACTAGATCTGAATAGCCAGGAACTTCCCCACTTTCCTCTTCCGCACCTCCTTCCCCTCCCCACTACCTTCAGCCTTACAACATACCCCAATTGGGGATGCCATAGTCTCACTGGCTCCAGACGGGAACAGCTATCCCTTAAAGTTTTAAATCGTTTTCGACGAGTAGCACGTGACAAGTCCCAGTGTAAAATGTTATAGGAGACCTACACCAAGAGGCAAACTGAGCTTCAGGATATACTATAACAAACAAAAACATGTCTGGTATTCATACTTAACATAAGTCCAGAATAAAAAGACTTATTAATATTATTAATTACAATTTGGGAGGCGGGTATGGGTACCGCCGCCCCGGGAACCATTTACTGAATAACCAACACCTCTGCCATAGATCACCCCATGTGGTTCGCTACGTTTGGTGACTTAGCAGGGGTGCCCGGGTTTATGAGGTGAGGTTTATCCGGGTCTTGGCGGGAGATGCGACTGGCCACCGGCTGCATGGCCGGCCGGATCAGGAGAGAATGGTTAAGGGAGTCCTTTTGACTTCTCCAGCCGTACTCTCTCGGAACATCGCCTTACACCGCAGTGGGAGTGATGGATTCATACGTCCTTGGACCTGGGGTCACCGACCCCAGATTCCTACCCACCCCTAATTCCCCATTTCCTTCCCAGAACTTCCTCTCCTTCCTTTTTAAAAAAGACCGTCCACACAGCATCTCCAAATATGACATAGAATTATTACATGGAATTATGTTCCTCAGGGCCTCATGTATGGAGCTAATGTGAGTTTTAATAAATCATTTGCGGACAAGACTGCCGCTTTGGATTTTGTAAATCACGACCTAATAATAACATTGAACTGCCATTTTGCCGAACCACGATTCTTGTTTTCTGGAAAATCGTTTTCATAAATTAACTGTATTTATTTATTAATAAATACCTACATTTATTTACTAACCGATTTCGCCCGATTTTCATCACCTTTTTCCTTATAACTACTCGTACATGGCATTATGTTAGTTTTTATTTGTAGTGAGATTGGTATTTCACAGCTCTCGAAGAAAATGTTGTCGCGAACTGATTTGTTTCTTGCGTTGCCTTTTCTCAGAACAGAAACAGCTAAACTAATTTCACTACGTCAAAATCCTCCGGTTTTGATATTTTTAATAAGACTTAGAAAGCAGTAATACTTCATAATTTATATTTTTTTTACTGGGGAAAATAATTCCTCTCGGGGCTCACGTCACCTTTGGGGATGCTATGTGGAGCGTGTTTTTGGGAAGGAGAGGAAACTTCAACATAACTGTTACCGAAAAAATATGAAGGGTCGGTAAGAATCTGGGGATCAGTGTGACAGGGAGCGATGGACGTATTAATCCATCCCTCCTACTGCAGTGTGCTCCTGTTCCGGCCTACCACACAGTTAATGGCAAGATGCATCCGCCGCTAAAACCTGGACAAACCTCATTCCATCACCCCTGCTAAGTAACCAAACGTATCGAACCACTATGACCTGTTGCAGAGTTCATGGTTATCCAATAAATGGTTGAATACCCATACTCGCCTACCAAATTGAATGAATTATTAATTATCTCTTAAATAATATATTTTTTAATATTCATATTCAGGTGTTTTTATTGTGTAGATACAAAAATGTTGATAGAACTATGTTATTATGAATAATTTAAAAGTAATTTCGTGTTAGTAAATATTTTTTTCATGCACGATCGCCATTTAATGTATGTTTTTTTGCCGGATGTATTTGGGATGGGCTCGATCCTAAAGAGGAAACCGGGCGGCGTTTTGTCCATACAAACGTTTTTCCTAATTTCCTCTGGGTTTTGACACTAGTGCAAATACTTTTTAACGTGTAGAAATCGACCACTAGCGGGTCGGTATTTTTTTTGATATGTTACTTTTCATAGTAGGTCGGACCCTGCAAAAATCGTTAAAATTGCCTCGTTTGAACATCACAACGTCCAATGTACAAACTAGACAATGTGTTTAAAAAAAAAACAATACATACAGACAAATAGTATTTTCTTCTAATACAGTTATAAAATAATCTTAAAATCGTTCCAGTTTTTGAAGAGACAAATGTGTATATAAAAAATTAGGTTCCGTGTGTTTGCGTTCGCAAATCTCGGACAATCCATGTATTTACTCAAATATTTTACAGAACATTGCTTTTCAGCAGAATAGTGTTTCTATATATAATGGTAAGCTCTAGCCTTATGAAATTTGTATAAAAAAATAAACATGTAGGTTCCGTATGTTTGGGTCCGCAAATCTCGGAAAGTAATCGATGGAGTTGCTCAAAATTTTGCTGAACATTGCATTTTAGCAGGAGAGTATTTCTATATACAATGGTAAGCTCTGGCGTTATGAAATTTGTATTTAAAAATTACTATATTTGGTGCGCGAGTTGTTTGAAAATGTGTGTATTTCTTATATTTAAGCGGCAGGGAGGGAAGGCAGGAGGGGGAGGGTAATGAAGGATGTGGGTTTCGCACGAGGAGAGACGAATGGGGGGGAGGGGAACGGGGACGCATGAGAATGGACATGCAGGGAGAAAATTTTATTTCTTTGAATGGCATAGCAACGCATGCCGGGAAACCAGCTAGTAAGGAATACAAAACTTCGGTTTTGTGGCTTTTTTTGTTATTATCAGGCAAAGGTGCAGCTGTCCCTTTCGCTCAGTATTCTGGGGCGTAAGAGCGGCAGTGACAGCACATGGCAAAATACTTTTTGTTCAAATTTCTCGGCGACAGGGATTCCTCTTAATATTTAAATTCACATCTTACATAGCATCAGGTGCAGTGGCGGATTATCCCTAAGGCAAAGTAGGCTCGTGCCTAGGGGCGCGAAGTTACGAAGGGCGCCGATTTTTAAACAAAAACAAAAAAATAATAATTGTGTAAGTAAGTATGCACCTTCTCACACAATATAAAAGATTATTTTGAATTGTAAAAATTGAATTGTAGTATTATAGGAATACCACCAAACAACTCCGTATAGACACACATTTCTTGCTTCATTCGCATTCATAAATCGTCTCATGGTTGCGTTGCGGTGCGCAGTATCGGAAGAATACTGCGGGTAGGAGATACTTTCAAACGCGCGCTCTTTAAAATAATTAATAATTATAATCGGTACACGGTCGATATACGGTCTCTTGGCGTGGTCCAACATTATTTAAGTATTTGATTCACTTGATCATGCCATGACTTCCTTGGCTTTCCCTGACTTCTTACACAATTCACTTCGCATCATATAAACTCTTTTTAGTGCCCTCACCAAATAACTGTACCCTTTTATCCTATCCACCAAGCGCACTTAAGTGATTTTATCACTAAACGGCACTATAAAAAAATGCAAATTATTATTGTTTTTATCGGCCTTGTATTCCTTCTGGATCTCCATAATTTAACACTGTCTTACCTATAATATACCTACATGCTTTATCAACAAATATTAATTTTTACATTGGCTTAATTGAGGAGGCCCCGAGGAAAGTAATTTTCCTAAGGTTTCCTCTGTGGGGCAACACCTTACATCACTATGATTCACAAGCTGACTCATAGTGGAAACGTTTTTCACGTTCCGAATGCAATTATACAAGTTCTCAAAAGAGAAGTTTAAAAATCCACAATATGATTCTCAGAGGAGAAAAACCTTTTTCATGTTCTGACTGCAACTATTCGTGTTCTCAAAGGGGATATCTAAGAAGTTACTTGCTGACTCACAGTGAAGAAAAACCCTTTTCATGTTCCGACTGCAACTATTCATGTACTACGAAGAGAAATCTTAAATTCACATGTTTACCCACAGTGGAGAAAAACTTTTTTTAGGTCCTGACTAACTATTCTTATTCTCGAAAAAAAATAACTATAACGGCACTTGTGACTCACAGTGATGAAAAACCTTTGTCATGTCCCGACTGCTACTATACATACGCTACAAAACAGTATCTAAAAATTCACATGTTCACCCACAGTTTACAAAAACCTTTTTCATGTCCCGACAGCAATAATTCATGTTGTATTTCTTAGAAATCTTAGACTCATGGTGACATAAAACCTTTTACATGTTTCTACTGTTACTATTCATGTTCTACAAGGAGGCACCAAAAAAAAATCACTTTTTTTTTTTTTTTTTTTTTAATCCTACAAATCTCACGAAACTAATCAATCAGTTTGATTGTTAAAAATCTCTCATTTTTTTTCTATTTAATTAATACTATATACTTTTAAATTTTACATAGTATTTACTTAAAAGTATTGTTTACCCACAGCGGACAAAAACCTGACCGGACCTTTTTCTTCTCCCGAGTACAGTTTTTCAAGTTCTCGAAAGAGAGATTTCAAAATCCACAGTGCGATTAACAATGGAGAAAAAACTTTTTCATGTTCTGAGTGTATGTTTGCATTTCCTACGAAGAGAATTCTAAAAAATCACACGTTTTACCATAGTTGATAAAGACCTTTTTCGTGTCCCGGCTGTAACTAATCATGTTCTACAAAATAACAACTAAAACATTACATATTTATCGACGGAGGAGAAAAATCTTTTTCATGTCCCGACTGCAACTATTCCTGTTCTGAAAAGAGACGTCT
Source organism: Limnephilus rhombicus (assembly GCA_929108145.2). Classification (NCBI taxonomy): domain Eukaryota; kingdom Metazoa; phylum Arthropoda; class Insecta; order Trichoptera; family Limnephilidae; genus Limnephilus; species Limnephilus rhombicus. The sequence continues at coordinate 46,017,390 of OV815291.1, read as the reverse complement.
AAGAACGCACTCGCTGATTCGCAGTGGAGATAAACCGTTTTCGTGTTCTGACTGCAACAACTGTGCTACAAAGGGATAATAATAATAATAATATTTGGATGATTTATATAGCGCCGTTTTTGTGAAAAATCACCTCAAGGGCGCTGTACAAACTTATAATACATTTCTAAAATCTAAAAAACTACAAGCTAGGCAAACAATTATAAACAACTTATGGCTAAAAATTGCATACATCGGTTCATTGATCACCGATACGAAAATATGTGTACAATATTTTGACCAATGAACGCGATGCTGCCTAAAATTTAATGAAAACAGGACCATACTTACCTGGGAGGTCGCTTGAAATTAACACTGTAAATTGTCCATTTAAAGAAATTTAGATAGAGTTCGCACGCAGAGGACATTATTGTAAACACATGTTATTTAATCCTGAAAAATATTTTAATATTAATATGTAATGTATTCTTTGACGAGTGTATTTTGGAAAGTAAAAGCAACATATATAGGTGGGAGGTGCAGTAGTACCTATAAGGATTTGATCTTACTAAATGTGATTCGTCAAGAGACAGATTGATGTGTAAGGAATCGAGTTATTTTAATTCAGTAAGAAAAGTGTGATTAAGACATATCATAGACAATACAAGTATGATGCTCTCAAATAGGTATATTTAAATTACGGGTATGAGAGCCCAAAAAGGAAGGTTTTTAGTTTGGACCTAAACTCTGTTGGGCTTGTTATGCATCTTAATTCCGGAGGGAGTCTATTCCAAGCCTTAGGCCCAGATACTCCGAAAGCACGATCTCCAAACATAGTATTTGGCTTTCGTTTAGGTTCTATTAGTCTGCCTTTAGCAGATGAAGTTGCTGATCTAAGGGTTAATTGTCTCGGACCGGTATTTTCCGGGACGCATAATTCGGATATGTAAGGTGGGGCCATTTCGTAGATTGATTTAAAAACCATCCAGCACAATTTGTACTGGATTCTCTCAGGGCACTTGAGCCAGTGAAGGTTACGAAGGTGTTCTGAAATATGCGAATATTTAGAAACCCCAGTTATGAGCCTTGCCGCTGCATGGATATTTAAAAAGTCACATATTTACCCACAGTGGAGAAAAACCTTTATCAGTTATTTTTTAAAGTAAATTTACGTTTTAAAGGAATTTTGTCCATTTGAACACTGAAGAAGTTCAAAATAGTGCTATTGTGTTAGTAACGATATATTCTGGTAATGTGGAAAACTGCTTTTTTGATTAATGTATCCTTCTGCGTTTATATTTAACAACGATAGCTCAAGATGGAGAACTGCTCCGAACAACTAAAGCTATTTTACAGGTTCTAAGAAATTAGAAACTCGAAACAATTTACCCAAACATTGACATGGCCTTGAGAATGAACGTATCGACGGCAGTTAGCAATTGCAGTGGTGAGCGGAGTTTTTCTTGTCTAAGGAGAGTGAAAAATTATCTTCGCTTTTCCATGAGAGATAAGAGATGAAATTCGTTAGCAATATATCAAGTCAGGAAATTTCCATTTCTGGGTCACGTACTTCGAGGGGAGAAGTATCACTTGCACCAATTGGTATTGAAAGGCAAGATAGAGGCCGAGGGCCTGGTAGGAGACAAATGTCTTGGCTGCGAAATGTACGAGAGTGGACCGGCATTAGAAGTGTGGAGGAGCTATTCCGGGCAGCGCCAGACAGAGAGACATTTCTCAGAGTGATCGCCAACGTCGGGGGGACGAACACCACGAAGAAGAAAAAGCAATACTTAACATTGAATCAAACTTTTTGGTATCTTTAAACTATGACGACGTTATTGACAACTTTGCAAGATAATAATGTAGACGCAGAAATTTTTAATATTTATAATCATTTGTCCATGAATGTGATTAGCAGATGCCTAATTTTAAATAAATAAGTGATAACCCTAGTTTTTTTATTCATCAAATATTAGGTTTTAAATTTTTGTTATTAGTTTTTGGGGTATTATCTTTAGCCAACGTTTCGGACAGCGTTGCAGTGTCCATCATCAGGGCAGATGTGTAAAAGTTAGGGGTGATGTTTGTACTTATCTACTTAGGAGCGATACAGTGTCGCCAGCTCCACTCCTCTACGAGCTGGCGCTACAATATACTTTAACATGTTTTTTTGCGCTTAGCCTTGATGTAACCGTCAATTACCGGATACCAAGAACTATTGAGTTTAGCTCCGTCGTCTCTATTAATATTTATAGGATTTTTGTGAATTTCAATTGCCTCCGTAATCAGGCGTGCTCTATGAGTTTTGGGTCTTCCCAGGAATTCAGGAACAAATCCAAAGTATTGGCCGGTTCCTGCCCGTCTATAACCCAAACCAAAAGTATTAAATATCTTGGGATTGAAATTGATGAAAATCTACAGTGGAATTCACACATTGAGCTTACCTCAAAAAAGCTAACAAAACTCATCTACTTCTTCAAAAAATTAAGAAACATCTTGTCGATGAGGGATCTAAAGAGAGTATATTATGCTTTATGCCACTCTCGATTGGAATATGGAGTAATAGGATGGGGCTCAGCAGCATCTAATCACTTAAAACAACTTAAGATAACTCAGAATTGCATTATAAAGACCATTCTAAAGGTCCCCATAAGGACGTTAACAGCAGAAATTTTTAAACGGTTTGATGTTCCAAGCATACAGAAAATCTATGCCAAAAACATTCTAGTACATCACCACAAAAATGATTCAGAGGCAGACACCTCACACGCTCATAAAACCAGAGCTAAACAAACAGACATACTTAATATACCAAAGTGTAACTCTTCATTTGGTCAAAGAAGTTCTGCATTTTTAGCAGTAAAGTTATATAACAAACTCCCACTTAGTATCAAATAAATAAAAATAAAAAATAGCTACATTAAGGACATTAAATGTTGGCTGAAGAATCTATCGGAAAATGAACTTACTAGTATACTTAAAACATCATAGAAGTTTCTGGAAAACCTTATCCAATGAAGTTAAACCATAGAAGTCGCTGAAAAACTTATCCAAAGCATAGTCCCCCTCAGCACAGGATCTCCTAGTGAGGAGGACTACGAATATATTTTATATATACATCTAACTAACATGTTTCATATAAAAATGTAAAAAATATTATATAGTTACTAAATAAAAAAAAATATAAAAAAAAATTAAATGCTCGGCGATTTGTCAGGGTAGCTAAGTTTACACGCTCGAAAGTGTTCCGATATCCTTTTGGAAATCGTCCGCTCTGTCTGGCCCACATAGACCTTATCACATCCATTATCCTTATGCAACGCTGTCCGAAACGTTGGGTAAAGAAGGAGGTAGCGCAACACGGCATAATACCCCAAAAACTAATAACAAAAATATTTTTGGCCGTGAAAATCTAAAATCGTATCAGGTTTTAAATTGTTTTATTAATATCACTACTATTATTATAACTGCGAAAGTGTGTATATGTGTATGTGTATAGATAGTTATATGTTACTTCTTCATGCGAAAAAATACTTAACCGTTTGTGAAGAAATTTGTATGTAAAAAACTGCTTGCCTAGGGCGATCTCAACGTTTAATCCGCCTCTGATCAGGTGGCAGTAAATTAGATTTATGTGTACTATTACTTTTAACTTTTAACATCAATGTATTCATAAGTATTGCTAGTAAACTAAGAAAATGGGTATTATCTGAACAACCTTCGTTATGGGCTCATTCTTGATACTAGATAATATGTTAAAAATATTTTCATGTTTTGATGATTTTTAAATAATTTATCATCGAAAACAAATGCTTCCAGTTGAAAGGTATTATTTTGATCGTTGATGGTGATGTTTTTATGACTGCCTTGTTTGTGTTTTTATAACTGTCTTGTCAAAGTTCATAAATATTAGAATTCACCGGTTTTGAACCCCGTCGTGGCTTTTTAACCCCCGAGCAGTGTTATAAGTTTGACTTTGTGTGTCTGTCTGTGGCATCGTAGCACCTAAACGAATGCGCTCCTAAACTATACATACGGTTGCGATGAGCTGTGGCGTTATGTAATTTGTATAAAAAAGTGCAATAGATGGCGCGCGAGTTGTTCGAAAATTGAGTGTATTTCATATAGTTTAGCGGCTTGGAGGGAAAGAGAGGTGAATCCAGGTGAGGGAAAGGCGGGGAAGATGGAGAGTGAATGCAGGAGGGGAGGAGGGGAACGCGATACAGGAGGTGAAGAGGAACTGAGATAGGAGGGAACGCGGTACGGAGGGTGCGATATGGGCGAAAGCGGGAGGTGGAGGAGACGTGGCAGAGGACGGTAACGCGGATAGTGTACCGGGACTCTGAAGGTGAAGGGGAACTGAGAGAGGAGGGAACGCGGTACGGAGGGTGCGATATAGGGGAAAGCGGGAGGTGGAGGAGACGTGGCAGAGGACGGTAACGCGGATAGTGTACCGGGACTCTGAAGGGGAAGGGGAGGCGGAAGGGAAACAGGAACGAATGGGAAAAACACGCAAGGAGAAAAAATTTATTTCTTTGAATGGAATTGCAACGCATGACAGGTACTCGCTAGTAGGGTAGAGTGGGGACGATTGAAACAGGTTATGATTGAAACTTCTCAATTTACTCGAAAACTATAATACCTAAGAGTGTGATACAACACTCGAAACTCCGTCAGGTCTGTTGGGACGTTTCTACAAAAGCGCACTAGCCGGCGAGTGACTCAATGGTGCATAGAGGACATTATTGGATTTCGCACTAAAAAGTAAATATTTAAGACATTTTTGTTTATCTTATAACTCATTTTACTCTCGCAGCTTGACGAAATGTTTTATTACATTCTCTCCTTTATCTATTTAGAATTTTTATAATGAATTTGCGTGGCGTTAATTTCTATTTAAAAGGCTTATTTTTTTAAGCAAAAAATGCAGCGTGGGGATGTTTGAAACAACTTGTATGGGGATGATTGCAACGTTTCAATCATAACCATGTTTCAATCGTCCACACTGAGAAAATTTAAAAGTTATAATAGAAAAAGGTCTGAAATTCAAATCATTAAGTCTTCCCACTAGATGTATTTCTGTGATCTTGAAAGTGGATGATGAAGTCGATCTCATACGACCACATTCGACATCAAACGCCCTCACTCACAAAATCACTGATTTATTGATTTTTTTTACATTTATAACTAAAAAAAATCTACGTTAATAGTATACATTGTTTTATCAATTATGTAAGTACAAAAGTTAACAACAGAGAAAAAAATATACACATGAATAGTAGGTAATATTTAAATATTAGGGATTTATAGTTATAAGTTTAGGTTACACGTAACCATTTGATTCAGCCTTAGGTAAGTTCGGGGATGAAAGAACGAATGACAATGGGAACAGAATACTTGAAGTATGTTTAGAGTGGAACCTGTTTGTATCGAATACTTTTTTCGATCATAAATGTGTCCACCAATATACGTGGGAAAGAGGAATTGAAAGATCGATAATTGACTTTGTGGTAATTGACTCTAGGTTGAGAGCCGTTACCGAGGATACCAGAGTTTTCAGAGGTGCGGAGGTTGAAACTGACCACTTTCTGGTGGTGTCGAGAGTAAACCTCTTTCGCGGCTGGCGCTCTAAAGTGAAAACGATATCAACTCCAACAAGAGTCAAAGTAGAAAAACTGCAAAATGCTAATGTCAAAAGTGAGTATGAGAATTTGGCAGAGATGAGATTGAATGAGAAGGAAATGGACGGTCTAAGCATTGATGAAACATGGAACCACATAAAGGTGAGTCTTTGTGAATCTGCTAGAGATGTATGTGGAATAAGTACGCAAGGTAGGAAGAAAGGTGACGCATGGTGGGATGACGAGATCAAAGCACTGGTCTCAGAGAAGAAGAAAGCATGGTTACGTCTGATAGCGGCTGGCACTGATTCTAGCGAAGAGAGAGATAGAGCGAAAGAAGTTTATAAGGGATGTAAGAAAAGAGTAAGTGTTGGAGTGAAAGAACGAAAGAAACGCCTGGAAGAGGAAGAGGGAATAAAAATGACAAAACACTTCCAAGAAAACATTAAACTGTTTTGGAAGGAGGTCAAAAGGTCCCGGAGTGGTTCAGAGAACGGAAGCCGGAAAGTCATAAAATCGAAAGATGGAAAAATGTTGACGAATGAGGAAGAAATAAAAGAGAGATGGATGAAATATTTTGAGGAGGTTTTTGAAAGCAATCCGGGTGATAGTGAGGCCTGCAGTGAATCGGGTATGAACGATGACGGAGTGAATTCAATCAAAATCAGCGTGGATGAAATAAAAAAATCGATAAAATGCATGGTAAGGCTGTTGGTTTCGACAATATTGCTGCCGAATACTTTAAAGGAGATAGCCATATCATTCTCACATGGTTGTGCAAACCTTTTAACCAGTGTTTAGAGGAGGGTTACACGCCATTAGATTGGAGAAGGGCTGTAATCATGCCGTTATACAAAGGTAAAGGGTCACGTATGGAATGTGGAAATCATAGGGCTATTAGCCTGCTAAGTTCAGTCGGCAAGCTGTACGGAAGAATATTGATTGAAAGGGTAAGAATGGAAACAAAGGATAAAATATGGGATGTGCAAGGTGCCTTTATGAGTGGAAAGGGATGCATGGACCAGATTTTCTCCTTGCGTATGCTTACTGAGAAATTTCTGGCGAAAAACCAGAAACTTTTCTGCGCCTTTGTAGATCTACAAAAAGCATACGACCGAGTCGACAGGAAAAAGCTATGGAAGGTTTTGTCCAAGTATAGAGTGAATACAAATCTCATACACGCAATTGCGTCTCTGTACGAGGGAAGCGTTGCGTGTGTAAGGGTAAACGGTGGTTTTACGGGGTGGTTTGACATCACAAAAGGTGTCAAGCAAGGCTGCGTAATGTCACCATGGTTATTCAATCTATACATGGATAATTGTATGCAAGAATTGAAAGAGGTGGGATTGGGCGCGAAATTGAGTAATCTGAAAGTATGTTGCCTGTTGTATGCTGATGATGCGGTGGTGATTTCTAACACTATGGAAGATCTACAGTCTCTCGTATCTAGGATGAACGAAGTATGTATGAAGAATGAGCTAATGATGAATGTAAGTAAGTTTAAAGTCATGGTGTTTGAAAGGGAGAGTACGAAAACAGTATGCAACATAGTTGTGAATGATGAATATTTGGAGCAGGTGGATGAGTTTGTGTATCTGGGTAGTATGTTTACGAGAGATGGGAAGGCTGAAAGAGATATTGAAAGAAGGGTGAATGCCGGTAACTCCATTAATGGTGGACTGAATGCCGTTGGCGCTAATAAAAAACTGTCAAAAAAAGCGAAGCTAGCAGTCCACAATGGAGTCCTGGTACCTACCCTGATGTATGGCAGTGAGGTATGGAACTGGCAGAGGAAGGATGAAAGTAAACTGAATGCTGTTGAAATGAGATCCCTGAGACGTATGTGTGGTAAAACAATGTATGATCGTGTGAGAAATGTGGATATCCGCAAAGAATGTAAGGCTGATGTAAGCATAATGAGTAAGATTAAGAAAGGGACCCTCAGATGGTTTGGGCATGTAGAGCGAATGAACGAAGGAAGTAGTGTAAGAAGAATATACGACGCGAATGTGAATGGTAGAAGAAGTCGGGGACGCCCGAGGAAGACATGGCACGATCAAGTGAATCAGATACTTGAGTCGGGTCATGTCAAAAGTCAGAATAATAGAAGAGAATGTATGAGACGATGTATGAATGTGAGTGAGGCAAAGAGTGTGTGCCAAGACCGAGTTGTTTGGCGGTCCGTCCTCTCTGCCTACCCCTGCGGGGAAACGGCGTGATGGTTAGTTAGTTAGTTAGTTAGTTTACACGTAACCGGCCTCACTGGGCTAGCCTATTTTGAGGCATTCATTTGGTTAGTTCTTTGTAATTACCTATGAACATACCCATACTTGTTTTAAAGGATATTCACTCGTTGGTTGCTTTAATAATTTCGTATTTTGGTGAGTGCACCGGTAAAGGCCCTATCCTTTCTTATTTTTTTTTTATAATTAACTAGTGTCCGACCGAAACTAGTTTTTACGGCCGAAACCGAATCCGAAACTGAGTTTCGGCTTGGGTCTCAGGTTCGGCCGAAACCGAAACTTCCATTTAAGGTCTTGTTTTCGTAGAAAAAAAAGTCAATCTTAATCAATCAGCCTTTATTTTTAAATCATATATTAATCATTCAGTCTCTGATATTTGAACTAAAAATAAACATAACATAATTATCACTCCTTGCTTTTTGAAATCGTTATCGTAAATCGCTTCATAAATAATATTCAAAAAAGATAGTAGGTATTACCTATTTGAACATTATTAACAAACGACATAAAATAAAAGATAGAAAACAAAACACCTTTTTTTAAACCTAATTTGTTTAGGTACACTAAACAAAAAATACTCTTTCATCTTAAGGCGCCGCAACCGAGCTCGAAAAGAAGAAGATGGAGAGATATGAAATTGCGAATGTTAGAGGAGAGCGCTAACATTTAAAGCAGTGGTCCGCAAGAGACTAGAAGTTGGTCCGCGATGATCCGCCGGTCAATAAACGAGCCAACGCGCTGGCGGTCCCTGGTCGAGAATTCTGAATAAAAAAATCGGGACAATATTCAGTTTATCATTATTGTACCTTGTGGTCAGTGGCCATCATGGTGTTCTGTTTTGCCCCACCCTGTCTTACCCCGTTCTACCCCCTCTGTTGTGGTAAATATTCTGCTAAAACCCGTCCCTCCACCCTATCCCATTCCGCCCCCTCTGATGTGGTAAATATTCTGCTAGAACCCGTCCTACCCTATCCCATTACGCCCCTCCCGTTATGCTATTCGTCCCGGATGCCACCCATGCTAGCCTTTGCCACTGACCACAAGCAGTGGCTTAGGCTAGCAGGGGTGGCACCCGGGACGGATAGGGCGGATAACGTCACCCGCCCCCCCCCCCCCCCCATTAAAGTTGACAAACACAAATTTCGACCTGGATGGTGGGCGGGGGGGGGGGGGGGGGGGTAAGGGGTGGCTATAGAGAATTGTGGGGGTGAAACTCGGTTGGGTGGCACCCGCCCCCCTCGCTACGCCACTGCTTGTGGTTCCTGTCGAAAACAGAAACGTACAAGTGGTCCCGGGTCAAAAAAAGGTTGGAAACCACTGATTTAAAGCGTCAAAATGATGCGAAAATGTTGGATCTCTATTACCCAGTCACCCCAAGTGGTTCGCTACGTTTGGTGATTTAGCATGGGTGCCCAGGTTCATGGGGTGAGGTTTGTCTAGGTCTTGAAGCTGGATAACCGGAGCACACTGAACCTCAGATTCCTACCCACCCCCCTTTCCTTCCCAGAACTCTCCTCTCCTTCTTTCCTCTAAAAAAAACTCTTCACACAGCATACCCAAAAATGATATAGGCCATCAGGGAAATTATTTTCCTCAGGGCCTATCATGAACTAAATCATTTCAATAGCGAAATAAAACTTACCTATTTCGAAATAATGTTAAGTATAAACACCTCCAATTTCACAACAAATAAACCAAACTACCGCAAAGTTCGCGGAGCGAACACAAACAAGTGAATCCCTGACACGACTATGAGCGCGGGCGTAGCAAAGTGACACTTCATGGCTCGAAGTTCAGTGCATCGAACATGTCCGATCGCAGAACGAAACCTCCCGAATTCAGTGTTTCGGTTTCGGCCGTAGTTTCGGCTGGATGACGGCCGAAACCGAAACTAAGCCGAAACTCGTTTTTTGGCCGAAACTAGGCCGAAACCGAAACCGAAAGTTCGGTCGGACACTATAATTAACCTCATTGAATCATTAGTGATTACTACTCTTGCAATTGCTTAAATTCTGTATTTTTGACACGATTTTGGTTAAATTTTTTTCCAGGTGTACTGGAATCCGACGACAAAAATATGAAAAAAAAATCCTCCACATTGATAAAAAAAAAAGTGCGTCGTAGTCTCCCCACTCTTGTCTACTTTAGTTTTCTGTATGTTTCTCTTCTACCGCATGTGAATTGCACATTCGGCTTTTTATTTTCTTTTAATAGATACTATTTAATTGTTTAATGGATGTTAATGCCCCTTAACCGAATATTTAAAGTTTTTTGTTCTAAAATATTGCGATATTTTGTATAGATAATGATGTCACTTCGCAAACCACAAATTCAATTAATTTCTGTTTTTTCAACTTCTTAAAGTTGCTGAATTTTACACAGAAAAAATGCTCTCAAGTCAGAGGTAAATTCAACATTGTTATGATTGAAACAGTGTGATAGTTGAAACAAGCACTTTTGTATGAAAGCGAAAAACTTATTTTTAATACCGTTCTTTTCTGCTCCAGGATAATATCGCAGTAAAACTATGTTGAATATGCCAAATACTCATAGTATAACTAAGAGCACTTAAATATAAATAATAAAAAATGTATTTAAAGTTTTTTCATTTCAAAGACATTTACGTTCATGGTTTTTAAAATACTTGCGATAAGTTTAATCAGTATTCATGATCTCATTGAGTACTGTTATAATAAAGAAAATGTTTAACATTGATTAAAATTACTCCAATTATTCCAAAGATATTTAGAGTGTTTCAATTATCCCCACATACTGTTTCAATTGTCCACACTATGGGGATAATTGAAGCAGATTTCCCCGTGGTCTTTAAGTGGTTATTGTAGCTTACCTGTACGAGTTGTAACCATACAATAAATTTAATTTGATAACTAGATAGATCATAGAACATCTAGTATAAACATCTTATCCATAAATACGGAAGAAATATTACTACACATAGTTAAAGTAAAAGTGTTTCAACCATCCCCACTCTACCCTAATTTATAATAAATACTTATTTATTATCGCGATGCTCTCCTGCATCTAACTTACAGAAAAGAGGATGGGAATTTCCAATTTCTTTTTATTTAGTTATGTTACAAATTGGAAATTGAATACGAAGACGATCAAGCCAATTCATTAATCAAGTTAATTAGTCATTAATTCTTGTTGAATACAGAATTTACAGATTCGTAATTGCAGTTCAATACTTGCAGTATCGCCCTTGTTGTGTTTGTATGCTACGCTGACTGGATCTGAAAAGTCATTCCCTCCCAATATTCCGCTTTCTAGTGAATCTAACCTAACTGACTAACTTTTTTTGGGAAGTATTTTACAAGAGATGGGAGGGTTGATAGAGATATTGAAATGATGGTAAATGCAGGTAACTAACTCCATTGATGGAGGGCTGAACGCGGTTGGCGCTAACAAAAAACTGTCCAAAGCTAACAGTCCACAATGGATTGCAGGTACCTACCGTGATGTATGGCAGTGCGGTATAGAACTGACAGAGCAAGGATTAAAGTTTACTGAATGCTGTAAAAATGAGATCCCTGAGGCGTGTGTGGTAAACCACGTATGATCGTGTGAGAAATCTGCATATCCGTAAAGGATGCAAGGCTGATGCAAGCGTAATGAGTAAGATTAAGAAAGGGACGCTCAGATGGTTTGGGCATGTAAAACGATTGAATGGAGAACTAGATTGTTAGATTGGAACGGTTTGTATGGAAAATATAATACGACGCAAATGTGAAACGTATCACGATCAAGTGAATCGGGTACTTGGGTTGGGCCATGTTAAGTGTCAGAATAATAGAAGAGTATGTATGAGATGATGTATGAATGAGAATGAGACGAGAGGTGTGTGCCAACACCGAGTTGTTTGGCGGTCCGGCCTCTCTGCCTACCCCTGCGGGGAATCAGCTTGTTACTATAGAAGTATCCTCAAAATACCACTCAACAGATCTGAGAGATTGGCTCTAATATCTCATAATCGAGTTGTATAAATTGTCTCTAATTGGAATTCATCTTCCTCGAATGGGTTCGGTGTGTAAACTAAAAATGTATGAAATTTTCATATTTTATTTTATTTGGCAAAATAATGTCTTTCCATAAATTATTATTTAATTGAGATGGCTCCTGCCTTGTTTTTCAAATAACTGTGTGTTTTTATAGCTACATTCATAAAATTTGTTCAGCACACGCGCAAAAATCAGTGATATCCTATTAAACTTCGCGAAACAATTTTAGCTATTTCGGGAAAGAAATTACACTAGATTATTTAAAGTAGATGTTTTCGAATATTTTCAATATTCTTTGTGTAAATTCATAAACAGACAGTCTGCGACAATATGAAGAGATGAAGCTAAGTGTTGGGTGTTAGAAGACAAAGGACTGCGTCACATCAACAAGATAAGTCATATATTAATTTGTTTTTGTTAGAATGCCGCACTTGAACACCTAGGTCTCGGACCAACCGGTGTGCAACCATTGGACCGCGAGACCGCGATACCTGAGTTTCACGGTGCCTTTAAAGCACTTTGCAAAGCCACGAATATATCTTGCTTGACTTTGTTTTCTTTTAACAATCGCCGTATCGGAATATTATTCGTATTTTTTTAAATTTCTTAAAGATTTCATAACAGTTTCAGTTTGCAAGACTACGTATGCACGTAAGGCAAGAGAAGGTTTTGTAGCACTGAACTTGGATAGATTTCAACGCGTTATTATCAGAATTTCTAGTCTGATTTGGGGTCCATAAAAGTCCCACATTTGTACCACTCATTTCAGATTGTCATTTGCTGGTAAACGTGATGACAGTTGTAAAATAAATAATGGATTTCACTGAGAATACGATCATAGTTGAGTATTTATTTACCAATGCATATACTTGACTAGACGAACTTACCGACATGAAGTTAACAATTTATTTATGTTAATTTGAGTTATTTAATTGTTCATGTTTATTTTCTATAGTTTTTATTTTTCTATTCGGTACTTTTGGGCGGGTTGTTTCGGAGAGTTTGATGGGTTCATCGGATTTTTTGAGGCAGCTCGTCCTTACTGTATTTCAGAAGTTAGTTCGTTATTCGTATACAGATGTATTCATGCGAATGATATGAGATGAATGAGAGTTGAACAGTGATAGGAAAGTGCGAAACAAGACGAGCCAAGAAGAGATCATTTTTGACTGGAAGGGACAAGAAGGTTCGGTAAGCAGTCGGAAGATTCAAGAAGAGACAAGAGGAAACAAGTCGAGCCAAGAAGGGGCGATAAGATTAATTACACAGACGCAAGAAGGGGCGAGAAGAGGAAATACACAAGAAATGCAAGAAGATGCAAGAAAAGACAAGAGGATCCAAGAAGAAGCAAGAAGAGACAAGAAAAAAATAACCTTGAAGAGATGAGAAGATCCAAGACGAGCCAAGAAGAGACAAAAGCAAGAAGAGAGGAGAAGAGACAAGAATATTAAAGAAGATATGGGAAGATTCAAGAAGAGGCAAGAAGAAGCAAGAAGAGACAAGGTGAGAGACAAAAGGATCCAAGAATATACAGGAAGAGCCAAGAAGAGCCAAGGAAGAGCTAAGAAGAGTCAAGAAGAAGCCAAGAAGATAATGTTCCAGAAGAGACGAGAAGAACCGAGAAGAGACAAAAAGATCCAATGGGAGTCAAGAAGATGCAAGTAGAGCCAAGAAAAAAATGAAAGGATCCAAGAAGATGCAAGAAGAGACAATAAGAGACATTAAATAGCAAGAAGAGCCAAACATTGGCCAGAAGTGATGAGAAGAATCAAGATGAGGCAAGAGCAGCCAACAAGAGGCGAGTAGATCTAAGAGACAATAAGAACCCAGAAGAGAAGAATGAAGAATCAAGAATAGCCAAGAAAAGACAATAATCTTGAAGAAAGAAGAAGAGGCAAAAAGGGAAAAAACCAACAAGAGACAAGAAAAACCGAGAAGAAACGAGAAGGTCCAAGAAGAGCAGAGGAGAGACGGGAAGATCCTAGATGAAACAAGAGAAACAAGTAGAGACGAGAAGATCTACGAAGAAGTGTGAAGAGCCAAGAAGAGACATTGAGTGACGAGAAATAGCAAGAAAAGCTATAAGAAGAATTAAGAAAATTCTGGAAGATGCTAGAAGAAGCAACAATAGGCAAGAAAAAGTCAAGATGGTGCAAGAAGATGAATGCAGAGATCAGAAGAATCAATAAAATGCAAGCAAAGATTAGGAGGGCCCAGAAAAGTAAAGAAGAAGTGAAAAGAAGCAATTAGAAGCAACTTGAAGGCAGAAGAACTAAGAATGGGCTATTAGAAGCAAGAACATGAAAGCGGATGCTGGGGTAGACTGAAATTGTGAAAAAGAGCTAAGAAGAGGTAAAACGAAACAAGAATAGGCAAGAAAAGATCAGAAGAAGCAAGAAAATGATAGAATTCAGAAAACAAATCCCAATCAAAATCTTAATTCATATTAGGTTGACATGTGGATTAAACTCGGCAAGAAGTTGAAAGAAATACCAAGAATAGCCAAGAAGGAGCGAAAAGAGATAACAAGAACAGACTAGAAGAAACAAGAAGATACTAAGATATAAGAAAATGTAGGATAAAGCAAGACCAGCCAACAATACGTGAGAATTTGAAAGAAGATGCAGTACAAACAAAATTGAGTTAAAACCCAAGAAGAAGTAAATTTTAGGCGATAAGAGACAAGTAGGAAGCAGAGCCGAAAAGAGACAAGAAGATCCAAAAAGAGGCAAAAACACCCAAGAAGAAGCAAGAAAAAACCAGAAAATTCAAGAAGAGATAATCAGAGACAAAACAAGACAAGCAAAGGACAGAAGAGACAAGAAGAGAGGTAAAAATAAGAAAAAGCAAGAAGAGACATGGAAAGTCAAGAAGAGCCAAGCAGAACCAAAACAGTCAAGAAGATCGAAGAAAATGCAGGAAGAGCTGAGAAGAGGCAAGAAGAAGGACGACATGAAGAAGAGGGAAAGAAAGAAAGAAAAAAATAAATTATATATAACGCTCAATCCATTCCTTTACTTCCTGCCCATCCTAAATTCCAATATTGGCTTATTAGGTTGCCATGTATACCGGTCGATTAAACTCCAACCTCCTTCCCATCCTCAGAGCACGTGCTCCTAGTCCTAACAAATCAGTGCCCCCTGGTGCACCGGTCTCACCGGGACAGGAGTGCTCCTGGCTGGGGTGGTACAATCGTATCGTATCGTATCGAGGGTATCTCATAAAATACGCCGTTAATGAAATTTTATAAATTCCCCTGATAAATAACCTTGAGATTTTTGACGCGTTACACTAAAGGTATTTTCGGTCATAAAACCCACAAAATTTTCAGGGCATTCAATTCAATCAGGAACGAATAACTAATGGTTTTTATTTAACTAAATCTCAGGAAACAAAATTTGTCCCAGCTCACACAGGTCTCATGTAAATCGTTATATCTCTAAAATGAATCGCCGAAATGTATGTACCCGCTTAACTTTCGAACGACTGCACCAAATTCGGTAATTGTTTTTTTGTTTTCGTTATTGTCAGGACAAGGTTTGTATAAAACTACTGGTGAGCTCTGGAATTATGAAATTTGTATTAAAAAAATGCAATAATGTTTGAAAACTGAATGTACCGGGACTGAATGTATGGAATGCGGGAGGGGGGAGGGTATCTCGGGTTGGGGGTACGCAGGAGGGAGGAAGCGGAACCCGGGAGGGGGGAGGGGAACTTGGGAGAGGGGTTCGCGGGACGGGGGAAGGAGGGGAGTGAATTGGGGAGAGGGAAGGTGGAGGAGGCGGAGTGGGAACGCGGGAGAGGAAGGGGAGGCGGAAGGGGAACGGGACGAATGGGAAAGGACTCGCAGGGAGAAACAATTTCTTTATTAAATGGCATAGCAACGCATGCCCGGGACCAGCTAGGATGATATAAACGGTGTTGGAAAGAGAAAACTCAGTACTATATAATCTGACCATAGAATTTTTTTTATGTGCACTTACGAAACCAGTTTCCGATAGCAATTTGGGAAATATGTATAAAATTAAAAAAATTTGATGATTAATTATATTTTGTGAAACGACAAAAACTGGAAGTAAAAATAAAGTTTATAATACATTTGCCTAATAAAATATGTGCGCGTTTATCTTTTGTTTCGTCCGTAATTTTTCGTCCGAAAATAAGACGAGTCATTTTTTTTTTGTATTACAATTTTCGTATTTCAGTTTTTTTTCTAATATTGACATTAATTTATAAATATATTTCATCGGTTCCGTGATTTTCAACCCGCGACAAAATATCCCCGACAAAACATCCCCCAACAAAATTTCTACTAAAATGTAACCTAACCTAAACTAACCTAACCTCACAAAAATTGGGACAAAAATAATACAAACATCCTGAAGAGACAATAAATTATTGTTCATACCTAACTAACTAATTAACCATCACGCCGTTTCCCCGCAGGGGTAGGCAGAGGACGAACCGCCAAACAACTCGGTCTTGGCATACAGTTTTTGCCTCACTCACATTCATACATCTTCTCATACATACTCTTCTATTATTCTGACTTTTGACATGGCCCGACTCAAGTATCTGATTCACTGATTCACTCATCTTATCGTGTCTTCCTCGGGCGTCCCCGACTTCTTCTTCCATCTACATTTGCGTCATATATTCTTCTCACACTATTTTTTTCTTTCTTTCGCTCTACATGCCCAAACCATCTGAGGGTCCCTTTCTTAATCTTACTCATTATGCTTACATCAGCCTTACATTATTTGCGGATATCCACATTTCTCACACGATCTTACATGGTTTTACCACACATTCGCCTCAGGGATCTCATTTCAACAGCATTCAATTAATAGTAAAATTTGGTTAGGTTAGGTTAGGTGTGGTTTTGTTGGAGACATAGACCCTGAGGAAAATAATTTTCCTAAATATAACCTCTTATTGAAGTAAAAACTTCTTTAGCACCGTTGTGCTTTAAAACTCGATGAAACTAAAAATAGCGACACTAAAAAGAAACAAACACATACATCTATAGAATTTATCCTATTAGAGAATGAGATAGTATAATCGGTCTCCTCTTTGTATGGTGCTTCGTAGCCTATCGGTCTCCTCTTTGTGCAGTGCTTCGTAGCCTAAGGGTCTCCTATTTGTGCAGTGCCCCCCCCACTCATGTCCACTTTAGTTTTCTGAAGGTTTCACTTCTACCGCGTGTGAATTGCGCACTTTGAATTTTTTATTTTAATTAAATCAAGAAATGAAACATCGAGGAAACCATTTGGTTGATCTTGAGCGTAGTTTTATTATTATTTATAAATATTTACGTTATGAAGTAAGAGGCTATATTTCAAGTTCACCCACCTCAATCGAAGCACGTCGTACACGATTTTTAAAATGTGGATCACGCGTCACGTGACGCAACAAAATTCGCAGCCCGGTGAGATTACGGATTCGGCGAGTTACTTTGGTCTCGCGAAACTGTTAACCGGAATATTCAAGGATTTATTTGTTAACTCCGGGTATGTGCATTTTGGTGCACCGTGTTCCCATTACATCTTGAAATGGGTTATTTGTTAATTTAGGCCCATAATATATCATAGCATTTCTACACTCCGGAGCACCAGCCAAAAAATTGCGGAACACTCATCGGCCAAGTAGTTATTACGTCGATGGGAACACCCGTTTACCCCTAGAGCAATTTTTGGAGATTATTCTCCTAGCCAGGTACGGACTTCTTGCTATCTCTTTTTTATTACTGTTATACATTATACGATTTAAACTAAACACTGCTAGAAAGAGAGAACATCACACTTTATGTTTCGAAAAAATTGAAATAATTCTATGAAAAAACATTTATCATTTGAAAAATATTTGTCCAATTTGCCGATTTTTTATGTAAAAATGAAAAAAAGTGAAGAGACGATAACTTTTTAAATATATGTTTTTTTAGTTTCGTGCAAAGTGAAAATTAGAATTTACCCGTTAAAATCTAAATTTATTTTCAAAATTTTAATTGATGTCGATTATATTACTAAAATTCATTATATTAAAATTCTCATCTGCTTTCAAAAACAGTATTTTACTTTGAACGAGGTTCAATTTTGCAATATGCATATTATAGCATGTGCCTCGTACTATAAGTATACTATCTATAAAAAATTATACTATAAATTTTTTTTATAAAAATTGCGAAATTGTCTGGAATCAAATGCGAAAATATTTCCCGTGCAATCAGCATTTTAAGAAATACATTGCAAAAAATCAGAAACTCTTAAGTGTTGACTGTGAAACTCTGCACAATAAGATTTGTTTCTGTGTTTGGAAGGTACTACCGTCATTCTCCTTTCGTAGGTTTTGTAAAAACGCCATCCGGTTGGGGTACGTTATAAGTCGGGTTAAGGAAGGAAGTGTACGAAAGGACTTGTTCGTAAGGTCTAGAAAAGTCTGGGATTTAATTAAATCCTACGAATGTTAGAGGAGAGCGCTAACATTTACAGCGACAAAATCGATGCGTAAATTGCGAAAATGTTTAATAAAACACGACTCGTTTAAAATAGGGCAAAAATCTCGCGGGCATTATCTTAAACAGCATTTAGAAACACTGTGAAACAAACGTATTTATAATAATTTTTGGAGCATGCTTTGCGATTTTTTTCTATCGAGGGAATTTTATACAATTTGCGTTTCGGCGCAGGCAATGTCTAGATATTATCTTCAAGAATAACATATATTTTTTAAGAGCTTTAAAACTTACCGTGTTTAAGGGGAATATGTAATAAATCGGTAGAAATCCGGGTTGCGGGCCCTAAATCCCGGACCTTTTCAAGACCCGTGTAAACAAGTCCTTTCTTACCGTTCCTTCGGGCTCTGCAACCGGGCTCGACAAGAAGAAGATGGAGAGATACGAAATGACGAATGTTAGAGGAGAGCGCTAACATTTACAGCGACAAAATCGATTCGAAAATTGCGAAAATGACCCTTCACCGTTTGTTGAGAGAAATCGTCTTCAAAACCTAAACCGTTTCAGTCATGCTGACGACAGCAGTAGTAGAGAGTAGCTTTTGCTTGTGCTTTTACTTATATTGCATGCATTTTTTTATCTACAAAGCCCATGCCATTTGCAGAGAGGATAGACCGCCAAACAACTCGATATACGTGTTTGCTCCAATCACATTCATACGTCGACTTATACAAGCCTGTACCTACTTTTGCAGTCATGGCAACGAACTTTAATGCTTTAATGCTTTTTAATGGTAGAGAGGATGGACCACCGAACAACTCGGTCACACTGCTGGCTTCACAGGCTCCCCCTGCTTCATACTAGTTGTGTTAAGAAAGTGTGTGTTAATTGGATATGTCTCCGTAGATACCTCCATTCTCAAAAAAGGTCATCTCTTTCTTGAACAAAAAAAAGATTGTACGTAGGTCACGTTGTTTCCGAACAAGAGATGCAAGCTGTCTTCCTAGCCATCAAATTATGTGCCCTCTTCATTGTCAAATATTGACCTCTGCTTATATCGTTCTGTTCATACCTATACCTTTCTGTTGATATCTTTTAACAGTTTTTTAATAGTAGCTAGAGATAGCAACGTAAATGGTAGGCAGTCATCGTTATCATTTTACAGTTTCGCTTGCAAATCAAAGCTGCATTTTTTTGGCGTAAATTCAGTTTTTTTCAATGCCGTATTCCCCCAAATTGAAGCCCGCAAACATTGCTGAAATTACTAATGATACGGAATCGCAAAAGTTGCGACAGTAGTATGAAATTTGGGGACAAACCATTCAACGCGCTGGGTTCACGTTCTTGGAATAACCTGCCAATTAGTCTGAGGTCACAAAACTTGTTTTGGGTACCGTAATTTAAAAACTCACTTCTTTATGGAAAATGCTTCCTAATAATATATAAAATATCAGGGGGCCCTTGAGGTGATTGAATCACTAAATGGCGCTGTGTGAAGTTGGCCATTTAGTTTTATCCCTTTTTATAGTACCTATTCATATGTATACAGGATAGGAATATCGAGTTAAGTCGATATTAATATATCGGTCTAGCAGGTCGAAATATCGATATTTCTTCTTTTTTTAAAAGCTTATTGAAATCCAATGTAGTTTTAGTTATACGAAACACGAAATACTTTATCGATTATGTATGTATGTAATTTTTTATTCTTATCTATGTGAATAATCACAAATTTTGGATAGGTACATAAAATGTCTTTTTTTCATAAATTTATTTAAAAAAAATTATTCCTTTATTTTGTACCAGCTATCGAACTTAAAAATAGTAACTTCTGTCTGCTTCCTTGTAGCCGGTTTCTGCTTTGAGTTATAGTGGCTCCTGCCTTTGAAAAAAGACGTTCAGAAGCAACACTTGTTGCCCAATTGGTAGATGACTGATTGTCACTATAAAAAGTTTGAGATATACGCCTTGCATCTCTTGCCGTGTTTCAAGAATGTTTACTTTTAGAGTATTTACAAGACCAGAAAGATATAACAATAGCATTTTACCCGATTTTGTGGGTATTTTAATTTGGCCGGGTTTTTCAATATTTCAATACGATATATTGAGTTTTTCGATATTGATATATCGATATTTGATATTGATATCATAAATATCGATATTTTTAGGAGTCGATGTATTGATATTTATCGGTTTTCCGATATATCGTTGCATCCCTAATACAGGGTATATATAACAGCACGTACCCGAAGGATTTTAACCAGCGATTCCTGAGCATATTTGGAGGAAATTCTGTAAAACCTCTCTATGGTCCTCTACAGAGATGTTGTATTTTATTAGTACTGGCCGGTATCTTAGCACTATTCAGTATTGATTAAAAACTTATAGTTCTTTGAAATCGCAGTGACTCATTATTGTTATTTTTACTATATAAATATGATTTAAGAGGACACATGTCCTTATAATTCGGAAGCTAGATTTTGTCTGGCGAGCTTTAGCAAAATAATGTCTTTGTCTATCCGTGTTCGGCTATCTTCAACACAAGTCGTAACCGACACCAATGTTAAAACTGATCATAGACTGTTATTATAATACACTAGCTGGTTCCCGGCATGCGTTACTATGCCATTCAAAGAAGTAAATTGATTCCCTTCCACCTTCCCCGCCTTCCCCCTCCCTCGTCTCTTCCCTCTCCGTGAACCCTACCTCCCCCGTTCCCCTTTCCCCTGCCTTTCCTCCCTGCCGCTAAAATATATGAAATAAATAATATTTTCATTTATACTAATTTCGTAACGCCAAAGCTTACCATTATATATAGCCCCCATGTTATTCTGATGTATGAGCTATATTATTGTAAAGTTTCATTAAAATCCTTTCAGTAGTTTTTGCGTGAAAGAGTAACAAACGCAAATATGTCCATAAAAACTTTCGCGTTTATAATATTAGTGAGATTTGGTGTAAAAAATGACATTTTTTCTTTTTTTAAGTATATTTTATTTAGTTATAAAATGTTTACATCTTATTTCTAATACTTATATTATTTTCTAAAACTACTATAATATTAGAAAAATGAAACAATACAACTTTGTATAAACCACTTATATGATGTGCAAATCCGACCGGTTTCGGAACAAACGTTCCTTCGTCAGGGAAAGCTTATACTAATTTGACAGTTTAGAACAATGTTTTATTGTGGTAGGGGTGGAGCCGTTGTTAGTTAATAATGTAGATTGGGTGGGTAGGTATTCGTGTAGAGTGGGTGGGTAGGGTAACAAATCCATGATTATTGTATTGTTTCATTTTTCTATAATGGATAACCACAAAGTAATAGCTACATTCAAAAATATACTATAATATTATTTACTAACTATTTACTAAAATTTGGACTTAACTGCAAGACTTCCTTAACATTTACGGGCAGTTATGGTTGTGAGAACTTGTGATAAATTTTACAAACTATTTGCACAGTGAAATGAATTATTATGACTTGATTGACTACAAGCAATGCTTATATTAATCAATCAGAACAGTAAAAATTCCTAATAGCAGGTCAAATAGTTGAACTCTTCGGTTATATCTAAATAAATTTCGATGGTAAAACAAGAGTAGATATTAAAAGGCACAAATAATCGCCAAGGTCAAAGTAGGGTTTTACGATGAATCGTATATCATAATATTGTAGCCAAAAACCAGAAGACCTTCAACATTCATTTTATTGTTGTATATACGCGTAATAAAACAGATTATTAACATTTTTTTAGTAAAGAACATACGTAGTCAAATCTTGTCTCAGTTAACCTTGCTGTTTACTTTTACGATATATATAATATATAACTAACGAAACACTGACACAATTACTTCCTAATTGATTAGGAATATATAATTAAATAAAAGCCATAAAAACGCCCAAACGGAACACATATTAATAAAATAACTTATTAGATTACTTATTTAAATGATCGAAAATGTTCATGTATAATATTACAGCTTAATTTGAAAAATTACTCTACAAGGATGGGTCGTTTAAAAAAATTTGAACGATTCATCAAAGTTAATTTTCACGTTCTGCTTGAGTTCTGTTGAATTTATCTGTTATTATATCATTACAGGCCAGTTGCATATTTTATGTACCTGTCTCAATTTAAAAAAAAGTAAATGTCAAAAGAACCCTTTGACAAACTGATATTAATCAGTTTAACGGGACTTACTCGTAATTTAAACATGTAAAAAACTGTAAATAAATAATAAATTCATTTTATTAATTAAATTTTTTTTTAAATGCTTCATAAAACCGAAAAAATCACAGAACTTGAATAGAACTTTCACAGCATGTGAAAATTAACTTAAAAATTTTGATGATTTCTTAATTTTTTTTGGAACAACCTAACATTTTGATTTTTCATTCAAATTAAGTTGTGACGGGACATTTTCGATAATTTTATATGAGTTATTCTTAGATAGGTAGGTATTTTGAAATGTCATGCTTCAATTTTAGAATATTAATGTTTTCATGATAACTTGCTGATACATTACGCTGTAAATTGTTTAACTGTTTTTTTTGTTGTTGTTATTTAATTTAATATTTTATTTTAATATTTTTATGTTGTACCTTGAAAATTGTAAAAAGTTGTTTATTATTTGTTTTATTTTATTGGAAAATATCCATTTCTTTTTAAAGATTACCTTAATTATCAATCTCTGAACTAGTGCGTGGATGTAAAATGTGATCATATGTCCCTCCCCAGATAATGATACTTTAATTTAACACACATCGAACAATTGCATAACTGTACCATAACCCCTCTGTACTCTGAAGGTGTCCGCAGAAAACAGTCTTCCGTTTCATAACGGCTATCATCAGCTCCCGTGAGCACTGTACATAAACAGTTAACCCTTTTCCATAATTTTTCACACCTAATTAAATCAAGTTTTCTTCTTTTTTGTGTACAGTTTTGTCGGCAATTATTTCTATTTCTTTTGGATGAGCTTTCCATGCTTTTCCCTAGTGGAAACGTCCTCACGTCATCCTCCATAATAAGAGTATATTAAAAGCACGCACAATTAATTACAAAGTAAACAACCTCCGTGGCAAAGCTTAAGTTCCTTGGCTCTGGACTCGGATGTCGCGGTGCAAAACCCGGCGAGGACAAATAAAAAATATTTAGACCCGTTTATTTTCCGTCTTTTTTGTTGATCTCATATCTCAATGTAAGAATTACCAATATTTAGTTTAGTTTCATCGTTAATTTTAATCAATTAATTCGCATATTTATAGCTTGGTAGTTATAGCGTTGTCCCGGTAAGACAGAAGTCCTGAGTTCGATCGCCAATTGTTACCGTTACCTTTTTTATTTTCTGTGTCTTCTGTTTAACGTTTCGTTTAGATTAATCAATGTTATCTTCTTATTCAATTATTGAATACTTGCTGGGGTACTGGGCTCGCACAGGGAGTAAGAGATATGAGAGAGAACTGACGTTCGATCCGATATGACGGATCTTGCTTTATACAACCTTACCAATGGGTAGCCCCATCCATACAAAAAAGGCTTCGAATGGTCCATAACATTCCACAACATTCGAGAGTGTTCTGGAATGTTCCACAATGATCTGGGATGTTTCGGGATGTTCCCGAACGTTCCAGACTATTTCCCGAACATTCCACAACATTCCAGAACGTTCCGGGATGTTCTGTAATGTTTTGGAATGCTCTTTTATAATATATATTGATTAGATTGATGTATGATGGGTATAACTTTCAAAGTTATTCCAATAAATTGAAATTTATGTACATTTGATTACAAAAGCGCCAGCATCAATTTGAACGCATCTTTACCTCAATCCGCTGTCCTTAACACGATACGCGTTCGCTTACGACATTGTTTATTATTCTAGAAACAATCCCCATTGAACCACGTAACTATGTATTAAGGTTGTCGGCTTACGATCTTCTTGTTCTGATAAACAATTGCTAAGAATCGCTGATGAAACAGGCGATAGTAAATCACTGCAAATGGTGACAACAGGATTTGACTTAGATCCCTGAGTCTGACGGACGGATGATTCGATTGGCATAACATTGGAAAATAACCTTCATTCATTCAATTAAATGAAAACAAATCATTTGGTATACACAGTATACACACCACATATTTATTCAAAATTATCAACATGTTTCGAAACCAACGGTTCCTTCGTCAGGATAAAATTTAATTTCTTTATTCACTCATTTACTAACGTTCTCTGGGACTATAAGTCACGACTCACTCCAGCTAGCTCATTTCATTTCAGATTATCTAAATAGTTTAATGACCCAGATGCACTGATAGCCATATAGGGTTGCGTTATAAGAAGTAAGCTGGAGTATGCTAGTGGTGTGTGGACTCCGCACCAAATAAATATATAAATCTGCTGGAATAAACCGAGAAAAAAAATCTTCAGGTATGTCTACAAGCGGCATGCACGGAGAATGTCGGACACACGAGTCCCAAAAAGAATTATGACTGGACACCCAGGCGGAAGGAGAAAAGTGGGAGGACGAGGTTGCGAGGCTGAATCAGGATGAACGGAAAAGGAGTGTTGGGAAGTACCTGATTGTTCAGACCTTGTTACTAAACATAGCTAAATTCATTTCAAGCCTCATTTAGATTTTGAATGGTGGTCTCATAACAGGGCGATATGACTTACTAACATTCTGAAAAATGAAATAACAAATAGTTCAAAAGATTGTGATGCCTTACTGAAATCAAATCGTTCGTTCGAAATATTCAAGGCTCCCCTTTGCTTAACAGTGAATTTTACAAAAGATTATAAACAGCGTTTTTATGATAACATATCAGACATAAGTATTAATCATACTTCGCAAGTCTCTCAATACTCGTATTTACTGTTTAAAAACATTCATTTTGCACTCCATAATAGTAATAATGATTACAACATTTTATTTTGCATCTTGATAATAACCTTGCCACAATATATTGAATAAATTAAACCACTTTAAAAATTTTATGTGCCGGTTATATAATTTCCTGCAAGTAAAAACACTAATCGGTTGTCAAATTACCTACTAATTGGAAAATGTTTTAAAACCATTCAAATTTGAAGTTTTTGAAGTGAAAACTTCTTTAGCACCGTTGTGATTTGAAACGAAAAATAGCGACACTAAAAAGAGACAAAGACATACATCTATAAGATTTAGTCTGCGAGAGAATAAGATAGTATAATCGGTCTCCTTCTTACGCGGTGCTGTTTGGCGGAGCCTTCCCGCTCTTGTCTACTTTAGTTTTCTGAAGATTTCACTTCTACCGCGTGTGAATTGCACACTCTGATTTTTTTGTGCTTATATAATAAGAAATTGTTCACCAATAGTTACACCTTTTTTATAACTCTGAAGGTTCAGAGTTTTCGTAATTATAGTAATTAAGGTGAATTTTTTAAGGAGGATTTTTTATGAAAAAAATTCGTTTTAAGCATGTCCAGCCATCCTGAAAGTTTACCAGTGATTAAAATTCGTAATAGATGCAGATTTTTACACATTTATAAGAAAAATCATTTTAACTAACTAACTAACCATCACGCCGTTTCCCCGCAAGGGTAGGCAGAGAGGACGGACCGCCAAACAACTCGGTCTTGGCACACACTCTTTGCCTCAGTCACATTCATACATCGTCTCATACATACTCTTCTATTATTCTGACTTTTGACGTGGCCCGTCTCAAGTATCTGATTCACTTGATCGTGCCATGTCTTCCTCGGGCGTCCCCGACTTCTTCTACCATTCACATTTGCATCATATATTCTTTTTTTAAAATCATTTTAGACACATTAAAAATATTTTTGAATGTAGCTATTACTTTGTGGTTATCCATTATAGAAAAATGAAACAATACAACTTTGTATAAACCACTTATATAATGTGCAAATCAGACCGGTTTCGGAACAAACGTTCCTTCGTCAGGGAAAGCTTATACTAATTTGACAGTTTAGAACAATGTTTTATTATGGTAGGGGTGGAGCCGTTGTTAGTTAATAATGTAGATTGGGTGGGTAGGTATTAATGTAGAGTGGGTGGGTAGGTAAGCTTTCCCTGACGAAGGAACGTTTGTTCCGAAACCGGTCGGATTTGCACATTATATAAGTGGTTTATACAAAGTTGTATTGTTTCACTTTTCTACATTAAAAATAACTACTTAAAATATTTTTTTGTAAAATTTGACTGTGAAACGGAAAACGATCATCATTTTCTGAAGTTTTAACCTTTATGACTTACGACCATTATTTTTTTTATTTGTCTTTTAGCATGATCATTTTCATCGTCTACCCACTTCCACTTGATTGTAACGATTATTTGAAATGAACTATGATATTTCTATGTTCTTCGAATTTTTTATAATATGTAATTACAAAACTGATCACAGTTCCAAAGCCATGTGTTTTTTTTATGTAATGTTACCTTTATTATATTTTCAGTTGTCAGAAAAACATCGAATATATTGATTGATAGTTTGGGGGTTATTTTGTCTTCTTTTTTAAATTTAATAATATAAATGCATTGTTGTTCACTTTTTTAACGTTTTGAGTTTTTATGTTACGTGTTTTTCCCAAATGAGCATTGTGATAATGATTATTTTATGACGTAAGGCCCTATTAATAAATCAATCGATTAATTTAACTATCTGTCTGAAATTGGCGTACAACAATGGCACACAAAAACTATTATTTCGTAGAAATTCGCTCCTAAATATTAGCAGCGCGAACTCACGTGTTCAAATTATGTTTACACTAGCTGACCCGACGAACTTCGTACCGCCTCAGAATCAATAGCTGTTGAATTAAAATCAGTTTTTTTATTAAGTTAAAAATTACGCAATGAAGCAATTATCAATGCGCAACTGTCCGTGTTTTGTTTTTGTCATTATCAGAGATGGCGTTGTGTACGGATTTATATTTTTGTGATTTTCTTACTTTTACAATTACTTACGGGAATTCGGGAGGTGGATACGGGTGCCGCCGCCCCGGGAACCATTTATTGAATAACCAACACCTCTGCCATAGATCACCCCAAGTGGTTCGCTACGTTTGGTGATTTAGCAGGGGTGCCCGGGTTCATGAGGTGACTTATGTCCCTGTCTTGGCAGTTGATGCGCCTGCCCACCTGCTGCGTGGCGGGCCGGATCGAGAGAGACTGGTTGAGGGAGGCCTTTTGACCTTTCCAGCCGGACTCTCTCGACCCATTGCCTTGCACCACAGTTGGAGGGATGGATTCATACGTCCGTCACTCCCGGACACATTGACCCCCAGATTCCTACCCACCCCTCATACCTTTTTCCTTCCCAGAACTTTCTATCCTCCCCATTCCTTAAAAAGATCCTCCACACAGCATCCCCTAAGATGACATAGGTCCTGAGAGAAATTATTTTCCTCAGGGCCTCCTGTGTGGAGCTTATGTAAAAAAATGCGTTTCATTTCAGAGATTTATTATAATTATTGTATTTTTCCTTTTGAGGTGTGCAGATATACGTTCACCATTTGTCTCATTTTCGACTATTGACATTGAGTGTGTAAGAAAGAAGGGCAGCATTATATGATTAAAAACAAATGCACAACAATCAACGCATTGACATTTGACGTTTTTGAATGTTTGGAATTCATGCACAGTTCAATATTATACCCCTCACAATATTGCTGTAGTTCTTTCAAAATAGGAGAATTCGTTCCATACAAAATGTATGGGGAAAATAATTTTCTTTATAACTATTTATTTCGTTAACTTTTGTGATGTTTTAATAGTTATTATCCTATCCGGGGCGGAGACATATCCAACAAATCAAAGATCATCAAAATCAGCCCAGCCGTTCTCGAGTTATAAATAGTGTAACTAACCCGACTTTGTTTTATATATAAGATTATTAATTCTGAATAATTCAATTCCGATCTCTTCTTATTTCAAAATGTTTGCACTCTGAATCATTTCCTAATGAAATTCATCATTTAATTCATTCATTTTATAGATTTTGGGCATAATTTTTTTTTCAGACAGAATCATTTAAAATTACTAGAATCTATTAATTTCCACTCAATCAACTATAATATTTGCTAATGTGATCATTATTTTTCTTCTCGTAATTCAACCCTTCATGCTAATTTGTTCGCTTTTTGGAAAAAAGTCATATATGTCTCATCGTTCTCTCGTTGTCTCTCTTAGTGTGAAATTGATCTAAATCTAAACGGTATTGAAAAGAGAACACACCACGTTATATATTCAAATCTAAAAGTTAACCACAAAATTATTAAAATGTGCAGGTTTATGAAACCAAAGTTGATAAAATAAAAAAAAATACTGCAATTTGACACATTCAAAAATGAAACTGTGAATTTTTTATTAATTATTTTAACATTTTAAGGTGAGGAGATGTTAACGTTTATAATATTTATATTTGTCTAATAAAATATGGGTATGTTTTTATTTTTTCGTTACCAGTAATTTTAGTGAACAAAACGTAAGGTAAGCCATTTTTAAAACGTTTTGAAGTTTAAATTCGAAGTTTTTATATTTAAAAACTTACATACATGTTTATTTTTAATAATATCAATTTGGGAGGCGGGTATGAGAACCGCTGCCCAGGGAACCATTTATGAAATAACCATCACCTCTGCCATAGGTCACCCCAAGTGGTTCGAAAAATTTTGTGTCTTGGCAGGGGTGCCCGGGTTCATGAGGTGATGTTTGTCTAGGTCTTGGCGGCGAATGCGTTTGCCCGCCTACTGCGTGGCGGACTGCATCGGGTGAGACTGGTTGAAGGAGACCTTTTGATTTCTCAAGTACGACTCTCTTGACTCATCGCCTTGCACCGCAGTACGTGGAATGGATTCATACGTCCGTCACTCCTGAACACACTGACCCCTAGATTCCTACCCACCCCTCATACCTTATTTCCTTTACAGTTCCCAAGACTTTTTCCTTAGAAATACCATCCAGACAGCATTCCAAAATATATTAAACGACTAACCGGATCGGGAGAGAGAGGTTGGGGGAAACCTTTTTACTTCTGCAGCCGGACGGACTCTCTCGACCCACTATCTTGAACTGCAGTGAGATGGATGGATTCGTACGTCCATCTCTCCTAGGCACATCGACCCTCAGATACCTACCCACCCCTCATACCTTTTTCCTAATCAGAACTTCCTCTCCTTTCTTTCCCTAAAAAGACCCTCCACACAGCATCCCCTAGGATGGCATAGGCCCTGATGGAAATTATTTTCCTGAGGGCCTCCTGTAGGGAGGTAAAGTAAAAAAAAATAAAGCAAATTTCATCACCTTTCAAAAACTGTTTTTAGTTTTTGGATATGTTCACAAATATCCCATTTATTTGGATTTTAGTTGAAAGCGGAAATATTTTGACCTAGTGTCAAGAATATGGTCGAGGTTTGAAGCGTTAAAAATCGACAAAATATCTTGAAATATCTCGATATTTAAATTGCATGAACTGTACCCGTATATTTGCCACCACCACCACTCGTTCGTATAAGTAAATATGACACTTAAAGTGCTAAAACTGTTTTTAATAAACGATTTGCGAGTCCGTAATGAGTAATTAGTAACTATCAACATATGGAGACGGAATAATACGCACTTTTAATTATATCTAATTTAAAAACTGTGAATTTATGGTGCAATTCCATTTTAATGTGAATTTTATTTTTAAATGACCGTTATAACTTGTTTTCTCATATTTCTGTTTATAATATTGCCTAGCAACTGGCAACCTGTACTTGTTTTGACAAATTGATTATCTCGCGGTGCCATTCAATCGGTAAGGGTTAGAACAGTGCTTTTTTTATTCAAAGCTTTAACTTCCTTTTACAACTGATATCACTGCACCGAGCAATTTCCTTTTATGTCGCTATGCGTCCAGAATGACGTGCTTGCGCGGTGGCGACAGTGGACGCGAAGTATCAATCATATGAAAACGCCTGTGGCGTCCGCAGTGCAGTGTAGACGCAGATAGACGCGTCATCAAAGGTGCGATTCCGTGCCACGCAGCAGTCGGCAGACGGCAACAGCAGACGGCGACTGCATTGCCGCCGACGGCAGACGGCACTACTTAACTCTATGCACTTGTATTGGACCGTTTCCGACACACCACTACAAGTGCCGCGCGGCACTTGCCGTCGATGACTGACGCGTGGCGGCAGACGGCACTCGGGTGCAAACATAGTACTGCCGTACTGCCGTCGACTTCAGACACAATGGACGTGTTGACAGACGGAGAAAGCGAGAGTCTTATTAATTTGGTGTCTAAAAATCCGTGTTTATTTGATTGCAAGAATGTTCATTATAAAGATCAAAGGATAAGAGAAAACGTTTGGAAAGAAATCGCCCAAGATCTCAATTTTATTTAAACGACAATAACTTCTGAAAATGTCTTCACTCTCATTTAGATGTCTTTTTATCAAAGTTTCATAAGCGCCTTCTTATTTATTTATTGTTTTTTTATTATTTATTTATTTACGCCCTATTCTTCCAATCTATTTAAGTACATTGGCAATTTGGGAGGCGGGAATGGGTACCGCCGCCCCGGGAACCTTTATTGGATAACCAACACCTCTGCCGTAGGTCACCCCAAGTGGTACGCTACGTTTGGTGATTTAGCAGGGGTGCCCGGGTTCACGGGGTGAGGTGTGTCGAGGTCTTGGAGGCGGATGATCAGGACACACTGAACCCCAGATTCCTACCCACCCCTTAAACCATCTTCCTCCCCAGAACTCTCCCCTCCTTCCTTTCCTTTAAGAAACCCTCCACACAGCATCCAAAGATGACATAGGCCCTGAGGGAAATTATTTTCTTCAGGGCCTCCTGTGTGGAGCTCATGTAAAAAAAAAAAAAGTATAGGCTTTCTACTTGAATAATAATACAATAATAAATCATCGTCGTCTTCTTCTTCTTGCAATAACACCTGCAGCATTTTATTATTCATAATTTTAAATGGAAGACACAACCGTCGGCAGTACGCAGCGGACGCAACTGCAGTGCCGTCAATGCCGTCGACTTTGGAACCTGCGCGTTAGTGCCGCCTGCCGTCGGCGGCACTGCAGTCGCTGTCTGCTGTTGCTGTCTGCCGACTGCCGCGTGGCACGGCACCTTTAGACAGTTTCTATCCGCTTGTTGCGTCCATACTGACAAGCTTAGCTAGCCAGCGACTCGCTACTAGCGGAATCAAATTAATAGTCTTGCCACTCGGCGTTCGCGCTACGAGAATTCGCACTGTGGCCAGCTACAAGCTCCCCCCTCCGCGCATGCACCCGCGCAAGTCACCGCGCGTTCACTGTGGACACGGTATTAGCCATTTTTAATGGCCAGTTCAGTCTCTTGCCTGTTTTTTTTTTTATTTCAAGCAAAATAATTTTCGTATTTTTTCGCCCGCCTTGTTATTGGGGTGTCCAATGTCCATATCTTCGGGCAGACGAAATCAACAAGTTGATTGACTTCCTTCTAATGCGTAATTTGTTAATCCCATCGTAATACCCTAAATGAGTTTATAACTCATCGGGAGTACTGTGCAGCAAGAAATAAAATCATTAATACGTCATTGCGGGTAAGTGCCTTATAATCGCCATTTTGAAGCTACGTGACCCTTAGCCGCGGGCATTCCCCTTATCCTGAACAATTATTTATGAAACATAATTTTCCTCAAATTAGCTCATTATGTATTATCATTGTTTAGCCGTTTCACCGGTACTGGGTTACTAGCGACGACACTGATCCGATATTCCATAGAAGTGTGTTTGAATGACAACTGATGTTGATGTTGATGATGAGGTTGAAGACATTTAATATGAGACCTTTGCGACTCGTAAGATCTACATTGTTGACTCGTAAGGCAAATAAAATTATTTATTTGCTGTGTATATCAATTGGGGAGGCAAGTGTGAATACCGCCACTCCGGGAATCACCCACCCTAAGTGTTTCGTTACGTTTGGGGATTTAAACAGGGAGGCTCGGAGTTACGGGGTGAGGTTTGTCTAGGTATTGGTGGCGGATGCATCAGCCCACCCACTTTGTAACATGCTGGATCTGGAGAGACTGGTTAATGGAGATCTTTTGATCTTTCCAGCAGAACTCTCTCTACCCTTTGTTCTGTACTGCGGTGGGAGGGTCTGTCACTCCTTAACACACTGATCCCCAGTTTCGTATCCAACCATCGTACCATTTTCCTTCCTCTACTTGGGGTGAGGTTTGTCTAGATATTGGTGGCGGATGCATCAGCCCACTCACTTTGTAACATGCTGGATCTGGAGAGACTGGTTAATGGAGACCTTTTGATCTTTCCAGCAGAACTCTCTCTACCCTTTGTTCTGCACTGCGGTGGGAGGGTCTGTCACTCTTCAACACACTGATCCCCAGTTTCGTATCCAACCATCGTACCATTTTCCTTCCTCTGCTTGGGGTGAGGTTTGTCTAGGTATTGGTGGCGGATGCATCAGCCCACTCACTTTGTAACATGCTGGATCTGGAGAGACTGGTTAATGGAGACCTTTTGATCTTTCCAGCAGAACTCTCTCTACCCTTTGTTCTGCACTGCGGTGGGAGGGTCTGTCACTCCTCAACACACTGATCCCCAGGTTCCTATCCAACCATCGTACCATTTTCCTTCCTCTACTTCCTTTCCCTAAAGACACACAGCATCCCCAAAAAACTATATTCACTTCTGTCGTGTTAAATCTTCATAGCCACTGACAATGATTTAAATAATTATTATATTATATAATACTGTCGTCACGGTAACCATTTATACAAGATGTCCGGGGGTAAAGTGCACTAACGTGATGGTATAAGTAAAAAATATAATTTTGTGTGATTGTTATCAAGTTTAATTTGTAGAACTCCATCTTAGGTTTTTCTAATATTTAATAATATTAGATGTGATTATTATTTTTTTTTATCTGCAAGTTCTGCTTTGTAATTATTAATACGCGTGATAGCTGTTGCACCTTCCGAAAACATTATTTATCAAACTGTGTCGAAGCCACTGTTGAAGACGATCTATTTATATTAATTCTGCAGAGGTGCTTACAAAGAAAATATTTTGACATATTGCTTTTATTTTTATTAACTATTGATTTTCGACTAAGTAATATTGATTTTCGATATATTAACCCTATTGATTTTCGACTAAGTAAATTATTGTGTAAAATTAACAACATTGTTAATCTGTAATAATTTTTATTTAATTTAGATACTTTAAGGTACTTCCAATCCAAACATCATTGCTTGTCAGCAAGTTTTCAATGGTTACCCTGAAAAGATTCCCTACTTCATTGTTATATTATTTTTTTTATGTTTAATATTAAAAAATGGATTGTCCTTTAAGGACGTCGGTCGCCGCATCGGTTCCACGACTTTTCATCCCGATAAAATATCCCCGAAAAAATATCCTACAGACAACACATCCCCCAACTAAATTTCTACTATAACCTAACCTAACCTAACAAAAAATGTGAGAAAAATAATACAGACATTCTGTAATGTTAGGTTAGGTTAGGTGTTCGTAGATATTTTGTTGGGGATATTTTGTCGCCGCATCATCTGCATCCATCGCTCATTTAGTGGAGAGCTGAACCATTCCGATATGTACTAGTCAACCAACAGTGATGTTGGTCGACTTCTCTGTCCTGCCCCAGAAGCTGGCTAGCCGGTAGTGAAGTAAGGCGGGGAATGAGTGCACCCTCCCTTCAAGGAACGTCGCGTCGTAGAGTTACTGCGGAAACTTGTAGTTGTGCATATACATAAGTTAGCTGTACGTATTTTGTAGCACTTTCTCAGCTCCCATTGCGGCACTAGGTATTGGGCCGTATTCATAAAAAAAGATTATGCTTATACTTGCAGAATGTAAAGGAAATCCTTCAACTCGCATTTATAATATTCCGAGTAAAACCTTATGCTTATAGAGTGTGAACATTACTGTATATTCTTCATGTATATCTTATGTTTTTCATGTATATCATGTTAATAATACTATAATATTGTATATTTTTCATGTATATATCTATCTGCAATGCTACTAATAGATATTGTTTATATTTCAAGAATGCCTACTAACTATAATCCTGATACTGTTGATACGGTCTCTACTTTATTTTATTCGTATACTTACAAGCTACAAGCAAGCTGTTCATATTATTTCCTGTATTTAAAACCATATTTTAAGATCATTTCGCACGATATGCATTTTTCTTTTAATTTTAGCTTACCGTTGAATAATGTTATTATTTTTATTTCCTATTTCGTTTATACCTAGTTATCTTATAAATTTTGCTTAAATAGTCTGTTTTGTTTGCAATATGGATTTTAGTATATTTAGTATAAGCAATGTATATATTACCCAATATAGAAGATACACTCCTACACTCTCCTTACCCATCTTTATCTTATCATACACTCCTACACTCTCCTTACCCATCTTTATCTTACTATTCCCCCTCCCCTTGTACTTGATGCTCACTTTTGTACATTATTCTATCAGTATAATGTCGTACATGTCATTCATAATAAACTATATATTATACTCATATATTATAACCAAATTGTACCAAACTATTACTCATCTAAATTACAATGTTAAATATTATATACCAAAACTGTAGAGGACTACGAACTAAAACTGAGATTTTTCATGATAATATTCTTTTGAATGACGATTGCTTCATTTTCGGTATATCTGAGTCATGGCTAATTGATTCTATTTTAGATTCGGAACTGGCACCAACAGAATTTTACAGTATTTTTAGACGAGATAGGTCAAGTAACATTACAATTAATGGCATTAATACCCAATCATAACTCATAATAATCTTAACGCATATCCTCGCGAAGACTTGGTCTGTAATGCTGAATGCATCTGGGTAACTATTCCCCCCTCTAACTATACTTCCAAACGCACCATCCATGTTTCTTGTCTATATTTACCACAGGGACATGGATATGAAAATGCTCTTAGTTCATTCCTTTGTTTGCTTGCTAACGTCAAAGACCAAAACCCAGATGATATTATACTCGTAATTGGAGACTTTAATATGCCCACCATAACATGGAAACCACAAGATAAAAATTCACACTTAATACCTGAAAATTTAAATTCAATTAGTTCCTCACTTGCTGACACAATCCATTACTGCGAATTGAACCAATACAATTCCATTAAAAATGCCAATAAACGTATACGATTTAGTTATCTGTAATGAGGAATGCCTCGTATCTCAAGCATACAACCCTCTTGTCAGAGAGGATTTACACCATCCATCGCTCAAAATCACACTACAATTAGACACACTTCCAACAATTAATGCTCCACCAAAAGAAATTTATCGGTATGATAAAGCTGATTATGATTTAATTAACCAACACCTGTCTAAAACAGACTGGTCTTTTACTCACGATAATGCTGACGTTGACGAAGCAATTTATATTTTATGTGACATTTTAAATAACACCATTAACCAGTTTGTCTCTAAACGTTTCATCAAAAAGAAAAAATTTCCCAACTGGTACTCACCTTCCCTAATCAAAATCATCAAAGAGAAACAAAGACTACACAAAAAATGGAAATCAAATAATAATCCAGTAGATTACATAGAGTTTTCTATCAAACGCATACAACAAAAACACTTACAGAAACATTGTTACACCCAATATATAAGTTCAGTTGAGTCTAGTATTCCAAATAATAATAAAAGTCTCTAGAATTACGCTAAAAACAAAAATAGGAAAAATGGCATACCACAAATCATGAACCTTAAAGACGAGTCAGGCACCGGTGCTCATCAAGTGTGCCAACTGTTCTGTAAACACTTCCAATCTACTTACGTAAGCGATGAGGGCACGGATGATCCCAATAATATAGATAATTCTACCTGCGTTAATAATGATAACCCGATCGGTAACGTACAAATAAACAACTCATTGGTCAATAAATACTTGAATAAATTGGATGTTACTAAGGGTGCGGGCAGTGATGGTATCTCGCCATATTTTATCTCAAAATGTGCCAAAAATCTTGCATATCCTTTAACTAACTTATTTAACATGTCCTTAAAAAAAGGAATATTTCCCACAAATTTCAAAGAAGCCATTATAATCCCCATCCATAAAACAGGTTCAAAAAGTAACATTGTAAATTATCGCCCAATCTCAATACTTACAGTATTTAGTAAACTCTTTGAGCGTATTGTGTACGATAAAATTTATATAACTATTGTCCGCAGCATACAAAATCAACAACATGGTTTTTTACAAAAAAGGTCAGTACTAACAAACTTAGTCAACTTTACTGAATACTTAACAAGCAATATGGATAACGGACACCGAGTAGATGTTATCTACACAGATTACTCGAAAGCTTTCGATAAAGTTAACCACTCTATCCTCATTAAAAAATTACACCAATTAGGAATCCATGGCGACTTACTTAGGTGGCTAACTTCATATCTGCATAGAAGACAACAGTGCATATCAGTTGAGGGAACTAAGTCTAGCTTTTTTACTGTGCCTTCTGGCGTGCCGCAAGGTTCTCACTTGGGACCATTATTGTTTAATGTGTATATATTTGATATTTTTAATTGTTTTTTACATGCTAACTACCTAGCATATGCAGATGACAAAAAAATATACTTAGTAATCAAGTCTATCAATGACTGCATAAAACTTCAAGAAGACCTAAATCGACTTTTTGCATACTGTAAATTAAACAAATTAGTCCTAAACATTTCTAAGTGCAACAAATTATCTTTTACGCGTAACAAAAATAAAATTTCTTTTAATTATAACTTTCGTGATACACAAATCCATGAAATAGAATCAATCCGTGACCTTGGGGTAGTACTGGATGTAAAACTAAATTTTATCAAACACATTAACGAAGTAATCAACAAAGCCAATAAAATGTTGGGATTTATAATTCGCATATCTAAACCTTTTCGCAATATTAAAACTCTGTACATATTCCCTTTACACCACGTATATCCGCCCCCACTTAGAATACTGCACACTAATTTGGGCACCGTTCTACCAATGCCATATTGACAGAATCGAAAGTGTACAAAATAAATTTTTTAAACACATAAATTATAAATTCAAATTACTCTTTGCAAATAATACCGAATCCTTAAAATTTCACAACTTTACTCCACTTCAAACACGAAGATTAATATCTGATCAAATATTTTTATACAAAATTCTGAATAACGGCCTGGACTCTCCTGAACTCGTAAATTATTTAAGAATTCACATACCTACAAGGCCAACCAGACTAAACCATTTTTTTCATTTGCCAGCGTGCAGAACCAACCTTAGAAAAAATTCTCCAATCCCCCGTGTATGCGCGCAATATAACACGCAATTTAACAATATCGATATTCTTAATAATACTCTTGTGAAATACCGAAACGAAGTCAAACGTACGACCACAAATGTTAATTAAATTAATGCACAACTATAGAAAAGGTACAGCATGAGCATCTCCTGTCCCCATCCCACCTTCCTCTGCCTCTTGCCCTTTCCTATTCCTTCTTCCTTCTAATATACTTATATTTTTTTGTTGTTGTTATTTTCATTTTCATTTAATGGTTATTACCAATTACAATTGTATATTATATCATAATAACCAACATTAGCATAAGAAACTGTTTTGGCTTACCTCATGTTTAACCTCTTGTATAACTCATCCTGTATATAAATTGCTGTTTGTTTCTTACAATAATTAAATAAATAAATATCCTTCACAAAAAGTATTTGGTTATTCATAAAACGTTACCTTTTATACTCTAAATAAAAAGGATATCTAAATAAATGAAGACAATATAAGCGAAACTCAATCGAAAATCTGGAAACAGAAAAATCAGAAAAAACATATTGACACCTCTGGGACTCGAACCCAGGACCTCTTGCCTCAGGCAATATTACAATTTGAGGTTTTACTCATAAAGTTAAAAATTAAAAATAAAAATAAAAGGATATCCTTCAATAATTTCGAGTGTGGTCAGTAGCAGACTCAGTCGTGTGGTGATCATTTGTAGCGATGGCAGATGTTGTTGAACTGAGAGAGATTAAACACTGCAAGCAGCTTGTATACCTTTTTTACCTGTTCGTGATTACAAAGAACTGCAGTAGAATATTTAGTGGCTTCTTGCTTTGTTTAAAAATAACGATGACTGGCGTTTTAGAATTGTACAAGTTATGTGAGTTTGCGTACTTTGCCCGAATTTGCAAAAGTCGTCTCAAGGTGCCAGTAGCACTAAATCATCCATTCCTATTTACATCATATCGATTTTGCCCTCGAACACCTTGTATGCAAACAGACTGGTCATGCAATGTCACTGGTCATGTAACAATCATGCACTATGCTTATCGGTTACAAGAATTAATTATTACTTATATATCTTATTACGTATAACTCCCGTGTGATCACCGTTAAATTGTTTGCACAAGGACTGCACCGAGAGTGTAATTAGTAATAATGCAAAATGACTAAACCTTAAACTTAAACCAAAGGAAAATATCATCGGAAATGTAAATACATCCAGTCTAGTTAACCTGTTTCTTACCTATTTATATAAACTAGATCTCCAGTGTAATCATATCAGAAAATAACTTAAATGTACAAATTACTAAAATAAAAATTATTATTATTATTATTATTAGAAAAAACATATTAAAAAATTGTTTTTCATTTGCAATATTATAGCATAATTAAATTTGTGTTTTCTTATGGATAATTTGGCGTAAAGATCATCATTTTTTTAATAAACAATGAACAATGTTAATCTCAAGTGACCTCCCAGGTAAGTATAGTCATGTATATTTTATAAATTTAACAGCAGCGTCACCTTCATTGGTCTTGTGCATTATACATAGAGTTTTGAATAAAATTAGTGATCGCCGAACCGGTGAATGCAATCTGTTAGCCATAAGTTGTTATAATAGAAATATATCATAAAATTGCACAGCGCCCTTTGAGGTGATTTTTCGCATAAAAGGCGAAAAATATTATTATTATTATTTTTTTTTTATTTGTGACGATGGAGGAACTTCTATTTTTTTAACCTGTCGGGGCACGCTGATAACAAACTTTTATCGACTTGCGTCTTCAGTCTTCATCTTGCTGATGTAATACGATGTTTGAAAAAAATGTTGTTAAAAATCCTTAATAGTTCATTAACACTACCAATTACTTACTGTACAGTTCTAACGCCTAAAAACCGCATTTTTTTAATGCATACATATATACATATACGTATTATGAATAAGTCATTCGTACAATTAATATTGTATGTTCGTTGTGAAGGCTAACTACCTAAATTTATTGATTGAATTAAATGTTTTTTAATTGAGCCTTTTCATATAGTTATTTATATTTTTGATCGAGTTCGATATATTAAATCACGGATTTCCGCAAGATAATCAGCATTTCGAGTTGTTTTAAATAAAATTCCGTAAATAGTTACAAAATAGGGACACGCTTAATATGTAGTTAGTAGTAAGTAATCCAGCTACCTTTAAACCTTCCAGTTACTAGTCCAACGGAACCGCGCGCTGCACCGCAGTGGGAGGGTTGAATTCATAAGTCCGATACTCCTGGACACACTGACCCTCAGATTCCTACCCACCCTTCATACCTTTTTCCTTCCCAGAACTTCCTCTCCTTCCTTTCCTAAAAATACCCTCCACCCAGCATACCCAAAGATAATATAGGCCCCAATAGAATATCTCACAAGAGTCCCAGCTTCTCCTGTCTGGAGCCAGTGAGACTAAGGCATCCCCAATTGGAATATGTTATGAGGCTGAAGGAAGTGGGGTGGGGGGAGGAGATGGGGAAGAGGAAGGTGGGATAGCTGCTTATTTGTATTTGGTAGTGTGTTTTTTCCGCGCGTTTTCCGTTTTCCGTCTGTCTTTTCTTTGTCTAACGTGTGAGAGTTAAAATTATTTCTTCGATACAATTTTCTGATGGGTGTGTAGAAAGTAAGTTATGCATGACTTCGGATCCCAGAGGATACGCTGTGTTGACGTTTACACTCACATTAGCACTTAACACCCAAATTCATCTTCAGGCTTGGTATTTTTATGCAAATGTGTTTGCCCTTTTAAAAGCACAGTTTTAACACAGGTAAAGTCCGCACTTCAAACATAAATACTTTGAGTAAGTAAAGCTTTCATTAATAAGTATAATGTACCTAAAGTATATCACTTAATATAAATAAGCTACTTCAATGAAACATATCATAGGTACCCATCTTGAAATATACCTACTTAATAAATGTAAATTGTTTTCAACACTATAAATAATATATATATATATCTTTATTAAGTTGCATAGCAACGCATCCCGGGAACTACAAACCCAGAAGCTAGCATATTTTGATTTTTATATATGTAGATTTCCCCCTTAAACCATGCGAGCGAAGCCAGCGGGTAAAAGCTAGTAAATAAATATTTTATTGTCTTATTATTCATTTATCGTTTTACGTCTCTCAAAATTTAATTAAACCACTTTCCAAAGTTTTTTATAGCTAATTTTGATCTTCTTCTTTTTCTTTGCCACTTCCCACTTTAAATGGGGTCGGCTCTCCTAATCAATCTGCGCCAAGACGACCGGTCTTGGGTTGTTGGGTTGGGGAAATTTTGAGCTATTTTTGCCATGCTGGTCCACCATGTCAGAGGGGGGCGTCCTCTTCCTCTTTTTATTTCAGGTATAGCTAGCGCTTTATGGCACACGTTTTCTTTGTCTCTTCTCATTACATGACCATACCACCGTAAGCGACTTTCTGTTAGTTTTTCAGGAAGGGGGGCTACCTTGAAACTACATCTTATATGTTCGTTTCGTATTTTGTCCAGTTTCGTAACCCCACCTGACCATCTAAGCATTTTCATTTCTGCAACGTGCAGTTTTTGGACGTGATTTTCCTTCACTGTCCGACACTCAGCCCCATACAGCATTGCTGGTCTCACTGCAGTTTTCTATATTTTGCCTTTTGTGCGAATGGGCATGCTTGAATCGCACAGTACTCCAGTGAGTGATCGCCACTTCTGCCACGCAACATTTACTCTGTGAGATACATCGGTCTCTACATTTGCATCTTTTGTTATTACTGAGCCAAGGTATTTGAAGGATTCTACTTTTGGCACCGGCATTCTGTCTGGATAGTTAACGGTGGTGTTGCTCGCTGTATTGCTGAAATTACATTCCAAGTGCTCCGTTTTTGACCTGCTGACGCGAAGTCCTGATGTTTCAAGTGCTGTTATCCATTCTGTCAAGGTATTTTGCAGATCTTCCGCAGTTTTGGAAATCAGTACGATATCGTCTGCATACGTCCAAACACGTCATATTGTATAACGTTCCTGAGAGCTTGTCAGAGGAAAAGGCTGTCATCATTACGGAAGATAGAGAGAAAATTTCTTCGGCTATAAAAACCATCGACCCGTCATTAAATCTAATCAACATCAAAATATTCAGACTGGGTGCCAAAAAAATTCCTAACAAAAATCGTCCAATTAAAGTGGAATTTACTGACAATATCGCACCGAGAACTCTCCTACGTAATAGCATAAAATTTAAAGACGGCATCAAGGCCAGCAATGACTTAACTATCCTCCAACGTAACCAATTGGTGGAGCTGAGAAAGCAATTGTTGTACCGTCAAGAGAATGGTGAACCAAACCTTACCATAAAGTACATAAACTCCAAACCAACTATTGTTACAACTATTCCAAAAAACGACACAACCAAAACAAATTGAAGTGCTATTATCAAAATGTCAGAGGCATGAAAACTAAACTTAAGGAATTCAAAATACATGCCCCGACACTGCAACATGATATTCTCATTCTAACGGAAACCTGGCTGGAACCATCAATTAACTCTGCTGAGCTTGGTCTACCCCACCATCATATTTACCGGTCTGACAGAAGTCAACATACCAGCTCTAAATCTAGAGGCGGTGGTGTCATGATAGCTGTCAACAAGGCACATCCTTCAAAACTTCTGAAAACCAAAAATTGTAATGTGGAGCAAGTTTACATCTTACTAAACGGTAAAAATCAAAAAAATATCATAGGCAGTGTTTATATTCCACCGTCATCGGATATAAGTGTATACAAGAGTCATTTTGAGGATATTGAACAACTGTCGTACAAATTTCCAAACAGTAAAATCACTATCATCGGTGACTATAATTTACCAAAAATTAATTGGGGCACCCGTGACAATTCTACAGTATCACAAAACTCTAGCTTATCTGAAACAGAAAAAGAAATAGTTGAATTTTGCGATTTCCTTAACCTAGTTCAATTAAACAAAGTAAAAAATGACAATAATAGATTACTAGATCTTGTTCTTTGTACCGACATGGCAACTGCGGTTGATAAGTCACTCGACTCAGTTCTTACCCCTGATTCTCATCACCCACCTCTAGACATTACTATACTATGTAACCCTATAAAATGCCAAATTAAAAACCAGACTCAATTTCTCAACTTTAATAAAGCCAATTATGTTGCAATACGCGATTATCTACATAACACTGACTGGTCTATATTAGAAGGAGGAAACCTCGATGAAAATATTAAAGTCTTTTATGATCACCTAAATAAAGCCATAGAAAAATTTGTTCCGATTAGTTATAAATTATCTTCAAATTTCCCTAGCTGGTTTAGCAAGCACCTCATTAACATAGTAATTGAGAAGAAAAAAGCCCATAAAATATACAAAGAAACAAAAAGTCTTTCTGATTTTACAATTTTCAGCAAGCTTCGAAAAGATTGTAATAAATTATCAAACATTTGTTATAATAATTATATTAAGAATGTTGAATTTTCGATTGTTAACAATGTAAAACATTTTTTTAACTATTGTAAATCCCAAAATAATAATAACCTTGGCATACCTGAAACTATGCACTACAAACTGAAAACTTCCTGTAAAATCAATGAAATTGTCAATTTGTTTGCAGACTTTTTTAAGGATGTGTATGAAACCGATATCCCTGATGAAGACATTCCAAACTTCGAGTCAGATATAAATTTACAACTATCTCAGATACATATTGAGATTAAAGAAATTGCAGTATGTATCAAACTACTGGAACCTAAATCTTGCTCAGGGCTAGATAAAATTCCCCCAGTATTTCTTAAAAACTGTGGGGCTAGTGTCTCTTACCCACTGTACCTACTATTTAATCAATCACTTTTATCAGGCAAGTTCCCGCAAATATGGAAAAATAGCTTTCTCACTCCAATATTTAAAAGCGGAGACAAGTCTTTAGTTGAAAATTACAGACCAATATGCATACAATCGTCGATACCAAAAATTTT
This sequence comes from Limnephilus rhombicus, assembly GCA_929108145.2. Lineage (NCBI taxonomy): Eukaryota > Metazoa > Arthropoda > Insecta > Trichoptera > Limnephilidae > Limnephilus > Limnephilus rhombicus. Next base: position 45,973,719 of record OV815291.1, on the reverse strand, counting down.
TGAAAAGTTAATTCTTCAAAAAATATGTTCTTGCATAAAATTTAATATCTCATCATTTCAACATGGTTTTATCTCTGGACGATCTACTTTAACTAACCTTACACTGTACGAAAATTTTATCTCAGGTGCTCTTGCTAATAGAGAACAAGTTGACTCAATTTATACGGATTTTAGTAAAGCCTTTGATAAGGTTTGCATTAAAATTCTTATAAATAAATTGTCTAAACTAGGAATAAGTGGTAAATTATTATGCTGGATTAGGAATTATTTATCAAAACGTGTACCTCAGGGTTCGCACCTTGGTCCAATATTGTTTATACTATTTATAAACGATGTTACTTCCATATTCTCTGATGTTAACATATTATTATTTGCTAATGACATGAAAATTTATAAAATCATTAAAAATATATACGACTGCTTGTCCCTTTAATCCAATTTTGTAAAATTCGCAGAATGGTGTACCATTAACAAACTTACACTTAACATTAAGAAATGTCAAATCATGAGTTTCTTTAGAATAAAAAACCCCATCAAATACAGTTATTCACTTAACAATCACAGTTTAATGTCAGTACCTTTAATAAGGGACCTCGGAATAACCTTCGACACTAAACTACTATTTATCAACCACATTGATATCATTACTAATAAAGCTATGAAAATGCTGGGTTTCATTCTAAGACTATGTAAAGATTTCAAAAACATTCATACATTTAAATTACTATATACAACTCTGGTTAGGAGTCATTTGGAATATAATTCCCCCATATGGAACCCTCTCTACAAAAGCCACGCAAACTCCATTGAAAAAATCCAACGCAAATTTCTCCGATCAATTAATTTCAAATTAGGAATTCCCGCGGATGACATAAACTATGATTCTCTATTACAAAAAATGCGACTCTTATCGTTAAAAGATAGAAGAATACTCAATGATCTTATTTTTTTATTTAAAATAAACAATAACTGGTTTGACTCCCCTGAATTGGTATCGTTAATAAATTATCATGTACCTAGTAGAATAACTCGACTCAAAACACCTTATTATTGCAACAACACTCTCAGTAATGCAGAACAAAATTCAATAATACATCGTTTACACACTTTAGGTAATGAATTTGCTCATATCGATCATGCCGAAAGTCTGTCATCATACAAAAGATGCATTAGACAAAATTTATCTGCTAGTACTACATAATAAATAATAAGTATAATCATGTAACCATAATATTATGTCCTACCAGTATGCACTCTAATACCTATGGCTTAGAAACATATCATAGGTACCTATTTTTCATATCGCTTTGTATACTCCGTAATACCTTCCTTTTATTTATTATATATATATTTTTAAATTTTGGTTATCTTCAATATTTGGCTCCTAAGTGCATTTCTTACTGTTTACTTGTCATACTTTTTTTTATATTTATAACAAACTTGTACTTTATATTATTTACAAAGGTAACTTATAGTTTATGTTATTTCCTGCCTTTCAACTTTTTATCTTAACTTTTTACTTTTACATTATACTTTATATTTTATAGTTTACACTTTTACTTTATACTTTCATTTTATACATCATAATTCTATTTACTACTCATTACCTTAACTCCTTTCTTTTACCTTTTGTTTTTATATTTAACTTTACATTTATATGTCACTTTCTTATGTTATTGTATTATAATATATATAAATATAATTATGTCAATGGCACATGTTGTGCCGTATGTTTTTGAAATAATAATAATAATACAGAAGGTTCCAGGGTAGTTTCTTTTGAATATTTTTGGTGATGTAATCCATTACTAAGTTGAACAGTAATGGGCTCAGCGCCGAACCTTGGTGAACTCCAACCTCAACCTCGAATTCTTGGCTCAGACCGGCCGGGCTTCTGACCCTTGTGCGGGTATTGTTATACATGTCTTCTATGAGGTTCACATAATGTTCTGGTAGTTCCTGAGCTCTCATAGCTTGCCACACAAGTCTTCTTGGCACTCGGTCGAAAGCTTTTTCTAAGTCGATAAAGATGAAGTGTAAGTTTTCCCTATTGAGACGGTGTTTTTCCATTACTATTCTCACCGCCTGTAATGCGTCTGTCGTAGATTTTGATGGGGTGAAACCGAATTGATTTGGTGTGATTTTGGCAAGATCATATATTCGTTTATTCAGTATGCGTTCCCAGATTTTAAGAGTGTGTGAGATTAACTTTATGCCCCTGTAATTACCACACTGTGTAACGTCACCTTTATTTTTATAGAATGGTACAAGGAAGCTTTGCCGCCACGCCTCAGGAATTTTACTTCTGCCTATTTTATTAAATAGGTTTGTGAGCCATTCTATCGCTACCATTCCTAATGACTTCCATAGATCTGCCGGTATCTCATCGGGTCCTACGGCTTTACAATTCTTCATCCTTTTGATGGCTTGCTTGACTTCATCTCTGCTAATCTCCTGGATCGGGCCCTCGACTGGAGGTAAGGGTTTGAAGCTGTTACTTGGATATTCTTCATTTAGAAGTTCTTTATAGTATTCGAACCACCTATGATTGATATCTTCGTTTGAAGTAAGCAGCGTCTGACTTTTACTTTTGATATACTTATTGGTTTTGATGTCTAGGGTTGATTTGTTTCTAGTTTTGGCTATTCTGAATATTTCAGCATCAGTTTCGGCATTCTCAAGGTTGTTGTAGAATTCCTGTCGTGATTTGGCTCTTGACTGCGCTACACATGTTTTAGCAGTTTTTTTAGCTTTCATATATTTATCTCGATCATTGTCTGTCTCAGAGCGTTGCCAGACCTTAAAGAGATTTTTCTTGTTTTTGAGAACTTCCTTTACCTCTTCGTTCCACCATGTAGGATCTTTTCCTGTACTTATGCCTCCTTTCGAAACGCCCAGTATGGACCTCGTTTCATTTTTGCAATGCATTTCAAATTTAGCCCACATTGAGTTTGCATTTTCATAGTTGGCATTCCGATCGTTCACTAGGTAATCATGCAGTCTGTTTTTGAGAGATTCTCCTTTTGGGCCTGACAGTTCTTTCCACTTTATTTTAGGTGTTTTATCCACTAGTGTCCTGATAGGCTTGGGCAGTCTAAATACAGCCACTAAGAGTCGATGTTGCGAGGCTAGTGACTCGCCCGGTCCTTAAAACCGCCTTTCATTTTCCTGTCAGCTAGTATGAAATCTATCTGTGAACACTTTCCACCATTTTTATATGTTATTAAGTGTGTTTCTCTCTTTTGGAATAACGTATTTATGAGTATGAAATTATGTCTTGATGCAAATTCTAATATTTTTTCCCCTTCTTTATTTAAATTTCCGAAGCCAAAGCCCCCATGAAAATCTTCATATATTTTGCTGATTTGGCCTACATGTCCATTGAGGTCTCCAAGAAGAAGCTTTGACTCTTCAGTAGGGTATACTTGTTATTGATTCGTCCAGTCCTTCCCAGAAGGTCTCTTTTTCAGATTCTGTGCATCCTGCTTGCGGCGCATAGGCACAGATGATATTTAATATGGGTTGGTTGTCTATTGCAAGCTTCATTGTAATGAGGCGATCAGATTTCCTCTCAATGTCGACTATTCGGCTTTTAAAATGCTTGTCTAGGACTATACCCACTCCGTTCTGTTTATTGTCTTTGCCATAGTAGACCAACTGGTACCCTAAACCTAGGTCTCTGGATTTAGATCCCTTCCATCTTGTCTCTTGTATACAGCATATATTTATGTTTTTTCTTTTAAGGGTTTCTTCCAGCTCTTGACTACGTCCTGTAAGGGATCCCAGATTCCACGTCGCAATTCTTATTTGGTGTTGTACATTCTTGTGCGAAAATAAATTCTTGTCATTTATTTCGTCGCTTGGGGGGAACGCCCTAGTATGTATTAGATTCGTATTAATTAGTCTCGTATGATTTAGTTTCATTGCATTTGCGTTGCTTTTGGGGTACGCCCTAATATTATTGCCCCCTTTAACTTTATTTGTACTTTTCATGTTTAGGAGAGGGTTGTTGTGGTTATAAATTTTTACGGCCTACATGTTTACGGCCACCTATGAAAATCTCGCCTACAGACAAAACTAAAAGATTTGTAGTTTTGTGGTTTGGCCGTGAATTATCCATAAAATACATCTTGAATTCCATCATCAAATGTATGTGTTCGACAGTGCAATCGGTATGAAAATCTCGCCTACAGACAAAACTAGAAGATTTGTAGTTTTGTGGTTTGGCCGTGAATTATCCATAAAATACATCTTGAATTCCATCATCAAATGTATGTGTTCGACAGTGCAAACTGTATGAAAATCTCGCCTACAGACAAAACTAGAAGATTTGTAGTTTTGTGGTTTGGCCGTGAATTATCCATAAAATACATCTTGAATTCCATCATCAAATGTATGTGTTCGACAGTGCAATCTGTATGAAAATCTCGCCTACAGACAAAACTAGAAGATTTGTAGTTTTGTGGTTTGGCCGTGAATTATCCATAAAATACATCTTGAATTCCATCATCAAATGTATGTGTTCGACAGTGCAATCTGTATGAAAATCTCGCCTACAGACAAAACTAGAAGATTTTTAGTTTTGTGGTTTGGCCGTGAATTATCCATAAAATACATCTTGAATTCCATGCATATTGTAACTTATTACCTCCTAAATAATAAAGAAATTAAGATTGTTAAGTGTGTTTTGTGGGGTTTTGTCCCTCCCTCCCTCCTTCACCAAGCAATTTGGCATGTTAATTTTAGGTTTTAATTTATTCCTTTAAATTTTAAATGATAAAAAATATTTTTTCCATCTTGGACTAATTATTTATTGATTTAAATCATTTTGTCTTAGAGCTATTTCATTTGAACGATTTTTAAACATTTAAATAACTCGATGATGTATGAGACGATGTATGAATGTGAATGAGGCAAAGAGTGTGTGCCAAGACCGAGTTGTTTGGCGGTCCGTCCTCTCTGCCTACCCCTGCGGGGAAACAGCGTGATGGTTAGTTAGTTAGTTAGTTAAATAACTCGATTTTTTATCAGAAAAACTCTCTTTTTATAACTTTTGAAGGTTATTCCCATCAATGTAATATATAATTGAAGAAGTAGATAATAATCATAATCTAAACGAAAATATGAAAGAAAACAAGACATAAAAAAATATAAAAAGGTAATGGTTGCAACTGGGACCCAATTGGTAAACGCGCACGTCCCGGTTAGATGAGAGATTCTGGATTCGAATCCCAGTTGCGATCATTATCTTTTTCTATTTTTCTGTGTCTTGTTCTCATTCATATTTTCGTTTATTCGAATATTTAGATGTGAAGGGACGTATTTGACTTGCTTTAACCAGTGATTCCTGATATTATTTGACTCTACAATTTAAATCATAAAAATTCAGTATGTATTTGACAGTTAGGGTCGGGGTGAGAGGTTGGTTAGAGAGGTGGTTACTCGGCTAAGTGACCAGTGATGACATGTGGAATAATTTTTTTTCGTTAATTTTGAAGAAATAAAAAATAAATAAAAAAATAATTAAGTCACCCCATAACAAAATTTCATTTACATTTTTACTCCAAATAATTTCAGTTAAACTAAGTAACTCCAGTTTAAGTAAGTAAGTATGTCTATTGACACTTTATACTGATCTGTTTTTCGGCATCTTGAACGAACCATGATATAAACGACAAGAGAACCCAGCAAGGCCTAACTTTTATGTGAGTACCGCATAGGAGTCCCAAATGCTCTCAAACGTATTGAGACTGTGGCATCCCCTGTTGTGGTATGTTAGAAGGCAAAGGTATTGGGAAGAGGAAGGTGGAGATGTGCCTAGCAATTCACATCTGGTCGCCAAACACGGCTCAAGTCATTTCTAGCAATGTTTTGATTCTGAATGGTAGTCAATGATAATAATAATAATATTTGGATGATTTATATAGCGCCGTTTTTGTGAAAAATCACCTCAAGGGCGCTGTACAAACTTATAATACATTTCTTAAATCTAAAAAACTACAAGCTAGGCAAACAATTATAAACAACTTATGGCAAAAAATTGCATACATCGGTTCATTGATCACCGATACGAAAATATGTGTACAATATTTTGACCAATGAACGCGATGCTGCCTAAAATTTAATGAAAACAGGACCATACTTACCTGGGAGGTCGCTTGAAATTAACACTGTATATTGTCCATTCAAAGAAATTTAGATAGAGTTCGCACGCAGAGGACATTATTGTAAACACATGTTATTTAATCCTGAAAAATATTTTAATATTAATATGTAATGTATTCTTTGACGAGTGTATTTTGGAAAGTAAAAGCAACATATAAAGGTGGGAGGTGCAGTAGTACCTATAAAGATTTGATCTTACTAAATGTGATTCGTCAAGAGACAGATTGATGTGTAAGGAATCGAGTTATTTTAATTCAGTAAGAAAAGTGTGATTAAGACATATCATAGACAATACACGTATGATGCTCTCAAATAGGTATATTTAAATTACGGGTATGAGAGCCCAAAAAGGAAGGTTTTTAGTTTGGACCTAAACTCTGATGGGCTTGTTATGCATCTTAATTCCGGAGGGAGTCTATTCCAAGCCTTAGGCCCAGATACTCCGAAAGCACGATCTCCAAACATAGTATTTGGCTTTCGTTTAGGTTCTATTAGTCTGCCTTTAGCAGATGAAGTTGCTGATCTAAGGGTTAATTGTCTCGGACCGGTATTTTCCGGGACGCATAATTCGGATATGTAAGGTGGATCCATTTCGTAGATTGATTTAAAAACCATCCAGCACAATTTGTACTGGATTCTCTCAGGGCACTTGTGCCAGTGAAGGTTACGAAGGTGTTCTGAAATATGCGAATATTTAGAAACCCCAGTTATGAGCCTTGCCGCTGCATTAAACACGGATTGAAGTTTGTCAATTTGATATTTGGGAAGACTAGCGTAGATGCCGTTACAGTAATCGAGCCGCGAGACTACGTAAGAGTTAATTAATAGTTTTGTCGCCTTTGTAGGAAGGTTTCTTCGAACTGACTTGAGTTGTCTTAGGTGAAAAAAACCGGTGCTTACTGTCCTATTTATTTGACTTTTTAACGAAAAGTCTGAATCTAAATTAACGCCAAGAAGTTTGACTGTTGTCTTTGGAATAATATCGTTGCCGGAAATGGAAATAGGTGCATTGTCTATGAAATGTTGGCGTTTGTTTGTGGCCGCCCATAGAAACTCAGTCTTAGATGGATTCAGCTTCAGCTTGTTTGAAGACATCCAACGAGTTATTGCTTCTAGGCATTCAGCTATGCGAATTTTGAGACTGTTGATTTCGTTTGGAGAACAGTAAAAATAAACTTGCTGATCGTCAGCGTAGCAGTGGGACAGGAGACCAAACTCGATTATTTTGGCGACATCATTTGTAAAAAGGATGAAAAGAAGTGGGCCTAAAACGGATCCTTGGGGTACCCCTGAAGAAAGTGTTGCGAAGTTAGAGAGCTTATTTCCAACCTTAACGGCTTGTAAGCGATTGGATAGATATGACACCAGCCAATTTTTAATATCGGAACTCAAACCAAATGTTTGAACAAATGATATCAACGATGCTCAAATATATACGTATCTACCACTCAGGAACGTGCCGCCAATACTTGGTATTTACCATATTATTTTTTAATTAATAAATTGTAAATTAAGACATCAAGGGCGTTTAACCAGCCACCGGACGAAAATCTACATTTCGTCGAAAGATGTTCTAATGATCGTACAGGGCGGTTCCAATGAGAAAGATTAATTATTCTCCGTACCAGCTTTTTCAAAATTATAACCAAATATCGATTTTATTTCATTCCAAATTTGCTTTAATTTATACCTACATCCAAAAATGCTGAAAGGCGTGATGATAAAACTATTAAAATTTTGTACTTTTTGTAATTCTTTTTTGATCATTAGTATTTATCATTTTTCAATAATGTCTAAGCAAAATAAGGATGTAAAAAAAATCCGAAATATATTACTTTGAAGGTGCGAAAATAAATACACAAACGGACCAATTTTCGTCAAGAAACACATTTACGTATATATATTTTAATGATTTTATTTAAACTAAAATTAAAATTCTGAAACATGCGTTTCCCAGATAATGGATTAATTTATTTTACTGCATGATTATATGATTTTAAATGGGTGTTGTATAATACAAAATCTTTTTTGAAAATTTAACAAATCTGCCAGCGACCTATGGTATTACCTTATTTTACAAAAAAAAAACATTTTTTCTCAAAATTTAAAAGATGCGTTTACTAGATAAACGAACAATCTTTCCAAATCAATTAATAATTTTGCTGTGGAAAAGAATCAATACGTCTGAAATCTGATTTAAAAATGACATATTTCTGGTTTTCTCTGGTTTATACCCTCTTAAGAGGAACGGCTGCCCAGTCTTTTCTTCACAGGCTCACAAAACTTAAATTTTGAATTAAAGCGAAAATACCCCTCAACAATTCCAAGAATTCATGAAAGAATTGTGTTCTTATATGAACAAAACTATTTATTCATATTCATATTGGGTATCAGTTCATCCTAATATTTTATAGCATAACTTTCTAAAAGGGTTTTTTACAAAACAATTAAATTAAACCTGTGCACTAGCGGATTATGATTTATGTACCATCATTTTAAGTTTATCCTTAATCACAAGAAAATTACTTAAGCACCCCGGGATTCGAATGCGCGACGAATGTCGTTTCATAACCGCTCAACCACGAAGACCAGGAAATCATGTTTATATTACAACCATAAATTTATTGAAACCATAATTCTATTTTGGGGAATGTGGCTTGGGGAAGTATAAGATAAATCTTCAGAAGCGTCCAAATGAACATTTTCCTTATTATATCCTGAATTATGTAGATTTTATTTAAAAGTAATGTGTTTTATTTTAAATCAATTATGGAGATAGATTTTTTTGTTCTCCATGCACTTTAAGTTATGGCCCATTTATACGTGACTCTTTCCACATGAAAGTTTTTTTAGCCACCCACCCGACTAACCCGAACGTCAGTAGGTATTCTTGTTTAAGAACGTGTTGTACCGATAATAATTCCACATATAATTTTCTCATATCCTGAATGTTTCGCACGCTCGAACTGATCTCTCAAGGATTTATAAACATGATGTAACTCAGGGATTAAAAACTTTTTCCAAACCCAAATTAAATACTTATCATATTTTTAAGACAAGGTAAGACTTTTTAGGTACCCATGGGAGCATTTAAATATGTCATATCATCTTCATGGCATATAGCACTTTCAATAACACGTCTTATTTTGAAGAGATTTTATTTATTTAGTTTTATAAAAATGTTTTAATTTCAAGCAAGTATTTTAGTTTTTTATTATTGTGACAGCTATTTCTGCTTCCGAGGCCATTTTCAAAATGTGGTTAGACCACTTTGAGACGACTTATTTATGATGCAATTTTGAGGATGCCTACACTGACTTATTACCGGTTTAACCGATTTACTGAGAAAATAATTGTGACAATAGATTCTCTATTTTCGTTAATTGTCTTTGGGGTATTATGCCATCTTGCGCTAGCTTCTTCTATAGCCAACGTTTCGGACAGCGTTACAGTGTCCATTATCAGGGCAGATGTGTAATTGTTAGATTCTCTATTTTGAAATGTATTTTCCACATTTTAAATGTTAATGTGTTCTTAATTGTTTAATAATGGCATTACTGCTAATGACTTATGTACATAGGTTTTATTTATCTCAAAGATCTATTTTGACCGGTCAGTGGCTGAATCATAATATTTGAGCCTGGGGTGTGTAAATAACCCCAAAATCGCTGGGCATAATACCCGAAAATGTTGCTTACCGCGGATACATATACATATATATATATATATATATATATATATATATATATATATATATATATATATAGTTTGTACTTAATACATTATATTTTATACTATTCACTTTATAATTTACTTTTATATATTATAGTTTTTATACACTACTTATTACCTTACTTTTCACCTTTTTTCTTAAATTAAATTTTACTAACATTTATACTGTTATTCTTCGTGTTCTTGTACTATTATAAGTATGTCAATTATGTTAATGGCACGTGTTGTGCCGTATATGTGTAAATAAATATCAGCAACATGGCAATCAGCAGATCTAAATGTACATCAAAGACACCAACATTATAGATTGACGTCTACTGCAAAACATCTATGCAGCAGACGTCACTTTATGTGTTCTGTTTAGATGTTTTCCAGTCCAAGTTAGAATTACACGCACCATTTAATAATGTTTTGTGATGGACACCGATTAGGTTATCAAGTTGATCCATAGAAAGTAAAATCCATAATGATTCAAAATTACAACCATTTGGCAGTTGCATTTTTTCATGCCACAAAACATTTGAATAGTTCGTATTCAAAAGGACTCTTCTGTGGTCTGTGGTGGTATATTCGCAGTTTAAACGGCACAATACATTTTTTGTATCCCTGAAAGCACACAGAGACCGCCAAACAACCAATTTGTGATATAAATATTTTCACCTTATTATTAATATAAAATATATATATTATGATGCCTAATTAGTGGCTGAGTTGGCATCGCGCCTGGGTCCAACCTAGATGTAGTGAGTTTAGTTCCTCGGCTGGCTAAGTCCTCCATCACCTCAAAAGCAACATTTTCCGCTTACTGTGGGTGCAGAAGGAAATTTTCAATTTATTGTCAGGTTGTTGGTAACCCAGGAATTCTTTCATAAAATAAATATTAAAAAATGAGTACAGTCTGGCAATTAAACTACATGTCATTATTTTTATTATAAATGTGTATACAAAACCAAATAACCAGCGAAATATGTTAACGTATTTATTATCGCCCTTTTTATAGGCTTTTACATTTGGTTAGTAAAAATTATACAGTATTTATTGTGCATAACTGAACTGCTTCAGTAACAACATTTTGTATTTGTTTAGTGACAATTTTTTTCCTGCATTAGTATTCCGGGCAAGACGCAATACATATGGTAGTTAGTCCTATAATTTCTGCACTGAAATAAATTCCGACTTCTACAATATAACTCCATGAATAGATTAGACAGAATTTGCTTCTTTCCTTCATCTCCTCCAACAAATTAAAAGATAACTCTCTTTAAAAGATTTACCAACCCTTCCAATCACCTTTCCGTTTTAATTTCGATTCAAATTAGTATGTATTTTACCTTAAATATTACTAAATAAGATATTCATTTATATACTTGTACGCCTGTCTCGACACAGGTATATCCTGGTGAGACAGGCATCAAGAAAACCCAATGTACATCATATACTTTTTATAGATAAATAAAAAAAACTCTCGTGAGAATGACAATGCATCAATATTTATTACAATGTATTTATTTGTAATTGCAACATTTGTATTTATACGTCAGATAATAATTGTGCGATTTCGAAAGAATTTAAAAGAATAATTAAGTGTAATTTACACGATCAGGTCGAGAAATGCACAATGAATAAGATTACGCACAAGAAAAAAACAGCACAATCATTTCTCTACGTAAGTATCGAGTGGTGCAACTTTATTATTACATTCCTGTATAAATTAAACTAATGGATATACATCACTTCTAGACTTAAATAAGATATTAGCTTAAGAAGGAGGTAGCTAGCACAACACGGCATAACACAACAAAAAAATATCGAAAATAATTTAGGCCGGGAAAATCAAAATCGTACAAGATATAAGAAGATTTAAAAGCAACAAACAATACTTAAATGCTCTTTTATTATGTGTACATATAAAATGAAATGGGTGAAAAATGTACCAAAAGTATACGCTAGTTGAAAGATTTTGTGATAAAATTTTACAAAATAATATAATTCTCGCTTGAGTCAAAGGTTTTTGACAGGATCCTATTTATAATATCGTGTAAGTATGCGTTGCATAATGATTCCTAAGTTTTTTCAAGTAACTGAATTACTTGATCGTGCCATATCTTCCTCGGGCGTCATCGACTTCTTCTACCATATACATTTGCGTCACAGCGAGTGTGAACCTTAAAATTAACACCGAAACCAGAAATATTGGTTTGAGAAAACATTTATCAAAAATAAAGTGAGAGGAAGAAGTATTGCTTTTTTCTTTTTGTTGGTCTGCACGGAGCAAATTTGTCGTCCCATGAAGATCATTTTTTCAAACACGAATTTGAGGCGATTAAAAGCAATATTTTAGATTGGAGCTCTCGCGGATTTTATTATTAATGATTTATTCAGCTATATGAATCTTTAAAAAAATATATACCTCATGCACCAAATTAAATTACGACAACACTTTTACCAAAAAATGAATGATCTTCGCTCGTTTCGCGTACGTTTTTCGAAGTTTTTACGATAAGTGTACAAAAAGTTGGGTTGTTATGTTCTTGTGACTCGATGCCTTTCTGGTTTGCTATTGGCTAATAAAATTAACAAATTTACGTCATGGGATTGAGCGACAACTTTGTGCTCTGTTTTATGTTGTAGGGAACTTGCATTTTTTAATTCGATTGTGAGTTGGATTATGAAATTACTTTCTCAGGTGGTGTAATTTTCAGATTGGAGTTAAATATGGGAAGGCTAATCTATTGTTATTGTACACCGATGATCGCTGCAAATGCATTGAAGAAACACGAGTTAACTTCCCTTAAAAGTTTCCTCCGTGCCACAGGTTGCGCACATCTGAAGTAACAAGTAAATTCTAATAAAAACTTACTTTGATTTACAACTATTTAAACAAATACATAAGAAATTCTTTAAGTCACAACACTTCCATAAATTTACGTAAATATCAACAACTAAGGAATTACTTGGGCGAATGCATGCTTTATGGATACGACAATATTCTATTATTAAAGATGAATTCGCCGTGATTGTTTATTTATTATTCGCATAAAACTTTTAAAAGAATTTCCGTGTTGAATCCCCCTTTGCACGTTCGCAATGGTTGTTGATGACTTCGACTGGGTTAGGCTACAAAACTACTACAATAATTATTATAATAATTGGATAATTTGTGAATCGTGGTTTTTGTGAAAAATCACCTCAAGGGCAATGTACAATTTGTTATGATTTCTTAGGCTCTAGACGTGTTCGGTGACCAGATCTGAGGTACTTCCCCACCTTCCTCTTTTCCATCTCCTTACCCTCCTAACTTACCTTCAGCCTCACAACATACCCAAATTGAGGATGCCATAGTGTCGCTGGCTCCAGAAGTTTTGGAACAGTTAGGACTCTTTTGCGGTTTTCACATAAACAAACAGGTTTATTATTTTCATTAAATTAATATTTTATTTTACGTACCTGCATATTAGTAGATGTAAGTGTGTTTTTCATAAATTAAACATACTAATTTCGTGTGTCTGTGACCATGTGTGTGTTATTCCTGCATGAAATTATTAAAGTTCAATGATCTCGAATTTTCGTTGAATTAAAGTGTCATTTTCAAATTTGAAACTCTTTGTGTGAAGAATAACTCAGACAAGCAATAAATATTAGGTACCTTATTATATTTAAACAGAAAATTATTTAATTTGGGAAGCGGGTTTATTGAATAACCAACACCTCCGCCACAAGTCACCCTAAGTAGATCGATGTGTTTGGTGACTTAGCAGGGCTGCCCGGATTCATCAGTCATCACAGACGTGTTTGTAGGTCTTTCCGGCGGATGCGCCTGCCCACCTGCTGCGTGGCAGGCCAGACAGGAGGAGCCTGTTTTGGGCGACCTTTTCACCTCTGCGGATGGTCTCTCTCGACCCATCGTCTCGCACCGAAGTGGGAGGGATGTATTCATACGTCTCTCACTCCTAGACACATTGACCCCCAGATTCTTACCCACCCCTCATACCTTTTTTCCTTCCCTTCCTCTCCTTCCTTTCCCTAAAAAGACCCTCTACACAACATCCCCAAAGATGACGTAGGCCCTGAGGTATTTTTGCCTCCTGTGTGGCGCTATTGTAAAAAAGTCTCGGCGCTGAATGTTTGGTGACCGGACGACTCAAGAATCATGCAACTTCAACCCTCCTTTGAAAGTGATGAAAAAAATATGTACCAAATAGGTTAGGTTGTGGGCTATTTTTCATATTTTTTTAAGACTTTTTAAAGGGGTGTTGAAATTGCATGATTCTCAATTTCCATGGAACCGAATATTTGACTCCCTGCTGGAATCGGCTTATTTTTATCACAAGTCATAACTCATAACACACGTTTATTTGTAACTGAATAAGAAGTCAAGAAAAAGAAATAAGACATCTTGAACCATCTTTCTACCCACGTATTATTTCACGCACCCAAAAAAGGTAACTGACCCGGGAAAAAGGTTACCCGGGAAAAGGGTAACTGACCCATGAAAAGGTTCATATAAAAGGGCAGAAAAAACACAAGGAGTTAGCGAAGTTACAATATCCAGTTCCTGAGTACTTGCTTATCTCATCTTCAAATGCAGTAAATTTCGCCAAATTGTAAAATAAAACATGCGCCGGATTCCTGTTTTGGGTGTTTGACCCCAAAACAGGAATGTCATGCGAACATGTGTTTTCCGGTGAAGTCCGGCATTGATGACAATTTACTTGTATAAATGTGCATGTGATCATCTGACTACTGGGATCGTATTGTACTAACGCAGACCCGTAAAAAAATATTTGAAGACTTGTGAAGCTGATGATATTTATTTAAAAAAATATTTATCTCGGGTTCAAAATAAAAAAAAATTAGCTTTCGAATGTTAGCAAACTTGAAAAATTATGGCTTTATAAAATTAACCTTTTTTTTATTTTAGCTTTGATACGTGGAAGGTTTTTTGAAGTAAAACTTCTTTAGGCACGCTCGACTTGGGGGGGGGGGGGGGTACGCTGGTGAATACGTTACGAAAAGTGGTGATTGTTACGATAAATGTTATGCGAACGGTAATCGATGCGAACGGTGATCGATTCGGTGAACGGTCGGGCCTTTACGCACGCTTGACTTGCGGAGTGATAAGGATAAGGATAAGGATGGTCACCCCAAGGTCGTAGGTCACCCCAAGGTCGTAGGTCACCCAAAGGTCGTAGATCACCCCAAGGTCGTAGGTCACCCCATGGTTATATTTCACCCCAATGTCATATGTCACCCCTAGGTCATAGGTCACCCCTTTCGCTACGTTTGGTAACTTAGCAGGGATACCTGGGTTCATTGGGCGAGGTTTGTTTTGTAGTTTTACTTCAGTCATGTGGTCTAAAGCACACTCGTTTTTTTAAGGAAAGAAAAGAGAAAAAGATCTGGGAAGAAAAAAGGTATGAGGGGTGGGTTAGAATCAGGGGATCAATGTGTCCAGGAGTGACAGACGTATGAATCCAACCCTTCCACTGCAGTGTAAGGCGAGGGGTCGAGAGAGTCCGGATGGAGAGATCTAGGTTAGGTCTCAACTAGTCTCTCGCGATTCGGTCCGGTACGCAGTAGGCGAGCAAATACATTCGCCGTCAAGTCCTAGATAAATCTCACCCCATGAACCCGGGCACCCCTGATAAGTCACCAAACGTAGAAAACCACTTCGGATGACCCATGGGTTGATAAATGTTTCCCGGGGCGACGGTATACATACCGGCCTCCCAAATTGAAAACATTTAGACAAAGCAGTACGTATTTCAAAAAAGAATTATTACAATAAAACGTAATTTTTTTTTTATAAACTTTCAATTTTATTTTTATTGTAAATTATGGCGAGCCACAAAATTAATGCTTTTTACAAATATAAAAAAAAAAGAAAAAAAAACAAACAAATATAAAACTGATATACGAAAATGATATTATATCATTATTTATTATAATATATTATAATGGAATTCCACAACGAATTATCAGCAAAAATAAAAAAAATTACAAATATGAAAGAATTATTCAATTCAATTTTCAATGCCGGCAACCCGAGTGTTAATACAATTATTTAGGTACTTACTTTATCGGTTGGTTTATATGTTAAATTCAGGTGTATCAGTTCCAATTTTAAAACGTTGTATTTATTTTATGCGACACGTCGAAACAGCTTTCCGTGTATATTGTTATCCACGGAAAGGGATAAACTCCGGGTCCGGAAAACTCTAGCCAGTCTGTTTTTACGTTTATTTTAACATTTTCGTAATTGGTATTGAAATTTAATTATTAGAAATATTTCATGTACAAACATAGTTTCAAGTGATATTTTTTATTATGAAAATAATAAATATATCCTTTAAAATACATCGAAAGCATTCCGGTGTGAACTTCCACCGTGTCGTTGGGACTTGTAGGTAAAAATATTTTAGGGGTTAATAATGACCACTTCATTGTATATTTAATTTTGGGATTAAATAATTAAGTAAATAATTCTTATATTTATCTTACTGTTATAAATGGATTAATTTATTACTCACTATTAGTTTTTTTTTCCTAAAACCATGCTGTTGGATTCTTTCCCATGAATTTGAATGTATATTATCTTACACAGAATTTTTCTTTATTTTCAGGTAATAATTTTCATCTCCATCTGCCGTACGAATTATTGAACTTACCTCCGCAGCTTCTAGTAAGTTACCACCACACCTGCCAAAGAGGTAAGTCGGGATCCAAACCAAATATGGATAGTGTGGATTTTCGTTCATAGATGGTGAGAGTAATCACTTCTTACTGAACCTCTGAAAACTTTTACTCATTGGAAGTTAAGATTGATTGAATTATAACATGTTACTTTTAAAATTAAAATATCATGAAGCTCTGAGGTTATTTTGCACAATAATGACCCTCCAATTTGTGATAATCCTGCTTGTTTTTTTACCCATTTTCCTACCTCTTGTTTTGAAGGGCAAGTATTTAATTACGCCTTGCCGTTTAATCTCAACAAATGAAACAATATGCGTACTCAAAACAGCTACATATATCTAGTAAAAACAATGTTTAATTTAATTTTTTTTATTTATCTTAAAAATGGTACATATTATATAATATTATTGATCTTTCATTAAAAACATTTGTATTTGCTTGCATACTTTATTAATGTTCCTACAAAGTTAAAAATTATAGAAAATGATGATACGGTTGATATCCCAGTTAGCCCCCGAAATTTTAAATATTTTAAATTTATTTTTTTGCATTATTTACTAATTTCAAATCTGAAATAGACTTCAAAAATACCTTTAATAATAAATTTCTGTGAATATGAAACGAATTTATTCACAAAGTCGATTTTTTGTACTTGCACACTGGTAGATACAAACATTGTAATAGACAATTAGTTTTATCCTGAAGCTGCTGAATGAAAATATCTTTTATACTTTTGTTGTTTGGCCAAACATCCTCTCTACACACCCATTGGGGGTCACCAAGTTGTATTTTGTGCAAGAGGTTTACCGTGTTTATATATGCCAGGGAGCCAACTGTCGGGGATCAACTGTCAAGGAATCACACAAAATATACATGAATTTCAGCTTAAATTGAAACTTTACCTTAAACTTTTATGACGATCCTTTTTTTCTGTTTAGTTTGTTTTTTGTTTTCTCTATTATTTTAGCGAACTTTTGTCACCAAAAAAGAACCCTGTTTATGTAAGGTGAAGAATACTTATTATGTTTACTTCATACTACACTGTGTTATGTAACATTTATTTTATATTTATCTCTAAAAAAATACATATATTAAACAAACAAATATTTTTGGAATCTTTTCTGGTTGTCTGTAATATAAAAGATAATTAATTTATTATGTTTTTTTTTAGTTGTTTATTTAATATTTTAAGTCTTGGTTTTTACCTTCACTAAAAATCCAATATCTCCGAATTACTAATTATACAAGACAAGTAATTTTTTTTTTTTTACATTAACTCCACACAGGAGGCCCTGAGGAAAATAATTTCCCTCAGGGCCTATGTCATCTGGGATGCTGTGTGGAGGGTCTTTTTGAGGAGAGGAAGGAATGAACATTGGTCTTGAAGAGACCCATGTTGTAGGAAGGAGGAAACACAGAGGCCGGCAAATCATTCCACAGCCGAGCTGTTGATCACAAGAACGAGTCGAAGAATCGACTAGCCGTTACTCTTCTATTAGCCGTCCTTTTTGAGATTGCCCAATATCAAGCAACCTTCACCTGCAGGGAACAGTGTTCAAATCCCTGTTCGAATCGCAAGTGCCCCCCACACTTGAATTTGGCAGCCACCTCTGGTCTGGAGCCCCAAAATACCTGAAAACAACCCGCGACTCTATGCAGGTGACTTCAAAACCCAGTTTCACTCCTTACTTTCAAAACACCCTCCACACATTATCCCCAAAGATGACATAGGCCCTAAGTTAATGTAAAAAAAGATAAGTCATGTGCGGTATAAATTAAAAATAGAGTTTTTTTTTAAATTATTTTATTTAGCGTAATAAAATTTACGTCGGTACATACCTACTTATTGTATAAATAATATTTACATAACACATATTATTTACAATGCTTTGCATTTTTAAATTCCTTTTTTATAAAAAAATATTATCTTTAAGATAATAGTTTTTTTTTACTTTTTAAGTCACAAAAACCGTGAAGTTTTTATCAATTTCTTTAAAAAACTAAACAAATTTCGGAATTTGACACAACAAAACACAAAAAGGTTCGCATTCAACGCTGGTATCGATAAAAATAGAACTTTGAATTGAATTATTCAAATATTTACACACAAAAATAGACTGGCTGAATTCAACCTCTGTCATACTATTCCGAAAGATGCAGCTTTTGATTTTTTTTGTTTTTAATTTAAAAAGTGCTAACTCTAAGTGTTTTGTTCTGAAAATTCGCGAAAACAAGAAAAATAGTAACTAAGCTTCAACTGCGATCATATTGACTGTAGCAAGACAGAAGGGAAGCATTTTGACTAAATGCCGGCTGACCCTGGTGATACGTCCATTTATAATAATTACAAAGACCACCGTGATGAGATCCGTCTGGGCGTTGATTTTTCCCATATTTCTGTACGGCATGGAAGCATGACACTTAGATACAGCGAAAGAAAATGGTTAGACGCAATGTGGTGCTGTAGAAAACTGCTCAAGATTCCATGGACAAACAGACGAACAAACGTGTCCAATCTGGAAGAGTTAGGCATCCACAACAGGCTTTCAAATATTTGCCTACAACTTATTTTAAGATACTTTGGACACGGTGCTCGCCAAACTCCAACTTGGAGAAACTCATAGACACTGGTAAGTGGAAGTATCACTGGCATCTGGTACTAGGTTGTCCTTGGCTCTCCTTGCAGCGCAGCACCAGCGTCCGCCACGGAAATTGGAGTCGGGGTCACTATCCTCGGCAATAAGGAACTGACTTGAGAAGAAGAATAATGATTACATTTCATCCGCTTTCAAGTGCTAGAAACCCAAACGAACGTGTTTTAAACGTCTTTTTTATTGTAAATTTAAAGGAGCTATGTATCTCTTTAGAAAATCAAGTAGGCACCTGTGGTGACTTTTCATTTAGTGCGAGAAAAATGGCATGTATGTAGAAGCCCGGCTGGGAGTAAAACCAAAGAAAATATTAATAGCTGTCTAATTATCAAAGAAAAGAAAGTAAGTCTCCCTTGGTTGAAAACCGCGTATAAGGAAAATACTCAATTCCTTTTGAAATTAACACAATACTTATTATATTAAGTTATTAATCGTGGACAGAAACTTAAAATCTGGAATTGACTCATTCAATTTTCGTCTTCCTAAAGTTTGTGTGATTCTTTTTTTTCAGGTTACGAATATCCCGAATTTTTTTAAAAATCTTCTACCACCACAGTAAGCAGAAAATGTTGCTTGTGTCGTGATGGAGAACTTAGCCAGCCGAGAAATTGAACACACGACGTCTAGATGGGACCCAAATGCGATGCCAACTAAGTCATTGACCCATCTTTTTCCCTTCAGTCTTTTCAGTCGATAATTTCCAATATTTAAATAATTTTGTTAAAAATTTCACTGGTTAAAATAAATGGATTTAAAAAAATTAAGAATTCTCTGGAATACGTACAATGGTAGTACAATTTTGAATATTATAAAAAATCTTTACTATAAAAAAAAAGTCCTGTGTTTTCTTGTTATTATTGTGGAAAACTGTTTGCAATATTATTGGTCCTAAAGTGTCAAAGCACAACGTATGTCACCGTTATTACTGCAGCTACTGCTGAATGAAGGCTTCTCCATCACATATCTCTGATAAAGGCACGGAAGTTTCACTTTCTATAACCTAAATGTACATAATATTTACATAATGATAATTTATTAATGTCTGACTAAACGATCACTCTTTCTCATTTTATTGTTAGTCCCTTTTCGTCGTAATTTATTTAAAGACAAGAGTCACTGATAGTTTTTTTCGTCTATCATCATTTTCCCTACACTGAGTTGCTTTATTTCTTCTGGTACTATAATTTTCTTGATCCGTATGACTTTTGTTCTAACCAATCTTCCTTTACTAAGTCTGCTCCCTTTTCTCCAATCATAATGACTGCAGCGTTTGTGTTTCCACTGACTATTGTTGGCATAATACTGGCGTCTATCACCCTTAGGCCCTTCACTCCGTAAACCCTCAATCTTGGATCCACCACTGCTTCTGGATCATAAACGGGACCCATTTTAGCCGTTCCAACTGGGTGGTAAATTGTCATAGAAATAGTCCTCATATGGCACTCTAAATAAGCATCAGATAAGAACTTATCCTTTCTACAATTGGGTAATGGCCTATTGTAAAGTCTCGAACCGAACTGTCGGAATGCTTTGGCTTCTGAAACTTTCAGGGCTATCTTCGCCCCATCGACTAAAGTGGCAACGTCAAAGGGATCTTCGAAATATCTTGGATTTATAATTGGCTTTTGATAAGGATTCGAAGATCGCAATCGGACATATCCTCTTGTTCTTGGTCGTAATAGCAAAGGTATAATCGTCCATGCGTCTTTATTCGTTATTGGTTTCCAGTAGTCGTTGTATAGCTTGTCTGTGAGCCCTAATACGTATCTCACTTTGGCTCCAGCGTCCGAGCTGTAGGCTGCAGGCGCCATATGGAATTGAACGTCTGGCCATAAGCCTGATTTATTAGCGTACTTCGTATTTACAAAAGCCACTCCTTCTAATCCTCCTAAAGTGGTCATCGGACCTCTACCTCGTAACACGTACTGAGTTGTTACGGGGAAGGCCTGTAACCTATCCTGGACTATGGCTACTGGTTTATCAACTAAAAATGTTAGTCCACCCATGGCCACATGGTCCTGTAAATTTTCACCCACACGCAAGTCTTTCATGACTGGAATACCAATATCCATCAGGTGTTCCTTGGGACCGATTCCCGAAAGCATCATGAGTGTCGGCGTGTTAATAGACCCAGCGGAAAGGATAACTTCTCTTTTTGCATAGGCAATGCGTTTTACGCCGTTTTTCACGTATTCTATTCCGTAAGCTCTCATCGTCATCGGGTGTATCAGTACTCTGTGGGCAAAAGAATTCAAACTTATGTGAAGATTTCTTCTTGTCCTCACCGGTCTCAAGAATGCTTTTGCTGTACTACATCTGGTACCTCTCCTAATTGTTCCTTGCGCGAGCATGAATCCCGTCTGTATTTCTCCATTTATATCTCTGTTGTCATAACCTATTTCAGTTCCTGCTTGCACAAACGCAGCCGCGAGAGGACTCCTCCAGGGTGCTTCTTGTATGGTCAAATACCCTCCTTTCCCGTGGTATCTTGAATCGCTCAAATACGGATTTCTGTTATCCTCTGATTTGATAAAGTAACGCAGAGCTTCGCCGTAGCCCCAGCCTGGATTTCCCAGCGACTCCCACAGATCGAAGTCCCGCTGGTTACCTCGGACGTAAATCATGTAGTTTAATACACTGGAGCCTCCTAGCACCTTCCCTCTGGGCCAATTGCACCTCCCATTGTTCATCCCCAAGCACGCTTTTCCCGTTGGCTCCGTCTTGTACTGGAAGTCCAGCTTGGTGAGCTGCAGGTACGTGGCGAGTGACGGCACATCGGAGATCTCATTCTCGTCCGGACCTGGAAATATGATACTTTCATGAAATATTTTGCCGTAAAGGTATTCTTTTTTGGCGGAGTATTTGTGAAATCTTTTAGTAAAACTTTCTTCTGTTTAACCCTAATTATAAAACAAATAACTAACTAAACTAACAACTATTTTATGCGTTTGTTAACCACAAAATAGAAATTAGAATCCATCCACGTCTCCTCTAACCAAACTATCTAAAGTCATATTTCTCCAGAAATTTATGTTCTACTCAGATTGACATTAGACGGATTCCCAGCTGAAGGTGAGAACATAAATAAAGCTGATCAAACAGCGATCAAATATCAATAATATAGATAATAAGTGTGTATCTGATAATACAGCGATAATATAAATAATAAGTGTGTATCTGTTACTAAAGAAAGGATTGCTGACAATGCAAGGTTGTGAAATATTGGCTCATTGTAGGTGGAAGTTATAGCTTAAAGGTCAAATTACATGACAGTTTGCTTACCAGCTTCAAGAAGCAGAACATTCCACGAAGGAATTTCAGTCAGTCTGTTGGCCACCACCGCTCCCGCAGATCCTCCTCCGACGACGATGAAATCATAATCCTGCACCGGTTTAATGTCCCTGACTCGGCCCTCGGGATCGTGGCTGTCGTAGTTCTTGTACGTTAGGGCTGTCAGCAATAGCGGGACTATCCAAAGACTTGCTATGCCCACCGTCTTTATGGCAGTGGACGCCAACAGAATTCCAACAGCCATTTTTAATGATCGATTCTATATTTCTTCTTTAGCTTTCCTGGATTTTTTGTTATCGTTTTGCCTTTGTATTTCTGATTTATTCTATTTTCAATTTTTTCTATTTTCAATTTCGAATTTGTTTCATTGCGATTTGAAGTTTTTATTTCTTACCATTTATTCTCTTCTAATTCTCTTAATTAATTTGTTTATCTTTTACTGTCTATTTTTCTTCTACTTATGTGTTTTAAGCAGATGATTTCTCAATATCATCTGTACTGTATTTCTGGTGGTCTGGTCACTCCGTTGGTGTTGATGATTTTCTTTATTTGCTGCCTCGTGCGGTGTCGGCTTGTCCACACCATCCTACATCGGGGGTCCCAGGTTGAATAGCAGTGGTGATTCGCTCTCTGGGTTTTGGTCTTGCGCACCTGAAAAATGTAAAAGCCTATTATAATCTCTTTCTGTTTTCTTTAAGCCTTCCTTTAACTTTAAACAATTGGATAATTCGTTCGCATAAATAATGGTTAGGTACATTGTGGCTTATCATAGTTACTTTGCATGAAACAAACACATTTTAAATAACTTAATTAATTTCCAAGAAGACATGCCTTTATCAAATAAGCAAATAAGATTCGGATCATATCAAGAGTCGATAATATGACAAAAAGATTTTTCCTTCCCATCTCTAATGATGGGAAGTATGTATTTTATAAATATTTATTATATTACCATTTGTTGGATAACCAACATCCCTGCCCATAGATCACCCCAAGTGATTCGCTACCTTTGGGTCTTAGCAAGGCTGCCCGGGTTCATGGGGTGGGGTTTTTGCCTGCCTATTGCATGGCGGACCGGATCGGGAGAAACTGGTCGAGGGACCTAGACCTAGACCTAAGGCCCTAGACTTCTCCAGCCGGACTCTCTCAATCCATCGCCTTGCACCGCAGTGGGAAGGATGGATTCACTCGTCCGTCACTCCTGGACACTTTGATCCCTAGATTCCTATCCATCTTTCATACCCTTTCCTTCCCAGAACTTCCTATCCTTCCTTTCCCTAAAAGAACCTCCACATCCACATTCTCAAAGATAACTGATGGACTTTTTCATCAGGGCCTCCTGGGTAGAGTAAAAGTACTTTTTTCCATCTTTATTTTCTATTTTCCATTTCCTTTATCAAATGCCAGCAAATTTAAAATGAAAAGTGAAAGTAAGCAACAGTTCGCTAAAGAATTTATTAAGTTTTATTATTTTTTATTTAATCCACGGAATTTACATGTAAGGGGTAAAAAAGCATCACAACTACGATAAGTAATCTACAGACTTCCAGGAAGCTTCCGCAAGCAAAACCGGCAAAGTACGCCACACCTCGTCACCTGTGTCGCATGTAAACGTCGCGCGTCGGTCGTTACTGTGTCCGTGCGGTTTTTTGCAACTATTCTCGACTATCCGGTTTACGTAATGAAGTGGCTGGCAAGGGAAACAGTTCAAACAGTATCAATGCATTTGTTGCCCTGTGCGTCCAGCATTTCCGCACCCAAAGATGAATGCATACGTAAACCAGACAGGTGAATACAGTAATTGGACAAGCCTGATAGTGATGACTGATGACTTATTGCCATTGTTGAGGTTTGCAGCTTTTCGTGTCTTAGATTAAGTAAGTGTGTAAACAGAATGATTTAACGACGAATGTAATGAGCAATTATTTGAATGGTAGGAATGAATACGTTTGAGAAAGACGAATCCTTGGAACAAGTGGGTATATTTGTGAACTCGGGAAGGTTATTTGCGATGGATGAATAGGATATTGTATTGCGTGTGAATTCAGTAAATTCAAATAATGGGAAACCAAGGGCAGTTTTCACTTTGATAAATCGACCCTTTGGAGTAACATGGTTTCATCTAACGCGATTTTAGAGTTCATTATTGCGTGACGTTACCGCAACCGTTACAGGAAGTTATGCTAGACCTAGGCGGTCCACTCTAACCCCTGACGCGAGGGTAGTTGAAATTCGATCCTCAAGTGTATTTCTATGTTCAGTAAAACCACAAACTAAGGAAGATAATGGTTCCGTGACTCCCGTACACACAATACATACTAAAGAGACCATTTACATGTTTCCTCCAGACATCAAACTGCTATATATGAGGGTAGTTTTTTTTTCATTACCTGATTGTATTGTATTACCTGATTGTACGTACAATAATTTTTTCCCAACATTTATTTCAATACGGTTGTTTTTTTCTTTATTGCATTTTTTGTTCATTGCTTAAGTATGATTTCCTCTTAAATTAATACAACATTATTAACGTGGGTACTTTGATTTTATTTTTTGTGTTGAGAAAGGGCGAGAGTTGGAACAAAACAAAAAGAATGATTATGATTAGGTACCATTGACGAGGAAATGATTTAACATTTTTTTAGAGAGCGGAAAAGACACCCAACAATTGTTTCCATTGCTTCATCATAATGTAGGTAGGTTTTTTTTGTATAAGTATAATCACTGGTTATAAATACATATTTAACTGCCCATCGCATTTGCCTGTGAGGAACTTTAGGAATGAAATATATTTTTACTTCTGAGTACAAATAATGTATTTTGAAGTCTACCGCAACATTAATCGTTTCCTACCACCAAAATCTTTTCATAATGCTTTTATCTGCATGTCATTATT
This sequence comes from Limnephilus rhombicus, assembly GCA_929108145.2. Lineage (NCBI taxonomy): Eukaryota > Metazoa > Arthropoda > Insecta > Trichoptera > Limnephilidae > Limnephilus > Limnephilus rhombicus. The sequence goes on along the minus strand of OV815291.1, from coordinate 45,948,288 downwards.
TATTTATTTAGTGAGCATTTTTTGTAAATATATATTTTTTAATTTTTCTTTATTCATTGCTTCGATTGTTACACAAATTGTGGATTTTTCTATCACCATGCTGTTGAACACATGGTATTTTATTTATTAATTTAGTTATTTGTTTATGAATTAATTAATTGTTTAATTTATTATGTAGTTTACACTAAATAATAATAATAGTCTGACAATTTTTTGTATAAGCAATTTTTGTGAAAAATTACCCCAAAGGCGCTGTAAAAACTAAGACATTCGAAATGTAGAAGGATGACAATTCACACAGTTTCAGTTGATATTGGATTTTGTTATACATATCCTTCTTTTTCCTTTTACATTCTTTTACACTCACATTTCCTCCTTCCTACAACATGGGTCTCGTCAAGACCAATGTTCATTCCTTCCTCTCCTCAATAAGACACTCCACACAGCATCCCAGATGACATAGGCCCTGAGGGAAATCATTATATATATATATATCTTTGGTCCGAGGTATGAGAATACTTTTTGATGGGTCGCTGTGTTGCTTTTGTTGTCTTGATGTTTGTGTTAGACTGTTTTCATTTTGTATTTATTTTTACATGAATTATTTTATCTTTCTTTACATAACACTGTCAAACATTTTATCTTACCCTACACAGGGTGTTAAGCGACCAGCTTGACTTACTTAACTCTCGACAAACCTGTTATGTTAAGATCTCTATGATACAACTATTGTCTATGGTTGATCCGGAAATGGGATCACACTTTGTAGTCTCTGTTAAACATGTCAACTAGTGTTCCAATAAATGTTATCTCAAATAAATAAATCTTTTAATGTTAATAGCTAACATTATAATATGGTGTCAGAAGTTAGAAAACATCAAGGTCTCAAGTGTAAAGTTTATTATAAAATAATACGTTACGTGAAATTATAAAGGATTGAAAAAATTCTAAGTGATTAAAATAAAATTAAAAATGGCGAGTGTAAACGCCTGTCCTCCAATGAGTTTCGATGGAGATATATCGCACAACTGGTCAAAGTGGATCTTAAAATTAGAATTATTTCTGCAAGCAATCAAGATACCGCCACAGATTCCAAAAAGGTTGCTCTACTTTTATTTTCAATGGGCGAGAATGCTATCGAAATTTTCAACACATGGACCGATGTCGATAACAAGACAGCAAAATACGCCGTGGTTATAAAGAAGTTTGAGGATTATTTTATACCGAAAAACCATAAAACAATGGAAAGGTATAAATTTTTCACAAGAAGACAAAGAGAAGATGAAAATTTTCAAGATTTTTTATTGTCACTTCGTAAATACATTGCGTCATGCGAATTTGGAAATATAAAAGACGATATTATGCACAAAAAACACTTCAGAATTCGAGAAAATCATTACAACAATCCGATATTGACACTGACAAAGCATTCAATATTGTTCAAAATATGTTGTTGTCAAATGAAGCTGTAACATAACTTCAAGAAGAATTTCATTCTACTAGTGAAATACATAATATTCACAGTCGGGGGTTAAATTAAGGAATACGTCAAGAAACCGAAGAAGTCCGTCAAGAAACCAAAGAAGTCCATCAAGGAATCGATTTGGAAGTCAGTCAAACCAGTACACAAGTCATAATCCAGTCGGAAAGGAAAGGTCATTTCAATTCTCGCAGAGAAGTCATTCAAAAGATCAATCATGTAAACGATGCGGAGAAATTCATCGCACCAGATGTCCGGCAATGAGAGTTGAGTGCCACAAATGTCATTCTTTTGGTCATTTTTCGAAAATGTGCTACAGTAAAATAATAAATTCTAAAAATAATGTGGGAATGTTATTTTCTGAAAATAATGGTGATTCAGATTCAGAAGAGTGGTCAATTAATTTTAAATAAAAATACTCAGAAAATCTGTCAAAACAATTCAAATGTAAACAAACAAAGTTATGATTGTTACATGTCAAATTTAAATATTCCAGTCAATGATTTTAAAATCAAGTCAGAGTCTTACAATGTGAATGAGGAATTATTTATAAGTCATATTAATATCCAAAATGTTAATAATTTACATAATACAAATTGGATAATTGAAATAACAATTAATAATTGTAAAATAAATGCCATAATCGATACAGGAGCGATGGCAAATAGGATTTCGTTAGAAAATTTTAATAAATTAAAAATACCTAAGTCATTACTAAAAAACACAAATGCTAAAGTGACAGCATTTGGAGGATTCAATGTACCTATAATTGGAGAATGTAATTTAAAATGTTATTACAATGAAAACAAAAGTCAATTAATAACATTCATAGTATGTAAATTTAAATTTCAAACAATAATTGGTTTAAAGATGTGTGAAAAAATGAATTTAGTTCAAAAAATTTATCAAAATTCTTTTGTGAACTATAAAAATACTGAAAATTTATTAAGGCAATAGAACGATGTGTTTCAGGGTCTTGGATGTATACCGTAAATATGTCATCTGTCAGTGGATCCGAACGTAATTCCAACAATAGATGCTCAACGCAGAGTTCCTTTTAAACTAATGGACCGACTAAAAGAGGCACTAGATGGAATGTTATAGAAAAAATTACAAAACCTACAAAATGGGTGAGTTCGTTAGTCATCATAGAGAAGCGTGATAGTAAATTGGGGTTATGTTTAGATCCCAAAAATTTAAATAAGGCATTACAAAGGTCACATTATCCATTATCGGTTGTTTTCAGGTGGAAAAAAATATAACAAGCAGTAATTGTTGAATGAAACACTAGTATATATTGAATTATTTGGCGGGTATTTGATAAGCCCCCATAGCTCAGTGGTCAGAGCATTCGACCGGCAATCGGAAGGACACGGGTTCAAGTCCCATTGGCGGCAAGTATCTTTTCTCGGAAGATTTTTCAATGTAAATGAGTGTTTCAGGCTGACAATTATTGCTTGTAATAATTGTTACCCTTTGTGCTATGCATAAAAATCTTGTCTAAACGTTAGTTTATAAATTAAAAAATAATAATATTTATATGGTCAAACCGTATATGTGCAAACTGATCATAAACCATTAATTACTTTATTTAAAAAATCGTTATATGACATACCAGCCAGATTGCAAAGAACGATGCTAGATTTACAAAAATATGATCTCATTGTAGAATATATTCCCGGAAAAATTTGTACATTGCAGATACATTATCAAGGTCGGCATTGCCAAACACAGAAACATTAACTTTTGAAAGCGATATTAATTTACATGTTAACACTATAGTTAATAACATGGCAGAAACACCACAAAAATTAGAAGAAATTAAAAAAGCAACTAGGGACGACACAGCTTTACAAATTTTAATAAAGTACTACATTGATTGATACAGTTGATTATTACTCAAAGTATATAGAAATTGCAAATATGAATAAGCATTACACAGCAGATGTAGTAGTAAAAAATTTAAAATCAATATGCAGTCGACATGGAATACCATTAGAATTAGTCAGTGATGGAGGTCCACCATTCAATTCAGTCGCATTCAAATCATTTACGTATGAATGGGATATTTATCATATAACAACAAGTCCGTATCATTCTCAGTCAAACGGACAAGTAGAAAGTTCAGTCAAAATCGTAAAAAATATTTTTTAAAAATGTCAAGATGATAAAACCGATCCATATTTTTCATTATTACATTATCGTACAACATCAAAAGAGAATTTACCTTCTCCGACACAATTATTAATGTCAAGATAACTTCGTTGTAACTTACCGTCTACTAAAAGTCAGTTAAAACCAAAAGTATTCAAATTTAAAGAATACAAAAAGAAACAGAAAATCGTCAAAATAAAATGAAAAAATATGCCGATAGAGGTAGTCAGGATTTAAAACCATTAAATATTGGGGATAAAGTAGTTTTTAAAAGAAAACCAGAAAGTCATTGGGAGCCAGCAATAGTAAAAGAGTTGTGGAATATAAGTCCAAGGTCATACATAATTGAAACTTCAAATGGAAATAAATATAGAAGAAACAGAATTCATATAAGATATGATAATTCAAATGAAAATAATAATAATAATAATAGTCAAGAAAAAAGTCAACAAGACAGTCAATCATCAGAAGTAAGAATACTAGTCAAATGTATTTTCCAAGTTTAGATTTTGCGGTTCCATCTACCTCAAGTCAATTCATTTCCAGATCAGGAAGAGTTGTGAAGATTCCTGACAGATACATGTAAAACTAATTAAAGATTTTTACATAAAATATATACATATTATGTTTTGTAATTTTGTTTATATAAAATGCATAGTTTTTAAGAAAAAATATTTTTGTTTTGTTTATGTAATTTCATGCAAATGTAAATGCATTGTCCAACGAAGAAGACTGTCTTTAGTTTGTTAAAAAACATTAAATATATATCTAAGTTTCCGTTATAATTTTTGTTAAAAATGTCATAATTTTGTAGTAAAAAAATAAATAATATCGAAAAATATTTAGAGACAAGAGATGAAAATTCAAATTTATTATGTTAATTAAAAAATAAAAAATATTTATTTTTTTATAAAAAAAAGGGAGATGTTATGTTAAGATCTCTATGATACAACTATTGTCTATGGTTGATCCGGAAATGGGATCACACTTTGTACTCTGTGTTAAACATGTCAACTAGTATTCCAATAAATGTTATCTCAAATAAATAAATCTTTTAATGTTAATAGCTAACATTATAATAAAGCCAAGATGAAAAACTAACGTCGGTAACCATGTGGGTCGGCCGACGACCCCATGCATTTTATATTTTTTTGGGGGGATCTTGAGCGTCTTCCCTCTCACCTCCCCCTACTAAAAATATATATATTTAAGTAGGTGTAAGAAGGATAGTAATTTTGGGTACTTCCTTCGGCCCTGGTTGGCTGCGGGAGAGTTAAACCAGTGATTCCTGACATTATTTGGAAAAAAATGTAAATCAAATTTTGGTCTCCGGTGACTTTATTAACGGCTTTTTTTTCTTAAAAATCAAATTATTCTTCCACATATCATCACTGGTCCCTAAGCCGAGTAACCGCCCAACCCCTCATTGAGCTCCTAATTGTCTATTGTCTAATCCCTGCCGATTTTTTAGGTTTTTAGTAAAAAAAAATAAAACACCAAGAACGTCACCAAAATTTCATTTACATTTTTACTCCCAATAATGTCCCGAATCACTGGTTAAAGTAAGTCAAGAACGTTCCTTAGAACCCTGTAAAACACAAGAACATTAAACAAGTTGTTTGAGCTTAAACACTTGGTAGAGCTCCGCCCCGGCAAGACGTAGGTCCTGGGTTCGAGTTCCAGACGTGACCTTTTCTGTTTTCAGATTTTCGATTGAGTTTATAAGCTAATATTGTGTTAATTTAATTAAATATTGCAATTTGAGGTTTTACTCAATAAGTTAAAAATAAAAATAAATACTATAAAAAATTTGCAAAAACGATTGCCGCTTTTCCTTTCACCGTATGTATTGAGAGAATTCGATTTTACAACCTCATAACTTTTACCTTATACCCTTCCCCAGAAATGTTTAGAATCAGTTTCTGATACGGTAACCGCTTTCTTGTTTAATTTATTAATATATGAAATTCGTTCTCGAATTAAAACAAGAAATGCTCCGTTCACACGCAACACACAATTCCAACTAAAGGTGTTTTCATATAATTCCTTTATTGCCACCTGATGTAATAATTGACGGTATCGCCCGCGGCTGTGAGAAATGGAACACAGTTTCGTGAAATTAATACATTGACCGCAAAGTAAGAAACCAATAAATCTTGGGAACATCTGAAATGGTAATTAATTGTGCAACGTCCGAAATCGGAGTCAACGCGTGATCCTAATAATCGGTATCTACCGGCGACCTCAATGGCGCAACAGGCGGTCTTTCCACTTTTCTTTATTGTGTCCCAACACGCAATGCGATAAGAGATCGATACATCTCGTGTCTCACGTGAGATGCTGTTGTCTTTGGTTTTTAAGGTTTCTGTTGTATTTAATTTTAATGATTCTGTTGTCCAATTTGGTGTTATAAATTTTGAACGGTGAAACGAAATTATTAATAGAAAGATAGGTACAGAATTTCATATTAAATACATTAGCAAAAAAAATAATATTGTTAAAACTTATGTGACGTGATAAAACTTCAAACAACTGTATCTAACATGAATGTGGTGATGATTCGAATGAAATGCAGGGTCTATGTTAAGAGTGATAAGATGAGATCAAGAATTAAATTAAGGGTATCAAAAGGGATGGTTCAAACATGCAAAACTGATGAAAGGAGAATCAGGAGTGTCGGAAGAATATGTAATTCGCAAGCTAATGATAGAAGTTGATGACACCCCAGGAAGACACGACGACTAAGTATCTTTAGTTTTGTCGATTTTGTAGCAGGTATGATGGAAAAATATGTAGTAAACGATGTATGAAGATGCAAAGAAATCAAGGAATGTGTGTCAAGAAAGAGTTGTGAGAAATGCCTAGCCTTGCGGAGAAATGACGCGAAGGTTAGTTTTAAGTCACATTATCTACCGAAAAGCATACAGCAATATTTTCCCAGTTTGACCACGGCGTGGAAGATCTTTGAAAGATGGATATTGGTAAAGTAGTGAGACATGTTATTGTAGTATCACCGTTCGACAAATAAAATAAAATAAAAATCAAACAAAATGGGCATCAACGGGTGAACGAGCAATGCTAAAGAACCCCCTGAAACCTCTCGAAGATCACAGGAATGAGGTTTAGATTGATACACTTTAAAAAAATAATAATAATGACCGCAACTGGAAGCCGTTATATTCGCGATTCAAAATCAATTGTGTGGACCATTACGTAACGAAAAACGTTTCTTGAACATCTTAACTCCGACACTTCATCCAATAACGTGAAAGTACGAGTAATACAATAATAAATGCAGGTGGCCCTACTAGAATACGAACACAAAATAATTATCAATTCCCGATACAAATCTGCATCTCGTCTATATTATAAGATATCGTCTACTTTCATTATGACAATGCAATGTCATTATGAAGTCCATTATAATTTAAATTTTCATAAAATGTTAATTAAATTCTCAAGTTCTGGTGAAAGCTGTTTTATATTATGACCATCGTAGGTTCACTTTTCGTTGCTTCGTGTATTTTAATTAGTTGTTCAATTTTTAATCGTGATCAAATCAAATAAGTCCAACGGATTGGTTATTCGTTTGTGTTTATTTCGAAACAGTTACTAAAATGTTCTAAATCTAAACCGCAAAGGGGCCATCCATAAATTACAACACCTTAAGGGGGGAGAGTGAGTAGAGAAGTGTGACATTGTGTGACAAGGGGTATGATGGGGGTCGTCAGTTCTGTGATGTCACATGTAATAAAAATTTGAACTACTGTTTTCATTATTTTTAGATGTAAAATTGCAAAATATGTGACTTCACACTAGGGAGGAGGACACGTCACACGTTTCACAAATGTGCCGATGTGTGACAGAGACGAGGGGGGGGGGGGGGGCAAAATCATTAAATTCGCGTGACGTAATTTATGGATGGCCCCAAAGGATGCGACTACTGTGAATGTGCCAATCGCACTTTTGAGTCTAAGGCCCTCCGTTCATGGAGATACTTACAATCTACATAATTGTGACGAAACCGTTTTTCACGTGCAGCCGTGGAGTTAACACGTAGTCAAACGATGTCATATGACTTTTTTTCCAACATCAATCCATGCCATCGCCACTAAATCCTTTCTTACGTATTCTGGTAGCGTATAGTTAAATAAACATGCTTTTTTCCACTTTCAGAACAAATCTAACATTACTTTCATGTTCCGACGCCATTTCTGTCAACTGTCAAACGAATAAGTATCAGACACAAATGATGCGACACGTCGCGTGCGATCAGCACTGTCAGTATCGTGATACTGATTGGAAATCGACAGCCACCGCGTAGCGCTGTGAACGGACACCAGCAAAATCGTACGGGGGGTACTTACGATCAGCGCGTATGATACGCTCACGAGGATCGAGTATCTTGTAAGTATCTCCGTGAACGGAGGCACTACCGCTCATAAAATAGTGAGACTTGTTATTATATTATCACTGTTGTTAAGTTGTTATGTCAAATAATCGTCTGTGCTCTTTGCGGCTCCAAACAATTTATTGCAAATACGTAATTGTCACCACTGTTTAGCGGTTCCGTGACTTTTCAACCCGTGACAAAATATCTCCAATAAAATATCCTTCGTACAAAACATCCCCCAACAAAATATCTACTAAAACCTAACCTAACAAAAATGGGACAAACATAAAACAAACATCCTGTAAAGTTTAGTAGATACTTTCTTGGGGGATGTTTTATCCGTAGGAAATTTTGTCGGGGATATTTTGTCGCAGGATGAAAACGCGCATTACCCTGTTTTAGCATCGCTATCCTAGATTGATAATAGGGTTGCAATCTATATAAACTAGAGATCTCTTCCTACCCCGAAAAGAACAAGTGCTTTCCCACGCCATATTTCAGACCATCTACCTTGGCGCCTTCGATCGTGGTCTGCATTCTGTCTGCAACAATGTCGAAGGAAGTAGAAAGTGAATCGATCGGCGCGGCGTAACAGACCGAATGATTTGACGGATCTAATTCAATCACCATCACCATCACCCATCATGATGATTGCCTGTGGCTTACTGCAATCACACCGCCTCCTCATTCCGTCTGCTGATTCATCATCGTCACTTTCTTTGTGCCACGTGGTGCGAGACACGTAGGCAGGTTTTAGCAGATTACCGCATGTACGGATTATAATAGACCGGTTGCATAATATCACTTCGTGTAATGCAATGTATAATATAATATTTGTAATTATTAAATTATCTGCCGAATTCTGACGGAATTTAAATTCTGATTGTTTATTTAACAACTAGCTAACCCGGCGAACTTCGCACCGCCTCAGAATCAATAACTGTCGTGTTAACTTATTAGCTGAATTAAATTAAGTTTTTTTATTAAGTTAAAAATTACCCAATGATCAATCTTCGATGCGCAACTGTCCGTGTTTTGTTTTTGTCAGAATCAGAGATAGCGTTGTGCACGGATTTATAACTTTTGTGATTTTATTACTTTTCCACTTACTTACAGGAATTGCGGTTCATTTTCTTTATACGTGTGAGTGAGATTTGTTATAATTATTGTATTTTTCCTTTAGAGGGGTGCAGCGTTTATTCCTATCAGGGTTCTTTTCTAAACAAGCCAGGCCGATGGCGGAAAATGTAGGTGAAATGCTTGGTGTAACCCTAAGTGACCAGCTCAGGTATGGGGGCTCCATCGAAGCCAGAGTAAAGTTAGCCTCCCAAAAACTGGGCGTACTGTACAGGGCCCGCAGATACTTTAATAGTACACAACTGCTAACCCTGTACAAATCACAAGTGCGTCCCACGGTTGAATTTGGCAGCCACCTCTGGTCTGGAGCTCCAAAATACCTGAAAAATACCCTCGACTCTGTGCAGAAACGGGCGGCCCGTTTAATAGATTCTCCCATCTTAACAGACGGATTGCAATCTTTAGAGCACAGGCGTCGGGTGGGAATGCTATCCTTGTTCTACCGGTATTACAATGGAAGATGCTCCGAGGAACTAGCATCATTGGTCCCTTCGGCACCGGTGCATAGTCGGGAAACACGCCAAACGCGTGCCCAACATTTGTACACAGTTGACATTTGTCACATGAGCACAGGTCGTTTCTTCGAAACGTTCTTGTGTTGCACCTCATATGGACTCCACTTTACGGTATTTATAAAGAAAATATTGAAAATGTTCAAAAGAAATTTCTGCGTTGCCTCAATTACAGAATGAGCGCACCTAAACGGGGATACACAAATACGCTCTCGAAATATAATGTCTCCACTCTATCTAACCGGCGAACATACCTTGACCTAATGACCCTGTATAAAATCTGCAACAACGTTATCAACTGTCCTGACTTACTCAAACTAATTAATTTTAAAATACCACCCAGAACAACTAGGCTTAAGGACTTATTCCACATTAACCGGACACGTACAAATGCTGGTGTCAGGGATCCAATCAGAAGAATGTGCGAATTGTTTAATAAAAACCATAACCTTAAGGATTTCGATATATTTTTTGATACTTTTAGCACTTTTGGTAGAAAATTGAACGCTGTTTTCCTATAAAAAAAGATAACTCATATATCATTCACCTTACTTTTTATGTGCTTCTTTTTAAATAATTTTCGATTCATTATTAATTATGACTTATTTTCAAACATGTATAAAAAATATATTTGAAAATCATTATTTATCAAGTCAATCAGTGAGAAATAGTTGGGGTGCAGGCGAATTCTCAAGTTATGGTTCATAATATTGTTTTGTTAATTATTGTCTGTATCTGTGTTTTCTCCTTAAATAAAACAAAAAAAAAACAGCTCGGCTGTGGAATGATTTGCCAGCCTCAGTGTTTCCTCCTTCCTACAACATGGGTCTCTTCAAGACCAATGTTCGTTCCTTCCTCTCCTCAAAAAGACCCTCCACACAGCATCCCAGATGACATATGCCCTGAGCAGTGACGGTGAAAATGTGGTGGTTCACTGATAATCCGTACCTGTGAGATAACGATTACTAAACAACATTAGGTAAAAATGATTCCACTAATCTTATTTGGAGAGAAGGTCTATTCTAAGCTGTTTTCGAAGGGCGAAAACTTCTACATATAGCTTTTTAATTAAAATTTTAATTTTTTTGTACAGATCTTTTTTCTGTACTAAGAAAATGAAAATACCACACTAATTTTTCGTAAATAAATCTTTAATTTCAACCCAAAAAACCTTTTACAACGTTTAATTTATTTTATTTTATATTTCATAAAATAAAATAAATTTGAAAATACGCCTGAGGAAGACATGATGATCAAGTGAATCAGATACTTGAGTCGGGCAATGTAAAAAGTCGGAATAATAGAAGTAAATGTATGAGACGATGTATGAATGTGAGTGAGGCAAAGAGTGTGTGCCAAGACCGAGTTGTTTGGCTGTCCGTCCTCTCTGCCTACCCTTGAGGGTAAATGGCGTGATGGTTAGTTACTTAGTTCTATATTTATTTATAAACAGTATACAAACAGTATTTATAAACAATGTATAAACAGCACATGGGCAAAATTGTCAAAGTTACCTACAAAAAAATTGAATTCCTTAATGATCTGCGTTTTATAATTTAAATCACAAATCAATAAAAAAGCAAATATATGTAAAATTTTGGTAACTGCTGTACCTTTTGATTAAAAAAAGAATTATTCAGTTTGGTTAAGTATTTTTGCCTCAAATCCAAATTTAAGTTTGTATGATAAAGGCCGCTGGGTGGCACACCAATATAGCTTAATTTTTCATACATATGGCCTGCGTTGCGCGCTGGCGATGTTTGGGATATTCGATACAAAAACATAATTCGTTCCGCTTGTAATCGGCCTGCACACCCGACAAGGCAACTTCGCGCGGAACTTTGAGAATTTGCTCTCCCTGATTCATATTATATAAGGAATTATATTGGTAGGTGATATTTTTAATGAGATTCATAGATTTTATATTTTTCGGTAAGATATTATAAAGTAATTTTAGGCGATATAATTTACCAGTGCTGCACACGAACACACTGTGCAACCAGCCGCCCTCGGCCCTGAGGGGAATCGTTTTCCTCAGGGCCTCCTGTGTGGATGTGGATTTTTTTTAATGATTTTATTTTAAAACTAAAATTTAAATTCTGAAAAATAGCTTTAGATAATTTATTGATTTATTTTACTGTAGGATTATATGATTTAGAATGTGTGTTGTATAATATAACATTTTGTTTGAAAGTTTGACAAATTGAAATATATATATTTTTTAAAAATTTAATCATAACTTTACTAGATAAAAAAAACGATATTTAAAAATCAATTTATATTTTTTATAGAAAATAGTCTACAGGTCGATTTGATTTAAAAATTACATATTTCCGGTTGTTTTTGGTTATTCGCTCTTAAAACTTTAAATGACCAAAATTGTATATTACTTTAAATTTTATATTACTTTAACTTTAAATGACCAAAATTATATATAAATCGTTTTGCAATCAATATTGTATATTAATAACAATAATAACTTATAACGTATGTGAAATTCAAATATTCACGTTCCCATTAAATGAGAAAGTTTTATTTTTATTATCATAGTGTGTTAAATTAATATTTCATTTTGAAATTTGTATTATTTTGAAATTTTAATAATGCTCTTCGGGAGTGCTGCTGAATAAAACATCGCAATCTGTAATATTTTTATCTGCGGACAAATAACGTGGCTTTGTTTGACACTGCTTTCTCTGTCTGACGATCCGGTGATGAAATATTGTTATGATGAAGTCAAATGCAAAAGCTCACGTACGCAAGTCATTCGATACACGTAACAAGTAATAAGAATGAGTACATTCGGCGTAATAAATGTGCTAACCACTTATGGTGGAATAGATTAGGTTTGTTTGAGTTACGCAATTGGGGTTTTATGGAAATTTCCGGTAACAGGTGGTACGAGTACCTACAATAAAACCGACTTGTGAGGATGGTATTATCTCGCTTGGTGTGTGTACATGCAAATGTGCTGGAAATGCGGTAAGAGATTACGAATCCGGAGATATCTTCTTCTGAAGTCTTATTGCTGAGGATCGTGACAACTACTCGATTTTCCATGGTGAACAAGGCTTCTCCACTCCACCCCTTACGGTTCTGCGCTGCGTGGAGAGCCAAGTACGTCGTATCGTACCGGACGCCAGTGATACTTGGTCACTCCAGCGCTGCGGTAATAAAGTTCCCTTGCTTCTTCTGCCTACCATTTTGCCAGTGGATTGTGAGTTTCTCCAAGTGGAGCCCTCGATTTGACGAGCAACATGTCCAAAATATCTTAAAATTCATTGTAGGCGGATAGTTGAGAGCCTATTTTGGATGCTAAGCTCTTCCAGAATTCGTAGATTATCGATATTATATGCATTCTTTCAACGACGTACCTTATAGCAGAGTGATAAGATATTTGAGAGAGATCACCATTCAAAATTATTGAAACGTTTTCCGAGGTAACGTGAAATGGCATTTTTTTGCGATATTTTAATTATATCTTCTTATTTTATCGCTTTTTTTAAAATCTGCTTGTGCTTAGTAAGTATATTTGAATTAATTAGGTCCAAAGGTAAATAATTTCATGAATAACTTCGGGCAATGGAAATCTGTGATGTCATGAAATAAAGCTAGAAAATAATCCATCCAAATACGTCTATTTTTCCGGTTTGGTGATTGTTAGTCAAAAGCTAATAATTTTTTTTTTGTTGATAAAACGGTTTAAGAAACATTAATTGAGTTAATATTGTGATTTATTTTTGGGTTTTTATGCCGTGTTGCGCTACTTCCTTTTTTACCTAACGTTTAGAACAACATTACAGTGTCCATCATCAGGGCAGATGTGCAGAGGGACACAAATGCTGTCGGATAAAGAGTGAGGTAGTTCAACATGGCAAAATAACCCAAAAATAATACTTTTGGCCACGAATATCTCAAATCACGTCATATTTTGAGGTGTTTTTTTAAAATGTTCTTCAAAAGCACCATGATCCATAGAGTCCGAAGATAATTTCTATAAATTCGGTCAGGGTATTTTCGTTGTAAGTTGCAATTCAGCACCCCGACTGAAATTTATTACGACCTTGATAAATGATTTTGCAGGTTTATTTAGAAACATTATTTGATGCCCAATAATTGGCAGTTTTTAGGTATAATAAATTGGCACATCTTAAAATGGCAATCTCTCATATATTAGCCATCACCTACATTGGACTGCGATATAAACTTCACTGATGTTTTTTTGTCCCCATTCTGTGGATAACTGGGGCGTTTGTTGTTGGGTAACTTTATCATTTGAACTTCACTTTCAACAGCCGAGGCTCTTGGATTTCGACTGAAATTAAACCCGAGACCGCCGCCAGAGTCAATTTTTTTCGCTATACCGCGATGATATTTAAATTTATTCCCTTTTTATTATTTTTTTTTTATTTAAGTTTATTTAGGAAAAATATAGTTGTAAATAAAATTATTGTACATTAAATAGTGAATCTTTAATATATAAAAGAAAGTCGGGTTAGTTACACTATTTATAACTCGAGATCGGCTGGACCGATTTTGATAATCTTTGATTTGTTAGATTTATCTCCGCAATAATTATTAAAAAATCGCAAAAATTCACGAAAAAGAAAGTTATGAAGAAAAATCTTTTCCTCGTACATTTTGTATGGAACGATTTCTCATATTTTGAAAGAACTGCAGCAATATTGTGAAACGAGTAGGTATCATATTTAACTGTGCGTGAATTCCAAAAATTCAAAAACGTCAAATATCAATGATTGTTTTGCTTTTGTTCTTAATCATATAATGCTGCCCCTCTTTCTTACACACTAAATGTCAATAGTTAAAAATGAGAAAAACGGTGAACGTACGTCTCTGCACCCCTCCAAAGGAAAAATACAATATAAAAAATAATAATAAATCTCTGAAATGAAACCCATTTTTTTTACATAAGCTCCACTCAGGACCTATGTCATCTTAGGGGATGCTGTGTGGAGGGTCTTTTTAAGGAAGGGTAGGACAGGAAGTTCTGAGAAGGAAAAAGGCATGATGGGTGGGTAGGAATCTGGAGGTTAGTGTATCCGGGAGTGAATCCATCCCTCCAACTGCGGTGCAAGGCCATTGCCTTGATCCGAATTGACCTTTTACCTTGACCTTTTCAGCCGGACTTTTTCAACCCATTGGTCGAGAGAATCCGGCTGGAAAAGTTAAAAAGCCTCCCTCAACCAGTCTCTCTCGATCCGGCCCGCCACGCAGCAGGCGGGCAGACGAATTCGCCGTTAAGACCCGCACAAAAGTCACCCCATGAACCCGGGCACCCCTGCTAAATCACCAAACGTAGCGAACCACTTGGGGTGACCTATGGCAGAGGTGTTAGTTATCCAATAAATGGTTCCCGGGGCGGCGGCACCTGTACCCGCTTCCTTTCAAAAATTCCCGTAGTAAGCGGAAAGTAAGAAAATAATATAAATACAAAAAATATAAATCCGTACACAACGCCATCTCTGATACTGATAAAAACAAATCACGGACAGTGGTGCATCGATAATTGCTTCATTGTTTAATTTTTAACTTAATTTAATTCAACAGTTATTGATTCTGAGGCGGTACGAAGTTCGTCGGGTCAGCTAGTGTAATATAAATCACTGAAATTCCATTTATAACATTCTATTATGGTTACAGATAATGAAGCACGTAGTTAATAAAAGTAATAATCCTCGTACATAGTCTAAGTAAAAGTTGAGTATAGATAATAAAAATTTTGAAATAATAGTTCGGTTTTTTTTTTACGTTTGCCCGTCACAGGAGGCCCTGAGGAGAATAATTAGTCTTAGGGCCTATGTCATCTTAAGGGTTGCTGTGTGGAGGGTTTTCTTAAGGAAAGGAAGGAGGGGAAGTTCTGTGAAGAAAAAGGTATGAGGGGTGGGTAGGAATATGGGGCCAGTGTCCAGGGGTGACATACGTATCAATCCATCCCTCCAATTACGGTGCGAGGCGATGGGTTGAGAGAGTCCGGCTTGAGAAATCAAAAGGCTTCCCTCAACTAGACGGCCGACGTAGTCCAGCGGTAAAGCTCTTGACTCGCATTCCGAAGGTCGTGGGATCGAATCTGTGTATTTTACAATCTATTCATTTAAAATAATATATAGTATATATGCGGCACGTTCCAGAGTGGAAGATACTCTCAGTATCGCCCCGGTGTAAGACCACCATTCAGAATTAAAACGTTGCTTGAAATGGCTTTTGTGACCAGATCTGAATATCCAGGTACTTCCCCACTTTTCTCTTCCCTACCTCTTTCCCCTCCCCACTACCTTCCGCCTCACAACATACCCCAACTGGTGATGCCATTGTCTCACTAGCTCCAGATGGGAGCAGTTGGACCCTTGTGCGGTATTCATATAAAAAAGTCTCGCACAGCAGGTGGGCAGACGCATCTGCCGCCAAGACCCGGACAAACCTCACCCCAGAACACGGGCACCCCTGCTAAGTCCTTAATTGCAGCGAAACACTTGGGGTGACCTATGGTAGAGGTGTTGGAAAGATGTCTAAGTACATTGTTAGGTTAATTTGATTTTAAACGATTTAAGGGTGCAGTGGAAAATGTCTATATTTTTATGGCATCATAAGATTTGCAGATACGCTCGAGCAAGGAGTTTTGTGCATATTTCAATTTGAAATGTTGTATATAAAATAAGATATCCGAACTGGTATTGCGTTCAGGGCAACGAAATGCTATCCTTTCTAACAGGGCTGGGAAGTCAATAAGGAAGTTCACAACTTTGTTTGTACAGCGCCCTTGAGGTGATTTTCCACGAAAACGGCGCTATATAAATTAGCCAATTATTATTATTATTAAACAGTAGGTACGTCAAAAGCAATAGGGTCACACTGATTTTCAAAACGATACAACACGTGTTTCAAAAAAATGGTCTTCTCATGTAAATTAAAATGAGTCAATCCAAGAGTAGGTATAATAGAATATTCTGTTGGAGTCGATCTATAAATATAGAGTTGTGTGTTGTGCGGCATCTGGCATCTGGCATCATACCATCTCTTAGGTACTAAGATAATTTAATTTTTAAAGATATAATTCAGTTTTAGTCGTGCATTGTTTTCCGGCGTAAGAAATTCAATATTGCCATCAAAATGCACAACTCAAGGATCAGCTTGTGTGGCGTTTCATGTGGAAAAATGTTATCACATCTTACTTAGGTTCCAACATATCTTTCCAAATTTGAGTTTTCGAAATCCTGCAATAATTTCTCAATACACGTATCTCTCAAAGGGCCAGCGAAAACCAGTTAATTCCGGTTTACCCCAATCTCCAATGTCAATATATAACCACCGCCTCATTACTTCCGTATTAATCAGGCCCAGATCCCAAACCAGTATTCTCTTTGCAAACAAACTCCGGTCCAAAAGCCAGATCCATCATCGTATGTCAAACCTGCCTAAAGAGGCCGAATTGAAAAATGGGCCTGTTCGAGTAGGGGCGAATTACATAACGCCGCCTCCGCCTCGTGCTCGACACGTTACATCATGTCTGTAGGTCGTCCCGTGTACTCGATCAGCCTGTACGTACAGTAACGTGTACACGCAAGCGGTGTAAGCAGTTGCAAACTATTGGTCCGGCAATCGTGTTAAATGCGTAAAAAACAATTTATTCTTTTGAATGTTGTTTCTGTTTGTATTTGAAAGTCCATATAATTATTTCTTTTTCAAAACAAAATAACTATTTAATTTTTTCATTTCGGTTTTATTTTATTTTTATTTATTATTTCCTATTATCTTTTTATTGAATTTTATTAATTTATAAAATGGGGGCTTCAATTTTTTTTTTAAATATGTTAAGTTGTTGATTCAAAAATGTAAAATATAAATTAGAGTTCTTTTTTAAAACTTTCTTCGGGTCGGTAGGTACGATAATATTGATTATTTCGATTTGACAGATCCTCTTGGTGTAAGGTAGTATCGTAGTATGCAACACGGCAACCATCTTGAACCGGAACGGTACAAATTTTCGCTATTTTCAATAATTATGAAGTTCTGCTTAGGGCCAGTTGCATCGAAAATAGTTAAAGTTACTTTTTAGTTAAAGTTAAATAAAAGTTACTTTTTTATCATTTCTTACAAAAATGGGTTGTTTCAACTTTGTTTAAATAAAAGTTAACTAAATAGTTACTTTTATTTAACCCAGCGATGTTGAAAGTTTAAAGTTACATTTTGGTAAAGATGCTAGCTGTCATCCGTCATCAAGGAAGAACATACTGTTTGAATAGAAAATAATAATAAAAATGTCTTAATAACCCGGGTTTTGATAATCAATTGATTGAAATATATAGGAAGTAGGTAAAGTAAGGAATTAAACCACGAACCGATCATTTTCCGTAGGAAGAGATGAATTCTATTGTCAGATTTCGGATGTCCAAAAGTATGGTTAGGCAATGACAAACTACATTATTTACAAACAAGTGTTTATTCAAACTTATAAAGGTGCCTAAATTTCTCTTGATAATTTATACTAACATTGTTATATTTCAATTAATGCAACGGAACTGAAACAAAATAAAATTTTTGTCAAATCAGAAATCATGCTGCTTGGCTGTGGAACTGTGTACTAGGTTCTAATAACATTGCATTTTTATGCAACGGGAACGATGCAAAGATTTACAGGAGACATCTCCGGGGTGCATAAAAGTATTGTCTCGTGTATAATAGACAGGGTTAGCAGAGCAATTATAGCCTGCCTTCGGCCACAATATAATAATATCATCAAACATTGTTCACGTTACTAAACCGCAACTGTGAAATAACAAATAACCATAAATAAACCAATTCCCAAATAACATAACCCTCAAAAACTTCATAAACGTCAAACAAATTCAATCTAAAAATCGGTGTGGACACCCGTAAAAATAATTTTGTGTTTATTTTTAAAGAAATGTATCAAATCCAAGGAAAATTCGAAGCCATTTCAATGGCAACACTAGTAACTTTAAACTAACTATTTAAATGTTGATACAACTCAATTGTGTTGAAATGCAGCTTAACTTTAGTTAGGGCTTAAACTCAGTTTAAATATTTAACTTTAAACCTTACTTTAACTTTTTTCGATGCAATTGGCCTTAGTAGCTTACAGCCTTGTTTTGTGGCATGACAGCCATTCGAAACGCTATTCGAAACTGTTTGAAAAGTTTGATAATGTATTCGATTATTAAATCTTATTTTTTTAATTTAAAACTATAAACCATACAAACATGTACCCAAATTATATTTATTCAAATTCTAGATAATAACTCGAATAAGAAAATGAAATACATAGAAGTTTGGATTATTGAAGTGTTCAAACTTAAACTTTCAAATACAATACAAAATTTTGTATAAAATTCAATTCGATTCCTTTTATTCGCAATGAGTGGGCTTCCCAATGATAAAAAAAATGTTTAAACAGTTCTCAACTTCTACTTTCAATGAAGCTATGAATGAACGTAACTTGTACATCATTACATGACAGCTTGCATAATGCACCGACTTCGTGTTCATTGCAAACCAATTCCAGTATTATGGTTTTGTAACATGCCCAGTCTGGTCATGTCCTCGTTATTGCGCTCTGGTTCAAGGGACCGTTTACAGCTACTGCACGAGGTGTTATTGCAATGGCAAGCAAAAGGTCATGGCGTATCTTTCGACAGGACTGTATATAGAGTTGTTAGGAATATAGTTTCACAGTTTGTTTAAAAATGTAAGGAACACCTGATGGTTCGAAAACTCACCAACAAGGTCATGGAGTATCTTTATGAAGGTCAGTAGATACCGTTGTTGGGAATGCGGTATCACAATCGTATTGAAACTATTAGTAACTCATGGTTCGGAAACTTAAATACAGGGTCGTGGCGTATCTTTATAAAGTTAGGTAAATACAGCTTCAGCAGCAGAACTCACCGCGGGAATGTCCAAGGTCATTCCCGCGGTGAGTTCAAGTCTTATTGTTGCAAACTTTCCTGCCATTATTTTGATTTTTCGGGTCAAGGTCACGGCGTATCTTGTTGTTCCAAGATACGCCACCTCGCATTTTGTCTGTGAAAGATCAATTTAACTACGCTTTGTGCATTACTCGGAGAATGGCTGAATGGACATGTCGTGGCGTATTTATTTTTTTACATAAGTGAAGTGATACCGCGTTTTGCTGTTACAACATGGCGTCATTTGCCACAGAAAGTCAACCATATACAAAGTTTATTTAGTTTCTTTATCAACTAATTACAGCAAAGAATCGTGGTTTCGTCAGAGCTGTAGGGATCAAGTTTTGATTTGCTTGATTTGACAATTTTTATCAACTGGAAAAAATGTGATTCAAGTGTTTCGCATCATGTTTTTGTTACTGTTGTGATAATGAGGAGGAACAACTGTTAGAATTTTCCAATGACGCAATCTAAACATAAACGAATTTGTGATCTATTGAAACAATAGCAAATAAGATATTAGCTTATCTACCTTTTTAAGTCTTTCCGGCAAGAGGCGTGCTTTATTACGTATGTTTCATGTCAATAAATGACTGTCAGACTGTTGAAAGATTACCCGTCAGCCGCAATCATCTGACATTCCGATGATCTGATGGTTGACGATCCGCGACCGGTACCAAACTCTCCAATAACACGTTTCGTAACGAGGTTGCGTTTTCGTTCCGTTCCTCGGCCGGCCTTTTAGGCGTCACACTTTCGCTGGCGTCCGAAATACGACGGCCGCAGTCTACTGTTTACGTGACGTGACGTAACTCACGTCAACTCTTGTCCACTTCTCTTGTTGCGTCACGCGGCGGCCGGAGGAATTTATTACTTCTTTTTGGAATACCATTAGCCTTAATACCGCAACTTTTTTCGTACGTTCAATGCACCGGGTTTTTTTTTATCGTGATGTTTTGTGGATAACGTGATTATCTTCCGTCCGCTAGATTGGTTATTACGAGTTTTAAAAAGCTTTTTTGCTGTTAGATGCAACTGAGTAAATGGAGAAGCACGCATAATGATTTGATCATTTGTATAGCGCCGTTTTTGTTGAAAACCACCTCAAGGACGCCGGACTCTTCGGAATCATTTTGAAAAGTTTATGTTGGGTTAAATGGTTTTGGTTTGTGGTTAGTTAGTTACTTTGAACAAGACAGATTGTAAAGGTGCACTGTAGACATTAATAGACATTGGGCGTGTCCGTGTACCCAAAGTATGCTCAATTTTCCTTCTTGTGAAATCGATTGATTTTTCCGAATTCGATAGTTTTTCTTTGACAGATAATCAATTTCATTGGTATGTCGTGGCGTTTCCGTGGCGGCCTCCGTAGTCGAGAGGTAAGGCTCTTGACTCGAAATCCGAATGTCGCGGGATCGAATCCCGGCGTGCGCAAATAATTTATTTTTTTAATAATTTGTGGTATTTCACAATTAATTCTTTTAAAATAATATATAATATATTTGCTGTATGTATATTCCAGAGTGCGTTGGTGTAAGACCACCATTCAGAATTGAAACGTTGCTGAAATGGGTTTAGCCGTGTTTGGTGGTCAGATGTGAATAGCCAGGTACTTCCCCACCCTCCTCTTTCCGATTTCCTTCCCCTCCCCACTACCTTCAGTTTCACAACATACCCCAAATGGGGATGCCAAAGTCTCGCTGCCTCCAGACGGGAGCAGCTGGGATTCTTTTGAGGTATTCATATAAAAACAAAAAAAAATCTGGGGCCTCGGAGTTGAAAAGTCTGAAGTACACTTGCGATATCACTTTTCTTTCAAATCGGTACAGCTCTCAGTCCGTAAGATTATCTTGTCCATTGTAAGCACGGTTACACTAAATACAGAATGTAAATGTATTTATATATGTATACATACATACATATCTGAAATACTAATAGGTAGCGGTATTCAATAACACTATACCTAAACCATTCAAAATTGCCCAAACTTTATAAAATTATTCAAAATAAAACGCAATACTCCTCGTAAAAAGTATTATGGAACTTGCATTAATGATTTAAAAATATATTGTAATCTTCTGTTATGTAATACAAGCTGTAGATTCTTTGTGAGGCTGTTGCCACCAGTTTTATTACAAAAGACTCAATATTAAAATAAATAAATCGTTACTGAAAAGAAAAGTTTTTTTCCTTAATGCTAATTTTAGAAAACGAAAAAGTTTACTTATATCGTTTATTTATATTTGATTTATTTCTTATGAAAGTAAAAATATCGATAATAACACAATCTTTTACATCGGTTTATGTTTATAATATGCTCTTATTTTATTATCACAATAAATTAAATGAGGTTTCATTTCGAGCATCTAGATATCTAATATAATGGTTTGCCGGCAAAGGAAGAAAGTCACGACTATTGGATGCCTCTCATCTCAGAGATGCTTTAAATATAAATTATTTAACCTGAAAATAATAATTCTGTACTGCACGATATTTTTACGTGCCATACAAATGCAATGCATTACGCCTTGGACGTGAAAAAAAACACTAATAATTTATCCAAAACTGCACTAATTTTTTTTTACTCTAATATTTTGTTTTTTACACATCATTAATTTGGGAGGCGGAAATTGATACCGTCGCCCAAGGAAACATGTATTGGGTAACCAACACCTCTGCCATAGGTCACGCCACTGCATGGCGGGCCGGACTCTTTCGAACCATCGCCTTGCACCGCAGTTACAACGATGGATTCATACGTCATTCTTGGACACACTTACCCCCAGATTCCTACTCACCCTCATTTCTTTTTCCTTCTCAGAAGTTAGTCTCCTTCATTTCTTTAAAAAGACACCCCACACAGCATTCCCTAAGATGACAGGATCTGAGGGAAATTATTTTCCTTAAGGTGTGGAGCTAACGTTAAAAAAAGTATTTAAATATTTAAAAAAATCACAATCGATCTCGGTAGCAGAGCAGTAAGTTCCTCGAGTCTGGACCCAAGTTCTTAGATCCCAGGTTAAAATCCTGATTTGGGCAAATATTTGGACATTTGTTGCTTTTTAAAAATACGTGCACTGAAAATAATCTCTGTATCTAAGTGAGAATTACCTACATTCTGATTCTTTTTTAATTTTATTATTAAGTTAAAAGAAATATAATATTTCGCTTTCTTAACTGTACAGAGCATATATATTATAGTGGTACAAGTATAGTAGCAATATTTTTAATTTTGTTCCAACATCTTAAGTTTAAATAGTTTTTTTAAAGGTTTTTATATTCTTTTCCGTTTTTAGGTTATCTGGAAGGAGATTATATATGTGATTATATATTTCAGTCTTGACAGTATTTGTGTACAATTTATTGTGTTGTCTAGTATAATGTTCGTGTACTAGTGATGTTTTTATAAATGTGTTTGCGTGTATAAGTCCATTCTGTATTGAATAAATAAATAATTTCCATTCGATAAATTGCTTGAAATTGGTTTAGCTGTGTGTAGTGACAGATACCTAGGTACTTCCCAACCATCTTATTTTGTCTTCCTTCATCTTCTAGCTTTCTTCATTCTTTCAATTTGGAAACACCATATTAACATTAGCTCCGGACAGTGAGAATTTATACGCGTTCAAAATCACGTGCTAAATCTTACAGCTCGGGAAGCACTTAAAATGATACTTTTCCTTTTTACAAACGACCAAGTTTTTTTTAAATATATTTTATTTGATATACAAACAATCCACGTCCAAATATATCGCTTATATTTAATGCGACCTGAGAGTGCATTAGGTACTACCAAAACACTAATAATTCCCTAGTACACTGGTCCCCCTGCAATACTGCCTTTCCGCCCTGCGCAGAGCGGACCGCTTTCTTTTGCAATCTGCATCGCGCGCGCATCGGAGAGTGCATTCAGTTCCGCATTGCACCGAACCTTATATTGGTAGGAGGGCGTTTTTCAAAAAATTTGTACATTGGTAAAAGTCAGTGTCCGATCACTTTCAAGATCAATAACTTATATTGTGTCGGTTTTAATGACCACCCATATATTTTTTCCAATATAATAACAAATAAATACCTTTATGAACTAAAAATAATGAATGAATCTAATAAAATTCTATATTATTTTAAAATAATTAAGACTACAGGTCACAGTTTTTGGTATGTCCTACACCTACTGCTACCAGTTAGAGTTCAAAAATTTAACGTTATTTAATGTTATCCTAGTATTTATTTCTAATTATACTAATACGATAATATTGTATTTTCAATTTGAGACCTTAATATAGATTAATTATCGTCCAAAATAATTTAAAAACCAGATTTTAAGTTGTCCTGCGATATTGCATATGGTGTAATTTCCGCCTACGTGACCGCGTTATTGACTTCTTCCACACCAAATTTTACCAAATCGATGCATATTTTCGAAAATAGTAACATTATTTAGTGTATGAGGGCGATCATGTTTGATTTTCGACAGCCAGTTTGACAAGAATTGCAACAGAAGTGGTCGCTCTCAGTTGTGCTAAAAAAATATTCCACCAACGATTCCATATTTCTCCAGGTAAATTAACAACTCTATTTTTTATTAAATTTATTCATTTATTGTTTTGCAAAATGTTCAGGTAGAATAAACAGAAGTGTCATAATTTATTGATAAATACATTTTGAAAAAATATTGACGAGATTACGTTACTTCTATTACGCTACTGTCTCATGAATGGAACATAAAAGTAACGTAATGGAATTCTAAAGGTAGGTTCACCTGATGGCTCTCTACCTGTATTTTAGTGTATTTTTAAGAGCGTTACAATTTTGTAATAATTTATATTTTGTATGTATCTACATAATGTAACGTATTGCCTTTGGGTATGTGGGTTGAGTGATATAGCATTGAACAAAAAAAAAAACAAAATAATTTAAAAAGAAAAAATTCTTCTATGACATATAACAATAAATAAATAAAAATAAAATCCGCTGGTTCATACAACTTTGATGGAGTTAGTATAAAATGTAGTATGGAACCGTTGATTTTTGTTCCTGTGTGTTTTTAGTTGGTCCTGTAATTAAAGTTGTGTATATTAACGAGTATTTAATACCCTTTTAGCTTAGTGCCCTAATTCAGGCTATGGTATGCACGTGTAGCCCATTTATACGTATCTAATTATTTAAGCATTTTGAAAATGTATTTTAATTTAAGGTTCAAATATGCCGTTGACAGCTGCAGAAAAATCAAAAAAGGTAGAGAGACAAAATTAAAAACTATCCTGAAAAATATGAAACCTTTAAAAAAAAAGAGTAACAAAGACAAAAAAAACACCAAAAGAAAATCAAAGAGCTAACCGAAGAATATAAAATAGAAAAAAGAAGACGTTGAAGATAACAGAAACGAAAACAAAAAGAAAAGAAAAAAAGAACAAGTGGATTCTCAACCGCGACAATCACGAAATAAAGTATCCGTATAACTTATCATTCGTTAAAAATTAGATACAGAAAACTTTTAACAATTTATAATAAGATTTTAAATATATCTGAACGCTTCCTTAGAGTTCCTAAACGTTACCAAGTATTTCTTTTTACGCCACTGTCCTGTTATTGCTGTGATTTATTTGCTAAGATTAATTAATATAGGTATCACAAAGAAATTTGTTCTATTTTTTATAGATATAGTTTATGGTTCATTTTAAATTTGTTATAATTAAACATTCGTAAAACAAAAACCCACATTTGTCTTTCTAGAACGAATAATATATAGTACAAAGTACCAAAAAGTAGCGTAAAAGAATGTTTTTATTTAAAAATTTAATATTTAATTCAATGAGCGTAATTATTAATATTTTTTAGAAGACTGGTTGTGTTTTCAATTCGTAATAAAATTCTTAAATAATGAATTTCTTTTAAATTTCTTTATAAACTTTATAATATAAGTGACGTAAAAGAATTTTTTACCAACAGTATTAAATTTAAATTGCAATTATTTTAAAAGTTTATTGATATTTTTTGTTTTAAATACTGATGTCATGAAGTTCATACTTTCCTTAATAAATTGACGTATATTTTTAATCGAAATGTAGCATCTCACATAAGTGGAATTCCTATTACGTCACCGACATCTTTTTTGGAAAACGCCCAGGAATGATTGCAGCTAAGTGCAAGTGCTAAGTGCACCTCGTGTCTGTCACGCCGTAGTAACTAGAACTAGTAACCTTCGATGCTATTATCCTGCAAGCCCTCACCGTATATACTTTCTTTTGCTAGGAAGTACGATTACGCTCATGTTCTCCCTTAGTACCTATTACAAGCGTACCTTCTCCTTTCGCTGCTGTAATAATGACAATCGAATAATTATTTCCTAGTAAGTAACCATCGTTTTCTAACTTCCAAAGCCCTCTGTTAATAGTGCTTCGCATCGCTACATGAATTTGTGCAAGTCTATTATATTAGTACAGTACTTTTATCGCGAAGTAGGTTTGCCTATTCTTGTTACTCTAAAACTCGCGTATTTACTTAACCTGTCCTTTCACAGATCTGTATTAGCTACCATGTTTTCCTTTACGGTCCGGCGTGTACTTTATTTCCTTTCTTGTTGTTTTTTTGTAAATTTCTAATCTCACTTAAGTCCTTTCTTAAGTTCTCTTGTTCTGGTTATATTCTTTGCATATTCCATTAACACTCGAACGTACACTTTAATAATAATTGAATACACGTCCAGCGTCCCGAATTTCTGATGGTTCGTTTTGGAAATTTCCCGCCTTTATAAAAAAAATCATGCCTCCGAATTTTGTTATGGAGACATAAACTGCTTGTAGTGTTAGAGAACCTTTGAATGCATATTTGACCGTAAATCCCGTATTTTTAGGATTCATAAAAAATTATAAACGCATGATTTTTCGTATTATTTACTTTAAAATTTGTGTTCTTAAAACCTATTCTTAGAGGTTATTAAATATTATGACTTCTTTATGTTTTCTGCACACTGTAGAGCCTAGTTGATGTCCACAGATGTACATTTATATTCTCATATGCATTTTATTAAATATGTAACACATGATCAATCATTTGTAAGAAAACGTATTTCAATATTTTCGGTTGACGAAATATCAATAACAAATAATTCGGAAGAGGTGCGAACTTAATTTTCACGTTCTGTGTTAAGTTCTATTCAAGTTCTGCGATTATTTCAGTTTCATGCAGTAACTGGCCTTTAATGATATAATAACAGAACTTGAATAGAACCTCCGCAGAACGTGAAAATAAACTTCAAATTTTTTTAAACATCCTGTTCTAAGTTATCTTTGTCTTTGTGATTAATAATTGAAGTGTACAACCCGCGGGAGCTTTTGAAATAATTCCAATAAATGTTTAATATATATATATATAGCTTCTGCTGACTAAAATCTAAAAAGTTCTGTATAAAAACAGTTTATTATAAACGAAGCAGAAGCAGAACTTGTTTATAATAAACTGTTTTTATACATTGAAAAATAATATTATTAAATATATAAAATAAAATATATATATATATTTTATTATATATATATATATATATATATATATATATATATATATATTATATATATATATATATTATATATATATATTTAATAATATTATTTTTCAATGTATAAAAACAGTTTATTATAAACAAGTTCTGCTTCTGCTTCGTTTATAATAAACTGTTTTTATACAGAACTTTTTAGATTTTAGTCAGCAGAAGCAGAACTTGTTTATAATAAATTGTTTTTATTCGTTGAATAATAATATTATTAAATATATAAAATAAATAAAAAAATAAAATGGTGTTCTACAAAATAAACTTAATAACAATAAATATGAAAATAAAAGTTTTAAAATATCTCTTCGAATTGGCCACATTTCTGTTATGATAAAATATTTGTCAATATATCTCAAAGTTTATTTTATCATAGATTTAGGCAAGCAAGTACCCAATTTCGAGAGGTGATTAAATAATATTTTAAAAAATAATAAACTTCAACATAAATTATTTTTTTTTTGAATTATGTAAGTAAAATATTTCAATTATTTCTTTTCGAATATGATATAAAAATTGGAAAATTTGTTGAGAAATGACTCCTCAGTATTTAGTCCGTGGTGGTGGATTATTTACTAAAGTCTAACGTGATTCTTATTTACGTGTTATTTCGTTAATAATATAAAAGTAAAACGATTGTTTATTTAACCGAAATGGTTCTTTATTAAAAGGGCCGCGACCAATATAAATCGTGGTGCCGATAAAGTGTTTTTAATACACATTTCTGAGATCGTAATAACCACAGAATATAACCAAAGGATATAATTTGAATTTACTTGCCAAGTATCAAGGCAATATATTTAAAAATATGGTAGTTTAATAAATCACAAGGAGACTAACCCGTCTAATGACGAAGGAATTATAATCTCGCCTGGATTTACAAATATTCCATGGCTGGAGTGAAATGTTGGAGCAAATACTGTTTTCAAGTACAGACTACAAGTTCAAAGTATTTTGTCAGACTTTACAACATGAGAAAAACCAAGATTTGTTATTTAGTTAGTTAGTTACTTGAATTTTTGGTCGATCCAGGGGAGTTGAGTTTAAGAACTATAAATATGTTTTAATGTCCCAATTATGTTTTCTATTATGTTCTAATAAATCTATCATTTCTTATTACTTATCAATACTGTCTATTTTATTTAAAATCCTTCTATTTTAACCTTAAAGTTGTATACCGAAGGCCCTGAGAGAGGATTATTGCTTACCCATCTGTTAGCCTGGTTAATCAACCAGTGGCGCCCCTTTAGAAATAAAGCTGGCAGATGTTATATCCCTTTAACAACATACCTTTTAACATTTTATTATACCTGTGATATGATATTTATGTGTTAACTTCCTTATGTACTAAGATCACGATGTATTCGTGTAACAATTTGACACACTCTTATCTTTCTTAGTAACATTTCAGCCAGCGAACGCTCGAGGGTGTTTTCAAGTTGGCCAAAATGTGACCAAATTAAAAAAAAAATAAAACCCAAACTAAAATCATCTTGTCCATTAATTAACCAACAAGTCTTTACGCCGTTCTCAGCAAGGTTGGGCATAAAGTGTAGAAAACCGCACGCCTATTTTAGCACGCAATCGCATCTTCTTCCTTTACCCTTTTGATTAGTTTTGTTTTGATAGATTTTATTAGTTTCGAATTTATGTTTTTCCAACTTCAAATTTATTATTATTTACCAGTTTTATGTATTATTATGAATTGTTTTGTATTTAATTCGTAGAACTGCATTTAATTTTATGCCTCGTCTGTCTATCCGGTTTATTATTATTATTAAACAATTTTTAACATTACCATCTAATGAGGGGAAAACAGTTTTCAAAGTATGTACCTCACAGAATAGAGAATCTATTGTCACATTTATTTTCTCAGTAAAATAGGTTTAACCGGTTATAAATCATTTTAGACACCATCAAAATTGAATTTTGCCGGGGGTTAATAAAATCTTACAAATAAGTCGCCTCAACGTGACCTAACCACAGTTTGTAAATGGCCAATGATAACAAACTGAAATACTAGCAGAACTTATTTTAAATTATGAAGGTTCACCTCAAGTACGATTTAAACTAAATAACCCAAAACAATGAGAGAATAACAAATATGTACGCAAATTAAAACTTTGATTTAAAATTAGTCCAGTCAATGAATGGTCCAAAAGGAGGCGTAGAGTGCGTGAGCAGGAACCTAAGCGATTCCTTCAGAAAATTGTTTAGGGTGCTTAGGGTGTGAACATACTAAAATTCCTGACGTCTAGGTGTTGAGCTACGGGGGGGGCGAGGTTCAATTTTTCGGGTTTCCGCTTATATCTCAACAGAAGAATTTTTTTACATACGTGCATAGATGGGAATTAAATTCTGTACAACTTCTTTCAAATGAATTTCTTTCATTGATGAATATTTTAGACTATTGTGGAGCAAAAAATCAAAAACGGCTGGGATTTCAAAAATTATCAATAGAATAAGAGTTGTAGATAATTTTATGAGCTTTTACTTATTCTAAGAAAATTTTCCTCTGCGACGCACCGTTTTCGAGATATAAGCGGAAAACCGAAAATTAGGACCATCCCCCCCCCCCCCACCTAGCTCCCCCTTGACGTCAGGACTTTTAGTATGTTCACACCCTAAGCACCCTGAACAAATTTCTAAAGGAATCGCTTAGGTTCCTGCTCACGCACTCTACACCTCCTTCCTTGACTGGACTTAATATATGTATATGGAGCATTTCAAAAACTTTCAATGTTGTAAAATGTTTTAGTCGCGGAAGTTAGTAGTTGCATTTCCTCTAAGCGCGCTGCATTTTATTGCTGACCACTGTAAAGCAATTTGAAACAAAACTTTATTTATTTTATTCCAAGTCATTTTATCATTTGTATTGTACCATTATACGCTGTAATAACAAGCAATTGCACAACAATTCTACACCACGTGGTGCTTTTTTAAAGTCAGACTTGCACGCAAACCTCGTTTATGACTTCATCGCCTTTCTTTAGTTAGTCATTTCTCGTTTTACTTTTTCATTATCGAGAATACTATCACGAAGGCTTGAAAACATATAAAATAAATCCATCTATTATAATATCCAGCATATTTGCGGTGCAGTGGAAAATACTTTCAGTATCGTCCTGGTGTAAGACCCCCATTCAGAATGTCTTAATTGGAACGTTGCTTGAAATGGATTTTTCTGTGTTTGCTGACCAGATCTGAATATCCAGGCACTTCCCCACTTTCCTCTTCCTCATCTCCCTCCCCTCCCCACCACCTTCAGCCTCACAAAGTGCCCCAATAGGGGAGGCCTAGTCTCACCGGCTCCAGAGGGTTAGGATAAATTGGGAATCTTGTGCGGTGTCCACATAACAAACTGACTGTTATTTCTTTTTACTGTCTCGGCCAATTTTTATTTTTTCTTTCTTTGTCTCTTGTCGATTGTGAACTTCATTTTCACTGTCTTTTTTAACCCCTCAGGCTAATTTATTCAAACAACTCGTATATGTATGCACCTTGGAAATCATTATCGTGTCTCCCTTCGTGGTTAGAAATATTATTTGAACGGTGGTAGGAAGAGAAATGAATGTTCAGTTTTTTTATTTATTTTTTTATTTTTATTTATTTTATATATAGTAGAAGCAGAACTTGTCTATAATAAACTGTTTTTATACATTGAATAATAATATTATTAAATATATAAAATAAATAAAAAAATAAAATGGAGTTCTATAAAATAAACTTAATAACAATAATATCTAATAATAAAAATGTTCACCTTTATGAGCCTGTAGACGCCTCCTATCTGGACTGCCCGGGTTTCACCCTCGCAGGCAAGTTCAGACCTAAAGGAGGTGTCTGTCTCTATAGTCGAGCTGACGTCAACTGTGTGCGACTGTTGAATCTGGAAAACTCCAGATTCGACGTAATGTGGGTACGCGTCAATCTTGCCAGTACGGTAAGATTCTACACGTGTTTATACCGCTCACCGAACCTTGGCGAATCAGACACGTACGAGCTCTTCAAACACTTAAGCGACACTATTGATGACCTCTTGCCCCGCTACCCTACGGCAGAGTTTGTGGTCCTGGGGGACTTCAATGTTCATAACGAACCTTGGTTGAAGTTCTCAGGATCAACAGACTCGGCTGGACGACAAGCGGAATCCTTTGCCCTTTGCCACGGATTGGAGCAAATGGTTCAGGAGCCCACAAGGGTTCCTGATGTCCAGACTCACCGTTCCAATCTGTTAGACCTATTTTTAACTACTGTGCCACACGGTTACAAGATTGAAGTCACAGCGCCTTTAGGATCGTCCGACCACTGCCTGGTGACGACATCAATCCCTGTAAACTTCAGACCACCTAACGAGAGGCGGAAGAGAAAGGTGTGGCACTATAGGTCAGCAGATTGGTTCGGTCTGCGGGCACATTTTAATGCTTTCCCGTGGTCAGCTGTCTGTTTTCGGACTTCGGATCCCTCAAGATGTGCCCAGGAAATTGGTGAAGTCATCACATCCGCGATGGATGGCTTCATCCAATCTACTGTTAAGGAAACTGGTGTAGGCTCAAAGCCGTGGTTCAGTCGACAATGCGTTGAAGCCTACAACACATCTAGAACATCCGAAGACAGAACAGCTTACAACAAAATGGCAAAGGAAACCAAGAGAATCATAAATACATCAAAATTTGAGCACGACCAGCAGAAAGCTGGCTGCATGCCCGCATGGCAGCAGGCAATTCTGGTCGCTTGCGGGCTCAATAGGTCGCAATTTCTGCAAATCCAGTCTGCCGCCTCTTACCAGACCTGACGGCTCACTAGCAAACACCGCCACCGAAAAGGCTAACTTATTAGGTAAAATGTTTGCGGATAACTCAACCCTCGATGACCAAGGTGCTGTCCCGCCGTCGGTTCCTCACTGCGGTTTTCGTATGAAAAAGCTGAGGATCCGGCATCGGGAAGTACGCCATGTTTTACGAGAACTTGATGTTGATAAAGCTAGTGGGCCTGACGGAATACCTGCCCTGGTACTGCAGAGGTGCGCTGCAGAAATAGCTCCAATTTTGACTAAGCTTTTTAAAATGTCCCTGAAGACTGGCTCTGTGCCCTCTGGTTGGAAAAAAGCGGTTATCCATCCTATTCCAAAGAAGGGTGACCGCTCCAACCCGGCCAACTACCGCCCCATAGCGATCACATCAGTTCTGTCTAAGGTGATGGAACGTGTGATCAACGACAAACTGCTCACATACCTCGAGAAGAACAAAATTATTAACGACCGTCTATACGGATTCCGGCGGAACCGCTCGTGCGGTGATCTTCTCGCGTATGTGACGCATGTTTGGGGGCGATGCCTGGAACGTTTCGGTGAGACCCAAACGGTTGCACTGGACATCTCCAAGGCCTTTGACCGGGTTTGTTTGTTTGTTTTTGTAACTTTATTTAGATGTAAGCAAATTTTTTCATACATCTAGTATTAAAAAAAACATATAAAATACATAATAAAATAAATATAGTCATAAAATTATAACGGAAAGAATACAGTTTTAAAAAGAAATACAGTTACTCCAGTTAGAAATACAAACAATAGGGTTTAAGACATACAGTTAATACAAATAAATACAATTCATAAATTTTTCTTAATGTATGTAGCACATGTTTTACGAAAAGTGCCAAGACTTGAGGCTTCCTTTATGGAATTTGGTAGGTTATTATAAAGTTTTTGACCTTTATAAAACACGCTGTTCTGTGTACACGTCAGTTTAGTTTTGGGAAGCCTGAAGTCTCGGCAACTCCTCGTAGGATAATTGTGAATATTTTCATGGTACATAATATTAGTTTGCAGATATTTAGGGAGCATGTTATTTTTAAGCTTGTACATCATTGTTAACGTATTATATATTATATGTTGTTTAGTTGTCATCATATTTAAGTTTTGTAACATAGTTTTAACTCTAGTAAAGATATTACATTTCAGAATCATCCTCATTCCCCTATTTTGTATAACCTGTAGTTTATTATTTTGGGTCTCGTTACATAAGAATAGAACACTAGAACAATAATTTAAATGAGGAGTTACAATAGAATTAGGCACCGAGGACTTGTCAACAAACTGCATTCTTACGGACTTCCCGCATCCTTGTGTACTTGGATTGCCGACTTCTTGAGGGAGAGGTCGATTCAGACGGTAGTCGATGGTTTCACCTCTTCCTCACACTCGATAAATGCTGGCGTCCCGCAGGGATCGGTTCTGTCTCCGACTTTGTTTTTGTTGCACATCAACGACCTTTTGTCATGTGCACCAATTCACTGTTATGCGGATGACAGTACAGTTCATGATAGCTGTTTGTTGGACAAGCCCCCAAAGGGCTCACAAAATCCAACAGCTCGTAGGGCTTTGAAGCAAAGAATGGACGGTTACCTCGAGAGTGTTTTCTCTTGGGGTAAAAATAATCTCGTTGAATTTAATGTTTCAAAGACCCAATCTTGTCTGATTACGTCTAAAAGGGATCGAAATGAAAATCTAGTCTCTTTCAACGGAAGCAATCTTCCGAACAGGCCCTCCATTGATATGCTTAATAATAATAATAATTGGATGACTTCTATAGCGCCATTTTCGTGAGAAAATCACCTCAAGGGCGCTTGTGTAACCCTAAGTGACCAGCTCAGGTATGGCGGCTCCATCGAAGCCAGAGTAAAGTTAGCCTCCTAGAATCCGACTGTATAGGGCCCCTGTACAAATCGCAAGTGCGCCCCACGGTTAAATTTGGCAGCCACCTCTGGTCTGGAGCTCCAAAATACCTGAAAAATACCCTCGACTCTGTGCAGAAACAGGCGGTCCGTTTGATAGATTCTCCCTTCTTAACATACGGATTGCAATCTTTAGAGCACAGGCGTCGGGTGGGAATGCGTTCTACCGATATAACAATGGAAGATGCTCCGAGGAACTAGCATCATTGATCCCTTCAGCACCGGTGCATAGTCGGGAAACACGCCAAACGCGTGCCCAACATTTGTACACGGTTGACATTTGTCACATGAGAACGGGTCGTTTCTTCGACTCGTTCTTATGTTCAACAGCTCGGCTGTGGAATGATTTGCCGGCCTCTGTGTTTCCTCCTTCCTACAACATAGGTCTCTTCAAGACCAATGTTCATTCCTTCCTCTCCTCAAAAAGACCCTCCACACAGCATCCCAGATGACATAGGCCCTGAGGGAAATTATTTTCCTCAAGGCCTCCTGTGTGGAGTTAATGTAAAAAAAAAATCCATAAGTTTTTTTCAAATTGCCGTCGGAACGAAAAAAAATTATTGAACTTTGGGAATTTTTTATTTATTATTCTTACACGAAACGATAAAAAAGTGAGTTGACGATAACGTTTGTAATTCATATGCCTAATAAAATATGTGTGTATTTTTTTTAGTGTTCCGACAAGACTGGCCTGAGGCCTGAGGGGTAAATTATTGTGAATGGTCTTTTCGCTGAATTATTGGGTTTTATATTTAATCGGTTGCGTTTTTTTAGTTGGCATATTTAGCTTTTGCAAAAAATATTTTTCGCTTATCAATTATTGTGGTTCGTTTTTGCTTTAAAAATATGAAAACTTACTATAATTTATATATTTTAACAAGATATCTTGATTTTTTAAATGAGATACTTATTTTTTGTCAAAATTTAGTTAAAATACACTATTGCCTTTTAAATAAATGACTTAATCTCGTGTGATGTGTGAAGCAAGTTTGCGGATGCAACATTGTATATATATATATTGTATATAAATATAGCTTATCAAATAAGCTTGTTTCCAGTTCTCATGACAGAAGCTCAGATCGGATGTCTGTTTGCCCACCACTTTCTACAGCTATTATTTGTTGACAATACAATACGAAGATTCTGTAACGAATGTTACACAAGGATAATTCTTGTTCCGTACAGAGATAGAGTATTATTATAATAAGATGATGGGTGCCCGACTGACTAGACTCTGATAGTGAAAGCCTTTGCGTGGGAAGATTATTGTCTTGTCATTTGACGCATTTTATGCAATGTTTATAGTTATTACATATATACAGCTATATCATTTGTACTTTCCCCGACATGGGTTTTTATGTATTTATTTTAGTTTGTAAGAAACAAAAAGCTTCTATATATTACGTTAAGGGATGTACTTGACTAACTCCAGTGATTCCTGACATTATTTGGAGTAAAAAATGTTCTGATGTTTTTTTTTTCTACAAAACATAAAAAAAATGTTAAGTATTGGACAGTTGGAGACGGGGTAAGGGATTGTTTAGTTACTCGGCCGAATGACAATTGGATAAATTTTTTTGTTTAGTTTAGAAAAAAAAAATAATAAAAAAGTCACCGGAGACTAAAATTTCATTTACATTTTTTACTCCAAATAATGTCAGGAATCACTGGAGTAAGTCAAGTCCGTTCCTTCACCCCGTATATAAATGAGAAATAAGGTTATGCCGAATAAATTTCTTATGTCAAATTTGCTTACATATTTATATCGATCATTCAGACATGAGTTGATCAGTCAGACATCTCCCAAAATCGAAAATTGAGTTGAGTATGCAGCTGTATGTAAAAGTTGAGTATGCAGCTGTATGTAAAAGTTGAGTATGCAGCTGTATGTAAAAGTTGAGTATGCAGCTGTATGTAAAAGTTGAGTATGCAGCTGTATGTAAAAGTTGAGTATGCAGCTCTATGTAAAAGTGTACCTTCGATCTGGTACAGTACTCAGATTACTCATAAACACCGCCAAATCAGTTACGTTTTTAGATTTTCACGTTTTTGGGGTGTTATGCCGTGTTGCGCTACCTCTTTATTTAACCAAAGTTTCCATCATCACGGCAGATCCTGGGTTACTGTTAGGAAATTTCAAAATTTTATACTAATGTACCGGACCGTTATGCCCCTCGGTGTTATTTCATAACATATGTAATGTGTAAAATATATAATATATGTTTTATGGTGAGCATTTGCATATTGCTTTCCTCTTTACCTCCAAACTTAGATGTCTGACTAATCAACTGGAAGATCGATATGTGTACGAGTTTAATTATGCCTTAAAACTAAAAAGTACAAAAAGAGAGAAGAAGGATAATATAGGATAAGGATAGGAGATGCTCCCGATACATTCTATACGCATTAGAGCAGCCTGATATTTCTGAAGGTTATTTTGAAATTATGGGTAACCGGGCTACTCAACACAGTGACAGATCAACACACTTTTAAAAAATAATATAAAGTGAAGAAAATAAAATTATACTTCCCATTATAAAGTGAAGAAAAAACTAGGTTTTAAATATGTCGGATTTATAGTTTTTTTTTATCGCTTTTAATTACTATATGTCTTCTAGGTATACTTATCAAATATGCGTTGCATTGAATTGTAATGTATTGCCACTGTTTTGAGTTGTCATGGAACCACTTTTCAAGCCACATTCGAAAGTCACGTACTTCCTAACTTTATAACACCAAATACTTCCTAAGGCATTAATTTGTTTAACATTATACGACAGTTCTCATTTCAAAAACCTAAATTAACATTTTTCTCGATTTCATCGTTCAATCTTTTATTATCGTAATCTACGATGGATTTGGTTCGATCGATTGAAGTATCCGAAGCAGTGTAAGGAAGCTAATTCCAACTTCCCACAAATTCCGGTGCATGCATTCTTACAAAGCGTTCACAGGTATTCGTGTATTTTCTCTCGTAGCCCAGTGGGAAATGCTGGCCTGGTGGCGTGCATCACCTATTACGGAGCATGCGTTTTGCGCTTGCTCCACTAACAATACTAACCATAATTAACAACAATGACGTGTTTAGAAGTAGATGATTTCCTTTTGTTTGTTACGTAATGTGGAATACTGATCTAAATGGAGACCACGCGACAGATATCCATTTTACTCGTCAACGAGTGACGAGTGACTTGTTGATTTAATCTCATTTTCGTCGGGGATAAGACGTTTCAATGTGCGGTATAAGATGACAGAAATACGATGCTTACAACTAATTAGCAAGAACGAATGGCTTTATTTGCACACCGCTGAAATTGTTTGCACTAATGATGTTATCAATTTCTTCAATTAGCAGATGGTAAGTAAGATGATGAAAGGTGACATATTGATGTTTGTACTTTCATATTTTTTAGACTCTAACACCCATATGCATAGTCGGTTCCTCGAGACCTCTTCCACTCGACCTTAGTCGAGGTCACCTCAAGGAAATCTTAAAAACTTCCTTGAAATCAGTATGTTCAGTTACGCCTTCACCTTCAGTAAGTCGAGTTGAGGTTGAGTGAAGGAATGACGTCATTAAATTTCTCATTATTATGTTGGCAAACTGTAGAGAATATGTTTATGGTTTACTTTTTTCATCTGTGGGCTGTCTTCCTCTGAGATTGTGTTCTACTTCTGTGGGGCTATCTGTCAATTCTGTCATTCAACTCAACTGTCGAGTACAATATTTGCATCACAATACCTAGGTAAATAAATAAAGTTGTACCTAGCCATATGTACTCACCTGAAAGTTCCCTGTGGCATAAAATCTCACTGCTATGAGAAGCTGCAATAGAGGCGGTATTGGAAGACCTCGGTTATTGGCACTCTGTGTTAAATTCAAAAGTGGCAAAAGGACATTTATTATTGCATCTTTTCTAAATCAAAATCTTCTTCGGAATTCCACATCATCAAAATATTCCAGCGGATTTTCTGCATCCCGTAAATACTGCTATATAGAACGATATTGGTACAAATCTTCATAAAGTTAGTCAATAAAATCTATTTAAAAATATATTTGGATGCAGAAGATACAGCAGCGCATCTTCAATGTTTACGGAGCTAGGACTACACGGATTCGCCGGTCTGATGAGACACCGGGTCACTGGAGCCAGGATGCGGCTAATGGCTTCCGATAACAAAGTGGTGATCGCAGCCTTCCAGCACCAAGCGCCACTCCTGAGCGAGCGCTGGGCCCTAGCTCACTCCAGACCACGTCCTACATTATAATTGATTATTTATTTTATTTCTATTATCGCTTATGTCTTTTATATTTGTTTTTTCTATTTACTTTTTTTTTTACTTTATCTGTTGTGTAAATATGTACAACTTTATGGGACGTGTGGATTTGCACTATCCTCCCCACATCCTGGAACATTATTATTATTATTATTATTATAAAACTTGAAATAACCTCAGAAATAATGTGGTGCGCACTGTTAACAAGCTTTGAGGAGACCTCAAGGTAGATCGCGACGTACCTTGAGTTTGACAGTTCATTACTCGACTCGACTGAGGAATTTGCTCAAGTCGAGGATAGTTTTTTTAAGTTCTGCATATCGAATTTATCCTTGAGGTTGAGTCGAGTCACAGTCGAGTGGAGGAAATTGCATATGGGTGTAATACTTTTCTTTGACAACAATCTGCCGTTCCAAGCAGTCAAAAAAGTTGCCCTCTCCTAAAATTAATTAAAAAATAATCACGTCTACCTAGTAAACCCCCAATCCCAGCTAAGATCGGAAAGCTCATCATAGGCAACCAAAATAAAACTAAACACACTTTGTAATAACCAATTTTTAAAAAAATACATAAGAACATGACAGATAGCCGACTGGGTGTCATTTAATTCAGACTTCGTCAAATCTTTTATTTCAACTAATTAATTATCTTAATAAAGTTACTTTTTTTCAGTTTGTTTTCATTTTATATAATGACTAATGACACATCCCCAAATTTTTTTATTTTGTTTAAACGCTCAATAGGCTTTTACATACAATTCAAATCGTCTATTTCATAGGTAGAGCATTTAATTTCTAAACTAATTGACGTCCCGGGATTTTCGCAGAGCTTTTCCAGACTTAGACATTGAAATTCCTTTTGATTTGTAGGTCAAGTGTGCAAAATTTTATCAATCTGGGAATAAAACTGTTAACATCAAACAAACGCCGCCACAGATAGTAATCTTTATAAATAGATTCTTTTAACTTGGGGGAATGGCTGCTTAGCCCTTTGTACGCAAAACTTGGGTTTGATGCCAAAATACTTAACCAAACTGAAAAAATATTTTCTTTATCAAAAGGTGTTGCAAATATGTAGTACGGATGTGTGCTACTTTATTTATTATTATTGTCTTAAATTATAATGTATAGGTAATTAATAAAATCAATTTTTCTTGATTTTAAATGCAATTTTAACAATCAATCAGAGAAAATTTACTTGCGCACGCCGAAGTTTGAACCCGTGTCCCCCAGATTGCAGGTCGAAAGCCTTACCCCTTGACTACGGAGGCCGTCTAGTGTCTATTGTGTGTATTTCCCCAAATTTTTCTTAGATAATTTAGGCGGGATTAGATTTATCTAATTATGGGAACGTACCCATACTATGTGACACGTTTAGGGGGGGGGGGGTCTTCAAAATGTCACGCTTGGTACAAATGAGCGGCGACGGGCTTAGGTTTTTGGTCACCGGGGGGGGGGTGGTTAAAAATTGCAAAAAGTTGGTCACGTAGTATGGGTACGTTCCCTAAGCTAGGTTTAATGTCCCCAATGAAATAAGTGTTACATCTACTATTATAGTTCCCGCTAGAAAACGTTTTCCGACAACTAAAGACCTACGAAAGTAAAACTTTTTACACTTTTAATGTTGTGAAATGCTTTCTCGAATTGTGATAGTATCGGTTACGAAACAAAGAAACCATTGTCAATAAGTGGCGTTACTTAGGAATAGTAACTGTTTCTCTTTGTCCCTGACTCTAACCTTGCAAACAAACTACTTTTTGCTATTACAAATCACAGCACATTGACAAACTTCGTTCATGAACCTTGAAGTGAGATTTTATTGCAAAATGAGATTTTGTTTAGCCATAAGAAATTATTTTCCTTTTACATTGAATCTTTTCCCTTTGCAAAGATTAATCGATCAGTTATATGTTTAAAAAAAACATTCTATCAGTGTTCATTTTATTAGCTACTAGCAAGTACCCGTCATTCGTTTAGTGCCATACAAAGAAAGAAAGTTTTAATTCTGTTTATTGAAGTGCTAAACTACATGAAATACACTCATTTTTTAAACAACTCCTGCGTCACCTGTTGTAAATTTTTTATACAAATTTCATAACGAGCCATCATACACAGAAACCTTCAAGGGCGTGCAAACCATTAATCCGATTGCAAAGTTTCATTGCAATCGGATTAATGGTATAGGAAATAATTTCATAACGCCAGAGCTCACCGTTATATATAGAAATCTTTGCGGGTGTGCGCACAATAACTCACAAAGTTTCATCGCAATTGTTTGAATGGTAAAGGAAATAATTTCATAACGCCAGAGCTCACCATTACACATAGAAACCTTGACGAAACAAATCACCAAACTTTCATCGCAAACAGATGGATGGTTTAGGAACACATACGGTACAAACAAAGACACATTATTTTTGATACAAATAGGAAATGATGACAAGGATGAATATAAAACTCAATACGTAGAATTTGATCAAGAATGGGCACAATTATCCAACGGTTTATTGTTAAGCGGATATCGAAAGGTTAACTTAAAACTCAATACGTAGAATTTGATCAAGAATGGGCACAAATATCCAACGTTTTATTGTTAAGCGGATATCGAAAGGTTAACTTAAAACTCAATACGTAGAATTTGATCAAGAATGGGCACAATTATCCAACGTTTTATTCTTAAGCGGATATCGAAAGGTTACCTTAAAACTCAATACGTAGAATTTGATCAAGAATGGGCACAATTATCCAACGTTTTATTGTTAAGCGGATATCGAAAGGTTAACTTAAAACTCAATACGTAGAATTTGATCAAGAATGGGCACAATTATCCAACGTTTTATTGTTAAGCGGATATCGAAAGGTTAACTTAAAACTCAATACGTAGAATTTGATCAAGAATGGGCACAATTATCCAACGTTTTATTGTTAAGCGGATATCGAAAGGTTAACGTAAAACTCAATACGTAGAATTTGATCAAGAATGGGCACAATTATCCAACATTTTATTTTAAGCGGATATCGAAAAGTTAACTTGTCAAAGATTTAAGTATGTATAAAATTTTCATTGTCTGTATTTGCATAATATTACTATTCTTACGCATCGAAAACGAAATTGGAATCTTTATCGTAAAAATTATTAGGATAAAATAAAAAATATTTTTATTGTTGTTTTTACTCAATTTCAGATATAACCCATCTCTACTGGATAAACCACTTTGACTTTTAGTTTAAACATCTAACGGTGATGTCTATACCGTACAGTTAAATCCATCAACCGGTTTCTATCCACTGTTGGACCGGTTCATAGTTATTCTATTCTTCTGTCTATGATGTGAACTTACATTTTGGACATTGAGTTGACGTCGATTTATTTTCCTATTTTATTTTCCTATCTTTAAAATTTTTAAAATTCTTTTCCTTCTCTAATGCCGCGCCAAAATTTTGTTAAATAATAATAATAATAAAAATATTCAGCTAACTTGCACTTTCAACACTTGAACAGAGTATATTACCCCGTAGTGATTGATTCTTAGGGTATTATGCCGTGTTGCTCTACCTCCTTCTTTAGCCAACATATCGATAGATATCTAATCGAAGTTTTTTTTATAAGTCTGTAGTTAATAATAAGATAGGGCATTTTAGAAATATGTTATAAATTTGTACACCGCCCTTGAGATGATTTTTCACAAAAACGGCGCTATATAAATCATGACCGCCTCTGTAGTCGAGGGGTAAGGCTCTTAACTCACAATCCGAAGGTCGCGGGACCGAATTTCAGCGTGCGCAAATAAATTTTATTTGTTTAATTTGTGTTATTTCACAATTAATTCATTAAAAATGATATGTATATTTATATATTTGCGGCACGTTCCAGAGTGGAAGACACTCTCAGTATCGCCTAGTTGTAAGAGCACCATTCATAAGTGAATCGTTGCTTGAAATGGCTTTAGCCGCGATGGTTGACCAGATCTGAATAGCCAGGTTCCCACTCTTCTTCCCCATCTTCTTCCCGTCTACTACCTTCAGCCTCACAACATACCCTAATTGGGGATGCATAGTCTCACTGGCTCCAGACAGGAGCAGCTGGGACCCTTGTGAGGTCACACAAAAAAAAAACAAAATATTATTATAATGTTAAAAATAAGTGTACAAACCTTTTAAAAAACTGGAACCACGCTTCTCAGAATGAACACAACTACTCTCCTCCTCTTCTTCTTTTGGTTTAAAGATGTGGAATGTCAAGTAGTCGTCACTTATGCACTCTTTGTATCCACTGTTTCTACACTGTCAGTAAGTTATGCAACTCTAACAGAATGAAATGACTATTGACATTTATTTGACAGCGCCGACACCGAATTGGAAAGTGCGCTAAAAACAAGGCAATAATATTAAGAAATAAATTTGACAGTCTGCGCTCAAATATTTTTTTTCACACTTAATTTTTGCTCGGTTTTTTTACTGTTGCATAAGTTGTGCAGTCACTGCTTGGAACTTGATTAAATGCTAATATTAATGCACAACGGCAACCAGCTGCATTTTTTTCAATTTAGATACCTAAGTTAATGTTTTCAGTTGTGTTATCAGTTATCACGAATTTATTCATTTATACGCGATTTCGTAAAAAATGTATAATTAGTTATTATTATTACATCCTATTGCGTGCTTTTTTATGTAACTTTGTGTATGTTGTCATATTTTGTTTAGAATAAATTGTGATTTGTGCAAGTTGGAATCTTTTTTAAATAATTTATTCCGATGGCATTATATACGAGGATTATGTGGATGTGTCAAAATTTGTTGACTAATTTGAAGAAACGCATCGCCCGGTGATGCTTTCGCTCGTTATTTAATGAAATAAATATGGTAATTCCTCAAGCCCAATTTGAAAGTTTTTTGCAATTCAACTGAGTTGATCTTAACTGGGCTTTGACGTCACCGAATTAACTTTGTTTACTGTAAAATGCTTTCCTGATGAAAATATGTTGATAAAGATTGTCATCATTAAGATTTTTGTTTGAAGGTGAAAGGTTTTGAGGTACTATTTAATCTAAGGGTTAGTACGTAGGTAAAAACCGTTGAAAAAGAGTTGATACGTAGGTAAAAAAGGTGGGTTGTTTTCATTTGATAAAATAAAACCCTAGAATGCCTCAAGCAGTTTACATCAACAAATGATTAAGCAAGAAACCTGGAATTCATTTATTAGCAGATTTTTTTTGTACTTTTACGGTGACCGGACAACTCAGAATCATCCAACTTTAACACTGAAAAGTCTTTTAAAGCGATGAAAAAAAATATATTAAAAATGCTAAATAGGTTACGTTAGGTTAGGTTATAGGCTATTTTCTTTTTTTTTAATAACTTTTAACGATTTTTAAAACGGTTGATGAAATTGACTAACGATTTATTTTAAATTCTACTTTATAGAAACGATATTATAAACGAATTCTACTCTATAGAAAGAAAAAAGTACTACACAATTACTTTCTAAATTCACTGACCATATAAACTGTCATTTGAATGAAAAATATTATGTAGGCATAATTTTTATAGATTTTAAAAAGGCCTTTGACACATTGGACCATGAAACATTACTAAGGGCAATGGAGGAATGTGGTATTAGAGGTCCTTTAAATAAATTTT
This sequence comes from Limnephilus rhombicus, assembly GCA_929108145.2. Taxonomy (NCBI): domain Eukaryota; kingdom Metazoa; phylum Arthropoda; class Insecta; order Trichoptera; family Limnephilidae; genus Limnephilus; species Limnephilus rhombicus. The sequence goes on along the minus strand of OV815291.1, from coordinate 45,904,470 downwards.
TTAAAAACTATCTATTTAATAGAAAAATTAAAGTTAAAATTGACGGAATTTTAAGTGATGAAATGTTGGCAAACACTGGGGTAGCTACGGGATCGATATCGTGACCTACGTGTTATATTATGCAAGTAAACAGTTTACCAAACTTAATAAAACGTTGTAAATGCTACATGTTTGCAGACGATACTTGCATTATGTGCTGACAAAAATCCACAAAAAATTCAGGAAATTTTACAAACTGACCTAAATAATATTATTAAATGGTCCCACGACAATGGCATTATTATCAACGCAAAAAAAACCAAATATATGCTTATACATTCACCACATGCAAATTGTCAGGATAAGGAATTGCACATTAAAAGTCATTCATATGATTGCTTGCACACAAAAAACCAATCCCTGCAGTGTAATTGCCCAAATATAGAAAAAGTGTACCAGTATACATACCTCGGTCTTACAATAGATGTCAATTTTAACTGGTCAATTCATATTGAAAATGTATGTAATAGATTAAGATCCATATTAGGGAAATTTTATCACCTAAAAAACTTTGTTAATAAAAATATATTATACTGTATATATAACGCATTAGCAGAATCAATTATAGGATACGGAATAAATAGTTACGGATTAACGTACAAAACGTACTTAAATAAAATAGAACAACTACAAATCCGTTTCCTAAAATTGATATCAGGCAAAAAAAAAGTTCAATTATGTGATGGCGATTATAAAAAAATGTTCTCCTTGTGTAATGTGCTCTCTATACATAGTAGGGTAGATTACCAATTAACTCTAGATGAATTCTGGAATACAGAATTCAAAAAACCTGTAAACCATAACTACCCCACTGGGCATAGAGAAGCAGAAATGTTTATTATTAATAAATCTCAAAATGTATACGGTGATAGAACAAAAAAACTGAAAATATTAAAAACGAGACATCATATTCAAAAATCAAAACTAAAGTTAGATCATTCTACTTCAATAGAACATGAAAACTAAAATATTGTATAAAAATACCTAAATCTATGAAAAACAAATAATATTGTGAACGAATAGGTACCTAGATTTTTTAACTACTGTTCAAAATAAAATTTATGTTATAATAAGCATTACTTATTATAACATAAATTATTAGTTAAGTATTTTAATATTAAGTATTATATTATTAAATAATTACTAGATATGTATTAAGCACCAAAATATCAAACATTTTATATGTTGTAAGTAAATAAATAGGAAAAATGAGAGATTTTTTACAATCAAACTGATTGATCAGTTTTGTAAGATTTAAGTAAGAGAAAATATTGTACAATTAATAACTAAATAAACATATTTAAAAAAAAAAAAAAAAAATATGAAAAGCTTCGATTTATCTAGCGTATATTTTATGGCATTCATATTGCAAACTGATTTGTAGTAAAGTTTAATCGAAAATAGTGATTTTACTGATCACCGTAACGACTGTTTACCGTATTTAAAAAATTCCACTTCTGTTTTATTTTTATTCGGGTTATTGCACTTCTCTAAAAGAAATTTCAGTAATTAATTCAGCAAATCATTGCCAATTGAGTGCAAAAGCTAAGGTTTGCAAGTGAAAACTGAATTTCAGTAAACGTGCTACGAATTAAGTAATCTACCTACTTAATATAATCCACCGGTATTATTCTATTGGACAAAAGGCATTTTCGTTCTGCTCTCGAACACAACAAAGAATTGGTATTCTCTCGAACAACTCGGAATAAGCGTTGTTATTCTCTTCGTCGACTCGAAGCTCTTAAAGGTTCTTGTGACGAATCGAAAAGGAAAGTTTCCTTTTATTGTCGGAAGTAAAAAGCTTTCGCACAGCTGTATGATTTGTCTTTAAATATCTTCATGAATGGTGTTTTTGTCAAGCGGTAAATCGCCGATCATTTATATTGTGTGAATTACGTGGCAATTTATTTAATTATACATTAATCGGTTAGATAACCACAACGGATAAAACTGCTAATCAATTGTGTTAGGCCTATGTTTGGTTTGCTTGACAATAATTGCTGTTGCTCTATGATGTTTCCTTCACAATTAAAAATATATTCGCAAATAATTAAAGTTTTGCAAACTTTAAATCCATAGGGTTTCACTATTAGTTAACAACGTAACCAACATATACTCGTAAGTTGTTGTTCTGGACCTATTTATATAGCGGTATATGCCATAACTTTTATTTAGAGTTTTTTTTAAACTTTATTTCTCAGTCTCTTGAAATATCACAGCGAATAGTACAGCGAGAAGCACCCTAATCGGACAAAAACGCCACTCTAATGTATAGTAACTTACTGAGGTAATTATGTATATATTTTGAATAAAATGTATCGATACCAAGCTCAATTAACGACAAGTTCTTAGGGAAATCAACAAGAAGAAATTGCTGACATGAAAAAGATTTTCCTGATTACCAAAATTAGCAATAAAAGGACACGGAGAAGTGACTGTAACCTGTTTCAGCCTGTTAAGGCCATCTTCAGACTGGTACAATTGTTTCTTAATCTACCGTTTATATACATAACATGTGGGGGAGGGGGAGTGGGGAGGTTTACAAGCATTTTATCCATATAATTGAAACTCCTAGACCCCTTATTGCAAGATAAGACTCTGTTAAAATTAAATAAAATATCGAACACCCCGGGAACAAGCCGGGCGACTGGAGTGGCTCAGCAGCAAGTATACTAAATTGAGCGTTAAACTCCCTGGGCCCTTTTGAGAGTGTCGGCGACCAAAGTGGCAATATTATTCTTTGGAACAGGAAAGTAGGCGATATGGGTATCAAATTAAGCGTTTCAACCTACACAACCCGAATGGTATACGGGAGGGGAGTGTTCTACAAGGATTTTATTCAATTATGTGGGTAAAAATCCTTATACTCCACCCCCTCCCCATAACTTATGTACTTATGTACACAAAACGTAAATTACGTAACAATTGTAACAGTCTGAAGATGGCTGAAACCGGTGACGGTTATAAATAAATAAGTGGAAAAAAGTTTTATATTTTGATGTATTATTATAATGGAATTCCACCACGAATTGTCAGTATCAAAAATAAACAAGGGAGAGTTTCATTTCTGAGAACAGGGAGAAGTTTTGTAGTTGTAGGTATGGTTACAAAAATGATGAATGTAATGCACTGAAAATGTGTGCAACATCAATTTACAGAAGATTTTGATTACATCGGAAATAAATCTCCATTATTTTATTACTATACATAAATGTCTTAACAATTAGATAAACGTACGCCCAACAGCACCACACTATCAACCGTAATAATTTAATTACCTTCGCGTGTTACTTCATGTTTAGGTCTCAGAAACCGCCTTCAGATTAAAAGTAAAGGTTTTACATAACCGAAGCTGTTACTTATTACTTATTATTTACATTACGAACAGGTTGGAGGAAAGCGGTCAAATTGTGGCATTACATCACCTTAAAACCGGTTTTTATTCACGGACTCTTTGTAAAAAAGGTTATTTTATAATCAAAGATTTCGTAATCTTTTATATATTTATTATTATTCTTTGGTGAGGTGTCCAGTTTTAAGGCCGGCAATTTCTCACGCGTTGGCGTTATTGAGACCTTCGGAATCGGGTTATTTTTATGACAGTTGATTGAGTTTTTTTATTGTTAAATCACATATTGGGTTTATTGCGGTATCTATTACTTTTAAATGTTTTTTGGTTGCTTTGACATTTGTATCCTTTATTGGAGCTTTGTGAAACACGTTAAATGATGCAAACACGTGTTAACGCATACGTCAAATGGTTTTAATATTCGAATAAATTTATTCGGGAGTTACACAAGGAGACGATAATTAAATCATTTTAATGCCCGACGAAGATTTAATGTTGTTGAGTTAGTATTAGCACACTGATTAAATTACTGGTTCCATATGTTGGTAGATGTTTGAGTAAAAAAAAGCGCAATTATCTGTAAGAAAGGATGGTTAATAGATAATAATAGTGATCAGATTTTTTTCTGCTCGGTTTGTATGCTGGTGTAACCGTTAAAAAATATATATCTTTCAGATTGAGGCTTAATGAAAAAAAATGTTTTTCTAAGAATAACTAATTAATAATTTAATTTCCATCAATGTAATATGTCATCGAAGAAGAAGATAACAATAAAAATCTAAACGAAAATATGACACAGAAAAATTGAAAAAGATAATGGTCTCTTCTGGGACTCGAACCTCTCGTCTAACGGGACGTGCGCGTTTTACCAATTCTGCCATTGCCACCTTCTGTCAATTTGTCAATCTCATATTTCTATTTTTAAAATTAACAATACTATCTTCGATAAGTTTTAAGATTTTCACGGCCAAAAGCATTTTCGTTATTTGTTTTTGGGGTGTTATGCCGTGTTGCGCTACCTCATTCTTTAGCCAACGTTTCGAACATCGTTGCAGTGTCCATCATCAGGGCAGATCCGGCAGATCCGGTAGATGTGACATCATATTATCTTCAACTATTTTTTTCCATATTATAGGTAACTACCCTTTTTATTCGAAACAATCATTTTAAGAATTGGTTTATAGCCTAGATAGATTTTTCTGTGTCTTGTTCTCTTTCATATTTTCGTTTAGATTATTATTGCTATCTTCTTCTTAAATGAAAAAAAAAATCACTTTCTGTGCACTATTTATTTAATTAAAATTATCAACTAACTGACCATTACGCCTTTTCCCGCAGGGGTAGGCAGAGATGACGAACCGCCAAACAACTCGGTCTTGGCACATACTCTTTGCCCCATTCACATTCATAAATCATATCATACATACTCCTCTATTATTCTGACCTTGATATGGCCGAATCAAGAAAATTATCAACATGTTTCGAAACCCATGATTCCTATCAGAATAAAATTTTAAAAATTGAATGATTTTAATTTTATCCCGACTAAGGTGACTGAATAACGACTAAGGTGACTGAATAACGACTAAGGTGACTGAATAACGACTAAGGAGACTGAATAACGACTAAGGTGACTGAATAACGACTAAGGTGGTGGACACAGAGTGATTTGTTTTCATTTAATTAAAACACAAATTGAATTTGAAGAAGATTGAGGTTCTTAGAAGGAAAGTTTTTTTCGTGTTATTGAATTGCGTTTTTTAATATTTTTTATTCCGTTTTAACTTATGTAATTTTTAAGAATGCTTAGAATTTGTTAAGAACAAAATGAATTAAATAATGTCTTGCACCGAGCATTTTATAATCTTTTAATGTGAAATAAATAATTAAATTACTGTCAAATTAACATTATTTTTCCTTTTTCTTACATGTATAACACACGCTTTTAAATCAATCTTCGTATGAAACATTAATTATTTTATTATTCCTTTATTGAAATCATACGTTAAAATATAAAACCAAATTTTCGAATTTAGTGTCAATATTAGCTTATTTTCATGACGGTAAGTTTTCGCCGAGTTATAAATGGCGGATAAATAAACGTTGGCTAAAGAAGGAGTCGCGCATCACGGCATAACACCCCAAAAACAAATAACGAAAATAACACGTTATTTTTTAAAAACTTATCCGCTGTAAAAATCCGCTGCCAACCTCTGGAAAGCAATTTTTTGGAAATTAACGAAAAAAACGTGGCACACCACTGCACAGTTTATCTAAAGCTCCTTTATCTTTCTTTAACCAAATTTATTAAAAATATTATTGTCGTGTTTCTTGATCCCATATTAAAATTCTACACACTTTCGCAGGCGCGGGAAAAACTTTGTGCGCGATGTTGGTCTGAACTTACGATTTTCTCCTGAGGAGTTCGTTTGGCCGTTTGACGGACGGTGTTACGGTACTACCGCGGCGGACGGGAGACGCGCGGAAACTAAAGCGGCGCCGAGACGCCTCCCGTATTTATGCACTCGCCAAACTCGGAAGTGGGGTGGCTCTGAAATTTCAAATTTGGAACCTTGATCAATCGTTATATATTTTTTAATAGCCAATTTGAAGAAAAGATTCCCAACACATTATTCATATATTTAAAAACAAACTTGTGACGCCAATACCGTTCCAGAATCAATATTTCAATTCAAAAATTTACCCAATAATAAAATTGTGTTTTTTTTTTCAAAACATCATGTAGCAAAGATTTTTAAGTTCCATTTTGCGAATTGAGAAGAATCCGCCGGATTTAATTAACCGATCACAGTTATTATGTTAAGTCCCAAACCTTGATGAACACCCGGTACTGGTACTACATAGGTTATCTGAATAGGTAAATCGGGCGCAAATGGATTTATCATGTAGGCACGTCGTTGGCCCTTGGCTCACCGGCATTTTAATTCCCCTTTTAAACTCTTTTTGTTTATAACGAGAATACAAAATGGGATTGATATTTTTTACGATCGATTTTATACCTACGTTGTGCGTGGAAAAAAACTTTGAAGAAACTGAAAGAATTTGATTAAATCATTAGAATCCTTTCTCTTTAGTTTTTTTTTTAAATTTTTATTTATTGTTTTTTTACTGTGTGTTTCTGTCCATATCATAATATTTGTATATTTTATTATGATTTGTTATTATTTTTTACTGTTATAAATCTATTATCTCTTCCTAATATGACATCTTCAATTACAACAGAATAAGTTCCATAAAATGAATGCTTTCTAACCCTCACGAGCATTTTTTGTTTTGTTTTTATTTAATATTCTTATACATATCACTATTTCTTATTTTCGTATTAGATATCTCATTGCAGGTAAAATCACAAGGAGGAAATCCATAATTGGTTATATTTTGGCTATACTATACAAGTACAAACTGGTAAAATTTAAACCGTCGATTTTCAGAAAATGAATAAATAAATAAAACATTTAAATAAATAATTTCTGGGTTGCCTATAATATTATGATACAGATAAAGACAACAGAAATTGTACATGGTATTTGTTTTTCCTTCCTGGCATCCCCAAAGTTGACATAACCCCTGCGGGAAATTATTTTCCTCCAGACCTCCCGTATGGAGGTAATGTTTAACCCCTCAGGCCTCGACTTATTACGACCTTATTTTGACAGAAGGTCAAAATATTTCCGGTTTGCAATAAAATCAAATGAATAGAATATTTCTGAACATATCCGAAAACCTGTTTTTGAAAGGTGATGAAATAAGTTTACAAATTTCATTATAAGAAATAAAAATATAATTTTTGAAAAAAATTTTATATCTAAAATTACTGATAACAAAAAAGAAAAACACGCATATTTTCTAAGGCAAAATAAAAAGTATTATCCCTCAGGTTTTTGTGGTTGCATTAAAAAATAATGAATTACGAATTTTCGACATTTTATGCTTTTTTCTCAAATTGCTGCCTAAAACTTTGGTTTCATAGAGGTGCACATTTAAAATTTTCCATGGTTAAATTCTAGATTTGAATAACAAAGCGTGGAGTTTTCTCTTTCTAACACCGTTTAGTCTAAACTTTAGAACATATTTCTCACCATGACAGTAAGGGAGATACATCGATTTATATGAGACCTATGTGAGCTGGGACACATTTGTTTTCTTGTAACGGGTTAATCTATAAAAATAAAAACCTTAAATATTTGCTCTGATTATTCTTGAAAATCATTTAATAAATCCAGTACTGCTCACCGAAATATTCACGTAGTTACTACTTTATTTGCACATTCCAGGGCAAATCTTCAAACACACATAATAATAACGTATTCGTGAAAATCATTTATTGGATCCAGTACAGCTCACCGGAATATTCACGTTTTTACTACATTATTTACACCTTATTCGGTAAATCTTAAAACAAACGTAATAATAACGTACGTGTCGCTAACGGCGTCCGACGTTTTTACTCGTAAAGAATTCACGTGTCGGCTGCCACCAACGGATACTACCGAAGAATCGTCTTCTCTAAATTATATTATTAGTCGAGTGGGTGTCGTTATTACCCAACGAACCGCGGTCTGGCTCAAATAGGTTTCGAACTTAGCACCGGCGACTTTAACAAAGGTTCTCCTATTACCACAATTATTTGATTGCATTAGTGGTCAGAATACTGATTCTCTGTGCTCGATTTCGAGAGTAAAATAATTATGTGGAAATACGATACACTCTGAGAAAAATAAATATTGTAGGAAGATTGGGACGTGACCCAATCGCATGCCTCATATGGAGAATCATCATACCTAACTTAAAGTATAAATTTTTCTCTACTTAACAACGGCTCATTTAGAAAATTGGCGTTCCCAACAGTTAAGGATTCTACACATGAGGCATGCGGGGGGGGGGGGGGGGGGGGATGTCGCAGAAAGCGAATTTCACCAAAAAACTAAAAATTTATTAATAACTCTTGTTTCTGAAGAGCCAACTTATACTGCTAATTATTTTTAACTATTTAATATTTATAATTAATAATTATTTAATATTAATAATTATTTTTAACTAGCAGACCCAACCACGCGTTGCTGTGACTAACGAAACACAACGCCATTTACTGACAACACAAATACCCAACCTTTATAACCAACGCCATCTTTTAATTTGCATACATATCAAATCCAGATCGCCCGCTTGCCAGCTCGCTGCCTATCGCCCGCAACCCGCTGCCGCTGCCACATATATTATATATTTCAACCAATTTACACAACTTGACAAATTATATCCCTAAAAACCTTCCTCATGAATCACTCTATCTATTGGTGAAAACCGCATGAAAATCCGTTGCGTAGTTTAAAAGATCTAAGCGTACAGAAAACGGGAGAGTCTTTACTTTATACTATGTAATGATGATATAAGATACCTCAAAATCAAAAAAACTAGAGCCAATTCAGTACTTTCATGAATACATCCGTAAACTGGGTACTTGAAAATATAAAAATCCGCAGAGATATCCGGGCATCTAAAAAAAAACGTTTTTTGTTGACCTGTGTAATTTATTGATTTATTTTACTGCATGATTACATGATTTGAAATGTGTATTGTATAATACAAAATTTTGTTTGAAAATTTAACAAATCTGCCAATGACCTACGGTAAAACCTTATTGTACTAAAAATAAACATATTTTCTCAAAGATAATTGAAACAATTTAACTTTGTTTGAACCACTTATATATTTGAGTAAAGCCGACCGACATGGTAGGGGTGGAGTAATAATAATACATAATAATACATTGTTCCCGTCCTTATTTCGTAACTGTCAAATCAGTATACTTTTGCCCTGAAGAAGGAACGGTCGTTCCGAAAACGGTCGGCTTTACTCAAATATTTGGTTGAAACAAAGTTAAATTGTTTCATTTATCTATAATGGATAACCACAAAGTTATAGCTACATTCAAAAGTATTTTCTCAAAATTTAAAAATGCGTTTTACTCATTGACTTAGTATGTTTTACTAGATAAAATAACAATCTTTCGAAATCAATTTATAATTTTTTGTGGTAAAGAGTCAATACGTCTAAAACTTGATTTAAAAAGTCAATACGTCTAAAACTTGATTTAAAAATGACATATTTCCGGTTTTGTCTGGTTATTCCCTCGTATAATGTTGTATGTTTTAGTATTAACTTTTTTTGCTCTAAAAATACTGTCTTTGCCTAAATTGTATGTTCTTCATATCTTGTGTTAAGCGATTTTATGCCTTAAAAATAATTGAATAAGGAGTATAAAGCGAAGTATTACATTTTTTATGTAGATTAATGTTTTATCTTAAACCATTTTGGTAAGTAGTTATTGTAAACTTTGAATAAGCAACAAAGAAAAACAATAACCGGCGCGTGAGAAACAAATTTGTTGCGTAAAATGTGATCCAAAATAACAACATAATGAGATTAAAAAATGTTTGAAGCGTCTTAGGGCTTTATTCATCTCGTATTTGAAGTCACGATATTTAGGCACGGGAATCAAACATGTACCTCAAATGTGGTCAAAATTACAGTTTCGATAATTTTCCAGTTTCCATGAGGCTTTTAGTACATATTATTTAATTAATCTGTTCCTACTTTCAGTCGGGAGGGTGCGATTTCGATTACTGTCGTTATCAAATTATAATTTATTACGTTAATTGTGGGTCTGGGTGTTGTGAAGTTGAATTAGGCGGACCTTACAAAAAAAAGTTTGGGGTATTTGAACATTAAAACATTTTTCAAATTGTTTCAAAATTGCACACGTCAAAAATACCGAGATTGTGTTCTCAAATTTATCGACGCGAATATTAAATTCATCAAAACACGTTTAACATGTTCATGGTTTTAAAGCTTCAACACTGTTTGTTGTCAGGGGTAATGGTTTAGGTATACATGTATGTATATAATTGTAAAATATGGATTTTTTATTCACGTATACTTTGTATGTAAGGTTTCCCAGAGTTGACGTCAACTTGTATTTATTGTTTGCTTCTTGGAGCAGAGTTCAACAGGTTACAATTTGCTAAATGGAGTAGGTATTTATCACGAAATGACGTCATCCACATACAAAATTAGGTCGTAATAATAAATTACTAGCAGTTAAAAACCCGCTCCACAGGTTTGTGCTGTTAGGCCCTGCGGGCGGCTTTTGGTTCGGCTTCGCCCAGTTTGAGTGTATGTAACCATTTTATAAATCCGATAAGAACTGGTTCCAAAAATTGCCAGTTCCTCGGATCCACTGTGATCCAGTGACAGCTAGTCACCGAGTTCAACTAACCGTGACAGGCAATGACGCCATATGTAATCTCTCCATGTCCGGAAAAACACTTAAATTCTATAACTCCGTAGTACTTATACCTAGGCAAGAAACGTCCACATGCGAGCTGCTGACGGAAGTAGCAACATCTTGTGTCGGATTGTTGAATTCGAAACCGAATTATAACAGTAGCTTTGTGTGAATTTCCACGTACACAAAAATGTTATTTGTGGCGCGGCGCATGTAGCGTGGCGTCCGACATGCACTCGGAGATGGGTTCTGAAATTCAACCACGCAGACGCTAAGGTAATAATACTGTTCGATGATCCTTCTTTCACATTTGACATTTTAGGAATATGGTGTTATATGGAGTTTAATGCGACCTGCACACTTTACTTATTTGTTTTTAATTTACGCTCGGTAAATTATAAACATTTTTGCCTAATTTATTTTATTAAGTCAAGTCGAGGGTATGTCGCATACCTAATGGTTTCACAGTAAATATAAATATATTTTGTACCTATGGACACATTTGCATAATAAACCTTTGCACATTTGTTAAAATTCTTTTTGAGAGACTGGCTTAGGGAGACCAATTTGACCTTTACAGCCAGACTCTCTCGACTCGCCTTGCACCGCAGTTGAAAGAATGGATTCGTTTGTCCGTCATTCCTGGACACACTGACCCTCAGATTTCTACCCACCCCTACCTTTTCCTTCCCAGAACTTCCTTTTCTAAAAAGACCATCCCCAAAGATGATATAGACCAACCTCTGCCAAATAATTCTCTATGTTGGGTGACTTAGAAGGGGAGGCCTGGTTTATCGGGTATGGTTTTCCACTGATGCGCTTGCCCACCAGCTGTGTGGCGGGCCAATTCGTGAGAGGCCAGTGTAGGGAGACCCTCTGTCCTCTTCAGCTTGTCTCTCTCGACCTATCCTCTTGCACCGCAGCGGGAGGGTTGATTGGACATTGATGGTGAAGTTACATAGTTAAAGACGATAAGATTATAACTAATTCTGTTTTTTCTTCTTGTTTCAGGTATGCTCCGACTATCATTCGTGATGAGATGAATTTCCCCACAGATTTCAGCTCCCTCTTCTCTAGTAGACGAAACTACATAGAAAGATAAGTAAAACTACTACTGACATAGAAAGATAAGTAAACAAATGTTGAATGCTGTTAAATCAAATAAAACTATATAATTATGTATTATTAATAATAATAATTGGCTAATTTATATAGCGCTGTTTTCGTGAAAAATCACCTCAAGGGCGCTGTACAAATAATATATAAAAGAATTAATATTACTGGCTTAAAACTAAGATTTACAATTACAACTAGTGACTTACATCTAAGACTTATAGCTACTTATATTACTGGCTTAAAACTAAGATTTACAATTACAACTAGTGACTTACATCTAAGACTTATAGCTAGTGACTTATGACTAAGACATAATAGATTCTAACCTAAAACTGGTGACTTATTAACACACATATTTACAATTAAGATTAGTTCCCGATTACGGCTGCCCCTTTGACACCTGTTAACAAGTAATGTTATTGGAAATAATGGTTTACGTATTAAGGGGGAGTCTGGTGCAGCCAAGTGATATTTTCGATGAGTTTTTTTTTAAATATAATTTATTATCGTTCACGAAACTTTTGTTTTATGTAAAGGTTCATTTGAACAAGAAAAAAACACCATTGAAAATTTGGATATTTATATTAGCTTCACACGGGAGGCCCTAAGGAAAATAATTTCCCTCAGGGCCTATGTCATTTTTGGGTATGCTGTGTGTAGGGTCTTTTTAGAGAAAGGAAGCAGAGGAAGTTCTGGGAAGGAAAAGGGTACGAGGAGTAGGTGGAAGTCTGCGAGTCAATGTGTCTAGGACTGACGAACGTATGAATCAATGCCTCCAACTGCGGTGCAAGGCGATGGGTCGACCGAGACCGGCCGGAGAGGTCTAGGTTAGGTTTACCTAAACCAATCTCTCGATCCGGCCCACCACGCAGTGGGTGACCTAGACAAGACCTAGACAAAACTCGCCTCATGAACCCGGGCACCTCTGCTATGTCACCAAACGCATAGAACCCCTTAAGGTAACCTATGGCAAGGTGTTGCTTATCCAATAAATGGTTCCCGGGGCGGTGCCGCGGTGGTTCGATCCGCCTCCCAAATTGTAAAGATATAGCGGCCGCTAGCGAGGGAATCGTGGAGTCTTTGGAAACCATACGAAAGAAACATAAAATTAAAAAAAAATCATTATAGTATGAACGGTTCCATGTCAACTCAGAATGAAACCAACTCAGAAAACCTCAGAAAGGTCATTAAGAGTGATGATTAAAAGCATTAAAAAAGTAATTTTAAAGTAGCCGGTAACCCTAACCTACCATAACCTATTTAACCAAATGTTTTATATGTTTTTATCATCACTCTTAATGACCTTTCTGAGTTGGTTTCATTCTGAGTTGTCCGGTCACCAGTATTAACGTAGAATGCGCGTGAACCATAGTTTGCCGAAAAAAATTGTTGATTTCAAAAATGGCGGACATAAAATGAAAATTGACGAAAAAATCGCCCTTAATTTTCGAATAACTTTGACCTGTAATTATAATTTTTCATAAGTCAGCTCATCCGCATATAAATTAAATTTTAAATTCATTGAATCGGATGAAAATTCGATGAGCTACGATTCCAGCCACCTTGAAAAACGTAGTTTTGAGAAAAACGCGTTTAAAGTTTTCGCTTGTATTTTCCCGGCCCGCCTTGATTTCCGTTCTACCCGCTTGGCGCGCACAGCTCCAAACTATATATTTCATGGTCGAATTTAATGCTATAACTTTTGATGCTATAGATTTTTGGATCGGCTGGACCGGATTCCCCCCTTAAACATCTTTAGGTACCCGATACTAAAAAATTGTTTTCCTTGATTTTTATCTGCAGTACAAATATCTTTCAATAAAGAATAAAACATTTTTTGCATAAAAATGGATTACAAAACAATTAAACAGTGTAAACATACTATGATTTAAAATAGCTGAAATGTACAATCAGGCTATTGGAAACAAAGTTTAAACTAATAACTGTCTTCAAAAAATATGTGAAATGCTTTTTGTAAGTTTTTCAGAACACTATTAAAAATATCTGCTACTTCTGCTTATTGGTTACCTAAGCTGTGTGTGCGGTGCGTGGTATATGGGAGTTCATAAACAGTAATAGCCTTGCGGCTGTTGTACACACTCGATCCACAAATAGATACAAACGGAAGTGCTGCCATCTATTTTATTAATACACTAAACACTTTTGTAATTCGGTTTCGAATTCAAGAACTCGTCAAAGAATAGCGACACTAACGTTAGCAGGACACATGAGGACGTGCCCCCCCCCCCCCCCCTAGGTGTAAGTACTACGGATTTGTAGAATTTGAGTGTCTATCCGGATATGGAAAGATTGACGGTATTACTTAGTGTTGTAAATAATAGTATCAGGCGGCTATATATCATAATTGCCTGTCGCGGTTATTTTGTCTCGGTGACTAGCGGTCACTGGATCACAGTGTATACGAGGAACCGGATATTTTTGGAACCAGTTCCTATCGGATTTATAAAATGGCTACCAACAGTTCCAACACTTATTTGGGCGAAACCGAACCAAAAGCCTCTCGCGGGGTCTAGCAACAAAAACCTGCGGATTGGGTTTTTAACTGCTGGTTGACATGATTGTTGCAGTGAAAGATACTTTTAGTTAGTGAGATTCTGTTAGGAACATGAAATGAAATCAATTGCAATAGTGCGCCCTGTCATCAATAAGCGACTTAATCATTCAAAAAGACATCAGATACCAATTTTCTGTCGGACAGCTTTATTAATTTTTGATTTTTCATTTAATATTTTCAATAGGAGTATTACAGCTGTACCACCATGTGTTTGATGCTTTAGTTTCTCCCTTCCAGCGTGTTGATATTAATGTCCCGTGTAAAATATCCGACGGTTCGTTTACGCTTATTAGGTCCTCTGTTATTCATCTACCGCTGCAATTTGTATGGCACTGCGCGGGTTTCTGGCAAAATTTATCATTCCCTCGGATTAAATTAAGTTTAAGGAAGTTGATAAAAAAGCGACGCCGACTAGGTGGAACGGTTTTGATCTGATGACTGCTTTAAAATGAAGAGAACACTTTCTCTGATGAAATCATCAATCGTCGAATACAAAACGTCCGTTTAGAGTTTTTTTTACTGTTATTGTTTCTTTTAAGATACTTATTGCAATATTATTGTTATTTTTAATATATATTCTTAAAGAAGAAGATAACAATAATAATCTAAACGAAAATATGAATGAAAACAAGACACAGAAAAATAGAAAAAGATAATGGTCGCAACTGGGCCTCGAACCCAGGATTTCTCGTCTAACCGGGACGTGCGCGTTTCCCAATTCCGCCATTGCCACCTTCTGTCAGACCGTCATATTTGTCAATCTCATATTTCAAATTTTAGAATTATTTAACAATATTATCCATTTTTAAACTTTTTTTTCCATATTATAGGCAACCACCTTTTTTTATTTAACAATCATTCTAAAAATTGGTTTTAGAATGGTTGTTTAGATAAGAGAACCTAAATACCGTCTCGAATAAATATATCCAATGTTTTTAATTCATTGTTCATATATTTCAAATGGATAATTTTGTGAGTATCGTGATTTATTTTTGGGGTATTATGACGTGCTGGGCTTCCTTCTCCTTTAGTTAGTTGGTTAAACGAATTCAAAATTTACGTAACGTTATATACTCCAATATTATTGAAATATTTTGTTCATCTATTTTGCAATATAAGCTGGCTTTAATATACCTATTTATATTTAATATATAATATATTTATATATTTATTTGGTTAAAGTCTTTAACTCTGGATATACTAAAGAGCTTTTGTTCAATTGCTTGTGTTAATAATTTTATGTTTACTTCTTGCTATGTACCTATAAGACGGTATTTTTTCTTCTTTGGGCGATATTTTTAATAAGTTAACCTAATTAAATGTATCATCACTCAGCATACCTACTTAAATGTATCATCACTCTTGGCTCTACAACCCCTGCTGGGTCTTGGCCTCCTCAAGAGTCTTCCTCCACTCATCTCGGTTTTGTGCCAGTTGTCTCCAGTTTAGATGCTCCAAGGTACATATATATTTGAGGACGTTGTCGCTCCATCTTAACCTTGGTCTTCCCAGGCTCCTTCGCCCTTTCGGTCTTGACTTAAATGTATATGAAAATATAATTTTAATGGGCATAAATATATTCATAATACATAAAGAAGGAGGAAGCGTAACACAATACCCCAAAAATACCTAAACTAATATATTACTTTTGACCGTGAGAATCTCAAATCACATCAAATTTTGTGTGTTTTGATTACAAGAGTCCCTTGCTCAGAGCATGTTGAACTATTGCAATCTTAAGGCAGCTGAGGGGTGGAAATAATAGAAGCCGATATATTATAGTGTAGTGTCTACTAATTTCATTGATTAAGACTAGTTGAAAATGTGTTGGGAAACTTCCAATAACATCGAGGTTCGTTGAGAATATGATTTATTTTATTTACACTATCGTAATGTTTACAATGTATATTTAACTGGATATCACGTTCATTCTATGCAGGCTCTAAGTTATTCCGCGGCTGCGGATCCGCGACACTGGTGGCGTCTGCCTGTCTACCAGATGCTTTCGGATATTATCGTAACACTTCGCACATTAGATGCGAACGACGATAGACGATACTCTTCTAAAATAATACTTAAATAACATCTGTTGAAATGCCACAAAACTACGTGTAGCTATCTATACTGCCAACATCTATTGAATCTGTTGAAACTACAAACTAGCATATACACCACAAATAGTAAAAGATAAACCTGACTATTCACTAAAAATAGGTATAACCAATTCTAGAAACTGTAAGTAAAATCCAATCGGACCTGTTAACCTAATATTTATCTGTAATAGTTTTTTTTATTTATTAGTAATAGTTTCTGTGCCACTGTCTAGCATTACCTTTTCAAAAGAATTATCTCTGATTAAGCAAATAGCGGCTAATAATGGCTACGACCCGGACTTAATTACTAAAATACTTAATAAAAAACAAAAACAAATAGCTACTAATAAATTCCTCTATAAAAGCACCCCGACCATCAATAACGATACTCAAAAATACAATTGGCGTAGGATTTTATTTATAAATAATTTTTCTAACCTAAGCGTTAGGAACCTTCCTTTAGACATTAAACCGGCCTTTTATACAAACAATAACCTCGGAAAATTTTTAGTCAATACTAAAGATAAAGAAGATAGTTTATCTCATTCGGGTATCTATAAACTTACCTGTAATGATTGTCCTGCTTTCTATATTGGAAAAACAGCACGTAATGTCAATATTAGGGTAAAAGAACATTTACGCTGTTTGAATGGAAAAGGTTTCTCTGAGCTTGCAAATCACTTAATCTCAGCAGACCACAGTTTTAATAAAATTTCAGGAAATCGCATCTTACATAAAAACAGTATTGGTATCAAATTAGATAACTTAGAAGCCTTGGAAATAAGAAAATCATTAAATACTAATATGTCAGAATTCCTCCTTAATAATCAAATAAATTTATTAAATCAAAAAAATACACCCTATAGCCCTATATTTAACTTGTTCCCTAAAATCCATTCCAGCCCATGATGTGTATATATGTATTATATTGTTTTTCTAAGGTCCTTAATTATTAATAAATTAGCATTACTCTAAATATTGTCCTAATACATCAAAAACTTTATTAGTTAGTTGAATCCCGTTAACTGTTGGATACTTGTGTTTAGATGTATATTGTTGTCTCCTTCCCTCTAATTGATTATCTATTGTACCGCCTTCAAATATTTTGTCTCTATCTAACTATGTTCTTTTGTCATATTCTTTCTCCCTCTGTCGCTCAACTTATATATAACTGATAACTCTGTCTTAATATTTAGTTATTATTTTATCCTGAGGAAGCTTGGTCTAAGTGAAACCGGTAGATACATAAATAATAAATTCGTGGTTAAATACAAAGTGTTGTTTTATTTTTATAATATAATATTTATCTATTTATTTATTATGAATTAACGTCGATCAACGGCTCTTACATAGGAATTGCAATAATTTGAAAGAATACACACAGTTAAGAAAAAGAAATTAATATGATAAAAAATTAAAAAGCACATATTGAAGTGAAAGTATAAAGTAAAAATAGTAAACTATTATAAATAAAAACATGAAGAAAAAGAAAACCTCATATACACGATTGTGTACAAGACATTATGAACTAAAAAATTAATACGTAAAGTACGTGGTAATAAATTAAAAAATTCCAGAAATAAACATTGATGAAGAATATAAACATTCAAAGTATATTAGATTGTAATGTAACTGAGAAGCGCTGACAAACAGCTTTAATTATATAATGTTGGTATGTTGATAATCTTTCAATATTTATCACATCATCAACAACATATTTGTTACCAAGTGCGATTTATTTTGGCATGTAATTCAGCACAAATTCAATTCGGTACAAATTCTTCTCTCTTTTAATGTATCAAGTCCCAGTAGATGTAACAGGGAGAAGTAATTAATGTTTTCAATTGATATTCCCAATTTAAAATTAATGTGACGTAAGAATTTATAATTTAGTTAATTTATAATTTATTTTAATTTAGTTAACCTAATATTTATACATTTTAACAAAATGTATTAATATTAGGTTAACTCTTAAGGTGCCTGTAAACGATCAAATTTGTTTGTCAAATTTACGTGTTTGTAAAATTATTTGAACGTCTACGGCCTTGTTTGATGTGCTTGTCAAATAAACTACGTGTTTGACGTGTTTGTCAGAAATTCTGATTGACGGAAAGTTTGAACGATATTTGACAACATGTTTGAACGTTTGCGGGGGTGTTTATCAAACAAACGTCAGTTTCGTGTTGCCATCACTATGGAGAGTGCTGCGTCATCGAATATTATAAGCGAAAGATACTTTTTATTGCATTTTATATCTTAATATCGTGATCTGCCGCAACTGTGGAAAGTAAAATGCAGGGACTATATGGATAAAAATAAAAGAAACATCGGAATCAAAACAATAACAGATTTATTAAAAGTATTTCGCGCCAATATTACAGAAGGAGACTATATTTCACTATTCACCTCACTTCAGACCGGATACAATAAATGACAATAAACGTCAAAAGACAATTCCCGGCGAAAGCTGTAAATAAATGAACTAATATTTGACAAACTTCATTTGAACGTCTGCGGCCTTGCCAGGCCTTGCTCATCAAACACGTGACGAGCAAACGTAAAATTTGACAAACAAATTTGATCGTTTACAGGCACCTTTACGATCTCATACTATCATTCGAGGCTTTTTCCAAAATGAACGTGATAGGAAATTACAACAAAACCGCTAACCAAACTAACAAGACTTGAGAGTATGTTAGTATTTTAATGTTCAGCAAAGGTCAATTGCACAAGCGTGACTTATGTATGCTAGAAAAAAAAACTTTCCTATAAAATAAAATGACATTTAAAATCCTAACAAAATTATTTAGGCCAAATATTTCCGAACCAACATATTCTCGATCTTAAAATAATTATTGTTGAGTTGTTATTACATAATTGATTTTGATTATTGTTAATGCTAATGTGTCCGCGATACAATATTACCGGTTGAACATCCATCCCAGCTGTTACCAAATTCTATGCTAATTTGTGCCTAACTTGTAACAATTGAAATCTATAAATATTTTATTTAGTTCGTGTTGAACGTAATACTTTACTGAACTGGGCGGAAAGTGAAATTGGAGTTTTTCCGGATAACGGCGTGGTGTACTTCGGTAACTTAGCCTTGGCTACCAATGGAACATGCACTTGTAGTTTGTTAACCTCTCAGACTAATTTTTTCGCTTTTGGGAATAACTCCAGTGTTTTCCTCGAGACTCTCTAAAAAGACACTGCGTTTTTACTTACCACGGCAGAATGTGACTCATAGAAATCCTTGTGACTTCCTTACTATCATTTTTTTTTAAATATGAATCCCAACTGCTCCCGTATGGAGCCAATGAGACCGGCTTCCCCAATTAGGGTACCTATGTTGTGAGACTGAACGTAATAGGGAGGGGAAGGAGATGGGAAAGAGGAAGGTGGGGATGTATCTGGTTATTCAGATCTGCTCACCAAACACGTGTAGCCATTTCAAGCAACGTTTCAATTCTCAATGCTGGTCTTACACCGGGGCGATACTGAGAGTATCTTCCATGAGAAATATGATATGAACGTTGTTACAAAGAGAAAACACCACGATTTATATTCAAATCTAAAAGATAACCACAAAACAATTAAAACGTATACCTTTATGAAACCAAAGTTTCTGACCGCAATTTGAAAAAAATTTTAACTTTCTGAATTTTTTATGAAAACATTTGACATGAAACGACTGTAAAGGTAGGTTACGAAAATGTTTACGATACATTTGTCTAATAAAATATGTGTGTATTTATTTTTTTTCGTGTGTATTTATTTTATCAGTAGGGGAAGGGAAGATTAATTAAGAAAATGTATTTTTTTTTTTAGTTTTTAAAAGTCTATTAAAACAAGAGACTTACATATTTTTGCTAATTGAAAAAAAGAACAGTTTTTGTAATGGGACCCAGTTTTGAAAACTTAATTTTTTTCCACTTTGCCCGCATAGCAGTGCAAAGTGGAAACGTGGAAAGGGTAAAGTGGAAACATATAATATAGAACAATAAAATACAGAATACGATAGCATGATTCCTCTAATGGAATTGGCAATTAAAGCAGGTAAATTTTCCACCATTGTCAATATCGACACATAGTTCGTGTGCCCATTCTTGACAGACATCAGTTGGAGGATCAATGTAAATTTCTTTGCAAAACATGCAAAGTGTAAAATGTTGTTGTTTCGATGTGCCAGGCTGAGGTTGAAAATTAATTTTCTCTGTAACTTTGTTTCTCTTCGAGAAAATGGTTTCTCATCTTTCTTGCAGATTTTTTGTTTTTTTGAAATTTTCTTTTTCTGTTCCATTTTCTCAATTTTTATTTTCTTTTTTTTTTACTTTCTGCTCTCTTTCCTTGATAATTTTCATTTTTTGGCTACTTTTTCTTCCTATTGATTTTTGTTATATTAGAGTAAAACTGAACAACTCACGAGCGCGGGCAAAGTGGAAAGGTTTCCATTTTGCCCTCACTTACAACTTTCCACTTTGCCCAAATGGTGTGAAAGGAACAAAAAAAAATATGTATCGAAAAATCGTATAAAAATATCACAGACGTATTAAAATAACGTTGGACAATACTTATATGCAATGCAATAATAAATAGCATATAACTAAATCCTCACCTTTCAATGAAAAATCAATCTTTGAAGTTTGAATGTTTTCGTAAGGAATCTGCACAAATCACTCAACTTACATGTGCACCGGGCTAGATCGCCGCAGCCGTCTAAATTTCATCAGGGGCACAAGGGCGACATTCGACTTGCGGTAAGTGAGCGCAACGGGGGGGGGGGGAAGTCGCTATTTTTTGTTTTATGTGAACTTTCCACTTTGCCCGCCCCTTCCACTTTGCCCCCCTTTACCCTTATTTTAATTTTAAAAAATGTAAGTTGATCCATTTTTAAAACTTTTTTTATTTGCATAATTTTTTAAAATTATTATTCATACTATTTCTAATAGTAAAGTTTTTATTGCAAAGCAGAATTTTTCTGACCTTCTGACAAAATATGCCGAAGCTTGAGGGGTTTAATAGCTATGCTGATTTTTTAATTGATAAAACATGTTTGTTATCTAATGCTAAAACACGAGAAGGAATTTTGGATTCGTGCGATTACCTAAATTTTGCTTAGCAATAACATCGACGCGAGGTTATTGCCGAAACCTGAAATTAAAAATCCTTCCTTGAATTTAGTAATTTCTGAGTTAATAAGATTTCTCTATTCAGGCATATATTTTTTTGTTGACGAACGAGTTTTCTACAACTTTTCCACGAACGATTTAAAATGTGATTTTTTTTGGATTTGCTGTCGAATCGACATGTTCGTTTTTTTCGAGAATACGGCGTTGTTGACGTCATACGTCGCACCGCCAATATCGGTGACAGCTATCTTAAGCAGGTAGCGTTTTCTACCTCATAATGACTGAAGATGGCTTTAACAAGCTGAAACCGGTTACGGTCAAATAAATTAAAGTGGAAATAAGTTTCATATTTGTTTTATTCTAATATGTCACAATAACGTTGTAGCCAGTTGGAACCATTTTCGAATGTGCCGTTTTGAAATGAATAAAAAATAAACTTTAAATCTTTTGCAAATTTGTTATCCATTGTTCTCGAATTCACTTTCTCTACCCCATATTCATCTGTATTTTTTAATCGGGTGACCTTGTTTTAATTTATTTATTAACTCACTTTTTAGGGACTTTTACATACGAATAATACACAGTTTATACATAACTGAAGTGCCTCAGTAACAACATTTTGTATTATTTAGTGATAAATTGAAAACCTACACTTACTAATAATTATATCCCTCAGAAAACTATGTCTGGGCAGATAGATGTACATATGGTAATCAGTCCCAGAATTTCTGCACTAAAATGAATAATAAGAGAAACAATTAACCCTAAAATTGCTGTTATAGCATAGATCTAAATAACAACATTCAGTAATAAGAACATTCTGAGTGTTGCGTATGTCTACTTACCCTGCAAAAATGACTTTACAGCTGTTGTGGGGAACTTTTGTACATAAACAAACAAAAACCAGTTCACCGTTCACCGCTAAAAATGGGTCACAAGAGAAAGAGAGTTTATTTTTCATCACAACAAAATAAATTCCACCAAGATGACTGCATCTTATTCAATCGTGTGTCAGTGTATTAATGTATGTGTAAATGTATGTAACATGTGTGTAAATGTATGTAATATCAATTTATTAACGGTGGACGATTAAAGTGTTCTAGAACAACAACAGTCAGGCTCTATCATAATTAGTACCTATCGTATATTGGAGAGAGTTGGAAATGTTTCTGCGAAGGAGTTTAATGGGGAGAATGTTGTAGATAAACCGCTCTATATAAACCCATAATACTTTTTTAACCATCGCAACTATGAAAAATATACTGCAACAATGCATTAGCTATTAATTGAATTATTTCGATTCTTTTTGAAACAAGAATTTTTTTTTTGTTTTGTGAATTATGCTTCTCACCTACAGCTTTTAGAATGGTCGGTGTTCATATTACGTCGGTGTTCAAAGCGGTCATATTTTCAATAAATAATCGCTCTGTTTTTCCCGTAAATCCTGCAATTACTCCTTCAGTTTTGCCCACCTCCCCCTCAAATACCTAAATTTTGTGTATAATAATAATAATTGGATAATTTGTAGAGCGCCGTTTTTGTGAAAAATCACCTCAAGGGCGCTTAGTGTGGCGTATAAGTCTTACAATATTCTCTATCAGAGGTTAGTTCTAATAATATCCTGACGAAGGAACGGTTCTAACGAAACCGGTAGTTTCACTGAAATAAAAGTGGTCTGTAACAAATTTTTGTGTTCTATTGCATTTATTTTGTGTCTGATGTATAATTTATATTAAATATACCTCATTTCTAATAAAACAATAAAATAAGGCAAATCTGTAAACAACATAACAAATCTGTAAGGAATACCCTCTTTTGTAGGTTGGTACAATTATTTTTCCAAATTTGTAATGATGAAAAGAGAAAAAAAGTTTTTAAAATAACTAAATAACATTGCAGGTTATTATGGTTTATAATATTTATATAAATCATAAATTTAATTACTAAGATGCATCAATACGATAGGTTATGTTATATTATAAACAAACTAACGGCACTAATTAAAACTACCAAAGAGGAATTTTATAAACAAATGATATTGAATTCAGGAAACAAAAATAAACATATTTGGAAAACAATAAATGAAATAATTGATAAAAAAAGGAAAACAAGTGACATTTTAAAGCTACGTATTAATAATAATATGGTACAAGTTTTCGATAACCCTAAACAATGTGCAACTGCTTTCAATAATTTTTTTTCTAATGTAGGAAAAAATCTCGCAAGCGAAATAACTAATATCGTAGATAATACCACATCTACCGCAGAAAATGATGTAACATAAAAATAAAAATAAATAAATAAAAACATCATCAAAAAAAAAACCATAGGAAAATTCGAAACGGTAACTGAACAAGAAATTGTTGATATAATAAAAAACCTAAAAACTGAATCAGCACCAGGTTTCGATGGGATCACTGTTGAAAATCTAAAGACACATCTTAACTTTTTGAAAAAGCCTATTACATATATTATAAACAATAGTCTAAAAAAAGGAATCTTTCCATCAATATACAAAAAAACTATTATTACACCGATTTATAAATCAGGTGACTCTAAAGAAATTAATAACTACCGACCTATATCAGTATTATCAAATATCTCAAAAAAATTTTAAAAGGTAGCTAAAAAGCAAATACAAAATTTTATTGGAATTAATAATATATTGAGTGACCAACAATTTGGTTTTCGCGCAAAAATAACCACACAGGACGCAATCATAGATTTAATAACAAAAATACATCAAGCACTAGACAAAGGCAAAAAATCTCTTTCAATTTTCATAGACCTAAGGAAAGCCTTTGACAGCATAAGTCACAAAAAATTACCATACAAGCTTAACGAAATAGGAATTATAGATAACTCCTGAACTCTAGAAATCAATACGTAAAAATAAAGAACATTCTTAGTGAACCGAGTACAAGCGACTTTGGAATACCACAAGGCACGACTTGGGGCCCTCTTCTATTCATCTTGTATGTTAAAAATATCTTTGAATTACCAATAACAGGAAAACTTGTTTCATATGCAGATGATACTGCAATTATATTCCAAGCAAACTCATGGAATGAACTTGAAACAATTGCTAATAATGATATCAATATCTCAAAAGAATGGTTTGACGAAAATTTATTTACATTATACATTGAAAAAATCTATTATATACCTTTTAGTATAAATAACAAAAAAATACCTCCTATCGCATTAAATATTAAAATTCATTCAAAAAAATGCACCACTAAAATATTAACATGCCAAAATAATGACTGTCTATGCATAGCAAATAAAAAAGAAATAAAATGTTTGGGTGTAATAGTCGATAACCTTAAGTGGAAGACTCAAATTACCAATACTATAAATAGATTAAGAAAACTTATATACATATTTATTAATTCAAGAAATATACTTAACTTAAAAATTCTTAAAAATATATACTATGCTCTAGCCCATTCGATAATACAATACGGTATCGTTGCATGGGGAGGAGCTTACAAAACCTCGATTTTGCCGTTGAAAATTACTCAAAGATTGATAATCAAAATTATTACTAAGAAACCATCAGATTATTCAACCTCTCAACTTTTCCAAGACTTCCAAGCCCCACCTCTAAAAAATACATACATAAAAATACGCTGCTTCAAATACACAAAGACTATTCTAAGAAGTCGCACCACGCCATGGTACGCGTTGAGAGCAATAGGCAAAACACAGTGGGTCGCTTATGTACGCCATTAATGCATACCAGTTTTGCACAACACTACTACATGTACAATGGAGTGGTGTGGTTTAATCAACTAGCAATAGAGCTGAGATTAGAATCTGACTACAATAAATTCAAAAATAAATTAAACAATAATATCTTAAATAATTTAGCCACTTAGAACCGCATTAACCTTTAACTAACAATACTTATTCAACAATTTATTTTATATTATTTTATTTTTTATGTTATTTTATTTTTTTATTACATTTGATTTATGTAAGTACGTATTTATAATGTATGTGTTAGAATTTTTTTAATTTAAAAAATCTCGTAAAGGTTATATATTATATACATATATATGTTTATACTGTTTCTAATCAATGTTGCATGTTAGTATTTAATGATTTGAGTTTAATCCGATTGTAACCTGAAAATGTAATTACTCATGATTATATTACATGTATATGTATATAAAAAATAATAAAAAAAAAATTATTTTTACATATAATTCCATTGAAAATTATACTAAATCTATAGAACAACTTAAATCAAAATCTATTGCCAAGCCATAAAATAACTTCCATAAAACTATAATAACCTCCCTTCTGAAATACGCTGTGTCAACCAATCAGAACAAATAAATAAAATAAAACAATTTTTCAAAAAAAGACTAACAGTAAAAAGTAAATATTTTACACAAAACATATTATAACATACAACCTTTCTAAGTAAGAATCGTGGCTCCCTTATCAGGCACAAGAGCTTCTCTTTTCTGATAAGGTATACATGACCAATGATGACCTAATATAATATTTTCTAAAATGTACATGTATAAATATAACTCATATTTTTGTGATTTAATATTATATTATATTTTGTAAAATATATATGTATAAATGTAACTCATATATTTATTACAATAAAACAAAAAAAAAATTATTTTAAGTAATAATTATTTCACCAAAAAATGTTGTCATGACATTATCGTCTCGACGCCACTTAGTGGGAGATTTAGCACTTACAATGGCTTTCTCGTATAAAATAAAGTTGGTTGTTGCAGGTGGAAAAATGTAATAAGCAGTTATTGTTGAATGAAACACTAGTATATATTGAATTATTTGGCGGGCAGGAGATAAACCGACGTAGCTCAGTGGACAGAGCAGTTGACCGGAAATCAGAAGGACGCGGGTTCGAGACCCGTCGGCGGCATGTATCTTTTCTCGGGAGATTTTTTTCTTTGTAGACGAGTGTTTCAGGCTAATAATAATTCCATATTTGTAAAAAGCATTAACTTTGTGGCTCGCTATAATTTACTAATAATTACTTATAATAATTGTTAACCTTTGTGCTATGCATAAAAATCTTGTGTTAAACATTAGTTTATCAATTCAAAAAATAATTATTGTCAAATACCCTGATTGGCTAAGTTGATTTTTTTTCTGCTCCGAAAATCGTGATCGCATGATTTTGTAGATGAGGCGTCCGGATTAATGAATCGAATCGTTATCATCCATCCATTCAAAATCCATCCTTTGATTCGATATATGTATCTAATGTTTCGGAACCCGGTGATTCAATGCTTAGATTCGATTTAACCATTGGATTACGGTTTCCATTATACGCATCACTCTTTATAGCTGACCCTTTGAACACCATAAAAGCTACAAATGATAATATTATTCATAATGTACGTTGATTTCAACCTTTCCCCCTCCGCACCTATTATCTCCGTGAAATAACTTCCGTTTCTCCATCATTGCGTTACATCACTACTTCTATTAGTGTAAAATAAGTTGTGCCTACTCTTCTTACCTCTTACCGCTTTCCTCAAACCCATCTTCAATCATAATACGCTTCCGATTCGTCGCGCTCCACAGCCTCGGGTGATTAATCATGGTTTATTGTTGCGTGATGTTAAGTGTTATAAAAGTTGATGAATTTATTGTTATTGAAGCGATCTTCCATTGATGTTACAATGGACAAATCAGTTACAACATCGGAAATGCTTTAAAATTTCCAAACACACTAAATTCCGAAAATAATTTTACCATAAAAGTAAGTGACCAATCAACCAATTTCGGTATTTGGGTTCGCATTTGAATATTCTCATAGTGGTCTCTGGTCTCTGTATTCGAAACTCCAAACAAATATTAATATTCATTTTGATGGTCTGATGATTTTAATTTTAGATATTGGAATTTTTTATATTCTTTTATTCGAATATACAAGACAAAGTTAATCGAATATCGGCGGAAAACAGCTTGGTTAACTATGTAGGATGTATGTACCTACAGATCATTTACGTTTTGGAAATAAAATAAGAAATATGATTTCCGAATGTTTTTGCAAATTTGCGAAATATATCGTGACAGAAAGTTTGTTTGATTTATTTGTTTATTGAGAATTTCTTTTGACCGTGGAATTCTTGTATTTTGAATTCCTTTCAACCGGATACGTTAGAAGAACTAAGCGTGAGGAAAATTTCGCACGATCTTTCACACTTTTCTTTATTATTGTACAATTTTGGTAACGCTCGTTGGCGAATCGAATAATATGGGAGAACCTTTCTTTCGAGAGAATGGAACAGAAACATTAGGAGGCTGTCTTTTTTGGTCGAACAGGGACGTGCCGTTATTTTTACAAGAACAAAAGTTTTTGGTACGTTTTTATTTGTCCAGACAATAGTTCTACAGGCTTTTATAATTATTAGCAATAAACTAATATAAAACTATTCTAAAATAATATTTATCCCCTGTAATCTTTATCTCATAGAAAGAAGAAGAATCAACTAAACTCTCTGCATCCCTCTCTCTCTTGCTATGTTTTAGCTGCTAGGCTAATATTATCGTAATATATTTTTGCTCCTGAATTAAACGAATTAAGAAAATGTGGGCCTAAACATTGCGTAAAATATTTTGATAAATTCATATCCGACTAGCGACCAGAGGTCGCGGGTTCAAATCCTGGCGTGCGCAAGTAAATTTTTTGTTTGAATGATTTGTGTTTTTCAATAATTTTAAATAATATTAGGTATATTCGCGGCACGTTCCAGAGTGGAAAATACTCTCAGTATCGCTCTGGTGTAAGACCACCATTCAAATTTTAAACGTTGCTTGAATGCTTGGCTTTAGCCGTGTTTGGTGACCAGATCTGAATAGCCAGATACTTTCCCACCTTCCTCTACTCCATCTCCTTCCCCTCCCCACTCACCTTCAGCTCACAACATACCACAATTTGAGATGCCATAGTCTCGGGCTCCAGGTGGTTGGGAGCAGTTGGGACTCCTGTGCGGTATTTACGTAAAATAATTATTTAATTAAATGAAGACAATATTAGCGAAACTCAACCGAAAATGAGTGAGTAATGAGTGAAAGATACGATCACACTAACAAACCCAGGACCTTCGCCTTGCCGGGGCGCAGCTCTACCAACTGAGCTAATGTGTACCTATCCGATTCGTTCATATTTAACTGTATCATTCTTCGGCTAAAACTACCAACATTATCTTAATTTTTCGTAAAACATATTTTTATGCTGCTATCTTTATGTACGATGAAGATAATATTACAATTTGCGATTTTACTCATTGCGTTATAAAAAATACTTTACAAAATGGTTAGAATTGAAAACAAATCGTTAAGTGCATAAAATACCAATCAAAAAATATTTGTGTTACAAAGTAACGGCACGCCTCTGTCATCTGGTCTCTTATCCGGGTATTGTTACTTCTGTCTTTTTATAATCTCCTTTTCTTCTCGTGGCTATTCCTTGCATTCGGATAACAATGGCACATTTAGTAATGAAGCTCTGTGTGAATTATTGCATTTACTTTTATTTTCATCTAAACGCATTCGAATGTTCGTCAGACTCTCGAAAGTGTATCTCCTTTCTCCCCCACTGTGCCACGGGTTGCTCGCATACACATCTAGGTATTTTGCATTCCTTACCAGTTAATAAACACAACACCGACCGCCTCACACCGGAAAATCACTTCCACTGTGTTATTATACGACCCATTACTGATGTAAAAAAAAATATCATTAATTTATATTTATGGCCAATCACGCGTTTATGCAACGCGTGAAAAAAGCAAAAGTCTCTCCTTGCATTGCCGTAAATATTATGATTTTTATAGTTGTTGTAACATTTAAATTTTATGTTATATATTTATTGCTTGCTTGCAAAAGTGGCCATATAATATTTGTTGGTCGTTTTGCGTGTAATGAACTTTCCGTTTTGTTCCTCAGGGCTAATTTTTCCAATGTTTCGTCGCTAGAGTGTTCGTCATTCTTTGCAATTGTTTGAAGAATTTATGCGAGAATGGAAATTTGTTCTGAAATGATTCTAGACTCCTCTATCGAAATCCCATTAAAATCTCCTTGTGGCGTTTGAATACTAAAACCAGGTCGGTTTTGAATGATGCGGCGATCCGAAAATACTTGCAAAGCTTCCGAAATGAGGATCTAAAAAGGCACAAGTGGATACTGGCAAGATCGAGGGAATCATGTTTTCAGACCATGATGTTCGTCTGCTGCATTTCTGTTTCTGCGTATCTGTTCACCGATCCATGAAATTGACAGTGAACGTCGTAACATTTATTACCCATTTCTAAACATTAAGTATCTTTATATAACGTTGTTAATATATTTAAGTTTTTTTTATTGCTCATTTCCGTCATATTTGCACTATTGCACGTAGCTTCGAACGCTGAGAAATAACTCACAGTCATTCTTAACCCGCGCTGTGTCCCTGAATCGAAGTTTTAATGTTTTTCTCCATAGCGTTCGCTCAGGAGGCCCTGAGGAAAAATTTTCATCAGGGCCTATGAAGGGTTTTTTTAAGGAAAGCAAGGAAAGGATCGGGGAAGGAAAAATGTACGAATTGGAAATAAAACCACTTTAGTTTAGAAATAACCAAAATGGTTAAAAATTTTAACTATGAAGAAAACAAAAAAAAATTAAGCAACAAATTTTTTTAAATAATTACGTAAGGTACGTCAAGCACAATGCTTCTCTGTGTGTGAAACAATAATACAGGAGTAAAAGGTTAAATCATTATTTTTTTTGGGCGTAGCACCACAAAGGTGACAATTCAGTCTGAAGATGACTTTAACGAGCTGAAACTGGCTAAGGTCAATAAAATTATGGTGGAAATAAGTTTTATATTTGTTTTATTATAATACTAGCTGACCCGACGAACTTCGTACCGCCTCCGAATCAATAACTGTTGAATTAAATTCAGTTTTTTTATTAAGTTAAAAATTACACAACGAAGCAATCATCAATGCGCAACTGTCCGTGTTTTGTTTTTGTCAGTATCGGAGATGGCATTGTGTACGGATTTATATTTTTTGTGATTTTCTTACTTTTTCACTTACGGGATTTTGGAAGACGGGTGTCGCCGCCCGGGAACCATTTATTGGATAACCAACACCTCTGTCATACGTCACCCATAGTTCTACGTTTGGTGATTTAGCAGGGGTGCCCGGGTTCATGGGGTGACGTTTGTCCGGGTCTTGGCGGTGGATGCGCCTGCCCACCTACTGCGTGGCGGGCCAGATCGAGAGAGACTAGTTGAGGGAGGCCTTTTAACCTTTCCAGCTGGACTCTCTCGACCCATCGCCTTGCACCTTGTACCTTGCAGTTGGAGGGATGGATTCATACGTCCGTCACTCCCGGACACACTGACCCCAGATTCCTACCCACAGCTCATACCTTTTCCTTCCCAGAACTTATCCTTCCCTTCCTTAAAAAGATCCTCCACACAGCATCCCCTAAGATGACATAGGTCCTGAGGAAAATAATTTTCTTCAGGGCCTTATGTGTTGTGGAGCTGATGTAAAAAAAAATCCTTTTCATTTTCTGTATACGTGTGAGGGATTTTTATCATAATTATTGTATCTTTCCTTTGGATGGGTGCATACATATGTTCACCGTTGTCTCATTTCCGACTATTGACATTTAGTGTGTAAGAAAGAGAGGCAGCATTGTATGTAAGAATAAAAGCAAAACAATGGGCGCATTGACAATTGACTTTTTTTTTTTTTGGAACTCACTCACTACTCAATATTATACGTACTTACCTATCACAAAATTCCCGCAGCTCCTTCAAAATATGAGAATTCGTTTCATACAAAATGTATGGGGAAAAGAATTTACTTAATAGCTATTTTTTTCGTTGATTTTTGCGGTGTTTTAATAGCTATTCTGCTATTCGGGCGGAGACAAATCCAACAAATCAAAGATCATGAAAATCTAGTAACTAACCCGACTTTGTTTTGTATATTAAGAAGTAAGTTAAATGTGATATAAATAAACTGAATGATATAAAAAAAGCAATACAATAACACCCCCCCATACACACAAGCCTTGCTTAATTATGGAGGTACCTCAAATATATCTACTATGTAATTAATTACTGTATAAAATTTATTTGTAATTTATGTACCTTCTATTACCAATAAAAAAAATAAAAAATATTATAGTGGAATTCCACCATGAATTGTCAGTTTCAAAAATGGAAATATTGATTTTAGATTTTCACGGCCAAAAGTATTTTTGTTATTAGTTTTTGGGGTATTATGCCGTGTTACGACGCTACCTCCTTCTTTAGCCAACGTTTCGGACAGCGTTGCAGTGTCCATCTGCCCTGATGATGGACGCAACGCTGTCCAAAACGTTGGCTAAAGAAGGAGGTAGCGTAACACGGCATAATACCCCAAAAACTAATAACAAAAATGGAAATATTAATTGCAGGTCGATTAAGTTATGATTTAACTTATTATAAAATTAAAGTACATTCCCTGAGGTACGTGTCGACCTTTTTGCATTTTTGATTTCGTCTGTCAGTAAATTTGGGTAGATTCTTTTTTGCAATTTGAAATCGTCAAGTTTATTTTAACTTTCTTATCCGCATTTTTTTAATATTTAGGTATCTATTTCTCTGAAGAAAGAGTGAAAAAAATGTTATTGTAATATTTACTTTACTTTCGACAAATTGTATAACTTCTTATTGAATTAAAATAGCTTTATAATTGTAGTTTATAATTAAATAGATACTTAATTTTTCAGAGGAAAAGTTAAAATTAGAAACATACTTTTTTGAACGCGAGACCCGCTTTCTTGTTCACACTCACAGAGCTACTAGTAATAATTTCTCATTGGCTTCGAACTTCTTTTATTGTATCGTTATTAGCTCTATGGTCACTGATGCAAGACCCAATATAATAAAATTGCACTCTTCATCTAATCGTTACCCAACGGCCAAGGTAGCCGCTGGTTAGTGTCTTGCAAAATAATAACAATCCAGACACCATGGAGAATTAATTAATCGTGGCTACAATGGCGAAAAGCGGAGACATTGCTGACTGCACTGTCATTGCCATGATGATTGTTGCCTACAGCTTTAGCTTTTGTTTGCTATAGCTTTCAACTTGCCACGCTCATTGGCAGTGTCGCAGTGTACTTCCGTTGTGCCACTTCCGTCTCTGCCCTTCGAGCCGCTTCCGGTAGATGTCGGCAAGTAGCATGGCTGCAGGTAACAACTGTAATTTGTTGCGTCGTGATCCTTTCGCTAATCGATGATTGCGATTTGTGAAAGCCTTCTCGCCTGACTGTAACGGCGCCCATTGCCGTGACTCACGGTGCTTGCTTTTATCCCTTGCTTCATATAATGCGACTATGAAAGTGTAGGTAGATACTCTATTTATATGGGCTGTTAATTAGTTTATACAGTATCAACATCATCGGCTACTGCTGAGTGAATACCTCCCGATTTAATAATTGAACTAAAGACTAGACAAACCATTATAACAACTTATGGCTAAAAAAATTTGCTTCCACCGGTTCAAGGATCACTAATACAATGCATTTAACCAACAAACGCCGTGCTGCATAAAGATATATTTATATTCTTTACAGGCAGAAACCATACAGGACCATAAATAACTGGATGGTCATTTGAAAGATTTGTTTTGATTCTGTGCCATTTTGTGCACTTTGATTTCACGAATGCCGAATTTCACTGTTATTTTTTATTTAAAATACAAATGAAAGTCTTTAATTCAACTCTAATAAAATAGTATTAGGTACGTAAGTAAAAATATAAAACCGTTCGAAAATATCAAAAATGTAAGGAAGAAAAATGGTAGATTTTAAAAACGGTCCGCACTAAATTATTATTATCGCGATAAACTATCTACGCTCCTCTGCGCATTTTACTTATATTTCGTAGGTTCCGGGTTCGGTGTAGTGCAGTGCGCATTGAATTGTTTCAGTTGTTATTAAGATTTTTGAGCATTTCATTTTTTTAGGAGGTTCTGTGGGAAAAATCCCTTAGGGCCTATGTCATCTTCAGGGATGCTGTAAGAATGGTATTTTTAGGTAAAGGAAGAAGTGGAAGATTCGGGAAGGAAAAAGGTATGAGGAGTGGGTAGGAATCTGGACTCAATATTTTTTAGAGTGACGGACTTATGAATCCATCCCTTCCACTCGTCTTGGTTAGGTGTTCCTCAACCAGTCTTTCCCGATCCGGCCCGCCATGCATTAGGTAAGCAAACGCATTCGCCCCCAAGACCTAGACAAGCCTCATCCCATGACCCGGGCAACCCTGCTAAGTCATTAAAGTGGCGAACCACTTGCGTTGACCTATGGCGTATATATGTCACTATTTTGCCATATGTTAGTTTTAATATTCTCCCATTGAAGTAAGGCACTTTTGAAACCGGTGAAACAATCATTAAACACAAAGTGGTTTTAAAAAAATGTACGTGATTGTATTTTTTTCAGTCGTAAAGAGCATTCACAAAAAATATTCATTAATCACAAACGTCAATCTATTACGAAATTTCTTTATTCAAAATTTTTCTTGAAAATAATTTTCCGAGCCTCGCCTTCGGTTTATTTGTAATTTTATAAGAACTAAAAATATGTAATTGCTTTATTATGTTTTCCTTTCTTTCTCTCTTCCCTTTCTCTTACACTTACTAAGTTTTATATTGTATTTTTCTTATTATTAATATATATTTTTTATTAATTTTACTAGTAGCATCTCCGCCTACTAAACCGTGATTTACTTGTGCTATGAAAATTTATAATTGAAGTGATACTATCTATACACTTCTCAACGAATAACAATTTCATTAATGTAAATGTTTCAAACAATAAATAAATTGATTTCATATTTTCACGGTCCAAACTATTATCGTGATTTATTTCTGGGGTGTTATGCCATGTTTTGCTAACTCTTTCTTTATCTTGTATTTCCATCATCACAAAACAGAGCTATGAGATGTAGGTATACTGGAGAAAGGAAAATACGCAAGGATTAATCAAATGAGAGAGGAGCTAAATTGGATTCCAATAAAAAAGAGACTACTATTTAATGTGTTAATTTTTGTGCATAAAATTATGAAAAACCAAATGCCTGTTGAATTGTTTTTAATAGAGACATTCATAATTACGAAACAAGAAATATAAACAGAGTTCGATTGCCACAAATGAAGAAATCAAAATCACCGAACTGCCTAATGTACAGAGGACTAAAAATGTATGATGAAATGCCTGAAAGTATGAAGAATGAAGAAAGAATGAATGTATTTAAAAATAAATGTTATGCTTACTGTAAAAATATTTAAATTTATCAAATGAAATGTTACATTGTGCTTATTAGTTTATTAGTTTATATTCATGTAGTATAAACTAACTCAATAAATAAATACATTAAAAATCATCACGGCAGATGTGTAATTTCGATACATATCTTATCGAAATTGACGACATAATACCCCAAAAATAAAACGCTGCGAAAAATAAATAGAAACTCGGCATTATTACATTGATGGAATAAATGATTATATACGAATGGACGCCACCTGTGCAGGCTATACAAAAACAATGTTCACGTAGAGCCTCTACATTTTTACAGAATAGTTTGCGTCTAAAACCAGTTTTGTTTCAGAACACAAAAATTACACGACTTGTTCGAGTAAAGCTCTCAAAATCAGTACAGGAATCATTATTAAATTACCACAAGTATCTAACAATGTTTTAGTAATTATGCAAGAATACAGCTCTGCATCAGATCTGTCTTACGCTGTTTTCCCCATACAAACTTTTATAGAAAAAGAATGGTGTGAACCTTCGATTATATTCATTACATTATCCTACAACAGATGTCGCACTCTCGCAATATCTTTTGACAAAACATACCTCATTTGGACAGGGTTCCAACATCACTTTACCTAGTTCTAAGATAGGAGGTGTCGAAGTTTGCAAAAACGGTTTCTCGTAATATATTAACCAATTTCTGATTTTGAGTTTGAATCTTGTGTAAAGCATTTTATTTGAACACATTTAAAAAAAACATTTAAATAGGATTTATACTAACCAATTTATAACATATCTAACATGCAGATAGAACCATGTGCAACCAGATAGGGCATAATAATTAATTGCATAAGGTTCTAATTACATTTCCCTAATTCAATTACAAGCAAGGGCCACCTCCTATTTAGATATTTTCCAAGAAAATACGATAAACTAAAATAGATACGTTTTAAGATTTTCACGGCCAAAAGTATTTTCGTTATTTTTTTGTTTGTGGGGTGTTAACGAAAACCGCCTCATACCAACGATCAGCTGTCAAGATACAAACAAAATAGAAAGTGTAAGTGGTGTTAGAACCTTGTAAAATAAATTAAGTTTGATTTTATAATTTTTTCTTACAAGATCTACGGAAATACTACACACGTGGTTCTAGAATGATTTTATTTATAGAAATGTCAGCTAGAACCTTGTCCAACTGAGGTGGCGAAAAAGATAATGACTATGGTTATGAAATGAATATTGATAAGCAGCAAACACGATTAAGACCTCCTCATACTTTCCTTTTTTTACGATTTTTGGGACGGCTAAATAAATTCCAATTATTTTTTACTTGGTCGTCAATGTCGACCATAAATATTTATTAAGGCTAATATTATTTTTTCAGGCTGTTTTCCACTCGCTGCTGAGTGTTTGGGTTGTTTAAATGAATACCATTAAACTGTGTTGATAGCCTACATGCTCGTTAGGGTGAGGCCAACCTTATTATTAATCACTTCTTCAAATAAAGCATTCATTATTTTGTGGCACCATTTTAATTAAAAATTAATCAGCACTTAGTTTTATCTACCTTAATTTTGCAATGCTTACCTCTTCAGGGTTTACTTCATTTTATTTTATCTTGTTATAAATATATATTTTAAAACATTATTTGATAAAGTGGGCCCCACTGGGTAATCTTACCCAGTTGAGGCCCCCATTTTACAACGCATGGGTCGAAAGGCGGTAATGAAAAAAATCGGCAAATATTATAAAGTACGATTGTGTATAATGATTTATTTTTACATTAGCTCCACGCAGTAGGCCTTTAGGGAAATAATTCCCCTCAGGACCTGTGTCATCTTCGGGAATGCTGTGTGGATGGTCTTTTTAGGATAGGAAGGAGAGGAAGTTCCGGGAAGGAAAAGGGTATTAGGGATGGTTAGAAATCTGGGATTAGTGTGTCCAGGAGTGACGGACGTACGAATCTATTCCTCCCACTGCGGTGCAAGGCGATGTTTCGAGAGAATACAGCTGGAGAAGTCAATGGACCTCCCTCAACCATTCTCTCCCTCTCTGCCATGCAGCTGGTGGGCAGATGCAGCCGCCGCCAAGACCAGGACAAACCTTACGCCATGATGTGTATTTTATAAAAAAGTGGTAACTTGAAGATGGTTTTCTGTGCGATTTCCGTATGATCGATGGAGCTGAGTTCGTTGCTCCTCCCCGAACAATGATTCCATATTTTTTTATGGATTGGAGTGCAAAATATATTGTTTTCATCTATTATAAATATAAAAATATATATGTATGTAGGTATACTATATATTTTTTAATTTTCTTAAAACAATGAAAGTTGTTAAAACTAAGTGCTGATTTACGAGTATGTTTAATAGTATTTATATGGTAATAAAATGGGTAGATATGGAAAGAACAAATTTATTTTTGAACATTGTTATTTATTTACATCAATATTTTATTATACAATATCTCTTAAAAATAATTTATTTACAAAACTGGATCTGTTAAAAAAGAATGAAAAAATAATACCTACAAGGTACATAAAACGATAATTTTATTTTTCGACGACGATATTGGTTGATTTTTGTATGTTGCCTTTACAATGGCACTGAATTAACAATATTTATATGTACATTAATAAGTCAAAATGTCTTCCAAAATATTGTTTTAGTTTTTTTTTTAAATTTTTTTTTCTATTGTCATTTTTATAAGTTAGGTTCCCAATATTATGAGGCCAATAATGCAAGAGTGCATTAAACATTCCTTTTACACCTTTTTGTGATAAAGTTCAACCAAATCACTTTAGAGACCCTCGCTTGTGTGGCAGTGTACTGGGTAGATAAACAAATGTTTTCGTTAGCAAGCTGAACCCTGAAACGAAAAAAACATGAGAACGTTGTCACACTGAATCGCGAGTCTAAATTCAAACGGAATTGATAAACGTCATTTAGTCATTTCCGGGGTATGAGAGGACCGCGGACCATTGTTCGAAACTAATACATACAATCCTCATCAAGTCATTTGTAAGGCGGCTGCTACACTCGTTCCTCTATCGATTCCTGTCACAAAGTGACCACAAACTATTATAGAAATGGTCCGTCCCTACACACGTGATGATGATGCCTCTAGTGATGGACCGCGATGCACTCTCTGCTGCAAGAGATTCTATTTCCAATGCTTTGCTTTAATAAACGAAGTGTCGTATTTATCTCCGCTTCGGAAATTTCCGGTTAGAACACTCTTCGCTAATATGGTACCAACGGAACAATATTAGTTTTGCAAAGTTCAAAAGAGCTGATATTAAAATATATATATAGAGTTTGCAATTCACACGCGGTAGAAGTGAAACCTTCGGAAAACTAAAGAAAACACGAGTGGGGAGACTACGAAGCACCCAAAAGCATCGCACGGAGTCGGTATTCTATCTCATTCTTTTGCAGATTTAGTATATGGATGTATGTGTTTGTCTCTTTTTAATGTCGCTTTTTCGTTTAATCGAGTTTTAAACCATAACGTTGCTAAAGAAGTTTTCACTTCAAAAGAGACAAATATCCTATCTGTAAACAATACAAAGAAAATAATATTGTGTTTTCGTAATTTAATTATCAAATTAATGGATTCATTAATTTTCTGTTTTTTTCTTTATTTGCCATGTGTATCAAGAATTGAGAAAGGTTACATAAGAAAACAAAACCACATGAGATGAAACTATTTATATATATAGATCTAGATTACACCCGGGTACTTTCAACGGTAACTTTCAGCGAGGTGGTTTCCCACGCGTCTGTTGATCTAGAATCTAGATTCTAGATATCGAGTGTTCAGACCCATCAAATTCAAATTCCAACCGTCAACATCAACAAGGTAAACCACTATGATGTATACTAAAATGCGCTCCATGGAACAATGCAATCAATATTATAATGTTTAATGACAGATATGTTAATGTTAGGGTTCCGTGTGTTACAAACTACTTTTAAAATATTTTGTTTAGAATTAAACTTTTTTAAATGAGAATGTAAAATAAGCAATCCAAATAACCTGGTAGTTGCGTATTATATAAAACCACGAACCGATAATATTGGTAAAGACGTATTTCTGTGTTTGTTTTATTTCTATCACTATTACAATAGTTCTTTTGAACAATAGTGTAGAATTTATAATTTTACAATATTTTGAGAAATAAAAATGCTATGCAAAACAAAATATCTTATTTGGTAACCATTTGTGGTAAAAATATTTAACAAGTTTTAATTTGAGATTTCAAGATTGCAAAAATTGAAAAACCATGTATGACTGAAACCATACCTAAATAAAAACTAAATCATAATTATACATTTTGTCTGCACAACCATGCCCCATCGACCACCCGATGCTAATATTTTTACAATTCAAATACCCTAATTATTTTCACAATCTTCAGTCTTGTTTCTTACTTATAATTTTACAAAAATGCTTCAGAAACAGAAACAATAAGAATATTTAAATATCGACTATTCAAACACTTTAAAAATATCCATTAAACAGAACACTTTATAAATTCTTATGTCTATCCGTTTATTCTACTTTGGTAAATTAAACATGTGTAAGTTACTACCTAATCTGCAATTATTATTATTAAAACAAATTAAGTGTTCATTGCTATACATTCTTATAATTGTTATTTATAACAAAGATACGTTAAATTTGTTTCCACTCATAGTCAATTTTTGGACTAATTTTCATTATGATAACCAATCTTCTTTTATTAAATCACTTGCTTTTTCACCTATCATTATAACTGGAGCATTAGGGTTTCCGCTGACAATAGTCGGCATTATACTCGCGTCCACCACTCTCAGGTTACTGACTCCGTACACTCTCAGCCTCGGGTCCACTACCGCGTCAGGGTCATCCGTCGGGCCCATCTTACAAGTCCCACAGGGATGGTAAATTGTGAAGGTGAACTGTCTCATGCTGCACTCCCAATATTCGTCGCTGAACAGTTCCAGATGCTTGCATCCTGGTAAAGGTATCGTCAAAGGTCTCGAGTTATATTTCTGGAATGCACTTGTGTTGGATATAGCCATGGCTATTTTAATTCCTTCTGTAAGAACTTCGATGTCTTCTTTGTAAGCAAAATAGTTTGGTTCTAAAACTGGATAATGTAAAGGATTTCTGCTCTTCAATCTCACCCAACCTGTACTTCTTGGTCTTAAAAGCAATGGTAATATGGTCCACGTTTCTGCTTTTAGTAATGGTTTATATACTGTGTTGTATACTCTATCTCTTAAGTTTGTGACTTTTCTTATTTGGTCTCCTCCGTCAGAATTGACTGAGGCTGGGCCGAAATGGAATTGAATGTCTGGCCATAGTCCAGATTTAGGGGCGTATTTTGTATTCACGAATGCTAGACCTTCGATTCCTGGTGTGGTCATGGGTCCTCTTTCGTTGATTATATAATCAAGTAGAACCTCTGGCTTCTGAAATCTGTCTTTCGTGTACGTAATTGGATCATCTATGATAAATGTCAGCCCGCCCAACCCAACGTGGTCTTGTAAATTGTGGCCAACTTTAAGGTCTGCTATGACAGGAATATTATGTTCGGCCAAATGCTGCGCTGGGCCTATTCCACTCAGCATCAACAATTGCGGAGAATTTAATGACCCGGCTGAAAGGATCACTTCTTTCTGTGCTCTCACTACGTACTTTCTATTGTTTCTTATAAATTGAACTCCGTACGCTCTTCTGTTTTTGTCGATGAGAACTTTTGTTACTTGCGCATTTACAGCCACGTGCAGATTTCTTCGGAGTCTGACAGGCCTAAGGAAAGCTTTGGAAGTACTGCATCTGCTGCCTCTCCTGATGGTTGCTTGTGATAACATGAATCCCGTTTGTTGTTCTCCATTAATGTCTCTGTTTTGGTATCCGAGTTCCATGCCAGCTTTTAAGAACGCAATTGAAAGGGGGGTCCTCCACGGTGCCTCTTGAACAGTCAAATATCCCCCGGAAGAGTGGTAGGGCGTTTTGACTAGATATGGGTTCCTGTTGTCCTCGGACTTCATAAAGTATTTAAGGACATTGTCGTAGGACCAACCGACATTTCCGAGAGATTCCCAAAGATCGTAATCGTTTCTGTTTCCTCGCACGTAGATCATAGCGTTCAGTACACTCGAGCCTCCGAGGACCTTCCCTCGCGGCCAGTTGCAGCGGCCTCCCACCATGGCTTGGCAGTACGCCCTGTTAGCGGGAGGCGCCGTTTGGTATTTCCAGTCCATTTCCGAGAGTTGCGTGTACCCTGCCAGGGCGGGTATGTCACTTATCTCGTTCTCATGTCCCCCGGCCTCCAGAAGTAACACGGTCCAGTTGCGGACTTCCGAGAGCCGTGAAGCTACCACGGCTCCCGCTGATCCTCCCCCAACGACTATGAAGTCATATCTCGGCAGTATCTGAAAAACAAACAAATTTCAATGAGTTTTTTTATTATTTATGATTGAGGCAGAGAAGTGGGTTTTTTTGCCGAGTTATTTTTTTTATCGGTCAATTTAGCCGTTTGGTGGAATGTGAAATTGATCTCGTTTTTACTCGGCATTCCAGACAAAAGAGTCTGAATTAATTCACAATTTCTTTTTTGGTCCATGCCTTTATTTCGAAATTCGGTCACATAACTTTTGCTAAACTAACGGTTCTTCAGATTGCATTTTCTAATGGTATTTCCACTTTTATGCAATTACTGATGTCAACAATAAAATGAGAGACTATGTCCTAAAATGATAAAACTATGGTTAATGAGCGAAAACTCCATGTATCTTTGAATATCTTAATATAGCTGCCTACATATCTTGTTATTACGCAGGTTTATTGAAATATCTTATATATTTATGGTTGTAAGTTAAATTATCTAATATTATGTGATCCATTCTAATGTTTCCTTAAAACTATAAATGTATTTACAAATATTTTCTTAGATATTATATTAAGAATGTTTAAATTGTTAGAACCTGCAGACAAGCTGCCATGTGACAGCTTTGTGGGTGTACTCAAATTTTTTGCACAAAATGTATTCTGTAATTAAATAAAAAAATAAAAACTTTTTTTGTAAGTCTTTTAATGCTGCAAGTACATATATTTCATCAGCATTAGATCTTAGTCTGAGCAACCAAGTCTTTTAAAAAATAATAATATGTTTGTTTTCCGGACATAATATTTTGGATTTAAAAATCATTCATAATTTTAAAAAGTTTTTTTAGTCCAATCATAGCACGAAGTAGCTTTTGAGAAAATGATCCCAAGGAATTATCTATATTATAAAAATGAATCGCTGAATGTGTCGCTAAGCGTATAACTTTCGAACGACTGCACCAAATTGGATAATTTTTTTTTGTGTGTTCGTTATTGTCAGGACAAGGTTTTCATAAAACTTCCGGTGAGCTCTGGCATTATGAAATTTGTATAAAAAAATTGCTATTGGTGGCACGAGAGGAAGCGGCTATTGCTATGGAAAGCGGGAGGGAGGGAGAGACGGGGGAGTGGAACCAGGGAGGGGGAGGGGGCCCTGGGAGAGGGGAGGGGGACCTGGTAAGGAGGAGGGGAACTCGGGAGGGGGTTCGCGGGACGGGGGAAGGGGGGGGGGAGTGGAGTGGGGAGAGAGAAAGTGTGGTTGGCGGAGTAGGAACGGGAGACAAAAGGGGAGGCGGAAGGGGAACGGGACGGATGGGAAAAATCTTTATTAAATGGCATAGCAACGCATGCCGGGAACCAGCTAGTGGTTAATAAATGTTTTTAAACAAGCAGTTAAACTCACGTTCACGACGTTTAATGGATGCGATTCAGGGTCTACTGTCTGGTAACGGAAAAGGGTGATGCCGACAGCGAGAAGGGGCAACAGGCTGATGATGGTGACGGGGGAGGGGGCTAACCCGCCCAGCGCTATCAAGGGCCCCAGAATAGGCATGTTGATCCTGGAGAAACACTCTATGCAGTCTATATGATATCGTAGATCCGTATCTTCACGGATTCGTGACAAAGGTCTATTATTCCAATTTATATCTTCCAAGTTCACAACAAAAGTCTTTTGAACCAATTTCTTAATGAACACTTTCGAATTTCTTATCGATGAACCTGTTGAATCACTTATGACGGTATCAGATGTTATCACGCGAGAAGACGCACGGTCATATAAAATATATAATGCGGCAACAGGTAGTCAAGGCGTGCAATCGGAAGAAAGTGAAATAAACAAATGTTACCCGCTGCTATCTATGAAAAAGTGCTCAAGCACTATTACGGTTATCGAATAATTCTACATGTGAACTTATATAACACAACGTTAAAACTTTTTTGTTTTAAAATTTTAAATTATTTGCGTGTTTTCCTCATGCGTATTGAAATAACTGTATTTTAATCAGAGTCTTTACGTAACATTTGAATCAACAGATTAGTTTAAGGTCTTCTATTTTTTAAATGTTGCGATTGATTTGTTGTTATTATTAGTTTTATCACTTGATTTTTACAAATTTTCATCACTAAAACTATCTTATTTTTATGGGTAACTTGTTTAATATATCACTGTTGCTTTCGACTGGTTATATCATATCCAATGTTCCAAGTCTTTTTGCATCTTCTTTTCGCTGAGTATTTTTGGAGTGTAGTTCCTGATGCCCGACTTCTTGAGCTCAGGTTCTGGTAACTGCGGTCCTTTGTTGATCTTCTTGTCTCCCTTATCCTTGTCCAGGTAGGACTTGATGGACAGGTGCTTCTCCAGATATATGGCAGTGTCCTTTTCAGCGTTGAGTATTTTTAACCGATGTATCTTGTTCTTGCCGATCTTCAGCGGCTTGTAGATGTCGTTATTGTTCACGTCTCTGAAAAGCAAATAAACATTTCAATATAATAGTGTAGTTATCAAGGTGTTAAACTTAAAATCTGGTTCAATATTCTCTGTTGGACTAATCAAAACAAAAAAGTCATTTCAGTGTTTTAAGGCCAGTGACTTCATTAATAAAAGTTTTGTATATTTTACGATCAATAAACATTTTATGCCCAAACAGCTTAACCCAAAAAAAATCGTGTGATTAAAAAAATCTGAATTCCCCTTAGAACCTAAAGAAAATTCTCACTGGCCGATAGTCCCAAATCCAATAAAAAGTGAATAGGTAACCTTCAGAGAACTGGGTGTTTTTTATTATTTTTAATGTTTGGTCCATTTCAAAATAATGCATAATTTTGTAAATAGCTCAAACCGATAACTTTGGTAGGTACTTGTGGATCTCTTTCAAAACCATCGAGATAAAGTTTTCGTAACAAACCAGTTGTTGTGATATTTATTTGTAAAATATGCGTACGATTACAATAATTTATTCCGCTGTTGGCACAACAGACCTTTCGTTTAGCCAATTATTGGCAAATGCTCGTTTCTCGTCATGTGACTTGATTTTATAACTTTCGTCTGGTTTTCTTTGACGTGCTTGTTCAAATAATTAATTAAGCATGATTCTATCGATGTGCTTAACCCACTTTGCACTGTCTCCAATGTACATAATTTCAAATATGTCGTAATTTGTCTCGTTCGTAAATTCATTTAAACAATTAAAAAACCAATATACGTTTAGATAAATCTTTACCTGTAGTGGACGTTTGTGTAGATCGGCAAACGCGGATTCCTGCTTTCGGCTGATGCGTTTGAGTCTGTCCTCAAAATTGAAGAGTTACATC
The DNA here is from genome assembly GCA_929108145.2 of Limnephilus rhombicus. Taxonomy (NCBI): domain Eukaryota; kingdom Metazoa; phylum Arthropoda; class Insecta; order Trichoptera; family Limnephilidae; genus Limnephilus; species Limnephilus rhombicus. The sequence goes on along the minus strand of OV815291.1, from coordinate 45,859,862 downwards.
CGCTGGATAAAGATCCTTTGGTGCGTTTCAGACCAGGATCCGGATGGTGACTGTAGTCACTGCAGTTCCTGCTGTATTTGCTGCTGCCAGTTCCGCAGCTATCTGTTCCACTAGCGCTGTAGTTGTAGTTGCTGTTCTTGTCGCAGTAGTGGGTCTTATTAGTAGCGCTACTCTTGTCGCTGTTGCTAGTGCAGTATTGCGATTTGCTCTTGCTATCGCTGGAGCAATAGTGGGTCGCCTTGCTCTTGTGGCTGTAACCGTCTTCGGCGCCGCTGCCGCAGCTGTGGCCGGAGTAGCCGTGTCCACTGTGACTGTGACCGCTGTGGCTATGACTGTGGTTGCTGTAGCCTGCTTGCTGCGGGTTCGGGTGTGAGTGTGATTGCTGGCGGAGTTCGCACGGCGCGGATTGCTCCTGTCCCATCGCAGAGTGGGGGCGCGGGGCTGAAACGCCGCTCTTGCTAGTCTGAAAAATACAAGGAAAATATATAAATAACGTGCCCACTTATTTAAAATTACGGCATAGTATAACTCTAATCTTCAAAAAGACAATTAAAATAATCTTCTGTTATAATATCATATTATAGTTATGTATTTTATCACTTGTCTGAGTTTGTTCAAACAAACAGTTTCAATTTTGAAAATGACACATCTGAGATGTTATAGAGTTCATTTGCATGCGAAGGTACAAACCGAAATTAGTATTTTTTAATAAAGTATAAGTGTAGACTGCGATCAATTAACAACGCTGGTGAATAACGGATGTTACAAAAAATTTGTCAATAAAACCTTGAGACATCCAAACAAAATGGCGTCATAAATACACGAGTATAATTGTTATTATCAATAGCGAAAGTATATGTTTTTAGGGAGAACAACATATAATAATGAGTATTTCAAGAAATTTCGTAAGGGATAACCGAAGAATATCTTTGGGGATAACCAATTACATCCATTTCAAATTGATTTAACGTCTTAAAAACAATCGACCTGTGGTTCCGGAGCTTATGATTGGCTTGTCCAATTGTCCAATGTTCCGTGCGTTCCTCTTCGCTCTACTGCGGGGGTCTTCTGCAACCAATGAACCATCTCTTACTCTTAATTACCTCAGTATCTGTAGTCTTGCCTCGGGGCTCATCTCTTGTTATCATCATCTTGTTCATCTCGCGGTGAAAGGTAATCGATAATAATTCTAGGTCATTAGTCTCGCTGTTTGGTTTTAAAAACGTTCCATTCTTGTTAAGGTATTTTTTTTATACGTATTGATTTTTTTACATAAATATTTGTCCCTTTCTTATAAATTCAATGTTTTCATCAATACCGAGCTATTTTATGCCAATAATAATTATGGCCCGAAGTGTCTAATTTATTTTATTGTTGGAGATACACGTAAAGATCCGTCGAATGTAAGTATCATTTAAAGTAATAAAATAAAATACTTTTTTGTTTAAAACCACGAGATTTATTAATTTATGAACCCACCGGTTTCGCTTACTTAAGCATCTTCAGGGTACAATTAATACTAAACAAGAAGTACATAATGTGTGCTAGTATTAATTGTACCCTGAAGATGCTTACGTAAGCGAAACCGGTCGGTTCATAAATTAATAAATCTCGTGATTTTAAACAAAAAAGTATTTTATTAAATATGTCAAACCACAAAGTGATTGCTTTCTACAATAATAATCATGTAAAGTTGTTATTGTTGGTATGGTCCCTTCATCTGTGTACTGTTTTACCAAAAATTTCACATATCCTTGTATCGGGTAGTGGTACATGTGTTATTATGTTTATCAAGTGAGAATCTATCAATTAATGTTTAACATCTTGCATCTTCCAGCCATTGTTGATTGAGTCATTACATTACACATTTAGGAAGACAAAAATAGAAAGAATCTCAGATCAGGCATTCTTTTTGCTTTATTTTATTTTTATCGGTTCTTTTATTGTAAATTTTATATTAAATGTGTAATCGTGTCATCGATTCACAAAAAAGTAGTCTTTCACAAAGGAAATGTATTTACAGATGTATTTTGTTTGCTTAAAAACCTTTATAACTTTTTCGCCTTTTCTTTATAAACGAGTGGGAAAAATTATAAAGGTTTATATTAAGAAAGTTACATTAATGGAATTCCACCTGAATAAATAACAGTTTAAAAATAAATGAAAATGTATTTTCCTTTATAATATGAGTACACATAGTAATAATAATAATAATAATATTTATTTCACATAAAATTATACAATGAAACATATATGGAAACTTTGACTAGCCAACTAGGAATGGATCCTGTTTTAGGCCAGTCAAATTGACAAATTTAGTTCATATCATAATTTCATATTACATTGATTAATTATATAAACATATTATTTATTGAATGAAACAAGTGTTACGATTGAATTCCTCGTAGAAGCTTTAGTTAATAACTACAATTTTGAACTCATAAAAAAAAGAAGAATAAGCGAAGAGAAAAAACAATGTCTTAAAGTACAAATTTAGTATTGAATGCTTGTTTAACAATAGATAAATGTTTGGTCATTTAAATCGCTTGCAAAAATTGAGAATCGAGACATTCTTCAAGCGTGATGACAATATCCATATTATAATTAACGTGGATGTTTAAATGTGATTACAAAAAATAATTATAATTATAATTAACGTGAGTGACGTATCCCTTAACTTTACCAGCGGGTGAAGAAACTCAAAAAGAATGTGACTCGAAAAGGATGCAGCAATGAATAAAAACAATTTGTATATAAATATTTCATAAGTTAGCTAGTGTATAAATAGTGACATGACAGAGTGGTTGATAACAAATTGTATTTATTGTAGTAGATTCGTAAATTAATATGTATAATAATTTATAAAACAAGCCAAACGCGCACCCGACAAATGTGCATGGTTGACGTTTGTCACATGAGAACGGGCCGCTTCTACGACTCGTTCTTGAGTTTTGCGAACGATTTGCCGGCATATGTATTTCCTCCGTCCTACAACAAAGGTATCTTCAAGACCCATGTTCACTCCTTTCTCTCCCCAAAAAGACCATTCCCACAGCATCCCCAAAGATGGCATAGGCCCTGACGAAAAATATTTTTCTGTGAAGTTATATATAAAAAAAATAAATTATATTATTACTATTCATTTTCTTAATTAATCATTTAGCTATGGTATGATACCTATTCTGACGTAACCATAACTCAGTTTCCAATCTTTGAATCTATTAGTATAAATAAACCCGCGTAACTTATCTTTCTTTCTCCGTGTTTTATAAACCAGTTGTTTAGTGCATTTTAATGCAATCATTCGAATGCATCTTCTAATTCAATTATGCAAATCACCTAACACAGAGTGGAAGATACTTTAGGGCGTTATTATACCATCCGAAACAAGATGTGAAACCCACTCCATCTAACGGTTCTGGACAAATTTTCTAATGGTGAAATAGCTGTTATAATTACGTCAACATTTATAACACTTATGCTTTAGTGAAGGTGTGCCCTACCCAAATCGTTTGGTAGGCCAATAAAAAATTGAACTTTGTGGGGCCACTAAATCGAACGGGGGGGGGGGGGGAACCGCAACCATTTTTTGTAAAATCGCGACCGTTGTGAAACCGCGACCTTTAATCCTAGAAGGCATGAGCTGACTACGTGCGCCTTTGTGCGTCATTTGAACTCACCCCCACTTATTAAAATCAGGTCAGTTGCATTCGATCTTGTGTGGAAAAAATAAATTGGTTGGAATCACGGACATATGAATATATCTGGACCTGCCCTAAGTGATAAAAACGTATTATTTCCCCCTCCCCATGAGTAGTAGGAATATGGGGGTCCATGTGTCCAGGAGTGACGGAATCCATTCTTCGCATTGCGGTGCAAGGCGATGGGCCGAGAGAGTTTGTCGTAAGAGGTCAAAAGGTACCCTCGACCAATCTCCCGATTCGGCCCGCCAAGCAGTGCGTGGGCAGGCGTATCCGCCGCCAAAAAGTAGACAAACCTCATCCTGTGAACCCGGGCACCCCTGCTAAGTCATCAAACGTGGCGAACCTCTTGGGTGACCTACGGCTGGAGTGTTGGTTATCCTGCCTCCCAATTTGTATAGAATCTGGTTCAATGAACTCGGATTGGTTTTGAATTTAAGTGCTATTAATACCCTTCTATAATATAATATTTAATAGAAAATTATTTTTATCGTTATTTTCAAAATTGAAACTGATGTGTAAGAATTCAGATAAGCGATATCGTATCTTTCTAAAATATAATATTTTTACCGGAAAATCATTTTAATTCAACGTTTGTCGTTTCAATTTCTTAGGCTTAATCTTGACAAGTAAAGTCACAACTTTTTATTTATTTTTATTTATTTATGCAATTCTACAGTTGTAAAATCCCGTGTTTTTTCGCCGGTCTGCGTCAGTTTAAATAAACGCAATTGTTATAAAACGATATATTTTTTTTTTTTGCCTTGTGCCTTAAAAAAAACTTGTAATAATGATGTGGCGTAACAAATTTCTCTATTATCTTCTCAACTAGTAAACAGATACTAACGGTCTCCTTAGTTGGACAAGGTTCTAACTTTTCTTTTTAAATGACCACGAATGCAAAACCATTTCTTTTGCTCATTTCTATAACCAAAATAATTTTCAGAACCATCTGTGTTATGAAGAAATTTTAAAATCAAGCTCCATTTATTGTGCAAGGTATTGTGCAAGGTAACATCACTTACACCCTCAATTTAGTTGATCGAGGCGCAATGCAGTCTATCTTCGTCTTACCGTGTTTTAAGGTTTCAAAGTTTGTAAAGACGAATTTTTGTAATCTATTTAACATTTTTTGATATTGAGGTCTAATATTGTGACAAGTATTTTATTTTATCATATTTTAATGGAAAATATTTAAATATGACGTGTCCCTAGCTTGGAGTAGGAACCTTATGCAATGAATTATTATGCTGGATGAAAATAGTTCTATCTGCAAGTTTATGTTTGTTCTAAAATGGTAAGTAAACGTCCTATTTAAATAGTTTCCTTTAAAATATGTTAAATTAAAATAGTTTACAGAAGATTCAACTTCAAAATTAGAAATTGGTATATAGAAATTTGTTATTTTAAAATCTTTGCAAGCTTTGACATCTCATACATTATATTTTGTATTATACAAAAATGCTATGTGATAATTATGTATTTTTTTTTTTTTTAATTCGTTTATTCCAGATATGAATATGAATATGATTATGAACGCCTTATATATTTCCTTTGTTTCCCAAATTTTATACTCACTTCGAAAACACTGTTTCTTGTATATTCGATGCTTGATTCTAGCACCATGTCTACTACTACTATCCTAATGTATCATATATTATAATTATGTACTAAATGGAATTTGTTAATTCTACTTAATACTACATATATGATGAATGATCATGTACCTAACTACCTAATATAAACGAAGCCTGTCAATTTGACTGTCCTAGAACGGGAGACTTTCCTTGTTGGACAGTCAAAGCGTCCTTAAACTGTGAATGTACTTTTATAACAAAATAAATAAAAAATATCTTAGAATAAGGTAGAGTGAACTTAGAACCTTGTCCAACTGAAGATTGAAGATAAATTAGCCTTTGTTTTCAAACGAATTGTTAAATCTTATCACTTCTTGTATTACTAATATAATACAAATGATCAACATTGTGTCGAATGTTTTCATTTCGGACGCCATTCTGTTTTTCAACTAACTACAATACCTACATGCTATCTTTAGTAGTCAAGAATTATAACTAATGCACCCCGGAGGCTGATGGTTTTAAATTAATGAAATTGCATGTAAATTGATTACATTTTTGCTACTTTTCAATATTAATATGCAGATAACCAAAAATCACGTACAATGTTATAAATAATAGATATTGCACAGCATTCAGAACCCAGACCGAAATAATAAATTAAGGTTAAACGGAACACACATAATCTACGCGCCAATTTAATTACTTTAGGAAAAAAAAAGTTTTTACACGATACGCTTTAAAATATTAAGATATATTGTTGGTTTGAGCTCGTACATAATGCAACGTAAATATAAATAAGTAGTTTAATAAATAATTCAATATTGTATCGGTGATTCAACTAAATATTTTTTTGTTCGCCTTTCTCGACGGAATTGAGTTATGTACGGTCAAAACTCTTCATTCTTATTTATTTTATATGTATCTACGGACGCAAACAAATTATTTTAAAGCATAACTTGTAAAACTGATTTTCTAAAACAGTTAAATTGTGTAGTCGCGTAGATTATTATAATTAATTAATTCTAATAATTATAAAAATTGTTTTTGAAAGGCAATTTGTCCTGAGTCAAGTATTTTGTAAATATTTTCAGCTTCCCAAATTCTAAAATAATTATAATGGATTATATAATACACGAAATGTTAAATGATAACAGCAGGACAATAAATCCTACTTAATATTATAAAGGTGAAAGTTTGTATGGATGTATGTTTGTTACTCTTTCACACAAATTCTACTGAATGGACTTTAAAAATTCTTACACTAATAGAAAGCTAGATTATTTGCGTGATCTATAGGCTATATATATTGGTAAGCTCTTGCGTTATGAATAATCTCTGGCGTTATGAAATTATTTATCATACGTTTTCTGTCGCTAATCAAATCGAATCATTGCAAACGTCAGAAACCAATTGTCGCCTTGGAAACGATTTTTTTTTTAATTAGGCAATTCACCCTAAAAAGAGTAGTTTGTTGGTGTCGTACTTAATATATCTCTAAAAATGAATCACCAAAATGTATGTATGCGCATAAACCTGAACGACTGCATCAAATTGGATAATTCTTTTTTTTTGTTCTTTATTTTGTATAAAAGTACCGTTGAGTTCTGGCATTATGAAATTTGTATACAAAATTATAATAGGTGGCATGCGAGCAGTTTTAAAAATGAACACATCGGGAATGAATGTGTGGAGTGCGAGAGGTAAGTGGGGGGAGTGGGGTGGGGGGAGGGGGTGTTGGGAGGGTGTTGGTGGAGGGGGGAAGGGGAGAGGGAGGATATTGGGGGGAGGGGGTTAGGGGAGAGAGAGGGGGGAGGGAAGGAAGGGGAAAGGGGAAGGATGGAGGAGGGTGTGGGGAGGGGTAGGGGGTGGGGGGAAGGAGTTTGATGGGGGGAGTGGTGTGGGGATAGGGAATGTGGAGGGGTAGGGGGTGAGGGGAGTGGTGGGTAGAGGGAGTGGAGGAGGGAGTTGATGGGGGAGTGGAGTGGAGAGAGGGAAGGTGGAGGAGGCGGAGAGGGGTGGAAGAGGGGGGAGAGAAGAAAGGGAAGGAGGAGGGGTGGAGGAAGGTGGGGGGAGGTGGAGTGGGGATGGTGTAGAGTGGTGGAGGGGTGGGTGGAGAAGGAGGGGGTGGGGTAGGGGTGTTGGGAGGGTGTTGGGAGGGTGTTGGTGGAGGGGGGAAGGGGAGGGGGAGAAGGGTGGGAGGAGGGGTTAGGGGAGGGAGAGGGGGGAGGGAAGGAAGGGGAAAAGGGAAGGATAGAGGAGGGTGTGGGGAGGGGTTAGGGATGGGGGGAAGGAGATTGATGGTAGGGAGTGGTGTGGGGAAAGGGGAATGTGGAGGGGTAGGAGGTGAGGGGAGTGGTGGGTGGAGGGAGAGGGGGAGGGAGTTGATGGAAGAGGGGGAGGGGGGTTGATGGATGAGTGGAGTGGGGAGAGAGAAGGTGGAGGGAGGGAGAAGTGGGGGAATGGGTGGGTGGAGGGGGATTGGGCGGGGGAGTGGAGTTGGGGGAGGGGTGGGTGGAGGGGAAGGGGGTTGATTGGGGGAGTGGAGTGGGTAGATGGAAGGTGGAGGAGGCTGAGTGGGAATCCCCTAATACTATGCGAGCGAAGCCGCGGGAAAAAGCTAGTTAGTTATAATAGTTACTACTCGGCCGTTCCATTCTTTTAAAACATTTTTTTTTAAAATTATTAAGATGATACTTTTAAAGCTCGTGATGGAAATGACATTACTTTTTGAAAATATGTGATTTAATCTTAGGATTCCACACAGAAAATGCTCTGCAAATTTTAATGTGCCCGAGAGAGGTACAGTTTTGATGAGACCATCAACAACAAAGAAAATTTTTACTCAAAAAGTTTTATAATTTGAAAAATATTGCACTTTGACTTTGAAAGCGCAGACACCTCATTACCCATTACCCATTCAGATGTATGCCAAGTGAGATTTTTCTTTAACACAATGGATAACGCATTACAAAAGCTAATCCCCTCTCTTTAAATGCTTTGCTCATCATTATGGACGTCTGCAGACGTTGAACTTCTTTCATTACTCTGCGGTGACGCTTTTTGTGCTACAGAATATTTGGAGAATTCTTTTACGGTAATCACTCGGTTGTGAAAGGGGCATTACAGCTTTGGTAATCATGATGTTTATCATTTGTATTACATAAATAATATATCGTCGCAGACTGTAACACCGCTCATATCATTTTACACAAGTTTTCAGGAGGAACAAAAAACCTTTTAGTTTATTAAATAAAAAAATATCAGTAGGTAGGTATAACAAAAAATGTACACTTCGATTTCTACGAAAATGCTCAGAAGAAATTTCTTATATATGAATATAAATCGATATGATTAACTGCTACGAAAGCAAGATGCAATTTCTTTTACATATTTATTTTTACATTTTAAAATATGAAGAAACTTTTATAAATAATTGCACCCGACAATAATGCTAATGGGAAGTCATGATTATTTACTAGAGGAGAGTTAGAAATTAGATGACGATAAGAACAAGCGGCTATTATGAAAGGTATAAAAAAATTATATAATATAAACCCACCCATTAATTTTCTAAATTCGAGTACATTTAGGCGCGGCCTTGCCCGTTATAGAATAATACGAAACGAGAATTGCCGTAACGGCTGGCAGGAATAACACTGAAACTATTCGTTTCATTACTTCGTATTTGGAAGCCAGATATCGAACAATACTAACACAATGAACAAGAGCGGATAAAAAATCTTTTTTTAACGCGACTCTTATTAATGGATATCACAAGGTTCCACTATCTTAAAAATAATTTATTGCTCCGCATGAACAAATTGTTTTGTGTGTATAGTCAATTCTATAAATTGCCTCAAAATTTTGCCCTTCGCAACGGTGCAATAACTCCCCCATATCTCCACGAGACAGGCTAGGTTGCTCTCGTGACTTCTAACGCATAACAAAAATCGAGGAACCTATTTGTAAAACTTTACTCAATAAAAAAACAACAATAATAACGGTAAAATTGATTAATTTGGTTGCCTGTGCTTTTAAAAACCCTTTAAAAAAACTTGCTTAGGATTCCATGGACAGCTAGACACATAAATGTGTCCATCCTGCAAGAGCTAGACATCCACAGTAGGCTCTTTCAACTCTCTGCCTACAACGCATCTTAAGATACGTTGGACACGTTGCTCGCCAAACTGAGGACTACAACTTGGAGAAACTCATAGTCACTGGCTGCAGTGTTTGGCAGAAGAAGCGGAGGAAGGTCACCGCAGCGCTGGAGTATATGGAAATTGGAGTAGGGGTCATGATCCTCTGCAATGAGGAACCGACTTGAGAAGAAGGGGAAGACTTATGAGAAAAAGAAATTGTTGGATTTCGAGATATTAAAAAAAATACTATAAAAAAAACTCACACAAACACCTCAACTCCAAACATCTGTCAGTATTTTTTTTATCTTGCGTTCGTTTTAATATTCTTCTGATATGATGAAGGAAGTACGCTTCGAAACCGGTAGTGTTTAAACTAGATTGGTTTAATGCAAATATACCTATATTTTAAATAAAAATTTATCTGTGTTGTAATGTCATCTTAATCATTGAAATTTAAAACTGTTTTTTCAAGTAATCATTCTTCAATTATCTTAACTGGGCATTTAACGTCTAACCGGAAAATTTCTATAATTTATTAAACATTGTTTACCGCGATTGAAATTCTGTAGCCAAACCGAAGTGGAGCGTCTTCATCACCCTACCTACAAGGGTTTTAAAATGATGGTTTCCATAAAATTTTAATAATAATCATAAAATACAATAATATTTTCGCATGATTTGCGCCAGTCAGTACAGCAATGTCCCTGCCCTTGCCCTTCCGGAGCTTTCACCTTCCGCCTCCGTCGAAAGCGGCCGTTACGAAACGCAAGGGAAAATTTCAATTCGTTGCGCACCTGCTAATGCGCATTGCCATTCATTAAATCTGCGCGGTACAAGCCCGTTGCAGAGCAAGATTCTACTACAAATATATAAAGGTTACGGACGCGTGCACGGAAGCCGCATACTGGTAATAATATTAAATTAAACAGATCAGAGTTCGTCAACTCCGCTTTCTTCTTTATTAGCTAACAACCTTTAAAATATTGTAAACGAAAGTGATACTTCAGCGAAATGCCTGTGGCGCCTTCGTGTGCCATACAATTTCTCCAATTGGAAAATGTCATCAAAGTAGTTCTTTGAAAGAACTGCTCAGCAAAGTTTTGAATTATTATTATTGCACATTTATTATTATTATAAACATATTACTATTCTTTAAACTTGGTACTGCGTATTAGACTTTCATCAGTCTGAAGCCACTGGAATTATGAAAACAATTTTTTTGTGAAAGGTTCTGCGGTTGAACGAACTAAGGGTTTTGAGGGATAAAGTTCTTTATATTTTTTGCCTGTACAGAGACAATATATGTATATTTTTACGCAGCATCGCGATCATTGATCAAATCATTGTACGTATAGTTTCTTATCGGTGATCGATGAACCGGTGGATGCAATTTTTAGCCATAAGTTGTTGTAATTGTTTGTCTAGTTCGTAGTTGGAAATAAAATCGTAGAATATATTATTATTATTAAAGGATGAGAAAGCTTGAAGCAGCTTGCTGTACGACGTACATACATAATATATCTTGTCACTAAATAGGTTGTAAAATAAACCGAGTCCCAAATTTAATTAACGGTAAATCCTGTGAGGAAAAGGAAAGTGTGGGATAGGAAGGAGAATATGGCAAGAGAAAGGTCAGGAAGTTACTAATAATTTAGATCTTGTCACTAAACGTAGCGCTTATAACTTAAAGTAACATCTCTAATCTACATGATGAATGATGACATTTTAAAATACCCTAGAATTTCATTAACCCCTCAAGCTATTCGGTTTTCCAAACATCTCGTATAGGTCTCATAGAAATCGTTTTGTCTTCCTTACCATTATAGTGAGAAATATGATATAAACGATAGTGGAAAGAGAAAACACCACGTTTTATGATCAAATATAAAAGTTAACCACAATGAATGTTAATATTAAAAAATGTAGACCTATGAAACCAAAGTTTCTGAACACAATTTGAGAAAATTTTTAACAATTAAAATTTTTTATTAATTATGTTTACATGGAACGACAAAAAATTGAGGTGACAAAAACGTTTATAATGCATTTGTCTGATAAAATAAGTAAGTTTTTTTTTCGTTGTCGGTTTTAACATATTTAGTGCACGCAATCATAAACATTTTTTAGTTTTCCGATACGTTCAGAAATATTCCATTTATTTGAATTTTTTTGTAAAGCGGTAATATTTTGACCCTCTGACAAAATATGGTCGAGGCCTGAGGGGTTAAAGAGTAGGAAATAGGAAGTATTTAAAATTTAAGCGTTTGTCTAATAAAAAAAATTTATACAGCGAATTCTGCATGTGATCTCCAACAACAAAAGCTAGTGGTTCCGAACACAAGTTTAGCTATTGCTGTTACAATTTATGTACGGTTATCACAGTAAACAATGCTACTGTAAGTAGGGTCGATGCACTAACGCCAATGGCCTGCTGAGTGAAGTGCTGAGAAGCTGACATTGCAAGGACGCTATTCGTTACATCCCGTTGTTAGTAGTAATAATACTTCAGTCAAATTGTTACGGTGACTTCCGCTGCGAGGTGGTCTTTGTTGGAGTTAGTCTCGGGGTTTTTTGTGCACATCAATCAACATACTTCTCAAGTTGTTTGTTACGATGATACCTAAAACCTGCTACAAATTTAAGAGTACAACGAAAAACATTGGAATTTTTTGTTTTGTATTCTTTGCTACCCTTTATTTGAGTTTAATGTCAAAGTATTTTTGACACAAATATGTCTTTTATTTTGTGTAGTATGACAAATCATAAAATGCAATTTAAAAATGTCATCATCTGTACATTTTATACTGTCCTGTAAAAGGAATAGTTGTGTTCTAAAATATAAGTCTTAATAATATAATATTAACAAAAGGGTGACCGGATATACAACTTCATCACCCCTTTAAAAAGTCATTAAAAGTGATGCAGTGATGCGCAAAAAATCAGAGTGTCCAGTTCGCATGCGGTAGAAGTGAAACCTTCAGAAAACTAAAGTATACAAGAGTGGGCTAAAGTATAAGAAGAACCGCACAAAGAGGATACCTATTATTCTAACTCATTCTCTCGCAGGCTAAATCCTATAGATATATGTGTTTGTCTCTTTTTAGTGTAGCTTTTTCGTTTCATGTAGTTTCAAATCACAACGGTGCTAAAGAAGTTTTCACTTCAAAAACTTGATAAATGTGTTACATTAGGTTAGGTTATGGGCTATTATTTTTTTTTCTTCATAATTTTCAATGACTTTTCGAAGGGATGTTGAAATGGCACTTTGTTGAGTTGTCGTGGAACCTTATACAAGACGTCCAAAATACCAATTTCGATTGTGTGTCTGGCTATCTAACTAACACTGGTTCAATGAACTCTAATTTACTTTGAATTTAAGTGTCGTTTTCGAATTATGCGCGAAGAATTCAGACCATTGATAAAGTACACTACTTATAATATAATATTTTTTTAGCAAATAATTTTTTAAATTCTGTATATGAAATGTATATTTCTTATGTTTAAAAATGTCTGGAGTGGTCACTCTTGACAAGTAAAGTCAAGAGTGAATAGAAACATGAATACTAAATTTAAAAGTCGGCTTAAAAATTATACTGAAAACTTGAACGGAATCGTGTCAAATAAAATAACACCCCCCCCCCCCCCCCCTCCATACACACAAGCTCTGCTTATTTATGGGAGTACATCAAATACATCTGTTGTGTAATTAATTACTGTATAAAATTTATTTATATTTTATCTTTTTGTGACACAAAAAAAGCCAGATTTCATGATTTTTCAAGGATCTGCGCTTTCTCGCTAACATGCAATTATCAATTCTTCAATAAATATAATGTTCAGTGATTTTTACGGTTTTTTGCTAATAAATAAGAAGTATTCTACGGCAACATATCAATAACCATAAAATAAGTTTCGATTAAATTTCCAAAGCATGAAATTTTAGAACCCTGTGCACATGACAATAAATTTAGTCTTAATTTATCGCCTTTCTACATAGGAAACATTAAAAAAACGACAATTTTATTTTCACTACCTTTAAACCGTTAATCAATATGATACCATCTTTCGATTTTCTCAAAAATCCGTTAGCTAATAACAATATTACATACATTATTATTAATCGTTGGGGAATTTTGAATAAATAATAATATTGAACAACCGACACAAGAAAAAGCTGCATCATGACTGAAATTTCCTAATATAAATGCATTAAAGCGTCTCGCATGAATATTTTAAATTTCACCGAGCATCGTCAAATCAATCAAACGAAAATTATTTAACTTTTTAACTGTAATCTCCATGTAATAAATGATCGGGGAATTATGTCGATTTTTCAAATGTCTTAACACACAAGGCAATATCTATCGGGATGTTATTTTTACGAAATGTATATTGTATCTCTGAAAGTTCCCATTAATTTTATAACCACAAATTTTGTAATATATGTAAATGCATCAAAACAAAACGATTTTTATACAATATATATTTTTTGTAAATATTGTATATCTTATATAATATTTTCGTGAGATCATTGTTGTTGAAAAGCTCTGGTTCTTAGTAGTGAAATTGTTAAACCACAAATACGGGAATAATAAAGTAAAAGCAATTATGTTTTCAAATTACTACAATATGGATAATAAGGAACTCCAGTGAAAAATATTCTGGCTTTAAAGAAATATGTTCATATAGACCAATAAACGCTGATTCTGAATGTATAAGTTTTATTTAATAATATTAAACGCAGAGTTTTAAAAAAATATTAAAAAATCCACTTTTAATCGGGTCGTCAAAACACGCCGTCAAGGTGACGTCACTGTTCGACGTGTCGTGACGTCACCGTAAAGTCATTGTATGGGAATCTATGATATGACACAAGCCATCGTATTAATTTATTCGTTTATTTACATGCTGTTTATAGAGATTTTGTTGTTGTGTTTATTGAAACATTATTTAGGTTTAAATAATATTTCAAAAATAAAGATATCTTTTATTAGTTTATCTCTATTAATGAAAATATTCAAAAACTACTGCACAAAAAAAATAGTAATGCTATTTCTAGGGAATAACGGAATTCAAAATGGCGGCAGTAGATCAGCTGATTGCCCGATCCTATACTATTTTTTCAGGAGTGTTGACGTCACACGATTCACCATAATACATACGGTGGTTTTCGGGGGGTCTTGAAAAATTAAAACTTTGACAATTATTTTAACTATTAAAACTAACTCTAAAAGTAAAAATAAAAATGCAGTTATTTAAGTTAGAAGGTCATTTATTCATTAAAAAAAAATTACAAAATTGGACTGGAGTTCTCTATTATCGAATTACGACATGCCTCCGAAAAATACTCGAGATGAAAGGTTTCTCGTATTACACGATCTTGATTTGAAGCGTTCGTTCCTCGGACGACTTCTTCAGAGAATTTTTTCCTTCGAAATGAATAGAATACTTAGTTTTTACCACTTGTATTGTTCATAGAAACCATTTTTTTCTACTTTGTTGCAGACTTGTCTACTTTACTTTTAATATGACCGGTCATTGGTTGAGTGGGCATAGCGCTTGGGTTCCACCCGGGCGTCGCGTGTTCGGTTCCTCGGCTGGCTAAGTCCTCCATCACAACACAAGCAACATTTTCGGCTTTCTGTGGTGGTAGTAGGAGATTTTCAAACATTGTTGGGTTATTAGTAACCCGGGAAAGTTTGTCTCTCTTTTAAAAAAAAATATATATGCAAATAATAGATTTCCTCGTTATATACCTACATCTATCATTTTTTACATGAGCTCCATACAGGAGGCCCTGAGGAAAATAATTTCCCTCAGGACCTATTTCATCTTTGGGGATATTGTGTGCAGGGTTTTTTTAAGGAAAGGAAGGAGAGGAAAGTTCTGGGAAGGAAAAGCGTTTAAGGGGTGGGTATGAATCAGTGGTTCAGTGTGTCCTAGTCATCCGCCTCCAAGACAAACCTTACCCGGACCCGGACACCCCTGCATCGTTTCATCGATATCTATATATACTAATAAGTAATACTTCTAAAATAATCCACGATAATTATGTTTTTGGTTGATTACGCAGTCAATTATTTTTGACTCTCCAACAATGTTTTCTTAATACACCTTCATCCTTACTTTTGGGATTCTCACTGTTCCTTCTGCCAGTCACGTCTGATATTATCATGCATTGGTATGCATACGAATTATTTCAACCGTATCCTTCTAGTCTTTTGAACGTGGGACCAAATAAAGCCCGCTAATGTGCTCGAAATACTAAACATTCACCATTTCTCAATAGAAGCCAATGACTGTACGCCGTTGTATTTTCTTTATTCTAAACGCAGCAATTGCAGAATTGGTGACGGTTTTAGCAAAATCGGATAGACTTTATGTGGCCTTGGTAAATATATGAACTTTCAGAGGTAAGTATGGTCCTGTTTTCATTAATTTTTAGGCAGCATCGCGCTCATTAGTCAAAATATTGTACATATATTTTCGTATCGGTGATCAATGAACCGGTGGATGCAATCTTTAGCCCTAAGTTGTTTTTAATTGTTTGTCTAGCTTGTAGTTTTTTTTAGATTTTAGAAATGTATTATATGTTTGTACAGCGCCCTTGAGGTGATTTTTCACAAAAAACGGCGCTATATAAATCATCCAAGTATTATTATTTAAAATTGTGAAATAGTGATTACAGATGCTGCCGGATACCATTAGTGGATGAGAAGGATAGAATTTTCTTGAACCCAAGTTATTAAATATCGTGACAAGTAGGATCTTCCCTATTCATTTCTAATTGAGTTATAGGTCCAGTTGTTTCTCTCAATTCGAACAATTTATTCATCAAATTTTAAAGCAATTTTTCAAGTTCTGTGAAGTTCCGATCATTATTATTCCTATCATTAAGTGTTTCACATGAGTGAAATAATAATTGTACTTGAATAGAACTTTCACTGAACTTGAAAATCAACTCTGAAATTTGATGAATTGTACAAATTCTGTGAAACAAATTACCCTCGTGTGCATTCTTTTGTATGTTGAACGGGATGTTGTTTATCATTAGCTTCTTCTTCTTCCTTGCGCTGTCCCAACTCATTGCCTAGGTAGGCTGTTGGGGTCGGCTCTTCTCGTTCTCATGTTGTAATATCTTCTGTTCTTGGTATCGCCTTCATCCAGGCCGTATCTCTGAAGAATTTTGGAACATTGAGTCATCCAGGAGTTCTTCGGTCTTCCTCTGGATGACTCTCGGTGAAGCCCCATAGACATTGCCTGCCTCACTGTGTGGTCTGATGGTCTCCGTCTTATGTGTCCATACCATCTCAACTGTCGTTCTTCCAGCTTACTATTTATGTCTGTGACACCCAGGCTACCACGAATGCGTGAACTTTTGATCTTATCTTTTAGTGATACTCCTGCCGACCATCTTAGCATTCGCATTTCTGCTGTTTCAAGTTGCCTAGTGTAGGATAGTTGTTTATCATTAGCTATTGAGAATTTACTTTTTACTGAAGTTATGTAAGCTATGATTGTGCTTATCGCAAAACGCATTCATCACGCCATTATTTTGGCACAGAATTATACTAGAAATTATAGGTAATTTAATATTCTGTCGTCTTCAGGGATATTGTTAAGCAAATAAATGTGGCATTTTCAACCTATCCCTTTATATTACGATTTTTCTAATTATATTTATTGTGCTAGTCCAGTAGTAAAATTTAAAAAACCCGACATGCCTTTTTGTACCGCGCGGTTCATACTTCATACATCGATAATACATACCGCCCATACAACAACTTGATACAGAATCGCTGGAGATTTTCTCAGGCGATAAGATTTAATTGTGATGCCCCCTGACTAATCGTGCAAGATGGGCGAGATTTCTTTAAATCCCATTGTGTTTGTAGTAGGTTGTACCTACCTAACCGACATGTGTAATAAAATAACTTAAAACTTTTGACCGTACGCATGCTGTATATAACAATTGACTGCTCAATTAACATGATCCAAAAAAATCTCTTCTTAGCAGCTGTCTTGTTTTAAATTGATTATTAGATGCACTGCTCTTCTTCTGAACTTGTAAACATTGACTTTTTCTCCGGTTAATGCCGATTTTGGTTCGTGCTTTGAATAGTTAATGTCCAGCTTAAGAAGCTGAGAAAGTCAACATTCCGATCATTAAGGTCATCATAATTTACTAAGCACATCGGTGAGTTCGGTTTTGACCAAAATTTCTTATGGTTTTCGAATGTGACACATTTTGAAGAGGTGGTACGATATTTCATTCAAAAATATTTCCTTGAAGATGTAATTCTGAATTACCTCAAGGATTTCAATTAGGTCCTTTTAAGGTCACCAATTTCGAAACTGTTAAATTTTCTTGATAGTTTATTTATTTCAATCAAATTTCGAATTTCAAATTAAGTACTGAACTTGATATTGAAGCTTCCTGTTTCTTATTTTAATTATAAATATCTATTATATATGCCGATTTAACGGTACTTAAATTAGTTGAAATATGCACGTAAACCAAATTTCTCCTTTGATTATAGATTGACTCATGTCGTCAATTTTCGAAATTCGTGTGCGTAACATCATAAATAACTCTGTATTTCGTCTGCTAATTTAAAGTAAGATTATTTCTAATTTACATGATTTTTTGCAAGTTCTTAAGCTTGTTATATGAATCCTAGTCCTAAACATTCGAGCCACTAATCTGTCTCGGTTTTTAGCCAGTGTCCAAATGTGTTGTCTGTAACAATTTCGAAGTACATTGTTAGTTGCAATTTTATAATTCACTAATTTACTGATTTTTCCTTTACTTATATACATGTTCCAGAATAAGTGGCCTTGGTAATCAAAACTATGTGTGTTGGATGGGTGTAATGGCCGTGAATTATGGTTCTGTCTTTATAAGCACCATTGTCAGAATTACCTTACTGCAAGTAATTTGCGGAATGTATCGATTTGCAAGACAAACGACTTTGCATAACAAGTAATGGTAATTCCACAAATGGGTTTGTAATTCCAGATGCGCTTGCATTTTGTTTTTGCCCGAACATGCTATTCAAAATGCAAACAATGCACCAACTATTAGAGTTGACTTTTAACACTTTAGACTTATTGTTTTTTCTTGAATTCAAAGTTATTTCCTAAATCTTCTAGGCTGTTTGATTGTTCACATTTTAACAGCATACTACTTTTATATTAATTCTGTAAATACATTTTAATTAAAACATAATATATATAAAACTAATGAACGAAGGCTAAAGTTACATCACTCCGTGGCCATGGAAATAATATACGATTGATGTATTTGGTTGTCCTATTTTATCTCTCTATTTCTTTGACCATGTTTTTTGACAGTCATTCTTTTTAATAACACTTTTTGTAAACCCGCAACTTTCCCACCCTTTTATTAGATTATTAATACACCACTGAGTAATTCTTTCTGGTTTTGAATGGCATCTTCTAAGCGGAACGGTATATTTATACTTTATTGGAAATAGCGTAAATGGAGTTTTAGACTTCTGTTAAATTAGTTTAATGGATGTACCTGTTCTCCAAATATTCTATTAATGTTAAGCCTCCAATAGGAGAAGACCAAAAATTGAGAATACGAAACACATCATTATAGAAGACCAAACCATATCACGGCGTTATTGCATTTCTGAATCGGATTCAAATAGCACGCTTCATGAATCCAAAACTGCATCCACCTTTCTGCCGCTCTTGCTCGCTCGCTACTTCCGCATACGTGCATCTTTCAGCTAACACCGGTCATTGTAATTACGTCACTGGCTGATCGAAAAGCGCCTACTAACCGCTAACCACGTAGAGGTGAAAGTCGACGTCGACTCTTGCTTCTTCCGATTCTCAATACCTACATATATGCATCTACACATTTTCACAACTAATTGCACAAGACGAATTGGCGTGCTTACGCGGTTATTGATTATTTTTATGTAGGTTAGATTCACGATTCACGCAATATAGGTGTTTTGGTGTGTCCTAGATTTTACCTCTACACGCTCGGTTTTTTTGTGTTAAGTCTTACTGATAGATCGAAGGTCCCATCAAAGATTCTTACATAACGGAACGAACTCTGTGACTTGTCATTGTGGCATTCTAACAATCGTCGTTTTTTTGTCCACTTCCATTTTTTTGGACTTAATAATCTTTTCACTTGACACGACAACCCTACGTGATGTCCCTGTTAGACAGCTATTTTAAATACCGACAGGTGCGTACTTATACTAATTGCACGTTGCGGACTCCTTAGTTACTTTGAAACTCAATTTGATGCATATCACAATTTGAACGTGCCGTATAACGTGTGCACTTGGGACTCTCTTAAAACGTAATAAACCTTTTTGTTCGCATTTTACCGCTCTTAAGGACGATTAACTTCATTTGCAAGATGTCTACGTGACAATATTTGCGTACATCGCTTTTCAATTTGCATTGTCCCTCTAATGCTACGGCTAGATTTATTATCAAACCACGACTAACTCTTCCGAAGGGCAATAGTAAGTAATAGATTCCTTGTCTGCGGAAGTGTTGAAACAAGCACGTGTCTCATTTTCTCTCATTTACCTAATGTATTCAAATAATGCGATTACGTACAAATTATTGAACCCAAGATAGTGTCCATCATCGGATTAACTTCCAACCGGATTCCATCTGCGCCCAAATTAGTTGGAAAGATTGACCAAATCTGGTTTCGGCTTATTAGTGACATTTTTATTTCAGTTTGTGACATCTTCGCCTTATATCTTTTGCTGGTTACACTGTTTATATTATCAGTTATGATAATTATCGAGGCATTTTCTTATTTACAGTTCTTACGGATTGTCTGATGTATTTTGTTTGTTGATGTATTATGTCAATACATGTAATATTTATATCAACTCCTGAGTCTTTATCAACGTTTGTTGTAGGTGGTGATTAAGTTATTACTAATTACGATTTCAGATGAACTGTTTTTGTTTTATACTTTTATGCTTGTTGATGTTACTAGTTACTTAACGTTAACATAAGCACCTCTAAGTATGTTACTGCAATCATTTTGTATCCACAAGGATTATCGATAATTCAAGTGTGTTAGTGTACACATTACATATTAGGCGTTTCACAATTGGCTTTCACAAGTCTCATAACAAAAAATCATAATGCAAATTGAGTCTACAGTCTAACGTAAATTACGACAAAACAAACACGAATTATCTAACACGCGCCTCCTACGCAGATTATTGTCTCCGTAGGGGAACACTGCAACAGTGCTCAATACTTGACACTCGAACAGCAGTGAAAGCAGACAAACTGATCGTTTACCAACAAACTTAATCACATTGGTTCCACGACGGTCTATTCGGAAAGATGTGGCTCATTAGGAAGCTAATTGATGTCAGACGTCAAATAGATCAGTGCCAATTTTCACGCACTGGAGCAAGATACGTGAACTAATATATCACAGCAAATCTGTCAACTTGACTTAGTTTGAAAGAAGTCTTAAATTGGCAAACAAACACAATAAATAATTTCGTGTTCCTGAAAGTTATGGAAAGGGGTTATTGGAAAATTGGAACCCTCGATTGATTTTTGTGATTTCTATCTCAAAAGATAATCTGGTTCATTTACAACATTTACGTCGGATCCATAAAACCGTAAACGTTCTATTAATATATCCAATCTTATTGTCATTAACGAGAAGTGTTTGATTCAAGAATCGTTTTGATTTTTGTTATGCAATATAAAAATGTAAACAAAGGTTGGATGTTATTTATCCGGTCATCGGTGATGCCTGCGGCATGTTATGTTGTGTTGCGAAACAGGGAGTGATTCAAGGCGCCTAGCTCTGCATTGTGCACGTAATACGAATTTATAATCGGCATTGCGTTGTATCATAGAAGAATTCTCCGGTAGTGAAAGCAGTTGGCGATGGTCAACGGCGCAATTTCTCCACTTGTTCCGAGTTGCGGGGAGCGAGCGTGCTCAGAGTCCGAAATAATCGTGAAATACCCGCGGCCCGGGGCTATCGGACTCGGCACTCGACATTCAACGCAGCACTCGCACTCCACACTGGGCATTCAACAGCCCATGCGTTATGAATTCATTTGCGGAGAAAACGTCACAGTGGTGGTACCACAGGCACCCGAGATAGCCTGCTCCATCAGCTGTTTTAGACAGACAATAACAATGAAATTAACCCCACTTATTTGGACATTCACCGCACTGCGCCTATTTGGTAGTGGAACGACGTACTAGAACACCACACTTTTCTATTTCGACTCCCGCTCAATCAATTATACTTTCATACCTCACACAATATCACGGGTGTCAAGAATGTATATAAGAACTGTAATAATTAATGCTTTCGCCCCTCGCCCAGAATTATGTCTTCTCCAATTACCAAATCTCGTCGGCTTCTAGTGATAAACTCTTGTCTTCTTTTCTCTCTCCCGTGTTATGTCGTTCCACCATAAATCTGTTTCACCATCGTGTTTTCATCTAATGTACCATATTTATGACCCAAACATTTTATGACACTACTTTTATCCATAGTTATTTTTTGTGTCTTCGCCTCCCACTCTGAGAAGTCGATTATTATCACCTTGCCCTCTTTTCAGCGGTAAAGGCTTTTTATTCAATTGCCTTTGTACCAGTACTATCTGGCACTACTATCCTTTCTGTCTGATCCATATATTCACGGTCGTAAATTTCATTTGATATCTACTCTAAGCTTTGCGTGTGTCATTATTATCACAATTATTCGTTTTACCTTATAAGACACTGCCTTTATAATAAATTATTAACGCATGTCCAAATACTTTCTACCAGTGGAATGGTAAGTGAGCGCGAGTTTTTCTGTTGTTTATACTGAGCCGTGGCGAATGCCTATCATGTAATCTGCGTTACAATATATGTAATGTTTATGATGAATGATGACGTATGTGAACTGTTGCACGTAGGTCTTGTATGAATAGTTTAGTTGGATCTGGCATTGCAAATATAGGACCAATCAATTACAAATACTTCCAGTTGATGCAAGTGCGGTTGATATTGTGGAGTGATTCTAGTCCCGTTTGTGGTCGGTTTTGTGTTCTTCTAAAAGCCTTTTGACACTCTTATAATTGTTTTGTGGCGCGGTGATTAGACTTAATTCTTCTTGGTGACAGATACAAGATAAAAAATTGTGACTTCTGTCAACACGGCAAGAAAATAAACATAAATTAGCGAACCAATAAAACACGCATCACGCAAATCCTCCATTGGAAATTTAGAATTTTGCATGTCTTAACACGCTGTCATATTGTAAACACATAATTTAATTTGCATGTATATTGAGCAGTCTATTTGGCACCCGAGACCTCGTAACGATTCTCCTGTCGATTAGCACCAGCCTCTCAGAAGATATAAACAGATTCAACTTTCGATTTCACCCACTTCACATAACGATTTTTTGTGATCGATTGTGTTGTAAGACCGGCGTGTTAGGTCAGTTGAATAATTATATTTGGCAATAGTAACATGCAACGGAATGTATTTTTTGCGTTCGATTGGGCACGCCGATTTGCGCTTTTGACTGTCTGTATTGTTAGATCACTGCTTATTCATTTCGCTCTATTATATAATATTTTTTACTTACTTTCAGAGACTTATACCATTTTTACTTTTTATAATGTTTTTACTTCAAATGTAATACAATTTTACACAGAGTTTCGCGTTCGTGACGCAAATGAGTAATTATCAACTTGACCGACATGACTTATTCCTTTTTTTTATTTTCGTAATACTGATAGCTCCTTTGCGTTACTCACTTTCATGATTTAATCTACAATTAAAAAATTTGTTCATTTCATGTATTGTTCCCAGGCCTACCAACATCTCTAAATTTTGCAACATGTTATTGCATTGTTAATTCGATCAATTCTCATTGTTAATTACAAACATTATTTTTTTCTCAAATGTCCTAGTTTTGCCCATGTCCGCATTTTTTTAAAATTATTATTACACTGTTTATTTTATTGTTTTTGCCCTACTATGGTAATTATCTGTATACTGGTAACTAGTACACTATAAGTCTTGTTGATTTGATTCATGTGTTGTGCTGTTTTTCGTCCTCCTGTTTCACATCTTGTTCAGCTCAGTGCCGGTGACCTGACTGACCCGTGTTAGCAATGTAACTTAACCTAACCACATTGTTGCCAACTATGCCACGCTGTGACGAAAACACGCAACATATTAATGGGCATCAACAACTCTGAGGCAATTCTAGAATTGAACTTTTTATGGCAAATTATCAGTATTTAAACACAGAAAGTTAAGTCATAAGATGATTAAATAATATTTCTGGTTATCTTCGTAGATTTTATCGCTCTGTTATAACTAAGTGCAGATATTTTATAACTTAATGGCTTTTTTATACTGCTTCGCCGAGATTTAGATTTGGAAATGTGGAACAGACAATATTACGTCTTGTACTTCTTTTTGATGGTTATTATTTGTGACGGAAATAAAGTTTTAAACTGAAAATAGTAGCCTGTAATCATTGTCCAAAGTAGGAAGCGTAACATAACCCAAAAATGAATCATCCTTACTCCATGCTTTCAGCGATGGAAGACGTTTTAATTGACATGATCCGAAAATGTGTAAATTATCCTAAATAGTTGGCTCATTGAATCCAAATCAATTGCCAACATTCAATAAGCCCACCTTTACTGTAGATTTAGTTTTCCCATAGCTAATTTCAGTTACTAGAGCTTTTAGTAAAAAAAAAAACTTTGGCAAAATCGCTCGCCAAAGTCGATAGGCCACATCCTCTCCTTTCCAATTCCTATGAAAATGACACCGCTCTGAAATACTAATTTCTGAATGAGGCTTTATTATATCAGCCTGCTTCTAGGTAGATTTTTTTAAATTTTTGTATGCTCGTCAATCACATTTCGGCATTAGATATTTCTATTAACCTATAGCGCGATATCATTCTCGTTTTAATTACATTCATATTTTATGTATGCAATAAAACGCAATTAAAACATCATAACGTTTACGGTTATGAATTATACCGTAATACGATTTTTTTATTTGATAGTTTTGGTTGAAGAATATCTTGCATTACATAACATACAGCCATCGACCAAATTTAACAGCCTTATTTATATTCGGTTATTTGTTGCGGAACAGTGTCAGATTTTACTTTTTTAAATACAATTCTTCTTCAGTCTGTTTATGGGCAGCGGAATTCTTTGTGGTGTAATAATATTCGAGAATCGCAGACATATTGTTATATCATACCATATTCACGATACATTTTATGAAAGCGTAGGTGGAGATTGTAATTAATATTATTTTCGTTGGCATCAACCGGTTAAATTATGTTTCTATTTTGGTAGTGGCTAGGAAATGCAATCCCGGTATACCGGGATCCCGAAATACCGAGATCCCGCAGACATTTTGCGGGACTAATCTCGGTCGAAAATTTTGCGGGATCCCGCTGGACTGGCGGGATTACGGAGAAGCGTAGTATGAAGAGTTCGAGATCAACAGCCCAACAACCTAGATCTGGCAATATGAGCAACCTTGAGGTTTTGATAAAGAAGGAAATGAATTACTTCGAGTCCGGCGGATTAAAAGGCACATACCTTCAATTCACTTACAATGCTCTAATGACTATTGTGCCAACCAGCGTGGAAGCTGAACGAGCTTTTTCAGCCGCTGGCTACCTTGTGTCCAATATCATAAGCCGTTTATCAAGCGACACAATTAAAACTTTAACTTTTTTACGAAACTATTTCCAGAATAATGTTTAAATGTACGAGTATGATGCTTATTGTACAAGAATATTATTTATCGTGTGAACGTTATTATTTAAATTTAAGTTGTTATGTAAATTTATGTCTGATCTTATTCTTTGCCAATTTATGACTTAAACTTTACCTATATCTAATTAAAGGTATATTTATAAATAAGTGGAAACAAGTTAAAAGGTGTTTTAATTTCAATTTTAAAGGTATATCAATAAACCATTTAAAATGTCCCAAAGAACTTGTTTGATTTGGTATAAATTTAAAACTCTAAAAACAAGGTTGGTAGATCGAGGTATTGGGTCTTTATTACACGATTGATTAGATTTCTACGTCCACCCTGCTGGATCCCGCAAATACCTGGATCCAGCGGGACTAAGATTGTTCAGTCCCGCAAATACCTGGATTGACATGGTCTTGCGGGATTGCATTCCCTAGTAGTGGCATATGTCGTTAACTTCAGTATTAATCGTTCCGAATGATTTCCGTATTTTTTATTATTTGTTGAAATTGGATAGTGTAACAAACCATCTAATTGTTATGCAGATTTTAGAGCGTATATTGAATAGTTTCTTGATCTCGAATAGTTTGTCATTCCCGCATCGCTTCGTCTGTTACCAATTATGGCGAGGGATGCTATTGGTTAGTTTTCACTCCGGCGCTCAGGCTTACAGATACAATCCCTGGAACGGATGACACAGCTTTGATGACCGATATAAGGTCATGGGTTAAATCTGGAGAGCAAGTTGCTTCCCGGTGATTCTTCAGGTTTAACTCTGGCATGATTTAACCAAGAGACGCTTTGTAAACAGTCTGCTTTTGGAGTTCGGCTAACCCGGAGAGGAAATATTCGTTGATACCCTCTTGATAAAACGAACGTTTAAGGGAATAAATAAGTTTTCTTTAGGAGGACCGACACCGGTCGAGAAATGGGAAGGCTGACAGAGGTACCGAAAGAAGGGTAAATGCAGGCAACTCTATTAACGGAGGACTGAACGCCGCGCCGTTGGCGCCAACAAAAAAACTGTCCAAAGAAGCGAAGTTAGCCGTCCATAATGGAGTGCTGGTACCTACCCTGATGTATGGCAGTGAGGCATGGAACTGGCAGAGGAAGGATGAAAGTAGACTGAATGCTGTATAAATGAGATCTCTGAGGCGTATGTGTGGTAAAATCACGTACGATCGTGTGAGAAACGTGCAGATCCGCGAAGAATGCAAGGCTGATGTAAGCGTAATGAGTAAGATTAAGAAAGGGACGCTCAGATGGTTTGGGCATGTAGAGCGAATTAACGAGGAAAGGATTGTAAGGAGAATATATGACGCAAATGTGAATGGTAGAAGAAGTCGAGGACGCCCGAGGAAGACATGGCACGACCAAGTGAATCAGATACTTGAGTCGGGCCATGTGAAGAGTCGGAATAAAAGAAGAGCACGTATGAGACGATGTGAACGAGGCAAGGAGTGTGTGCCAAGATCGAGTTGTTTGGCGGTCCGTCCTCTCTGCCTACCCCTGCGGCGAAACGGCGTGATGGTTAGTTAGTTAGACACAGGTGTAATCTGTTTATCATAGAACTGTAAAGTTTTTGTTAAAGTTTAGTATGCTGTCATGTCATCGTTGAACTGCTTTAAATAGGTGCCATACTTGCAAATTCATTCACCCAAAATAGTCTAATTGTGTTGACCGTTAAAATTGTGCATTTTATTTAGTTGTTCCGTTACAATAAATAGTAATTTTGTAAATGGTTTTTTCTTAGAAGCGTACTATTTCCAAAATAAATTTTCCATATATCATTTATATTATATCAGCATTTATAATTTGGCTGAAAGACGATAATTTCCGAATTCAATTTGTATCGAAAGTAAAGAAACAATTCCGTAAATTAAGAATGCACATTGCACAGGTTCCGAGAAAACTTCCCAATCTTCGTCTTCCCTTTCTCTTACCGTCACAAGAGAAATAAATACTCTTAACATTTATCATAAAAGGTTACAAGATTAGTTATAAATTATTGTATATGGTTACGTGTTAGGATTTTCTCTTTGTCTTCAAGAAACGAAACTCTCGTTAACCAAGATTGAGTGTTACACTACCATTGATACGAATGAGCATAACACACATTTCGCTCTGATGATGGACACTGCAAGGCAGTTCGAAATGTAGGCTCATAAAGAGGAAAAAAAGCATTTCATCATAAAAAATTATGAATATTTTTATTTAGTTCCTAAAAATAATTTTAATAAAATCTGTCAAATTTGTGCTTTTGGCTGTGCATTTCAAACAATTTATTGGCGAATAAACCTGTCCCCCCTCAAATGTTTATAAATAATGAATACCCTTTTAGATAGTTGTTTAACTCATGAAGTGGCGTAAGGTCATTAATAAATTATCTTTATTGGTAGTTCTCGAAGTATTTTTTTTTCTTCAGAATAATTATAAGAATGCTTGTAATAATTTCCCTTTACTTTAAACGCGGGTTCCTGTCGAAGAACTAGCTACTTCTTGTTAGACATACACCAATATTATTTTGTTATTACCTAATTATTTTGTTATTACCTATTTAGGTAGAGCTGTGTATGTACGCTTGCGTATGCGCATTTCCGTTTGAGTGTGGTAGGATTGTTGACATTTTTGCGTTTATTTATTGATGTGTATGATGTTTACGTGCGATATGTGTGTGTATATATTTGTATGTATCAGAAAAATCGCAAAAAAATTGTGTAAGTATGTAATAATGGAATCTTATTTTATCCAATCTAATTTTCTACATTCCGTTATAACTTTTACAATTTTCAGCATGTTCAATCCATAATACGTTTACACTGTTCTTACACACACAAAGCAACTATGTTTCATTGATCACGATCACCATGAAACAGGTAGCTGCTTAGTATGATAATCAAAATATCTATTCTATGTAAATGTCTATGTCATATATCGTGTATTTTATAAACAAATGAATAAAATACAAATAAAAAAATTAAAATTCGTAAAATTTGTTTTCGTAATATCTTCCATAACCTGTTTAAATTTGTAGATACATGTGGGTAGAGTTTAACCTTTGCGTTGTGTAATGAAAAATGGGGTCAATCGTTACATACAAGTTTCCAGCGTTCGTCTTTTATTATTAAATAAAACCATTTGGTTTTTATTGCATTCTGATTATTTTGCCGATGGTGACCTTTTATTTTGTCGTAAATCGTGAAGTAAAATGAACACAAAGGCGATAGAAAGCGAAGGTGTTTTATCCAATTCATCTTGGAAAAATAATTTCATGTGTAACCTTCGTGCTTCTTTTGCGCATTTTGGCTTCATGATTACATTGATTACTGCTCCACAAATTTTTTATGTGTTTCACATATTTGTTAAAACTCGTACAGACGTATAATTATATCCTATTAATCATTATCATCATTACGTAGTATAAAATGAAGTCGCTCAAATTGTATGTGTGCATAGATCTTTTAACTATGCAACGGATTTTCATGCAAGTTTTCACCCATAGATAGAGTGATTCCAGAGGAAGGTTTATATGTATAATACATGCTTATTATAGTAGAGAAAAGCCGAGAAATTCAAATATTCAATTCAGGCAGCGGGCAGCTGGCAAGCGGGTGGTGTGGATTTTATAAAGGTTGGGTAATAGTGTTGTGTTTCGTTAGCCAAAGCAACGTGTGGCTGGCTCTGCTAGTTAATATTATAAAGGCGAAAGTTTGTATGGATGTATGTTTGTTATTCTTTCGCGCAAAAACTACTGAATGAACTTTAAAAATTCTTTCACTAATACAAAGCTACATTATTCCTGAGTAATATATGCTATATATATTGGTAAGCTCTGGCGTTATGAAATTATCATCCATTTTATGTCCCTAACAAAATCGAGTTATTGCAAACGTCAGAAGAAAAGCAAAACAAACGGTTGCCATGGAAACGATGTTGGCGTCGTAGTTAATATATATCTGTAAAAATGAACCGCCGAAATGTATGTGGGTGCATAACTTCCGAAAGATTGCACCAAATTGGATAATTCTTTTTTTTTGTCTAAAACTACTGGTGAGCTCTGGCATTATCAACTTCATGTTATTCTAGCCGCCCTGTACTCAAGCCTCTTAAGACACACACATATGCCGATGGACATGAGCCAAGCTATTATCGTACCAATCCTGAAATCCAATCAGCTGGATGCTTCGATATTAGGAAATTACCGACCAATTTCCTTGGCGACAATTCTTTCAAGAAAGACTATTTGAAAAAATCTTATTCGCGCTAGTCAAAGAAAAACTATTTACCCTGGAGAACCAATTCGGCTTCAAGAGCGCCTCATCAACCGATATGGCCATGAATGGTGTAAAACAAACAATAGCGTACTACAAAAAAAGAAAAAACCACCGTTTATGGGTATTTTCTGGACCTAAGCAAGGCCTTTGATCGGGTTTCCCATCAATTATTATGGGAAAAACTCATAAAACGAGATGTTCCAGCAGGAGTGGTCAATATGCTGTCTATTTGGTACGGACAACAGGAAAATCACATGCAATGGGCAGGAGCTTCTTCAATACCTTTATTCCTTAAAAGCGGAGTCAGGCAAGGGAGAAATATGTCTCCAACTCTATTTAATGTGTATATTAACGACCTCTTACAAGAGTTGAACGATACACGAATAGGTTGTCATATCTGCGGACAAGGCAGTAATAACATTAATTACGCGGACGACATGGTGCTTCTTGCACCTTCGATTAAAGCGATGAGACGACTTGTGCAAATATGCGAAGAGTACGCAAACTCTAATAACTTGTTGTACAATTCTAAAAAGTCAGTCATCGTCGCTTTCAAACACAACAAGAAGCCATTAAATATTCCTCCAATATATTTAGAAGGAAACGAACTGCTTGTGGCCTCACAGGTTAAGTATCTGGGACAAATCCTAACCGAAGACATGAAGGACATAGAAGATATGGAACGACAAAGAAGAGCAATTAACATACTTGCGGGAATGCTCTCAAGGCGGTTCTGCCACTGTAGCGACGACGTCAGAAAATTACTCATCAAGACATACTGCACTGCCCTGTACACATCTGAACTGTGGACGCAATACCAAGCAGCGCAATGGGACAAACTGAGGGTGTGCTACAACAATGCATACAGGCAACTTATGCAACTATCGAGGTTCTGCAGCGCCTCCACGATGTTCACCGAAGGGAGGGTGCACTGATTCCCAGCATTACTTCGCCACCGACAAGCCAGCTTCTGGAGCAGGACACGGAAATCAAACATCATTATCATGGCTGCATCCGGGTGGCTCAGTTCCCCACTAAATGAGCGATGGATGCAAATGATGAGGCGACCTCCCTGATGGATGATAAAAAAACGAATATTTTTTTATTTTTTTTAATTTCTGCTTAATTTTTGTTTAATTTTATTTTGTTTTATTAATTTTGTGATTAATTTTTATTATTATTATTTATGTTCGAATTTTATTTTCATTTTTTGTTTTCGTTAGGTACGTACATAATATTTTATTTCTTTTAGATTCTTATTTGCTCTGTAAAATATATTGTACCTACTATAGTCTATGAAATTTGTATAAAAAATTGCAATAGGTGGCACGCGAGCAGTTTGAAAACTGAATGTACCGGGAATTAATGAGGGTTGAGGAGGGGGAGGGGTATGTGGGGGAGGGGGGGGGGGGGAGGTAGAATGGAAAACCCCCTAATGCCATGCGAGCGAAGCCGCGGGAAAAAGCTAGTAAATAAATAAAAATAAAAACCTAGTATTTGAAAGTTTTGGCTTTGTTCCCTTTCGGTTTTATTGACACACATTTTACTCTGCATTAAATGCACTTTCGTACTAGTGTTATATAGATGACTCTGGAAAAAAACTGTGTCCTTTTATATTGAATAAAGAATACAAATTAATTAATTACTTTGCTCACGTTTCAATGATATAATGGTTTTTATGTAATTGCCTCGGCTTACTTCTCTTTCAAATTCTTTTCTAGTAGACTACAAAGCGGTTTGATTTGATCTAATCGTATTAACCAGTATTTATCTAGTGATATGATGTCTACATATGGAAGCAAGCAAGTATGGTATGCCTTCCTACTCGGAAAACGGATATTATTTTATATTAATAATTTTTGTTACCATGCAAGTTCTACTTGTTACATAAACTTTACTGCGATGAGATATTTTTTCCAGTGTAGCATTCTTTCTACAGTTTCGATCGACTGTGTATATTATTATACGTTGTGTATGTTATTGCTTATGTTAAAATAATTATGCCGCAAGACAGCTTGTCTGTGGGTTCTTACATTTGTCTTTAATTTTATAAATGACACGTAATGATTTTCTTGGTATATTTAGTTAAATTTCACGAAAATTTCGATAAGCAATATGTGATGCACTGTTCAATCTGTTATTTTTCTTTTGATTTTCTTTTCCTAATTAATAATTATCGCTTTTTGTTATTACGGCCTCCGTGGTCGAGGAGCAAGGCTCCAGACTAGCCATCCGGAAGTCGCGGGTACAAATTCCGGCGTGCGCAGATACATTTTATTTGATTTTTTTTTTTTACATGAGCTCCACACAGGAGGCCCTGAGGAAAATAATTTCCCTCAGGGCCTATGTCATCTTTGAGAATGCTGTGTGGAGGGTTTTTTTAAGGAAAGGAAGGAGATGAGAGTTCTGGGAAGGAAAAGGGTTTAAGGGGTGGGTAGAAATCTGGGGTTCAGTATGTCCTGGTCATCCGCCTCCAAGACCTAGACAAACCTCACCCCATGAACCCGGGCACCACATTGATTTGTATTTTCACAATTTAATCATTTAAAATACTATAAAGGGGCATGCATTCATTACGTGAGCTCAAAAGGGACGGGGGGGGAGGAGTCCATCACATTACATCACATTACCTGAAAAGAATATACCAAGTCACCCAAATTTATCTCACCAA
The DNA here is from genome assembly GCA_929108145.2 of Limnephilus rhombicus. Lineage (NCBI taxonomy): Eukaryota > Metazoa > Arthropoda > Insecta > Trichoptera > Limnephilidae > Limnephilus > Limnephilus rhombicus. The sequence goes on along the minus strand of OV815291.1, from coordinate 45,827,699 downwards.
GGGGGGGGGGAGGGGTCTAGATTGGAAGAAAATCTGCACACGTAATTAATGTATGCCCTCTTTGGTGTATTTGGGGCACGTTCCAGAGTGGAAGATACTTTTAGTATCGCCGTGGTGTAAAATTACCATTCGGAACTGAAACGTTGCTTGAAATGGCTTTAGCCGTGTTTGGTGACTAGATGTGAATAGCCAGGTACTTCCCCACCTTTCTCTCTCCCATTTCCTTTCCCTCTCCACTTACCTTCAGCCTCACAATCAACTCCAATTATTGGATTGCCATAGTCTCATTGGCTCCAGGCGGGAGCGGTTGGGACTCTTGTGATTATTCACATAATCAATAAAAAATAAAAGTTTACAATAGTTAATAAAAGTTGTATTTACATACATCTCTTTTCATATTAGTGAAAATCAGAAATAATAGAACGAGATAAATTTCACATTGATGACCCAACAATTTTTTTAATGAAATATACGCCCCTAAAGCTTTCACACTGAAAGTATTTACGGCACACAAATATTGAACATTAAGAGAAATTATACGAATACTATTAACCCAAATATTGGCAACAACTTTTTTATGCAAATGTTTCCATATTTTAATTTAATTATTTAAAAAACCTGCAGAATTAGTATCATCCTTGACTTTTATTGGAAACATTTTTTCGTTTGTCATTTTCGTTGAACAAATTTATGTCAAGGTCTTACGTCTCGGAGACCATAATTTAAAATTTAAACAAAGGTTTTTAAATAATGATTATACATCTAGGTACCTACGTATATTTACTTTGTTAAATCAATCTTATGACTGCGGTAGTTTTGTGACTAATTTTAGCTGCACGCATTTCATGCGTTATTCAATATGGAACAACAATAATTATAGAATTTTAGAGGAAACGTAAAAAAAATTATGAATTGTAAAGGGAATTCATTGAAGACGGTTAAATTGTTTCTTGTTTTTGTTTTTAGTTACATCCACGCCTCTGAAAAGAAACGCTGGCCGCCGATAACGACGGAAAGATTGGTTTATTTTATCAGCAGGGTCTTCGGCATCAAGTGGTCTCAGCATTATTTTTCTTTGATTATTTGATTCGACTGTCATTAAAAAATAGTATGGTAAATGTGGTAAAATGTAATGGTTTTACCAAACGTCTACATCGAAGTAAGCTTTTTACGGCTGGGAAAATTAATTGTATTTATAAAACAACGTGTTTAAAAACTAATACCACAGGAAAAACGATATGAACATGTGTTTAAAATAGAGCTCGCAATAACCCTCTGCATTATCGTTTAAGCAAGAACTGCTTTATCATGTATCAAGTAATTAACAGAAATGACAGCAGGGTTTAGTCAAGTTTAGAACCTAATACCGTTATGCGTTGTATCATAGAACTAAAGCCAAGACTGAAGCAGCAGCGCCTCGAAGTAATTGTTATTTTCATGCTCTACGCTTCTTTAATCAGGAATTACCCATTACGTAAGGCTATAATTAAGTTTGTCAATGTGAACTTTGAAAGCGACCAAGGTTAACTTTTGACGGATGCGTACAGGCACATATGTACCACTTCTATTAACTATTTGTACCGAAAGACTTTGAGTAAACAAGGGTCAGTGAGGCCTCACATGTCGGCAGAGTTAATGAACAAATATGACACGTTCATGTTCAAGCTTCAAGGTGAGGATTCTTAATTTGTTTAGTGGGCAAGAACCTGCGCACAGGGATAACTCTGTTTGTATTACGAGTAAACCAAACGCACATAAGTCAATGATTTTTACAGAATTCTCAAATATGGCCAAGGACTGTTCTCCGTACAGGATTGTAGAGGCAACTTTGGCAAATTTTTTGTGAGTTAATAGTAATTTTTAATAAAATAATCTTGCCTTACCTAATTTGTTAACATAATGAAACATAAAATAGAAAGTTGTTTTTTTTGTGGAAATTTTAATTTATGTACGACAAATCTGTGTTTCAACATAAATTGGTCGTTTGAAATTTAAATTTAGGCACATAAAAATCCTTTCGATTTTTTTTATTTTATATTTCATCACACATATTTTAAACACAAATAAATAAAATAGCTCACACCCGTTCTCGACATTTTGTTTTTTATTCCGTTTGAATTTGTTGAATATTTTAATTGGCTTAACGCGTCCAAAATTAAGTTTTCTGTGAAAAAGACCGCAATGTCCTCGCTCTCTTACGCTACAAATAATATGTAAGTATCAGGTTGGTTGATAGTACTTCATTTTTCCGCACCGGATGTTGTTAAGGTGAGATGATGTTAAAGTGAGATAGTGTTAAAATGAGATGGTGTTTAAATGAGATGGTGTTAAAGTGGAATGAAGTTAAAGTGAGATTGTGTTATAGTGAAATGGAGTTAAACTGAGATGGTGTTAAAGTGAGATGGTGTTAAAGTGGGATGGGGTTAAAGTGGGATTGTGTTAAAGTGAGATGGTGTTAAAGTGAGATGGTGTTAAAGTGAGATGGAGTTAAATTGAGATTATGTTAAAGTGAGGTGGTGTGTCCCCACTGCTGTCTCCATTCGCTGGAAATCCGGAAAATCTTATCCAGGAAATCTTACCGAGTGCCTACGTGGGTGTGTGTCAAACTGAAGTGAGCATTTTTAAATTATTTTCTCTTGACACGCGAACTATGTACGGATGTCATCTGCTTTTTGCACGAGTACTAGAGACATTAAAGTTCATACCAGCTTTACATGCTTTTTGACGATAAAAACGCCCGAATGAACAACCGTTAGGTGATAAAATTACAAAAGCTGAAGCAAAAAAACTACCGATTGTTAATTTATTATTCAAGTTTAATGAACCTATTAGCAATGTTAATTCGCCATTTTAATTAAGCCTTATTACTAATTCATTTCTTCCCATTAGAAATTAGCATAATAACCATGTTTTGATGACATTATTTAATGAACCTGTTCCGGGGAGAATAGTACCACAAATTGCAACAAACGATAAGTTGCTAGGTGCTAATTGCTTTAGGCTAATTTGTTCTGTTTTCGGAACAACTCATATTGGTCTCATAGATATCGTTGTCTCCCTTACTACCATGGTTTAAAATGTGTTCTAAGCGGTGTTAGAAAGAGAAAACACAATGCTTTATTTTAAAATCTAAAAGTTAACAACAAAATTATTATAATGTACTCCTTTATTAAACTAAAGTTTCGCGCAATTTGAAAAAATAAATAAATTTGGGAATTTTTATTAATTATTTTTATTCAAAATTAAAAGAATTACTTTGTTTTGACCACTTTTAATTTCGAGAGCGATGCTCTCATCCTCAGGGCTTACTAAAAACTAATTATAAATAAACTTAATGGTGTCAACAGGAAAGGTAGGAGTGGGAAGGGGGTAGGAGGATAATTGAAGGCACAATTTATATTTATTTATTTTATTTTGATTTGCGACAATTTATTTTAGTTGACTTTGAGTTGAATAATACATTTGTCCAATATATTATATACGTTTATAATACGATTATAACTTGTCTAATAATTTAGTAAGTGTTTTTATTTTTTTCGTTATCAGTAATTTTTGATAGAAAAAATGTAAAGAGAGTTTTTTTTTATGTTTGCATTTAAAATTTTATTTTTTTTAAATTATGTTTATTTCGTTTATTTCGAATTATAAAATTTGAAAGCTTTCCTTTCAAAAACATTTTTGTTTTTGTTTTCGGAGGCATTCAGAAATATTTCATTTATTTCGATTTTATTGCAAAGCGGAAATATTTTGACCTTCCGACAAAATAGATGCGAGGCCTGAGGGGTTAAAACTTTTATGAGTAATTTAAGTATTCGCAGGCATATGGAAGGCGGAGAAAACAGAGTGCTAAAATTTAACGTTCGAGTGAAAATGCTTATTATGGCTGTGTTAAATACCTTCTCCGCTTTTCTAAAATACGCTTTATACGCACTGCTATTTTATAATTAAATGCAATATTGTGTATATATTGTAAGTATACACCTATATAGGACACATATTTATTTAGAGCCACTCTCCCTATAAGGAAAAAAGTTAAATCAAAATTCAGTTGAGACTTTGATCAATGTTTTTTCGTTGTTTTATGAACAACTCACATAGGTCTCATAGAAATCGTTGTGTCTCCCTTACTATGATGGTGAGAAATACGATCTAAGCGGTTTCAGAAAGAGAACACAACAGGCTTTATATTCAAATCCAAAAGTTAACCATGAAATGATAAAAATGTACACCTTTATGAAACCAAAATTTTCAACCGCAATTTCTGAAACTTCGGAAATTTTTAATTAATTATTTTTAATTAAAACGACAAAAAAGTGAATTGACGATAAAGTTTTGCCTAATAAAATGTTTGTGTGTGCTTTTTTTCCTTATCCGTTATTTTAGGTTAGCGATTTTTTGGAGCTTTTTAATGTTTGCATTCAAAATGTTTATAGTTAAAAAATTATACGTTTATTTCGAATTCTAAAATTTGAAAGCCTATTTCATTATCTTTCAAAAAACATTTTTATTTTTCGGATGCGTTTAGAAATAATCCATTTAGGTGGTTTTTATTGCAATGTGGAAATATTTTGACCTTCCGTCGTGCTCTCCCTTCACTGTCATCTCTGTTTTTTTATTTTTTTATTCGTGTTATTATTATGTTTTTAATGGACTGTTGTCCGTAAATTAATAAATAAATAAATATTGGCTTAAGGTCTGAGGGGTTAATAATAATAAAATTAGACTATTTTTAAATTGCCGTTTGTGAAAAAACTCACCTAACCTTAGGTTTGTCTTTTGTTGAGCTGAATTTTTATTTTATACTATCAAAATATTTTAATCGAAAATTTACCAAATTAATATTCAGGATTGAAAAATCCTCAATTAGCGAACCAGAGATTTGCACGTTTGCCGGAAAACTGGCTGAATATACAGCCAAGATGCCGACAATACGTACAAGATGTACTTATTGTTGCTTTTGTCGAACATCATTTTAATTTTACAACGAGCAAGATGTGTTAGCAAAGGAAATTTTAGTTTCGATGGAAATATGCAGTACCTACCTGCCTACCTGCGATAAAATAACTTATTATTTGTATTTTCAGAACGACAATGTGCACTGGTTAGAAATGGATTAGTTTTTCTAGCACTAAACTTGTCACCTCATTTCATTCATTTGCATTTTTATTCACATTGCAATATTATTTGCAGATTCATTGCATTCTCGTACATACCAATTCGCTTGGCGTCTGTGTTTATCTTTAATGAATGTCATTAATACTTCTCTGAGGAACAATAGAAAGAGCGTGTGAGCTGATGGCGCATTATGCAGATGACATGCGACTGTTTTGGCCGCCTCAACCTGTATCTATATGGAACATGGCGACTAGACGTGTTGGTTTAAATATTTGGGCTAAATACTATCGGTGACACGTGGCTGTTGCGTAGACCGTATGTTAAATGTAGATGTCTAGTGGAATGTATTGAAGTGTGACCTCGTTTATAAAATGTTGGGGTTTATCCACATCTTAAAACACAGCAACCTAATGGAATTGTGGTGACGATGAATATCAAGGTAGACCTTTATTCGCCCAGGTGGTAAAGGTCATACTTAAGACATACCTCCAAGGAATTTCGAATCACCAAGAATAACAGAATAATACAAGTTCTCGAAACATTTCTGCGTTGATTATGATTTCAAATCTACAAAAAAACCTTTCCAAGCTACTTTCAATTTCTAAAATACGTAAAAAAAGATCCTGGAATACATTTGAATTCGGTGACATAGATTTTAAAATATTAATGAACTCTTGTTTCGTGAAAGTGAAAGTTCTCTGAACATCTAGTTATTTTGAAATAATAAACATGATTATATATTACAATGCAAAGTTACTTTATTTTTAATCACTTTATTACAATTTAAACAATACGTCAACTAGTTTTGGTTTTCTCCTGAACTTCTTCGGTGCTTATAAACTAATCGAAATACAGACATTTTTTTTTACATTTACTCCTCACAGGAGGCCCCGAGAAAAATAGTTTCGCTCGGAGCGGGTTTTGAAGAGACTCACGTTATTGGAGGGAGGAAACACAGAAACCGGCAAATCGTTCCTCAACCGAGCTTACGAACGAGTTGTTGAAGCGACCCATTGTCATGTGAAAAATGTCAACCGTGTACATATGTTGTGCGCGCTTTTGACATGTTTCCCGACTATGCACCGGTGCCGAAAGAATCAATGACGTTAGGTCCTCGGAGTATCTTCGATTGTAATACCGGTAGAATAAAGACAGCATACTTACATGACTTATACTTATTTATTACTAAAGATTGCAATCCATTTGTTAGATACGGGGAATCTATCAAACGGACCGTCTGTTTCTTCATAGAGTCAAGGATTTTTCAGGTATTTTCGGGCATGAACAGAATTCAGAGGTAGCCGCGCAGGCCCTGTACCTACGGTAAGTCCAGCTTCTGAGAGACTAACTTGACTCCGGCTTCAATGGAGCCCCCGTACCTAAGATGGTCACTTAGTTAGAGTTACATCAAGCATATAATGGAAGGCATATTGAGAAGATTGCTGCCGTTGAAGGAGACTAGATTGTCTTTTCGAGACATTTACATGAGAACTTTTAAATTTAATTAGAAAATGATATTGGAAGGGTCGATAATTTAAATTAAATAACGCATTTTTGGTTGCCGGTGCTTTTGCGACAGTTTTTTTCTCAAAATTGATTCTTTTCATTTGAAAGTCGACTTTCTGCTCATCTCACGAGATGCTCCGAGCCCGACACGCTCGCTGATTCCTTATTGCTGTTAATCGTCTCACCGTCGGCATCCACTATCCACCATCAACCAACAAACCAACCAACCAACTGACTTACATCAAGATGAAGTTCTTGCATCGCATTCTGCAGTTGTGCGGGCTGAAACTGCAAATAACTTCAACACAAGGCTGGACATTTTGCAATAACTTTACGCTCTAAATCAGAAAGTCTTTGGGTGTACGATCAAAACCTGTCTTATGTTTTCAGGTGAACGAGATTTGGAAGAATTGGTACAAATCTGCGCCCGGGGCTCGGCGTATTTCTATTTATCGATGCCTCCAATTCTGAAACGCGGTTTGTTTCCTACAAAAGGAGGCCAGCTGAGAATGATTTTGCTCGATTTTAGTTTACAACATATTTATACAACAGATTTTATGTGAAGAAACCAGAACACAGAATAGAAAAAAACAAAATTGTAATAAAAATATAAAAAAAAAAAATAATCAAATATAACGTAGGGCGTGGTCTTAGATGAGCTCATAGATGAGATGTGCAATAGAAAACACACGAGAAAAATATTGTTGCTCCAAAATGTGTTATTACCTGGATTTTCTAATGTATTTTTGTAATGCGTACGACTTTATGCTTGTTATTTAAAACATTTTATGTCTTCTTAAAGCGCTATAAAATGGCTATAAGTAAAAAATGTTGTCTTTAAGTCTTATTTAATGGTGAGCATTTTGATTTTTTGTATTTCTTGGGCATTAACTAGTTAACGATTTCTACACATTTTGTTTTGAAACTTTTAATTTCACATGTATATCTGTTATTTAATTTTTATGTACCTGCTACCTGCTTCGTTCGTCACATCCGTGTCATTCACTAGCAATCTTGAAACTATCGTGAAACCTACCGGCGGACAAATAGAGTTAAGTAACAAATGTAACCTGCCACACTTCGCGAAATAATTTTACCAGTTGTGGAACAATAGTTATGTTCAATTCAATTTTGAGTAAATGAATTAAATATCTCAGTTCTTTGATCACGGTTTTCGAATGCAAGTTTCTCTGGTGCATTGCAATCTCAAGTGGTTTAGTGTGAAAGAAAGACAATAAATTAGTCTACGTCCTGACACGGTTTGAGTGAACGAGCTTGTCTCGCTGTGATGACAAAAAACTCAAGTGCACAGTGTTAAAAATGCTTTGAACTGTTCATCTACTGGAGTCACGGGACCACGAAGGCCATAAATCGAGATAAGATCGTTTCAATTATTATTTTAAATCTAACATTTTAGAGATACAAGGGTAGACTGAAATTGACGAAAAAGAGGCAAAAGGAAGCAATAATATGCAAGACCAGACCAGAAGAATCAAGAAAATGACAGAAAACAACACTCGATCAAAATCTTTATTCTTGCCCAACCTAGTTTGAGTATTAGCATATTAGGTTGCCATATATAAAGATGAATTAAACTCCGCAAGAAGTCGTAAAAAAACACCAAAAGAGCCAAAATGAGCCAGAAGAGATAAGAAGTAAGAACAGGCAAGAAAAGACTCGAAGAAACAATAAGATTCAAGAAAAGGCAGGAGGAATCCATACGAGCCAACAACGGGTGAAAATTGATAAGAAGGTGCATTTAAAGCAAAGGTGAGTTAAGAAGAGCTAATATTAGACAATAAGAGACGAGAAGTAGCAAGCAAAACCGAAAAGAGACGAGAATATCCAATAAGATTCAAAAAGAGACAAGAACATTCAAGAAGAAACGAAGAGATGAGAATATTCGAGAAGAGATAATTAGAGACAAGACAAGCTGAGACAAAAAGAGATAAGAAGGGATAAGAAGAGATGGAACATCCAAGAAGAAGCAAGAAGAGCCAAGAAGAGACAATAATAGAAAAGAAGAGATAATAAGATGCAAGGAAAGTCCAGAAAAGCCGAGAAGAGACGAGAAGATCACAAGAAACAAGAAGAAGCAAGAAGAGACAAGAATGGACAAGGGAAGCAAAGAAGAGATAAGAAGAGCCAAGTAGGACCAAGCGGAGCCAAGAAGAGTCCAGAAGATCCAAGAAAAGGCGAGAAGATTCAAGAAGAGACTAGAAGAAACAAGAGGCAAGATCCAAGAAGAGCCGAGAAGAGGCAAGAAGAAGGAAGATAAAAACAAAGAAAAAAATTATAACGCTCAATCCATTCCTTTATTCCTGACCATCCTAAATTCTAATATTGGCTTATTAGGTTGCCATGTATACCGGTCGATTAAACTCCAACCTCCTTCCTATCCTCAGAGCATGTGTTCCAAGTCCTAACAAATCAGTGCCCCCTGGTGTACCGGTCTCACAGGGACAGGAGTGCTTCTGGCCTGGGGTGGTACAATCGTATCGTATCTCCTGACCCCATGCCAGTTTGTGTTGAACTCTTAATGGATTGGACGTATTGAAAATCGAAACACCTCTCTGCTTTTCCTCAAGTTCTTGGGAATATTTTTTATTAATCATGATATGATCCTCCGTAGTCCAGTGGGTAAGACTCTTGACTCACAATCCAGAGGTCGCGGGTTCGAACTCGGCATGCGCAAATAAATTTTATTTGATTAATTTGTGTTATTTCACAATTAATTCATTTAAAATAATATATAGTATATTTGCGGCATGTTCCAGAGTGGAAGATACTATCAGTATCGCCCTGGTGTAAGACCACCATTCAGAATTGAAACGTTGCTTGAAAATGGCTTTAGCCGTGTTTAGTGACCAGATCTGAATAGCCAGGTACTTCCCAACCTTCCTCTCCCCCACCTCCTTCCCCTCCCCAATACCTTAAGCCTCACAACATACCCCAATTGGGGATGCCATAGTCTCACTGGCTCCAGACGGGAGCAGTTGAGATTCTTGTGCGGTATTCACTTTAAAAAAAAAAAAAAAAAATATGACATAACAGATTTCATTAATCAATTCGCATCCTTCTTGCATACTTAAATTTAAACCCATCATAAATAAAATTATTACTATTTTTGAAATGTCGTCGTAAACGAGGACTTATTTTAATTTTATTTTTCCTTAATATTATATCATTACCAGAATATTATTACCAGACCTGACGGCTCACTAGCAAACACCGCCACCGAAAAGGCTAACTTACTAGGTAAAATGTTTGCGGATAACTCAACCCTCGATGACCAAGGTGCTGTCCCGACGTCGGTTCCTCACTGCGGTTTTCGTATGAAAAAGCTGAGGATCCGGCATCGGGAAGTACTCCATGTTTTACGAGGGCTTGATGTTAATAAAGCTAGTGGGCCTGACGGAATACCTGCCCTGGTACTGCAAAGGTGCGCTGCAGAAATAGCTCCAATTTTGACGAAGCTTTTTAAACTGTCCCTGAAGACTGGCTCTGTGCCCTCTGGTTGGAAAAAAGCGGTTATCCATCCTATTCCAAAGAAGGGTGACCGCTCCAACCCGGCCAACTACCGCCCCATAGCGATCACATCAGTTCTGTCTAAGGTGATGGAACGTGTGATCAACGACAAACTGCTCACATACCTCGAGAAGAACAAAATTATTAACGACCGTCAATACGGATTCCGGCGGAACCGCTCGTGCGGTGATCTTCTCGCGTATGTGACGCATGTTTGGGGGCGATGCCTGGAACGTTTCGGTGAGACCCAAACGGTTGCACTGGACATATCCAAGGCCTTTGACCGGGTTTGGCACCGAGGACTTGTCAACAAACTGCATTCTTACGGACTTCCCGCATCCTTGTGTACGTGGATTGCCGACTTCTTGAGGGAGAGGTCGATTCAGACGGTAGTCGATGGTTTCACCTCTTCCTCTCACTCGATAAATGCCGGCGTCCCGCAGGGATCGGTTCTGTCTCCAACTCTGTTTTTGTTGCACATCAACGACCTTTTGTCATGTGCACCAATTCACTGTTACGCGGATGACAGTACAGTTCATGATAGCTTTTTGTTTGACAAGCCCCCAAAGGGCTCACAAACTCCAACAGCTCGTAAGGCTTTGAAGCAAAGAATGGACGGTTACCTCGAGAGTGTTTTCTCTTGGGGTAAAAATAATCTCGTTGAATTTAATGTTTCAAAGACCCAATCTTGTCTGATTACGTCTAAAAGGGATCGCAATGAAAATCTAGTCTCTTTCAACGGAAGCAATCTTCCGAACAGGCCCTCCATTGATATGCTTGGTGTAACCCTAAGTGACCAGCTCAGGTATGGGGGCTCCATCGAAGCCAGAGTAAAGTTAGCCTCCCAAAAACTGGGCGTACTGTACAGGGCCCGCAGATACTTTAAAAGTACACAACTGCTAACCCTGTACAAATCGCAAGTGCGCCCCACGGTTGAATTTGGCAGCCACCTCTGGTCTGGAGCTCCAAAATACCTGAAAAATACCCTCGACTCTGTGCAGAAACGGGCGGTCCGTTTGATAGATTCTCCCATCTTAACAGACGGATTGCAATCTTTAGAGCACAGGCGTCGGGTGGGAATGCTATCCTTGTTCTACCGGTATTACAATGGAAGATGCTCCGAGGAACTAGCATCATTGATCCCTTCGGCACCGGTGCATAGTCGGGAAACACGCCAAACGCGTGCCCAACATTTGTACACAGTTGACATTTGTCACATGAGAACGGGTCGTTTCTTCGACTCGTTCTTGTGTTCAACAGCTCGGCTGTGGAATGATTTGCCGGCCTCTGTGTTTCCTCCTTCCTACAACATGGGTCTCTTCAAGACCAATGTTCATTCCTTCCTCTCCTCAAAAAGACCCTCCACACAGCATCCCAGATGACATAGGCCCTGAGGGAAATTATTTTCCTCAGGGCCTCCTGTGTGGAGTTAATGTAAAAAAAAAAAAAAAAAAAAAAAAAAAAATATAAGAACTTCAATGAATGGGATGACCTTTGCAAATATGACGTATGGTCAATAATTTTTAATCTGACATTAATACTTAATAAAATATTTTATCCTTAATTCTGCTTTTTTAATCAACATTTTGAAAACATGTCACTGACCTTGTTTTTATAGACCTTGACAGGATTTTCTCTTACCTAACGTTTTCAAGTTATATTATTCGGTATTAATTAATGTCGTCTAGTTAACTGATTCGAATTATTTTCGTAGCATAAGTAGACACCTGTATCAATAAATCAAAATTTAAATTTAATTGAATTGATAACGAATGAATTAACTTAACGATAACATTTCATAGCTTGCAGATAAAAACGTACCTACCTATTGATTTCACAATGTTTATTGAACCAAAATCAGGTTTATTGAACACCATCTGACACGAATTTGATCTGATCGCTTGCTAAAAATAGCTACGGCCATTCCAGGCAACATTTGAGTCTCATTTCGATTCGTTATAGGCCCACCAGCACGATGTTTTTTTTTGTAATATTTTTACCTGTGTACGATAAATAAAAATACCTCGGTGAGAAACTTGTATGAATCCGATACATTTTTTATTTGCGGTGCTTCGGGTTTTGAAACAGTAACTCTGTGTCCGGAGCCAAGCACATCACCACTCTCGACCACCACATCGCCATGGAGTTCATCTGCTCTGAGGATCGATTCTGTATCTTTTGTTTAAACGGGAAAGATCCCATACGGAATTGGCTGTCAAATTTGTTTGTGCCGATGTTTATTGTGGGCCGATGATAGCTGCCGACAATTTTAGCCAGTTTAGACAGGATTATTTATTCATTTAATGTAGGATTTAAGTTGTTTACCATGGATTTAACAAGTTTCGTTTCAATCTAAATACGCATGAATTACTAAGTTTGCCGAAACTAAGAACCTATTTTGTGCGATTAAATAGTTGTTTCTAGTAATTGTTGAAATAGGGTGAAATTTCCATTAACTGTGTTAAACTAGTGTATTTCGTATTTTAAACTAGCTAAAAATGGCGGCAGCTGTCATCGGCCTACGATACACGTTCAAAAAGCAATCGAAAGTCATAGAAAATAACACAAATTTGACAGTCGATGCCGTATGGAATCTTTCCCGAATCCACAAAAGATTCAGAATCGCTCCTCTGAAATGTCCTATTAAAGTAAAGTTTTATTATTTTAAGTAACAAAGTCTTTCAAGCAATTTTGATCGGAACTTCTCAGATGGTCGATAAGTTCTTCTGGTTCTGCATAACATGTTTAAACGTTCTTTTTTATCTTTCCACTAAAGCCAGTAAACGTATTTGAAGGCATTTTAATTAGAATTTCACAGCTATTATGTATAAAGTTTTTCTGATTTTGAGCGACGCATTTGTGCCTACGCTATTTTTATATTCCTAAAGTCAATAAACTTAATATTAAAAAAAAACAAAAACGAAACCAAATTAACAACGGCTCGCGAGGCACTGTTTTATGTGCATACCAAATGTTTTACGACATAAAAGGTATAGCCGTTAAACCCAAAGTAAAAATAAAAATCTTTGAAGAAATTTCTACATTTTCCATCTGATCTTGTGCCATGAACTTCGGAGACCGGAGATTATTCGTCATTGAATATGAATAATTTATTGAAAGTGACACATTTTTGAGTGAAAGAAAGTTAAGTGATGTTAATTTTCTTGGCCTTGCAAACCGTGCCACGGACTTATCTCAACTCAACTGACAGTTCAGTTTAGTCACAATTAAATTCAAGGTTAGGCATTGTTATTTGTCAGTTACAGCAAATAAAAGTGTAATATTTTTAAGATATTGTGTTGTGTTATTCGGTTTGGTTGCAATTCTTATACAAGGAGGGAAGAAGTAAAAATATCAAAGGAAGTCTGATCAAATAATGAAATCCAAGAAGTTTGTATGTGGCTCAGTGGCGTCATGAGTCTTGACCACTGGATAGAATGGGCAGGCATCCTGGGACCTGAAGTACTATAGACCTTGTGCCTGAAGTTTATAAATACTAACTTACTTAACGTTAGAAATGTGCGCATAATTTTATTTTTATCATTATTTAAATTCTGATCGATGCCCTAAATCATGTAACAGATACATGATTATGATTATTATAAAATTTTCGACGGTAACCTAGTACTGTCATTTTTATTAAATCTTTTGCGAATATGTTCATATATGTACATTAATTATCATGTATTTTAATGCCTATTAGCATTCATTGCGGGTGGGCGCCACCGGTACGGCTAAAACTACCAGAGATCGGTTTTTATAAAATATAAATTTTAAATAACAGAAAAAACATGAAAAGAATGTGAACATTAGGGAAATAACCACAACAGAAAAACTGGAGCCACTCCAGTTCAATTCAGTGTTGTAGTTTTAAAATAGTTGATGAGCCCTTCTCGCGATCCGGCTCGAAGGACCAAATAAAATCTGCCTACAATTCCAACAGTGACGTTTGTTTGAATTTTAGTTTCTAGCACGAAAAAAGTTATAAGCCACTACGCCCACTGCTGATATCAACCGTTAAAATCCCTCTATGCAGTATCCCCAAAGATGATACAGCCCACAAAGGAAATCATTTAGCTTGTGGAGTAAATATTATTAAAACAATAAAATATTCACGCTCCCTCAATAGTGGGTCAAGCACGAAACCTTTAATGGGTGAAAGTTTAAAAAATCATTACAATGAAGTGTTGCGTTTTGTTGCCTTCACAACTCACAAATTCACATAATACACTTGACTAGTTCAACTCTTATTTTCAATGTTTTTGCCTTTGCTCTCACGTTACTTTCACAATAGAAATACCTTCGCAATAATAAATCCCATACTAAACAATATGCCCCTGAAATAACACAATTTCAATACAACTCGCGATAATGATGTCGCAGAAAATTCACTTTTTGTATTGTTGTTTACATTTCGCATCTTCGCAAACTATGTTAGTTAACCCCTCAGGCCACAGGCTTATTTTGTCGGAAGGTCAAAATGCTCCGCTCAAAATTCCGCTTTGCAATAAAATCCAAATAAATGGAATATTTCTGAACGCATTCGAAAACTTCTTCTTCTTTCGTATGGTGGGGGGGTCAGAGGGGGACATCTATTTCTGCGAGCCAGTCTAGGGCCTCAGGCGTTGCCCTGTGGACCTCATCAATCCCACCGGGGAATGAATGGAGCGGGCATTCGTTGACCACATGTTCGGTGGTCTGCACCGCACCGCGTTCACACATCGCCGACTCTTTAAGGCCCCATCTATGCATCATCTGAGCACAACGGCTATGGGAGCACCTTATTCTATTGATTGCAGTCCAGAGTTTGCGAGGCAATGAGAACCCAGGCTGTCTCTCAGTGGGGTCTTGAACGAGATGGGCGTTTTTGATGTTGGCTGATTGCCACTCAGCTTCCACCTATCTTCTGGGGTGAGAAGTGTTCGAAAGAGTCTTTCTCCTTCCGTTCAGAATGGTTTTCGAGACTTTAAGCGGCATGCCGGGTGAAAAAACGACATCATCGTGCAATGGTATTTCGCTTTTTTGCAGCGCCTTCTTGTATTCCCTCAGTGTTGAAATCTCTCGCCTGTTATTTGGCGGGGTTATATTTGCAAGTACGGGGAGCCAAGGGAGAGGAGTCGATTTTAAGGTTCCGCTGATGGTTCGCATTGTGGCATTAAGCTGAACGTCGACCATGGAAAACTAAAAACTGTTTTTGAAAGGTGATTAAATACGCTTTCAAATTTATATTTCGAAATAAACGTATAATTTTTTGAATACAAAATTTTTGAATGCAAACAAAAAGTTTTAAGAATGGCTCACCTTACGTTTTTTTCTAAGTAAAATAACTAATTACGAAAAAAATAAAAACATACATATATTTTATTAGGATAATGTATTATAAATGTTATCGTAACTAACTTTTCTGTCGTTTCAGAATAAGATAGTGAATACAAAATTCATATTCTTATAAGTTACATTTTTTTCTTCAAATTGTGGTCGTGGACTTTGGTTTTATAAAGGTGTACATTATAAATAATTTGTTGTTAACTATTATATTTTCCCATAAAGCGTGGTTTTTTCTCTTTCTAACACCGTGATCATATTTTTAATCATGATGGTAAGGGAGACAACAATTTCGAAGAGACCTATATGAGTTGTTCTGAAAAGCGAACAAATTAGCCTGGGGGGTTAATGCGTTAGCTGCTGTTGTGATTTCATTAATTTAGCACAAGGTATAAATTTGGAGGAAACGTAACGTTTCATTAAACTAACGTTAATTGAATCGATTCACGTTATAATGCTCATTTATATACATATTATATAATCATGTTTTCATTATCCTTGGCATTATATTTTTACAATTGAATAATCGAAAAAATCAAATATGATAATTCAATGAATTGGTTGGGTTTACCTTACAATCGTTATTTTGTAATTGGCAGGTGGGCCAATATTTGTACACGATCGTATAGCAAATATAATGGAATGATCGTTGTTTATTTTTTCACAATTTTTTTTAAATTTATTAACTCATTAAGGGAAAGCGGGCGGCGTTTTGTCCATGCGACGTATTCCCCAATTTGCTCCTTGAATTTTGACACTACCGCAAATATTTTTTTAGTATAATATAGATATCGACCAACCGCGTGTCGGTACGTTTTGCTTTTTTTCGATAAGTTGTCTACTCCTTATAGGAGTTATGACCCTCCAAAAATCGTTTAAATTGCCTGGTTTGACGTTCAGTATACAAATAAGTCTTCCTATACAGTTGGTAAAAAAGTCTTAAAAATCGGCCCAGTTTTGGAGGAGGAAAATGTGGAATGCAAACTCGATTTTTATGCTTTTATTTATGTGTTATCAGCTTGAGTTGCAGTTGTCCTTTTAGTTCAGTACTCGGGAGAGAAAGAGCAACAGTGACAGCAACAGCTTGGAAAAATACCCATTGTTCAAATTTCTCGGCGACCGGGTTTCCTCTTAATAATTATTGTCCCATTTCTTTGCTGAGTAGGTAGGTACCAATTTAAAAAAAATACATTAACAAAGTTGAGTTTTCGGTTTGCTAGTTTTATTTATCCATTTACTGATTAACATTTGAATAAAAACACTCACAGCTGTCATAATAGATGAATTAATTAATATTTTATCGACTGTGTTGATCTGCTTAAATTAGTGCATTTTCGAGTATCGTGTTCACGAGATAACGTGCCGACAATTATTACCATTATGCATGAACTATACACGACTATTATAATTCACTAATTACGAAATTATTACGTAATCTTGGGGATTAATATTCTACTCTCATAGAAGTAATCTATAAATACCGATTTAAAAATAACTGATGTAAGGCTGGTGGTTGTACCTAAGGCTCTCGAATAACTCCGGTCTAACAATCCTAGAAGGTCGCTGGTTCAATCTCGGCGTGCGCAAGTAAATTTTATTTGATTAATTTGTGTTATTTCATAATATATTCATTAAAATAATATATCGACTTTTTGAAATAACAAAGTTCCACCTGTCGCGGTAAAGTCATGCGATAAAGGGGTTCATTATCGCATGACGTTACCACGACAGATGGAACCTCATTATTCCAAAGGGTCGCTGTAGCATAATTGGAAGATACAACATCGCCCTGGCGTAAAAGCACCATTCAGAGTTGAAACCTTGATTGATATGACTTTAGCTGAATTTGGTGACCAGATCTCAATAGGCAGATACTTCCCCATCTTCCTCTTCCCCGTCTCCTTCCCCTCCCCACTAACTGCAGCTTCACAACATATCCCAATTTATCGGGGAAGCCGTAGCTTCAGACGGTTGGTAGCACTTTAGGACTCTTGTGCGGTATTATGATAATAATAAAAAATTCTATCATTTCATTAAAAGTAAGGAAAAATTAACCTTAGTTCGAGCCCATCAGACACACCCACAACACACCTACGAGTTTCTACATAAATATTTCACTCGTTATTTTATGTTCAAAAACTTGTTAAATGTATTTATATAAATAAGTGATCTACCTTTGCTTCGTATCCACATTAATTCCATATTGATGATGTGTTGTCGAGAAACCTGAATGATGATAAACTCACTTACTTCCGGATTGCTTCCGGAAGTAATGATATTCTTCCGCGGAAGTATCACTTCTTACAAATCACGCTTCCAACATTGATATTAGCAATGCTTAATCAAACAATCAACAAATGCAAAGTTTTTATCGATTCAAATTAATCACTTTTTACCGATACAATAGAAATTCAGCCAATCACAAATTCTTTCAACAAAAGTAAAGCTTTTTGGACCACAGCCTTTTGTAATTTATAAATAATGATTAATTTATTTGTTAATTTAAAAAAAAACTAATAATTATTCAAAATTTATCTTCGTTTTCGATTGCTTTATTATTGAAATCACTTTTTATTCGAAATTTAACGTGCGTAGTTTACGACGGTTTTTGCACATATGCTATAACTCTTACGTCTCGATAGATAATTAATTTTAGTTTGCGCGGGCAAATTTTCAAATTCGGATTTCGAAACGAGTCATGCTTTTGCCTTTTACCGACAGAGGTTCGCGCGATACTATCGCCATCCACTTGTGATAACTTTCGTTTTCGCGGTATCCCAGGTACGGAGCTGAGACACGCCATTTTCTTCTTCCATTTCCAATTCCAAGCGAGAGGGAAGGAGAGATTATAAAATTTATGATTATAATCAGCATTCTTTGCTTAAATTTTAACAGGCAAATTTTTCCACCAAGTAAAAATGTTTTAGCAATTTGAAAGTTTTTAATGAACGCTTCAAGTGTTTGGTTGTATTCTTTTGCAACTGGTTCTCTGGGCGAGATGCTTGATTATACCTCTTGTTAAATTTGAAGTAAAAGCTCTATAAGAAGCATTGTGGGAGTGGGATAAAAGATTACGGATATCAGGGCAGCTCAACTGCTGATATTACTTCTTATAATACCGAGTTATAACAATTATATTTTGTGGGTCAGCATCTGCTCTAAAATTATTTTCGAAAAAATTAAAACTTTTGCAATGAGCAAAGATAAAAAGAAAGACAAACATTGCCGGGTTACGAATAACCCGACAATATTTCAAAATCTCCTAATACGTGTCGTATCGTGGTGGAGGACTTAGCCAGCCCAGGAATCGAACACGAATTACCCGAATTACACGAATTGCTCGGGTGGGACCCAAACGCGATGTCAACTCAACCACTGACGGGTCAATTGTGTTGTCATTGTTCTTGTTTTTTTAAGACAAAGCAACATGATTCGTAATACGCCTTATCTAATATACTAACTAAAAAATTGGCCGACCAATTGACCAACCTATTGCAAGGATCTAAAATTTTTTCTTTGAGTTGACTTTTTATTTTATTATAGTTCCTTTTTTTTCAATTATTTCTGGCCCTCACCCTTCTAGGGTGTTCTAGGCCATCATTTTAAATTACAGAGAAAAAGGTGAATTTGTAAGTATATTAAATTTATTTATTTAAATGTGTAAATATCAGAATTATATGGAAGCTTTGAATCGAGTTCAGGCAATTTTAGATAACGATTGATAGAAGAGGGGACAAGTAATTTTGCAGTTGTGATGTTAAATTTTTACTACGTTTGTTCTCTGTTTATGCATCTTGCGCACTTCGAAGAGCTGCTTTCAACTGTCATAAAGAACACTGATAAATATTAAACAATTATTAAACAGGGTTTTTTTATTAATAAAAAGCCCTGTTTAATAATTGTTTTCCTTTTTTTTCAAAAGAAGCAAACACATTGTGACTTGACATTTTAAATAAATAAAAAGAAAACACTTTGTTTACGTCACTTTATTATTTCTTCCGTCTACCGGTTTCGGTACCTCCGTACCATCATCAGGACTGAATATAAAATACTGACAAATACAGAGAAATATACATATATGTATATTTTTCTGTATTTGTTTATTTCTTCTACTTTATTATTTCTTCCGTCTACCGGTTTCGGTACCTCCGTACCATCATCAGGAGAAATAATAAAGTGACGTAAACAAAGTGTTTTCTTTTTATTTATTTAATTGTTTTCCTGTTTGATAAGTTTAATAAAAACCCTGTTTAATAAGTATTTTCTTAATTTTAATTATAGAAATACTAGAAAAACAAAATAGGCGTACATAAAATATACTAGTAATAAACAAAATAATAAACATTGAGCCAGTTTTGTGACTAGAAGATAATAAAAAATAGAAAAATGTAGACGTTACGGCTTTTAGTTTAAAACTCGAAAATTACGCGAATTTTTGGGGTTTTCAATGAAAATTTCGGATTTCACTGAAAACTGCGTATAATAAAAACACAAGCATTAAAATGTAATAAGTAATTCAAGACCGCAGACCCGCATTTAAATCTCCCTGCAACGAAGCGAGACAGAAACAGTGATAAGTCACCTTTCCCTTTCACTCCACTTTCATGCACATGACATTTAATCCAAGGGGTGGGGCGCCCATGAAAAGTGACTGAAAGGCCCCACTGACGTCACGTTACAAACCTCACGTAGCGCCATAGCGAGTGTTCCACAGAGCAGTAGAGACTCTATCGTTACAATTTTAATTCTAATTGTTTCTTAGCAATGCACCTTGGTATTTTAACATTCGGATCGGGTGAAATCACGCACTCCTTAAGCAGATGGCGATAAGGCTGAAATTACCGCTTAAAACCACTTATTGGTTTAGATTTGGCAGAAAAAAACATCGCCAAAATGTTTTATTTTATTTTGTGAAGTTCAGGTACAAATATCAACCCCTCAGGCAAATTTGTTCGCTTTTGGTAACTAGCCCACATAGCTCTCAAATATTAAATCGTTGAATCTCCCTTCCTGTGATGATGAGAAATATATTCTAAACGGTGTTAGGAAGATAAAACACCATGCTTTAAACCTTTAAACAGAAAAATCTGCACCCCTATGAAACCAAAGTTTCCGACCGCAATTTGATAAAAGTTTTGGAAATTACGTCAATTTATTATTAACTAGCTGACCCGGCCACGCGTTGCTGTGGCTAATAAAACACAACGTCATCTACTGGATGGTTATCCAACCTTTATAACCACCGCCGTCTTTGAGTTTATCGCGAAGAGACAGACAGATGCCGCGGAGGACTTTTATTTATAATACGTAGCGATGGTATGAAAGATTATAATAATGTGCATGAAATGCTTGAGGTAACTAACGTATTTAAATTAATAAGCATTAATACTGTATCCGTCTAAATAACTTTTCAATTACCGTAAAAATGTAGGTGACCATTTTTTTAGAAGATAGAATGGGTATAGTAAGCTATCCTTAAAAGATAGATATATGCCTTCACGGACTTTTTTGTAGATCTATAAAAGAGGAATATCCCACCATGCATTGTTTTGTTATATCCCAAATGGTTTAGGCAGCGTTTTCGATGAAAGCTACCAGGCGGCTCGATTTTTTCCGACAATTCTAACAATTATCGTGATGTTTCAACCAATTTACACAAATCGTTGACAAAATTACACACCTTAACCTTCCTCACGAAACACTCTATCTATTGGTGAAAACCGTATGAAAATCCGTTCAGTAGTTTTCGAGTTTATCGCGAACAGACAGACAGACGACGCGGGGGGACTTTAATTTATAATATGTAGAGATGTAGAGATTATTTTTCTATGAAACTACAAAAAAGTGAGGTGACAATAAGGTTTATAATATTTGAATGGTTCCATTCAAATTTTAATATTTCGAAAATTGTATGTTTATTTTTGATAATACCGTTCATTAATACCAAGCATATTTCACCACCTTTCAAAAACAGTTTTTTTTACGGTCACATTAAAAAATAATCAATTTATTTTAATTTTATTACAAAGCTGAAATTTTCTGACCTAACAGAATATACCTGGGGCTTAACAGATTACAAAATTCCCGATCATAATCTAAACAAAGAATTTAATTTGAAAAATTATATAAAAAAAACTACATCCGAAAATATTTCGCAAGTCGGAGATTTTGTTCTTTTTTATGGGCCTACTTTACTTTTTCTGGGCTTATAAATAGTCTTATCAATAAAAAGCTCAATTGTACCAAAGACCAAGACGTGTTCTACTCGTATTATAATTAAAGTATCCTAAATATTTCTAAGCGATCTAATTTCCAAATCGATAACACGTGAATTTGCTTTACTTCGCAGTAAAAAACTCATTTTCGCCCACTCATTTTGGATGACAAATGCCTCTCACAAAAAATAAAGTTGGTTGTTTTCAGGTGGAAAAATCTAATAAACAGTAATTGTTGAATGAAACACTAGTATATATTGAATTATTTGGCGGGTATTAGATAAGCCGCCATAGCTCAGTGGTGAGAGCACCTGACCGGCAATCAGAAGGACACGGGTTCAAGTCCCTTTGGCGGCAAGTATCTTTTCTCGGAAGATTTTTTCAATGTAGATGAGTGTTTCAGGCTGATAATTATTGCTTATAATAATTGTTACTCTTTGTGCTATGCATAAAAATCTTGTCTTAAACGTTAGTTTATCAATTAAAAAAATAATAATTAATGTTAATTTTTTTACTTAAAGAATTCAGTGGGTATGTTATCATTCGTTGATGGCGAGTTTAATTATTTTAGGAAAAAAACACCTTTTACAAGTTATGCTTTAAAATATGAAGATGAATCATTATTTGCGCTTATGAATATAAATAAATAGGTTTGTCCCTAAACAAACCCACTTCTTTCAATTACAATATTGTATCGGTGATTCAATCCAATATTGTATTTGTTAGCCTTTCTAGAAATCTTTGAGTTTGTTTATGGATATTATAGCCAATTTTGGAGAGATTTGAGTTTGTTGATGGATAAAACAATTAATTCGTCTTAACATTTTAAGGAAAAACTTGTAAAAAGCGTTTTTCCGTAAAATAATTAAACTAGCGCCATCTGTAAAGAGTAGATTATTATTAATTCTTTTAAGTAATAAAAATTATTTTCACAGAAAATCTGGGTGTGTTGGAAAAAACTGATACTGATAATTATACAAATAAAAAAAATTATATTTAATATTTAAATAACTTTTAAGTTCTGTTATTTATAGTTATTATTATCATGCGTGAAAGTATTTCGCCTTTTTACAATGCCTTCGAATGGCGAATCAGCTATAAATTATAGTTACCAGAACTTTTCAAGGTGGTTTTTTAATTGAAATATGTATGAAAGTTTTCACAGTCTTGGTTAATTTATTATTTTCTGGGCAGGAATCTTTAGTTTCATGTCCTAATTTTTAAAGTTTTGATGATATTTTAAAGATTACCAATTATTTGTTAATATTAGCAAAGTTTTTAATTGTTTCCACATTTATGTGCCCTGATAGTTTTTAAGCACATGATATCTTGTAAACATTAAGAACGGTTTCACAGTATTTAAATAATTCATCCAATTTCAAAGCTATAATTATTATCCAAGTATTGTGAAGCAACCGGTTCATAATAAAATAATAAGAGAACTTAAATAGAACTTTCACAGAACTTGAATTTTCACTTTGAAATTTGATGACTTCTTGAAATTCTGTGAAGCAACCCGTCCTAGCTCTTAAAATGTTAAACATTCTTAACGCCTCCCGTCTAATATTTGTAGAGGCTTTTTAATTTATAGAAATCTTCAATTAATATCTTCGATAAATTTGTATGCACTGACATCTAGTGTTGTTCTCTCGAAGTGGTTCTCCTTCTGGTGAATGCTTTCATCATTTTATAATTGACACCACCTGGCGGCGAATAGCCAGGATAGACGCAAACGGTTTGGAGCTAAGATAGAGCTTCATTGGCGGGAAAAGAGATGGCGCTAATATATAATTTTTGTTATCGAATATTTGTTTTTAATATTAAATTTCCGTTTCCTAAATGAAATTGTTAACAATATCGTTTAAAATTCCGTATTTTGCAGTAGGTATATTGGAGGCCTGAAAATAAAAATGACCAGTTCACTAAAAAATACGTCTTGAGATAATACGATTACTTCAAAGTCTTGTCACTGACATTCATTATTTTTATCTCTATTAAATTTACCACAACAGTATGTTCTTGTGGTGTTTATTAAGTTATTGTTTTATTTACAATTTGGGAGGCGGGTATGGGAGCCATTTATTGGATAACCAACAGGTCTCTCCAAGTGTTTCACTACGTTTGGTGGCTTAGTTGGGGTGTCCGGGTTCGTGGGGTGAGATATACCCGGGTCTTGGCGGCGGATGCGTCTGTCCACTAGCTACATGGCAGACTGGATCGAGAGAGAATGGATTCGTACGTCCGTTACTCCTGGACACATTGACCCCCAGATTCCTACCCACCCCTCATACTTTTCCTTCTCAGAATTTCTTCTCCTTCCTTTTCTAAAAATACCCTCCGAACAGCATCCCCAATGATGACATAGGCCCCGAGGGGAATTATTTTCCTCAAGGCCTCCTGTGTGGAGCTAATGTAAAAGCAAATATAATAATATTATTATCAAATTTTATTTTATTTAAATTTAAAATCAACAGGTACACTGTGACACGTTGGTTAAAGAAGGGGGTAGCGCAATGCCATGGCATAACAACCCAAAAATAAATGACGATAGATACTGCGTGCTTTTGTTGTGCTTCTTGTTGTTACTTCTTCTTCTTTTTTTTTAGTATATTTATTCAGTTTTTTTTTAAATTTTACAATATTAATCTTTAAAATCTTACAAAACTGATCAATCAGTTTGATTGTAAGAAATCTCTCAGTTGTCCTATTTAATTAATACTATTATACTTTTATGTTTTACATTGTAATAACTGTGTAAAATCTAAAATACTAATTATTATAAACTACTAATTATTATAATGTTTATGAATACAGTGTGTGATAGTAATTTCCAGGTATTTGATCAATATTCGATCTGGGTATTTGTATACAATATTGTTTGCTTTCATGTTCTACGGAGATAGAATGATTTAATTTTTTTTTGATATTTGAATAAGATGTCTCATTTTTAATATTTTCAGGTAATGCGTTAAATATTTTCGGAATTCTATGCCTCTTTGTTCTATCACCGTATACATTTTGAGATTTATTAATAATAAACATTTGTGCTTCTCTATGCCTAGTAGGGTAGTTGTGGTTTATAGGTTTTTTGAATTCTGTATTCCAGAATTCATCTAGCGTTAATTGATAATCTACCTTACTGTGTATAGAGAGGACATTACACAAGGAGAAAATTTTTTTATAATCGCCTTCACATAATTGAACTTTTTTTTTGCCTGATATCAATTTTAGGAAACGGATTTGTAATTGTTCTATTTTATTTAAGTACGTTTTGTACGTTAATCCGTAACTATTTATTCCGTATCCTATAATTGATTCTGCTAATGCGTTGTATATACAGTATAATATATTTTTATCAACAAAGTTTTTTAGGTGGTAAAATTTCCCTAATATGGATCTTAATCTATTACATACATTTTCAATATGATTTGACCAGTTAAAATTGACATCTATAGTAAGACCAAGGTATGTATATTGGTACACTTTTTCTATATTTGGGCAATTACACTGTTGGGATTGGTTTTTTGTGTGTAAACAATCATACGAATGACTTTTTATATGCAATTCCTTATCCTGACAATTTGTATATGGTGAGTGAATAAGCATATATTTGGTTTTTTTTGCGTTTATAATAATGCCATTGTTGTGTGACCATTTAATTATGTTGTTTAGGTCTTCTTGTAAAATTTCCTCAATTTTTTGTGGATTTTTGTCAGCACATATAATGCAAGTATCGTCTGCAAACATGTAGCATTTACAACGTTTTATTACGTTAGGTAAACTGTTTACTTGCATTATATAACACGTAGGTCCCGATATCGAGCCCGTAGCTACTCCAGTGCTTGCCAACATTTCATCACTTAAAATTCCGTCAATTTTAACTTTAATTTTTCTATTAAACAGGTAATTTTTAAACAAATTATTTAAAGGACCTCTAATACCACATTCCTCCATTGCCCTTAGTAGTGTTTCATGGTCCAATGTGTCAAAGGCCTTTTTAAAATCTATAAAAATTATACCAATATAATATTTTTCATTTAATTGGCAATTTATATGATCAGTGAATTTAGAAAGTAATTGTGTAGTACTTTTTTCTTTTTGAAATCCGTACTGTATGGGATTTATGATTCTATTTTTTTCTATAAAATTTTGTATTTGGTTAAAGATAGCCCTTTCAATAATTTTATCAATACACGAGAGAATCGCTATTGGTCGATAGTTTGTGAAATCTTTGTGGTTAATCTTCTTGTGACCTGTCCGCTCAACGGACGTTGGCTATCGTGTTGGCTATGCAGACTTTGTTTACTGCGGCCCGGAACAGCTTTGAGTAGACTGGCCAAACCATTGTCTCAGGTTTTTCAGTCATGAGGTTCTCCTTCTTGCAGGGCCCCGTCTTCCGGCAATCTTTCCCTGCATTATGAGATTCAAGATCTCATACTTCTCTGAATGTCTCCTCATCACATGTCCAAAATGTTGAAATTTTCGATTTTTATAGTTACTACCCTTATTGATTTTCTTTTAAACCTTCTATTGCACAAAACGATCATTGAACCCAAAGCATTGCATATCTAAACTCTAAACAGTTATTATTTATATTACCCAGATAACACTTTCGTTCGATGAATTGATTATATTATACTTACGAGGAGGTAATGGTCATTACTTTTAGTTTCCATCGTTAAATCGCAATTTATCGTTACTTATTATTTGCTTACCTACCTTCCTTCATATTGCTATCTAAATCTATCCACTTCTCGTAATAACTAATAATGCACGTATTATATTATAGGTAAACGTAACCAGTCTTTACCGACATTGTTACCTTTATGGCGTCATTTATTGTCAGGTGTGATCCATTAGTTCGATTGAATAATATTTTTTTATTTATTTGTTTGAAACATTAAATTTGGTTAAACGTCACGTAAGTTATAATCTACGCATTCACAGATGGCGGCAATTAAATTATTTTAGGTTTTTAACACTTTTTGCTTGGCTTTTTTTTATTTCTTATTTTGTCTTCTTATCTTCTTCTTTTTATCTTTTTTATATCCATGTCTACTTCGATGCATATCTTTTTCATTAAATAAAGTATGTTATTTACCCGCCTCGGAACAGACTTTGTCTAGTGAGGTAGGTAAAAGAAATCTATGTAGATACATAATGAAAATAAAATAAACCCCCGGGTTACCGGCACTGAAACTGAACTGAGTTAATTGTTCGCGACCCATAATTGCATATTCAATATGATCTAGAATAAATATTTTGGTCCGTAAACTAACCCAAATCTTTCAAGAAAGGCTGACAAATCCAATTTCGTATCGGTGATTTAATCCAATTTTGTAATTGTCAGCCTTTCTTGAAAGGTTTGAGTTTGTTTATGGACAAAACTATTTAGTTCATGGGGTGAGGTTTGTCTAGGTCTTGGAGGCGGATGACCAGGACACACTGAACCACAGATTCCTAGCCACCATGTAAAAAAATTTATTCATATTCATATTAAATATGTTCGGGCGCAAACAATTAATTCACCTTAATATTTTGGAGCATAAGTGCAATAAGTATTAAAAACATTAAATAATTTTAGGTACTTTTTGCTCGTTAAACTTTCAAATATGGAGGTGAATTAATTGTTTGCGCCCGTACATATTTAATATGAATATAAATTTATTTATTTATCTATATAAGGTATGTTTACATTACATTATTCAATGCCTGTCTCACTAGGGTATACCTGTGTTGAGACTGTGTTTGTCCATAAACAAATTCAAACCTTTCAATAAAGGCTGACAAATCCAATTTCGTATCGGTGATTCAATCCAATTTTGTATTTGTCAGTCTTTCTTGAGAGGTTTGAGTTTGTTTATGGACAAAACTATTTATTTATATTCATTTAAATATGTTCGGGCGCAAACAATTAATTCACCTTAATTTTTTGGAGCATAAGTGCAAAAAGTATTAAAAACCTAAAATAATTTTATTGGCGCCATCTGTGAATGCGTAGATTATAACGTATGTTACATTTCACCTTAAAACTAGGTTTTTTAAAAAAAAAATTATTAAAATGGTTCCGAAAATAAGTTTGCGTGTTTGAAGAATAATATTTTTAACAGAATATGTAATTGTCTTTTCCAAAATTTTAACTGATTTTCAAGAATTCAGACTATTTTTTTCTTCTAGGGTCTGCCTTCGTATTATTTAATTTGCGATGTCGTGTTTTACCAATTGAAAATATTGTCAATTTATTGAAAAACAAGAAGGGAGTCCACTTCATGAGTTTGTGTAAGACAACTTCCCGGGTAGAAAGTTTTGCTTAAATGGCTTTAAAATGTTTACAATTAAATTAATTATCAGATTCTTTCGAATTCAAAACTTCTCTTGCCCCAAGTTTTTTTTTCCGCATTATCGACAGTCTTTTCATAAACCGGATTTGGCCCACATGTATAGAAAAAAACCTGTTTTTGAATAATTTATTTTAATTGATAAATAATCATGACTCAAAATTGTAAATACGCCCAGGAAAAAAAAGATTTTAAGCTTTTCATGAATTATTTTCATTTCGCTTCGTTTTATTTTAATTAAATAATAACTCTTTCTCCTCTGCAATTAGTAGTAGTTGATTTCCCGAGGCAGTAACTTTATTTGCAATTATTCCGCGTTTTGAGTTCCTGAGGAGTGTTGGGATCCGTGGTTTATCAACGTATTTTCTGCTTCTGTTTACTTCACAAATGTCAAAATCGTTATGACTTTTCGCTGGTTATGTTGGTTGGTGTCTGTGATGTTCTTGATGATTGGGAGTTTTCAACAATACCTACTTTGGTTCGTCTATTTTACGAGTCTTGTTTATTATCATATCGTATTTACAATGAATATCTAACTCCACTGACTGAAGTCAGTTGTCTCCGTCACGTATTGCTACTAATGATCCCTATTGTTACACCTTAAAATTACACACAACTATATTCCAACAACTCAACCATATACTTTCAATATATTTAAACTACATACCTAAAGACATGTGTTGAAAATCGTCGAAACTACATTTATATTTACAAACATTACAGTATCCTTCAAAATTAGAATATCATTTAAAATTAGAAGTGCATCCAATAATAAAAGCACAAACACTTTTGGTTTGATTTTACGACTCTTGGTTCCCGTAGCATTTCTTTTTGGATTCAAAAATTATCACGCTTTACGAGTAGGCAGGTCGAATTCTCTGGTTAAATTCACGTTTACGCCAGTCTTCACTGATGAAGGATACTGCAAGGCTGTCGGAAAAGCTGGTTAAAGCAGGACGATTCGCAACACGGCATCATCATTGGACGGTTACCTCGAGAGTGTTTTCTCTTGGGGTAAAAATAATCTCGTTGAATTTAATGTTTCAAAAACCCAACATGTTTGATTGTGATTACATCTAAAAGGGATCGAAATGAAAATCTAGACTCCTTCAATGGAAGCAATCTTCCGAACAGGACCTCCATCGATGTGCTCGGTGTAACTCTAAGTGACCAGCTCAGATATTGGGGCTTCATTGAAGCTAGAGTTAAGTTAGCCTCTCAAAAACTGGGCATACTGTACAGGGGCCGCAGATACTTAAGTAGTACACAACTGCTAACCCTGAACAAATCACAAGTGCGCCGTGCGCCCCACGGTTGACTTTAGCAGCGACCTCTTGTCTGGGCCCCAAAATACCTGGAAAAACCTTCGACTCTATGCAGAAATGGGCGGTCTGTCTGATAGATTTTCCTAGTTTAACAGACGGATTGCAATCTTTAGAACAGCCGTCCGGTGGGAATGCTATTGTTAGGAGCGGGCCCCCAAACATGTCCCAAGCTAGCTCTCAGGGGAGGCATGATTTACCCTCTATTCAGGTGGTGGGTCGCTCGAGGCTTCAGAAATTCCTTCGCATCTCAGTCGTCTGGCAGGATACTCCCCCTCTAGGAAACCCTCCTGCCGTAGCAGAATAATAACAGGATTGAGTTAACTAGATTCATGTATTGCAAATTTAAAACACAGTACATAGGTCATTACAGTTCAATTCAACACAAGAAATACATACTACACAATCCTAGCTATCGTGTTTATAACCTCAAGATCCCTAAACGAAACTCTCTGAGTGATGGCTTTGCGCGGGAGTTTACAGTCTATCGTTAAAGGACACAATCAAATGAGGAAACAATTGTACAGCTTACATGATGTTGGGGGGTGTTCGTCTTCCGGCTTCCAGGGGGACCTCCCGAGTTTAGGGCAGAACCGAAGTTTACACAGGCATGGTGAAATATCAGCGCTAAACCCGTAGGTTATTGAATTAACATTGCAGGTTATATTTGAGTACAATTCGAGCGTTAGTACGCCGGGCGCGAACAGTGGGAATCCACGCGCGGGCTTTACGTGTGCCCGAGGCGGCTCGCAATTCTCAACTCGGGAAGGGATCGCGTGCGGGTGGGCGGATGGGATAGGAAGTAGGAAGCAGGGAACAGGGGGGGAGCAGGGTGTTGTGTAGTTTGCGGCGAATTAGGAGTTTGAATTCTTTGTCGTTTGGGCGTACCATAACACTTCCCCCCGCGCTTGGAAAAAAAGCGACGTGGCAATGGAGCTGTAGGGAAAAAAAATCCTCTTATGCTTCCATCGGGGTTTTGAGAGATTCGTTGCTTGAGAGATTTCCTAGCTAGAACATACAGTTTTATGCTATAGTTTGGGTCACAATGTTTGTAGGGAATGGGTGGGGGTACATACAATGTTTGGAAAAGACAAATTTGGGAAAAGTACATGGTGTAAAACAACATACAAGGTTATGCAATTGAAAATAACAATACACATGGTTATGCAATTGAAAGAATGACAATACACATGGTTAAGCAATTGAAAGAATGACAATACATTTGTACAAGAGAAGAGAAAAAGTGTGTGATTCTAAGGTTTCATTGGTCTTGGAGCTAAGTTTGTGAAGCGTGGATTTGTTTGGTTTCGGAGAATTTCGAAGAAAAGGACGTGACTTCACGGATTCTAAGGATTACATTATCACTGTAATCAGACCCATTTGAGACAACGCTCAGGAGTACACTTGGGCCTTAGAAAACACTTGGTTTTGTCGAAGACGTCGAAGTTCACGAAGTGGAGACTGTGGTTGCTGTGCCGCGACTATGGTTACAGAGGTCATTGAAGAGAAGAATCCAGTATCTGCAGACATGCCAGTGCGAATCCTAAGTGTTATTATGGTAAACACGGATCGTATATAATGGTTATTGAAGCATAATGTAGCTCAAGATAACTTGTATTGGTGCGCATTCAGCGAATACTGGTGGGTCAAGGTAATGATGGTTTACACATGACGATATATGTGTCACTGCATGACAGAGCAAGAGACGACAAGGTTGGCATTGATAGCAAGAGTAAGAACAAACCTAAGAGCTAGCGTGCCCAAAAGGTAGTTTAGAGTGTCATAAAGTATAGTGGGACAACTCAGCTTGCTGTGGCACGACAAGACAACATACGTATGGGCGGTATGGTCTGTGCTTTCAGGAACAAATGCGTAGAAAATGGCAGCAGGAGAGACCTTGTAACCACAGCGCGTGCTGTCAGGAAGTGAAGCTCAGCTTGGCTGTTGGTGATGACATCCGCCTGGGCTTCTTTTTAAATCCGGGAGGAATTATTATTAGAGCAAAATTCTTGAAGTTTACCTGCCTAGGGACCAATGAAGAAAAGGTTTGGAGAGAAACAAAATGTGTCCAGATAATGAAATAACGAAATTTTAACCACCGACCCAGAGAGTGACGAAGAGAGATTCCTAACTAAATTGTGATTACATGAACATTTTCCTTTGCCAGGATGACTTGGCGTTTGCCTAGTGACAATATGTCTTGGTTAAAAAACAACCGGCCCTCTATGGCCTATGCTAACATGAGATGGTAACATTTTCGTAGAATTTCAAAGAACGAGACAAAGAATCGTGAACTAGTCACGGCAAAGGGAAACCAATTCATGAATAAAGGTTGTCAAAAGGAGACAGACGGTACGCCAAGTGCATATCGTACATATCCAACATTCATGAATGTGTTTCGTGGAATTGAGAAAAGAGAGAAAAAAAACTGGTGAGACATATGCAGAGATTGAGGGGGAAAACCTGTAGATAACCGGACAGTTACCTATTCGAACTCCAAGTGAGGGCGAGATATGGTCAACGACAGATTTTTCACTTCATAACATAAGTCTGAAACATGGGGAATGGGAGGAGGAGGGGAGAAGGGAGACGAGTTGCGAAACTTGCTAGAGACTGGACCAATTTCCGATTCAAACTCTATGTGAAAATGAAACATAATCAACCAGCAGATTTCCTGACTCTTTACATTTATCAAAAAGGATGAGGAGACATTTGAATACACATTATATCAAAGAGGCTAATCTTTCGCGTGTATTGGGCAAAAGATTAGGGGTCATTTTAAAAACTTCTACATGATTGTGAGAAAAGACAGACCCTTGCTCCAATTTCACAAACCTGGGGGTTTTCTTGTTCGTTCTCCAGACAACGAGTTAGGTGGTTTTTTGTGCTCAATCGATTAACTCCCACAGCACTATGCCCCATAATTGACAGTGAAGCTGAAAACTAGTCCTTTTGGGATAGTAGATATTCCTGGGCTTCTTTCCTTTTTGCAAAGAAGTAAAAAAACAGGAAGTCCACGGGCATTGGCGTTGAATGACAACAAAGGGTTGTGGACTACATTTCGTAGATCGCACACAAAGGGTTTGATATTATTTCGTTCGCACGACTCATGGTAAGTGTTTTAACGTCTCCACGTATAGTGTACAAAATATGTAAGTACATACAAGATATAACTCAATTATAGACAGAAGTCAAAGAGTTTATACAATGCATCCTAAAGAAGATAGCAAAGCCGATATTATGTCGTTCACACGAATCACGGTAAGTATTGTTATTACGTCTCCACGTCTCGTGTACAGAGTTTATACACAGTTATACATAAAAGCGGTACTCATGACAAATAAATGACACACGACCGGAACAGGTTATACGAAAAGGGTGGTACTCATGGCAAATGAATGGCACACGACCAAAATAGAACGTACAAAATGGTTCTCATGACAAATGAATGGCACACGACCAGCTCAATAACATTTAGCTATGAGAAAAAAGTGATTATGACGAACTTCTCGTATCGCGGCAGGTATTTTAAGGATCCCTCCTATAATGGTGGATGTTCTAAGGATCTCTCCTATAATGTAACAGGGTTACGTTTAAATACAACACAATAAACGTTAACTATGCTTGTTTTAACACAGTTTATAAAGATTTGTTAGATTAACTAACTCCGTAGCCCAGGAGCGTACGATAGGATAACAAGGAGGTAAACAATTTAATGTCACTTCGTATGTTATAAAGGCGGGGTGATGACAGAGTACATTTCTGTTTACACCATGTGACAAACAAAGACAGACCTACATGGTTTTACATACTGTCTATTGCAGCAAACTTCAGTGGGGACAAATAAAAGGGACCAATTGTGGTTTTACATACCCTTTGTGCGGTTACAACATACCAGGTTATGTGCAATTTAGGTTGCAAATACTTGGTTAAATGGCGAAACAGGAGTTGAATGCCTATGTTTGTAAAACGATGATCAAACAAAACATTGATGATTTACGTTAAACTGCGGTTATTTATGTACAGAAATCAGGGCTGCCGTTAGGTTTTATTAACCTTTTCCGTAAGGGTTGAAGCATGTAATACAAGACATACATGTTGTGAAGAGGGGCAAATCGAGGACTTCTTATAACAACAAAAGACCGAGTATTTGGTTTTACGTACTTTAGTTGAAACGAGTCCATGAGGATTTGTACAAGGATGGAAAGACCAATTTAAAGGCTTTTCCTTTATTTATATACATATGATTTCAAAATGGATGTGTCAAAATCCAATTTGTTAGCAAAGAGCTCGGGTAGGACGCCATCAATTTTTGACATTTGAGAAAAAATTGAAAACTACTATACACAAGGAATGTGATTATGTGAGTAACCACTTATCTTTACCATGATGGGTAAAATATGGAGCATGTTGAGATGGTTTACTAGTCCTGGGTCGTGATTTAACGCTTTGGAGTTTACCAAATTGATTCTAGAACGACGCTCCAGTATTTACAGAACATAAAAAGAAAAAAAATGAAGAGATTCCTTCCGATATGATGAAAAAAAAACAACAAACAAAAATGGTGAAAATTACAATATTGCATTACATGGCAAAGCGTGCCATGGCATGAACGTTGCGTAGTGTGAGGGGTTGAGAGGCAATGATTGGGTTCATGACTTCCCGAACACTGTCACTCGAGGGGTGTCTCTGCTCTAAAGTGATCAATTTTGGAACAGGTGAGAAAAAAGAAAGAAAAAAAATAAAAAAACGTGTGAGACAAAAATTACGGTGGTTGCCAATTCACGAACATGAACGGGGCAAACTACACCGTGGATTGTACATAAATTTACAAAAATGATTTTTTAACAATATTCGTTTTATCAACGAAAGGGTGGGCATGTAATTGACACTTTACACGCCGGCCATTGTAAGACTTGGTGTGCTTACAAAAAGGTTGTGGTGATACACACTGGATCATTTTAAGTTTGCTGAGATAGTGGGGGCAGTTTTACTTGACTCCTCACTTCCAGATTTTGCGATATCCTTAATATGGTAATTACCAATGTGTTTTCCAGAGCAGTCAGACAAGGAGTACACTAGATCTGATATCTTTCTTAGAACTTTGGCCTTCACGAAACGTGGTGCCAGCTTGGCAGAGAAATACATGGCTCCTTGGGAAAGTGTGTTGTTCTTTCTCCAAACTATGTCTCCTGTATTGAAGGTGACATGTTTCCTACGTAGGTTGTATCTGTCCGCACTCTTTTGATGAGCCAGGAGCAGAGCATCAGTGACTTCACTGTAGATGGCCGACAGTTCTTCCAGACGATGGGCATAGTCCGCGGTAGGGTTGCTTGTGGTGGCAATTGACGTAGGAAAGTTTGTGTTCCTATGTAGAGAACCATGAACAACTTGTTCCATACCGTGTTTTAAGAAGAAAGGTGTGTAACCAGTGGCCAGATTAACAGTGTTGTTCATTGCAGCCTGAATTTTATCTAGGTTTTTACACCAAGTACGTTGATCTTTATCAACTAGAATAGCCAGAGCTGTGTTGATTGTTTGGTTATAACGTTCGACGGTGTTATTTTGTGGAGTATACAAGGTATTATAGTAAATATCCTTGATTCCGTATTTGGCAAGAAAATCTTTGAATTCTTGGGCAATAAATTGTTTTCCGTTATCAACAATTACGGTTCTGGGTGTTCCGTAAGGTATAAAAATGTGTTTTTCCAGAAGTTTGATGATGGCGGACGCGTTGGCTCTTTTTAAAGGAAAGATCCAACAGAATTTAGTGAAAACATCCACTACACTAAGTATGTGCATGTGTCCGGCATAACTTCGGGGAAAGGGTCCGACGAGGTCCATTGACAATGATTGTAGGGGTCTGTCGGCACGTTTGGGATTACCCATTAGGCCGGCAGGTGCTGCCGTGCTATGTTTATAGGTTTTACAAGTTTCACATTTAGAGATGTAATTGCGAATTTGCTTGAAGAGACCAGGCCAGTAATACTTCAAGGAGATCTTTTTATACGTCTTGAAATTTCCTGGGTGTATGGAGTCGGGAGCACTATGATTGTCAATAATTATTTGTTCTCTACCTTCGAGGGGAACGACAAGTTTCCACGAGTAATCTTCGAGGATGGATAGTGGTACCTTGCAATTACGGTATAGTTGTCCTTCTTTTATGATAAAATTAGGAAACTTTTGTTGGTTATTTTTACAACCTTCGAAGATTTTCAAGTACCATTCATCTTTTGTAGATGGAGGGGGGGCAATTGTGTCAACATTTAATGAAGCCAGTTCAATTCTTGAAAGGGCGTCGGGAACAATATTGTCCGCGCCTTTACGGTGAACAACATCAAAATTGTATTGAGACAAACGGGAGGACCAACGAGCGAGCCTACCGGAGGGATTACTTAAAGAGATCAACCATTTCAAACTACTATGGTCTGTAACTACAGTAAATTTGCTACCGTCTATGTAACCGCGGAAATGGTGAACAGAATCCAATACAGCCAATAACTCTTTCTCGGTAATTCCGTAGTTTTTCTCGTGTTTGTTTAATGTACGGGAAAAATACGCTACAGGGTGTTCGCCATCTGGGAATTCTTGAGTAAGGACTCCACCGATTCCTACATTGGAGGCATCCGTGTGGAGGGTAAAAGAGAGTGCAAAATCCGGGCAATTCAGAACGGGAGCTTTTTGAAGGGCATTTTTTAGAGTTGTAAACGCTTCTTCAGCTTCGACAGACCATCGGAAATTGCTGACACCTTTACGGATGCCGGTAATTTTATTTACGGGGGCTGCGATGGTGGAAGAGTCTTTGATGAATCTCCTGTAGTAACCTGCAAGTCCAAGGAAACCTTTGACTTCCTTCGCGTTTTTGGGTCGGGGAAAATTTGCCATGGCTTCCACCTTAGCGGGGTCTGTTCTTAGACCTTTTTCGTCGATAATGAATCCCAAATAACGTAGACGGGACTTACAGAATTCAGACTTCTTCAAGTTGATGGTTAAACCAGCGAACTTGAGTTGTTGAAAAACTTTTTCCAGCATTAATAGGTGTTTTTCAAAGGTATTGCTGACGATGATGAGGTCGTCAAGGTAACAAAACAGGCTGTTATCGACTTCAGGACCGAAAAGTTTGTCCATCAGTCTTTGTAACTCGGCGGGGCTGTTTTTTAGACCAAAGGGTAATCTTTTAAAATGGAACATTCCCCTACCAGGTACAACGAAAGCAGTTTTTTCGCACGATTCTGCGTCCAAGGGTATTTGCCAAAACGCTTTGCTGAGATCGACAGAAGAGATGAACTTGGCGTTACGCAGCTTGTCTAAGGTTGCGTGAACGTGAGGTAAGGGATACGCATCAGCTTCCGTGCAAGAGTTTAAACGTCTACTGTCGAGACAGAAACGTGCAGAGCCGTCTTTTTTAGAAACCAAAAGAGTTGGGTTGGTCCATGCACTTCTGCTGGGAACCACCACACCCATTTTTAACATTTCATCAAGTTCGTTTTCTAAAAGTTTAAGTTTTTGGGGGGCTAAGTTGTAATAACGTTGCTTGATGGGTGGGCCATTGGTTTTGATATGGTGTTCAACCAAATTTGTCAAACCTAATCCACATTTTTCGAAAGATATTGACTCGAATTTATTGACCATTTCTTTCAGTTGGAGAGCCTGGTCCGTGCTTAAATTTTCGTGAGGTATTATTGTGCGGATCTCACTAATTTGAGCAGCAGTGGAGGTTTTGCCAAGAGTATTAAATACTTGGGGAGCAACATTGAATGCCTTCCAGAAGTCAACGCCAAGGATGAAATTCTGGGATATAGAGGGCACTATTAGAAAATTGATTGTAACTATTTTATTGTTACAATTAATTGGCAGGGCAAGGGCACCGATGACCGGTTGAGAAACATTATCCGCAGTCGTCAGGTGTGTTGATTGGGGCGAAATTCTAAAATCACTGTTAACAAAAGGCAGGTGAGCATTGTTGCCAAGACAGCTGACAGATGCACCACTATCAAGTAATCCGGAAAAGGGCACATTGTTAACAGAGAAAAAAGCATAGGGTCTCCCATCTTTAGCTTGTTTGCAACAAACCGAAGAAACATTTAAGGTCTGGTTAAAATACTTAATGTGTGCTAACCAATCAGTCCATTCTTTAGACCTTGGTTCAGAATGGGTGCCTGAGAGGTTATTATTTAGTTTTTTGGCCTTTTCATGTAGAAATTTGGTGGGGGCTTGGAGAAATCCACCTGAGGTCTGACATCGCTTGGGTTTTGTAACCTTTCCATGTTGTGCCTTGATTTCTTGAAAATGTTGCGCAGTTCGTCGCTTGGAGGAGAGCGGTCCCTAGAGTGATGCCTCTTGAAAGTTCGGGGTTCCTTAGATTCCAGAAACCTTGCTTGCTTGAAACAAGTAGTGGCCAGATGGCCTACTTTTTTGCAAAAAGAGCACACTTTTTTGTTGTTGAATTCTGGTTTTAAACCAGACGAACGGCTTGGCACAACTACATTATTTGACACATTCTTTATGTTTTTCCTATCCTGGTACGATTCCAGAAGGAGACAGACTTCGTTTAGCTGGGCTAGGGATGCAATTTTCTGTGAGGTAATGATGTTCTCGTATTTGCTTAAAAGGCCATCAGTTATGACTGGTAATAGTTCAGCTTCCGAAACGGGATGTGAAAGCTTGATGTTAATGGATTCAGCCCTTTCTATGAATGTTGCTACAGGTTCATTTACTAGCTGTTTAATAGATAGTAAAGATAATTTGATCCGGTGCTGGGCTTCCGTTTTTCCGAAGCTCGAGATTAGGGCAGATCTGAGTTTATTCCAATCTTTGCATTTAGTTTTTTGAATGCGGTGCCAGGGTATCAATTCTGGGGAGATGAGTTCTATGAAGTTTTTTCGTAGAATCTCGAATGGGATATTTTTGATTGTAGCCGTTTCTTCAATACGGTCAATGAAATCCAGTACATCGGAGACGCCATTATATTTGATTTTCCACGAGGATAAATCGTAGGTTTTATCTTGTGTCAAGGTGGGTGCGATGTCCTGTTTTATCATTACTTGTGGCATAGGTTCTTCGTTAGAAACAAGATTATTCAAAACTTGCGTAGCCGAGCGTGAATTATTTTCGCTTGAGGGGGCGAGGTTTATTCTCTTAATGTACTTTTTGTTGAATAAAAGTGCATAAGCCTTTAATGTAGGTTTAGATTTGCTTGATGGCGAGAGTCCTCTATCCCTTAAAGCAGTTTGTAAGTGAGTTTTGGATAAGTTGTGCACGTTGGGAATGATGCCCAAATTGGATGATGCCATAGCTTGATTGTTTTCCATTGTGAGTTTCCCAGGTGGTGAAAAAAATTGCCAGGGGTCTTCTTTAGCAAACGCAAAATTAATTTTGTGAGGCACTTTTCACTTGGTAATCACTGGTTGGTATTTCTAAAATAGTTATAGAAAACTGTATTCCATACTACAATTTGGTATATATGACACCAGAATCTTTGTCAAAGGAAGGCACAAGAAAAAATTTTTGCGTGGAAAGACCTAAGTAGTAAAGGTTTTTGTGTTTCACTGACCACTTTTGAGAAAACTTGTGAAATTCACAAGTATTTATTTTTTTTCCAAAAAAATTTTGCCAGGACTGACCTTTAGAAAACGGGTTTTTTATTTTTCACAAACCACTTTTGAGAAAACTGTGAAATTCACAAGTATTTATTTATTTCCAAAAAAATTTTGCCAGGACTGACCTTTAGAAAACGGGTTTTTTATTTTTCACAAACCACTTTGCACTGAGAAAGGCACTAAAATTCACAAAAGGCACTCTTCTGGCAAATAAGGACAAACTTCCGGATGAAAATACTGAATATGGGATTTGTTACGAAACCACATTAAAATTATTTTATTTTTTCATGGAACCAATCATTGGTTTTATTATTATTTCACTTTTTTTATGTAAGGAAAAAAAACAATTCACTTTACACTTATGCTGAAAAAAAAAATGCGGTACCTATAACGTAGGATGTGGAAAGAAAGTCATTATTTTGTTCATTTGGTGAAATATACGTGGTACTAATTTGACAGACACAACAAGTGGGCCGATCGGTATATTGTGCAAGAAAAAACGTGAGTGTGAGATTTTTTAATTAAAGAATCCACAAGGTAATTGGAATTCCAAAACCAAATTTACAATAGCGATCTCCATTGCTTCCGACCTTAGTGACAGAAGGGCGATTTTATTATTCAAAACACTGCATAGTGACAGGGAATTGTTCTGCCTGATTCAAACGGATTTTTGCCGTTGGAGTTTGGCGCGATAAACGCACTTTTGTGCTTCGATGCGCGTGGGTGCGCGCGCAACTCAGAGATTAGGTATGTATTTACCGCGTGAAACATCGGGCCGTTGATTTGGCGCGAATTACTGTTGCTCGTCCGCTGCTTTGTGAACAAAGGGGTCGGCGCGTGCGCAGTCAGATTCGCGGTTTAAATGCTGCCGTCTTTCTGGTTAATACAAAATGGCCATGTTTTCAATTTTGACGCAATTTTTTTTATAATTGCAATCAAATCTGCGTTATGGACTTAACTTGCACATGGATTTCTGTGGTTTCCCACAGAATTCATTATTCACTGGGTATAAAACACCAAGACACAGTACAATCAATGTTTACAAACAGTTCCTATGCGGGGAAGATTTCGACAGGGAGCACTCCGTAAGGCGACTGAGACAATGGCAAAAATGAAAAAAAAATTCTGGGCCCCACTATGGACGCCAGTGTTAGGAGCGGGCCCCCAAACATGTCCCAAGCTAGCTCTCAGGGGAGGCATGATTTACCCTCTATTCAGGTGGTGGGTCGCTCGAGGCTTCAGAAATTCCTTCGCATCTCAGTCGTCTGGCAGGATACTCCCCCTCTAGGAAACCCTCCTGCCGTAGCAGAATAATAACAGGATTGAGTTAACTAGATTCATGTATTGCAAATTTAAAACACAGTACATAGGTCATTACAGTTCAATTCAACACAAGAAATACATACTACACAATCCTAGCTATCGTGTTTATAACCTCAAGATCCCTAAACGAAACTCTCTGAGTGATGGCTTTGCGCGGGAGTTTACAGTCTATCGTTAAAGGACACAATCAAATGAGGAAACAATTGTACAGCTTACATGATGTTGGGGGGTGTTCGTCTTCCGGCTTCCAGGGGGACCTCCCGAGTTTAGGGCAGAACCGAAGTTTACACAGGCATGGTGAAATATCAGCGCTAAACCCGTAGGTTATTGAATTAACATTGCAGGTTATATTTGAGTACAATTCGAGCGTTAGTACGCCGGGCGCGAACAGTGGGAATCCACGCGCGGGCTTTACGTGTGCCCGAGGCGGCTCGCAATTCTCAACTCGGGAAGGGATCGCGTGCGGGTGGGCGGATGGGATAGGAAGTAGGAAGCAGGGAACAGGGGGGGAGCAGGGTGTTGTGTAGTTTGCGGCGAATTAGGAGTTTGAATTCTTTGTCGTTTGGGCGTACCATAACACTATCCTTATTCTGCCGGTATTTTAATGGAAGATGCTCCGAGGAACTAGCGTCATTGATCCCTTTGGCACCGGTGCCTAGTCGGGAAACACGCCAAACGCGTGCCCAACATATGTGTACACGGTTGACATGGGTCGCTTCTTCGTCTGGTTTTTGTGTTCAACAGCTCGGCTGGGGAACGATTTGCTGGCCTCTGTGTTTCCTCCTTCCTATAATATTGGTCTTGTCATGCCTTCCTCTCCTCAAAAAGACCCTCCACACAGTATCTCAGATGACGTAGGCCCTGAGAGAAATTATTTTCCTCAGGGCCTCCTGTGTAAAGTTAATGTAAAAAAAAATCATTTCTCATTAAGTTTTTGTGCATCTTTTGAATGGCACCTCATGCCATTGAAATCGTTTGCTGACGAAACTGCAATAAACAGAGAAAACATCTTAAACTGCTCTCGGCTAATTCTCACGTGCGAACAAAAATACCTAATCCACGTAGAGCATTGGACATTAAATTATTATCTGCGATGCTGAGCAGGAATAGGTGCCGCCAGCTAATGCGTACGTATAATATTTTCTCTTTCACTCCGAAGTCCAGCTGTAAGGTACATCGAGTTTCTAGAAAACGTAATAATTATTGAAAAATGAAACAATCCAACGTTGTATAAACCACTTATTGTTAATATATTTTTAATTAATTATATACAAAATTTGACGCCATTCTTTATCATTATTAGAATTGAAAAGATATTTATTTTTTGAAATTTTGCTAAGTTTTTTATTTAGGATATTATCAATTAATTTTGGTTCATATCCGTCATTTATAGCAATTTGTTTTATTATAGAAAGTTCAGAAAGGAAACTATTATTAGACATTGGGACATTTACTAAGCGGTGTATCGTGGAATGGAAGGTGGAGTGTTTTTGTGAGACAGGGTAACAGACAACGGCTCCACCCCTACCATAATAAAACATTGTTCTAAACTGTCAAATTAGTGTAAGCTTTCCCTGAAGAAGGAACGTTTGTTCCGAAACCGGTCGGATGTACGCATTATATAAGTGGTTTATACAAAGTTGAATTGTTTCATTTTTCTATAATGGATAACCACAAAGTTGTAGCTACATTAAAAAATGTAATAATTATTATTTATATGGGCCATAGCTTGCGAATCAAATGGACTATAATCAATATTTTTTAATTTACTCAAAAAATATATGGCGTTTCAATAAGACAGAACTATGGGAAACGTGAACAGTGGACACTGGAAGGAAATCTGACTCACCAGGGCTTCCCACAGCATGTTCTTACTGTGTTATTGGTTATTATATCACCGATAAATCACTTGACTGAGCACATGCACAACTCTGTTTGAATCGATATTAACGAAACAAGACATCTGTTTGATTGATCGTTGCGCTACTTCCTAACAGACTTCTTTAATAAGTCAGGTAAGCCCCATACGTCATACATATGGGTGGTATTGTTATATTATCCTGAAAACTAGCTTATGGGTCCGAGTGGTTAACTGTTAAATTGAATGCACTGACAGATCGCTGTGGATCATTGCACAGCAGTAAGTCGGGACACATATTAAAAAAAGTTGAATCGATTAGTAGATTATTTTTTCGTATATAACAAATGCTTGTTTTAGTAAATAGCTGTCGAATATCTAAGACCCTGATATTATTATAACTCTATATTCCCTTTAAACAGGGTACATCCGTCCCCACTTAGAACACTGCACACCGATCTGGACTCCTTTCTACGCCCATGTTGAAAGAATTAAAAAAAAAAATTAAACACATAAATATATTACGAGTATAAACAAAACTTTTCAAATTACACCGAATCTATTAATTTTCACAACTTCCAACTCCCTTCATACACGACATTTAATTTTTGACCAAATCTTGATATTAAAAATTCTGATTAATGGCCTGGACTCGCCAGAGCCCACCAACTTAATAAAAATTCGTTTTAGATCAATATCAACAGGATAATCCAATTTATTTCATTTGCCCACATGTAGAACTAACGTTTGAAAGTTCCCCAATTGCCCCTATAATATGTATATATATTTTTTATATGAATACCTCACAAGAGGTATACATATAAAAAACTGTATCATTACGAGGACATACTTCTACGTGGGAACCAGTTACCTCTGGCGTACCACAGGGGTCAATCCTGGGTCCGCTGTTATTTATACTTT
The DNA here is from genome assembly GCA_929108145.2 of Limnephilus rhombicus. Classification (NCBI taxonomy): domain Eukaryota; kingdom Metazoa; phylum Arthropoda; class Insecta; order Trichoptera; family Limnephilidae; genus Limnephilus; species Limnephilus rhombicus. Next base: position 45,784,649 of record OV815291.1, on the reverse strand, counting down.
TTATTAACACTGTTACTAAATGTTTCATGCACTGTTTATTTCTTTTGTATGCCGATGATATAAAAATATTTGCCGTTGTTAGGAATTTAAACGATTGTCTGCTCATCCAAAGCGACTTAGTAAGGTTCGAAGCATTTTGCAATGAAAACAAAATTTACCTAAGTTACAACAAATGTAAACAAATAAGCTTCACCAAAAATCACAACGCTATTATACACAATTATTGTATATGTATTGGTAACTATTTACTCGACCGCGTTTACTGTATAAAAGATCTAGGCGTACTTTTTGATTCTAAACTCCATTTCGATGCGCACATTGAGAATATTGTGAATAAAGCTTACCGCATGCTAGGATTTGTCATCAGAAACAGCCGCGAATTTCGGAAACCTGAAACTTATCTTTTCTACTTTGCTACACGCTGGTCCGTTCTCAACTTGAATACTGCACCTCCATATGGACACCACTTTACGGTGTCTATAAAGACAATATTGAAAGTATTCAAAAGAAATTTCTGCAATACCTCAATTACAGAATGAGCGCACCTAAACGGGGGTACATAAATATGCTCTCGAATTATAACGTCTCCACTCTAACTAACCGGCGAACATACCTTAACCTCATGACGCTTTATAAAATCTGCAATAACGTTATCGACTGTCCTGACTTACTGAAAGTAATAAACTTCAAAATACCACCCATAGTAACAAGGCTTAACGACTTATTCCACATTAGCCGGACGCGTACAAATGCTGGTGTCAGGGATCCAATCAGAAGAATGTGCGAATCGTTTAATCAAAATTAAAACCTCAAGGATTCCGACTTATTTTTTGATACATGCAGTACTTTTAGTAGAAAATTGAAGGCTGTTTTCTATGACATTATTTTTTATCAATATATATTTTTGGTCTTACCATCATAATTTTTGCTAAAAACAATTTGTAAACTTTTATAAGGATATTGCGCTTTTTTTTCATGTCTCTATTTGTAAAATAATATTTACTTATGTATATACATACGTCTTTTCCGTATTTAATTGTAAAAATATTTGTATATGTTTTTATCTGCTGTTTGTTAATTTGTGAGAAATAGTTTGGATGCAGGCGAATTCTCTATTAATTGTTTTGTATATTCTTGTCAATTGACGTCTGTATCTGTATTTTCTCCTTAATAAAAAAAGAGTCTCTGCTGCTCCCGTCTGGAGCCAGTGAGACTATAGCATCCCCAATTGGGGTATGTTGTGAGGCTGAAGATAGTGCGAAGGGGAAGGAGGTGGAGAAGAGGAAGGTGGGGAAGTACCTGGCTCTTCAGATCTGGTCACTTAACACTGATAAAGCCATTTAAAGCAACGTTTCAATTCTGAATAGTGGTCTTACACCAGAGCGATACTGAGAGTATCTTCCACTCTGGAACGTGCCGTAAATATACTGAATGAATTAATTGTGAAATAACACAAATTAATCCAATTAAATTTATTTGCCCACGCCGGGATTCGATCCCGCGACCATCGGATTACGAGTGCGCAATATAACACAAGATTTTACAATATAGACATTTTTAACAATACCCTTCAGAAATACCGAATAGAAGTAACGCGTACGGTCGAAAATTAATACAAGAGTGTGGAATGTATCGGGAGCATCTCCTATCCTTATCCTATATTCCTCTTCTCATCACCTAAAATTAATTTTAAGATAAAATATGAACTTGGGGGCGGGGGAGTGAGGGAGGGGAGAGAGAAAGCGGGGAAGATGGAGGGGGAACTTATAGGTATAGGGGACGTGGAGGGGGGAAGGGGAGGCAGAAGGGGAACGGAACGAATGGGAAAGGACAAGCATGGAGAAGCAATTTTTTTCAACGCATGCCGGGAGGCTAGTATACCTATTATATACAACGTCATTGCAAACTCTCAGTATTTTTATGAGTGTTAAAACTACACGCATTTACTCTTCCTTAAATCCATATCAACAAGTATAGAACCTATTTGTACACTGGGAAAGTTAACGGTTTCCGTATTTACTAAGCCAGACATAGCTCTGCCAAAGGTAGACCTAGTCTTTCACGCCCCACACTTATATTAAAACACCTCTCAATATAGTATTAACACATTTTCTCTCGCTGGGGGTATTATACCAATAATTACCTACTAATGTCATAAAACTAATTAACATTACGCACTAAACCACTACAAGAAAGTAATAGGTACTTTCTCTTTCTATTCCGACTGATAACATGGTTTTCTACTTGTGCTCAGTTGCTTTTGAAATGGTAAAACGTGTTTTTTAACCTTAGGAAGGTTGTTTCCTAAAAAAATTGAAAGTTCATATAGTTACACCATACCAGAATACTACCGGTAGAAGCCAGTGTTTCTATTACGACTATGATTTTAGAAAATATTGCGTATTTTCATTAATATTTCAATTCAAAAACATGTTTAGGCTGGAGTGAAATTTTAGTCCACTATACCTTTTGGCGTTGGAATTGTTTTTTTTTTTTTTTTATATAACACCTATCACGAGTCTGTGTAGTTTAAAGACAGGGGAGACTTGTTAAGGCAGGGGCTGTCGGAAGGCATTTATTAATGCGGGTCTTGAGGATTTCTGGATAATATGAATGAGGAAAAACAGATGCCGGTAGCTCGATCCACATACCGGCCGCCCAACACAAAATGCTTGCTTACTCGCGTGCTTTGAGTTTCACGCACGTGCATCGGTGCACCGGGAATCATTGCTGTTAGCTTCTTACAGCAGGCTCCATTAAAACACCTGTAGAACGGACTCAGCATGCCTACATTGCGTCTGTGCGTTGAATATGGCAATTGGTCTGTTGACAACAGATTGTAAATCAGACGGACCGCCCTCCTTTGCACAGAATCAAATAGGTTTACGAAGTATTTTTGGGGCTCCGGCCCAGAGGTGGCTCCCAAATTGTTATGGTATGATCGGATTTCCGTTAATGTGGATCCATTAAAATAGGAGATGGAACATTGGACTTATGGCCTAAATGGTCACGAGAAATGTACATAATAATTATTAAGTATTATATACTAATACATTACTTATTTTTACGTATCGATCATCCAGTTGATTAGTCAGACATCTCCGAAAAATCTAAATTTGAGTTGAGTGTTCAGTTATATGTAAAAGTGTACCCTCTATCTCCGTGGTCGTCAAACTGCGGCCCGCGGCAGATATTTGTGCGGACCGCACAAATATTTTAATTGATTCACATTTGATTTTTTAACGCATCCTAAGTCGATTTTTAACGCGCGCATAGTGTACGTCATAGGTTCACAAGGTGGGCGATAACGTCCCCTTGTGGTCATTGAGACTTTCAGGGGGGTAGTAGAAGACCCAGAGAAAATTGGAAGTCGTTGAGATGGCACAGTGAGGGCGTGGGCAAGTAAAAAAAGTATGGTCTAAAAAAGACCAAAAAAACACGCTAATCACGTACTAATAAAGCAAATTAAACGTTAATATTGGTTAATTTTTGTTATTGTAATCATTTTTATCACGTCTGCGAAAATTCACACATTTCGGTAGTTCGGGAAGTGGATGAAAATTGAACTGAAAGATTCCTTTATAAATCTGTATAATTTAAAAAAAAATTAATACTATCATCTCACGTGTATTAGTATTAAGAATTGACAATATATCATGAATACAATAAATAAGGAGGTAGCAACTCGGTACTTAAATGCATAATAATTGCTTTTTTAACTCGCTAAAAAAATGTACATCCACCCCCCTTCGTCGTCACACTTTTCTTGACCAAAAAAGTGTGACGACCGCTGTAAAACTTTTAGTGAAGTAAACAAACAAATTATGTTTTCTGGAATAGTAGTAGGAAATTTCAAAATGTCGTACTAATGTACCGGACCGTCATGCCTCCCAGTTTATTTTACATCATATTTAATATGAAAACTGTAGTGTATCTAAAAGCTTTCTGTCTTGTCACACAGATGGCAGGTATAAAAGCTTTCCATAAAATCCGCAAGATGTCGGCAGGAGTGGTTTTCCAGCAAAATTACTAGCCAAGGCCAGCTGTTCCCACAAAAGACAGTGGCCAGAAGATCAATCGTAGCCGACTCCTAGTTAGGTTGACTAACCGTAGTCATTACTTTGTAATCCGCGTAATATTATTAAATCACAGATTGTCTAAAGAACTCTAATCTTTCCTAAGTGAGATCCTCTCTTTCCAAGAAGTGTTGGAGATACTGTTTGTGAGAACACAACAGCCGGCGCAGCCATAGAAATAATCTGTGGTGGATTTTTATAACTTGACAGGCACTTGTTAATAATATTTCCTCGCCCCAAACCGGTTTACGCTGCAGGTTTTCAATTTATCGTAGAAATTAAATTGATGTATGGCCATTTATTATTTTGAAGATTAAAAATCAAGTATTGTAGTAAATAATTTGTTAAATAACGAGATATTTAGCGCCTTCAACATTTCTTTGACTTTTTGTACATCTACCTTTCTTCAGCATAATTCTGATAGCTCTATTTTGTACTATTGTCATTTGTTTCATTAATGGCTAAGGATAAGAATTGCTCTTACCACATTTACACAGTTTATTTCTTCAGTACGCGCAAAACTCTAAAACCGACCTGACATTAATACAGAAATAGTCGCAATAGGCGAGTTTAAGGTTCGTAAGGCTGCTTGACTCGCCGCCCATGCCTTTCTCTGTCGCACGTATGTTTTACGCATCTTTCTCTTTCGCTTACGATCATTGTAAAGTCAGTAAAGTGACTATCCCTGTGCGAGAATGGGTCTATCAAGTTCAGGTCGGCTTCTTAGTTTAGCGCGTACTGTATCGTTAATATAATTCCAGGAATACTCCGGTTTGTGTCGCCTTCCCACCGCATCTCTACCAATGTCCCGTTTTAAGGCCCAAAAAATCTGGTCACCTTTTGTATATACGTGGCCTTTAAAACTGACATACCTATGCAAGCCCCACCTGGGTCCAAGCTTCAGAGTCTCTTTTGAAAAAACTCCAAACATTCCAGAATAAAGTCATATGCATAGCCCTGGGCGCCCCCAGATGGATGAGGGTAGCCCAACTTTATAAAGACTCTGAAATCCCCTTAAAAAACACATCTTAAGTCTAGCGGAAACTTTATGCGGGAATTCCCACCCATGAAAACAAGTCCATTAACTGCCTCGCCCGGTATGACTAAAACGTACGTAACGTACTAGACATAAGAAAACCCAAACAAATCCTACGTAAAGTTTAACTTCCCGATATTGCAGCCATGTATCTTTGCAAAAAATTTTAACAAAAACTAAATAATCAAATTTTCAACAACCATTAATATAAATTCATGATGAAAGAGAAGGGAGCCTTTTTGGCCCGGAGCTCTGTATGCCAATATTTCAAAAAGTCGAGGCCTTTATTTGAATTTATAAACTTTACTTAATATATTTTTGTTCTTTTGTTACAGGTTTGGATTTTTTTTTATTCGGAATTTACTCAAACACAACGTTTGACTACATTCAACATTCCCTGGCATCTCTTGTATCGTGTCGGATATAAACCTGCGTCCTCACCCAGTAAGTAGTTTAAATAAATAAATAGCATGCTTTCTTTTCACGCTTCTCATGTCGCAACGCGGTAATGTTTTACTGATTTAGAATTATAATTCAGGCCATAACAACAAACATAATAAACTAGTTTTGTGTTAAACCAATTTTAGAACATTCCATTTTCACGACTTGGCATTGTACAGAGAAAACCAACTAATTCATTGATACGACTCTCTTCCGTGGCCTGCAGTCAATAAAGGCAGAATGGCTGTACCTACCCTAAAAAAATACGAAGAACAAAGAAAAAATAGAAGAAATTGGAAAAATAAACGGTTAGAAATATAAGAAATAGGTAAAAAAAAATATTATTTGGAAATATATATATATTAAAAATGTATTCAGTTGGCAAACACCACCACAAAAAGTGGAAGTTGATAGTAAAGTAAGCAATTTCCAAATATTCAATTCACAATAAATTCATTGCCGAACATGAAAAACTGCATACATTCTACCATTGGCCATAAAGCAATGCGCGCCACTGCTCTCTCTACTTTTTTAAACGTTGACTCCCCACAGGAGGCCCTGAGCAATATAATTTCCGTCAGGGCCTATGTCATATCAGTGGATGCTGTGTGGAGGATCTTTTTAAGGAATGGAAAGAGAGGAAGTTCTGGGAAGGAAATAGGTATGAGGGTTTGTATGACGCACATGTAAATAGTCGAAGAAGTCGGGGACGCCCAGGAAGAAGACATGGCACGATCAAGTGAATCAGATACTTGAGTCGGGCCATGTTAATAGTCAGAATAACAGAAGAGTGTGTATGAGACGATATATGAATGTGAATGAGGCAAAGAGTGTTGTGCCAAGACCGAGTTGTTCGGCGGTTCGTCCTCTTTGCCTACCCCTGCGGGGAAACGGCGTGGTGCTTAGTTGATTAGTTAGTTAGGGTTGGTAGGAATCTGGGGGATCAATGTGTCCAGGAGCGACTGACATATGAATCCATCCCTTGAACTGCTATGCAAGGCGATGGGTCGAGAGGATAAAAGACCTCACTCAACCTCTTTCGATCCTGCCCACCATGCAGCAGGTGGGCAGGCGCATCGACCGCCAATACCTGGACAAACCTCAAACCTGGATACAATCATCCAGCGCTTGCCACCTCGTGGACTTTCACCAATCTGTCCCATTGTCTTGTCTATATTTTGTCATACTAACACATATTGCATCTAAATTTCCCGCTAAGCACTTGCATACTGCTTACTAACAACGTATGCAGGGACATTGGAGGTCTAGTTTCGTTATCAAATGTAAAGTCGTTTTTACCAAAAAAAGAAAAAGTCCTTGTAAGAGCCTTGAAGGGGTAACCATCTGTTACCTATACCAGGGCGGCTAAGTGGTGGGTCCTCCAATGGACAAACTTCACCTCATGAACCCAGGCACCTCTGCTAAGTCACCAAATCTAGCGAACCACTTGGGGTGATATATGAATAAAAAGTTTTCTTTAACCTAAAAATAGGCAGCTAATTAAAAAAATCTCGAATTTTTAGAGGGATTGATAAATGCCCAGTTTTTATGGTTATTTCTTTTTTTCTTTGGTTTGGTTGGCTGTGTTCTGCAGAACGACGCGTAATAATTAATTGCGTTGTCAAAAGTATTCTGCCGCGGGTTAAATCGATAAATCTTATTCTGTACACAAAAAAATGTGAAAATGTTGAGATTTTTTCCTTGTTGCATCGACTTTACATTTAGTGAAATTATCACCAACAATAGATATCTACCCACCCACTGTTTCAGTTTCTCTTATTAATATTACGGCTATTGTGACAGATACCATAATTATTTATTTCAACATCTGTTTTTGTTTGTACAACAATAATGTAACGTTTTATATGCTTTTTAAATAAGCGTTTCTTCATTTTATGTGAACCAATAACATAGTTGACAATATATATTGTATGGTTTATCGCTTGTACCTACTAGCCAAATTAAATTAAACAGATTAGTGTAGTCGTTAATATTCCTAAAATTAACCCCGTTTTTATGTTTCACACAATGAACCCAAAAATGTCAACATCTAAATCTTTTCAAACTTATTTTTCCCACCTCCCACTTTGAGATTTTTTTTTTATAGAGCCCCACATTTTTTTTTCTTTTGCGGGGGGGGGGGGGTGATGAGTGGCATGATAAAGTGTCAATTCTTAATAATAAGAATACACGTAAAATGGTAATTTTATAAAAAATAATCCAATTTAATGTGGATCTGAATGTAATGGAAATCTTTCAGTTCAATTTCCGCTTCCATTTCCCGAACGTCCGAAATATGTGAATTTTCGTAGACGTGATAAAAATTATTACAATAGCAATAATTAACCAATATTAAAGTGTGCTTTGCTTTATTAGTGCGTGATTAGCATGTTTTTTTTGTTGTTTTTTTAGATCACCTGCCCACGCCCTTTCTGAGCCATCTCAACGCCCCCTAATTTTTTCTCGGTCTTCTACTGCCCTTCTCCTGAAAGTCACAAACGCCCACAAGGGGGCGTTATCGCACACGTTGAGAACTTATAATCTATTTTATTACGTTTTTACGGTCTTTATTCTTCCAAGATTACACTTATTTTATGTTGTTATGTTTGACTAACGTGACCAGACGTCCCGTTTTCCTGGTGTCCCCGAACACAGCTTCGGGACGCCAAAATGTTCCGTTTTCGAAAAGAAAGAAATTTGTAGTAGAATTAAAAAAATATTAATAAAATGCGCGCCAATAAGAATCTTGGCAGTAGAATCTAGTACGAGTAGATGAAACTGTGGGCATGCACAGTAAAATAATACAGTATATTTTTGCGCTTGCACATAAAATCTCATAATTCATCTGACCATAGATAAAAATATCTGATGAGAAAACTTAGGTAGGTACTCTTTGCTCTTTGATCTGACGTTTTTAGAGTTTACACCTATGCTTATTTACATTTATTTATATTATTTATGTTTATTAGTAAAAAAAAAAATCTTTCAATTTTGAACAAGGGTCTAGAATTCCAATCGTCCATGCGATTGGTAGCTACAATATGAATTGTAATCTAGCCTCTTTTGTACAGCGCTCTTGAGGCGATTATTCGCGAAAACAGTGTTATATAAGTTATCCGACATTGTTATCGGTGTCCCGCTTCATACCAAACATGTCACTGCATGCAAAATTAAATAATCCACCGAAAGCATAAACACACCCCTCTCCCGACTCCCGCAGTATTGTAAACAATAAGAACCGTGTCTAAACGCGTTGTTAGTATTAGTATTTGAGTAATAACGTACGTTTTGTTCTTAGACGGAATTAACAATCTTTACATAAAATGGCCCCTACAATACAAGTGTATGTGACGAAAATAATTTCTTTGATTTTAATTTTGTGTTAAACTACATTTTGTTAAAATTTGCTTAAAATAAATGCACAGTTTAAATACCAGCTTCTTATATTTTTGGCCCAACCCCTACATTTTCAGAGCTGGTAGCAGCCCCTAAAACCCCAATAAAAAATGTGAAAAAAAACTGTTAATTTTTAGACGTTTAGAAACTGTAGCAAATCTAATTATTTTCGAGCGTATATTGAAGTTTTCAATCTTGAATACCTTCTCTTTCTCGCATTGCTTATTGCTTGTTACAAGTTAGGGACGAGGTTTGCTTTTGGTTAGAATTGCACCCCGCCGCTCAGGCTTACAGATCGTCTGACCGATATAAGGTCATGTGAGACGACCTCGAGAAAGTTTAAGTTTGCCTCCCGGGTCTATCCGCGCAATTCAGGGAAAAACCTCTAGCAGGTCTGAAATATGTCGGCTAACCCAGAGAAAAAAATAGTCGTAACCCTTTTGTTATAAGTTAAAAGGTTCATTTTCTATTAGATTCCTTTGGGTTAAGTACCTACCCGTAAAGCTACTGTTATAGTTTTGCACTCTTTTACTATTATTGAACTGTGTCATACTTGCAAATTGATTGTACCTACTCCAAATGGACTAATTGTGTTTACTGTAAAATAATTATGGATTTTATTTTATTACCACAGCTACAAAACAAAATTTACAATGAAACACATATAAATTTGTTGTAGACCACTTTTATTTTATAAACACTCTACCGGTTTCAGAAGCACCCTTCCTTCGTCAGGAGAATATTATAACAAAACAAAATATTCGTCATACGTTTTTGAAGCACTCTAGTATAGCATATATGTGCAGCGTATGTACAAAGAGCAGGAATTTAAGTTATTTTTGGTTTTCAATTAGTAGAAAATCAATAATATTTTTCCAATTGAACTTTTGTTTTTCCCAGGTGGACAATCTCCAGGTATCTTGGCGAAGAGTCTACACGTAGATACCTTTCCACGCCCATAAACAACTCTCTTGCAACCAGAGTTGTATTGTATGTAATTATGTTTATCCATGGCTGCCGCTCTTGCAATCATTTGTAATATACCCTCATTATTTTAATTTTATTTTCAGCATTTTATTTCCTTATTGCACGGTGCACAAGTTATTTACAATGGGTGTGCTTACATACATGTGAGTTTCTAGATTTAGAAAACCAAGGCGCACCAATAAAGCAAAGAATAAATCTTTGATCACTGAAATAGATTGCCTGAAATAGATGTGCCTTTTTAAATTTATTATTTGTAATGATCCTTTCATAATCAATGCAGAGCTTAGTAATTAAATATTTGTGTAATTAACATAAGCTCTCATTTAAATAATTTATGCCCAACCTAATTTCGATTCAGCAATATTGTAATAATAAATTACATTAATGTGAAAATGGTACTATTAATTCAGACATGCTTTGATATCTCAGTATGTAATTTCCTCTATTTGATAATAGCAAAGTGAAATGACAATGCTGGGATTTTAATTATTATAGCCCAATATTTATGAAATGGCGATCTGCAATGCCACTAAATTACTCACTAACAGATTTTAGACTTACACGTAAAAAGAAGGCATTAACTTTGTGGCTTGCCATAATTTACAATATAAACATATAAATTTGTTATAGACCACTTTTTATTTTATTTTTATTTTATTCACACTCTACCGGTTTCGGAAGAACCCTTCCTTCGTCAGTTGAATATTAGAACTAATCTACGGTTACTCAAAATACTGGAGTTGTTATTTTTAGATTTTCTAATTTCAAGTGCTTCTAAGTTATCTAGTTTTTGCTTTTATTATTGCGGTGAAGAATTTTAACCAAGGACACAGGGGTACACAAATATAATCCAAATGTCAACAATTATTTCATCAAAAAGACACAGTTGATCCAAATTTGCACAATTTGAGTACAAAATGTTTAATGGCTATAAAACATTTTGGGCGAATTCGTTTTGTTCGGATTTTTTATTATTAGATTTAACTCCTGTCTGCATGGCCCTTTGTTTTTGTTGCGTATAAACCATTGATTAGTAAATATTTGTTTTTTTTTAATGTGAATACCGCACAAGAGTCCCAACTGCTCCCAACCGCCTGGTATCCCCAACTGTGGTACGTTGTGAGGCTGAAGGTACACGGGGAGGGGAAGGAGATGGGGAAGACGAAGGTGGAGAAGTACCTGGCTATTCAGATCTAATCACCAAATACGGCTAAAACTATTTCGAACAACATTTCAATTCTTAATGGTGATGTTACAGCAGGGCGACACTGGGGCGACACTGGGGGTATATTCAACTCTTAATCTTAACCTTAACTCTTATTTTTTAATTAAAATCTTACCTTAATCTTAATCTTAACTCTTATTTTTTATCATTGTAACCTTAAAATTAGGTTTCATTAAATTAAGACAATATTACAGAAACTCTGAAAACAGAAAAATCGGTAAATGGTACGAACACATCTATGACATAAATAAAGATGGCAGCCAATAGATAATAATGAAGATAATTCTGGTTGTTCTTAGTCGAATTTACAGTTAAATATGAACGTGTCGGATAGGGACACATCAGCTCATTTGGTAGAACTGAGCCTCGACAAGGCTAGCTAGGTCGTGGGTTCGTGTCCTAGAAGTGACCGTATCTTTTTCTGATTTGTCTGTTTTCAGATTTTCGGTTGAGTTTCGCTAATTAGTTAATATTGTATTCATTTAATTAAAACGTTACAGTTATTTTACGTTTTACATTGTATACTCGGTACTATTCCATTAGAAGCTTTTGCTTGGGTATTGTAATGCCTCACCAACCGCCTCTGCCTTTGAAGCACATGATCATTGTAAATAAATGTGCAACACACAATTTGATGTTGTTTAAATGTAAACGAATAATAAAATGGCCAATTTTAAACAGCTATAATTAATTGTCCAGTTAACGAATTCCCACCGCGAGAGCCGTATCTCTTATTACGCATTTACCCGAATTACTTGAATAATCACAGCTATTTTAGACGTAAGTTGCGTGAAATTTATTACGTTTTCTACATTATTTCGTAATAAGAATAAGCAACGGGATACATACCATTATTATCTTGATGGAGATATTTAAACTTTGCCAGTATTCACTTACTGGGCTGTTAACATTGACTGGGGGAAATCAAAAACATCATGGAGGTTGATATACTACACAAGAATACAACTTTAAATTATAGTAGTAATTTAATTAAACATCAAGTTGTTATTTAAATGATGCAGTTGCATGGGTTGGTAATTTTTCTCATTCAAGTGCATATCTCGTTTTAATTTAACAATTTCGATATTTGTATGCATTGCTTTTCAACATATGCCGGTTACAAGATCTTATTGCGTTCTCTATTATTTTATTTTAATATTCAGAAGAGAATAATATTTATTATTAATGATCACATTGCAGTAGTGAGAAAGTGCACAGGATGATTAATTAATATGTTTATGTAATTAGATAAATGATATTTTACGGATTAGTTCAATGACTTGTACAAATTCCATTAACCTCTTGAGTATCGGCTGATAATTCGCAGAATTGCGGGAAAGTTGCTTTGTTACCTTGATGAGTATTACTCAAATATTTAACAAAAATTACGATTAATGTTTTTTGCAATTGTGTTCCGTTTATTAGATAATGTATTTTGCAGGTTGTTAAGGGGCGTACTTGACTTATGTATTTTAACCAGTGATTTCTGACATTATTTGGAGTAAAAAATGTAAATGAAATTTTGGCCTCCGGTCACATTTTGATGTTTTTTTACAAAAATGGACAGTTCGGGGTGGGGTAAGACGTTGGGCAGTTAATCAGCTGAGTGACCAGTGACGACATGCGGAAGAAAATAAAAAAATTGTTTGATTTTCTAGAAAGAATTTGAAAAAAAAAATCGTATACAAAGTTACCGCAGACCAAAATTTCGTGTACATTTTTTACTCCGAATAACATCAGAAATCACTGGTTAAAGTAAGGGCCCGTTCACACTTCCGTTTTAAAGACGGAGGCGGGTCCCGTTTTTTAAACGGAAGCCCTAGCCGCTGTAGCGGCTCTATGGAGCTGTTCACACTTGTCGGTTCCGGCGTTAAGGCGGATCCGTTATTTTTTGCCGGAGAGATCGCCTACGCAGAGCGTCCGTTTTGGAGCCGGAACTGAACTCGCTGGCTCATACATTTCAATGGAGCTGTTCACACTACACGGAGAACGGATCCGTTTTGACCCCGCCACACCCCGCTTCCCCACCGCCCGCTCCCAGACGCTAGCGAGCAGGCAAATTACGCGGTTGTGTTTTTATGGGGCGCGCGTTTGGCGTTTATAATATTATTATATAATATTCATTATAGTAATAATTACGATAATGGACAAGGAAATAAATCCCGAAAATTTAATCTCACTGGTCGAAGAAAGAGTTGTGCTATGGGATAAAACGACAGAAGGATATAAAAATAATTCATTAAAATTATCGGCTTGGCGAGAAATTTCAGCTATAATTGGGTGTACCCATAGTTTTCTTTTCTCTTTTTTCCTTCTTTTTAATAAGTACCACATGACAACAAGAGCTTCATCGTCGTCCATTGCGCGCGACCGTCTACTGAAGAATGAGCAAATTAAATGTTTTGGTCGTTGTTTTCGTAGAGTAGGATCCGTTTTTAAAACGGGGCCTAGGGCTTCCGTTTTAAAAACGGGACCCGCCTCCGTTTTTAAAACGGAAGTGTGAACGGGCTCTTAAGCCTACTACGCCCCTTAACATCTTGTAGGTATATATTCTTGTTTACATCGTAAGGCATTTCCACAGAATACCAAACTTTTTTTTCATTTCTCCTTTTTTTTTTAAATTGCCGGAACCCCGGGCGTTTATTGAAATAAAATTAACATATACAAACAAGTAAGTAACCCGCTTCAATAGACACGGTCTGTTCTGAGACGGGTACATATAAATGCATACATATACACAGACATCCACATATGTATACGCCTGCTTGCACATAATCATAAAAACACAAGTATACAGAATCTAGATAAAATTATTGTAAATTGTTATTGGTTATAGTGGGATGTACATAATATCGTAAAACCAAAAATATAAAAGAATTATTGAAAATTGTTATAAGGTTAAAATGGAATGTACATAGTGTTATAAAAACCAAAAATCTTAACAGAATTATTGGAAATTATTATAGGTTTTTCATGGAATGTATACATATAGTTTCATACAATCAAGAATTTCGTTAAAACTTTAAAAATACATAGTAATCCCAAGATCTAAATCTAGACATACCTAGTAACAATTCAGCAAAATAATATAAATAAACGTATCAGGTAATAATAAACTTAACATGCGGAAAGCATAAGCAGCAAAGATAGAGATTTGGGAGACTACATACTACAACAAATACAAACTTCGACAACTGTCAAAAAAATATTTATGCAAATATATAAACTGGTTTTATATTTCTACATAAACATAAGTACACAACCCACACAAAAAACTACATTCGAAACGCAGTTTTCAATGAAATAATTACTTTTATAATGCTTTGAAAGCTCAAATATTTTCATTTTTGCGACGCAACCGAACGAAAATACATCTTGACATTCATAGACCAATTATTTCGTAAGCCGTCATAGAGACTGCATTCATGAAATAAAAAGGAGATTCTACAAGATTTTAGCGCAAGCGATTCTGATTTTGTTCCCTTAACAGTTTTCAAAGCATAAAGGTTAAACTTCTATTTGAAAAACTTCCAGCGTGGTTGGTACATATATGCAAGTGAAAAATGTGCATTTCTCAAGCAGCCTTAGATCGCGCACTTGTTCACGAAAAACAGTTACACTGTCTTATTTTAAACGGATTTCCATGCGGTTTTTACCAATAAAACGAGTGATTCATGAGGAAGGTTCAAGTTATAATTTGTCAAGGTTTTGTGTAAATTGGTTGAAATATATAATATATAAAGGGAGCGGGCGGTGTGTATTTGATATGTATGCAAATTAACAGATGGCTTTGGTTGTGGCGTTGTATTTCGTTAGCTACTGCAGTATGTAATATAAATTAATTAAAGTTCTTACCTTAAATATTTGATCCAAGTGATCCTCTCTCCTCTCTCCTCTCTTCGTTTCGGCGTTCAAGTTTTGTTTTCACGAACAGTCCATTATGTCACAAGACGAATTTTGATTCTTTCAAAATTGCTTGACACTCAAAAGTTCACTTTACGATGTTCAATGTTCTCTCTAGATTTATTTATATTCACTTTATTTTGTCGATTTCGTAGTTATGTCTATAATTCGATACACTGCGTAGGTACTGGTAGAGATCTTCGGTCAGTAATCTATGAATTCAACAAAGGATATAATATATATAAATATAATGGACCACCTTAACACGGTCATCAGCTAACCATGGCGGTCGAAAAATCCAGTAATTAATGTAACCATAATATTTATGCAATGAATAAAAAAATTAAAAAAATCAAATTATAATAATAAATTGTTAAGAGAAGACAATCTTAAATCTATTCGGATTATCTCAACTGGGGAAGTTTTAAATTTGTAGAACTCCATCTTGTTTTAAACGTTAAATTTAGCACTAAATTATCTTAAACAATTTATTACTAAAACAGGATAATTTTTCGATTTATTTTTGGGATATTATGCCGTGTTGCGCTACCTCTTTACTTCACTAGACATCTGCCCTGAAGATGGATACTGTAACGCTGTCCGAAACGTTAGCTAAAGAAGGAGGTAGCGCAACACGGCCCATAAATAAATCTCTATAATGATAATTTTAGGCTGGTTTTAATTGACATTAATAAATTACGAGGATTGCGTAAAAAAACAGTATAGTACTTTCTATTGTTATAACCATTATCATTGTTATGACACTTATGACTATTATCATTCTTATGTTATAACTCAATTTGGGAGGAAGGTGTGGGTACCGCCGCCCCGGGAACCATTTATTGGATAACCAACACCTCTGCCACAGGTCACCCCAAGTGGCTACGTTTGGTGTGTTCGCCGAGGTGCACGGGTTCTTGGGGTGAGGTTTGTCCGAGTCTTGCCCACCAGCTGCATGGCAGTCCGGATCGGGAGAGATTGGCTGAGGGAGTCTCTTTGACTTCTTCAGCCGTACTCTCTCGGAACATTGTCTTGCACCGCGTCTTGTCCGTCACTCCTGGACATACTGCTCCCAGATTCCTACGCACACCTAATACCCTTTTCACAGAACTTCCTCTCCTTTCTTTCCTAAAAAGCCCCTCCACACAGCATCTCCAAAGATGACATAGGCCCTGAGGGGAATTACTTTCTTGTGGAGCTAATATAAAATAATTGAGTAACTTTGCTGCACTTTATAAATAAGTCATAAATACATCATAAAATGTTATGCGTACAGCAGCTAGTGTAAAATCATTACCACGCAGTACAATATATCAGAAAGTGATTGAGCGCGGTCAGGGTTATTGGAGTAATGATATTGATACGTAAAGAGCACTTATACTTTATTATCTTACGTTCATAATAAATTTATTGTCTATAAACAGGAGTTATCTGTTCGTGTAGTGTGCGGAGAGTGTGAATAATGTTCTAGTGTTTATGCTAGAAAGGTTCATTGGTTAATGACTGTGTCGGGTATATTTGGATGCCAAAGTTACTCTTGCTGTTACGATAGGCTCTTGATGTTGTGGAAATTGTTAAGTTTCTAGTTGAGAATGATTACTCCGAAGGTGCGAAAACTTTCCGCTAATTAATTTAAGATTAATTTTATTGTAATTTAACCCCTCAGAAATCGGGCGTATTTTGTCAGAAGGAGAAGAAATTTCCGCTTTGCAATAAAATCCAAATAGATAGACATTTCTAAACATGTACGTTTTTAGATTTTTACGGCCAAAAGTATTTTCGTTATTTGTTTTTGGGGTGTTATGTCGTGTTCCGCTACCTCATTCTTTAGCCAACGTTTCGGACAGCGTTACACATCTGCCCTGATGATTGACTGAGGAGGTAGCGCAACACGGCGTAACACCCGAAAATCAAATAACGAAAAAAAATTCTACACATACTGGACAACTGTTTTTAAAAGGTGATTGTTTGATTGTTTTTGTTTTATTAGAGATAAAGATATAATTTTTGAAGTAGCGAAAGTCAATTGAAAAACTGAAACAGAAAAATCAGAAAAAGATAGGTCACATCTAAGACTCGAATCCAGGACCTATGACTTGCCGGGTAAGTGCTCTACCAACCGGGCTAATGTGTCCCTAATCCGATTCGGTCGTATTTAATTGTATCATTCTTCGACCAAGAACTACCAACATTATCTTCATTTTCTTAACGCATATTTTTATTGGCTGCTATCTTTATGTATGATTACAAGATTCAACCAGAAATAAATGCTATCTAGAAGTATATTGGATAAATTATTTAATATGCGACATCTGTTAATTTTTCTGCAAACCTAGGTTGAATATTTATTTTTGTTTTTAACTTAATGAGAATGAGTAAAACCTCAAATTGTAATATTTAATTAATGAAGACATGTTAGCGAAACTCTATCGAAAATCTGAAACAGAAAAAGATACGGACACAACTAGAACCTAACCCAGTCCTGTCCTAGATGTGATCGTATCTTTTTCTGATTTTTCTGTTTCAGTTCCCTCATCTAATAATATGTAATCATTTCAGTACTTGTATAATTTTGAAGTTGGTTTTAAGAACGCTAGTCAATGACACAGATGTGTAACCGGTAGCAAATAAATAAAATTAAGTAACAAATATGCAATGTGAATGAATAAAACTACAAAACAAAATATCTAGAAATTTTTACATAGGTAATGCCCAAGAAATACAATATTTATCACTCACTTTAGTTTATGAGTCAGTTGATAATAAGGGAGATAAAAATAAATGTGTGTATTGTGTGATATTTGAATATGAGCGTATAACGTTGTAGATGGTATCGCCATTAAAACCTTGCGCTGTGTTTTGATTGGATCTTGTGGGTAATAATAATTGTTGAATAAAGCTGTAAAACAGACGATGGAACAAGATCGGTTATAGATTAGCTACCAGATAATACCAAGTATTATAGAAGAGGAAATTATGTGAAAGGGATAGTTGGATATTAACACATGAATGTGAAAGCTGGAAACGGTCATATTGACTGCTTTGATACATCGCTTTAGTTTTCTAAATGCACCAAATGATTGCTTACATTCATCATAACTCCTGGGTAAGCTTTTTTCTGTTTGATTAGTAGCCGAATGATACAAAGCATCGGGTTTTACCTACCCACGTGGTTTCACGTAGAATTGAATCAATCACGTAGAATTTTCGTCGAAGATATATTTTTTCGATATATTTTTTAATTAAATTAATTTTTATTTTTTTTTATGTTGTTTCAAAAAACCGTGAATGAATTTACTCAACACTCAAATCTTTTATAATTATAAAAAAAATTTAGAAAAACAAATAACCACTTTCATATAAATTTCAAGATTTTTTAATTAGTTTTACGAATTTGAATATTCGTCTCCTATAGAGTTTTACATTTTGTGGCTTGAAGTTTTTTACGAAACCGCAGTCGATATATAAAATGTAATACTTTTTAATTAAAAGTAAAAACTATTTTATACAGATTACAAAAAACCCTCTGTATACCTATTACAATTGCTTTATTTTTGACAAATATTTGATAATTTGTCAAATAATCTTCAGATTCAGTTTTTAAAAAACGTGACAAATGCGGATAGGTACCTACGTGTCTTTTGAATTACCCGAGCAATATAACGCAAACATTTTCAGGTAGTATGGAAAAATCTCGAAGAACCAGATATTTCTTATTTTTACAAAACGCCCATGATATACACAAAAATGGCACCATCGAAATTAGCCCTGTATTAACTATAGCTAGCTATCCGAGTTACTAAGGCGTGGTGTCTGGTACGCTCTCCTTACTTCACTCTCTTAAGTTTTTCATACATATTCTTCTTTAAATCGACTCAAATGTTTGATTCACTTTGTCGTGCCATGTATCAAATATGTTTCTGAATTTGTTAGTACTTAATTGCCTACATCGGGCTGGCCGTTCGTGATAAATCCAATTTGTTTCTTAAAATCCCAATGGCGGTTGGGGGTGCCTTTTGCCGATGTGTTTTATTGCGAATTGTATCGTGGTAAACTGCGAATTTTTTAGTGCTCTAATTACGACTGAAACACACACAACATGACCGAGCATTGTCACTTTCCGATTGACGGATTGACGGTAAGATATGTTTTATGATACGTAGAATTTGAGGTGTTGATGTTGATGCTACGGATTGTTATGTTTAGCCGTGCCCTTTATTCAGCAAGGGAGAGCTTAATGAGGGCATACACCTGCCCATCGTCGCACGACACATGTGCGGAATGCAACATGCGTCGTGTGACTATCAGCCTTACTAAAAAACCCAGTGAAAATTTTATTCAATTGACAAACGGCCGCGATTGTGAAAACATTACTAATTAAAAATTTGTTCATTGAAAGAAATACACACGGCCTGAGAGTGTAGTTTATCTCTGTTTTAACGATTGATGTCCGAACGAAATTTGGAATTTTTTCAAAGTATTTTGAATGTTCTATATATTTCTTATTTTTGAAGGTGTCGTAAAAACAAATACCATTTATGAAAACTAGATAATATTACCTTTTAGATTTGTCTATTTCAAATACAGTTTAGTTTTCTAAAACTGACATATTTTAAGATTCAAACTCGGAAATAAATGGAAAAAAAATTCTTACCCAATTTTTTTTCACTAAAATGTAGAGAAGTTAAAAAAAAACACAAAATTTCAAAAACACAGTCCTTTTATGTAATAAATTTGGAAGGAAACTATCACCTCACTTTTTCCTCGTGCATACAATAAAAAAATAATAAAAAATTTCAAAGGTTTTTTTATTGCTAAAAAACTAACCTAAAAATTATACCGGCTTTTATAACAGATTTCTTGCATCTCTAAAGACGTTAATTTCTTTTATACATTTATGAACACATGAATTAGATATTATTATCTAAAAAAATACCACTTTCATTAAATTCTCGTAAAATAAAATCCTTTAAATGTAAATTTGAATTTTCATGTATCATATAAAATAGTTTTTGACATTTCAATTTTCAAAGTACTATTATTGTTTTATAACTTGACTAAAACTTATGTATAACCACAAAAAACACGGTAAATATATCAATTATATAAATAAAGGAGTAAATTAGTCATATTTAGAAATTAACCATCACAAATATTGCACACACATCCGCGAAGCGAAATCGTTTCGCGCATCCAGCGCGAAAGTTCATTTATGATATGAGCGCGAACAACGAATGCGCAGGCGCCGCCTCCCAGCGGTTATGAAGGAAAGCAAACAATTTAGTACTAAGACTATAAAAAATTAACATTGTTGCCAGATTTAAAATACGTTTTAAGAACAAACCTTATTAGTAATGTTATTGTGGTTTAGTGTATTTTTGTTGTATTCATGTTGCTGCAGCAACACGGGTTGTCGGGCGTGCTGTGGTTTTTTTTAGTAAGACTGTATGTGTTTTCAAAAATAAAAACGTTTGCGCGGCAGGTTTCAGCCGTAAGACACAACCGGAAATATGTCATTTTTAAATAAAATTCCAGACGTATTGACTTTTTTCCACAAAAAAGTGTAAATCGATTTCGAAAGATTGTTATTTTATCTAGTAAAGGTATGTTTTAAATTTTGAGAAGATATGTATGTTTATTTTTAGTATAATAAGGTTACACCGTAGGTCATTGGCAGATTTGTTAAATTTTCAAACCAAATTTTGTATTATACAACACGCATTTCAAATGAAACAATCATACAATAAAATAAATCAAAAGAAAAGGAAAGCTACTTTTCATAATTTTAATTTTAGTTCAAATAAAATTTTTAAAAAAAGATCCGAGCACGTGTTTTGTGAAGGAAATTCTTCAGTTTGTCTATTTATTTACGGTCTTACAAACAAACATATATCAGTTTTTTTTTACATTTTAATTTTGCTTAGAAAAATTATAAATACTCATGAAATAAAAAATTACAAAACGTACAAACTTTAATAGTTTTATGATTACACGTTTGAGCATTTTTGAATATAGGTATTAGTGTCTGACCGAACTTTCGGTTTCGGCCGAGTTTCGACCAAAAAACGAGTTTCGGCTTAGTTTCGGTTTCGGCCGCCATTTAGCCGAAACTACGGCCGAAACCGAAACCGAAACTGAATTCGGGAGGTTTCGTTTTGCGATCGGACATGTTCGGTACACTGAACTACGAGCCACAAAGTGTCATTTTGCTGCGTCCGCGCTCGTAGTCGTGTCAGGACTTGATTAACTTGTTTGTGTTCACTCCGCGAACTTTGTGGTAGTTTGGTTTATTTTTTGTAAAATTGGAGTAGTTTATATTTAACATTATTTCGAAATAGATAAGTTTTATTTTGCTATTGAAATGATTTAGTTCATTATAGGCTCTGAGGAAAACAATTTCCCTGAGGGGGGCCTATGTCATCTTTGGGGATGTGTGTGGAGGGTTTTTTACGAAAGAGAAGGAGAGCAGAGTTCTGGGAAGGAAAAGGGTTGGGTAGGAATCTGGGGTTTGGTGTGTTCTGGTCATCCACCTTAAAAACCTAGACAAACTTCATCGCATGAACCCGGGCACCCACGGAAAATCAGCAACGTAGCGAACCACTTGGGGTGACCTATGGCAGAGGTGTTGTTTATCCAATAAAGGTTCCCCGGGCGGCGCGGTACCCTTTCCCGTCTCCCCAATTATTTCGTTCTTAAGATGAAAGAGTATTTTTTGTTAAGTGTACCTAAACAAATTATGTTTAAAAAAAAATTGTTTTCTACCTTTTATTTTACGTTATCTTATCTTATATTACGTTATCTTAATATATAATACAAAGTCGGGTTATTTACACTATTTATAACTCGAGATCGGCTTGACCGATTTTGATGATCTTTGCTTTGTTGGATTTGTCTCCGCCCCGGATAACAGAATAACTATTAAAACATCGCAAAAATTCACGAAAAAGAAAGTTATGCAGAAAATTAAATTTTCCATAGATTTAGTGTGAAACGAATTCTCATATTTTGAAAGAACTGCAGCAATATTGTGATAGGTATATATAATATTTAACAGTGCGTGAATTTCAGAAATTCAATAACGTCAAATGTCAATGCAAACGTAGCGAACCACTTGGGGTGACCTATGGCAGAGGTATTGGTTATCCAATAAATGATTCCCGGGGCGGCGGCACCCTTACCCGCTTCCTTTCGAAAATTCCCTTGTAAGTGGAAAAGTAAGAAAATCACAAAAATGTAAATCCGTATACAACGCCATCTCTGAAACTGACAAAAACAAAACACAGACAGTTGGGCATCGATAATGGCTTCATTGTGTAATTTTTAACATAATAATTTTATTTTTATTTACATATATAAAACAAACAAACAATATTGTGATAAATATAATATTGAGAAGAGATTGATTTCCAAAAATTCAAAAACGTCAAATGTTAATGCGCTGATTGTTTTACATATAATGCTGTCTCTCTTTGTCACACACTAAATGTCAATAGTCGAAAATGAGACAAACCGTGAACGTATGTCTCTGCACCCCTCCAAAGGAAAAACACAAAAATAATAAATCTCTGAAATGAAACGTATTTTTTTTACGTAAGCTCCACTCATAACCTATGTCATCTTAGGGGATGCTGTGTGGAGGGGATTTTTAAGGAAGGGTAGGATAGGAAGTTCTGGGAAGGAAAAAGGAAAGAGGGGTGGGTAGGAATCTGGAGGTCAGTGTATCCGGGAGTGAATCCATCCCTCCAACTGCGGTGCAAGGCCATTGCCTCGACCGAAATTGACCTTTTACCTTGACCTTTCCAGCCGGACTCTTTCGACCCATTGGTCGAGAGAATCCGGCTGGAAAGGTCAAAAGGCCGCCCTCAACCAGTCTCTCTCGATCCGGCCCGCCACGCAGCAGGTGAGCAGACGCATCCGCCGCCAAGACCCGCACAAAAATCACCCCATGAACCCGGGCACCCCTCCTAAATCACCAAACGTAGCGAACCACTTGGGGTGACCTATGGCAGAGGTGTCGGCTATCCGCTTCCTTAGAAAATTTCCCGTAAGTAGGTCTAAAGTAAGAAAATCATATAAAATATAAATCCGTACACAACGTCATCTCTGATTCTGACAAAAACAAAACACGGACAGTTGGGCATCGATAATTGCTTCATTGTGTAATTTTTAACTTAATATATTTTTTTTTTAATTCAACAGTTATTGATTCTGAGGCGGTACGATATTCGTCGGGTCAGATAGTTTGTTAATAATGTTCAAATAGGTAATACCTACTATTTTTATTAATATTATTTACGAAGCGATTTACGATTACGTTTTCAAAAAGCATAAATAATTTATTTAAAATAAGGAGTGATAATTTTGCAATTTTTATTTTTAGTTCAAATATCAGCCTGAATGATTAATATATGATTTTAAAATAAACGCTGATTGATTAAGATTGACTATTTTTTTCCACGAAAAAATGACCTTATATGGAAGTTTCGGTTTCGGTTTCGGCCGTAAAAACTAGTTTCGGTCGGACACTAATAGGTATATTATATCATAATAATCGCCCTTAACCCGTTTAATCACAGGAGACCAGATTTGTCCCAACGCACATAGGTCTCACATAAGACGCCGTAACTCCCTTACTATCATAGTTAGAAATATGTTCTAATCGGTGTTAGAAAGGAAAAACATCATGCTTTATATTCCAATCTAAAAAATAGCCACCAAAAAAATAAAATGTACACTTTTATGTACACAAAGTTTTGAATCGCAAATTGAAAAAAGGATTTGAAACTTCGGGAATTTAAAAAAAAAAAATTTCATAGAGCGACAAAAAATTGAGGTTACAGTAATGTGTTTGTCATACATTTGTCTAATAAAATGTGCATCTGTTTTTATTTTATTTTATTATCAGTAACTTTATTTAGAAAAAACATAAGGTGACCCATTTTGAAAACTTTTTTATGTTTGTATGCAAAAATTTTATAATTTTAAAAAAATATATATTTTCGAATTCTATAATTTGAAAGCGTATTTCATCACCATTCTAAAACAGTTTTTGGTTTTTGAATGTGTTCAGAAATATTCCAAATATTTGCATTTTATTGTAAAGCGAAAATATTTTGACCATCCGAAAAAAAAGCCAAATTTTTGAAGGGTTAAGGCGTCCTGACACTGCAAAGCGTTCGACGCATGGCCTTATTTATTATTTATTTTTATTTAAGTACATAAAACAGGCATTATGCCCAAAAATTTATATACATGGATGATTTAAATTACAAAAATTATAACAAAAATAATATCAGTAATAATTAGCTACTCGTAAATATGCAAAAGTGAATGACGAACAAGAATGAGTAAAAGGTAGAGTACAAAAGAATCATCAACAATTTATTATTGGCACCTGTGCTGATGGGACAATGATTTAGGAAGTACAATATTTCCTGTCTTTGAATAAAGGGCTTCATCACAATATCAGTCTTATACGATTGATGGTAAAATATATTTTTTGAAGTGATTGAATGGGTTATTAAAAATGTCAATTTCATTATTAGAGCAGTGTATAGTATTATAATGTCTTAATGTTCATGGTAAAGGGGAGAAATATCCTGTATTTGTGTGGTAGGTAGATATATAGAAAATATCTTGCATCCCCCTTGTTGAATTTCTTGACGGTGTGTTAATGTTAATTTGGGATAAAATGTTTGGTGTATCAACTGATGCATGTATAATTTTCTGCAGAAGCAATAAATCAGAAAGTTTCCGTCTTCCTGTCAGAGAGTGTAGTTTAAAGTGTAGAATTCGGTCTTTATACGTTCCAAATTGATCAGATATACCTTCGCGATAAGCAATAACACGGGTTAATTTTCTTTGTATGGATTCGATTCTATAATTATGAATCTCATAATTGGGAGACCAAATAGTGGATCCGTATTTGAGAATACTTCGCATAATTGATTTATATAATAACTGAAAAAATAAAAGAGAAAATACAAAAAATCAAAATATCGCAGTTGGGAATTCGAGTAAGTGAAATTAAAAAAACAAAAAAAAACATTATAATAACATGCCCAGAAAAAGAAGAGGCAAAAAAATTAAAAGATAAGATAAATGAAGTCGACAAAACCATAATAGCGGAGGTACTTGTGAAAACGGATCCATGCGTAATATTCAAAGGACTTGACAAAGACTATACCGAAAAAGAATTCTTAGAAGACATAATTGAACAAAACAACGACATCAAAATGATATGTGAAAAATACCAAGATAAAAACATATTACAAGTTAAAGCCATCATTACGAACAAAAAAACTAACAACAAAAACTTAATTCTCCAAACAAATCCAGAATTGAGACTACATCTTATAAATAGAAAAAAAATTCATCTAGGATTCATGAGAATCTATGTAACCGATTGTAACGTTCTTACCCAATGTTTCCATTGTCAAAGATTCGGACACACAGCACAAAAATGCTACAATAAAATGAATAAACCAACATGCAAGCACTGTTCAGAAGATCATCCCATCTCCGAGTGTAAATCCCTGGAACTACCGCCCAAATGCGCCAACTGTCACGCAGCTAACAAGAAGAAAGAAATAAACTCCTTCAACAGTAAAATGAATGAAATAGACCACCGAACAAACAGCGAAACATGTAAGTTTCGTTCTTACATGCTTAAATTAGCCAAAGAAAGAATAAACTACGACATTGAATAAAAAAACTTATATATAATATTGCAAAATACAACCAAAAATGCATTAATTAAATGGATGATTTCGTAAATAGTGAATTAGAATTAAATATTAAAATTCAAGAATATGAATGTATTTGTACTGATTCATGTAACAAAATTATTTCTAAAAACATCAATGATATAATTATTATGCACATAAACATCCGTAGCATTCAGAAAAATTTAGATGAACTAATTTTAAAAATAAATAATTTAATTAAAAAGCCGGACTTCATAGTGTTAACCGAAACATTTACGAACGCTGAGTCACCGTCTTATCACTTACCTGAGTACAATTATATTTCTACCAAAGTAGATATCAACAAAAATTCGGGAATAATAATATTTGCAAATAATAAATTTAGTATTGTTAACATTATAGAACACCCAATACATTTGGTAAACTGCATCGAAGTACATTTCAAACTCGGCAAATCAATATATCATTTAATAGCTATCTATAGAACGCATGGCTCGAGTATTATTACGTTTATTAACGACCTCAAATACATATTATTAAAATTAAAAAATAAACTCTGCTTCGTGGTGGGTGATTTTAATGTGAACATTAATGAAAAAATAGAAAACAATAACAAAACTGAATACATCAATTGTATGACTGAACAAAATTTCATATCTTGCATAAATAAAAATACTAGAGAAATAAAAGAACATACTCCATCTTGTTTAGATCACATTTGGACAAACGTAAACATTAAAGATCTTCACAAACTAAAATCAATTGTTTGGAAAACTAACATAACTGATCATCATTCATGCTTACTTCTGTATAATAATAATATTAAACATAAAAAACATAATTTAATACCCAAAAAATCAACAATAGACATGACTATTCTCTCCGAAAAACTAAAAAAGGAAGATTGGAACAATGTTTTAAACAGTGATGATACTGAAATATGTTCGACTAACTTTGAAAAAATCCTGTCACAACACATTAAAAATTCGACAACTGAAATAATAATACACATAAAATCAAAATTAAGATGTTTAAAACCTTGGATTACCAAAGGACTTATAATATCTATCAGAAACAAAGAAAAACTTTATAAAACAACTTTAAAAAATCCCCATGATGAAAAAGCATATAATTTTTATAAAAAATATAAAAATAAATTAACTTCTTATATTAAAAAAAGTAAGGAAGAGTTTTTTAAAAATAAAATATTATCTTCAGAAAATAATCATAAACAAATGTGGAAAACTGTGAATATGCCCATAGACAATACAAAAAAAACTCAAAATATTAAGTACATCGAACATGATAAAAAAATTATAGATGCCAATTTACAGCCTAAACAATGTGCAAACATATTTAATTCCTTCTTTGCAAATGTTGGAAAAAATCTTGCAAAAAATATTCATAAACCTTCTAACCCGGAAAAACATAAAAATAAAAATTTACAGAAACGTAATATACTTTCAACATTTGAAATAACAACAGAATGTGAAATCTTAAAAATAATAGAAAATATGAAAGGAGGTTCGTCTCCCGGTTTTGATTCTATTACGACACACATGTTAAAATCTATGAAATCTTACTTAATAAAACCCATCACTCATTTAATAAACTTGAGTTTAACGAAAGGAATATTTCCAATGAACTACAAAAACACAATAATCTCACCTATTTACAAATCTGGTGATCCACACCAAGTAACGAATTATCGCCCAATTTGTCTAATTTCTAACATAGGAAAGATCTTTGAAAAAATAGTAAAAAAACAATTGGTAAATTTCCTAGATAGTAATAAAATACTAAACAAAAACCAGTTTGGTTTTATTAAATCACTCAGCACACAAGATGCAATTGCTAATGTAACTTCATACATTTACGAATCATTAGATAAAGGTAAAAAATGTGCGGGCATATTTATTGACCTCAGAAAGGCTTTCGATAGCATATCCCATGAGATACTATTAAAAAAATTAAATGATATTGGCATGAAAGGCAACGCGATTAAATGGATCACCAACTACTTAAAAAACCGCCCTCAAGTGGTAAAAATCAATTGTATTAATAGTGATCAAGAGATTTCAAGCTTTGGAATCCCCCAAGGTACAGTGCTTGGACCAACCCTTTTTACCATATATGTAAACGATATTTTTTTTCAACATCTACATGGTCAAATTACATCATACGCCGATGATACAGTTTTAATAATAAGTGAAAATACTTGGGAAAATGTAGAATTACAGGCCACAGAAGACATCAATACGCTTAAGAATTTTTTCGACACTAATTTACTATCACTAAATAGAGAAAAGACATTTGTAATTCCATTTGCAATCCATCCAAACGACGCTCCCAAAAATTTTAACATTGTCATACACGATAACACTAAAA
Organism: Limnephilus rhombicus; assembly: GCA_929108145.2. Classification (NCBI taxonomy): domain Eukaryota; kingdom Metazoa; phylum Arthropoda; class Insecta; order Trichoptera; family Limnephilidae; genus Limnephilus; species Limnephilus rhombicus. The sequence continues at coordinate 45,756,491 of OV815291.1, read as the reverse complement.
TTCACAGCCAACATTATTGCAAATCAAACTGTACAATATTAAAAACAACAAATAAAATTAAATATCTCGGCGTAATTATCGATAAAAATCTGAAATGGAAGGAACAAATATGTCAAGTAGTAAACAAAATCAGAAAATTAATATATATATTTTTAAGAATTAGAAATTTTCTGTCGGTAAAAAATCTATATTTAATCTACTATGCCTTAGTTCAATCCACTCTACAATACGCTATTATTAGTTGGAGATCCGCGTATAAATGTAACCTTCTTCCAATAGAAATTGTACAAAGAACAATTATTAAAATTATATTAAAAAAATCCTTAGACTACCCAACTGAACGCCTGTTTGAAGAATTTCAAGTTCCCACATTTAAAGATTTATATATTAAAAATTCAGTAATTCAAATAATAAAAGAAAAAGATAAATATCCATTTTTAAATGAAAACAGAACTCGACTTAAACATGTTTTTCTATGCCCAAAACTAAATACGTCTTTTGCACAGCATCATTATACTTATCAGGGAAGAACTTTTTTCAATCGTCTACCAGAAGAAATCAGAAGCATCAATGATAAAACCCGAATACTGCTCTCTGTCAAGAGACATTTTAAAAATATTCTTAAAAAAAAACTACTGTCAACTAATCTTACAAATATCTTAGTTCATTAAATAATAAATTCATCAAATATCTTAGTCCATAACATTCTTTCTTTAAAAAAAAACACACCATTATCAAATAAATACTGCAGCTCACATATATTTATGTACAATTCATTATTTAAGTAATAACTAACCTAACTAATAACTAATAGCATTTATGTACACTCCCCTTCCATACACAAGCAAATGCTTTTAATGGAAGAGTAGTAAAAAAAAACCTGTAAAAAAAATATATTTTGTTGTAAAATTGTAATTATAATAAATGTTTCAATAAATAATAAAAAATAAAAAAAAAAATAAAAAAAAATAAATAAATAAAAATAATGTTTAAGTCAATTCTGCACTTTTAAAGCAATTTGTGATTCTAAGCGTTAATCCTAATATTTGTGACGCACTTTTTGAAATTGTATCTACATGTTTATTGAAGCTAAGTGATGAGTCAAATATCACGCCTAAGTCTTTAATTGAAGTTATGTTTAATAAAGCGACATTGTTAATGTGATATGTGTTTGAAAATTTATTTCTGTTCTTTGTGAAGGAAATTACAGCACATTTGTTTTTATTAAAATACAAATCATTTAGTGTGCACCATTCGTGTAGTGATGATAGGTCTTTTTGCAAATCGATGCAATCTTCCAATGATGTGATTTTTTTGTACAGCTTAAGGTCGTCGGCAAATAGGAGATATTTCGAAAATTTATTCTTAATACTATGTCGTTGATAAAAATTAAAAATAGCAGGGGTCCAAGATGAGAGCCCTGCGGAGTTCCCGATGTTACAGTAAAAATATCCGCAGAGTATCCTCCTATAACTACTTGTAGTTTTCTTTCAGTAATGTAACTCTCAAACCATTTCAGAGTATTTCCACTAATGCCAAACTTTTCAAGCTTCTTAATAAGTAGTGACTGATTTAACTGGTCAAATGCTTTGCAAAAATCCGTGTAGATAGCATCTACTTGTAAATGCTTTTCGATGAATTGGGAGTATACAAGAAGGTTTGTGGTTGTAGAACGCCGGGGAAAGAATCCGTGTTGCTCAATGATAATGTATTTACTTACGTTAGCCAGTAGACAGTCATATATTATTGACTCAAATAACTTTCCTTTGCAGTCAAGTTTAGAGATGGGTCTATAATTTTTTATATCGCTCTTACAACCTTTCTTAAAGATGGGAGTTAAAAAAGCCGTTTTCCATTTGACTGGAAAAATACCATCGTGTAGTGACTTGTTGAAAAGCAGGCTGAGTGGTCTGGCGAGGAAATCTCTGCATGTTTTGATAAAAATGGGAGGAATACCATCAGGACCTGATCCCTTATTGGTTTTTAAATTCTTACATTTAATTAAAACCGTTGTAGGCGAAATATTGATCGTACCGAGGCTTTCATTACAAAAGTTTTCAGGGAATTGTGGAAAGTAGTTTGCATTGGGTGGTTTGTAAACCGATTGGAAATGCCTAGAAAAGAGCTCACAGATAACTTGACCTTGGGTAGGCTTTTCGTCATTTAAGTGCATCTCTTTTGGTACATCGGTTGTGTTTTTATACTTACTTTTTGCGAATTTGCAGAAATCTTTTGGGTTAGCTTTTAAGTTTTGTTTGATCAAGTCTAAGTGCTTACGGTAACAAACTTTAATTAGAATTTTAGTTCTGGTTCTAATTAATTTGTATGATAAATGATCTAGTTCGTTGCCGTATTTTTTATATATTTTATGAAATTTGTTTTTTTCTTTTATCAAACGAATGAGATCTTGTGAATACCACATAGGGAAGTGTTTTTTATTCGTTCTAATGGGAACATGCGAAGAGATAATCTGGTAGAGTATACTATAAAACTGATCGACAGATTGATCTATTTTGCCCTGATTGATGAATTCCCAATCGATCTCACAAAGCAAGGCATTGATTGAATCATAGTCGGCTTTATAAAAGTTTGGTCTTGAGATGTTGCATTTTTCTAGATTTGGTAGGAAATTGAAAAGAAAATTTATTTCTAGAGCAGGGAGATACGGATCTTCTTTGCTTAGTGGAAATGAAGAGTGAGTTACTGATATGTCTTGTTTGCCCGATAAAATGAGGTCCAATATTTTGGATTGGTGATTAGCTACTCGGTTAAATTGTTTTAAGATTACAGAATGACAGTGTATCGATGATGTCAGTGGTGATTGTGTTTTTGTTTTGTGGTGAAAGGTAATAGATTATTTATTTCATCAGGAATCCAATGAATGTTAGACTTATTGAAATCGCCAAATATTAAAATGTGTTGGTTTGGTGTTGTTAGGTAAACATTCCGAAGATTGCTTAAAAATGAGCTTAACAGTGGATTCTTCTTCAGATGGTGGTAGATATACTGTGCAAATATTTAGCTTGACACTCCTATTCTTAAGATTTATATTGAGTTGGATCCACAAGTCCTCTGCTTGACATTCCCAGTGCGCCATCCTCTTCGCCTCTAGTTTTTTTGATACAGCAACCATGACTCCTCCTCCGTCTTTTTTTGTCTTGTGTTTTCTATCCCTCCGAAATACTTCGTAACGGCTATCCACTAATTCCTGGTCATAGATAGATTCCTTCAGCCATGTCTCCGTTAGACTTACTATATCGTAGTCGTTGGTAAGGATGTTTTCGTATATTTCATCAATTTTTGTCCTCATTCCCCTGATATTCATATAAAGGCATTTAATCATTATAGATTGTATATTTATTATAAATGTTATCGTGTTAGCAGAATTATCAATTAGTTATCCTTTCAGAAGTTTGTTGATTTAAATCGGGCTGTTTATTCAGTAATTCCAGCGTTAGCTGATCTTCAAGGGAGATCATTATAATTTTAGAGGCGAAAGACTTCCTGAGGAAGCATCGCCCGTTTCTTGTCCACACAAAAGCGAACTGATGATCTTTTGCGAATTTTTTCGTAAGCCAAAGTATATTCTTTTCGTGTGTTGTAAGGTGTTCACTGATGAAAATAGGCTCCTTTTTTGAGTTGAGAACTTCTTCAAATGGGTGGTGTTTAGTTTGTCTTCTTTAAGTTTATGTTTCATGTTGAATGTTTTGACGGCCGCTAGGAAATTGTCTCGTTTTAGTTGTTTATTGAATTTCACAATTATTGGGCGCACACGTTCATGGGGGGGGGGGGGGGGGGGGGCACGTCATTAGGAATTTTTGGGTCCCGCCGAATTCTGTATAAATTGTTAACTTCTAGATCAGCGCGGTCGAGTTTGACGGTTGCTCCAATTTCATCTATGGTTTCCAGTAGATTTTCATAATTTTTTTCTGGAATTCCTCGAATTTCGATGTTGCATGACTTATTTGAATGTTCAATATCATTTAATTTTTTCTGAACTTCTCGTAGGGCACTCTTGATAACAAAAATATCGTTTTCATTTTTTTTAACTTTAAAATATATTATATTGTTTGGTATGTCCATAATTTGTTGCAGTTTTTGTATAATGTCATCATATTTGTCGTTGATGAAGTTCGTGAAGGTTTTTATTTCTTGCAGCTCTGTTTCAATTTTATTGAGCATCACTGTCTTCATTTCCTCGAATTTCGTATTGATAAATTCAAATATTGATTCACTGTCTATATTAATCATAGATTGGTGTGTCGCCGACGGTGAGTCCATAGTGCCAGTTAATAGGGGTGAGGATGTGGTTTTCTTCGAGCTGGAGAATTTACTGCGAGATTTAGACATGTTTGCGTTTTTTTGTTTTTTTTTTTGTTTTTGTTTTTGCTTGTAAATAGTTAAAATTCTATAGTTTGTTCACAGATGCCCCATATAATTTATATTTTTAATAATTTTGTTGTATTGTCTATGACAGAAAGGACACTTTTTTTTTCAAAACACATAAATTGTCTGTGGTTTATAATGTCTTGTTTCGTTTTTTTTTGACGAGATTTCTAGATATTTAGCACTGCCACTACCAAATAAACTCACTGCTTAATTGTCACTTATTTTGCAATCAAAATTGGAGCTGTCAGAATGAGGTGTTGTGCCTTAGCGGTTATTCATAGAGAGTTAACCCGTTTAATCACAGGAGACCAGATTTGTCCAAAAAAATAAAATGTACACTTTTATGTACACAAAGTTTTGAATCGCAAATTGAAAAAAGAATTTGAAACTTCGGGAATTTAAAAAAAAAAATTTCATAGAGCGACAAAAAATTGAGGTTACAATAATGTGTTTGTTATACATTTGTCTAATAAAATGTGCATCTGTTTTCATTTTTTTTTATTATCAGTAACTTTAGTTAGAAAAAACATAAGGTGACCCATTTTGAAAACTTTTTTATGTTTGTATGCAAAAATTTTATAATTTAAAAAAAAAATATATTTTTCGAATTCTATAATTTGAAAGCGTATTTCATCACCATTCTAAAACAGTTTTTGGTTTTTGAATGTGTTCAGAAATATTCCAAATATTTGCATTTTATTGTAAAGCGAAAATATTTTGACGATCCGAAAAAAAAGCCAAATTTTTTAAGGGTTAAAACAAATACAAGCGGGAAACGGGTGAAATTACAGTTGGTGTCAATTTGTGGTGTATATATATTTTTCATTTGAAAAAAGAATCGGTCGCTAGGGAGTAAATATCAGCTACATAATTACAGCCTTACAAAAAAATACTACAGCACGGCCGATAACCCGTGTTGCTGCAGCAACATGACAATAAAACAAAAATACACTATAACACGATAACATTACTAATAAGATTTGTTCTTAAAATGTATTTTAAATCTGGCAACAATGTAATTTTTCGTAGTGTATATAGTAAATTGTTTTTTTTTTCCTACAGAACCGCTAGGTGGCGGCGCCTGCGCATTCGTCATTCGCGTTGAAACCGCCAAAAAAATTCACTCCAAATTCGCATAATTGATATATTTACCGTGTTTTTTGTGGTTTTTAATAAGTTTTAGTCAAGTTATAATAACAATAATCATACTTTAAAAAATTGAAATGTCAATAAGTATTTTATGTAAAACATGAAAATTCTAATTTACATTTAAAGGATTTTATTTTATGAGAATTTAAATATTTAAACGTATCAATGAAATTAACGTCTTTAGAGTTGCAAGAAATCTGTTTTAAAAGTCGGTATTATTTTTTTAGGTTAGTTTTTTGGCAATAAATTTTTTTTGAATTTTTTTATTATTTTTTTATTGTATGCACGAGGAAAAAGTGTGGTGACAGTTTCGTTCCAAATTCATTATATAAAAGGGCTGTATTTTTAAAATTTTGTTTTTTTATAAATTTCTCTACACTTTCATCAAATATGTTTTGGTTAAAAAAATTATTCCATTTTTTCCGCTTTTGAATCTTAAAATATGGCAGTTTTTTAAAACTAAAGTGTTTTTCAATTACACAAATCCAAAAGGTTATTTTATCTAGTTTTCATAAATGGTTTTTAAGACACCTTCAAAAATAAGAAATATATAGAACATTCAAAATACTTCCAAATTTCGTTCAGACATCATTAATAAAACAGAAATAAACTACCCTCTCAGGCTGTGTAAACCAAGTGTATTTTTTTCCATGAACAATTTTTTAATTAGTAATGTTTTCACATCCGCGGCCGTTTGCTAATTGAATAAAATTTTCACTGGGTTTTTTAGTAAGGCTGTTAATGTTTTAATGTGCGTCGAAGAGTCGACCCGGCTTTAAAAATTTTTTTAGCCCTTTATTACTTCCTGAAAAAAATCTAAATGCTCAAATCGAAAACAAAAAATATTTTTTTGGGTTCTCTATATGATATAGATTCAACAGTTTCCCGCTTATACTACGGGTTTCCGAACACCGCATAAACTACCCTTCGAAGATGGTTTCCATTTATCGCGCTGTGTACCTATGCGCTGTTTTATTTACAAAGGTGCGTTGATTTGCGATAAGAATACCATCTGCCAATAGTAGCCTCAAAACATTGTTACCGAAAAACGTTTTTATGTTAGCTACGAGTATATCTATTTATTTACTATCCACGGTATAAAAATATAGTATAAACAATGATTGCAAGTCACACCGTAAAAAAATGGATAAGGAATAAAATAGACTTAGATTAAATTAACATTGAATGAAAATATTTGACAGCATCACCTTTTCTACCTACCTTCCGTGCAGTTAAATAGATCCACACACATCTACGTATCTATAACTAACTTCGTGCAACCTAGATATAAGCGAGTGTTTGAAATACACAGTCCTGGTATTATTACATTTAAAACAGGATTTTGGAAGTAATAGCTTTCGTGGGTTTATGAAATTTAATGAGATTAATAAAATCCGGGCTGTCTATTCTACCATGCACAATTTTGAACAACAATATTAAGTTGTTTATAATTCTTCGACCTGCGAGTTTTATTAAATTTAATTATTTCGGTTCGGTTTCGGTTCGGCTTCGCCCAGTTGGTGTTGGTGACCATTTTATGGATACAAAACGAACTGATTCCAAAACAGCCCGTTCCTTTAATCCACTTGAAGTCACCGGGAGAAAGCAACCGAGATAGAGCAATGACGTCATATATAATATATAGCCGTTTGATACAATATGTACTACCGTCAATATTTTCATACCCGGAGATATACCTACCACATATTCACAAATTCGTAGCAGTTATACCTAGGGGAAGACGTACAATAGCGACATCTTGTGTCTAATTCTTGAATTTGAAACCGAATTATAACAGTAGCTTTGTGTGAAATTCCACGTACACACATATTATTTGGGGCGCGGCGCTTATGGCGTGGCGTCCGACATGCACTCGTAGCTGGGTTCTGAAATTCAACCACGCAGACGCTACGGTAGTAATACTGTTCGATGTTTTCGATGGGAATACCGAGATTTACGTATCCGTACAAAATTATTTTCAGCTCGCTATATCACTTCTGTCGTGAGCTATTGAAGTTTTAAAAATCCAGTATACATCCAGAATCTATCTATATATCCAGAAAATATTATAGTAACTATATAGTCTTAATTTATCACAGCAGTTATCGTTAATATTGATTTAATTTAATGTTTTTATCATAATTTGAAGATTTATGCTTATCTCCTGTTAGTTAATGAGAGTATTTTCTATAGTGGTAGTCAAAAGATACATAGACATTTAACTGGACTGGAAAACTGATACCTTTAGCACCTTCACCGCAAGTACCTATCAATCAGAGGCTGCACCTTTAGGAGCAATCTGCCTAGCAACTAGCAACCATCCATTAGGCTGGCGTGTCCAGAGCACTTGATGCCTTCACACTAACCAGCGTACATAACACTTCATCTTCACACCGTATAATTTGCATCTGCACCCACAGCCAGCTTTATCGATGGCTTCACACTAAACTACAATCCAATGCATCCAACCACAACACATTGAAGAGATAAACCGATAGGAGTGTCGTTTGGTTTAGGAATAAGAATATGCTTGGTTCCTACCGGGATGTGTTTATCCAGTTCCTACCTATCCCCAACCACATCAACTTGCTGGAAAAATATTTAATATATTTGGAACAATGGAAAGAAAAATAGTGAAAATTGGAATGCATTTGTTTTGCAGAAGAAGATTTGGAACTACCTTGGAAGCAAGTTGTTGCTGTTTTTCGTGTGCACAATCTCGTTTTGAAGTAAAAAGCAGGAATTTGACCATCTTGGAAGTACATAATATCGTTTTGCACTCATTCGTTTGGTTGTGTCGATAATTACCTCACCTTGAGGTAAGGGACTTGCTTGACTTACTTTAAACAGTGATTCCTGACATTATATAAAAAATTAAAAATAAAATTTTGGTCTAGGGTGACATTTTTGATGTTTTTTTTTCTATAAGTTATAAGTTTTGGACAGTTGGGGCGGGGGTGGGAGTTAGTCGGTCACTCGTTTGAGTGACTAGTGAAGACACGCGGAAGATTTTTTTTGGTTTCATTTGAAGACAAAACATTTGGAAAAAATTTTTCCTCAAAAAATTCACCGGAAACAAAAATTTCATTTACAATTTTTCTCCAAATAATGTCGAGTACGTCCCTTAATACCCTGTATATAAATATGTTCATACTCTTCTAATGAAATAAATTTTTTTTGGTAGTTTACGCTTATATTTTTTATAAAGTAATTAACAATTTTATTTTAATCGTGCTCAAGCCAAACTATAAAAAAAGCTTCAATTTATACAAAGCATAGTTTTTGGTATTCATACTGTAAATGGATTTGAAATAATGATTTCTCGACAGGCTTCGCTTATCTTACTGCCTTCCAACGAGAAATTTATTTGGTTATTTGGTCGCCAGATTCTCAACACCACGAATTTCTGAACTGTTCACAAATTTATGAATACAACTGCACAATCAATTGTACCGGAAATTATTACCTATCCATAATAACACTGTTTTTCAGGTAACGCCCATTTCGCTTCAAGTTCCTTCGTATTATGAATGTACACAACTATTATTATGGCTTTATTAGCTTTACTGAGGAAAATATTCCTCGTAGCCGTATTATTTACTGCTCGCCGATACTACAGGGTGGGCCATAAACATTTGCACTTTTGTAAAAAACGGGAACGGGGGAGGAGAGCGAGGTCACTTATGCGTGGCTCCTCGCTTCTTGGAAATGTAGTCACAATGGATCGCTTTACGGGAGAACAACGCGCTTTCTGGGTAAAACATTTTTACTTTCCTTTCTGCTCCACAATGATTCTATTCTGTTTTACAAAACAATGATGCACGCCGCCTTTTTCGTTCGCATCACCAATTACAGGGTATCTATTAATCAGTGCCAAAGTATTAATTTAATTATATCATGGTTAAAAAAATTCGAAGAAACCGACAGGAAAACAAACAGGGCGGCCATGGAGCGAAAGAAATTGGTTAAAAAAAATTCCTCACAAACTGATCTCGCGCAGATGAGATATTCCATGGCCTCTCCGCAGCCCGCCTCAAACCCCAGCTGATTTTTTTATGAAATATATTTGTGTACATATATTTTTTTTATTAAAAGTCGAGTCTACTTAAATAAACCAGCGACTACAGGTAATCCAATGAAAGGAGAACATCCATCAAGAAATTATCAACAAATTCCGAGTTTTGTTCAAAAATCTAAGGGCCTGATTTGAGGAATGCCAGCGCCGAGATGGCGGTCATTTTGACGAAATTATTTTTACGAAATTATTTTTCAGCATATTTTTGTTCTTAAAAATATGCGGTATTTTTTTCCATGATTATTTGAAAAGTGCAAATGTTTATGATCACCCTGTATAATATATTGCTCACTATATCTGCGCAGGTAAATGGCTTCGTATTTAAAGTTAAAGCGGCTTTCATTTTAACTAGCCGCCTGCACGCTTTTCATCTAACTGTGAAACGAATTATAGATTGACATAGGATTGATTTTAATTGGCAATCTTTACTGGCGACGTAAACTTCCAAGTGGATGGATTTAAAGCTCTTTTGAACGCGATTCGAGATAGCTTTATCTCAACATAATTAATTAACGGGTTCTAACTACGCATAGCCAGTGAAATGAAAGCGAGAGGAAAGTGGCAATTAACAGGATATTCAAATCTTGTCACTCAACATAACTAAAGCCAAATAAAGAAACCTTTTTAATCTTAGTTGTGTTACCTCAGCAGATAAAACACATCATCAGTTCACCTTCCACTCTAGAACGAGATACTAATTGAGTATGCGTAGTATGTTTGAGAGATGACATATTGACTGATGAGACATATTGAAAGAAGAGTAAATAAATGTAACCCCATTAATGGAGGGCTCGCCGCGGTTGACGCTAACAAAAAACTGCCCAGAGAAGCGAAGCTCGCAGTCCACAATGGAGTGCTGGTACCCAGTACCGGATTATCCCTAAGGCAGAATAGGCAACTGCCTGAGAGGAAAAATGACTTGCTTCAATTAGTGAGCAACGAAGTTTCGGAAAAAGTCGGCTTTCGAGATGTTTTAATTTTTTTATTAGGAACATTTACCGGTGTTTAATGTTTAGTGGTGTTATAGTGAACATTTAAAAGTTAATAACATTAGGTACACGCATTAAAGAATACAACAAATTATAATAATTAGGTTATAACCCAATAAATAAGTAATGTTCACATTATGCACAAATAATAAATAAAAAGTCTATAATTAAAACGAATATATACATATAGTTGTATTTCACTTTTCTTTCCTTCTTACTTAGTTTGTTGCAACATTACTTAGTATCTGAAGTGATTGAAGGTGCCGTGTGTGGTTTATATTGGCATTTGTTTTGTTTTATTTCAAGAAAAACGCATTCCAACATTTTGCGGAAGGATAATTCAACATACAAACTGTTCCAAAAGGTTTCACATAAAACGCTGTATCTCCGTCAATTTTTCGAATTTCTTTAAAACATTTGATGAGAGCATTTTTTACAAATACGTCTTTCAGAAAATGAAATAAATAAAAAATATTACACAAGTATTTTTTGCAGTATCCTATTCAGCGCCCTTGAGGTGATTTTTCACAAAAACGGCGCTTAATAAATTATCCAATTATTATTATCCTGGTCTCCTGGTGCCTTAAGGGGGGTGGGGGTAAGGTTTTAAAGGCGAAATAAAAGCATATTGTCATGATTATTCTTTGAGATATGAATGATGCTGGTTTTATTTATTTCTACACACTTTATAGTATAATATCTGAAGTATCTTTGAAAAAAAAATCAATTAAAAATATCAATAAATAAGTCCGTGAGAGCGAATCTCCGGAGGCGCCCCGAAAACAAGTTGTTATGCGGTGAACTCCATAACTTGTCACCGGATAATTTGAACAGATAAATTGTACAGCGCCTTTGAGGTGATTTTTCACAAAAACGGCGCTTTATAAATTATCTAATTATTATTATTGAAAGAAAAAAATCAAAATGCGTTTAAAAGGTAATATGTTTTCCTAGGTAGCCAGAGGGAGTTTTTTTTTCGATTTTTTTTTATTTTTGGCAGCATTTTGAAGTGAAAACGCGTTTTTTTCTAAAAAATTTCGGTGTATTTGTTATGTAAAATGGTAAAAAAACTCCCTCTCTGTTGATTTATGTGTAGAAATAGTGTACAAAATTTCAAAAGCATTGGTCAAGTCAAGTCAAATAAAAAATTAAAAAAACACACAAATATATTATTACATACACAAATTATATCTGATTTTGTAAATTTTATTATAGTTTCTCTTATAAGTGTACTATGTATTATAAGTACACACTTCAAACACATAACCTAACATAACTTCATATATTTATAATATTGTTTATAATAGCATTAACTCTTTAATGTTTATGTTGTAAATCTTTATGTAATACCTCCAACTTGTCAGGTACCTGGTTTATACTTTTCAATTCTTACTAACTAACCTGCTTATCTCATACACTGTAAATCCGAATACATTATACGTTACCAAGTTAATTCGGTAAATCCGAGCATAATAATATATGCTACCAGGTTACTTTTCTATTTTTTTGTTTGTTATGTAATTATGTACATTTCTTGGAATAATATGAACTAAACCTGTCAATTTGTCTGTCCTGGAACGGGAAACTTTCCTAGTTGGACAGGCAAAGCTTCCTAATGTGTAATTTTTGCTTTCTTTTGTGTCTATCCATAATAAATAAATAAAAAAGTCAATATTTTGAGTTATGATGTTCACAAACTTCAGAAATGTTGTTTGCGAGAAAACCGATTTAATTTTTTTTTATACTCGAAATATACTTGAATCGAGCATGAGGGCCGGTCGCTTGAAACGCTGTAACTTAGTTTTTGCTCCGATTTACTTGAAATTTTGACACAATATTCAATATACTGAGAAAAAAACGTTTTAAAACCTTACCTATCTATTTAGCTATCAAAAACATTGCAACATTTCGCTTAGCATTTTGCAAAATTACAACACACTCTTGAAGCGTTTCGCAACCAATTAAATGAAGATAACTGGGTGATAGTTTTGCGTATGATTGCTTCTTTTGTATTAAAAATGAGTTTTAACCTGAATGTAAAATAGCATTGCCTCAAACTAAATTATTTCTGACATCACATTGAATTATGTGCCAAGTAATTCACATAAATAATAAACAATCCTTAATTGCTCGTAAATTTCTTTACTGCCTGCTCAAGATTTGGTAATTTTGTTATTTGATCTATTTTCATTATATTTTTTCAAAATGTTTTTTTTTTAATAATTTGGCTGAGAAGCTGTCTATCATCGCTAGTTAACCTTTAAAGTAAAACATATAATATTTACTCTTTTTGTATCTTTTGCTTCTTGTTAATTTACAATTATTCTTTTTTTGCAATAGCTCCACACAAAACGCTGTGAGGAAAACAATTTCTCTCGGGGCCTGTGTCATCTTTGAGGGTACTGTGTGGTATTTTTATGAAAAGAAAGGAGAGGAAGTTCTGGGAAGGAAAAAGGTATGAGGGGTGGTTAAGAATGGAGTTCAGTGTGTCGAGGAGTCCGTTCCACCTACTGAGGTGCAAGGCGATGATGGGTCGAGAGAATCCGGCTGGCGAAATCAAAAGGTTTCCACGCCGTAGATAGGCAAACGCATCCGCGCCAAAATCTAGACAAACCTCACCCCATGAACCCGGGCACCCCCTGCTAAGTTACGAAACCACTTGGGGTGACCTACGGCAGGGGTGTCGGTTATCCAATAAATGGTTCTTGGGCGGCGGTACCTAACCCGCCCCCAAATTGAATCTCATCTGTTAATGTTGACAATATCTTTCTAACGTAATATAGGTCCGATGTCTGAATAGTCAGGAGTCAGGATGATTCCCAATGCTTATCTCCTTTTCTTTACTTTTTGCCAAGTTTCTCTTCAGCTTCGCTAGCTCCAGACATTGTTCAATATTCAAATAACAACACAATAAAAATCTTCCGTGTATGTAATCGTAGGCTTTAACATTTCATAATAATACGATACCAAAACGAGAGACGTAATAATTGCAATTACTTGCACTCTTCATAATTTCTATATAACCTGACATTACACCGCCTGTTGCATACTTACACTCACACTTACCTCTGCATAAATACAACAAAACAACACAACAGGTGTGCTTTCCAATAAATCCTTCACTTCCACTCAGTTATTAACTTTTCACTTATAACATATAATTATCGTACAGTTTAATATCTTCTTCTTTAGCAATTATTATAAGTCAAACAGATTAATATAATTATGTAGAAAAAAAACGTGTTAACTGTTATTAAATTCTTTGATGCGAATCAATCACACGTTTTTTTCCGATCTAATCGTTTATAAATTACACTCTAAAAAACGTCGCTGTATTTTATTAATAATACGATGAATTTCAACTTATTTAACGGTGGATGAGTTGAATGACAAATTAAAATTATGACTTTACTAAACCACTATAAATTAAAACCTTGCATTGGAGACGAACGTGACTTCCTACATTAGATGATGGTTTATTCCCGACATTTGCCCCCCCCCCCCCCTGCATACTTATATACAATATGCAGTCGGTTTAGGGAAAATACGGTATGCCTAGTTACACAAAATATAACTAAGTGTCTGTGAAGGAGTATGCAGAGAGGCGTACCGCCAAATAACAAAAGTTTGAAACATATTTTCATCCAAATGCAATGGATAAAGATACTTGTATATTTACTGTGTATACCAACGTATAATAAAAGTACAAAAAAATCGCAAATAAATTCGTTTGATATCAATGTATATCAACTTATTTAAAGGTATTTTTGAAATCAATTTTAAGTTTGCGATTGGTAAATAATGCACGAACAATTATAATTTTATAATCTTATAATTTCGGGGGGCCAGGTGTTGGGGATCAACTTTCAGATCCTGGAACTGTCAGAATTGTCACTATGTATTTATCAGGGTAAGTTATACCGTTTATACCATGCATTTTTATAGACGGTATCCGGAAAATAGCGGTAAAATCAGGAACTTTTATTTTTAAAAAAAATTCTTCTGTTTCGACCATTTAAAACACTTTACCCACCTTTTTTCTGAAACTTTAGGGTTACTAAACTGTTGAAGACGGGTCTCAGATTCTACTCAGCATGTTAAAAGATAATAAACAGCTGATAGTTGCTCCGTAGAGACAGATTTAAAAAGGTATATCTAGAAAATTCCATATCCGTACTAATTTAGCTTGAAAACGGCTGCTAAAATCCAAAAGTAATGGCTCAAAATCGACACCATTGTGATGTAGATTCTGAGATTTTGCTCTTGTACCACTGTTTCAGGACATCATGTGTATTTTGTTTATAGCTCCACAGTATAGCAACTCTATTCCATTATTAAAATCTAAAGTATGATTCGTCTCCAATAAATGATTAGCAAATTCTATCGACATTTTTAAGTCTATTGTTGTAAATAGCTTTAAGTAAACCTGATGAAGAGTTTTGCTTTTTTTTACAATAGCACACACGACGCCCTGAGGAAAAAAAATCCCACAGAGTCTATGTCATCTTTGAGGGTGCTGTTTCAGATATCCTATGTGTGTACACCCCGAACAAGACACGATGGGATCGAAGTTGACATAAATCTGTAATACTTCAGCGTTTACAAGGTCATAATTTTATTTGTCACCACAAAGTTACTGATTTTCAAAATACAAATTTTTCTATTTTACATCGCTGAAAATAAGGATTTCTGACGTGCGAATCATGAGGAAACTATTTCAAAACCTGACAGCTATACCGCAACATCAAGCTACAAATTCTGACGTATATAAAAAAACTGGCACATCTTGTCAAAAACGACAATAGGTAAAAAAAACTAGGTAAAAACTGTCGGAAGTGTCACTATTGGCGTAATGCGCGTGATACACGAGTATGTAACTGACCGTTTCTTATAGTGGTTAAAGCGCGCACTGACAGACCTCCACTGAGCGAGTGTTGGTGACCGCGTCCGCGCTCGCCGGCTTTGTAAAGAAAGTGTTAGCGCCAGCGGGCGGGGTGACGCTTTTATTATATTACTCGTATCTCTGCGTTTTATTACGGAGAAGCGATAGCATAGACATAGGAAATATTCGTATATGCATAGAGCATCGAGCATAGAGCGTGGAGTGACCACGCGTTACAAATGCTTTCATAATGATTATAGAAATGCATTACAAGTTTGTACAGCGCCCATGAGGTGATTTTTCACAAAAACGGCGCTACATAAATCATCCAAGTATTATAATTTATTATTATTATACACCTTTTTTTTAAATTCCGCAATGAAGACCTTGAAGATTTTCTCAGGCTGTGCATCTTAGATTGATACTGTGCGGAGCGTTTTTTTAAGGGTGACCGGACAGCTCGGAATGAACTCAACTGAACTTTATTTATTTATTTTGAAAACATTATCTACATATAACATTTTTTATAATGATCTTTGGCTGTCCAAATAGGCAATTTGTCCGTTTTAGAACAGTCAAAATGAGCAAGTTTTTTGCAATTAATTAATGTGTCTACTATAATAATGCCTTTTACTTAAATATAACACTTGATAAATAAGATATTAAAGTTTTGATGGTAGATACAAGAAGTTACTTATGACTGTAAATTATATATTAAAAATAAAATAAATCCAAATAAGAGAAATAAAAAGAAAATTCCAAAAGAGAAAAATAAAAGTTTTTTTTTAATATGTATGCGATGTAGTCAATTTATTTCCTAATGTTCCCATCTCTGAAAGAAAAACCCTAATATCCAATTTACTGAATAATTCACACTTAACTAAAGATCTAGCTAATGACTTGTCGCGGCTTTTAATATTTGTTTGAACCAAAATTATTTTCAATATAATAATATTATTTATCAACAAAATGATGGCTTGGCCATGGGGGCTCCCACGAGTCCTCTAATCGCCGACATTTTCATGAATAATTTGGAAAATAATATTTTTGCTTCTAAATCACCTTTCTTAAAAAATATTTTACTGCGGAGACGTTACGTGGATGATATTCTGTGCATTTGGACAGGTACCGAGAGACAACTAAATTTTTTTCTTAAAATAATAAATTCCTTTCACAAACAAATCCAATTTACTTTAGAAATAGGTACCAACTCAACCTTGAATTTTCTAGACTTAACTTTAAGTATCATTAATAGTAAAATTGATTTCGATATCTACCGTAAACCTACCTATACCGATACTACCATTCATAATTCATCCAACCACCCCATATCCCACAAACATTCCGCCTTCCACTCCATGATACATCGATTGATTACAGTACCATTAAATAATAATAATTTTAATAAGGAATTATCCATAATTAAACAAATGGCTATACATATATAACGGGTATGAGACAAAACTAGTAGACAAAATTCTTAATAAAAAATTGAAACAAGCAGCTTCAAATAAATTTCTTTTTAATAATTCTAATTCTAATAATAATATAAATATTAATCACCAGTTCCAATGGCGTAGAGTACTGTATACGAATAACTTTTCTTCTTTAAGCGTAAAAAAATTCCCTCCGGAAATAAAACCCGCCTTTTATACTAATAATAACTTAGGTAAACACCTAATTAACGCTAAAGATATTGACGATAAATTTAGCCACTCTGGCGTATATAAACTAAATTGTAAGGATTGTTCTGCATTTTATATCGGAAAAATGGCCCGGAACGTAAACATAAGAATTAAAGAACATCTAAGATGTTTAAATAGTAACGCTTTTTCAGAATTCGCAAACTATCTAATAACTAACCACTCATTCGATAAAACCTTCGGGACTAAAATATTACATAAAGATGGAATTGGAATTAGGTTAAACAATCTAGAAGCTCTCGAAATCAAAAAAGCCGTCAATAATAAATCAAACATTATTAATAACCAAATCAATTTATCTGATAGTCCCATTTTTAATTTATTCCGTTAACCTCTTCTTAAACAATTCCCTCCCTCTCCCTCCCCCCTTTACTTACCCATCCTGTAATTATTTTTGACTCCCTCCTATCTATTTGTATCACTTTCTGGCACCAATAGGGTGTTGCCTATTCTGTTCCCTGCTCTTTCACTCATTCTCTTAATTTCCTTCATATATGTATGTCTGTAGATAATTATCTTTAGTTGTTATAAGCCCTGATGAAACTCGAGATGAGCGAAAACTGGTTGGCTGTTAAATATCAATTCTAATTAAAAGCGGTGTTTTTCAAAGTGTGTTTTTTCATTTAATAATTAAATAGAGCCTAGGAAACCAGATTTGTACAGCGCCCTAAAAGTGATTTTTCATTAAATTAAATTGAGTTGTACGAAACACAATTAACTAATTTTCGTTGAATTTTACTGTTATTTTGTACAACACCACGCCGCAATGAGTTACCGGCATCCCTTCCTACTGCCTCTTTCACAACCATCCTCAAGACTTCGCTAACAGAGTTGCTAGAACAAAAATAAATTCATTAAAATACTCGTAGTTCTCCTACCTAGCCGGAAGCAATATTGTGCAATATTTTGAATATTTTATAATTCAGCAGTCCAATTGTTCTAGTTAAAAACTGTTGTCACCTAACACTTTTACCGCTTACCAATCCTCCCCGCCCCTTGCCCTGATGGTGCGTCACCCACCACCTCACCTTGGTGTATGGAGCTTGAACTTTCCTGCAATACACAACACACAGTCCGGTTCTATCGCACTACCATTGCCGCCAGTGGAAGTGTGGACATTGGCCGAGGTTAGGGAACTAGCAGATGGCGGAAAGCAGATAGTAGGCAAGCAGGTTGGTAAGTACCACTTTCACTGAGGGCGACACAAGAATCTGGTCTCTAATCTGGCTCTTCGCGGGAGAGTCTGAAAAGCCGAGCGGCGGTTTCCTAAACGGTATAAACCACTTCGCGTGGATATGACTTGACAACATTGACCGCTGATTCGTGATGCGACAGTTGTTTGATGTTATTTTTAACACGCTGTCAAAATGAATCGGAGTGATAGAATTGACGGAATAATTTTCTGTGGTACGTAATAGAAATCATGTATGCTTAGAGCGTCGATTATCCGAACTAATTAGGAGCTAGTATTCGGATTATCGAACATTTTCATAATAGCGTATAAACTTAGGAATTATTTGATAAGTAGATATACCGTACCGCCTATTAGAATGCCATTATTAATTATATTTTACCAAACAACTACTGCAAATGGGGGCACCACGACCACTTGTCAGAACAGACGTATTGGCGCAGCACAGTATGACATGGAGTATTGTGCTGCTAGACAACATGTCTCCTGATATAAACGTAAACCTTAGAGGTTTCAAGAGACATGCAAATAATGTCTCTTAAGGTGTTATTTAAAGGTGACTCCTCTTTCGTAGATGGCGCGAGTTTATGGTTTTGGTACTGTTTGAAATCCACAATTTTAATAAATTCCCCTCAATCTTACCCCTTCCTCCTACCCCTTCGTCCCATATGTGATCTATGTTTAATTTTTAAGTTTAGTATACATTTTATCCTGATGATGTGAACATCGTTCACGAAACATGTAGATTGTGTACAAATAAAAGTGATGTAAACAAAGTTATTTGTATTTTCATTAATATTAATTCATCTTAATATTTTAAAGCATGTAAAAAGCGTTTTTCCGTAAAACATTTAAACTCGCGCCATCTTGAAAGAGGAGATTATAAATTATTTTATGTATCACCTTAATCCAAGTCATTATTATATAGTGCTACTGTTCTGCCCTCGTAAGCAAAAAGGCAGCTGAAAATTTTCAATTGTCATATTCTGACGCACTTTTTTTATTATGATAGGTTAATAAACATGAACGGTCTCATATATTATAATACGTCCATTGAAAATTTGCAAAGGCCTTTTTGTATATATATAGTAAATGGATGCAGTCTGTAGAAAACATTTTTTGTTCAATTCAAATCTTTTGTTTATTTCTATTTTTTGATTTTTATTTTTGATGCCATCCCATTTATTATGTTATTAACTTAGAATTTAGAAAAAGTGTTAATAGCCAATGAATAAAATTACTAGCCAATTTTTTTTAAAATAGCCTCTTTAATTCTCTTCTCTTAAATTTATTTAATCCTCCAATCTCCAATAATAATTATATTGAAGGATCAGTAGGATTTATAGGTCGAATTAGGAGTTCCACCGAGCCGAACCCTCAGATGTGAAAATATCTGGAGTCGGTGAATTATTTTCCCATTTGGTCTCTGGTAGGTTGACATGTTGTTCTTGTATTATTTTGTATTTATTATGCTTATATAGTGCAATTGCATAGCTTGGATTGACTAGATTTATAGACCATAGGTTCTCAGCTTGGGGCAGTAGAAGACCCAGTGAAAATTAGGGAGCGTTGGGATGGCTCAGTGAGGACAGGTAAAAAAATGTGGTCTAATAGAGACGAAAAAGTGCTAATAACGTAGATACTAATAAAGCAACCCCCCCCCCCCCTCTCCCTTTCCCCATAAAAAGTTGTGGTAAATATAATCGTGGCAATAGCCGTTTCAGATTCGCGACAGATGGTAAGTAAAAAAGATTGGGAGGCATTAGAAAAAAAAAAATGTTCTCAAAGTGGGTGGTGGGCAAAATAAGGTTGAGAACTTATGGACTAGATGATCATTTGTGGAAAAGGGTGTGAAAGGGTTAAGTTTTTCCCGTAGGAAAGATTTAACCCGGGCATAAAATCTGAAGCCATAAATTATTATTTTTATTATTATTTGGTTCTCTGAACTCGGAATCAACTCTTCTCCTCCTTTGAAAAGTCAATAAAAGTGATGAAAAAATTATATAAAAAAATGGTAGCGTTAGCTTAGGTTATGAACAATTTTTTCAAAAAAAAGAAGGTTTTAATGACTTTTTAAAGATGTGTTATGGAACCGTATAACCAAATAAACCACCTCGCTAGGTTGGGCCTGTTCCAAGGTGGCCGGAATTAAATCTAATTATGAAATCTTATTTTTATAACTTTATATTTGTTCCACTTATATATAATATACCACCAGACCGGATTCTACACGCTTCAGTCGGCATCATCTTCAGACTGGAGAAACCTGTCGGGTTCAAATAAAATAAATAAACAAATTGATCAGTCTATACAGGTTTTACGAACACAATTCATAAATCACTAACTCTTTTTAAATGATAATATCAAATATATTTTTACAAAAAAATTATTTTAAACGTAGGAATAAGAAAACGGTTAAACCAATTAACAAATAAAACACCTCTCAAATCATTATTATTACACTCTAACAATAATTGGACACGGATGCGGTTTAATATGGCAAAAAAGCACTTTGGTGCCTAATAATGATTTAACTACCCGTTTAATTCCGTGTACATTTATATAAAAACTGTAATAGAGCAGTTATTAACTTGTCGGTAATAATAATCACCCGTAAATCACTGCTCGTTGTTGTGTTTGATTGACTATCAGGAGGTTACAGGTTGTATTGCTGATGGATGACTTGTGTCACAATGTTGTCTTTAATCTTGTTAGCAGCTCACTGATGGAGTGTTGTTAATTAGCAGTTAATTGAGATGCGTAGGTAATTAATCTTTTCATTTCACTTAAACAAAGCGTCGTATGTACTTCGGAATTTATTGGTCTATAGATTTTTATGTTAAAATAAAATTTGAATAGAATGACCTTGAAATAAGGTGACCTTGTTTTGACTCCACTATTTTATTTTTTTGAAGTTGAACAGATTTCCTTTATTTGTTGGTTCTAAAAGTGCGCAAGGTATGTTTAATTTTAATCACTGGGTACAAAAGAAATCTATTGAGCATCTAATTTAATTTACTGCACTTCTTGCAGAAAATATTTTAAGTAAATCAGGTTTTTGGTAGGTTGAGACTTGAGATACAACCCTCGAAAAATTGCAAGGCTTTAACGTCCTTTAAATTTAAGGGATATTTTAAAACCCTTTGAATAAATATCATTTTTTGTTCCCGATAAATTTGTTTTTGAAAAAGCCTAAAATCGTCGTAACTTCTCTAGAGTATCTAATGAACATAGCTACTGCTACGCTAACTCTTAACACTTTTTTTTATATATACAGGGGTTAAGGAATGTACTAAAATTATTGTATGGGTCTGAGGGCCTACTTCCAATTAAAGGGCTTCTCTGGTACATTATAATTATGGATAATTCGGGAGAAAGCACGTATAAAAATTTATTGGTGCATAATCACACAACAAGATTTACTGAAAACAAAGGCCTAAAAATACCACGAATATCAAATAAGTATGGTAGCAGAACGCTCGAATATATGATACCCTTGATTTACAACATGTTAAATCAAAACATTAATTTAAAAAATAATGAGGAACCCTGCCATAAACTCACAAAAAAGTGGTTAATAAATGAACAACATATTTATCTATCTTAAATCTTATATTAAGTATTAATATTGTAACCTAGGCTAATCTGTGTTATGTAATAATATTAAATGGTAGAACCTACAGACAAGCTGATCTGTCACAGCTTTGTGGGACTACCCATATCTTATGTTATTGTATCACATGTTATTATATTCAATTAAATAAAAAAAAAATAAATAAAATAAATAAAAAATACTCGACTTATAGCCAGTGATTCCTGAAGCCAGTGATACTTTATCAGTGATTCCTCAATTTATTATTTGCAATAAAAAGTTATATATGAAATTTAGATCATCTCTGAAGACATTTTTGATCATTGACTTAAATCATAAAAAAACGTAATGTTTTTCACAGTTGGGGTCGGGGTGAGAGGTTGGATGGTTACTTGGCCGAGTGACCAGTGATGACTAATGGAAGAAAAAAAAAATGGTTTTGAATAAAAAAGAACACCAAAAAAGTCACAGGAGACCCAAATTTAATTTACATTTTTACTCCAAATAATTTCAGTAATCACTGGTTAAAGTAAGTCAAGTGCGTCCCTTCTATATAAAGAAGTAGAGAAGAAAAGGGCCGACGACTTGCTGATGCTGTGCCTATTGGCAAATTATTATAAACAGTCCGTGTTCAAATAATTAATTGTATCACTGCAGAAAATGTCATTGAGAAAGGTCTTTATACAACCTGTACAACAATGTTATAAATACAATACTGTTGTAAATATAAATACAATACTGTTTATAAATATATTATTTTATTATGTTTGTATTAGCATAGCAGGAAACGACTATTTTGATCTCATAATCCGTGAACCGGCTTGTTTTATATATTATATCTATGATTGTAAGAAGACTCGCGTCGTCTTTTCGGAAGGTTTTGGCGATCATTAGTAATAGAAATTTTTATGGTATGCATCATGGTCTTTTCCTTTCTATCACTTCACATCGACACAATAGCTATGCACTCTATGCAGATCCGCGGCAGACACTTCAATTATTTTGATACAAACTCAATAAAGGTTATTGAACCCGGATTGTTGATAAAATCTCGTTAAATGTCTTGGAATGGAATATCTAATTCCATCGAAATCTATAAACTTTTATATTTTGTATTCGCTGAAACGCATTAACAAATTTGTTGTGTTTCTCGAATTGTTTCCGACAAAATAACTTAATATGGCTCAGGAATTTTAACAAATATGATTTACTGTATTATTATTTTTTCGATATGAGCTTAGGATCGGGATACTGGCTGAGGGAGACGTCTCCAGCCGGACTCTCGCGACCCATCGCCTTGCAACGCAGTGGGAGGGATGTATTCGTACGTCCGTCACTCCTGGACACATTGACCCCCAAATTACTAACAACCCCTCATTCCTTTTTCTTCTCAGAACTTCCTTTCTAAAAAAAGTCCCCCCACACAGCACCTCCAAAGATGACAGGCCCTGAGGATTTTTTCCTCCTGTGTGGAGAAATGTAAAAAAATATCAAAATCACTTTGTGGTATCATTTTATACGGGGTGTTAGGGGACGCACTAGACTTACTTTAACTAGTGATTCGTGGTATTATTTGGAGTAAAAAATATAAATGAAATTTCTGTCTCCGGTGTCATTTTTTATGTTGTTTTCTTTTTCTACAAAATAATAATGGTAGGTGTTAAACAGTTGGAGACGGGGTATGGGGTTGGTTGGCTACTCGGCTGGGTGACCAGTGACGGCCAGTGTCAGGAATTTCGGTTAAAGTAAGTCAAGTATTTCCCTTAACACTCCGTATAACATAAAATAAGAATCTTTGTTTATACTACTACATATTTAATATTTAATTAAATGAAGACAATATAAGCGAAACTCAATCGAAAATCTGAAAACAGAAAAATCAGAAAAAGATATTGACACATCTGGGACACGAACCCAGGACCTCTCGCTTACCGGGCGAACGCGCTAACCACTGCGCCACCGTGTCGATATCCAATTCGGTCACTTTTAACTGTATCATAC
This sequence comes from Limnephilus rhombicus, assembly GCA_929108145.2. Lineage (NCBI taxonomy): Eukaryota > Metazoa > Arthropoda > Insecta > Trichoptera > Limnephilidae > Limnephilus > Limnephilus rhombicus. The sequence continues at coordinate 45,732,519 of OV815291.1, read as the reverse complement.
TTCGACTAAGAACCACCCACACTATCTTCATTTTTCTTAACGCATATACTATTGGCTGCTATCTTTATGTATGATTGCAAGATTCAAACCCGAACTAAATGCTCTCTAGATAGTGTCTGGATAAATCTTTATCCATTTTATTTAATATGCGACATCTATTGACTTTTCTGCAAGTCTAGGATGAATATTTTTATTTTTATTTTAACTTTATGAGTAAAACCTCAAATTGTAATATTTAATTAAATGAAGACAATATAAGCGAAACTCAATCGAAAATCTGAAAACAGAAAAATCAGAAAAAGATATTGACACATCTGGGACTGGATCTTTTTCTGATTTTTCTGTTTTCAGATTTTCGATTGAGTTTCGCTTATATTGTCTTCATTTAATTAAATATTACAATTTGAGGTTTTACTCATAAAGTTAAAATAAAAATAAAAATATTCATCCTAGACTTGCAGAAAAGTCAATAGATGTCGCATATTAAATAAAATGGATAAAGATTTATCCAGACACTATCTAGAGAGCATTTAGTTCGGGTTTGAATCTTGCAATCATACATAAAGATAGCAGCCAATAGTATATGCGTTAAGAAAAATGAAGATAGTGTGGGTGGTTCTTAGTCGAAGTATGATACAGTTAAAAGTGACCGAATTGGATATCGACACGGTGGCGCAGTGGTTAGCGCGTTCGCCCGGTAAGCGAGAGGTCCTGGGTTCGTGTCCCAGATGTGTCAATATCTTTTTCTGATTTTTCTGTTTTCAGATTTTCGATTGAGTTTCGCTTATATTGTCTTCATTTAATTAAATATTACAATTTGAGGTTTTACTCATAAAGTTAAAATAAAAATAAAAAAACATATTTAATAAAAATTGGTGACCGGACAACTGAGAATCATTCATACAACTTCAACAACTCCTTTGAAAAGTTATTAAAAGTGATGAAAAAAATTGGTTAAATAGGTGGTTACGTTAGGTTAGGTTATAGACTATTTTTAAAAAAAATTTCGTCACTTTTCAAAGGGTTTGCATGATTCTGAATTGTCAGAATCATAAATATTATTAACTGTTTTTGAAACCAGGTTTCTAAGAACCTCTTTATTGACACCATTATTTAATAATAAATAGCAACATGTTTTGAAATGTTTTGAAACCAAACAACTAGGAAGCATTGTTGTTTATTGAAACCACTATTTAATATAAAATAACACGTTTTGAAACCAGTGGGAAACCAGAAATAGGAACCATTGTTGTTTAGTGGTGTAAACGAAGTTTGTTATTTAATTTAATTAAAACTAAAATACCTTAATAATAACATCAATAAGAACTTAATATTAACTAACAGAACTTAATAATAACATTATTAAATTTAATTATCTTTAAAAAAAATGGAGTTGTATCATAGGCTCTCAACGTGGGCGATAACGCCCCCTTGGGGGGCGTTTCAAGCCTTTAGGGGGGCGGTAGAAGACCAAGAGAAAATTGAGGGGCGTTGCAGACTTTCAGGGGGGTGGTAGGAAACCCAGAGAAACCCATCCCACCCCATCTTGCCCCATCACATCCCATTTCGCCCCCTCCGTTGTGGTAAATATAATCGTGACGACAATTGCTGTTTCAGATTCATGAGTTAGGGGGAGCTAGAAAAAAATGTTCTCAAAATGGGCGGTAGGCAAAAAAAGGTTGAGAATCTATGAATTATACGAATTAAACATAATTATAATAAAAAAATCATCATAACTTATTGCAATGGAGAGTTTTCTGTTAGATGGATCGCCTTTCCGTGGGTAAAAGCTCTTTGTGTATGAAACAGATGTCTGTGCTTATTCGATTCATTATATGTTGAATTAAATGGACAATCAAATTAACTGCACACTTTATATTATCAGGATATATGTTTTAACATTTGGCACTCAGGCGACAATTATCTTAATTTCGTGATTGAATGCATTTCATTATCTAAAAGTGTGTCGGACAATGTCCCGAAGATCTTTTACTCAATTTCAAGCGAAATAAAAGTGGGTGCTCGACAAAATCTCAAAGATGAAACTCCGAAAACCTGAAATAAATATTTATTTTTAATTTTTAACTTTTTATGAGTAAAATCTCAAATTATAATATTTTAATTAAATGAAGACAATATTCGCGAAACTCAATCGGAAATGCGGAGGTTTTTCTGATTTTTCTGTCTTCACATTTGAGTTTCGCTAATATTGTCTTAATTTAATTAAAATAAAATAAATATGTCCAAATCCCGAAAAAATAATTCTCTGTACGTATATAAGTTAATATTTTATATCGTCTTAGAGTCTGTCAATTAAGAGTAGAAAATAATAAAAATGTAACTACTAAATTTATAGGCTGGCAACACCAATTTTATTGTCAAATATTCTTTCAAATCGAATGACACTGAATGTATCACTGTAACATTTAAAAAAACACTTTCATGTTCTTAAAGAAAAAAAATTATTCGAAGAATCACTGTTGTTAAGGTACCTCATAAATTTGATTAAATAGTGTTTTACAAAAAAAAATTATAAAGGAACGCTCCGATGGTTTGAGCATGTAGAGCGAATGAACGAGGAAAGGAGTGTAAGGAGAATATATGACGCAAATATGAATGGTAGAAGAAGTCGAGGACGCCCAAGAAAGACATGGCACGACCATGTGAATCAGATACTTGAGTCGGGCCATGTCAAGAGTCAGAATAATAAAAGAGAATGTATGAGACGTTGTATGAATGTAAACGAGGCAAGGAATGTGTGCCAAGACCGGGATGTTTGGCGGTCCGTCCTCTCTGCCTACCCCTGCGAGGAAACGGCGTGATGGTTAGTTAGTTAGTGTTTTACAAAGTGATTTGCTTTCATTTAAAATAACATAAATTTGAATTGGAATATAACATAAATTTGAATTTAACATTAGGTAAAAAGGAAGAATCGCTAAAATGGTGAGTTTAGTTACACTAATTTTAGTTCTGAATGAGTTAAATATATTCAGATCTAAAACCCGGGCAACGCTAATATTAAATAAATGTAAGCAATTACTAACTGTGCTTTTTATTTTACTATAATATCGTTATTCCTCATTGTATTAACAAAAATTGCAAAGGTATAATATACCTTTATGCAATTCTAATTTTGACAGTAGGTATCGAAATTGCAATAAAAAAAATATATTTTCCACTTCTATGTGTTTTTGATTTTTTACCAAAAATGTAGGTTACACGGTTTTAGATGGTAACCATGTGTAGTATTTTTAGTATTGCCTTTTGATCAGCAGTGGCGCCCTCCTATGTTTTCTACTCTTATTTGACAGACTATACATTAGCTCCTATCTGTCAAAAAGGAAAAATCAAAACAGAAACAATTCAATTCGAATTCTATTTCTTTGAAAAAAAAATTGAATCTCTTTAATCACCGTACGAAGTACCCGTAAAGTTCGCTACTAAAGTAGCTCGACTAGAGCCGTGACGGGGTTTTGACTCATTGTTCCTGCTCGTATCAACATATAAAATGGATTTTGCTAATCATTTGTTGGAGACGAATCATACTTTTGATTTAATGGATTAGAGTTGCTACTGTAATTTTGATGGTATTCATTGTCATCCTTAAGTCTATTGTTGTAATTAGTTTTAAGTAAACACTGATGAATTAAGCATTTCTCTAGAAACATGTTGGTTTATTAAATAATGAAAGCGGTAAAAACCAGGTATTTTATTATTTTTTTGACTAAGGTTTTTATTACGGGTTGCATGTATACATTTAATTCTATTTCAGTAGTAACTGCACAAAAGGCTTGAAAACAATTATTATAATAATACATTGATAGGAATAACCTTCGAAAGTTATTATAAAGAAGAGAGTTATTCTAATAAAAATTTACGATTATTATAGTTTTGCACATAAAGTGGGGTAGAATAATAACTAGGTGATTCGGAAATCAGCTTTGTTTGGAAATTGAATTATAAGATGGTAATCAATCTGATAAATCCATTGTTGTATGTTTATTGTTAATCCATTGTCCATAATGATAAGTATGGGTAAATCGTAGATTGGTGTGTTGGGAACCGTAATGCTCATATTTTGGAAATAAGATAATGGCTAATAATTTTTTTATGCATTTATTTACAAAAATGGAATGACTTACCTAGTTGTTACGTACAAAATGGAAAGAAATCAACTTAACTTCCACAAATTTTAGTGCTACAACCAGTTAAGTCTAATTATTATTTTTAATTTTATAAACTTACGTTTAGAAAAGATTTTATGTATAGCACAAAGGGTAACAATTATTATAAGCAATAATTATCAGCCTGAAACATTAATCTACATTGAAAAATCTTCCGAGAAAAGATACTTGCCGCCAACGGGACTTGAACCCGTGTCCTTCTGATTGCCGGTCAGCTGCTCTTGACCACTGAGCTATGGCGGCTTATCAAATACCCGCCAAATAATTCAATATATACTAGTGTTTCATTCAACAATTACTGCTTATTATATCTAAGTAATTAAATTAAGCAAGTATCTTTTCTCGGAAGATTTTTCAATGTAGATGAATGTTTCAGGCTGATAATTATTGCTTATAATAATTGTTACCCTTTGTGCTATGCATAAAAATCTTGTCTAAACGTTAGTTTATAAATTAAAAATAATAATTAATATTTGACAAGTTTAAGTATTTCCCCAATAAATGTAGTCATAATTTGTCTCGACGCCACCTAGCGAGGGATTTAACACTTACAATGTCTCTCTCGCAAAAATAAAGTTGGTTGTTTTCAGGTGGAAAAAATATAATAAGCAGTAATTGTTGAATGAAACATAAGCCGCCATAGCTCAGCGGTCAAGAGCAGCTGACCGGCAATCATAAGGACACGGGTTCAAGTCCCGTTGGCGGCAAGTGTCTATTCTCAGAAGATTTTTGAATGTAGATGAATGTTTCAGGCTGATAATTATTGCTTATAATAATTGTTATCAGTTAAGTCTAGTTGCCTAATTGAAACATGGTAAAACACTTGTGGTAACTAGAGTTACCCAACTATAGATTTAAACGATACCTTTTTTTGGAGTTACTCACACTTGATTATTCCAATGCGTTGCGACCTTTCTGTTTTTAGCATTATTCGTAGACGAGGAAACAGAGTTATGCTTTGTGTGTAACTTAAAAACGCTGATTTCGGACTACCTAGTTGTAGTAATTATCCCACAATATTATAACATTGATTTTATTCAAGGAAAATTATTTAATGTATATCACTGTGTTTTTCACAAACATTAGTATTAAGAGTATTTTATAAACTTTTGTACAAACTGTTTAGACAAATTTTAATTATAAGCTTACTGTTTTTTTTTCATATGCACACCAAAGACGTTACATACTTAGACGCGGGGTAGAAATCTCAAAATGGGAAGCCAACAACAAGACAATTGTAGAGTACTCGATTTCTAGTACTTTAGTACTAAACTGCCACGCGTCGAGTAAGGTCGTGTCCTACTAGTAAGTAAATTGCATTAAAAAGCGCCAAAATTCCCTCCTGTGTGATGAGAAAATGTTTCCATTACACGGTAAACAGTCGTAAAAGCGAATGAATAACATTTCATTTGTAAATATATGCAAATTACTTATTGTTATCGATTATAAAAATAATACAATTTCTTTCCGCCCAAAGATTTTATGTGTCATTAGAGAACTCAAGGCCTACTAAAGTACAGGTCTGGATGCGCAACAGCCAAATTACAAAATCGATGCCATGCCGTCGCTAAGTAAAATTTACTTTTTATCAAATCAGCAGAAACAACAAATACAATAACAATCAACGCCATTTGCAAACTATCGTTGTTCATTATAGCTATTTGACACCTCAAAATTCGACTGGTGCCCAGGCCTTCTACTTTAGTCGGCTTTGAGACAGTATCCGACGGAACTTTTAAATTTTGATTACGAAAATGCCGCCCGCGTTCTATCTTTTGTTTCGTTCATATGCACATATTCTTTTAAGCGTCTATCTTTATCATACACGAATAACTTTTGAATTAAGAAATTATTTAAAATCGCTGAAAACAAAAGAGTTTTGATTAATTGCCACATTATATCATTGATGCACACTGTTTGTTTCTTTTTATGTACAAAAATAAAATTTATATAATTATTTTATCGACGCACAGGCCGCTCCTTGGTGAGTTCTCAATACTCGCATCATTTCATTGTATCTATATCTTAATATATAACTCCAGAACGGCTGGACCGATATTTATGGTCTTTGATTTGTTGGAATTGTCTCCGCCCCGAATAGCAGAATAGCTATTAAAACGTCAGAAAAATTCACAAAAAAAAAATTAAGATGAAAATTCTTTTCCTCATACATTTTGCATGGAACGAATTCTCATCTTTTGAAAGAGCTGCAGCAATATTGTGTGAAATATAATATTAAATAGTGAGTGAATTCAACGTCAAATGTCAATGCGCTGATTTGTTTTGCTTTTGTTCTTAAACATTTAATGCTGCCCATTTTTCTTACACACTAAATGTCAATAGTCGAAAATGAGACAAACGGTGAACGTATGTGTGCACCCCTCCAACGGAAAAATACAATATTTATAATAAATCTCCCTCACAAGTGTAAAGCAAATGAAATGCGATTCCCGCAAGTAAGTGAAAAAGTAAGAAAATCACAAATAATATAAATCTGTGCACAATGCTTTCTCTGATACTGACAAAAAGAAAACACCATCATCGCGCATCGATAATCGCTTCATTGTGTAATTTTTAACTAAATAAAAAAACTTGATTTAATTCAGCTAAAAAGTTAACACAACAGTTATTGATTCTGAGGCCTACGAAATTCGCCGGTTCAGCTAGTATCAAATATAAAAATTAGGAAAAATAAAAGGAAAAAAACCCATACCATCTGCTAAAAGAAAGTTAACATGTGCCGAATAAACCGGAAAGGAGGTGAATTGATAATGCGCACGCGTGCAATATATTATACAGATTATGTTTTATATTATTTCACTTAAAATTATGTATTTTCATAATCACTATCCTTGTTCTACCCGTAATACAATGGAAGATGCTCCGAGGAACTAGCATCATTGATCCCTTCGGCACCGGTGCATAGTCGGGAAACACGCCAAGCGCGTGCCCAACATTTGTACACGGTTGACATTTGTCACATGAGAACGGGTCGTTTCTTCGACTCGTTCTTATGTTCAACAGCTCGGCTGTGGAATGATTTGCCGGCCTCTGTGTTTCCTCCTTCCTACAACATAGGTCTCTTCAAGACCAATGTTCATTCCTTCCTCTCCTCAGAAAGACCCTCCACACAGCATCCCAGATGACATAGGCCCTGAGGGAAATTATTTTCCTCAAGGCCTCCTGTGTGGAGTTAATGTAAAAAAAAAAAAAAAGAAGATGGTAAGCCCCGATGGTTCTTACTTGTAATGTAGGCCTTACTTTTAATGCAGTTTAACGTACGTTTGAGCGAGTAGGAAGTGTCTAACGGGCGGTAGTTAGTGTGTGTTTGAATAAGTATAGCTCAGGGAGAAGAGAAAGGATAAAGGAAAGTGACACTCATTGTATAATAGCTGTAGAAACTTACACTTCAACCAAGTTAATCTAAAAAGACATTTAGCTTCGAACACTAGAATACAATCAGCTGCCATGTCTCTGTAGGGAATTATTGTTATTTGGTGAGGAGAACAATGCTACGAACCGTCAGTACGGTGTTTTATTGGCTATCCATTGAAAAGATCATCTCGAGTTGTGAAGATATTGCTTAAAGGTCATAATCCCACTTATTTGAGAATACAAATACGTGACATTGACAATGAATAGTAATAATACTTGGCCAACATAATCTATACAATCAAAATTAATGTTTCTTTGTTTGTTCCTTATTATTTCCTAAATCATTCATCCAATTGCGATAAATCTTTGGTGATTTGTTGTGCGCACGTCCGCGAAAGTTTCTATGTATAATGGTGAGGTCGGCCGTTACGACAATTGTATTAAAAATTTACACTTATAGGTGGCGTGAGAGTTTTTTGAAAAATGTGTGTATTTCATATACTTTATGGCAGGGAGGGAAGGTGGGAGGGAGATGGGTATCCGGGAGTGGGTGAACAACAAAGGAGGGGGATTCCCGGGAGAGGGGACGAGGGAGGATGGAAGACGGGGAAGGTGGAAGGAGAACGCGGGAGGAGAGAAAGACGGTGAACGTGGTAGGGGAATGCAAGAGGGGTAGGAGATGGAGACTCGGGAGGGGAAGGAGATGTGGGAGGGGAACGGGAACGCCTGGGGAAGACACGTAGGGAGTAACAATATATTTCTTTGAGTGGCTTGGCAACGCACACGCCGGGTACTCGCTAGTTTATATTATAACGAAACCTCCTGGGATGCTAATAAATTTATTTTGGAAATTTTATTACAGAAATTTCAAAAAAGGTGTCAAGTACCAGTACCATCCATATTGATATAATTACTAGAAATTTACACATTTTTAAAATATCACAACAAAATTGTGTTCATGAACAGCCCGATCGGTGGAATTTATTTGTGAGCTGCCCTCTTATTCATAAACCTGTTTTAAATTTTACACAACTAAGGGAACGTACCCATACTACGTGACCAACTTTTTGCAATTTTTACCCCCCCCCCCCCCACGGTGGATAACCATTTACGATATATTCAAGGTTATTTATCAGTTATGTAAAATGTAAAACACTTTTATTTGTAAGGCCCTTGATGTTTTGTCAAACAGAATCATCAATCATTAAACATACTAATTTCGGTTGTCTGTGCATGGTTGTTTATTCCGTGAAATATTCTTGCATGAAATCTGGTTCAATCGGAGCTGCTTATGTGCAGAATAATTCAGATAAGGATTATAAATAATTCTGATAAGGATTGCCTGCCTCTGTGTTTCCTCCTTCCTACAACATGGGTCTCAAGACCAATGTTCATTCCTTCCTCTCTTCAAAAAGACCCTCCACACAGCATTTCGGATGACATAGGCCCTGAGGGAAATTATTTTCTTCAGGGCCTCCTGTGTGGTGTTAATGTAAAAAAAAGTAGGTAACAAACCTACCAATGGAATAATATTTTTAACAGAAAATTATTTTAATTTTCCTTTTCAAAATTAGAATCATAATATCCCGTGATTCTTACGAGTTTGCTTGAGCGTACTAATATTTTATTTCACGACGAAATCTTGATTAATTGAAAGATTTTTGAAATACGACTGTTAACTCTCTCTTAGATTTGGGCATTTCGATTTTATTGTGAAGAAACGAGTTTTAAATAATTCTGTTTCGTTTTTACGTGTTTGGACTCCACGAGGTGCAAAACTTTATGGCTTATGGGAATGTTAACGTAGGTAGGTTTAATTTATTGTAGGTGATTTTTTTATATGCAGTTTTTTTACATTACCTCCACACAGGAGGCCCTGACAAAAATAATTCCCCTCAGGGCCTATGTCATCTTTGGGGATGCTGTGTGGAGGGTGATTTTAGGAAAACAAGGAGAGCAAGTTCTAGGAAAATGGGTATGAGGAGTGGGTAGATCTGGGGGGTCAGTGTGTCCAAGAGTGCGGTGCAAAGCGATATTCCGGGAAAGTACGGCTAGAGAAGTCAAAGGGACTCCCTCAACCATTCTCTCTCGATCCGGCCTGCTGGTGGGCAGACGCATCCGCAACTACAACCCGGACAAACCTCGCCCCATGAACCCGGGCACCCCGTGCAAGTTGGATTGATTAATGTATATGATTGTTAAAAAAAATATTTACAAATCAAGGTGCATACAGCAATGACTTGTACATTTTTATTGATATTTTCGTAACATATATCATATTGGGTACCTAATTTGCATTAAATTCGTTAGGTTAGGTTACTACCTTACAATGTTGCTACCGGTTTCAATTGAGTAGTTTATTTTTAAAAATTATTTATTTTCGCTGAACGTAGTATGGAAGTTGTATGAATACTTGTGATTTCATTGTAAATTACAAACCACCAACAGTATTACTTGTTCTTTCTATTTTGTGACTTCTCTACCTATTATTATTATTTCTGCTGGAGTGCTACGATGATTACGACTTTGATTAATGAACGCACTATTCTCTGTTACTTTATTTAATGACCTTAGTGTATTATTAAATTAGATAAAATTACCGTTTTTATCGTAGGTAATAAATTTTCTACTTTACGTTGTTTTGTCATGTTTTATACCGACGGTTATAATGTCGGATGTTTGAGTTTGTAGTTTGCAGTAGAGGTGTTTAAAGTTTCCTTTTTTCGTTTTTACTGTTTTTGATCAAGAAAGATAGTGTTTTTTTGATATATGGCCTTTCATTAAAAATTCCGAAATTACAGACTTTTATATCAACAAAATAATCCAACAGAACGATTTACAATTTTTAACAGATCCGGCATTGTTCTTCGGGACCGTGGATAATTTTTTTGTGAATTTGATTTGTTTTGGTCATACATATACATAGTTTCCGTGAGCTCTTAGGCCATAGACCCATTGCTAACTAACTAGCTAACCATCACGCCGTTTCCCGCAGGGGTTGGCAGGGAGGATCGACCGCCAAACAACTCGGTCTTGGTACTCACTCTTTGCCTCATTCGCATTCATACATCGTCTCATACGTACTCTTCTATTATTGTGACTCTTGACACGGCCCGTATATATGTCTTCCTTGGGCGTCCCCGACTTCTTCTACCATTCACATTTGCGTCTTATATTCTTCATACACTACTTTCTTCGTCCATTCGCTCTACATGCCCAAACCATCTGAGGGTCCCTTTCTTAAGCTTACTCATTACGCTTACATCAGCCCTTGCGTTCTTTGCAGATCTCCACATTTCTCACACGATCATACATGGTTTTACCACACATTCGCCCCAGGGATCTTATTTTAATAGCATTCCTCTGCCAGTTCCATGCCTCACTGCCATACATCAGGGTAGGTACTAGCACTCCATTGTGGACTGATAGCTTCGCTTCTTTTGACATTGCGACCCATTACGCTATCTCCTATATTACCACATTCCTTTAACAGACATCTGATCCCTTTTATAGTAATTAAACTTTTTTTTTTTAATTTACTGGAAGACTTTATGTCCGGGTTAAATCTTCCCCACAGGAAAAACTAAACCCTTTCACACGCTTTTCCACAAAGATCATCTAGTCAATTCACGCTATACAATTGCACTATATAAATACAAAACAATACATAAACAACATGTCAATCTACCAGAGACCAAATGGGAAAATAATTCACCGACTCCAGATATTTTCATGTCAGAGAATTCGGCTCGGTAGAATTCTTAATTAGACCTATAAATCCTAATGATCCCTCAATATGAATATTTAAAAAATCTTTTGTAATCCTACATGTGTTTAAAATGACTGATTTTTGCATTTTTATTTATAAATTCTTTGACAAATCTAATATGTCTAAATTTTTTATGAGAGAGCTGGGTATAATGCCAGTAGCCGAAATAACAAATAGTAATCTTTTTATAGTCTGAGAATGCCAAGTTCTTTTAATCTCATTTCCTAAATTTGTATATTGTCTTATTTTTGTAGAAACAGATTTTTGAATATTACAGGAATTTGGAATAGTGACATCTATGATATAAGTTATATTTTTAATTTTGTCATGTAAAACTATATCAGGTCTATTATGACTAATTGTTGTCTGTTAGTATAGTTTTATCATGATATATTTTATAAAATTCATTTTCTAAAAATGAATTTGGTTCATATTCATAGTATGGTACCTTATTACGGCAATCAATCAAGTTATGTTTAATTACCAAACTTTGGTGAATTATTTTTAAAACCTGATTGTGCCTAAATGTATACTCGGACGGCGCTAATACAGAACATCCCGATATAATATGTTCTATAGTTTCCGGAAAAGCCAAACATTTTCTACATAAATCATCAATTTTATTTATATCTTTGATTATAATATGCTTCCTATAATTTTTAGTATTAATGACTCTATTTTGAATTGCAAGCATAAATCCTTCTATTTATGCGCTCAACTCTCCAATACTCAACCATTTGTTTGACGAAAGTTTGTCAACATACGTTTGGTTGAGATAATTGAAGTGTTTTGCGTGAATAATTTTATTTGACCAGGAATCTAATAATTCCTGGTTAGTATTTATAAGAATGTTGGCATTCTCGTCATATAAATTTAAAGGTGTAATGTTTCAATCTGCCTCAATTTTTATTATTATTTTTGATTATTTATTATTATTTTTATCATTTTATCACCGATGTATTGATCTGTGATGTACAGCCGTACTTTCTGTTGTTTATACACCGCGATAGTTCTGCGTTAATGACGTTAGATTGGAAGATACTTTCAGTATATTGATACACTTGAAGGCATCTTCATTTCTATTGCTGGGAATTACGATGCTCAGACATCAATATGCAATTGTTGGTTTATGAGAAGCGCTGATGTATGATAGCGGATGGATATAGTTGTTAGTCGCGGTAAATGCGAATAAACGGAACGATTTAATCAATGTTGTAACTTGTAACATTCCACTCATAAATCACCGCTTCCTGCGAGAAAGTACTATTACCATCTACTCTAAATAAATACATTGTAATATAATAATGCGGTGGTGCAGGCACCACCGTATTATATTATTGTTGTAGGCAACATAACTACAATTAGATTGCAGATAATACAAAGACATTCGCCAAACGTCCGCGGAAGTTAAATAATAATGGTTGATATATGAAAAAGATGAACACATAATATAAACGTATATAAATGTTTTGATTTTCTCTGTCTTCGTCAAATTTGTTTGTTTTTTGGATTAATTTTTTATTATTTTTAATTGTACGATAGACAGGTTAGTCCAATTACGGTACAATTTTCTTACTACTAACAATACATGTATATAGTTTTTTTAAAAGATGGTATGGTGATATCAAACACATCTATATCCGCTGATAGGGCATTAAGCAATGTCATACCTCGTGTCATGCTGTGTTGAGCCATTACATCTGTCCGACCCTGCGGTGTGTAGAATAGGTCGTGGCTACGAGTTCGACAGTATTTGTCAGGAACGAATAAGCCTTTAGCAGTTCCACGTGATGCATGAATTTCGGATATATTCCGTATGATCGCATGTAAACATACCTTAGGAATTTTTTTGAATTTGTTCAATCATATTTATATATTTAATTTGATAAGGTATCCAGACAGTACTAGCGTACTCCAGCTTGCTTCTGACCACTCCGTTGAACATGGCGGTCATTGCTTCTATGTTACTGAATTGTTTGCAAGTTCTAATTACAAAACCAAGCATTTTGGAGCAAGCCGAAGTAAGCTGCACTATATGATTTGAAAATGTCAGCCTGGGATCAAAGGTCACCCCAAGATCCTTGGTGATATTTACGCGTGTTAGTACTTCTCCATTCATTTTATATTGAAATTAAGTTTGTTTTCTTACGACCATTTCAAATTATTAGATAGTGCTAGAAAACTATTATTTTTGGAAGCCTTCTAGTGTTTTTTTTATTATAATATTATTCGGGTGGTGCTCATCATGGCAATCTTCACCCTGAAAGCACCTGCCCTATTTCTAGCATTTAACTCGAGCGCTTTGCATAACGTCTATCTGTAAATTTGTTTGTGTTTTCCTATCAAGATGGTAGCCGTGTTGAATAGTATATTTTTGCTCCTCCATAGTTCGTTTTTATATACATGTATTCCTATGTTCATTATATGTATACTGTACAAAAACGCATTCTACATTGTAGCGTAGTCTGACGGTACTTTTAACATACGTTTAAGTACGTTTGAATATCAAGAAATATCTGATTACTAAAAAAACGACAGAGTGAAAAAAAGGGTTCGGTGGAGTGTCTGCCTAACGAGCGGAATCTCGATTTTAGATTTCAATCATATTTGGGAGGCGGGTATGAGTACCGCCGCCCCGGGTCCCATTTATTGGATAACCAACACCCCTGCCGTAGGTCACCCCAAGTGGTTCGCTAAGTTTGGTGAGGTTTTTCTGGGTCTTAGCGGTGGACGCGTCTGCTCATCTCTTGGGAGGCCTTTTGACCTCTTCATCTGGAAACTCTCGACCCTGCACCTTGCACCTCAGTTGGAGGAATAGATTCATTCCTCTGTCACTTCTGGACACACTGACCCACAAATTTCTACCCACCCCTCAAACCTTTTTTCTTCTCAGAACTTTCTATCCTTCCTTTCCCTAAAAGGCCCTCCACACAGCATCCCCAAATATGACATAGGCCCCAAGGAATATTGTTCAGTATGCTATTCATATAATATTTTTATTAGTATTGCCGTGTAGGGTAACTAGTGACTAGTCTACGTAGTTCATTGACCTAGCCGATTTAGCATTCATCTGATTTTCTAATTTGACCAAACTCACTAAGCAGGTACGATATACAAACGTTTAACAGCTTGCTCAAAGGGCTCGACTGGTTTTCTCGAATTGTCCACTATTATTAAGTATTGAACCACTTTCGTTTTTCCCAGCCATAAACCATATAACTAACGAGCTACGATTATTCCATTAGGTACTATTTGTTAGTTACTATTATTAGATTTAACCGAACTTCTCTTACCGCACTCTCCACATATAAATTAATGGTTATGTTAACAAGTTAAAATCTATGCCCACTTATTAAGATTATGCGTTTGGTCCATGATTTTTAAAAATTAACTTTCGTTTTCACGGTCGCTTTTAATTTTAACTTCTGATAAGCAAGGATGGCGAATGAATATGTGTTATGATTTACTAACATAATATACACTAGTTTTTTTATAATAAAAAAATAAATCAAATTTAACAAAGTCATCACAACACTGGCATGTGTTGTGATAACATCGTTCATATTATATTCTTAAATATATAAATCTCGTGTCACGGTGTTTGTGGTCGCTCTCCTCCGAAACGGCTTGACCGATTTTTATGATTTTTCAAATGTTTATTTGGTAAGTATGAGAATAGGTTTTAAAGTATATTTCGTACCGCTAGGTGATTAGGGTGTCCCTATCCAGAAAAAAATCTATTTTTATGGGAAATTTTTTTTTGTATTTTTTTTTATTTGGCATCAAAAATGCCTATAACCCCAAATTTTAAACCTCCAACCCCCACCCTCCCACTTTTTATTCGCGATTTTAGTATTTTTGAATGAACAAATTTAACCGTCTTTCGTATTTCAAGCAGAACGAAATTATTTATTTTATTGGATGACAGATAGCGCTAGGTCCGCCTCATCGAACTTTCATCCACACATGCGCAAGACATTCACGAGAAGCGTCGCGTCATTTTGGTATTTTATTCGGCATCATGTTTTCGCGTGGGCAAACCATCGAGCTTATTTGTGTTGGCTAAAGACGGACTGACAAAAAATATTGTACACTCAATTGCTCTTCGAAATTCATATTGATTTTCTTTATTCCATTTTCCTACTTTAGTTGGTGTTTTTTTTTTGCTTTTATCGGCGGTCATCGTCTACACACTTACAATTCATTCGTTATATTTTTATTTAACAACCAAAATATTCACTACAAATAATTTATATGGCAGAACAACGTTTGTCGGGTCAGCTAGTAATATATATTCATTAACGGTGGTCCAAAAAAATCCTCCAATTATTTCATTAACACTGCATTGAATAAAGAAAAAATAACTTCTTAATGTATTTTTTTATCACTGTGTCGGCTTTCAAAGCGATTTTCAAACAGCTGTCACAATACTAACAAAAAAACCTAAAATATATTTGTACTTGCATAACTAACTTAGCGACTCTCAAACGAAAATTTGAAATATCGAAAAAGGATACGGTCGTATCTGGGAAGGATTTCTAGTAGGCGTAATAACAATAATAATATTTTTTGGATGATTTGTATAGCCCCGTTTTCAGAGTAGATAGTAATTATTGTTTCCCAGAGGTCCTAGCATGAACGTCTTTACTTGTCAACATTGATATAATGATATCGCATGGTTTATTTTATGAATATTATCGGTGATTAGTCGACTTTCGCAGGAAAATCACATTCGAAAATTACGTTTGACAGTTGACATCGATTAAATTACACCAAGATAGTTTTTCTATTTGTTTATGATCGTCGTTTTCACAAATTTGGCGCGGGATTTTAAATTATTGGCATTGTTATTTTTGCTTTTGTCTGATTAAAAAAAAAAACAAATCATCAATATTCGTTGCAAATGCTGTAAAGCCAAATTTGTGTGATTTGTCAAACTTATAAATAGAATTATCGAAGGAAGCAAACACTTTGTCCCTTGACATATACGAATGAAAAAAGTTCTTTGTTTAAAACAATTTTATTTTATTTTTACAGATCGACCGGTTTCGAATAATCTCAACCTTTATCAGGACTATAAACATAATGTAATTTCGTTTATACGTTTATTATATAAATAAAATAAAGTGGTTTTAAATAAAAAACTTTTTCATTTGTTAAAGAATGAACATAAACATTCCCAGATTGACACGAATTGAAAAAAATCCAAATAACATTTTACTTTAGAGTTAACAATTTGGCAACCCTGGTTTTTCTATTAACTAGTCAATGATCTTTAAATGACCGCCCGAAGGCTTCGAGTGCGTGTAGTCTATCTAACAATGTTAACAAATTGGCGTTCTAAATAATAATTGTCGATAGTTATTTATCGATACAAATCTTGTGGGCATGCCTTGTGAAACAGGCATTTTTTTAAACTTTTTAAGCATTTGACTGTATTCATGTGGAAACCGTTTTGAATGCTCGGCTATTATATGCATCGCTTATGTTTCTTCAAAACATGGATTGGCTTTGTAAAGAAACGAACCTGTTCTAACAGTACGACTATAAGTTGCGGGTTCCTTGGTTGTATTAATTTAAACTGCATTTCTGTTCGCAGTTATTGTATTGTAATTTATAAACTCGTTTCACAAGACGGGATTAGTGGAAATGTCGGCTGCGCAATGCGCATAACTCCAAGTGTCCTTGTCGCATCTCTTTTGCAACTCTCTTTATTGTTGAATAATCAGAAGATATTAACGTGATGTTTTTATTACTGTAGGCCTCACCTGGATTCCTATTTAGAAATATTTTTATAATTGATCATTTAGAGTCTTTTAATAATCTATTTAATTCCAGGGTTTGTTTTTCGACTCGTAATTGGGTCCATTCCTTCAATTATTGAGTAAAATAACTGACGTTTCATCTCAGGTACGAGAACTCAGGGGTGGGATGAGAGTTTTAACCGTCACCCTACTATCTTGACGCACACTCCTAGTTTCAATCACATCTACGCGTCGACTTGTATATCGATGGTCTATTTATTTATTAAAAGAAAATAACTTAGTTTACATCACTTTATTTTTTATATTTTATAATATCAACATGTTTCGTGAACCATGTTCACTTCTTCAGGAATAAAAGTATACTAAAGTTAAAAAATTAATTATAGATTACATATGGAGAGAAGAAATTGAAGGAGGGGGAAGGGTTGACAATGGTGGGAGTTTCGAAGAATTGGGGATTACCAAGCTATTAGAAGTAAAAGGCCGGTTAAGTGGGAAGATATTTAAAACAGGGTTAACAAATTTTTTTTGCTTATTAATTATGTCAGCTTTAGAATTTACATTTTTTCTTATTTCTAAAATTCTAAATTATTGATTTGCGATGTTTTATATCCTGTATGTAATATTTGAAGACCTGAATTTATGTTAAAGCTATGATCATATTTTAATAAATGGTCTGCGAACTCAGAATCGCTATTGCCATTTAGTGCTCTGAGGTGCTCTTTAACCCTAATCTCAAAGTTTCTATAAGTTCTACCTATATAAAACGAACTACAATCATTACAATTGAGTTTGTAAACCCCTGATTTTTTTGTTTTAATTTCGCTATCTTTATTGTTGAGTATATATTTCTTCAATTTGTTATTTGTGTAAAACGCTGGTTGAATAGTACCGGGAATATTTTTACTAATTATTTTTGACGTATCGTTGTCGACAAATAAAATTCTACGCCAATGTTTATTGTTATCTTTAGAAATAGGGTAAATATATAATTTGAAAAAATTCTGTTTAATTTTTTTACTTAGTATTTCATTATCAAATTAGTAGAATAGCCATTATTAATTGCTATTTGCTATATGAGATTTAATTCAAAATTATAGTTGAGAGCTGACAAAGGAATTGTAATTAGTCTATTAATCATAGAGTGGAAAGCCGCTAGTTTTTGAGAAAAGGGATGATTTGAAGAATTATGTATAACAATATCAGTATACGTATCTTTACGGAAAATATTGAAATCTATTTTTGTACCTGTTAATGTTAAATTTAAATCTAAGAAATTTAAGCTCTTATCTTTACCAATTTCCAGTGTAAATTTAATGTTTTTGTGTAATTTATTTAAAAAAATTAAGAACATGTTCAATTGTCTTTCTGAACCTAACCAAATGCAAAATATATCGTCAACATATCTTTTCCAACAATACACATTTTTAAGTAATAACGCCCCGCTATTAAAAATCTTATTTTGTAAATTATTTACAAAAATATCTGAAATCAAAGGACTCGTACTACTTCCCATAGCTAAGCCATCCTTTTGTTTAAATATAGTATTATTAAATTGAAAGTAATTTTGTTTAAAAATAACATCAAATAATAAAGTAAAATCATGAATTAGGTCTTTCGGCAAAGTTGAAGAATTTAACAAATTATAAATAATGGTTTTACTCTCTTCTATTGGAATACTTGGAAATAAATTAACTATATCGAAAGAAACCAACATAGCATGGTTAGGGATTTCCAAATCCTTTAAATAATTAACCAATTCTAATGAATTCTTAACGTTGTATGTTGGTTGGAAAACATTAGTATTAATAATTACATTATTTAATGTTGATGCTACTTTGAAAGTTGGGGCATTACAATTAGAAACGACTGGCCTAATTGGTTTATTCAATTTATGTATTTTTAACAGACTATAAAGCTTAGGAATCTGTGGGTTACTTAAAATTAATTTTTTATCATTTTTCAACTTTACAAAAATGTCACTTTTACAATTTTTTACTGCTTGTTTCAACATGTCTTGACACTTATTAATTGGGTTAATATGGATAATTTCGAAATTGTCTCCTTGCAGAAAGTCCATAGTCTTGGTTATGTAATCACCTCTATCCATAATAATAACACTGTTCCCTTTATCAGCCTTTGTAACGATTAAATTTTCTTCCTTCACAATTTTTGAAATATTCTTAGCAATATTTAAGTTCGCATTAATACTTTGGTTTTTATCACGATTTGAAACTGTTTTCATGTTAATGTTTTTTATCACTTCGGCACATTTATAATGAAATGATTTAGGTTGTTTATTTAGCGCATTGTCCAAATCCACTGCTAATAACTCCAGTTCTAACTTATTTTTAACTTTTGAACTGTAATGCAAGTAATGATTAATAATGGTCTATTTCTACGCTGAAACAAAAAAAAATAATGCCGGTTTTGATTTGATCCAATGATCCATGATCCAATTTCGTTATGGTTTGTCCTCTGCTCTTGTTTTAATAAACAACTCAGATATATTGTGTAGTTTGGCAGAAAGCAAATAACGCGCACAAACCTAAAAATAAAGAAATAATTTGAAATATATTTTCTTGGTGGTTTTTATTATAATTTGAGAAATTAAAGTGTTTAGCTTTTCTAAAATTTGTTTATTCGGTTCTCCGTTTTCAGGCTATCGAGGAAGAGATTGTAAATGTGTATACCGTCATGACCTATCGTCACCATAGCTTTTTCCACTTTCAGTTTTTACTATATTAGTGTATAATTTATTATGTTGTCTTTTATAGTGTTTATTGTTTTTAAAATACTTTATGGATGTCGTAGAAGTATGTGTATGTCCAATTTTATTTGTAGATTTCAAGGCATATACTATGATATATTTTGTGCAATTAATTAATTATTGTTAATAATGTATTTTATTAAAATATTAGAGAATCACAAGCTCGCCGTGATTTCATGATCCTTTTAATTATGAAATTTCGAAAAATATGCGGCAATTGTCAGTTTGTTTATTCGTTTAGAGTTAGCTTTATGATAAATTTTAGTTAAAAAAATCTTCGAACGTCATTATTGACATCGGTGATTTTTTAGATGTCTTGCCGTAGAGATAGGACATCGATATATTATCCTGTTATTTTTAACCTTGACATGACCCTACTCGATTATTTGGTTCACTTGATGGTGCCATCTCGAGGTACCTATATTAAATCACTTATATCTAATAATTCTGGTTCATCGCTCCTAAAATATATAATGCTCTGAATACTGACATAATTTCAAGTAATTCTAATTCTCTTTTTATAACACTTGTACAACATTGGATTTTCGAAAGGCGACGAGCGCACTTCAAAGAGTAGGTACATGAGTTCTTAACACTACATTTTAATTATTAATTTTTGCATTTCAAAATTTTTATTTCCATATTTATTTCTATTTTTCTTTAAAATGTTATTATTTTTTTCTCTTAGTTTTTCACTTACTTTTATTTATGTTTTAATTTTAATTTATATACCTATATGTTTTAATTATATATTTGTATAGAACACTTGAGTTCTTAACACTTAATCTTTATTATTAGTTTATGTAAGTATTTCAAAATTTGAATTTTCATTTTTATTTCTACTTTTCTTTGAAATATGATTTTTTATTCTCTTTATATTTCACTTACTTTTAAGTATTTCTTAATTTTTATTTAGTATGTTCTGTTTTAATAAAATAGTATTTAATAAATCGTATTTAAAATATTATTGTGCTAATAAGGGAGAAAACTAAAGTTGCCGATATATTTACCCGAATAGACCAACAAAAGTGGAGATGGACAGGACACATGATCCGCGATCCACAAGAGAAATGGTGCAAAAATGTCACTGACTGATATCCCAGAGATGGCAAGAGAAGTAGAGGACGTCAACACATAAGATGAGAAGATGACCTAAAACTCACGGCTGGACATCAATGGAGAAGAGTAGCGCGTGACAGGTCCCAATGGAAAATGTTAGAGGCCTATGCCAAGAGGCTTCACTGAGCTTCGGGATATATTATAAAAAATAAGAACATGTCTAATATATAACAGAAGTCCAGAATAAAAAGGCTTATTATTATTATTTAAAATATTAAATGTGCGACTACCACAACACTGGCATTAGCCTAGTGTGGTAGCCAAAAAAACAAACAAATGTCTGAAACTAATAAAAATTTTATGAAAATAAATAAAAAAATAAATTTATATTTATTGCTTCTCAATAACCGACTTGAAAGCATTATTAATGTGCGTCAATCGATCGACTCGTGCATCTTCCTCGATGTAGTGGTTAAAACGCTTGACTTTTGACTGAAAGGTCGCTTGCACGATTCCTGTGAAGATGTTTCAAGCCATGACTTAATATATTCCATTGCTTCTCTATCTTCTGTCGTGTGGTATGGGAAAGCTAATGATACTTCTGAATATTCCAAGATATAATCAGCACCTCGAAGGTAGTTTTTTCACAGCATCGAGTTCATTGGTCAAATCATTGTACAAATAGTTTCGTATCGGTGATCGATGAACCGGGGGATGCAATTTTTATCAATATTTTATAATGGTTTGGTTTGTAGTTAGAAGTAAGATTGTAGAAATATGTTATGAAATATGTTTGTAGGGCGCTCTTGATGTGATTTTTCACAAAACGGCGCTATCTAAGTCATCTAAATATTAGGTCCTTACATATGAAATTGGCGTTTTGCCGTACTGGCAACTTTGATCTCAAATATCTTCTCTTTGGTTAGGAATTCCAAATTGAAATTTATACAGCTATTTACTCATGTACCTATTTGTGTTTCTAAAATTATAATTCATTTGTTTTTTCCTTAATTGCTTTTTTTCTTTGCGTCACTTAGTTTACAAAATGGAAAACTTGAAATATCGCGTTATTTACGAGTACGAGTTCAACCGTGGCACCAGTGCTGCAGAAACGGCTCGAAGGATTAATTATGTGTATGGCGACGGTGCCGCAAAAGAAAACACAGTGCGTTTTTGGTTCCAACGTTTTCGTTCTGGAAATTTCGACCTGCAAAACAAGCCCCGTGGACGGCCGGAGACCAAAGTTGATAATGAAGAATTGCTTGTGGAAGCGGATTCATCGCAAACCACGTTCGAGTTAGCTGCAGGCTGCGGTGTTAGTGATAAAACTGTTTTAATCCACTTGAAGCAAATTGGGAAGGTGAAAAAAGCTTGAAAGGTGGGTACCTCACGAATTGAGTGAAGCAAATCAACAAACGCGCGTTGACCGCTAGACTACACACTGCACAACAGACGGCTACCAAATTAGAGGAGCTTCAATTGGAATGTCTAAGACATCCACCGTACTCTCCGGACCTTGCCCCAACAGATTACCTTTTTTTTCGAAATTTGGATAACTTCTTGCAAGGGAAAAAATTCAACTCCGATGGGGCAGTCCAAACCGCCTTTAAAGATTTTATTGATTCCCGTCCGAATGGTTTTTTTAGTAAAGGGATCGATGAATTACCTATGAGATGGCAAAAGTGCAAAGATAGCAATGGTACATACTTTGATTAAATAAATATATTATATTTAAAAAAATCGACTTTATGTTCCTCCCATACAAAACGCCAATTTCATATGTAAGGACCCAATATTATTATTATTTTTCTTATTAAGGGGTCTCTTTTTCAATCTCCGGTCTCATATGGTGATTATTTTCTCTTTCGTGTGGCGGGTGGGTCAGAAAGGGGGCATGTGAGTCTGCGAGCCAGTCGCCAGGGTACCGCACCGCATTCATACACCAGGCCCCACCTTTGCATCCTTTATAATTAGTATAATTGAAAGCGCTTTGCGAAGTCTTGTTTTAACTCGACCGTTTTGTATTTTGTCTGTATGTATTTCCGCTTCCGTTTCAAAATTGTGGACGTTTTAATGGTTCTGTAAAGATTATTGTTGCAAATGGGATAATGTTTTTATTTTTACTTTCTTATTTTCATTTTTTTTTTCTCAATATTATGGTAACAATATGCCTGAAGAAAATTTGAATAATTATCGTTGACACAGTGACATTTCCTTGAAGAAATTACTTCATTCCTAATTTGAAATATAAAAAAAACCCTAAATTTGATTTATAATTGAGTAGATAGGAATTTTTTAGTTACAAATCTTATGATTTCAGAGGAAATTTTGGTTTTGATTTTTGATTTATTATAAGAGTTCGTTAGAAACAAACTTTCCTGGATGGAAGTTCTACTATTCACTAATTTTATAATCGTATTTATGTACATTATTAATAGAATTGGGCCTAATACCGAGCCTTGCGGAACACCTAGGTTGTTTTCTATCGGTTCTGATACTGAGATTTTAACTTTTGTTACCTGTTTTCTTTCCTGGAGATATTATAATTAAAAAAAAAATACTATTTATCTCGGCCTCGGTGCTTATTATGCAAATTTGGTAATTCGTAATATTATAACATCGTATATCTACCTATAACAAATTGTTCCTTGCTTACTGAACACCACAGCAGGGAATATTATGTTGAATGAGTATTTATAGGAAATGACATTTACGATGTGGACTTGTTAACTATAAAGTAGTATTCAAAGGTACCTACACCACTTTCATGAAATGCTTAGAATCTGAAACGGAAAGGGGTGCGAAACAGTTTTTTTTTTGTTTGCTATTAGTTTTTTTTTTTTATTTCGTGTAAAATTTTTTTTTGAAGTACGTGCACTTTTTAGTATCATTTCACCCGCACTGCAGTTGTCCATGTGTTATAGCGAGTAAGTTTATAGATTGAATTTACTCATAATATGCTTGTTAACAATAATTATTAAATTATGCAATTCAGTTTGATTTTACTTTACTTTATAAATAAAGTTAAGGGGGTATTCTAGTCTAGAATTTTTTTTTCATATTTCCATAGTTTAGATATTCAAAAATATCCCCTTAAAAGATTTTTCGAAAGTCGAATTATTCAAAAAGTTATAAGTTATAACCATTTAAGTGACGCGGTTTAGACGGAATCGAACTAGAAACTACTTTTTTCGAGACGGTTATCTCAAGTTCTGCTGAACCAATTTACTTTAAATTTCGTGTGGGCCTTCTCTATACATTACTCTAACGCCCCCACCAAAACTATGACAAATTTTCAATTTCAACTGTTTAAAAAGAAATCGGTAAAGTTTATTTATTGTTCTGTTATACGTGGTGGAATTATATTGTATTAAAATTGAAAACATATGTACCTACTTTAACATTGTGTACCTACCTACCTAATTTTGTATAAATTCTGTAACAAAAGAATGTCAATTGCCGGCCTGAAGATGTCCATAATAGGATGAAACCGGTACTGGTGAAATAAATAAGTGGAAATAAGTTAAAAAGTGTTTAAATTTCAATTTGAAATTCGGTAAAGTTAAAAAACTGGTAAAAAATGCCTTTTTGTTTCAGACAGCCGCCATTTTGCCAAAAAAAAATTTTTTGACTTTTCCGTGGTACAGGCCATAGCAGCATTTGTTTGGATTAATTATTAATTTTTGAATTTTTAATTATTAGCCTGTAACTTTTTGAATTTTTAATTATTTTAGTAGCTATTATTTTGATTTTTTTTATGTATTCTTTAATGTCTAATAAATATTTGGTAAAATAATAGCTATTAAAAATGTTATTGGTTTTTTTTGTACCTGAAAAAATACCTACAATTCATGCTTCTATACTAGAATACCCTCTTAAGTATCAAGTGTTCATTGTAAATAAAACTCAAAATGAAATGCCTAGAAATTGGAACATAGTTAAAGCCCAAAATGTACAAAAAAATGACTAAAATCAATTCAAGCAATGTTTCGATTTTCAATATTATCATATCACTCTGGAGAGAGATGCGTGGTATCTGTACCCTTCTATATCACTCTGGAGAGAGTTGCGTGGTATCTGTACCCTTCTATATACTCTGGCGAGAGGTCCGTGTTTTCTGTACCCTTCTATATCACTGTGGAGAGAGTTGCGTGGTATCTGTTCCCTTCTATATCACTCTGGAGAGAGTTGCGTGGTATCTGTACCCTTCTATATCACCCTGCAGAGAGATGCGTGGTATCTGTACCCTTCTATATCACTCTGGAGAGAGATTCGTGGTAGCTGTACCTTACTTTTCCCAAAAAGATCCTTCGCACAGCGACAACAAATGTGATATACGCCTTGGGAGCAAATATGTCCCTCAAGGTTCGTAGAGTAAATATATTATTAAAAAAAAGTTCGATAAATTTAAGAGGTTTGTGAATGCAGATACAATTGGCGGTGCGCACCCCTGCAATATGCACAGAGAAAGTGGTTTGCACCACGCCGCCTGCGGTTTATACGTGCTGCACTTACAAAGTATTGCCGCTGCACTCCACACACCACACTCCGGGGATGTCTATGATGCACCTATACCGCGATGCACAATTCCACTTGCACTTCCGCCGGCAATAAACCAACCAACTGACTTGAACTTGGCTTGACCTCGCACTAACTCTTCTAATGTCGTCTATTTGCTTCACGATTATGACTTGGCACTATGAACCTGTTGTGAAAGACGTGTTGTAGCTAATGGCATATAATATCCGTAATAGCGTCTACATAACGTTATAGGTATAATCAGTTTGTTTTCTATTAAATAACCAAGTAAGAGAGGTCTCAAATATGTAAGTTGCAAAGGACTGTCCCAAGTGGTCCCAAGACTGTTATTTTCGGTAGGTCCTATACTTTGACTTGTGTGACGAAAGGAAAATTGTACAAAAATAATTTTCTTTTAGTTGTAAAATGTTGTCCTTCCCTAAATGAGTTTTATTAAACGAGTTTTACTATCACTAATAAAAAAAAACGTAAAGATGTGTCCGGGCAATTTTTTACATATGTGCGGCCTGCTCGCTTTAGAGCAGTGGGCCCCAACCGGTGGTCCATGGACCACAAGTAATCCGCAAGATCGAAAATATGGTCCACGAAACATTTATTCATTTACTACAAAAACCGAATCGAAAGACATCCGAAAGCTGATTCGTAAGCCTTTTGGTATTAATGATGGAGAGGTAGCTGAAGAAGTCCAAGAAGAGTACATTGAATTACAAAATGATAGTAATTGCAAGGACGCGTTTAGTTACGCGATTTACAGTTTATCGGAGAGGGGCACAAGGGGCGGGACGGGCAGTAGTTGTTAATTTTTGCAAGGGGGCAAAAATTAACAACTACTGTTAGAAATAAACTTGAAGTATCATACTTCAAGTTTATTTCTACAAGTTCAAGTATGTATAAGAAGGTTTATGAAAGTGTCAAAACAATTGAAAAAAATTAAATGTTTAATAAAGACAGTTTTTTTATTTTTCCTGCTAAATATATGTGACAAAAATACCGTCTGGGGGGGCACGTGCCCCCGTGCCCCTCCCCCCCCCTTAAATTCGCCCTTGCCTGTGAGAACAAATAAATATAATGGTGGTACCTGGTAAAAAAAGGTTGGGAACCACTGCTTTATAGGGAATATTGTTTAAAGTGAGTATTTCCAATCGCACTATGTCTAATACCCGAATGATTACAGAAATAGTCGATGATATCCGATCGACAATTGGGCACCTTTAGTGCCGAGTTCCCTTGCTTCAGAAATACGCAGGGCAACCATTAGAACGGACGTTTGGTTCAGTTAAATATTCACAGTATACCAGATGATAAATAAACATGACTCGTAACCTGACAAACCGAGTATCATTAATACTCCCGATCATCTAAAAAATATTGTTCGTCAAAAAGAAAACCGAGTACATCACAACGTTGATATTTTTATTGAAAACTGCTTATGTTATAAACTGCGCTAGCTTTCAACA
The DNA here is from genome assembly GCA_929108145.2 of Limnephilus rhombicus. Classification (NCBI taxonomy): domain Eukaryota; kingdom Metazoa; phylum Arthropoda; class Insecta; order Trichoptera; family Limnephilidae; genus Limnephilus; species Limnephilus rhombicus. The sequence continues at coordinate 45,705,601 of OV815291.1, read as the reverse complement.
CATGATTTCTTAGTGAGACGGATCTTTGGGCACATTACATCACCGACATCACCAATGTAATGTAATTAATAATGTTTAATAAAATTACAAAAACCGTAAGTTGGGCCTTTAAATTTGACAACTTTAGCTATGGGATTTTCCTGAGATACTGTACTGTGAGTACAGCAAAACTCAATTCATCTTCCTTTGAAGGTTAATGCATATTTTCAGTTAAGTAATCGAATGTCAGTGTGTTTCTTTCTATGTTTCAAATTGGCCATTTGTTGAGAGGTCGCAAATAAATGTTGAATAAATAATTTATTAATTAAAAAAGGCTACCTCAGAAGACCGTCTCCATTTTTTTGGAAGTGGTTAATTGCCACCGGGAGATGACAGCAATTAGCTTCTAACTCTGGGCTGATTGGATGAGAGAAACTGATGAGGTGGATAATGAATTGGCCGTTTTAGAAACTGCACTGATTTACGTTGTCATACTTGTCTATGGTCTTTGATAGCCAATTCCGTATGGTATCTTTTCCATATCCAAAAAGGATACGGAATCGCTGCTCTGAGTTAACAATTTCGTACACACAGACAAGACAAACTTTCGTAGACAAGAATTAAAAAAACGAGTGTGCCACACGACTAAAGTAAAACTTCACTAACTTATGTTTCCCTCTCAACCTCCGTTCGCCTCACCCGACCGTTCGCCTCGCCCGATCACAATTTTCATAACGCAGACCAACATATTCACCAGCTTACTCCCCAAGTCAAGCGTGCTTAAAGAAGTTTTTCTTCAAAAAACGTTTTTGGATAGATATTTCTCTTTGTGAAAACGCTGAATACGCTCGCAGTGCTCACAATTATGGGAATTAAAAAAATTATATATAATATTATTCTTTAAATTCGCGTAACGCGGTTTTCGAGAAATATCAACGGTATTTTCCAATGAAAACAAAATTAATCTATCACGAACTTGCAGTTATCTGACACCTGCTTTTATTGACAACCTGTTTAACGACAACACTTGACTGATCAATTATTACGAACTAATTATCGTAACCACCAATTCATCATTCCACCATAGAAAATTATAATTTAGGCGTGCAGTTGATTAATGAGTGTGACGTTGTATGCAACGTGATAAATTATACATAAATTATACACGGACAAATTATCCACGTCTACCATTTAGTTTATTTCACCTGAGAATCAAATACTTTCCAGTAGGTCGGGTCATGTCCAGCATCGGAACAACAAAAGAGTACATATTATGAAACGATGCATGAATGTGAATGAAACTAGGAGTGTGTGGCGGTCTACCCTCTTTGCCTATCCTTCGGGAAAACGGTGTGATGGTTGATTTTTTAGTTTATTTTAAAACCAGTATTTTTTTTAATTTTCATATATTGGAACTACTTTACGTGTAAAATAAATATAGGAATCCATATCTCTGTAATAACTTTTTTCTTGTAAAATAAAAGTTATAGTACATGTTGTGGTTTTTCGAAATCTCATGCAGACACTGTCTAAAGGTCAAGTGTGTAAAAAACAAATCCACAGACGCTCTTCCTTGTAGTTAACTATTTTTATATATATTTTTTTACATTAGCTCTACACAGGACGCCATGAGGAAAATAATTCTCCTCAGGTCTTATGTCATCTTTGGGGATGCTGTGTGGAGGTTATTTTTAGGAAAGTAAGGAGAGGAAGTTTTGGGAAGGAAAAGGGTATGAGGGGTAGGTAGGAATCTAAGGCCCCATGAACCCGGACACCCCTGTTGCCAACAAACGTAGCGAACCACTTGGGGTGACCTATGACAGATGTGTGGGTTATCCCATAAATGGTACCCATACCCGCTTCCCCACCGGCTAGTGTCACCATCAGAATCATCAGCCGCCATATTCGCAGTATGTGAATGAATGACTCCAACAACCTCCGATCCTTGCTGCGTCCAGCATATCGAATCACTTAAATCCAACGGTTTTCTAGCGATCGTGAGACCTCTTGGTTTCTCTTAGGCTTAGGCAATTGATTGATGGGATTTGTCCATTAGCTGTCCAGTTTCCATCCGCCGAGTAATGTCTCTGGTCATTCACATTTATTTTATTAAATTGACATTTTCTATATCTTCTAATGCTGATTAATCCACAATGCCAACGCTTAGGTTTCTCGTTGAGCTTATCTCCAAATTCGGATTTTGATTTAAGTATTTAATTCAGTGTATCAAAAGCTACTGATATACCGGCCCTAAGTTACTTACTTTCTCTGGATTAAGGCAAGTCATGGTCACTCGGTGTGTTGTAAAGGGTGGCTCATTGGATACCCCGGATTTAATTATAAAATAAAACAATATGTTATTATTTAATTGGAGAATTTTTATTGAAGTATTATGATGTCGGCCAAATAGTTGCCGCGGCTGTGCTGGCATACCCTGGACCTTTTTGTCAAAGACTTTCAATATGGCTCAATTTCAGCAATAAAGCGTTGGACATCTGTTTTCAGTTCAGGAATTGTTTGTGGTTTGTGTGCATAGTCCATGGACTTGGACAAAACCCCAGAAGAAAAAATCGCATCAAGTCTGCAAGATCTGGGCGGCCAGTTAACGCCTGTATTTCTGGAAATTACTAGAAAAACGTTGTCTTATCAAATGATAGTTTCTCTTTCTGTATAGCACGTTGTACCATCCTGCTGAAACCACATTTCTTCGAGGTTCTTATCGTCCAATTGATCCCAAAAAAAGTTTTTTTTTTATTAATTCTCGAACGGTGCACTCATTGCGTGAAATATTGATACCAAAAATTCCGTGAACTTTTCGGACAGTCCCTGCAAAGCTTTCGCAACTTTTTAAATGTGTTTTAACAATTCGTGGTATTGCGATTATTTTTTCATAAACTCCATGACTATAGATTTTTTAATTTTATTTTTACATTAACTCCACACAGGAGGCCCTGAGGAAAATAATTTCCCTCAGGGCCTATGTCATCTGGGATGCTGTGTGGAGGGGATAGATGATAAATATTAAACATTGTGCCTTAGCAGGGGTGTCTGGATTAATGGGTACGCATCTGCCCACCAATTGCGTGGCAGGGCGGATCAGGTGAGACAGGTTGAGAGAGACCTTCAGACCTCTCCACCAGGAATCTCTTAACATCGCCTTGCACCGCAATGGCAAGGATGGACACCCTGACCCTCATATTCCTACCCACCCCTGATACATTTTTCTTCTTAGAGCTTCCTCTCCTACGTTTCCTAAAAATACTCCCACACAGCCAAATATAACACAGGCCCTGAAGGGAATAATTTTCAATAATAACTCAAATATTTTGGGTAATTTAACGCCGACGTACCCGATGGCCCACCTTTTAAAAATAAATGATTTGTTGTTATTATTTCGTTACCAGTACCAAGTTCCTAATCGGGACCTCTTTCGTTTTCCCGCCATGCTGATGTCAACTTTCTCCCTCGTGATTTGTTGTACCAATAATCCAAGTATCACGGCCGTTTTATCGAAAGACTTTCAAAAGTTTAGCAGTTAGCCAAAGTCACCCATTTTAACGGACACCCACACTTAGTGATGTAATGTGACACACCCAGTGAAAGGATCGCTTCTGCACCTGGACTTCATCACGCGATCACATACTGATTTTTTTTTATGTTTAGGAATCTACAATTTATTTATAAGATAATTATCGAGTACCCGTCGCGTCGTTGCGTTGCCACTTAACGACAGGAAGTGTTTTTGTTTTAATTCTGTTTATTGTAGTGCTGTTAGATACACATTTTTTTCCATCTGGTGCACGAAAAAATCGAAAGATTTTCCGACGCGTGAGCAGTCCACATGCAGCTGCCCGCGTGAGAAGCATGGATTTTACAAATATACCTCCTGCTATCATTCCCTACTGCCACCTGCCACTATGTCTCCTTTGCAATTCTACCCTTCTTCAGAAAAAAAAAACAACATTTTAATCAATGGAATATTATAAGAACAGTGAAAATCAAAAATGTGTACATTTTCTATGAAACTTGAATACCTAAAAACAGTTAAAATCGTCATCAGTAAGTATATTATATAATTTTCGCATCATGTGATTGATTCAGCCAGTATGAATTTATAAAATTTTAAGGTACATCACATTATGTTGGTTGCATCGAACTGACCTAACTCCTAACCTAATTATCAATTTGGGAGGCGGGTATGGGTACCGCCGCCCCGGAACCGTTTTTTTTTCGGATAACACCCCAGCCGTAGGTCACCCCAAGTGGTTCGCTATGTTTGGCAACTAAGCGGGGGTTGAGGTTTGCCAAGGTCTTGACAGCGAATGCGTTTGCCCATCTACTGCGTGGCGGGTCGGATTTGAAGAGACCGGTTGAGGGAGACCTAACCTACACCTCATCAGACCGACTTTCTCGTCCCATCGCCTTGCACCGCAGTGGGATGGGTGGATTAAATCGTCCATCAATCCTGGACTCATTGACCGCCAGATTTCTACCCCCCTCCTCATACCCTTTTCCTTCCCAAACCTTCCTCTTCTTCATTTCCCTAAAAATACCCCCCACACAGCGTTCACAAAGACGACATAGGCCCTTAGAGATTTTCCTCAGGGTCTCCTGTGTGGAGCTAAATAAAATTTTTTTTAAATGTAGTTTTGGGTCCAATATACTAAGCAACTGAATCAATGAACATATTTATTTTAAACGCATATTACACCACTGTAGAGAAAACTATAGAAAAATCCAGGTGACATTGTATTAAGGCATTAATTTTGAATATTTTTAGATAAACCAGTGATTCATGATGTATTTATGTTGTTTTTGAAATACGTGGACGCTTAATTACCCTTATGAAAGAATGTTTGCTTTTTAAATTATGTTTTTATAACGCCTTTTTTGCTGTAATCAAGTTCAAGTGTTTTTACATTTCCAATGTGAAAGCAAGAGCTATTTTGCATCGTAATATAACTCTTACATAAATATATTACCTGTAATACTTCTTAAATTTAATATATTATAAATTATAGATAAACGATTAGAATTGAAAAATTGCATGGCGATGATAGTCTCATTCATCAATCATATATTTAATAAATTGATTTGTGGTCGTTTGTTTGCTATAATATTCACCGATTAAAAAGTGATAATGGTTTTGTGAAATTTAGACGTCAATTATTATTTAAAGTGTTTTACTTTCTATCCCAAGCTATTGATTAATTTAAAGCTCGCAGTGAATCAATCGACTTGATTGATGTTTTGATAAGGAGTCAAATTAGGAGTTAGTTTTAATGAGAACCGATTTGGTAAGGTGTACCTAGTTATTAAATTGTTTTTTTGCTGTTATTTTATGGCGTTTAAAACTATGTGTTCCTATAAGTCAAGAGTTCATATTATTATTTATGATAATGTGCATAGAATATCCGGTTTTCATATTTTTTTAAAATTTTAAAATACTGTGTTTACAAACACTAATTTTCATATCCGGGTTTACCAACACCCGTTGTGTTTCTGATTTTTTTCTTACCTTTCAAATTCCTTACGTCAATCGTCCAGTTGATTAAGCCCACATCTTTAAATACTAAGTTTTGAGATAATGAAGAAAGCAATATTCAAATGCTCACCATTAATCAAATACTATTTACTCGTGTTTTACATATTAAATATGCTATAAAATAACACCGGGAGGCATAACGGTCCGTTACGTATTACATTTTAAATATCCTACTAGTGACCCAGAAAACATTTTCAACTTTTTGTTTAATTCCCTACAAGGTTTTCGTCATTATAATAGATTTAGTGGTGTTTTGTGTAATCCGAGTATTGTACCAGATATTGGGTACACTTTTACATATAACTGCATTCTCAACTGTTGATGTCTGAATAATCAACTGAACGATCGACATATCCTATTCAGTTTTAATACATTAATGTTCACGTGGACCCGCTTTTTCCAAAAAATTGTATGGGAATTTGGTATTCATGTTTGTAATATTTTTATTTTATTTTGTTTCAGGTATGAAAATGACGATGTACGATGACAGAATTATTACGGCGGTCTATAAATACGTCGCTTGCATTCCGATTTCAGAAAACACTGCAATTCGGTAAATATACCAAAAAATTACGATTAGGTACCTGCATTATCGTTTTCTAATATTTTCTGTTAGAACAGGGATAGATATTTAATCCTTTTATGAAGGTCAACTTTTGCCTTAACCGCTTTTGCAATATGCTAGCAGCTAAACTGCATTTGACTCGATAAAATGATATATTCGAATCATAAAAAATACTCCTAAGTACTAGCACACTAAAATATTTATTTTTTTCCACTTGTTAAGGAAAAATATTTTTTAATTATTATTTCACTTATTGTCCTCTTCTCGTGCATACATATCTACTTATTTTTTCTGTGAAAATGTGTTTTGCCATTGTGGAAACATCATCTGCAAATTATTGATATTTGTAAAATATAATATGTCATTATTACTTCATTTATCTGGAGGATAGCATCACTATAAATTTCATTGTGAAAATATAATAAAGCTTTCAACTTTTTTTATAAAATGTGGGAGAAGAAAATCATTGCTTAACCCTTTCCACTCTAAGTATTCTTTTGTTTTAATTGTACATAAAAAATATAAATTACACATTAATATATTACACCAGCGCTTTAGTTAAGCGAAATAGCGTTTTTTTTTAAAGTTTTTAGTAATTTTTTGTAAATAAAATTGATATCGGTTTATATACCGCTAATAAATTTTTTGGTTGTAATCACTATAATATAAATAGCCAAAAGTTTAAATACTTTTAAAAACTAATTCTTTAAAACTGTTGGGCACCACTGTGTACTAGTGCCTATATCTATAATATGTTTATGTACTCAGAGCCCAGTGCCACCAGAAAATCACTGTAACAATAATAATTTACTCAAGTGACCAGTGTAATTCGCCGGACTCGAAACATAAATTTATTCCAAAATTTATTTGTACAAAAATTGGTTTGAAATAATGTACCTACCAATATAACCACGTACACACAGATCTTCATTATAATCGTTATCATTTCTTATTTACATACTCTACAAAGTACTTACTTCGACTTTATATATTTTATAATTATATCATTTTTATATTCTTTCATGTATTGCCTTCTATGTTCTATACTTTTCATATTATTTTTATATTCTTTCATACTCTTTTATACTCTATAGTAATTTATTGTTTCCATACTCTTTAGTTATTTACATTATTTTATATTCATTTGTTTTCTTTAAATTTCTTTAATATTATTATATATAATATGTATATTTATATATTTTTATTTTATTTTTTATATTCTCGCACATTTCTTTATATTGCATCTTTTAATATACTGTATATGAAAATCGACCACCACAACACAGGCATGTGCCTAGTATGGTGGTCGAAAAATCCCCAATTCATGTAATGAACAATTCAAAGAATAAAGAAACTTAAAAAAAATTTTTTTCTATATTTCCATGAGATTAATTAGTTAATTACCGAGGTTTGCTGCCTTCTTTAAAAATGACTTTATTTAAGTTAACTAACCATCACGCCGTTGAGGAGGGGTAGGCAGAGAGGGCCAAAGAAAAATATAAAAAAATGATTAAATAGGTTTCTTTAAGTTAGGTTACGGGCTATTTTCTTTTTTTTCATAGTTTTTCTAATTTTTCAAAGAAGCGTTGAGTTGGCATGGAACCCAGAAATAATACGCAATCTGGTAACAATACTAACAATACGCATGACTAATTATTTCTGGCTTCCACCCTTCGAGGGTGCCCGCTACGCCTCAATACAAAGGACTATCCCATTAATTATTTCTGGCTTCCACCCTTCAAGGTTGCCCGCTACGCCTCAATACAAAGACTATCCCATCAAAACCGTGACTAATTCGAAAGTCATAAATCGTCCGTATATTTGTTGATATAATAAATAATTCGGCATGTTTTCATATTATCTGATGTTTACGGCTCGTTTACGCTCGCAGTCCCGTTACAAAAAATACTGTACTATACTATACTGCCCTGATGAAGCTACGGTTGTAGCGAAACCCGGTCGGCATAAAGTATAAAATAAAAGTGGTGTTTACAAAGTTATTGTTTTATTTTAAATTAATAATGTCACATCACAAAGTATCCGCTTCATATGAAAAAAAAAAAAAAAAAAATAAAATAAAATAATGTGTTCAGGTTTGGAAAAGGCCATGTTAGTTTTTACCTAAATTTATACCGCGTAACATTTGTTTCTCATTTGGTGCTTTGTGTTTTTTGGTGTGACGGTCTCCGTGATGGAGGGGCAAGGGTCTCTCAAATCTTATTCGATTAAGTTGTATTTCTTTAATTAAAAATATTAAATAGTATATTTGCGGCACGTTCCAGTTTGGAAGATACTCTCAGTATCGCCCTGGTGTAAGACCACCATTCAAGAATTGAAAAGTTGCTTGAAATGTTTTAGCCAAAAATATTCAAATACAGAAGAGATATGCTATGGTGTCCGCGCAACTGTCGCCGGACTACGCGCTGATTAGCGTAGTTTTCATACAAAAAGAATTTGTTCATTTTGTTGATTTTTTGAAAATGTGCATTAATATTGGTTAACAATATATTTTGAATAAGGAAAGAATTCGTTCATTTAGTTTAACGTTCGTTTGGTTTATTCGTTAATTATTTGTTCTTTTAGTTTATTTGTTAATTATTAAACAATATCGGCGACACCCGGAAGCGCAGACCCACATAGTAAAAACAGCAGATAGCACATCTACCTTATATTTCAATATCTTTGGTTTTAGCCGTGTTTGGTGACCAGATATGAATTACTTCCCCACCTTCCTTTTCCCCATCTCCTTCCCCTCCCCACTATCTTCAACCTAACAGTACACCCCAATTGGGGATGCCATAGTCTCACTGGCTCCAGAAGGGAGCAGTTGGGATTCTTGTGAGGTATTCATTTAAAAAAGTGCTTTAATTTGCTATTTTATTTTACATAGATAATGAGGCAACATTGGCTTTGGCTACAGGAATTGGAGGGTAAAACCAGAGAAAACCGGAAATATGTAATTTTTAAATCAAATTTTAGACGTATTGACTCTTTTCCACAAAAAATTATAAATTGATTTCGAAAGATTGTTCTTTTATCTGGTAAACGCATGTTTTAAATTTTGAGAAAAAATGTTTATTTTTAGTATAATAAGGTTACACCATAGGTCGTTGGCAGATTTGTTAAATTTCCAAACAAAATTTTGTATTATTTACCATTTCAAATAATCATGCAGTTAAATAAATCAATACATTATCTGGGAAACGCATGTTTCAGAATTTTAATTGTAGTTTAAATAAAATTAATAAAAAAAAGATCCCCACACTATTTTGTGACGCAAATACTTCAGTTTGCGTATTTATTTATGGTCTTACAAACTAATATATTTAAGATTTTTTTACACTTTTTATTTTGCTTAGACATTATTGAAAAATGATAAATACTTATGATCAAAAAATAATTACAAAAAGTACATTATTTTAATAGTTTTATCATCACGCCTTTCAGCATTTTTGGATGTAGATTAAAGCAAATTTTGAATGAAATAATCAATATTGAGTTATAATTTTAAAAAGCTGGTACGGAGAATAAATAATCTTTCTCATTGTAACCGCCCTGTACGCTCGTAAGAACATCTTTCGACGAAATGTGGATTTTCGGCCGCTGGCTGGTTAAACGCCCTTAAGAGGAGAAAGATCCTGAGCTTCAGAAATAGACTTGCTTTAACCGGCGATTTTTTACTTTATGTGTAGTTAAAAATGTAAATGCAATTTGGTCTCCGGTGATATTTGATATATTTTTCCAACTTAAAACATATTTGTAAAAAGCATTAACTTTGTGGTTCGCCATAATCAATATTCAATATATATTATAAAAGAAAGTCCAAAAAAACGTGCGAAACGCAAAAACTCAGAAACGGGATCCGGTATGATCAAGAGAGTTATATGGTATGGTAGATCTCTATCCCCCCTAGGGAATAAGGGTATTAGTTTTTACCTAAAGGGCTTGCTTTTGAAGATATAAGGGCTGAAAGTTCTAAGAAGACTCTAGAAACTTCAAGAAGATTCTAGAAGATTCCGGAAACTTCTAGAAAATTCGATAAAACTCTGGAATGTTCTGGAAGAAATGGAGGAGTATGTCAGCGAGTCTAGAAGGTTTCGGAAAGTACAAGAAGGTTTGATAAAGCCGTAGAACGTTCTGAAAGGAGTGGAGGAGTGTGTCGGTGTGTCTAGAAGGTTCCTGAAAATTCTAGAAGGTTCCATAAAGCTGTAGGAAGTCCTAGAAGATTTGATAGGGCTGTAGAAAGTTCTGGAAGGAGTGGCGGAGTATGTCGGTGAGTCTAGATAGTTCCGGAAAGTTCTAGAAGGTTCGATAAAGCTGTAGAAAGTTTTGGAAGGTGTGGCAGAGTATTTCGGTGAGTCTAGAAGGTTCTGATGGTTCACGAATGTTTTAGAAAATTGTGGAAGGAGAATGTTCTAGATGAGTGAGTCTAGAAGATTCCGGAAGTTCCAGAAGGTTCGATAAAGCTGTACAAAGTTCTGAAAAGAGTGGCGGAATATGTCGGTGGGTCTAGAAGGTTCCGGAAAGTTCTAGACGGTTCGATAAAGCTGTAGAAAATTCTAGAAGGTTCTGTAAGGCTGTAGAAAGTTGTGAAAGGAGTGGAGGAGTGTATCAGTGTGTCTTGAAGGTCCCGGAAAATTCTAGCAGGTTCCATAAAACTGTAGGAAATTCTAGGTTTGGTAGGGCTGTACAAAGTTCTGGAAGGAGTGGCGGAGTATGTCGGTGAGTCTAGAAAGCTGTAGAAAAGTCAAGAAGGTGTGGCGGAGTATGTCGGCGAGTCTAGAAGGTTTCGGAAAGTTCTAGAAGGTTTGATAAAGCTGTAGAAAGTTCTAGAAGGAGTGGAGGAGTATTGTGTTGGTGTGTGTAGAAGGTTCAGAAAAATTCTTGAAGATTCCACAAAGCTGTAGGATGTTCTAGAGGTGAGTCTAAAAGGTTCCGGAAGTTTCTAGAAGGTTCGATAAAGTTGTACAAAGTTCTGAAAGGAATGGAGGAATATGTAGGTGGGTTTAGACGTTTCCGGAATGTTCTACAAGGTTCGATAAAACTGTAGAAAATTCTAGAAGGTTCCATAAAGCTGTAGAAAGTTCTGATAGGAGAGGGGAAGTATGTCGGTGAGTCTAGAAGGTTACGGAAAGTTCTAGAAGGTTTGATAAAGCTGTAGAAAGTTCTAAAAGGTTCCATAAGGCTGTAGAAAGTTCTGAAAAAAAATGGCGGAGTATGTCGGTGAGTCTTGAAGGTTCGATAAAGCTGTAGAAAGTTCTGGAAGGAGTGGCGGAGTAAGTCGGTGAGTCTAGAAGGTTCCGGAAAGTACTAGAAGTTTCGATAAGGTTGTACAAAGTTCTGAAAGGAATGGTGGAATATGTCGGTGGGTTTATAAGTTTCTGGAATGTTCTACAAGGTTCGATAAAACTGTAGAAAGATCAGGAAGGTTCCGTAAAGCTTTACAAAGTTCTGGCTCGAGTGGCGGAGTAAGTTCCGAAGGTTCCGGAAAGAAGAAGGTTCCGGAAAGTTCTAGAAGGTTCGATAACGATGTAAAAATTTCTGAAACGAATGGTGGAATATATCGGTGGGTTTAGAAGTTTCCGGAAAGTTCTAGAAGGTTCGATAAAATTGTAGAAAGTTCTAGAAGGTTCCGTAAAGCTGTAGAATGTTCTGATAGGAGTGGAGGAGTATGTCGGTGTGTATAGATGGTCCTGAAAAATTCTAGAAGGTTCCATAAAGCTGTAGGAAGTCCCAGAAGGTTCGATAGGGCTGTACAAAGTTCTGAAAGGAGTGGCGGAGTATGTCGGTGACTTTAGAAGGTTCCGAAAAGATCTATAAGGTTCGATAAAGCTATAGAAAATTCTATAAGGAGTGGAAGAGTATATCGGTGAGTCTAGAAGGTTCCCAAAAGTTCTACAAGTTTCGATAAAGCTGTAGAAAGTTCTAGAAGGAGTGGCAGAGTATGTCTGTATGGCGGATAAAGTTTCGTAAGGTTCGATAAAGCTGCAAAAAGTTCTGACAGGAGTGGCGGAATATGTCGGTAGATCTAGAATGTTCCGGAAAGTTATAAATGGTTTGATAAAGCTGTAGAAAATTCTGGAAGGCATGATGGAATATGTCGGTAGGTCTAAAAGGTTCCAGAAAGTTCTATATATAAGGTTCGTTAAAGCTATAGAAAGTTCTGGAAGGAGTTACAAAACACGTCAGTGAGTTTAGAAGGTTCCGGAAAGTTCTACAATGTTCTATTAAGCTGTACAAAGTTCTGGGAGGAGTGGCGTGAGTTAGAAGTTTCCGAAACGTTCTACAAGGTTCAATAAAGCTGTGGCAAGGAGTGGCGAAGTATGTCGGTGAGTCTAGGTCTAGAAGGTTCCGAAAAGTTCTAGAAATTTCGATAAAGCTGTAGAAAGTTCGGGAAGGAGTGTCGGAGTACGTCGGTGAATCTAGAAGGCCCCGAAAAGTTCTAGAAGGTTCGACAAAGTTCTAAAAAGTTCTGGTGGGAGCGATGGAGTATGTTGGTGAGACTAGAAGGTTCTAGATAGTACTGGAAGGTTCCCTAATGCTCTAGGATGTTATGGAAGGAGAAAGTTCAAGAAGCTTTTAGAAATAAGTGGCGGAGAGTGTCAGTGAGTCTAGAAGGTTAGGAAAGTTCTAGAAGTTTGGATAATTATATTATTAAAAAAACAATTTGCATGCCGTTAAAACTCAAATATGAGTCCAGGTACGATAACGGGAGTTATATTGTGTGGTAGCCCTCCATCCTCCATCCACGAAGAAAGTTCCCGTTATTACCTGAAGGGTATGCTTTTAAAGATATAAAGGCTGGAAGTTTCGCCCTGTTGAAATTTCTAGAACAGTTCAAAAATTCCAGAGTATTCTTGAGCATTCCACCACATTCCAGAACATCTCGGAACATTCTGGAATGTTCGATAATAGGATGGAACGTTCAGGAACATACCGGAACAGCCCAGATCATTGTGGAACATTCCAGAACACTCCTAAATATTGTGGAATGAGCTGGAATATTATTCTGGAACATTTGAACTTTTTTTTGTATAGGGCTACCCATATGGGGTATATACAGCAAGATCCGTCGTGGATTAGAACGTCAATTCAATCTCACATCAATTCCATGAGCGATGTCGGACACCCCAGTCTGAGTATTTGAGAGCATTCCACAACGTTCCAGAACATCCCGTAACCTTCTGGAAAATTGTGGAATGTTCAAGAATAGGGAATCGGGAATATCAATGTGAAACATCCCAGAACACTCTCGAATGTTTTCCTGAGCGAAGCCGGGTAACCCAGCTAGTTTACAATAAAACACATTAATTTGTTACAGACCATTTTTATTTTATTCACACTCTACCGGATTCCTTCGTCCGGAGAATATTAGAACTCTAATTTTCTCCTGACGAAGGAAGAGTTCTTCCGAAGCCGAAGAGTGTGAATAAAATATAAGTGGTTTGTAACAAATTTATGTGTTTTTATAGTAAAACATACATTTGCAGATGATTTAAAAATATTTAAAATCATCAAAACCGCTGAAGATTGTGCCTGTCTACAAAATAATTTAAACAAATTAATTAGTTGGTGCTCTTTTAACAAACTTTATCTGAACATAAATAAGTGTTATTCAATAAGTTTTTACAGAATAAGTCAACCAATTATTCATCTTTATGAACTTAACAACTCTACCCTTACCTCTGTCGCAGAAATTAGTGACTTGGGCATAATTTTCGACTCTAAATTAAACTTCATATCCCATATAAACTCAATATATAATAAAGGTATCAAAATGCTTGGCTTCGTTCTTAGAAATTCCAGAGGTTTCAAGAATATTTCAACTTTAAAAATTTTGTATACATCCTTAGTACGTAGTCAAGTCGAATATAACTCCTCGATCTGGTCCCCCCATTTTAAAATACATTCAGATTCAATCGAAAAAATTCAACACAAATTCTTAAGACACATTAATTTTAACCTCGGTATTCCCATTGAAAACATAAATTATAATTACTTGATGAAAGAATTAAATTTACTAAGACTGTCAGATCGAAGAATTATATCCGACTTAATATTAATGTTCAAAATTGTAAATGGTAGAATAGACAGTCCTGATCTAACTAAGCTCATTGAATTTCATATTCCCACGAGAACTACTCGTTCTAAAATCCTTTTTAAATGTAACAATAATCGGACTGAGTATACGAAACACTCACTTTTACCTAGGTTGCATGAAGTTACTAATAGATATGCTGATGTGATAGATCTATTTAACTGCACGGAACATAGGTACAAGACGGCTATGCTATCATATTTTTTTAATGACTATTAATTTTATTTGTATTATAGATTTTTGCATGTAAATGTATCTCTGGTGTCACTTCACAATGTATCGTCACAATTAACTGTTACACATACACTGTTTTACCATTACTAATATTTTGAATATGAATTTGTGACATGTAATTAATGTTTATGGCATACTTATGCCGTTTGTATTAAATAAATAAATAAATAAATAAATAAATAAATAAATAAAACATAAAACTCTGTAGGCATTGGACAGTTAGGGTCGGGCGAGGAGTTGGGTAGTTACTCAAGAAAAAAAAAATGGTTTTGAAAAAAATAACATCATAAAAGTCACCGTAGACCAAAATTTACTTTACAATTTTTACTCCAAATAATGTCAGGAACAATTAGTTGAATTAAGTCGAGTACGCACCTCACCTCTCTGTATATCAAGGTTATCATAGGAAGATTGAAAGTCGTTTTCTACGCAGGGTGAACATTTTTAAAATGAAGTAAATTAGATAATAGTTTTTTTTTAAATAAAAAGTACATTTTTCAACAAAAACAAAAGGATCTTTGCTTCATTTTAAAATGACTTTTGTGAATTTCTTCAATTTAGCTGCACGTGAGTAGCTCTTATTTTCAATTTCTACATTTAAAACACAATCAGATTGAATATGTCGTAGTTACCTAATGTTATTACCTTCTTTAATCACAATCACATCGCGGTCTCTAATTAAAATGATCGCGTAATAGTAAAAGAACGCGATGACTGACTTATGTAGACAAGGGCCCGTTGTTTTCTGGAAATTTTGTTGGTTGGAGTTGGATTTTACCCTGCTTTTTAATCCACCGTTTCGTTCAAGATTCGATGAAGATTCATAGAACCCGATCCTTCTTTATTTTGTTTTGATGAATAATTAGCTTTTATTGTTACAGCTTCATCAATTAAAACATTTCAAGTGCTTGTACACTTTGTTAATTTCACTTCATCATTATGCAAAAAACTCAAGGCGCACTTTCTACACCTGCGCTTTGCCAACGACTTTGTTACAAAGCATTAGGCCTCCACAAATTCGTGTTTTGAGATTTAAGGTAGGAATAAATGGGAAATTTTCCAGATCTTGTTATAGCGTAATTTTTCTAAATTACTATTTCGATGTAGAAATACTAGATCAATAAATGTGTGTGCAAAACGTACCAGACCAACAAGTATGTGTGCAAGAAGTACCAGAGCCAACAAGTTAGTGTGTTGGTGCAAGAAGTACCAGAGCCAACAAGTTAGTGTGTTGGTGCAAGAAGTACCAGAGCCAACAAGTTAGTGTGTTGGTGCCAGAAGTACCAGAGCCAACAAGTTAGTGTGTTGGTGCAAGAAGTACCAGAGCCAACAAGTTAGTGTGTTGGTGCAAGAAGTACCAGAGCCAACAAGTTAGTGTGTTGGTGCAAGAAGTACCACAGCCAACAAGTTAGTGTGTTGGTGCAAGAAGTACCAGAGCCAACAAGTTAGTGTGTTTGGTGCAAGAAGTACCAGAGCCAACAAGTTAGTGTGTTGGTGCAAGAAGTACCAGAGCCAACAAGTTAGTGTGTTTGGTGCAAGAAGTACCAGAGCCAATAAGTTAGTGTGTTTGGTGCAAGAAGTACCAGAGCCAACAAGTTAGTGTGTTTGGTGCAAGAAGTACCAGAGCCAACAAGTTAGTGTGTTTGGTGCAAGAAGTACCAGGCCCAAAAAGTGTGTGTGCAAGGGTTTAATGACAACTCAGAATCAATTTATCTCAACACCTCTTTTAAAGGTCATAAAAGATAATTGAAAAATAGCTCATAACCTAACCTAACGCAACCTATCAAACCAATATTTTAAATATATATTTTTCACCACTTTTGATGACTTTTTAAAGGAGCTGTTGCGGCGGGGAGCAAGTGTTCCCTCTCAAGAAATCGAGGGATCAAATGCTGCGTTTTGTGGACTGTAAAATTGCGGATTGCGGTTCTTATCTTTTTTATTATATTTCTGGAGTTGACTTACCAATATCTCTAAACTGCTGTACACCCTCCATGCACTGAGTTTATGTCACCGGGAAGGTAATTGTTAGTTTGGAAACATGAGGAAGAGAAATTGGTGATATTTGCTTTGTGGAGTTAATGATAAGCAAGCGATATTTTTGCGTATTAAACTGCGGTTTATGAGTTCTGCGGCATGATTATTACAAAGCGATGTGATTGTTCGGACTTGTGTACCGTGCGGTGATTTTATTTGAACTGAGACAGAGGGCACCCAATAGTTAGTTCCAAAAGGCAACATGTAACAATAAAGGCGTGAACAGGAGCTGTTGAGTTGAATTCATTCTAAGTTTTCCGGTCACCGTGTGCAAGAAGGTACCAAGACCAACATGCGTGTTTGCAAAAAGTATCAGGTCCGATAAGTGTGTTTGTAAAAAGTACCAAGACTAATAAGTTTGTCTGCAAAAAGTACCCGGATCAACAAGTGTGTCTGCAAAAAGTAGCCGGACCAATAAAAAGCTTGTCTACAAAAAGTACCAGGATCAACAAGTACGTCTGCAAAAAGCATCAGGATCAGCAAAAGAACCGGGACCAACCAATGTGAGTAACCGTAAAGTACCGCGACCAAAAATTGTGTATGCAAGAAGTGCCTGGAAGTCTGGATCAACAAGTGTGGCCTTCAATCCTCTCCTCCTTTCGTTGATGACACCTTTATGACGATGTTAATTCATTTGTTTTATAACTCTTCTACACAAAATATAGTCTAAGAAAGTAATTTTTGTGGTCACCGTATAAATTGAATGAAATTATTTAATAACTCGTCTTCTCTTGACCATGCGTTTATTTAGTGATGGCATCTGCTTTAATTTAATAATGACTTTCTTTCTTCCACACTCCTCACTCCGCACTCCTCATCCCTCACAGTGGCAGTGGCGTGTATTATCATTAACTTGCGGTGTTAAAGATTTCATTAGTCGTGAATAAACATTTAAAACGTCAAATCTTTGACAGTTATTTTAATTAATTAATGTTTTGATTAGATGTGTAAGCGTAATTTCGGAGGTGAAAATTGCTCAATAATTGACAATATTTTTTAGTTACGTCTTTTTTATTAGATAATACCTACCTATCAGCCTAATTATAAATGGTGTATAATTCTGATATGGAAGCTGATTTTAAGCATTTCATAAATTTTAATGATGTCATCATTTTAATATAGCGTTAACTTTTTAACGTAGTGTAAAAAGAATATATGATGCAAATATGAATGGTAGAAGAAGTCGGGGACGCCCGAGGAAGACATGGCGCGATCAAGTGAATCAGATACTTGAGACGGGCCATGTCAAAAGTCAGAATAATAGAAGAGTATGTATGAGACGATGTATGAATGTGAGTGAGGCAAAGAGTGTGTGCCAAGACCGAGTTGTTTGGCGGTCCGTCCTCTCTGCCTACCTCTGCGGGGAAACGGCGTGATGGTTAGTTAGTTAGTTAACTTTTTAATTTTGCTTATTCTTGTAAAAGTAAGTGGTTTACAACGGCGAATTTGGAAGGGGGGCACGGGGGCACAGATGGTATTTTTGTGAACTGTGGAGATTCCATTACTTATTTATTTATTTATTTACGCCTATTTAGGCTTTTACATACATATATATAACAATATTAACGAAATTATACTTATAAATAGTGCAGGAAACTACTGCTTAAAACACTTGCACAAAAATAAATACAAAGTAAAAATATTAGGTATTGAATTTGAACCAAACAGGATGTAGGTACAAAATACAAAAAATCCGAAATACTTTTTTTTCTTTCAGCCAACAAAATACTGTCAATGTGTTAGTCAATTTTAATAGCTTTAGCAAAATATTCCCCTATTTGATGAAAAAAACTTCAATAAGGTATGCTTATATAATAAAATTGATGTACTAAATATATCAACAACATCGGAGTATTTGTTACCAAGCTGTTGAATCCTTCGCATAGGAGTATAATATTGACTTGTTGACTTAGAATTGCTACAATAATATGGTAGGTACTGTCTTGTGACTGACTTGCCTGGAGTATGAAAAGAAATTACATATAATAAATCAGGGGTATCAAACATTGAATTTATGATTTTATACAAACAGGTTAAATCGGAAATGATTCTACGATCGGATAATTTTATTAAATTTAATTTAATTTAATTTAATTACAGTACATACTTAGAAGCTAAAACTGTATTTTAATTTTTCTATTGTTTTGACACTTTCATAAACCTTCCTATACATACTTGAACTTGTAGAAATCAACTTGAAGTATCATATTTCAAGTTTATTTCTAAGGCCCTCCGTTCATGGAAATACTTACAATCTACGTAATTGTGACGAAACCACAAGTACCCTACTGATATACCACTTTTTAATGCTAGTCTCCGTACACGGCGCTATCTCTATCGGCACGGAACTTGATCATTTTTCACGTGCAGCCGTGGAGTGAACACGCTGTCATGCGATGTCATATGACTTTTTTTCCATCATCAATCCATGCCTTCTCCACTAAATCGTTTCTTGCGTACTCTGGTAAAGTATAGTTATGTAAACATGCATTTTTTCCACTTCCAGAACAAATCTAACATTATTTTCATGTTCCGACGCCATATCTGTCAAATGCTAAACGAATAAGTATCAGACACAAATGATGCGACGCGTCTCTTGCGATAAGCACTGTCGGTATCGTGATACTGATTGGAAACCGACGGCCACCGCGTAGCGCCGTGAACGGGCACCAGCTAAATCGTACGGGGGTACTTACAATCGGCGCGTATGATACGCGTACGAGGTTCGAGTAGCTTGTAAGTATCTCCGTGAACGGAGGCACTAAGGCCCTCCGTTCATGGAGATACTTACAATCTACGTAATTGTGATGAAACCACAAGTACCCTGCTGATATACCACTTTTTAATGCTAGTCTCCGTACACGGCGCTATCTCTATCGGCACGGAACTTGATCATTTTTCACGTGCAGCCGTGGAGTGAACACGCTGTCATGCGATGTCATATGACTTTTTTTCCAACATCAAATCATGCCTTCTCCACTAAATCGTTTCTTACGTATTCTGGTAAAGTATAGTTATGTAAACACGCATTTTTTCCACTTCCAGAACAAATCTAACATTACTTTCATGTTCCCACGCCATTTCTGTCAAACGTCAAACGAATAAGTATCGGACACAAATGATGCGAGCGTCGCGTGCGATCAGCACTGTCGGTATCGTGATACTGATTGGAAACCGACAGCCACCGCGTAGCGCCGTGAACGGGCACCAGCAAAATCGTACGGGGTACTTACGATCTGCGCGTATGATACGCGCACGAGGATCGAGTATCTTGTAAGTATCTCCGTGAACGGAGGCACTAACAGTAATTGTTGATTTTTTTGCCCGTCCGCCCCTTGTGCCAAACATCCTAACAGTAATTGTTGATTCTTTTGCGCGTCTGCCCCTTGTGCCCCCCCCCCCCCAAAAAAAATCCTAACAGTAATTGTTGTTTTTTTTTGCCCGTCCGCCCCCCCCCCCCCCCCCCAGAAAAATATCCTGGATCCGCCCTTGGTGGTTTATTCACGTTTAATTCGCAGAACTCCACATTATTTTTAAAGTTGTATTTTGAAACACAAAAATCAGAAAAAGATTCGGTCGCATCTAGGAATTGAGCCCAGCACAGAAAAGAGCCCCGGCGCGGCTATGGTCCCGTTTTTAAAGGTTCAATTCAAAGATGCGAGCGAATTTTTCGACCGACCGAGTTTCAAAATTTCTTTTAAGAGTTACTAATATTGCCTTCCATGATTGAATATAATAATTTATTTAACGCCCATGGGGCTTTAACAAACATTATACAAGTCGACATTTTATATAATGAAGAAATATATAGTATATAAGGGTGTAACAAAATGTACTCGAAGGATTTTAACCAGCGATTCCGGAACACGATAACAAGGTTGAAATTGCACCATTCTTAGTTGTCATGGAACCAACAAAATAATAGCAAAGAATAAATTTGAATAATAATAACAACAATAAAATAATTGGTGCGCAGAAACTGTTGTCGAAATAATCACCAAATCAACTCATTCTCGAGCGTAAAAGCACATAATGTATATGTGCGACATCTTTGGTTCAGGTGATTCACTGAAAGACACCTGAAGGAAATCCGTGACGCGAACCACTGATTTTTCTTTGAATGTGGTTTATTCCTCCGTTCGCTAGGTGGTATCGAGGTTCACTTTAAAATTGTTATTATATTCTATTTCCATTTTTTCTATTAATTTATTACACAAAAAGATAGCTGCGGAGAACCGGTTTGCAGTGGGCGCACTATTTACATGATGAGAAGGTGTTTATGGGCCCAAGGACGGTGCTCTACTTATTGGCGCAACAATATTAATTGCTTCACTTATAAATAAATGTACGTTATATCGTTGTATGATGAACTAAGATAAAATGTGTGCCAATTCGCCATCTGGTCTTGCAGAATAAAGGTTTGTAATTCTTCGTATTGTGCCCTCTTCTATCGTCTTACAAATTTTACAGTGAACAATGTTTTTTTAGAGTTAGTATTAGAGTCAGAACAGTTTTATACGAATTAGTATTTTCACGTGCTTTCCGTTTAGGTGATGGCGCCAATTTAAGGTGATTGTCAAAAGAATTCATATTACACTATTTCAAGATGGATTACGGAAAAACGCTTTTTACAAGTTATGCTTTAAAATATTAAGAATAATTAATTGTTTGCGCCCGTCCTCGTATTTCCTTTTCCGTGTTCAATAGGAGGCAACCATCAACCATGCCTCGAAATCAACACGAGTTTGTAACGCCATTTCGCCTCCAAACACGTGTTCCGTAGAAGGCAAGGGGCATCCTATTGTGCACGGGTTTGTAACGCTAATTATCTTTCCAAACCCGTGATCAGTACGAGGCACGCGTCCTCGGCGGTGAATGAATTATAAAAAATATTATCGCCATATAAAACAATAATTTATTCGTGATATTAAGTGAATGCATTTTTGACAAAGTTTGTACCTGTTTGACAAGTTTGTACCTGTATTTATAACAGCAGAACATTGAATGAAATGTATTAGAATAATTACACATACCCGCTAGACCGGCTAGACAAACCCTGCTTTAATAAACCATTCAAAACCTGGGATGTATATCTAAATTATGATGACATGGAGCTTTTGTAGTTTGAACCTCAAACAAACCCAAATCTTTCAAGAAAGGCTGAAAAATTCAATTTTGTATCGCTGACTCAATCCAATGTTTTTCAGCCTTTCTTGAAAGATTTGGGTTTGTTGATGGACAAAACTATTTATTTATATTCATATTAAATATGTACGTTATTTATTGGCATTTTCGTGGTTCATAGTCGTACTTATCTTACCAGATTCTTCCCCTTGTCCTATTCTATTCGGGGACCGATTGCATCCTGCGATTATCTCATCATCATCAATAAGTTTTGAAGCACCCAACGTTGCCCGGGCTTTATCCTGCGTAAAAGGTGGGAAAAGTTGATGGAGGTGATCTTTCAAAATCTCTTGTAGGCCGTGACCTTCCTATTGTTTTGAAGGTCATGTGTACAAAATTTCATCGTTCTTCATCTGCATAAAATTCGAATAGTAAAGCAATTCTCTGTACAAAATATTATTTATTTAAGTTTAAACATTAGATTACAAAATACAGTAGGTAATAAATGTACTAAGTATAAACGTTAAATTATTACATAAATACATTATGTACCTATTTCTATTTACAAACAAAAATAATCCTGTAATATAAATAATTAGGAATGTTTATATAAACATTTGAGCAATGATTTCTTTGAAAAGGGTAACTCTCTATTTACGCAATACTGATTTAATTACTAACTTCATTTAAATTGCAGTAATAATTTACTACTGATACAAATCCATCGTGTCTATATATTTTATAATTCTCAACCTTTTGATACCGAACGTAGTTTTAAAAATTAAATTTCTTAAATTTGCGTTATATTTTGATTTTTATCGCTAGCGAGTTTAATGTAAAATTAGCAAATCTGAAGAGATATCAACATTTATAAGCCCTTCGTAATTTGTTGATTTGTTTTTTATTTATTTTGGATTGTAAATTTAGAAAATGTAATACGAGTTTTAAGACTTTTCTCGTTTTCGTTTACATCGCACGAATTATTACGAATCGGAGAGGGTTAAAGCTTGAATTCTTCAATAAATCTAAATTAACTTTTTTTATAATTTTTCCAAAGGAAATAACCCCACGACCATTATTAAATACGACTACATTTCCACACATTACTCTCTATGAATATTCACCACCAGGCCCCATAGCAGTGGCGTAGCTAGCATGGGTAGCACCCGGGGCGTATAAAATGGTGTCACCCTCCCCTCCCCCAAAAATTTAACTATCCAATCCACTTACCTTGTTTTTTTAACTCTAACAGAATAACAACTTTTTCAACAACCAATAGGTAATAATTCCCTTCACAAGTTCACGTCAATCGCAATGTAATATATTTGTGACGTTTTCTTGGTAATTTTTTTCCACAATCGGGTGTCACCCCTCATCGGGTGGCACACGGGGCCGCCCCCACCGCCCCCCCTAGCTACTAGCTACGCCACTGCCCCCTAGCACAGTCAATCGATAAGGATTGAAATAAAAACTTTCGGTAACTTCTCATCTTTCCCTAGCATGATTGCAGATCGCCAACGAATAAGTAACAGTCCATAATGACTAAGTGTTATTAATAACGTCAACTGTTGATCGTTCGTTAGCGATCTGCGTCCCAAGGATCCTTGGGAACGACGAGAAGCTACCGAAGGGTATCCTATAAATCCTTATCGATCCACCGTGCTAGGGGACTAGGTTATCATGTCCCTAACCTAATACACAAGCTATTTTTTAAGAATTGCAATTTATTTAGGATGATTAAAACTAAATTAAAATAATACTGCCCCCTTAATTTTAAACCCAAATATAAACCGATTACAATTACAGACATTTAAAAAAAAGTATTTACATACATTCACGTTTTCTGTAGGACGTCCAAAAACACTATATCCTACATACAAGATTAAATCAACGCAAAAACATATTTTTGCATTGTTTTATGTAATACTAACTGAAGATATCGGAGTTTACACAGAGCTTTTCGAAATATCATATAGACAGGTGCCTTTCTCGTGTTTTGAAGGCAAAGTGTGCAAAATTTCATTAATCTTGGAATAAAACTGTATACCTATGTGTTGACAAATCAAATCGGAATGGGGAATTAACACTACTTAGTATGTTTACCAAACCTAAAAAATATAATGCACTTAAATGAGTCATAGCAATAACGTCATTCTAAATCAATTTAGAAAACCCTTACCCTTAGTGCAAGGCAAACCAAAGGGAAATACTCCGAATCCCACATTAGCACTCTCTCAATTAGTGTCTCTACAAATTGGTTTAACCGGTAATAAATCAACTTAGACACTTTCAAAAATTGACATTTAAAATCTTATAAATAAGTCGTCCGTACGTGGCTTCACCACAGTTTGAAAAAAACCTTACAACTCGAAACAGCTGTAACTAAAACACTAACCAAAAAACTTGCAGAACTCGATAATAACATTATCAAATTTAATTTTAATTAAATTTCTAAAAATTAAAATGGAGTTCTACGAATTAAACACAAAAACAATAAATAAATAATGTGTATTGTTTATCGTTAAATGATATTTTTTATATTTAATTAAATGAAGACAATATAAGCGAAACTCAATCGAAAATCTGAAAACAGAAAAATCAGAAAAAGATATTGACACATCTGGGACACGATGTGTCAATATCTTTTTCTGATTTTTCTGTTTTCAGATTTTCGATTGAGTTTCGCTTATATTGTCTTCATTTAATTAAATATTACAATTTGAGGTTTTACTCATAAAGTTAAAATAAAAATAAAGATATTTTTTATCATTATGAACGAAAAAATGAAGTACTGAGTTTTCTTTGATTTGCCTAATTTTTTGTTAATTTTATTAATCTTCCTTAAATAGTGTATAACCTACCTTGTTTATATTAATTTATTATGGGTGTGCAATTTCACAATTTAAACCGAACTGTTTTTTAGCGTATTATAACTGGCTTACCTTGACTCAATAGGCTGTTCTAACCCACTAACATACTATGTACTACCAAAAAAATCAAAATGAGTATTTTTTTTTGTAGAAAGTCCTTGTCATTAACATCAACGCAACTGTACAAAAAATCTGTAAATAAAATGTATGTACAAAACTGCAAAGGAATTTAATAAATTGTCTTTTAGTTTGTCTAGCTTAATTTTTAAAAACTTGTTATCTTTTGTCCTTCGTGTGCGTCAGATATTTTGCGTAAATTTTCTTTGCACTTATAAACGGATGGTCCGATTCACAATCACTTGTTGCATTACGTGGTTGGTTGAGACTGCGTCTCTTCCGTTTATTAGCGCTTCTTCTCCACAAATCTTTTACCATGTCTGATCCCTTCTCGGCTATCATCATGACTGGAGCGTTGATGTTTCCACTTGTGATTGTCGGCATAATGCTGGCATCGATTACTCTCAATCCTTGAATCCCGTAGACTCTCAGTTGAGGATCTACAACAGCCCTAGGATCGGAAGACGGACCCATCTTGCAAGTACCAGACATGTGGTAGATAGTCATGGTATACTGTCGGATGACGCAGTCCCAATACTCGTCAGTGAAGTGAGGAAGATGCTTGCAGTTTGGTAGTTGTTTGCTGTGGAATCTAGCTCCAAAACGTTTCATAGCTGCTGTTTCTCCTAAAGCGAGTGCCGCCTTTACACCTTCTCTCAGCACTCCAACATCGTCAGGATGCGTGAGGTAATTGTGGTATAACAACGGGTATCTCAACGGATTTTTTGAGGCTAGCTTTATGAATCCTCTGCTCTTCGGACGCAACATCATAGGGAACACTCCAAATACATCTTTAAAGTCGATCTCTCTGAACACTTCGTTGTAGAAAGCGTCACTAAGACCGTGAGCATTCTTCACTTGCGTTCCTCCGTCAGAATTCGTCGATGAAGAAGTCAACATGAATTCTATGTCAGGCCAGTCGTCTGTCTGATTGGCGTATTTAGTAGAGATAAAAGCTACCGCTTCCAAACCAACACTCGACGTCAAGGGTCCGTTCTCGAGTACGGCGTATCTAATAGCAGAGTTAATATTGACAAGCCGACTCTGCGTCGTACTGACTGGGTGATCGATCAAGAAAGCCAATCCGCCCACGGCTATGTGATCTTGTAAATTTTGTCCAACACCGGGAGAGTCGTGAATGACGTCGATGCCAACTTCGTTCAAGTGTTCCTTTGGGCCTACTCCCGACAACATCAGCAGCTGAGGGGTGTTGATGGATCCAGCGGAGAGGATGACTTCTCTCTTTGCGTACACCACGTGTTTGACTCCTCCCCTGATGAATTCGACTCCGTAGGCTCTCTTGGTGGACTTGTCGATGAGGACTTTGGTGACGTGGCACAAGATAGCCACGTGCAGTTGCTGCCTGTTCCTGATGGGACGAAGGAAGGCCTTGGAGGCGGAGCAGCGAGCCCCCCGGCGCATGGTGTACTGGAAGAATGCGTATCCGGTCTGCTGGGCTCCGTTGATGTCGACGATATCGTATCCCATCTCCTCGCCGGCCTGGAGGAAGGCAGCTCCGATGGGAGTATTGTAGGGAGCGTCCTGTACTGTCAAGTATCCACCTGGAATAGAAAATATACAATTATTGTACGTATTACTTACTGTCTTTACTATAAAGCTGAATATCTTTTTGTTTCCCCAAAAACATCCCGTGATCGGTGACCTCCCTTGTCATGAAATTCGCACCGACTATTTTCAGATCGCAACGCAGGATGATTTATTTGTGAAGCTTTAAAATATCAATGACGTGGTGCAATGTGTTTTATTTCAATCAGACAAAGCTGGGTGTAGTAACTACTAAATAACCAACTAAAATTGGTCAATCAGACAAAGCTGGGTGTAGTAACTACTAAAGAACCAACTAATCCATCACGCCGTTTCTCCGCAGGGGTAGGCAGAGAGGTCGGCCCGCCAAACAACTCGGTCTTGGGCTCCTTGCTCCTTACTCCTTGCCTCATTCATTTACATTCACAATTGGAAACACAAACACTTATTTGAAACAAGTTCTGCTGTGTGATTATTATTACCTACGCATTATAGGTTTTTCGCCTTATGAAGGAAGGCATTATCAGACTGTGATTCGGCCACTTACTACAGGTGATATATTTGTATTATTTCTATATAATGAAACACTATTTGCTTTAATTTATATTACCTAAGCCCTCTTTGATTTCTTAGTAAAACTCATTTATCGTCTCATACATAGTCTTCTAATATTCTGACTCGTGACATGGCCCGACTCAAGTATCTGATTCACTTGGTTGTGCCGTGTCTTCTTCAGACTTCTTTTACTATTGACATTTGCGTCATATATTCTTTTTAGACTTCTTTCTTCGTTTATTCGCTTTACATGTCTAAGCCATCTGAGCGTTCCTTTCTTAGTCTTACTCATTACGCTCACCAGCCTTGCATTCTTTGCGGATCTCCACATTTCTCACACGATCATACAATAATATTAATAAAAACATTTACTCATCAATAGATTTTACAGTTTTATACATTTTGTTCATTTATCATTTATTCTGTTGACCAAAAGGTCACTGCTCAGCTATACATTCAAGATTTCTTCCAGAATGTAGCTGGTTTTCAGCGGTGCCTCTAGTATATACACGGTGTCCGGAAACTCGTAGTACACGCGGGAAACTGATAAATCTACATCACATTTGGAGTCGATTTGTAAATCGGGTCTGAAGTTGGAATTTTTTCAGTCAAATTTGAAAAAATCGGTCACTAGGGGATTAATATCAGCTGTGTAATGTCTGCTAAAATGCATCGAAGGGTAAACCAGCCTCAAAATTTTTTTAAACCCTTTAGTTGCCGAAAAAATGGAAAAATTGTTAAAACATAATATAAAAATCCACACGTTTTTATAATCCACATCCAATAGTTTTTCCACACATACGCACGCCTCAGGTATTTAATTTGTACAGCATTCTGTCTCCTTTCATCCTTATTCTGCCAGTTCCATGCCTCACTGCCATGCGTCAAGGTAGGTATCAGCACTCTATCGTGCACTGCTAGCTTCCCTTCTTTGGACAGTACTGTGGTGAACTACTAGCCGTCCCAAATCTAGTCACATATTTTAAAGTAAACCTTCACACAATAATAGGTAAAATACGTTATACCATAACGCAAGTCTTTTGTTGGGTTTATTGCGCATTAAAATCACTCTTTACGATTAGTTAAAATTCATTACTATTCTCTATTCACATATAAATGTATTAATTGATTTCACGGGTCACGATTTTATGGTCAGAATTACTCAATCATTTGTTGAAGGTGAAGCATAGAATTAGTACTTTTGGTGTTCCATTATTGCTTTGATGGTTGATATTGTATCACTAAAACCTGATCTGTAAAATATGGTTTGTGGAGAGCATAAATTGAATGCAGCTTTTGACTCCCCGTGATGCATTTTACCGGTAGTTTATTACTTGTAATGATTCGTGCCTAATCTTAACGACTTCTTACATAATTCTGTGAGAAATATAAATGCATAATTGCAGCGCGAGGCTTTATTCTTTGTCGGCTCGCTTTATGTAATTTATGGTTTTAATAGTTCGTCTCTCCCACCCGGGGAACTCTGGTGGCTTACTGTCTAATGTATAACTAAAAATAATTAAATAAGTTATCATAATTAATTATTTTTAAACTTGGCTAACATTTGATTTTGATTGTCTCATTTTCCAAAAGAGCCGTTTAAGCGTGGTTAATTGGATTTTTCCAGAACGCTTATTCTCCAGATTTAGAAATCTCTTTTTGAGGGGTTATCAAGGACGTGATACTGCCATCAAGTTTTAATCAATTTAATAACTTATTTACAACATTCGAGAGGAAATGTAATTTTTTAATGTATGTGTTGGGAAATATGCTCTTGAAAAAGCAAGCATTTCTTTTCAGGAATCTAATCTATTTCAATCTACTGAAGGGCGGTTCTTTTAAAAACTACCTTGATCAATCACATTTTGTTATCATTTAGAATGAACTACTAATGTTTGTCGTATTATATCTAAGCACAGACGGACTCGATATTCTCTCTCCTGAGACCTTCCAGAATGTGATTTCCTATCTTTTTTTCGTCTTTTATACATGCAATAATATTGTTATCGAATTTATATTGACTGGTCAGTGGTTGAGTGGGCATAGCGCTTGGATCCCATCCGGGCGTCGCGTGTTCAATTCCTCGGCTGGCTAAGTCCTCCATCACAACACAAGCAACATTTTCGGCTTTCTGTGGTGGTAGTAGGAGATTTTCAAACATTGTTGGGTTATTCGTAACCCGGGAATGCTCTTGCTTGATGCATTATGTATATATATATATGTTAGAGTAAGCATACTGCCTACATTTTGTTTTCTTACACTGTTTTCATTCCTTTATCTAAAATCCAGGTAAGATTTTATTCACACTTACTAACAATTGTACATGGTAGCACCTGCATACTGCTGCCTTACAACGTATGCGAGGGCAATGGAGGTCTAGTATCGTTTAATTAAATGTAGAATCATTTATATACAAAAAAAATAGAGTCCTTGCAAGAGCCTTGAAGGGGTAACTATCTGTTACCTATACCAGGGCGGGTAAGTGGTGGGTCCTCCAACCCGGGAATGTTTGTCTTTCTTTTTTAAGAAGAAATATAAACGGTTTATTATTATAAACAAGTTCTGCTGCGTAATTATTGTTATGCGTGACATATGTAGATGTTTCACCTTATGAAGGCATTATCAAACTGCTTTTACCCTTAGATACGATATATTTATATTATTTCCCTATACTCGTAGTTACTTATAATGAAAAATAAATATCTTTTATTTTTATTACGTATGCCCTTATAAATTTCCGAGTAAAATGTCTGAAATTATTAATGGTTATTAGTGTTATTACCATTTAAAGTTTCCCCAATTACTACATTGTTCAAATTTGATTAAGTGAGGTGTTCCAAATAATGACTCAGGGTTTTCTTTTTCCCTGCGTAATTAAGTATTTTTGTATGGACTAATTCTAAGCTTAACTTCTTCAACTTATTGGCAAATCCACCTCCTGTTGGCTAGTGGAGATAATTGAATTATATTCTAAAAATACGTTTTATCATTTTTTGTGACCGAGCAGAAAGAGAAGCGATTGTTCTTACAAAGCAGTTTCTGTCATTATTTTGTCTTCCCGGTGCAACTATTGCCTGTGTGTCTGAGGATGTTTCCAAGTCTTATTTAGTTTCCTGTAATATTTTCAGTATATATAATAAGTAGGTACCTGTTGCGTGGTATTTGTTCTTGGCCAGGTAGGGGTTCCTCTGATCCTCGGACTTCTTGAAGTAGCGCACGGCCTCCTCGGCGCCCCAGCCCGGGTTGCCGGCAGCCTCCCACTGCTGGTAGTCGCGGTGGTTGCCGCGGACGTACAGCATCGTGTTGAGCACGCTGGAGCCGCCGAGCACCTTGCCTCGGGTCCAGCAGCAACGCTTGTCCTCCATAGCCTGACACGCAGATGACTGTGGCTGGGTCCTGAAATATTCAGAATATTGTATAATAGGTAGTGTGCTGAAGTAGACATTTTCGTCGATGATTTACACGAATTCAGAAAAAATGTTGTGCTAATGCTCAAAAAATTATGTTGTGCCAACTATCCACTTGTGTCTCCTTGTATTATTTGTCATTTGAGTGAGCTTTTAGATAATTTTCTATTTTTATGTAGATATTATGTATCCTTTGACTATGCAGGTTTTTGTAATTTTATAATACTGTTTATTAATATATTATATTTTCTCGTAACTGAGTTTTTACAACAAGATGTAAGTATAAATAAATAAAGACGAATGAAAACATTTGACAATTTGACCTCACACAAATTTAACAACTCCAGAAGCCAGTCACACTATCTTCTTCTTGTATCGTAACCCCTACTCCAATTGCCTTGGTGAATCAATCTCTCCCACTTTTTCTCGAACCCGCGCTGCATGGTAGAATTGATAGATGATAGAGAAGACTTTGTAGATCCCAGATATTTAGTTTCAGGGAGTTAATTCAAGTCAATTACGTACAGACTATTCAAAAACCAAATGATACTGAGAATGGCAGTTGAAAGCTTTAAGCAATGGAGTGTAAAATAAAATGTAAAGTGTAAAATATAATAAGAATTAAAAAATATATTTAAAAAATCAGTTTATCATGCCTAAATACGAGGGGTTCCAACTGTGAAATCCGCGTATGTGGAAGATTACAATCACAAATTGATTATTAAAACTTGATAATTAGCTAATTTAGTTTTGGTAGGAAGAATAGTTTATACATATGCACGAAATAGTTTCCCAAATACACGAAAGGGAAGAGGCTACAATGAAGAATTTTGTGTTCGGTTGCTTGAAATCTTAAATTGGAATTATCTACAATCGCAGAAATCTCGAAATCGTGGACGCTGCCTGACCCTCGCCTAAATGCCATAAATGATAATATGCATGCATCTTTTTAGTAACACATTTTTATGATTTTTTAAATCAATAAGTGTTTCACTTTTGAGTTTAAATCCTCATTGCTTATATTTCGAGGAATTCCTCAAGGTTTTGTGTTTGTTCCACTTGTTAGTGTTCAGCCAACCAAATCCAATAAAACAACTGATTATTTCGTCATTACCAGGCCTACGTGATTTTCGTCTTTTTCAATACCGATATTCTAGTTTTGTTGGGTTAATCTCACATCTTACGAAACCCTACATTCTTGGGTCGGTGCTCGGACAGGCCTTACATGCAATACAGGCAATACAGACATGCACCACCGATCAAATACATACTTGTTTCAGTCTTTTATTTGTAAATTAAAGTAAACCTGGCCGGTTGAACTTGAGTTGTGTTTTGTGTGCGTGCCGCCATGGAGGAATGGACCAATAATTTGATCTTACGTAAGAAAGGCAGATCAACTTTTGATTCATGTCGATATTCAGACGTAAGTGCATCGAAGTACGGTTTTTGTATTGTTGTTACTATTATTTTCTACATGTTTATATAAATTTTCATTTGGATGACGGGTGGATGTAGAATTCCTAAAAACTGGCGCATTTGAATAGATGTGTCATAAAAACTAGTGTCCGACCGAAAAAGGATTATCTACCGAAACCGAACCGAATCTTCGGTAGCTGTCTCAGTTTCGGCCGAAACCGAAACCGAAACTTTTTTAGACACGTTAAAAATCTTTTTTTTTTCTGAAATTTGACTTATTTTTTACACTTATACAAACAGTTAACATTGTGTTAAATGAAATAAAATTTAAAAAAAAACATTGATAGGAGTATGTGAAATTTTTTTTTTTTTTTGATTTTACTAAAAACTAACAAACATGTTAACCACTTCTCGGAACAAAAATTGGTCAATAATCAACACATGTACATTATAAAGTAAGGATCTCATTAATTGAGTATTTTAATTTAAATTGCGTTTACAATCACAACATTCTTAAGACTAAATTTACCATTTATTGAGATCTTTTGCAGGGTTTCGGTGCGGCCGAAGGTTTGTCAGAAAATCTGCCGAAACCGAAACTGATGCCGAAACTAGATTTTTTTGCCGAAACTTGCCGAAACCGAACCTTCAGTCGGTCACTAATAAAAACCTACTTAATCTTGCGGTCGGACTAATCAGGTTATGCAGCAAACCCAAGTAATCTCTGTCGAGTATCTAGTCCTTCCTACTATCTACATAAAATCTTTTTTGAGCGTGAAGGCATGGCAATAGAAACGAGCTCGAAGTTGGTTTATAAGTGAACTACTTCAATACTATCATCATGACAATGAAAGTGGTATGTACCTACTCATATTTATTTAAGAGTTTAGAAATCTTTACACTATGATTCAGAGCAACGTTTCCATAATCATTTAAACAACATTTGTGAGTTTCTGGAAGTATTTAAATATATAAGGGTGCTTTAAAAACGTATGAAAAATAATTTTTTTCGAATTTTCTATGGGGAACCCTTTCATATGTTTCCAAACGTCTAAAAAATTATACAGTTTTTTTCAGATTTTTTAATGGGGTTTCAGGGGTCCCACCAGCTGTGAAAATGTATGGGTTTGACCAAATATAAGAAGTTGGTATTTAAGCCTAGGAATTTATTTTGAGCAAATTTTCGTAAAATGTAGTTAAATCATTCTTCTTTCGTATGGTGGGGGGTCAGAGGGGGACATCTATGTCTGCGAGCCAGTCTAGGGCCTCAGGCGTTGCCCTGTGGACCTCATCAATCACGCCGGGGAATGAATGGAGCGGGCATTCGTTGACCACATGTTCGGTGGTCTGCACCGCACCGCAGTTAAATCATTGAAATTATTATATGTTACACGTACGTTTGTAGGCGCCATTTTATCTCACTATTTTAAATTCAGTCTGAGAACAGAAAGTACTTACGTTAATATTCAAAGACTCTAATTGCGATCCTAACAGTTTAACAGTTTCTTATTGTTTACAATACTGCAGGGGTCGGGAGAGGGATCCAACCTGTGACTTATTTAATTCTGTATGCAGTGACAAGTGTTCAATCGTTGCAAGTGTTGCAATCGTTTCGCTTATTTTCGAAACTTTGATCAATGGTAGCAACCCTTAAAACATATTTAAGTAAAAAAAAATGTGCGTGTTTTTTGGCTGCTGAAAGCATTTACAGGGATTACTTTATTAAGACGAACTTTTACTTTTTGCAGCAGCGTAATATAAAACCAATTTATATTTATTAATTCCATTAAAGGCCATAATATGAAAGATTGAGAAAAAGACGCAAGGGCGCTATGCACATTTTTTGTAGTATAAACGTTGTTTTTAATATATGTTTTTAAATTTATAACTTTAGCAATTGGGGAATAAACTATCCTCCTAACCCTGCGGCGAAAAGGTGTGATATTTTGTCAGTTAATTAGCCGTTGTGCTTTTAAACTGATATTGAAAAATCGGACTATTGTTCAGACGCTTCGCCTCTAAATTGAATATTTGAGATATATTTTATAAACGCCCTGCACGCCTTACACGCCCTACACGCCCTGTGGGCTTGTGTTTGTCAGGTCGCGGGTCTATTCAGACTGATAATGGCTTTATGAGAGCAATTTAAAATATTCCGAATATCGATAAAAAGACATCTTCGGCAATCGTCTGTAGACTAGAATTTATGATGCCGTCGATTGCATCATAAAGTTTGTGGCGAGTTATTGTATTTATTATGAGTCCATATTATTTATTTACAGATTTATGTCTAAAGAAATGTGTCGATATTATTTAAATTAAAAAAGAAAAGTGCATATGGAATTTCCTGCTTTTTTGCGAATATTAATTGTACAGAATTCCACCGTTCGAATACACATAATATTTTACCGACACCTGAGGAAATTTGTTTTTACCCAGTGTGCTAATGCCCAAACATATCGTAATTGATACTATTGAATTGACCATTTGGAATAGGTAAGTACTTGATTTCGAATGTGGAATGGTAGTGAAGGGAAGGGCATGGTCGAAAAGCATGACAATTAATAAATTACAACACAGAGACGGCCTGCTCTGTAAAGGACCAGAATTAGAATTACAGATATTTTCGCCTTCGATAACAATAACCAATATGCTATCAAAAGTATTTCGACGAGAGTTGCCTGTAGAAAAATAGTCTACATTTGTATAGCAAATGATGCGGCTAGAGCAGAACGGTATATTCATAAGTTTCCAATGGATTCCATCTCGCGTAGGAATACATGGGAATGAAGAGGCGGATTTGTTGGCATCATGGAATCGTTTATAGATGGCTTTTTAATGGCATATTTGTTACATGGTTATGATGGTTACATGGTTAATGGTTACATGCTTGTGACGGCATATTTCTTACATGACAGTGACAGCCAGACTGTCGGATTTCATTGCACAGTTTATTGATATATTATACATATTGCCATATTGATCACAACGAACAAAAAAGTCTTCATTCTCTTTCGTGTTTTTGGGAAATAAACGTGTTCTTCCTACCAGAACTAAATTAGCTAATTAACATTTTTGATCGTTGAAGCGTTTATAGTTTTGGCATTTGATTATATGCCCACAAAGATGAATTGAGGTTTTACTTTGTTTTACTATATCGTAAGCATAAGAGTTTCGTCTCGGACATTTCTCCTACTGTTGCCGCACATCGATGAAACGGCAAAGATGATGAGATTGCCTTTGTGACATAATCGTGTCATCACAGACAAGTGGTTCTGTCGGCACGGTTCAGGAAATTCCCACGTGGTGAAAAATCCATCAACGTTAGTTTGAGACAAGCAAATTAGAAATGCACTATGAATCACCTCCAACCAATCATGCTTGTATAAATTGTGCTAGCAAAAAAGTGTATTACTCTGCGAAATGGCATGCAATTTCACTCTTTGATTTATTTTTTAAACCTTGGAACCAGATTTAACCAACTAGAATCAACTCAAATCAACGCAAATCTACTCATGCAAACTCAAGTTAACTCATGTCAACTCAAGTCAACTCAAGTAAACTCAAGTCAACTCGAGTCAACTCAAGCCAAAACAAGCCAACTAAAATCAACTCAAATCAATTGAAATCAACCTAAGTCAAATCAAGTCAACTCAAGCCATCTCAAGCCAACTCAAGCCAACTCAAGTCAACTCAAGCCAACTCAAACCAAGTAAAATCAACTCAAGTCAACTCATGTTAACTCAAGTAAACTCAAGTCAACTCGAGTCAACTCAAGCCAACGCAAGCCAACTGATGGAGCGACTTTTTTTTACATTAACTCTACACAGGAGGCCATGAGGAAAATGATTTCCCCCAGGGCCTATGTCATCTAGGATGCTGTGTGGAGGGTTATGCAAATGTGTGACTCTAAATTATGCAAAGTTTTCATTGGTTCTACCATGACTTTCTTCGAAAAATTAAAGAAAATACGTTAATATTTTCAACTAACCAAGTCGTAAACTTCAACATCTGCCCTTACTTGAACTAAAATTGTCAAGTTGTTTACGGTAACGTAAAACGGCAAAGGGTTTTTAGGTTATTAGATAATTATTGAAGAAGATTTTTTTTTTTTTACATTAACTCCACACAGGAGGCCCTGAGGAAAATAATTTCCCTCAGGGCCTATGTCATCTGGGATGCTGTGTGGAGGGTCTTTTTGAGGAGAGGAAGGAATGAACATTGGTCTTGAAGAGACCCATGTTGTAGGAAGGAGGAAACACAGAGGCCGGCAAATCATTCCACAGCCGAGCTGTTGAACACAAGAACGAGTCGAAGAAACGACCCGTTCTCATGTGACAAATGTCAACTGTGTACAAATGTTGGGCACGCGTTTGGTGAGTTTCCCGACTATGCACCGGTGCAGAAGGGATCAATGATGCTAGTTCCTCGGAGCATCTTCCATTGTAATACCGGTAGAACAAGGATAGCATTCCCACCCGACGCCTGTGCTCTAAAGATTGCAATCCGTCTGTTAAGATGGGAGAATCTATCAAACGGACCGCCCGTTTCTGCACAGAGTCGAGGGTATTTTTCAGGTATTTTGGAGCTCCAGACCAGAGGTGGCTGCCAAATTCAACCGTGGGGCGTACTTGCCATTTGTACAGGGTTAGCAGTTGTGTACTATTAAAGTATCTGCGGGCCCTGTACAGTACGCCCAGTTTTTGGGAGGCTAACTTTACTCTGGCTTCGATGGAGCCCCCATACCTGAGCTGGTCACTTAGGGTTACACCAAGCATATCAATGGAGGGCCTGTTCGGAAGATTGCTTCCGTTGAAAGAGACTAGATTTTCATTGCGATCCCTTTTAGACGTAATCAGACAAGATTGGGTCTTTGAAACATTAAATTCAACGAGATTATTTTTACCCCAAGAGAAAACACTCTCGAGGTAACCGTCCATTCTTTGCTTCAAAGCCGTACGAGCTGTTGGAGTTTGTGAGCCCTTTGGGGGCTTGTCAAACAAAAAGCTATCATGAACTGTACTGTCATCCGCGTAACAGTGAATTGGTGCACATGACAAAAGGTCGTTGACGTGCAACAAAAACAGAGTTGGAGACAGAACCGATCCCTGCGGGACGCCAGCATTTATCGAGTGAGAGGAAGAGGTGAAACCATCGACTACCGTCTGAATCGACCTCTCCCTCAAGAAGTCGGCAATCCACGTACACAAGGATGCGGGAAGTCCGTAAGAATGCAGTTTGTTGACAAGTCCTCGGTGCCAAACCCGGTCAAAGGCCTTGGATATGTCCAGTGCAACCATTTGGGTCTCACCGAAACGTTCCAAAACATGCGTCACATACGCGAGAAGATCACCGCACGAGCGGTTCCGCCGGAATCCGTATTGACGGTCGTTAATAATTTTTTTCTTCTCGAGGTATGTGAGCAGTTTGTCGTTGATCACACGTTCCATCACCTTAGACAGAACTGATGTGATCGCTATGGGGCGGTAGTTGGCCGGGTTGGAGCGGTCACCCTTCTTTGGAATAGGATGGATAACCGCTTTTTTCCAACCAGAGGGCACAGAGCCAGTCTTCAGGGACAGTTTAAAAAGCTTCGTCAAAATTGGAGCTATTTCTGCAGCGCACCTTTGCAGTACCAGGGCAGGTATTCCGTCAGGCCCACTAGCTTTATTAACATCAAGCCCTCGTAAAACATGGAGTACTTCCCGATGCCGGATCCTCAGCTTTTTCATACGAACACCGCAGTGAGGAACCGACGTCGGGACAGCACCTTGGTCATCGAGGGTTGAGTTATCCGCAAACATTTTACCTAGTAAGTTAGCCTTTTCGGTGGCGGTGTTTGCTAGTGAGCCGTCAGGTCTGGTAAGAGGTGGCAGACTGGATTTGCAGAAATTGCGACCTATTGAGCCCGCAAGCGACCAGAATTGCCTGCTGCCATGCGGGCATGCAGTCAGCTTTCTGCTGATCTGCTGGTCGTGCTCGAATTTTGACCTATTTATGATTCTCTTGGTTTCCTTTGCCATTTTGTTGTAAGCTGTTCTGTCTTCGGATGTTCTAGATGTGTTGTAGGCTCGGTAAGCCGCGTTTTTTCGTCGCACTGCTTCAGCGCATTGTCGACTGAACCACGGCTTTGAGCCTACACCAGTTTCCTTAACAGTAGATTGGATGAGGCCATCCATCGCGGATGTGATGACCTCACCAATTTCCTGGGCACATCTTGAAGGATCCAAAGTCCGAAAACAGACAGCTGACCACGGGAAAGCATTAAAATGTGCCCGCAGACCGAACCAATGTGCTGACCTATAGTGCCACACTTTTCTCTTCAGCCTCTCATTTGGTGGTCTGAAGTTTACAGGGATTGATGTCGTCACCAGGCAGTGGTCGGACGATCCTAAAGGCGCTGTGACTTCAATACTGTAACCGTGTGGCACAGTAGTTAAAAATAGGTCTAACAGATTGGAACGGTGAGTCTGGACATCAGGAACCCTTGTAGGCTCCTGAACCATTTGCTCCAATCCGTAGCAAAGGGCAAAGGATTCCGCTTGGCGTCCAGCCGAGTCTGTTGATCCTGAGAACTTCAACCAAGGTTCGTTATGAACATTGAAGTCCCCCAGGACCACAAACTCTGCCATAGGGTAGCGGGGCAAGAGGTCATCAATAGTGTCGCTTAAATGTTTGAAGAGCTCGGACGTGTCTGATTCGCTAAGGTTCGGTGAGCGGTATAAACACGCGTAGAATCTTACCGTACTGGCAAGATTGACGCGTACCCACATTACGTCGAATCTGGAGTTTTCCAGATTCAACAGTCGCACACAGTTGACGTCAGCTCGACTATAGAGACAGACACCTCCTTTAGGTCTGAACTTGCTTGCGAGGGTGAAGCCCGGGCAGTCCAGATAGGAGGCGTCTACAGGCTCGGCTATCTGCGTTTCAGACAGGAATAGTAGGTTGGGGCGTTGAGAAAAAAGGTGGTGGTGGACGGAGTTTAAATTGGTATGCAGGCCGCGAATGTTGGTGTAATTCACCAACATTTTTGGCCTGCGCCGGGGTCGCCTACTACTCGCCGCTGTAATGCTGTTAATTTTTGTTGTTTGTGTTGTCATGATTTTTATTAAATATTTTTATGATGGGGTGTGGGGGGAGGGAGGTCTGGGAAGGAAAAGGTATGAGGGGTGGGTAGGAAGCTGGGGATCAGAGTGTCCAAGAGTGACGAACGAATGAATCCAATCCACCCACTGCGGTGCAAGGCGATGGATAGGGAGAGTCCGGCTGGAGAGGTCACCCGATGCGCCCCAAACGCTACTGCTGGGTCCCCTCCGGTCATGAACCGGCACAACAGCAGCGGCGGGGTTTTTACACTCGTTGATGGGGCAGCCCACCCTCAGTCGTGAGCCTGAGGGTCGGGCCCCTGTACTACCGAGCGGCCCGGACAGCGGTAACCGGTTGTAAAGATGCTGATAAGAAGCTGATAAAATGTAAATAAACCACTTAACCTGAGATGAGTTTTTTTTTACATGAGCTTAACTCAGGAGCTAAAAAACTATGTCATCTTTGGGGATGCTGTGTAGAGGGTTTTTTAATGAAAGGAAGGAGAGGAGATTTCTGTGAAGGAAAAGGGTTTAAGGGGTGGGTAGGAATCTGGGGTTCTGTGTGTCCTAGTCATCCGCCTCCAAGGCCTAGACAAACCTCACCCCATGAACCCGGGAACCCCTGCTAAATCACCAAACGTAGCGAAGCACTTGGGGTGACCTATGGCAGAGGTGTTGGTTATCCAATGAGGGTTCCCGGGGTGGCGGTACCCATTCCCGCCTCCCAAATTATTAAATTATAGTTGAGTTGTCCCGGTAAGACAGAAGTCCTAGTTTTGATCCCCA
Organism: Limnephilus rhombicus; assembly: GCA_929108145.2. Lineage (NCBI taxonomy): Eukaryota > Metazoa > Arthropoda > Insecta > Trichoptera > Limnephilidae > Limnephilus > Limnephilus rhombicus. The sequence goes on along the minus strand of OV815291.1, from coordinate 45,666,235 downwards.
GTTGCGACCTTTACCTTTTTTTATTTTCTGTCTTTTTCGGTTTCGTATTTTGTTTATATTTATTAATGTGATCTTCTTCAATGATTAAATGTTACATTGATGCAAATTATGATGTAAATTATTATTCAAATAATTTGAAGGTTTTTAGGTAGCTTAACTCACCTATACTTCCAGTCTACTTTACTCTTGTGTAGGTAAAGCGACAGGATCGGCACGTCAGCTATCTCCGGCTCATGTCCACCTGCCTCCAGTAGTAGCACCCTGTACCCCTCCACCTCCGTTAGTCTGTTGGCTATGATGGACCCTGCCGATCCAGCGCCTATGACGATGAAGTCATAGTCTTCCCTCAGGTTCATCTGGTTGAAGGGTCTGTTCTCCGGGTCGAACATGTCGTAGTGGAAGTAGGCCAGAGCCCCCAAGAGCACAGGGACTATGGCCAATTTGCTCAAGCCGACTATCCCCGCTGCCCCTTTCACAGCAGCTGCTAAAGCCGGAACCACTCCCATTTTATTTAATTGTTGCGGAGCACCTCACTCTAAATGTCGTCTAGATTTAATTGTGTGTCTTCTTTGGTCTTATTTCCACAATTAACTTAATTGTTACAATGCAATTATAATTTTTCAATTATTTTATTTTGGTTTTTAACTTGTCCACTTAATTTATTTTTAAAATATCGATGAAACTTTAAAGGCGTTTTAAATTTATTAATTGTGGTAAACTGAACACTTTCACACTCTGTAGCTGGTTGAATATGACTGACTTCATCTGAAAATGAAATGAGAGGTATTATAACTTTTTGCATATTACGTTATAATAGAGATTATATTAGTCAAATTATGTACATAATATAACGACACAATGATGCTTGTGAAAAAATATACATATATTTTACGTCATCTTAAATGTCTGTCCAACATCAAAACATATTGAATCCAAATAATGTGTTTTTAAGCTTTTTTAAAGTTATATAAGAACTTACGCAACACGTGTCACTTTGATCGACGCAATGATACTGAAATTCTAATACTGGTCTTTTATTGGTATTTCTAAGGTTTTTTTAATGACATCTTCTTTGTAGGTAGATACTTTGGAACTAATCCGTGTATGGCATTTTGAGGTTATATTTATGTATTCCATTCCGACCATGTAGAAATCAGTTAATTTATGTCATAGAAAAACTTTGCGTTTAGGATAAGAATGAAGTCACAGTTAGTTGAAAATGGTGTTGCAATTGATTGTACTTTGAATTTGATTCTTACCAAATGCCAGGGTTTTCAATAATGACCCCAATGATCGGCAACACATGGTGACATTGCGACGTAGGTACATGCATCTGATGAGCAAAAATGAAATATTGTGACATAATTTTCCGATTTTGGGTATGTGTCTTTGTTGCTGGTGTAAAAATATACACAATGTGCGAAGTAAAGAAAAATGAAACACCATCACAGTGAATGAAAATTGTTGCTGGTGTCGTGGAGGACTTGGCCAGCTGAGGAATTGACGCTTTGCTGGGAACCAGACGTGGTGCCAACTTAGGCACTGATCGGCCACTGGTGATTGAACCATGCTAGTTTTATTTTAGTCTCCCCCTTAGCAAGATTAATATCATAATTTTAAACTTACTTTTGCATGCACAGAAATTGGCCACTGTGTTAATTAAATAAACTATTTTATAAAAAAGTTTCACTTTTGGGAAGAAAATAAGATTCCTAACCACAGATTCCAGGATAAATTTACATAGCGATTGAGAAAGTGCAAAAGAAGTTTCTGAGATATTTATATTTTAGAGACTTCGGATATTATCCCTGGTTATATCCATCAGCCTTTTTGTCCGGCATGCTGGGTATTAATAGCCTCGCCGAAAGAAGGAAAACTGCTTTGCTGACAACAGCATATAAACTTTTATACGGTAACATCTGTATTCCCGATATATTACAAAAATTTGAGTTTTATGTCCCCGACAACTTCACAAGAGCGCGCAGACACAGAACTTTTGTTGTTCCGAGATGCAGAACTAACTTACCATTAGTAATGCCGCTCGGAAAAATGATTCTTTTACTAAATTTCCTGCCCCCTGATATAGATATTTTTTTTTTTTTTTTTTTATACAAACGGCATAAGTATGCCATAAACATTAATTACATGTCACAAATTCATATTCAAAATATTGGTAATGGTAAAACAGTGTATGTATAACAGTTAATTGTGACGATACATTGTGAAGTGACACCAGAGATACATTTACATGCCAAAATCTATAATACAAATAAAATTAATAGTCATTAAAAAAATATGATAGCATAGCCGTCTTGTACCTATGTTCCGTGCAGTTAAATAGATCTATCACATCAGCATATCTATTAGTAACTTCATGCAACCTAGGTAAAAGTGAGTGTTTCGTATACTCAGTCCGATTATTGTTACATTTAAAAAGGATTTTAGAACGAGTAGTTCTCGTAGGAATATGAAATTCAATGAGCTTAGTTAGATCAGGACTGTCTATTCTACCATTTACAATTTTGAACATTAATATTAAGTCGGATATAATTCTTCGATCTGACAGTCTTAGTAAATTTAATTCTTTCATCAAGTAATTATAATTTATGTTTTCAATGGGAATACCGAGGTTAAAATTAATGTGTCTTAAGAATTTGTGTTGAATTTTTTCGATTGAATCTGAATGTATTTTAAAATGGGGGGACCAGATCGAGGAGTTATATTCGACTTGACTACGTACTAAGGATGTATACAAAATTTTTAAAGTTGAAATATTCTTGAAACCTCTGGAATTTCTAAGAACGAAGCCAAGCATTTTGATACCTTTATTATAGATTGAGTTTATATGGGATATGAAGTTTAATTTAGAGTCGAAAATTATGCCCAAGTCACTAATTTCTGCGACAGAGGTAAGGGTAGAGTTGTTAAGTTCATAAGGATGAATAATTGGTTGACTTATTCTGTAAAAACTTATTGAATAACACTTATTTATGTTCAGATAAAGTTTGTTAATAGAGCACCAACTAATTAATTTGTTTAAATTATTTTGTAGACAGGCACAATCTTCAGCGGTTTTGATGATTTTAAATATTTTTAAATCATCTGCAAAAAGCAATACATCCACATCTTTATCAAATATGTCAACAATATCATTTATGAACAGTAAAAACAAAATTGGGCCTAAATGGGACCCTTGAGGTACACCACTGGTAGCTTTAAATTGATTGGAATAAAACAAATTAATTTTTACAAGTAGAACTCTATCAGATAGATAGCTTGCAAACCAGTCTAAAAGTTTTCCGTCAATACCGAGCTTACGTAGTTTAACCAGTAGAATTTTATGGCACACTTTGTCAAAGGCTTTGATAAAATCTGTGTATATGGAATCGACTTGAGTTTTGTTAGCTAATGCATTTGATATAAAGTTTTCATATAATGAGAGATTTGTCAGAGTTGACCTGCCAGACAAAAATCCATGTTGATTTGGAACAATGAGACGGTTAATATATGGGGAAATTTTATCAAGAAGTAATTTTTCAAAAAGTTTCGGAATTATAGATAGCTTACATATAGGTCTATAGTTAGTGACATCACTTTTATTACCCTTTTTTAGTATAGGCGTTAGATAACAACGTTTCCAAATGTCCGGGAAGCAACCTGTATCAAGCGATTGATTAAACAAAAGACAAATCGGCTCAGCCAGTGAAGCAATGCAATTTATGAGAATATTGGGGTGCACGTTATCAGGTCCGGCCTTTTTGTTTTTGTCTAGAGATTTAATTTTAGATTTAACGTCGCTTATATTGATGTGTACAGCAGGGATATGCATGCTCTCAATAAGGGAAGGTGGTGGTATGTAACTAAATATTCATCAATTTAAAAACGCTATTATTAATTAATAAAAAAATGTATGTTTATTATTGATTATGTATAACTGTAAATGTGCATTTAAAATAAAATAAATAAATAAATAAATAACACAATTGTTGTACTACACAATAATTACTGTAGGAACATTCTATTCGTAGACTTTGTTGGGTGTGTGAAAGAAATGACAATACTGCAAAATAGAGCATTGGGGAAAGTCAAGGAAATGTTAAAGGTGTTAAATATCTTGTCATTTAAACAAATTTTTCCTTCATTGCTTTATTTTTAATCTGCAAAACAATGAATGGCCATACATCTACTGAATTTCTGAGAAAAAATGAAAACCTGCAGCACGTGAGTCGAGGAAAATAAATCGAATCCCCCTTAGAAAAAAATAAAACCAGAGTCAAAAGGCTTTGACGTACGGGGCAATGAATATATTAATTTTGAGAAATTATTACAGGAATAAAATATACCTATAACAAATTTAAATGAAAATTTCAGAAATATGCATTTTTTTTTACAATTTCTCCATACAGGAAGCCGTGCAGGAAAAATCCCTCAGTGCCTATGTTATCTTTGTAAATGCTGAGTGGAGGCTCTTTTTAGTGAAAGGGAGGAGAGGAAGTTTTAGGAATGAAAAAAGTATGAAGGGTGGGTAGGAATCTGGGGGTCAGTGTGTTCAGGAATGGCGAACGTACGAATCCATCTCTCCCACTGCGAAGGCGTGGGCCGAGAGTCTCTCCCGATCCGGCCCGCCACGCAGTAGGTGGTCAAAATCATCCGCCGTCAAGACCTGGACCAACCTCATCCCATGAACTCGGGCATCCCTGCTACGTCGCCAAATGTAGCGAACCACTCGGGGTGATCTATGGCAGGGGTGTTGGTTATCCAATAAATGGTTCCGCCTCCTAAATATATATGTATACGGATTGTATTAGGACATGGATAACTTTGTACTGTGATGAACTCGCCGTAATAATAATAATACTTGGGTGGTTTGAATGGCGCCGTTTTCTAAGAGCGCTGTACAACTTAAAATAATTTCTGAAATCTAAATAACTACGGGGTTGATGAATTTATGAAGACCCCCGGCGAAGGCCATTCTGAATGCAAAAAAAGGGCTTGGTGCCACATGTGACTGTATCGTTTTGGGATACATTCTGGCTTTCAAGTACATGGTAATAAATTGTGAGATTTGTATAAGTTCTGAAACTAGAGAATTGACGAAACATGGAAAAACGTCAGAATTCTCCGAAAATGGTGATTTAATTTGACAAGTTCGGTCATTAAATTAAATAATATATCAGTAATGATTTTGGATATTAAGCCTAATATTTGAAAGATTTTAGAAAACGGTAATAAATTTAAGCTTTGAAGGCATGGACCACACCTTGGGATCAAATGAAGATACAGGGGGACGAAAAGAAGAGGGGTTTTGAAAGACAGTCAGGAAAAGTTCGCGGAGGGAGACGGTCATTCGCAGTTATACAGGGAATAAATAACAGTAGTTCGGGCGTGTAGACGGGAAATAATTAATTTTATTGACAAGAAAACGCGGATAATCAAATCTTAAATAAAGAGAGTCTGGGGAAGATCGTTCGGGCGCTCGGTTGAGATTAGGGAGACAGTTTTCAGAGTGCGTGAAAGTCGAAATTGATACGCGAGAAAGGCAGGTCAAATTGGTGGAATTCGTATCACGAAGAATAGAGAAAATAATTTTGAAACTGAGGAAAATAATTGAATTAACTCCGGGAAGTTCGCTATTTTGTGAAAATATTCAGGCGTAAATTCAGAATTCATTTGTTTTCAATTCAGTTAAAAATTGCATGAGGAGTTTGTGCCTTGCGAAAGTGCATGTGGAAATTAAATCGGATTATGCAGCATGGAAAATTTGGTAAGCTTGTTTAAAATTACTTTATTACATATTTACATTACATATTAAGTACGGGCCTTGCGAATTTTAGAAAGAGTCCATTTTTTATTACAGTATCTATTTAAAAACCGCAAATTAATAGTTGTGTAATTTCACTTACTTAATTATTTTGTCTTAAATCCTGACGACTTCCTTGACCAAGTTCCCCAGTAGCCCGTATCTGGAGGAGCTGAAGAAAGAAGAGCACATCGAGCGTAGTCTCACCACACTATCTCTCACTTGTCTCATATTTTCTACTATATTTCAACTTTTTCTTTAGTATCGCTGCAAACGGTCTTCTAAAAGACTTATACTTTTGTTTGTAACGATTTTGCTTCCAGATCTCTGTAACAAATGAAAGTAAAATTATGGTTTACGTTCTGAATTATTGCGGAAAACAATTCTAAATTATTGGGTAGACAGTTCAACAGTTCAACAGCTCAACAGCTGCTTGACTCACTAAACTCGATCTGGGACGCGCATATTTGTGTACAATTTTCAGATACAAGGATTAAATTTAATTTGTGATATTTTGTGACCTTTCACGACGACATTGCGTCTTTGAGTCTGTAATATTTAAAAACCACAAATGACAATATGTAGCTACAAAATAGAGCTATCTGAATTAAATCCTATTACACCCCTCCCTCCTTCCACTACCATTGACATCTTTAAGTTTTTCTTTTTTTTTTTTTACATAAGATCCACACAGGAGGCTCTGAGGAAAATAATTCCCCTGAGGGCCCATGTCATCTTTGGGGATTTTTGGGTGGAGGATTTTTTATGGAAAGGAAGGAGGGGAGAGTTCTGGGAAGGAAAAGGGGTGGGTAGGAATCTGGGGTTAAGTGTGTCCTGGTCATCCACCTTTAAGATCTAGACAAACCTCATCCCATGAACCCGGGCACCCCTGCTAAATCACCAAACATAGTGAACCTCTTCGGGTGACCGATGGCAGAGGTGTTGGTTATCCAATAAAGGTTCCCGAGGCTGTGGTACCCATTCCCGTCTCCCAAATTGGAATGTCTATTGTTGTAATTAGTTTTTAGTTGGTTTTTTAAACAATAAAAGTTGTTAAAAAAAACAAGTATTTTATTATTTTGAATTAAAATGTTGCTACAAAATAAGTTTACTGTGTTTGAAGAAGAAATCTGTATTATTTGTTAATTTAATAAGTCATACACATGTCGTCGTAAGTCATACATATGTCTGGTAATATTAAATTATCGTGAAAACAGCTAATGGGTCCGAGTGATTAATTAAATTTTCAATCTTTCATTCTGTTACTTATCTACTTTTTTAAACATTTACAAAGTGTTAACAATTTTATTAAATTAATGATATTGCCGTTGGGATGTGCACAGACATTTACACTACCTACAATTAAAAATGTTCATAGCATGCGTGAATCAAAATTTAGTTGTTACTAGGTGGAGATGCTACTAGTGAAGTAACAGAAATAATAATAACAAAATAAAATATAAAACATAGTAGATAAGTATACAGTACAGAGAAAGAGAAGGAAGAAAATAGAAAAGAAATTATATCAAAGCAATTACATAATTTTTAGTTTTTGCATCATTCGCTATTTCTGTTAATGGATTTAGTGATGTGCAATAATTTAAGAAGTGCAATGTTTGCATCTTATATTAGTTGGCGAGTTAAGCTGTATGGCGCAAGTTTAGTAATGTGTACGTGTTAGCTGAACGCTGAACGGTACACCTTGAAAAATAACAATTTGTCAATTAACGGACAGGCGGAACGATGCGATGATCGGCATTTACAAAAAGATAGGCAAATATCATGTTTCTTCATCTTCAATGCTTATTTAAACATTTGTTAATTGAGAAAGCTCCGTTTAAGAAAAATTACCTTATTTATAAACTACTACCGAGTAGCCGGCACGCGTTGCAATTGTTTTAATTATGTTAAATGAAGTGCTTTTCGAGGAAAGGGAATATTTGTTTTTGATTTTCGTCTAGTGCGTACACGAATAAATCAGGTTTCCCGACACCTAAAAACTAATTCACTAACCACCACACCGTTTCCCCGAAGGGGTAGGCGGAGGAGACGACCGCCAAACAACTAGATCTTGGCACACACTCCTTGCCTCGTTCATATTCATACATCGTCTCATACATGCTCTTCTATTATTCCGACTCTTCACATGGCCCGACTCAAGTCATATATTCTCCTTATACTCCTTTCCTCGTTCATTCGCTCTACATGCCCAAACCATCTGAGCATCCCTTTTTTAATCTTTCTCATTACGCTTACATCAGCCTTGCATTCTTCGCGGATTTCCACATTTCTCTCACGATCACACTCAAACACCACAGTTTAAACCTACGAGGGGCTGCGCACAACAACTCACCAAAGTTTTGTCGCAATCGGATGAATGGTACCTATAGGAAATAATTTCATAATGCCAGAACTCACCTATATATAAAGAAACATTCGCGGGTGTACGCACAACAAATTCCCAAAGTTTCATGGCATTTGAACGAACAGTTTAGAATAGCATAAGGGAAAAGCAAAAGAACATACATTTTTATATATTAAGAGGAGGGTTTTTTTTACATTTTCCTCAAGGCCTATGTCATCTTTGTGGATGCTGCGTGGAGGGTCTTTTAGAGAAGAAGGAGTAAACATGGGTCTCGAAAGGATCTATCTTGTAGAAGGGAGAAACACAGAGACTGGCAAATCTTTCCACAGCCGAGCTGTTGAATGAATGAAGTAGGATAACTACTTAAAAAGGATCTATTGTTTAGATAGTTTGCTTGGCTAATGGCTAATCACACATTTTCCATTAATAATACTTGTCGTGTTTTCTTTTTTTGCAAAACACGATCATCGTGGGAAAACATTGCGAAGGGAAGACGTACTTAACTATCTGTGCGAATTCATGTGAAAACTCTTGTACGAGTAGTTAGTCAATAAATTAATCATTACTTTCGCAATAATACGTATTTCTAATTGCAGCGCAGAACAAAACTGTTGTTTGGATTTCTGACAAGGAAATGTTTAATTTGTGATTATGTTTGACTGGGATAAAATATCGCGCAGCATTGTTTTATAGATCTATTTACGATTTTGACCTATTCACGATGACCCCAGAGACAAAGGAACAATCATAGTGGCTTCATTCAGATTCGCCGAAGCAAAGTTTAAAAACGAATTACAGAGCGTAACTCACACCTGGCGGGGGGCGGCGAGTGGAAGCTCCATCACGAATGACTGCCACGCCGCGACTAAGCATCACAGAGGGTGCAACGTGGTAGGGATTTGGCGAGGGGAAACCAGGCTACACGCCAGTGTTCCAGGATTGCGCATAAAATCATTCCTCGCGACCGCAGCACCTTGGAGACGTTATTTTACGGACAGCCCTCGTAACTAACTATCCGTCACGCCGTTTACCACTGGGGTAGGCAGAAAAGACGGACACATTCATAAGTCGTCTAATATTATTCTGACTCTCTACATGTCCCGATTCAAGTATGTAATGTTATTCACTTCATCGGCGTTCCCGACTTCTTCTATTGCGTCTTATATTCTCCATGGTGACCGGCCAACTCCGAATGAAACCAACTCAGAACCACCACAGAAAGGTGATTAAGAGTCATGATAAACAAATATAAAAAAAATGGTTAAATTGCTTTAGTTAGGTTAGGGTTACCAGCTATTTCAAAATGATTTTTTAAAGCTTTTAATGACCTTTTTGAGGTGGTTCTGAGTTGGCATTGAACCATTCTCCTTATTCTTCCGATCATTCACTCTACATTCCCAAACCACCTGAGCGTACGTTTCTTAATCTTACTCATTGCGCTTATATCGGCCTTGCATTCTTTGCAGATCTCCACATTCCTCACACAATCATACATGGTTTTACCACACTTCAGAAATTAGTAGATACTCAAATAAATATATGACATTTGTTCAGATTAAAGGTAATAACATGAATCTTCCTTTGGACCTTATCAATAAAACTCTCAATCTAAGAACCGAACCTAACCTAAAACAGTTTGGTCATTAAAAAGAGTCTTTCCTAGATTGATTTTTTATAGACGAAGATGTGAAACTATCCCAACAGTAAAAAAATACGTTTTTTCTCCTTTACTTGAGATTCGTAGGTCCTGATAACCGGTTGTAACTTTTTTATTTATTCATAAAATACGAGATATTTAATTTAGATGTTTACAAAGGATTGGTGCATTGGACTAGTACTTAGTTAAAAAGCTCGGCTGTTATTTTTGCCGGCCTCTGTGTTTCCTCTCTCCTACAATAAGAACCTTGTTCACTCCTCCCTCCCCTCAAAAAGACCCACGTTCACTGCCCCCTTCCCCCGAAAAGACCATCCACACAGCATCCTCAAAGATGATATGGGCCTAAGGGATATGTTTTTCTGAGGGCTCCTGAGTGGACTTAATGTTAAAAATAAACCTTAGGCTGCCTGTTTCATGCTGACCAATGGAATGTATAAAGTATAAAACATTCAGATTATAGTTATAAATTAGCAAGAAAATAATCCATCACAAACGGATGTAAAGATCGCACTGAAGCAGCTACCAAGTCAGATCACCGCTCGTTTTTTTAGGGGAAAGCCTGAGCTAACCGCTGGTGCCGTCATATTTTGAGAAATATTGTCCACGTCGCCGAAAATGCGGAACGGTTTTTATTTCTTGAACAACCCTTGTAGAAAAGAAATATAATTTAAAACAAGTATAACAACAAAACAAAATAAACAGAGAGAACAGAAAAAATAAGAGAAAAAGACAAGCATCACAAAGCCGCCTTGTAATCATTGCTTCACCAGATTTAAGTAAGTATACGTAAGCAGTTTTTATTATCATTGCAATTTATTTATCTTTCCAATCACAATATTTCATGTCACCATAATATTCGTAAGTCACTTTCGATTTCAATGCTTGCAATATTTACATATCAAATGTATGCAGTTAGATCCGATGCTATAAAAAATATGACTTTCTGTTAATTATGTACAAACGAGTATGTATCTGAAACGAGTTGTTAATTATTTTTTCTTGATTTCGGAAACTTGTTTTAAACCTGTAACCTGAATACCTACATAATATTATTTTTTGGTGTTGAAACGAGAATATGCATAGTTTCTACCGGGATGTCATTTATCCAGTACCTACCTCTCCCCAACCACATCACCTTGCTGGAAAAGCATTTTGAATTTGGGACAATGACGATAAAAATAGCAAATTCGAGTGCGTTTGTTTTAGAAAAACAGAAGAAGAATTGGGACTACCTTGGAAGCAAGTTGTTGGTGTTTTTCGTATTCGTAATCTCGTTTTTGAACCAAAAAGAAGGTATTTGACCATCTCGAAAGTAACCACTATCGTTTTGTTCTTATTTGTGTTGTTGTAGCGATAATTATCTCGGGGTATCACGGTGGAACTATATAAACTATATTTTGATGGGGTTGTTTACTCCTTCACAGAGATACAGTGGTAAGTAGTGGTAAGGTTATCCTTCTTTCTTGCATCCCTAGTTTTTCCTACACACACATCGCCCAATTCCAGCACACACCATTTCGTCTCGTTGCATTTTTAGTATTTTCAGTCCATTTCCGAGTGTATCATAAGCAGTTTCGGATGGAACAATCATTATGTCAGAGCTATTTATTTGTCAATGTTAACAAATGTGACTGTACCATTGAATGATGCTGAATTCAATTAGAACATTATTAGTAGGTATTCATGCTTCACAGAGACAAGTTCATTCATCTGTCAAAACACCTCACATTCAAGTAACACGTTTAAAATATTTACATTTCCACGTCGTTATCACCACAATGGTTCACCATCCATCATAGACTACTGTCTTGAATACTAGTATCTTGTACTTGAATACTAATCAGGTGTATTTATTATTTGTGTCAAAATTCAGTGTTCTCTGAGCACAGACCAATACGAATGATTTCATGTTTTGTGTACATGTTTCTTCTCAAATCTCAATGTTTCTATCAATCAATTATTCTATATTAATCGAAATGGTTTTCTTATTATATCGAATAATTTAGGTTACCTTATTACCACTTTAGAATCTAGATACTTTCTTATTATATCGAATAATTTGATTACCATGTTAGAATCTAGATACTCTCTTATTATATCCAATAATTTAGGTTACCTTATTACCACGTTAGAATCTAGATACTTTCTTATTATATCCAATAATTTAGGCTACCTTATTTCGGCCAAACGTAAGGAAAATATTTTGTTATTAGTTTTTAGTGAAAATCTAAAATCGTATCTTAAGGAAAATAGTTCCTATTCTGCTCTTTCATAAATGGTGCTAATTTAATTATTTTAGGGAAAAACACTTTTTGCAAGTTATACTTTAAAATATTAAGATGAGTATTTGTTTGCGCCAGAACACATACAACATGAATATGAAGAAATAGTTTTGTACGAATACAAACTCAAAAAAGCATACAAATACAATATTGTATCTGTGATTCAATCCAATAATGTATTCGTAAGCCTTTCTCGAAATAATTGATTTGTATGCTAACGGCAAAACTCTTTATTCGCATTATTATTGCTTATGAACTGTTGCAAACAAATAATTCATCCTAGGTAATATTTTAAAGCGTAACTTGTAAAAGTTTGTTTTTCCTAAAATAATTAAATCGGCGCCATCTGTGAAATTTCCTTTCGTTCGTATGTTCCGGTTAACATCAAGTAGGGGCACTTGTGGATAATCATTATCATCATTACATGGTATAAAATGAAGTCGCTCAAAATGTATGTGCGCATAGATCTTTTAAACTACGCAACGGATATTCTTGCTGTTTTCACCAATAAATAGAGTGATTCAAGAGGAAGGTTTATATGTATAATACATGCTTATTATAGTAGAGAAAAGCCGAGAAATTCAAATATTCTATTCAGGCAGCGGGCAGCGGGCAGCTGGCAAGCGGGTGGTGTGGATTTTATAAAGGTTGGGTAATGGCGTTGTGTTTCGTTAGCCACAGCAACGTGTGGCCGGGTCTGCTAGTTGTTCATAACACTAATGACTATACCAAAAAAATAATAATAAATATATAAATATAATAAATATACCTAATAAATAATAATAAACACATTAGACGTGTATGAGCGATACAGAAATACCTTGCACATATTTCTCAGATGGACAAAACAACTTCTTGTACCTGCGTAGGTAATTATAGTTACATAACTAATACGTACGTAAGTAAGTTAGAAACTAGACAGGTACATGGATAGTATTTTTGCTTTCTACAATGACACCATGCATTATTCATTCTTGACAGTAAAGTTCATTCCGCAAATTTGAACATTTGGACGACGTCAAATTCCGCGACGTCTTTGTAAATATTTAATTACAAGTTTTCGTGAATGTTTATTTTTAGGCAAACTGTGGTTTTTACCTTAATGGCAAAAATTGCGCCGTCATATTTTGCTAACTAATATTTTCATAAGATGAATTTCATTTATTTGTAATTATCTGAAGTATCTATCCATCGTTACCCGGCCTTTCGCAGAGTTTTTCTAAATCAGATTGTAGAGGGTAATAATTTCTCTCTTGTTTTGAAGATCAAGTGTGCAAAATTTCTTCCAGTAGTAGTATCAAATTCTGCTAGGGATGGGAAAAGGAGATTGGGCGATTTTTGTAAATTTCATCGACCGTGACCTCTTGTTTTGAAGGTCAAGTGTGAAAAATTTCAAATCCTGATCATTTTTTTGTAAAAAATTTGGATGTGATTTTGCTGTCCGGTAATATATTTTTTTCAATTCGAAACAATAAAAATATTTTTCCATCACACGTTGCATCTATTAGTCGGGTAGAGCGGGACACATGATAAGCACTCCGTCTCGTTCCAGGAGCATGGCAACACGCGAAACAGCACGCGTATCGCGTGATCTCGTCGCGACATGGGAGTTCAATAAGTGGCAAAGTGTGATTGAAAAATATATATATATTTTTTTTTTCGTTATTTGTTTTTGGGGTGTTATGCCGTGTTGCGCTACCTCCTTCTTTAGCCAACGTTTCGGACATCGTTGCAGTGTCCGAAACGTTGGCTAAAGAAGGAGGTAGCGCAACACGGCATAACACCCCAAAAACAAATAACGAAAATGCTTTTGGCCGTGAAAATCTTAAAACTTATCATATATTTTTTTGTTTTTAATAGAAAAAAATTTCATCGGACAGCAAAATGACAAGTGTTTTTTGTGCTAGGAATCGCTGGATGGTATATCCTGTTACACCCTGTGGCTAAATAAGAAAAATATACATCATGTTTTCCTTATTGTGGGTGGGAAAAGTTAGAGTGCAAAAAACGGTGTTTTTGCTTTATATCCTTTGAATATATGTACATAGATACCTGTAGAATGAAATTTAATAGGTATTTATTTACTTATATGTAAAGTTATAATTCTATCACTATTTTTTGTGCATTTTATGGCTCCAATGACACCATTAATTTGGTTGATTAGTTGGCTGCGTCTGACCGCAGACGATGTGGAAACGGCTTCCATTATGCAAATGCCCGGTCATAATGCATCCATCTTTTGAATGTCTGGTCGTTATGTTAAAAAATACACAAAGATTCAGGTTAATGGGCTGGTTTTGCTTATTGTCGTAAAAACTTTTACGTCATTGTTAGGCAATCGGATAAAAGCACCGAAATACCACCATAAAGCAGTGTCTTTTTGCTTTCTGACATCAATGTTTGAAAGACTATTTTTTCTTCAGGACCGAATGTCGACCTTTATCCTCCTTTTTAACGAGCAAAAATTTTGGACGTAGTATTTGGACAGAGAGATTTAATTTACTACGGCGTTAAATGTACCTACTGTACAATGTACATATAACTACAAACACATTGCAGCATCGACTTTTCAGACAATCGTATCCAAAAGTCAAATACCTTTCACCTTCACCATCACAGCCCGCGACATATAAATAAAATTTGTAGGCTTAAAGTCATTTCATAAAAATTCTCGAGTCCTAAAGTGTCCTCAATTCTCCAGTCTTTCAAAATAAATATTTACTCAACTTTTGGCACTAATCTTCTTATTAATGTAATATCAACAGTGTTGGGTGTAGCGGGTGTAAAGTCGTGCAATGTCCAGTGTTTTAAATATAATGTCCTCCGCGTACAAAGTCGTTTCTTTCCCAAGCATAACCATTCTAATTGAAGTGGGTTTATCGGAAGTAATCTGCCAGGTAAGTATGGTTTCGGTATCTATTTGTAAATAATAAAATTAGATAGAGCCTAAGAATTCATAATAATTTGTACAGCGCTCTTGAGGTGATTTCTCACGAAAACGGCGCTGTACAAATCATCCAGTTATTATTATTATAATTCACACATTCAAAAAATTATCCATAAATATTGATCTGAGACACAGGGTGTTATAAAATAGACAAAATATTACCAACGAATATGGACTCATAAAATTAAACAACCAACATGTATTATTTAACTTCAAACCAATTCAATTGGCGCACCATTTTCAATTTGGGAGGCGGGAATGGGTACCGCTGCCCCGGGAACCTTTATTGGATAACCAGCACCTCTGCCATAGGTCACCCCAAGTGGTTCGCTACGTTTGGTGATTTAGCAGGGGTGCCCGGGTTCATGGGGTGAGGTTTGTCTAGGTCTTGGAGGCGGATGACCAGGACATACTGAACCCCAGATTCCCACCCACCTCTTAAACCCCTTTCCTTCCCAGAACTCTCCTCTCCTTCCTTTCCTTAAAAAACCCTCCACACAGCATCCCCAAAGATGACATAGGCCCTGAGGGAAATTATTTTCCTCAGGGCCTCCTGTGTGGAGCTCATGTATAAAAAAATCCGGACTCCCATTGTCACTTGTACCTAACCTTATCATTTTTTATAAATCCTAACCAATTTAAATTGTATTCTTTGTCACGCAAAATCCCAATCAGTCCATGTCACATTACAATAAATTATGATATTTTAAAAGCCCCATAAATTACATAAAATATGTAATTATAGAGACTTCATTGTACATATGTTTGCTTTTTCTGTGACTAGGTTACATTATTCAATACCATTTACGTATTTATTCAAATGCCATTTTATCGAAAAGTATCGAATTTCAAAGAGTGTCACATCTGCTATTATTTATTGTCGTAGATTAATTATATGCAGAAATTATGTAAACTAAAGTTGGTATTTTTTTATCTGTCAAATAAATACTTAGCGACCATAACGGCGAGACAATCCTCATTCATAAGTCATAATGAATAAGTAATTGCATTCATAATATTTTCTTATTTCTGCAGTGAGGAACATTGATGATATTCATTGATTGGATTTATTTAATTAATTTTAATTCGACCAATGTTTGAAAACATCAACGGTTCCTTTAGAAACTATCAGAGGGTGCCACTTTCGTTTAATCCCAAACTGTACAGACATCAGCATAATGACAATCAGATTAATTTTGTCCAAACTTCAGTAATATTTGTACCTACCCCAATAACGTAATCCATTCCATTATATGTATAGGAATTCCACTGACTCTGGGAAATAACTACTAAATGCATTTTAATAAGTCGAAGGTTACATTTACATACATCCGACGCCCTTTAGGTGACGTTTCTCAAAAACGATTAATAAGTTTTTATGTTTATATAAATATTTTTTAAATATTTAGGGGGGGCGGCTAGATTGGAAGAAAAACTGCTCACATAATTAATGTATGCCCCCTTATTAGTAATCAGTGATCTTGATATTAAGGAATTGTCTGAAATTTGTTCTGGGCTATACGAATTTGATTTAGTAGATAATAAATTAGCCTTCTGAATATTGCGAAATGCAAAAGTTTTTATGATCTATTCGAAAAATGGTTCTTTCGTCATTTTGTGAAGAAAAATATAATGGTTGCATTCGTCTCAATACCTATCAAATAAAATAAGCCTAAATCCACATTGTTGTCATTCTATAAGATTTTTTTGGGTGCCATTCATCTCCCTCACAGTGGTTCATTTTTTAAAACTTCCTATAAAACATTTGGAATCTGTGCTGCGTATGCCCCATCTGACTTTGATCCTTGTGAAATGCCCGTGTTGATATGGCAATATTCAGGAGTGATTATTAAACTAGGTTTATGTTTTACGAAAAAAGGCAAGCAGATTTAAATTTCCAAATGTTTTAAAACTTACATCACTTTAAAAATACAAATATTATTTTACTAACGCGAATAACTCTACCGTTTTTTGTCTGTATTAAATTATATTTATTTATTATTGTTCCTAAAATTTTCTCCTTTTTTGTATGACTTCAATCCCTAGAATATCTTTAAGGATAAATGAGCATGAAGGTTGTATTTCCCCATCTAGCTCATAGGTCAGGTTTTTTTTTTTTTTTTTACAGTGTATACCGCATAAGAATCTCAACTGCTCCCGTCTGGAGCCAGTGAGACTATGGCATCCCCAATTGGGGTATGTTGTGAGGCTGAAGGAAGTGGGGAGGGGAAGGAGGTAGGGAAGAGGAAGGTTGGGAAGTACCTGGCTATTCAGATCTGGTCACTAAACACGGCTAAAGCCATTTTCAAGCAACGTTTCAATTCTGAATGGTGGTCTTACACCAGGGCGATACTGATAGTATCTTCCACTCTGGAACATGCCGCAAATATACTATATATTATTTTAAATGAATTAATTGTGAAATAACACAAATCAATCAAATAAAATTTATTTGCGCATGCCGGGTTCGAACCCGCGACCTCCGGATTGTGAGTCAAGAGTCTTACCCACTGGACTATGGAGGTCGTCAGGTGCGAATTTATATTGCAAACTCTTATTAATAATATTGAAAGAGGCTGACAGTAAATTTAATTTGCCTGAACAAAATCACATCGTCGATTTGCTCATAATTATTTAACAATTTCTAAACTACCTACGCGTGAAAGTATAAATTACTCAACTCTCAGATGAACTATTGACTGTGCAGTGTGCTGTCATCCTCAACCAAAAAAAAAATAAAGATCTGGCGAGAATTTTTTGTAATCGATATTACATCGTAGGTGTAGGAGAAATTAAATGTCAGTTTTTATTAATATAAAGGATTTAGTTACACCTTTATCGAACACTAACTTATTTTATATTTTTATCTATTTGAATATGCTCATTTGTCTATTCTTAAAAGTATATCCTGATTTTCAGTATACTTTGTATTCTGATGAAGAAACCTTTGCTTTATTTCTGTATTTGTAAGAAACATGTTGATACTTTTTATTGAAAATAGTGGTTTAAACTTAGTTTGTTGTTTTCATTCTATTTATTCGAAAGTTCTGTTTATTTGTTTTACATTCATTCCAAACATACTATCACTTATTATTCAAAAGAACTCCGATGTAACAATTATTATAAGCAATAATTATCAGCCTGAAACACTCATCCACATTGAAAAATCTTCCGAGAAAAGATACATGACGCCAACGGGACTTGAACCCGTGCCCTTCTGATTGCTGGTCAGCTGCTCTCCCAATTGAGCTATGGCGGCTTATCTTATACCCGCCAAATGATTCAATATATACTAGTGTTTCATTCAACAATTACTGCTTATTATATTTTTTCCACCTGAAAACAACCAACTTTATTTTGGTCCCATTGGCGTCATGTATCTTTTCTCGGAAGATTTTTCAATGTGGATGAGTGTTTTAGGCTGATTAAAAATAATAACTCCGATGTACTTTCATTACACCGATATCCCTGCCAAAATATTATATTAAGATATCCATATGTTTGTGAATAATAAATCTAAGCTTGTAATAGGTATGTATAGAGTATTCATACTTTATTAATTAAATTAATGATTAAACCGATATTATTTAATAAGTAAGCACTTACTGCAACTCATGTTAACTTTCTTTATAGCTCTATTCATTAGGGAGTTATGAAATAATACGTGTAAATAATCTACTTTACCATTGCTTAGGGGCCAAACTTTCACTGGACATCGCAACGATATGACTCATGATAACAATAACAATAATTGTTAATGAAATAACACTCATTATTACAGTTCATTTAAATGACAGCTCATTTCGAAGTAGCAGAGTGAATTGGGTCAAGCTCTAATTAATAGGTAATGCATATTTAATGTGCAACTATTGTAATTATGAGTAATGTATGTAGTTAACAGGTGTATTTTTTTGTTTAACCATTTTTGTTGACCAAAAAGCTTTTCTCGCTTTTCTAATGGGCCCCTGAAAAGATTGTTTTCTTATTTGTTTTTTCTTGTTTCGAAAAACTGGTTAAAGATTGTATTAATCCTGATAACAAAAAATAGCTTTCAATCGTTTTTCCCAAACAAAGGTTTGATTTGGAAAACTTTTCGGTTAATTAAATTTGCATATTTTTTTAGCGATTTTTAACATACGAGCATAGGCAATTGCACGTATTATAGAGGTCTAAAATATAACACTTACTTACTACAACATTCTAAGCTTCTATTATTAAGTATATAATATGGCCCAGACAATACGAATTTCTCAATGCAAGTTTAGTTTCGCTCGGTTTAGTTTGTTTAGACCGAAACATCGTATTGCTAGCGGAAGTCCAATTATTATTTTGAAAAATGATTCATTTAATTGATTAGCGAAAGTTATTAATTTATGATAATTGACCCAATTTTACATGTTGTGTCTTTGAAAAGTAGGCATCTTTTATTTTAGAGTTTTTTGCCACTTTTGCAATTGGCCATGGTTTATACGTCGGACACCCGGCTGAGTGACCAGTGACGACGTGCGGAAGAAATTTTTTTTGTTTGATTTTGAAGAAAAAAATTTTGAAAAAAAAAAAAAAATCGTCAAAAAAAGTCACCGGAGACCAAAATTTCATTTACATTTTTTACTCCAAATAATGTCAGGAATCACTGGTTAAAGTAAGTCAAGTACGTCCCTTAACACCCTGTATATCTCAACATCATCATCACTATCGGCTCTACAACCCCTGGTGGGTCTTGGCCTCCTCAAGAGTCTTCCTCCACTCATCACGGTTTTGTGACAGTTATATATCTCAAACTGCCTACTAACTGCATTCTTACAGCTTGTTCGGAATACTTTTATATTTTATTTTTTATTTTATTTTATTTTTTATTGTAATATAAAAAATATGAGTTACATATTATATACACATATATTTTACAAAATATTAAATTAAAGGTCTTTTCTGGTCATGTATACCTTATCAGAAAAGAGGGGCTCTTGTGCCTGATAAGGGAGCCACGATTCTTACTTGCGTTGTAAGTTATAATTTGTTTTGTATAAAATATTTACTTTTTACTGTAAGTTTTTTTGAAAAATTGTTTTATTTTATTTATTTGTTCTGATTGGTTGATGATGCAGCAAAATAATTACAAAAAGTACAGTAAATTTTAATAGTTTTATCATCATGCCTTTCAACATTTATATATTCATGTAGGTATAAATTAAAGCAAATTTTTAATGAAATAAAATCGATATTGAGTTGTAATTTTAAAAAGCTGGTACGGAGAATAATTAATCTTTCTCATTGGAACCGCCCTGTACGATAGTAAGAACATCTTTCGACGAAATTTGGATTCTCGGCCGCTGGCTGGTTAAATTTCTTTAAGGGAACTATTTTCCTAAGGGCGTCCTGTGTGAAGCTAATGTAAAAAAAGCAAAAACATTGAAATCTATGAAGCATTTACTAAACCACTCTCGATCCCAGAAAGTCTTGTTTCGTTGACATTCCTTGGCATTGTTTTCTGACCCAAGAAAGTTGATTCACTTTTTACAAAAACAAACAAACATGACCACAGAGCACCTGTTGAATACTTTACGAATACACCCACATAAGATTCTTAAGCAAAGTCACTTAAAGCTTCTGAGAATTTTCTGCCTTCCGACCCCGTCTTCAGAGCACGTCTCGATTTATTTAATTAGTTGATATTATGTTATTATGTACCCGATGTGATCACCTGGTACATCATTTTTACAATTTTGTATATAAGGGTTTAGCTATAAACAACAGGTTTCAAAAATAATTTCTTTCATTACGGTGGTTTACATTTGGATAAAGATAAAGTTTAATAATAAATACGTAACTACCATAGACATATGAGTACTACTAATTTGTTACATTAAATATGTCGATATAATTGGTATATTCGTTTGCTAAACTGTAGTATAGGTGAAGAATTGCCGAATTTGCTACCTCTGTTTGTGAATGGTGGCATTGAAATAGGTCCGTACACGCAGAGCAGATGGACAGACGCATCCGCCGCGAAGACCTGGACAAACCTCACCCCTTGAACCCGGGCTCCCCTGCTTAGTCACCAAACTTAGCTAACCACTTGGGGTGACCTATTGCAGAAGTGTTGGTTATCCAATAAATGGTTCCCGGCTACAGCTACTCTTAAATTGACTACACTCAGAAGTTCGCGAGGTGCGAATTTACAATTTAAAATAAGCGTAGGTCGCTTATCCTTCACCGATCGTCAAGTACGTTATTTTTGACGTATTTAATAAAAATTGCAGTTAATTTGTTTTAAGATGATATTTAACTTCAAATGAATCAATCGTAAAAACGAAAATACGTCGATGTCGCTTCTTCAGCACCGTTAACTAAGGTGTGTAGGTATATGCTGTACGTACATAACATTATTATCACATCTCTGTACCTCTGTACCTCTGTACGTGTACGGAGCGCATTAAAAGGTAAAGCTTTCACTTTCAAGCAGACGTGCTGCGAGACACGAGACACGACGCACGTGACGCGATGTCCGACTGACTCCTTGTGACGTAGGATTTTCTTTTACCATACGATTGCATACGAGCTGCATACCGTGGATTCAAAGTGCAAGTGTGCACCCGGTTGAGCTTGTTAACGCAGTCGTCTTGATAGTGACCAGCAAATATGTTACTTAAATAACCTAGTTTGAGCATCTTCAGTAGCCTAAGATAGAGACGAACATCATATTTATAATTACCTAATAATTGTATTACCTTTTGCGGTGTTGTAAGCATAGATGCTTGCAAATTGTGCTCCATCTTCTACGAAGTTGATTGGCCAATCGAGGTATCAAAATCAAGCAACAAATATGTATGTTTTTAATAATTGAAGACAATAGCAATGACTCTAAATTGAAAAATGTGAAACTGAAAAAATTCGGTCGCATCTAGGGGTTGAATCCAGGACTTCAACCTTACAATGGCTTTTCTCTACCCCGGCAAGGTTGAGGTCCTGGGCTCAATTCCTGTTGCAATTCTGGGTTCAATTATGTTTCATATCTTTCATTTAAGAGTCGTTAACACTGTCTTCATTGATTAAATATTATAATTTAAGGTTTTACGCATTAAGTTATTCCAAAAATAAAGAATGTATTTTTTATGTGGATACCTCACACGAGATATACTGGTCCTGTCTGGAGCCAGTGATACAATGGCATCCCAAATTGGGTATTTTGTGAGGCTTAAGGTAGTGTGGAGGGGAAGGAGATGAGGAAGAGGAAGGTGGGGAAGTACCTGAATATTCAAGTCACCAAACACGCCTAAAGCCTTTTCAAGCAACGTTTCAATTCTGAATGATGGTCTTACACCAGGGCGAAACTGAGAGTAACGTACACTCTAGAACGTGCCGCAAATATACTATATATATTATTTTATTTGAATTAATTGTTAAATAACACAAATGAATCAAATAAAATTTATATTTTTGAATGTAGCTATCACTTTGTGGTTATCGTTTGGATAACTTAGAAGCCTTGGAAATTAAAAAATCCCTTTAAAATAATGAATCTATTATCAATAAACAAAAAATATTATCTTATAGCCCAATCATGGATTTGTTCCCCTACCCACCCACTCTACATTAATACCTACCCACCCAATCTACATTAATAACTAGCAACGGCCCCACCCCTACCATAATAAAACATTGTTCGAAACTGTCAAATTAGTATTAGCTTTTCCTGAAGAAGGAACGTTTGTTCCGAAACGGGTAGGATTTACGCATTATATAAGTGGTTTATACAAAGTTGTATTGTTTCATTTTTCAAATAAAATTTATTTGCCCACGCCGGGATTCGATCCCGCGACCTTCGCATTGTGAGTCAAGATTCTTACCCCTAAACCACGGAGGTCGTTGATAAGTGTTAAAGATTTTATTTGCCCACGCCGGGATTCGATCCCGCGACCTTCGCATTGTGAGTCAAGATTCTTACCCCTTAACCACGGAGGTCGTTGATAAGTGTTAAAGATTTTATTTGCCCACGCCGGGATTCGATCCCGCGACCTTCGCATTGTGAGTCAAGATTCTTACCCCTAAACCACGGAGGTCGTTGATAAGTGTTAAAGATTTTATTGATCTTTTTTCTATCGATATTAGTTCTCTCGCGTGGTTCGTCCTTCGTGGAAGATAATCAAATTTGGCAGTGCATATATATTGTTACTATAACGTGACTTTTCCTTAAGGGGTCGTCCATTAATCACGGAGGCACGAAAGGGGGGGGGGGAGTTCGAAAAAAAATCACGAAATTTCACGAGGGGGGGGGGGGGTATAATAAGATATCACGTGTATTTATTTTTCGTGATAATATTCTGAAAATTTCAAAATACTTTCTACTAAAATATACACGTGATTTTGGGGGGAGGGGTAGTCTAAAACCTCACCACATATCACCAGAGGGGGTGGGGTTAAAAAGTTGCTAAAAAACATCACGTGATTAAAAAACGAAAACCTTATAAAAAACGGATTCATTTTTTCATAGTTACTTATCTTTGCTATTTTCCACTTTTTCAAGTGATTTACAACCTGTAATAAATGGTAATCACCAGACAGCTTTAACCAGAACTTAAGAAGGTCGCGCCGCACCCTAGAAGCTGCAGCTATAGCTCCTTGGCACACTCAGCTTATTCAAAAAGAGATAGTTGTGCGGGACAACTTGCTCTTGCCACAGATCCGTGTTTGTACTATACTCACTTATCTGATATTGGCACCCACCCGTTCAGTCCTTACTCAAGAGTCTTCCACTATCGTCTTTTAAACGCTTTTATTTTGTTTTTAATTTTTAGAAATTTAATTAAAATTAAATTTTGATAATGTTATTATCGAGTTCTGCAAGTTTTTTGGTTAGTGTTTTAGTTACAGCTGTTTCGACTTGTAAGGTCATTTTCAAACTGTGGTGAAGCCACGTACGGACGACTTATTTATAAGATTTTAAATGTCAATTTTTGAAGGTGTCTAAGTTGATTTATTACCGGTTAAACCAATTTGTAGAGACACTAATTGAGATTGAGAGAGTTCTAATGTGGGATTCGGAGTATTTCCCTTTGGTTTGCCTTGCACTAAGTGTAAGGGTTTTTTTAATTGATTTAGAATGACGTTATTGCTATGACTCATTTAAGTGCATTATATTTTTTAGGTTTGGTAAACAAACTAAGTAGTGGGGAATAAATAATTTTCCTTACTTTATTAATTAGCGTTATGTTGGGGTCATTCGTTCGTTTATTGATTTCTAATTGTTCAAGCAAATTTAATCTAAGACCCTTTCGTTCTATATGTAATGGTTTTGGCTGGTTATTTTTAAGTGGAACGTGATTATTCACTAAGAGATGTTCGGCGAATTTTGAAGAGGTGTTTTTATTTTTATAAGATCTTATATGTTCTTTGAATCTAGTTGAGAATGCCCTACCTGTTTGTCCGATGTACGTAGCGTTACAGTCGGCGTGGTCACATTTTAATTCATATATGCCACCGTTATTGAGTTTAGGATTTCTACTTTTTGAGTTTTTAAGGCTTGTTCCCATATTATTATTGGTTCTAAAAGCTATATTAAAACCACATTTTTTAATTTCTTTTGCAATTTTTAAAGATATTGGGCCGAGGAATTCGAGACATGCAAATTGTTCTATTTTTTTTGTTATGTACCGGATATATTAAATTAATTTTATTTTTGTATTTCTTGTTTTTTATTATTTTTTCAATGTTTTTTGCCTCGTAGCCGTTATTAATCGCGATTGTTTTAATAGTTTCTTTTTCTTTTACGTATGCTTTATTATCTAAGGGAATGTTAAGGAGTCGATGTACCATTGAATGGTAAGCTGATAATTTGTGGGACCAAGGATGAGTTGAATTTGCATTTATCGTAGTATCTGTAAACGTTGGTTTTCTAAATATTAAAAATAAATTCGAAATATTTAGAAAACCAACGTTTACAGATACTACGATAAATGCAAATTCAACTCATCCTTGGTCCCACAAATCATCAGCTTACCATTCAATGGTACATCGACTCCTTAACATTCCCTTAGATAATAAAGCATACGTAAAAGAAAAAGAAACTATTAAAACAATCGCGATTAATAACGGCTACGAGGCAAAAAACATTGAAAAAATAATAAAAAACAAGAAATACAAAAATAAAATTAATTTAATATATCCGGTACATAACAAAAAAAATAGAACAATTTGCATGTCTCGAATTCCTCGGCCCAATATCTTTAAAAATTGCAAAAGAAATTAAAAAATGTGGTTTTAATATAGCTTTTAGAACCAATAATAATATGGGAACAAGCCTTAAAAACTCAAAAAGTAGAAATCCTAAACTCAATAACGGTGGCATATATGAATTAAAATGTGACCACGCCGACTGTAACGCTACGTACATCGGACAAACAGGTAGGGCATTCTCAACTAGATTCAAAGAACATATAAGATGTTATAAAAATAAAAACACCTCTTCAAAATTCGCCGAACATCTCTTAGTGAATAATCACGTTCCACTTAAAAATAACCAGCCAAAACCATTACATATAGAACGAAAGGGTCTTAGATTAAATTTGCTTGAACAATTAGAAATCAATAAACGAACGAATGACCCCAACATAACGCTAATTAATAAAGTAAGGAAAATTATTTATTCCCCACTACTTAGTATGTTTACCAAACCTAAAAAATATAATGCACTTAAATGAGTCATAGCAATAACGTCATTCTAAATCAATTAAAAAAACCCTTACACTTAGTGCAAGGCAAACCAAAGGGAAATACTCCGAATCCCACATTAGCACTCTCTCAATCTCAATTAGTGTCTCTACAAATTGGTTTAACCGGTAATAAATCAACTTAGACACCTTCAAAAATTGACATTTAAAATCTTATAAATAAGTCGTCCGTACGTGGCTTCACCACAGTTTGAAAATGACCTTACAAGTCGAAACAGCTGTAACTAAAACACTAACCAAAAAACTTGCAGAACTCGATAATAACATTATCAAATTTAATTTTAATTAAATTTCTAAAAATTAAAATGGAGTTCTACGAATTAAACACAAAAACAATTAATGCTTTTATTTTGAATGAGGGAAAAATTTTGTCTTGTCTTTGGCTTCTGCTAACATAGTATTAGTTCAATTTTTAATTAAGCAATTGTAATCATTGAGATAATGGCTTTATAAATACTTTTCCGTGTTGGTATTGGGTTTCGCAAAACCTATTACTTCATACTCCGGCGTTCGCCAAGGCACCTCCGTGCGGTGAATCGTAATTGGTATGTCCTATCAAAGTAATGACATGGTTTTATCTTGTTTCCCTAAACAGCACTTATCACAGTTTTTTTCCTAATGACATATAATTTTAAGGCTCTATTTTCTTGCGCTGCACATATAATTAACAGTATTATAATTAAAATTTCTATTTAAAATACTAAATTACCATTTCGGAAGAAATTGTACTCTTTAAAATTGTTTAAAGCCATATTTACTGTAATGTATCCATAATTAATCTATGATTATTTCTCACATTACTTTAGTTGTCTATGGGCTTTTCAGGTCACGTGGTCTCGTTTCCGACATGTGCCGAAGGTAGATATGCGGAGTCTTTATAATTCTAGAGCTCCGCAGACAAAACCTAGCTTTCAGTCACAAAGTGACTCCGAACTATAATTATAAATTACGATACGTCAACAAACAGTCTCTCTGATTCGAATAACCTAAGTCTTTCAATAAACATTCTGTAGTACTGGAGAATATTGGTCCCAAACAAAAACGACGAATGTCTCTGGAGAAGACACAAGAGATATTCCATCTACCAGCAACCCATAGTTTTCACCTTACATAACATAAGTTACGTTTTATTCTTGTATTTACATCAGCTTCCCGAAAGCAGCGTCAATTTGGAATTGCATTTAATAAACATTTGAAATTAATAATTTTATTCCTACCACCCATCTTAATCCCAGATGTCTAGACTTTTAGGCGAAGACTTTCCGTGACTTAGTTTCGTAAATATAAAATTTATTTCCCTGTTTCTTCACAATTCAAAATTTCCACTATTTTCGCTTAAATATTATCGTTTTTAATTTTAATTAGTGCGATCCCTCTAATATTTATATTTGCATATCTCCTCTTCTTCTTCTTTTTGAGCGCTTGTTACCGGGTCTTAAGAACATTTATGTTATTTTTGTAACGAGTGTGGTGTCGTGTGCGTAACCATATATTCGCATTTTATGAATTTCAAAAAAGTAGGTCGTTACACCAGCCCTTGTGGAAAGCCTTTGCGACCATTGTGTCATAATTGTTTCGTCACTACATTCCACATGGGTATAGTATTACTGCGAATAATATTATGCTTCCTCTTTCATATATTTCTTCTGAATAATAAACAGAAAATTTCAATTTTTCGAAGAAAACTTCTTCGGAAAGGTTTTCACTTTGCGATGACATTATTTATTTTAAGAAAAGTCAAACAACTTTGTTTACATCACTTTTATTTGTACACAATCTACATGTTTCGTGAACGATGTTCAAATGTATTACATTTGATCCTGATGATGTGAACATGGTTCACGAAAAATGTAGATTGTGTACAAATAAAAGTGATGTAAACAAAGTTGTTTGTCTTTTCTTAAAAGAAAATTTCAAATAACAGATCTGTATAATCGGATTGCAACAAATATTTGAATCATCCTAATCATTCAAATACATTATTTTTTTTTATATTCAGAGACTTAACAGAAAAGTCAATATATGTCGCATATTAAGACGAAAATATACCCTAAAATATTTTCAGAATCTTAACGACGTAAGTAAAGAAGCCGTGTATACAAATTGCGACTCGCGACCCGTGTATTGGACGGAACTACTGTCGAATTTGCCGTATCAAAGAAAAGGAGAAGAAGAAAAATAATGTAGGAATCTTAACGACGTAAGTGAAGAAAGCGTGTAAACAAATATACGCCGCGGCACGGCGTATTGGACGAACGTACGGTCTAATTCACCCTAGTAGGCCTGGAGATTGGACGTTTCCTCCGCGTTCATTTTAATTAATTCTGAAGAACGTGTTACATTTATTTAAAATGTGTCTCCATGTTGCCTCCCGAAGTTATTAATTCATCGTCTAGACTCTAGAAAAATAAAAGCTGGCGCTTACCGCTAACTTTATGTTTGAAAAAACGGGTTATAAAGTTTTAAAACCGTTGTGCGTAAAATATATTAATGGTAATGTACTGTTTTTCTTGATCTAAAATATAAAAAATTCAATATCCCTTGTACGGCATGGAAATCAAAAAGATATTTTTGTTCATATGAAGCGGATACTTTGTGATGTGACATTATTAATTTAAAATAAAACAATAACTTTGTAAACACCACTTTTATAATACCACTTTATAAAAGTGGTATTTACAAAGTTGTTTTATTTTAAATTAAAAAGTTATTGTTACGAATTCGCCGGAAATTATTAAAATGTGAGTTTTGAGGAAACAAAAATTATTAGGGTTGTGTAACGCCTTGAAAATAAAAATGGATAAAAAGTTTTTCCAGACTAGTTAGCATTTTTTTGCAGGGTTTTATTCTTGCAAATAGGAAAACCGAAGGTCCTGGGTTCGAATCCCGTATTCAGATTTTTCTGTTTTCAGATTTTCGATTGAGTTTCGCTAATATTGTCTTCATTTAATTAAACATGTTTTTTAAACATAAAATTCAGTAGCTATTATTATTATTTTACATTACACATCTGCATCTCCACACAAAAGAAAAATAATTTCCCTCGGGGCCAATGTCATCTTTGGGGATGCTTCAGCATCATAGGAATTTATTCGAATCACCGAATTAAAATTTGTGACTAACGTATAAAATGACTCCATTATATTATTTGATTGTATTCACACTTTCGCATTCGCGTTGCCCACTTTACTGTTGAAAATACATAAAATGTTTTGCGGTGAAAGACGATTGAAGCATTTTAGCGTTATCTTCCATTTCTTTTTTCTTCTTCCTCTTTGCCAATCTCAAATTATAATATTGAATCACTGAAGAGTGAAGAGAATGTTAGCGACTCTCAACCGCAAATTCGAAACAGAAAAATCAGAAAAAGGTATGGCCACATCTAAGAATTGAACCAAAGATCTTATCCTTGCCGGAACGTTGCTCTACAAGGCGCCCTTTTTTTTACATTAACTCCACACAGGAGGCTTTGAGGAAAATGATTTCCCTCAGGGCCTATGTCATCTGGGATGCTGTGTGGAGGGTCTTTTTGAGGAGAGGAAGAAATGAACATTGGTCTTGAAGAGACCCATGTTGTAGGAAGGAGGAAACACAGAGGCCGGCAAATCATTCCACAGCCGAGCTGTTGAACACAAGAATGAGTCGAAGAAATGACACGTTCTCATGTGACAAATGTCAACCCTGTACAAATGTTGGGCACGCGTTTGGCGTGTTTCCCGACTATGCACCGGTGCGGGATCAATGATGCTAGTTCCTCGGAGCATCTTCCATTGTAATACCGGTTGAACAAGGATAGCATTCCCACCTGACGCTTGTGCTCTAAAGATTGCAATCCGTCTGTTAAGATGGGATAATCTATTAAACGGACCGTAAGACTGAGGTTCAGGGTTCAATTCTTAGATGTGACCGTACCTTTTTCTGATTTTTTTTGTTTAAAATTTTCGATGGAGAGTCGCTAATATTCTCTTCAGTGATTAAATATTGTTTTTATTTCGCTTTATTTGTTTTTATTGTTCTATCATATCCAATTTATTGTTGAATATTCACTCTGTCCAATAACGAATACAATCTCCATTAAACTTCAACAAAACGCAGTTTCTGAACGTACGCGACGGACGTTCATTTCTACAATTATTTATAATTTGATTCTCCGGCATTCCATAATTATTTTTTAAAGAAAGTGTTCGATGAATAAGTGTTCAACAGCTTTATAATAGCCTGTCAAAAGTGATTTAAGTCAATTTACCCGCGGTCACGTCACAGCAAGATGGTACAAAACACGGAACATGAAACATGTTACCTTCCTACATGTTTTACTGTCCAAACTAAAACACTTTCAACTCCGGGTATATATACTCGTAAATTGATCAAGGGTCTGAATTGGATCGAAACGATTTTTTTTGTCGAATTGTCAACATGGTGCTTTACATCGATGAATGTATTTATTATTAGACACATTTACAGAGTGTTAACAATTATTACATTAATGAAATTGCCATTGGAATGTGCATAGATATTAACACTACAATTAAAAATGTTCACGGCATGTGTAAATCAATGTTTAGTTGTTACTGTGTAGAGGTGCTACTATTAAGATAACAGAATTAATAAAAACAAAATAAAATATAAAACATAGTAAGTATATAATATAGATATTAAAGTATATAATATAATATAGAGAAAGAGAAGAAAGAAAGGAAATACATAATAATAGAGCAATTAGATAATTTTTAGTTCAAATACTTCCAATCTTCATCACAACACTTCAAATAAGAAAGCTAATAAGATCAAAGATATTGGGTATACAACATATATACTCCAGTCAAGATGTACATCCGCGCTTGCAAAAGGTCCAGTCATTCTGAATTTTTTTTTATTTTTTGAAATTTGAAATGGTCGTAATTATATTATTACCCTGGGATAAACCCACGATGACTAATGGATTTACTTCACAGCACAATAAAACCATAAAAAGACGTGACAACAGTTTACTTGCATTTTCCCCCAAAACCCACTTATGGCTGTATTTGGTTATCTGGCGTTTTTGAGAGAACCGTTAGGTCTACAAATATTAATCTAGTCTTAAATGAAAGCTAATTAAATTTACTACAACTTTATTTCATATAATATTTAATGTGGGGTGCGTATATTAGAAATTATTTTACAAAATAAGTGACCATTTCGAAAAAATTTCACTTTTTGGAAAAAATTGCCTATTTTCGAAGAACTGTAAAAATTTGCAACTTTCGAAGTTGCAAATTTTTTTTTAACACTGGTTTACGTCCTAACAGCATATAAAAAATTCAAAATGACTGGACCATTTGCAACCACAACCCCCTTTTCATGTTTAACTTGACTGGACTAATAAAGGATGAACAAAAAAATTGAAATTCTCTGAAATAATAAAGGTTTATTGGTGATAACTGGACCGACAAAATGAAACAATTTCTTCTTACAGTACAAAATTGAAGCAATGGAAAATGGTAGATTATTGTAAAGTGAAGCCACATTTTATTTTTCTAAAACCTTGTCGGACAACGGGTTAAGAATGCAGGAATGCAACTTAAATTATTGAGTTTATTAGTTTGGGTGATTTAAAACATTCCTTGTCATCGGATAAGCGTATCTAGAATGCACTGTTATCGGAGATACTACACAGATTTAAAAAAAGTTATAATCATTTGATTATGTAACTAAAATTGATATTGCTATTAAATACAGCCTTTTGCTTCGTAACCTCCTCATTGCCATGCATTTTTAACGATGTGATGTAGCTACGATCAAGAGACCCGACACTTTATTTGGACGTAGATAAATGTCATCAAGATTATGTATGTAAATTAGAAAATCTCCTACCTGAAAGTAATGTCATGAACAACGCTATCTGAAATTTCATCGTTACTATGGAATGACGAGATATAATTATTACTGTATGAGATCAAGCGGCTGGCTAAGATGCAAGTTAAGAAGTGATGTGATGATAAGAAAAGAAACGGTTTTGGTCGTGTGTAATGGATTGATTGTCTTGACAAATAGATGACGACTTTAAAAATAGACCTCCCATGGGTAAGAAAACCTAATTTAAAATAATAGCTGCGTTAGAACCATTCATTCTATGCGTTAGAGGTCAGAAGCTCACCTTATAGGCTCATAGATCTTACGAAAGAAATGTTTTTTATGTCACACACCGATTCAGGCAAATTAAATTAGCCGGTAGCTTGTGCAACCGATATTCTAATTATTAAAGGACGTTGGCTATATCGTGGTGAAGGAAGTGACTTATTATTCTTCTTCAATAATTGACAGGGCGGGTTGTTTCACAGAATTTTAACAATTTTTCAAAGTTCATAATCAAGTTCTGTGAAATTCGTATTCAAGTTATGTTATAATCTAAGTATTATGAAACAACCGGCCTATTGCTGGGTATGTGTTATTTCACAATTTAGTCATTTAAAAAAATATATAGTACATTTTGCAGTGTTCGTTCCAGAGTGCGTTAGCCGAGTTTAGTTGCTAGATCTGAATATCCAGGTACTTCCCCGCCTTCTTCTTACCCATCTCCTTCCCCTCCCCTCTACCTTCAGCCTCACAACATACCCCAATTGGGGATGCCGTAGATTCAGTGGCTTCAGGTTGGAAGCAGTTTGGACTCTGTGCAGTAATCACATAAAAACGAATTACGAAATAATTACAGAACTTAATTTTGACTGCGAAATTTGATGAATTGTTCAAATTCTGATAATATCCCGTCATTAATGTCCAAACTAAATACCGAACTACGTTACTAACATCCAAAATAATGGCAATTTCGAAGAGAGCAAATAGCTAAGATACAATGGAGTGAGTTTTCGTCATTTGTTACTGATATCGAGTGTTCAACATGGAGAAAATAAATTTCGTCTCACCACATGTGTAGGAAAATAATTTAATTATGTTATTCACCGCTAAACCATCGAAACATTTAAATAAAATTATTG
Organism: Limnephilus rhombicus; assembly: GCA_929108145.2. Classification (NCBI taxonomy): domain Eukaryota; kingdom Metazoa; phylum Arthropoda; class Insecta; order Trichoptera; family Limnephilidae; genus Limnephilus; species Limnephilus rhombicus. The sequence goes on along the minus strand of OV815291.1, from coordinate 45,633,480 downwards.
CTCATAAATTAACATTAAATGCTAGGAAATTCTTCTGCCCGAAAAGACAAACTTATTTTCCGCACACTACGGATGTGTACTGTGTACACTATTATAAATACTGAAAAAATTATTATTACACCATTAATCTGTCAAGACTTTGTTGGTTTAGACCAACACCGTCAAAGTAGGCCAATAATCCGGTTGTGAATCATCCAGCAGGTTAAAGGTGTAACAGGCAAATTGAGTTATGCAAGTGCATATCTGCAAATAGCACCGAAGGAAAGTCACCCAAGTCGCTTCCTTCCGAGTTACAAAACCTGACGATGGATAAATAGAAATACGTGGTGAGTAAGCGAGCATGCGGTGTACGTGACAATGCTAGTCTTGAAAAGCAACGGTAATAGTACTGGACACACCGGCACGTGCACGTAAAGTTGATTTACTCACTACTTGGATGTTGTTACACGAACGCTGTCAAACGATGTAATATTCGGAACAGGAGCGACTTTGCTGAATAAAGCAAACAAAGTCAGTTTTCGACTCTCGACGACAATAGCCGAATAAACGATTACCTTGAACGATACCAAAACTAAAACCTTCTCACACATTCGTAAATGCTTAGAAACAGAAAGCCCAGATCATCGAACCTTGTTCAAATATAATTGATAAAAAAACGTTCTTATCCATAACTAGCTGGTACCCGGCATGCGTATACCCTCCCCCCCTTCCCCCGTCCCGCGAACCCTCTTCCCAAGTTCCCCTCCCCCCTCTCAGGTCCCCCTCCCCCCTCCCAGGTTCCCCTCCCCCTCCCTGGTTCCCCTCCCCCATCTCCCTCCCTCCCGCTTTCCGTAGCAATATCCGCTTTCTCGCGTGCCACCAATAGTAATTTTTTTATACAAAGTTCGTAATGCCAGAGCTCACCTGAAGTTTTATAAAACCTTGTCCTGACAATAAACACACAAAAAAAAAGAATTATCCAATTTGGTGCAGTCGTTCGAAATTATGCGCTTAGCAACACATTCAGCGATTCATTTTTATATTATAGATAACAATACGACGGCCAGATACGAACATTAAAAAAATATATTATGTTGGTATAAGTATGCGATTTTAAAATGCAAAAAAATGTAATCCAAATAATTGAAATGAAACAAGATGCCAATGCATCTACCCTTGGAAGTGCTTCTTCAGATTGTTGAAGAATTAATAGTTTCACTAGAACAAGCAATTAATTGATTCTAAGTATTATTTTAAGTAAGCCAACCTGGTGTATGAATTGCAGTCATATTGTATCATCCGATTCTTGGAATACTGGAATTGATGACATTCCTACTTTATCTCCAGCGACCCACGCTTGTGGTCTGATGTAACAAATGTATTTAACTTCCGTTTCGATCGAAATTATTATAATATGTCCCAATTTTCTACAATTGCCGGCCACCTGCTTTTTAATCCGACCCTCTTGGTACCTGTTTCTTTTGATTGACAAACGTTCTTATGTCCTTGTGCGTGGTTTCTCTCATTCTATATTCATACATCATAAATTAGATTACATGATTCAGCAATTGTGAAAATTGGTAGAATGCCATTAATTCAGATAGTAAAATGTCAGTGCTTTGATATTAAAAAAACCTTTTCGAAATACACAGGAGTATCAACGATGTGGAGATAGTATTGAACAAGCCACCGCTACTTTCTTGTTTTTTAGTTGTGTTTTATTACGTTGTTATGCTTCGTATTCATTAGTATTCCTATTAGCTTCCGACATTTCGCCTTCTTTCTTTCAACATGTTTACTACGGATTTTACGGATATTATGTTGACAAACGGTGTTTAGTGTAACAAAAAGTGGGCCTGGCAAGGCCACTCGTGATGAGACGGTTTAAGTAACACCTTTAGTTGGCTATTCCAACATTTTAATCATTTGTTTACATTACTTCCGCCGGAAAGAAATCATGAAACTAGGTCAATATTTTGTTTGTATCGGTGGTTTTTATTTTGATTTTTGATTCTTAATTTTATCTTTACGTATAGTTTTGCAGTGTTCGTCATAAGTCTAAATGTTGTACATATGTTTGTCGGTAGTTGTCTGTAAAGGTTGCAATTACTACTAATAATTACATTGTACTTATGCTGCTTATATTAAATATTAATTGATGACCTCCCTGACCAAACGGTTAAGATCTTCGACTCCGAATCCAGAAGTCGCAGGCTCGAAACCGGTCAATAAATTTAATGTTTTATAATTTCACGTATAGATATTAGCGTTCTTGAGGTGATGTTTCACAAAAACTGCGCTATATAACTAAGCCAAATGTAACTTTTTAAATTTTATTTTACATTAGCTGCACACAGGAGGCCCTGAGGAAAATATTTCCCTTCAGGGTCTATGTCATCTTTGGGGAAGCTGCGTGGAGGGTTTTTAGGGTAAGGAAGGAGAGGAAGTTCTGGGAAGAAAAGGGCTTGAGGGGAGGGTAACATCTGGAGGTCAGACGAATGAATCCATTCCACTCACTGAAGTGCAAAGCGATGTTCTGAGAGTCCTGCCGAAAATATTAAAACAACCAGTCTCTCCTGATCCGGTCTGCCATGCAGCTGGTAGGCAGATGCGTTCCTCACCCCATAAACTCGGATACCGCAAGTCACCAAATGTAGCGAACCACTTGTAGTGACCTGTGGCAGAGGCGTTGTTTATTCAATAAATTGTTCCCAAAACGGCGGTGTTCCCGCCTCCAAAATTAAAAATGATTTCATATTATTGTTTATTTGTGGCACATTTACATAGAGTTAGAAGATAATACACTAATTGGGTACGCCGTAGTAACATTAGCTCCGGGGAGTTAGATATTTACATAAAAATTAATGATGTCAAAGAGAAAGATAATCAAAAGACGACGACGCGACGTGCAACCTCACAACATGTTGAACTTTAAAGGCATTCTGAATTATGCGATTATTGTTAAGTATTTTTAATTTGTCACTTAAACCAATCAACGTGATTTCACCTGCCAACATAACTATAACTATATATAATGTGTTAAACAGCCACATCTCCTCAAGATTTGGCCCATTCATTACACTAGAATTTATTCATCGTTTTTATGAGTTCATTTTAATATCCACAGAATCGTCGTTTCGAAATCTTCTCCAGTTTGGTAATTACTACTAATTACCTTACTGAAATTGTTACAGAAACCGTAATACTTTTGTAACCGGCGTTCTAGCATATTAATTTTCTCAACCTGATAAAATTCAGTATAGAAAGGAGTATTTCAGGGAAGCCCAGTCGCATTTCTAGTACGATCAGCCTATTTCTATAATTTTGTTAATGCTGTTGTTTAAATATTTAGCTATATGTATCTACAGTCAGCGTTGTTCGTGGGTATTACCAAGTGGATAAGGATGTTATGATTGATGTTCCTACGAAATGGTTTATGGTTGAAAGTAACCAAACCGGATTATGTAAAACTTGTTAAAATACTTGTAGCATTAAATTTCAGACTAACATAACATATTCTTCCGCTGCAGATTAGAAGTTAATTTTTAGGTGTTTTTTTTAATTCATGTATTTTCACCGCAACCATTTGACGATTATTATTTAGCTACCTGCGTACTTATTGGTTGTGTTTCTATAATAAATATGACGTAAAAAGCTCAAGTAGGTGCGGTTGACCCAAAAAGAGGTAGAATCACTATTACGCTAAAAAAATTATTCTAGTACACATTCCTAGCTTCGTCCAAATTCACTATTATTTTATTCACTCTGGAGACCTGACGATTGTTTTCGGATCTCCTCGTTTGTAATTACATTGAACGTAGATTTGCCTACATAATCCATCTCTTTCCTCTTCGTTTTGCCTTCGTTTAGCTACTATATAATATGAATTCGGTCCTCCATTAATCTAATTTCCTGTTTTCACGCTTTTTTTAATGTTCTTGTCGGCCCTCCCCTTCCTTACGGTAATACTTATGTAATAAGTCCCTTTACCCCATTCCCTTTCTTGTATGTATTGAAAAGTCCAAACTGCCCCTTTTATATTATCCTCAATGAAATAGGTCAGCTATTTGATCAGATGTTCAGAATGTTGAAACATTTACATCATACTTCCCAAACCTGTTCGAATTTAAAGGGCACACACTTCGCATTATCGGCCAATCAAATCGGATATTACAATTCTGCAATGTTGAAATTCTCGTCTTGTTCGTCAGTTAAATCATCAACTGTTCATCAGTATGCACTTTGCGCCGCAGAGAAAGTTGTTTCTGAAGAGTCGGAGTCGCAGCGCGTTTTGCAATAGGAGAAATGGCTCATTCAAGAGGTTCTAGTGCCATTACTAGACAAGTTCGGTTCCTTTAGATTCCATTGGCACAAAATGCATTCATGGCTCAAGGGCATTCGCTGCCCTGACATTGATCATTCATTGATGAAGCAGTTATGACTATTTCTGCATTTAGTGTTTTTCGTTGATATTATTATTTTCCTGGGAATATACGCTTTTTGAGCATCTATTTTAAAGCACTCTTCACTCTTACAACTATCAAACTGTTCATTCCAGAGGACGCAATGTTTACGGCTCAAGTGAATGTATTCAAGTAGGAATGTCTCTTTGTTTGCTGTTTATGTAAATATTTAATGTTATTGTAGAAAGCAATCACTTTGTGGTTTGACATATTTAATAAAATAAAATACTTTTTTTGTTTAAAACCACGAAATTTATTAATTTATGAACCAACCGGTTTCGCTTATCTTAAGCCTCTTCAGGGTACAAATTAATACTAAACAAGAAGTACATAATGTGTGCTTATATATAACAAAATATAGAGGGAGACAACATGATACAAATATAACAAACACATAGACGGCCATAAAATACATTAACATAAGCACTCGAGTAATGGGAAAAACAGAAAGATAATTAGGTAGACTAATGGGTTAAAATGAATGAGAGAGTGTTTGAGATTGAATACTTATCAATATACGCTCGAAAATAATTAGATTTACTACACTGGCGTATTTTGGAAGAACTATAATAATACTAGGCTGCCAGCTACCACAATGATTCTCAAAACGCACCGACTCCGAAATAAATACTTGCGCGCGCCTATAGTACCTGGGTATCTAGCATGGTCGATCGATTAAGAATTTATCGATAATGTTGTCAACTTTTCATCTTTCCCACGTATATAAAATGGTGTTACCACCGCTGCCAGCGAGACATTGACGCTAAAATAAGTGGTCTTTGTGCGTGTTTTTAAAAAGTTTCACCTATTTTAATTGTCTATTTGGCAATTAAACCGTGAAGTTCGTGTTTATTATCTCGTCAGGCAATGTCAACTATTGTATTGTAAAAGTCATACGAAACCTTTTGAAATGGTATAATCTAGTCAGCATCCATTTAAATGTTAGACTTTGAGTATTTTCTTTCGTGAATTATTTTTTTCTTCGACTTGTTATAAACTACAAATCTAAGCATTATGTGCAATATTTAATTATTTTTCTTTTATAAGGTGTCATTGACAGTAATTATCTAAAAATATTATCTAAAAATATATGCGGAGCGCAAGGTTAGCGTATTGATGAAAAAAATAACTGTAAATATGCATTTTTGTTGTTGTGTTTCGTTATTGGAAAAACCTTTGCCGGGGCGTTTATTTGTTTTTTTTTTATGAAAAAAATATTTAAAATATTTAAAATTGTTATAAATCATTAATATGAATTGAATAACGTAGAAACTGTCTCGTGATAACGTCCATCTTCTTATAAGTTTTAAGATTTTCACGGCCAAAAGCATTTTCGTTATTTGTTTTTGGGGTGTTATGCCGTGTTGCGCTACCTCCTTCTTTAGCCAACGTTTCGGACATCGTTGCAGTGTCCATCATCAGGGCAGATCCGGCAGATCCGGTAGATGTGTAAACATAACACCCCAAAAACAAATAACGAAAAAGTCCATCTTCTTGTCTACTTTCGCTCCTTTACATACGCTATTAATCTGGGTCGTACATCCTATTTCCTATCCTACTAATATTATAAAGGTGAAACTTTGTATGGATGTATATTTGTTACTCTTTTACGCAAAAACTACTGAATAGATTTTAAAAATTGTTTCACTAATAGAAAGCTACATTATTTGCGAGATCTATAGGCCATATATATTGGTAAAAATATATGGCCTATAGATCTGGCTCTGGCGTTGTGAAATTATTTATGATACGTTTTCTGTCGCTAACAAAATCGATTTATTGCAAACGCCAATTGTCTCCTTGGAAACGTTTTTTTTTTTTTTAATTAGGTTACTATGGACATCCCTTTGAGGGGGAGAGAGGGGAGGGGTGGTGGAAGATGGGGGGATGTGGAGTGGGGAGGGTGTGGGGGGGGGGTAAGGAATAGTGGAGGAGGGGGAGGGAGTGGAGGGTTGATGGTTGAGTGGTGTGGGGAGAGGGAAGGTGGAGGGGGGAGGAGTGGGGGAAGGGGTGGGTGGGGGGGAGGGGGGTTGATGGTGGAGTGGAATGGGGGGGAGGGGTGGGTGGAGGGGGAGAGGGGGGGGGATTGAAGGGGGAGTGGAGTGGGGAGAGGGAAGGTGGAGGAGGCTGAGTGGAAATCCCCTACTACCATGCGAGCGAAGCCGCGGGAAAAGCTAGTAAATATTATAAAGTTGAAAGTTTGTATGGATGTATGTTTGTTACTCTTTCACATAAAAACTACTGAATGGACTTTAAAAATTCTTTCACTAATACAAAGTTACATTATTTGCGAGAACTATAGGCTGTATATATTGGTAAGCTCTGGCGTTACGAATAATCTCTGGCGTTATGAAATTATTAATCATGCGTTTTCTGTCCCTAACAAAATCGAGTTATTGCAAACGTCAGAAGAAAACCAATCAAATTGTTGCCTTGGTAACGACGTTTTTTTTTTTTTTAATTAGGCAATTCACCATATAAATAGTGCTTTGTTGGCCTCGCAGTTAATATCTATCTCTAAAAATGAATTGCCAAAATGTATATATGCGCATATGTGCCGAACGACTGCACCAAGTTGGATAATTCTTTTTTTTTGTTCGTTATTTTGAGTTGAGCTCTGCCATATGAAATTTGTATAAAAAATTGTAATAGGTGGCACGCGAGTAGTTTGAAAACTGAATGTACCGGGAAAGAATGTGTGGAATGCGAGAGGGGGGGGGAGGGGGGTGTGGGGTGGGCGGCGGGGGAGGGGGGAGGTGGAGGGGAGTGGAGTGGAGTGGAAGGGGTTAGATGGGGGAGAGGGGGAGGGAAGGAAGGGGGAGGGGTGGAGAAGGGTGGGGGGAGGTGGAAAGGGGAGGGGTAGGTGGTGGAGGTTGGTTGGAGGGGGAGGGGGGTGGTGGGAGAAGTGGAGTGGGGAGAGGAAAGGTTAAGGGAAGAGGGGTAAGGGTGGAGGGAGGTGTTTCGGGAGTGTGGGTGGAGGGGTGGGGGAGAGGGGTTGATGGGGGGAGTGTAGGCGGAGTGGGAATCCCCTAATACCATGCGAGCGAAGCTGCGGGAAAAAGCTAGTTTATTATATAAAACAATTTATTTAGCACTTTAAATTATACCGATGTTTTTCTAATGCCAAACTACGAAGTTCTAAAATAACTTTATCTAAAAGAAAGACCTTGTACATAACTGACGAATAATAATTTGGAATCGTATAACTAATAACCAGCTGACTTGATCCGCTCTCAGTCTAAATACATGTCTATTTTTTTGTGTATCATGCAAATCTAATTTTTGCATGCCTGTAATGAATGGTTCGACCTTGCATTCATTCTTTATCTTTCCAATTGAGTAGCGATCCAATGCACCAATTCTGCTCACCCTTGACTTCAAAAGCAATGAAGACATTCGATTTCTCTAATTTGCGTGTTTGACTAGCATTCGTTATGTATCTTTATTTATAGCAGCAAAAGTAAAAGTATTGTTTTTGATGGCGCTTCCTCGACTTTCAGCATCATTATTAACAGAAACGACGTGACTTATAGTCCAGTCAGTGGGGGATAAAAAAGGCCTTTAACTTGCAAAAGGTCGTGTAGTAGCGATTTTGTTATATGTTGTTTAGATTGGGACTCTAAAGAAGAAAAAAAAGTTTTCGACCTTGGGGGGGTCGAGCTCGAGCCGCCATCTTAGATTGAAGGAGTGTGAATGTGGAGTGTGAAAAAAATGTCTATGGCAAATTTGAAGAAGACTAAATCACGAATATTTTTTGGGTGAATTTTTTTTTATAAATCTAATATATAATGACTTACAGCGGTAGAAAGAAGAAAATTTTGACAAAAATCGTAAAATTCAAGTTTTCATGATAAATTTTGTTAGAACATATTACACAACATCATTTTAACGTATTTCCACAACACATTTAGCAAAATCTATTTCAAATTACAGTAATTTTTCGTGTTACATAGAGGAGAAAAAGAGACGGCAACATACTGGGTGCCTGCAGTCCTGACTGCAGCGTTGCCACCTAAGCGCCTATATTGCTACAGGCTAGGATCCCACTATGACAAACCCGACGTCATCGAGTGCATGGATGAAACTACTTTTTAGTGATAATGAACGTTTAGTAAGCCTTAAAAAAGCTGGTCTGCCAGTGCGTCTTCATTGAGTATACGAATGAAAACAACATGATGCAAAACCAGAAGACATAGCAGGTGAAGGAAAACGCTTTCTTGTTGCTTTGTATGGGGGTGACATGGATGAGGAAACCTTGGAAGAAGTTCGCTACCAACGTTTCGCAAAGTCTACAACAAAAAGCAAATTCAATCTTGCCCCTTTGCCACCAACGAATGGCGCTGTACGGTACCATGTATTTAGGACATACCATCAAGTTCAAAAATGGTATGGAATCCAAAAAATCCAGAAAACGTGGCACCAATGGGCTTGTTCTAGTAAGAATGACATTAACATGAGGGAGAGGCATGGAGAATCCGCCACAATAAAGCTCTATGTTATTTACCAAGCTCCCAGACTCTCTATCCATCTAAGGCTCCAAAGACTAAGATGGGCCGGACATGTGCATCGAATGTCAAACACACGAGTACCGAAGAAGGTTCTAACAGAACACCCAGGAGGTAACGAAAGGCGGGCAGACTTAGGCTGAGACGGGAGGATGATGTCAGGAAGGATGCAAGAGGACTACTTCGTGTTGCAGTTAGGAAGATGACGGCCGAGAACGGAGGGCGGTGGAGGCTTATGTTGAAGGAGGCCAAGGCTCGAAAGCCATTGAAGAGGAAGAAGACCTACTGGTTATACCACAATAAAAAATGCGCCATTTTCTCTACCTCATGGTGTTGTGGAAATGAGTTTACAAAATTATAATTATGTAATGATTAGCCCGATAAAAAAATAAAAATTGGGAATTTCACCATTTTTTAGAAAAATATTAACATTTCCGCCACTGTAACTCGTTACCTATTAGACTTACAAAAAAAATTTGAAACAAAAAATATTAGAAATTTTATCTTCTTTAAGTTTGTCTTTCGCAATTTGGTCATAAAATCAACCATTGCACAATTATTTTGAAAAAACTAGATTTTGGCACCTTCAATCCAAGATGGCGGCTCGAGCTCGACCCCCCCAAGGTCGAAAACTTTTTTTTTTCTTTAGAGTCCTAATCTTAACAACATATATCAAAATCGCTACTACACGACCTTTTGCAAGGTAAAACTCCCCACTGACTGGGCTATTTATTCCAGTTTACGTTTTGGCTAATTTTGTCGTTCGATTTGAATAGTGCCATTTTAAAAATAATCTTTAGGAAATTAACTGTTGAATTTTATAACCTTTTTACCAAAAATACAACCAATTCAGATTTTTTCCTTGTGATAAGATAATGCTACGTTTCCACGTTTGCCAAGGCTTGGCAAGCCTCCACAAGCGCAAACGTGTAAACAGGTCGTTTGGCTTGGCTTGCGTAGGCTTGCAAGAGCTTGCGAGAGTTTGCCGCCGATCCAGTCGGGGTCGGATCCAACGGCAAGCTTCGGCAAACGCTCAGTGGAACTTTCGAACTGACGGCGAATGCACGCCGTTTTTGCTCCATGCGGTCTATGATAATATTTATAATATTACGAGACATATGTATGACGTATGAGGCATGCCAGACTTATTAAAATGTGTACATAATTTTAATGCACTTATGTTATGTAATTTATTGCGACTGGATTTACCTAAAAAGTCAAAATAAATAAATAATATTTTATTGATGATTTACCATTTATATAGTAAAAAAATATATGATTTTTGTTAGAATAACTTTTTTTATAAAATAAAATAATTTTATATAAGACAAGTGATCTTCGAGTTCGGATCCCAATTGCGATCATTATTTTTGAAGCGAAAACTTCTTTAGCACCGTTGTGATTTGAAACTCGATGAAACGAAAAAGTGGTACTAAAAAGAGACAAAAATCTATAGGATTTAGCCTGTGAGATAATGTCTCCTCTTTGTGCGAAGTGACCTGGGACGATTTTTATGAATCTGTATCATCCATCATCCTCGTGGTCGTCGAGCTTTCCTTGTTTTTGTTACACTTTGCTTGTATTTCAAATAAAAGTTTGATAAACCAAACGCAATAGCCGACACAAGTTCGGCGTTCGCCATGCTCGGGTGTAGGTAGCGCACTGACGCATTCACAAGCATGTAAACGACTTCCAAACGCCAAGCGAGATTTGTGGACGCTTGGAGCTTGCGGAGGTTTGCCAAGCCTTGGCAAACGTGGAAACGTACCATGATGTACAGAATTATGTTAAACAAAAACCGCAATATTATAAAATAATAGAAGGCCGGTTGTAAAAGATAATCATATTATAAACAACAGCTATGTTGCTGTTGTACACATGTCAGAATAACTATCTTTTATGGACTTTTTTTATATTTATTCAATTCTCATTTGAAGATTTCCTCGTTTTCCACCGTTAAGGTAATTTTTAATCGTTGAAGACAACGATATTAACAACTATTATTATTATTATGCCAAAAATTTGAAAAAGAAAAATTAGAAAAACAATTGGTCGCATCCTCGGAATTGAACCCAGGATTTCAGTTTTGCCGCTACTCTGCTAATTATTACATAATAATATACATAATTAAACAAATACAAAATTTTTTACACTTAATTTATTTGTGACCGTAAATGGTTTCAGCCTGTTAAGGCCATGAATTTGGGAGGCGGGTATGGGTACCGCCGCCCCGGGAACCATTTATAAGGGGGGGGAGGTATAGTGAGATATCGCGTGAATTTATTTTTCTGAAAATTTCAAAATACTTTGTACCAAAAAAAATACACGTGATTTTGGGGGGGGGGGGGGGGTAGTCTCAATCCTCACCACATACCACCAGGGGGGGAGGGGAGGTTAAAAAGTTGCTAAAAAACATCACGTGATTAATGGACGACCCCTAAGTGCTTCGCTACGTTTGGTGACTTAGCAGGGGTGCCCGGGTTCATGGGGTGAAGTTTGTCCAGGTCTAGGCGGCGGATGCGTCTGCCCACCTGCTGCGTGGTGGGCCAATAAAGAGAGAGACTGTTTGAGGAGGTTTTTTTAACCTCTGCAACCAGAATCCCTCGACCTATCGCCTTGTACCGCAGGTGAATGGATGGATTCATGTGTCCGTCACTCCTGGACACACTGACTCCCAGATTACGACCCACCCCTCATACCCATTTCCTTCCGAGAACTTCCTCCCCTCGCTTTCCTTAAAGAAATCCCGAGGGAAATAATTTTTCTCAGGGCCTTCTGCCTCTGTACACTCAAAGAATCAATTTCAAAATATGAAGCTGCTTCTGCATTTTTATTAATACTTATAAATAACTTGCCTCATAGATATTTTAAGAACTTGTTTAGAATTGCTTCGATATTGTATTTTGGGATTGTCTTGTCGCTAATAATTCATAATCGAAAGCGTTGCTTTAAGGTTGTTTCCACTTGTTGACCGTGACTTCAAACTTGGCGAGTAATAAACAGAGAGTGGACGTTACGGTGGTTATGATCATTACGCTTCACCAATTGCGTAAAAACGAAAGTATATCAAGTACTCTGAAAAACGACCTTTCAATCTTCGATATTTTTGTTTATTTTATTATTATTGATATTGAAGCTATTCAAAGTCGTTTAAAAATAAAAGTAACCGCTATAGTAAAGCTGGCATTCACCCGAGTCTCGAGTTGTTAACTTTTACCATTGGTCCATTGGTCGAGCCTCGAACGCCGGTACCCCCGTAGGCCTGTTACTGGCAGAGGCGTGCATTCAATATAGGCCCATAAGCGCTGCCCTATTTATTAAAATTTATAAAATTATTGCAAGAAGTCATTCTATACTTTATTGAAAACAAGCAAGAAGTCGAATCGCATAACCGCGTCCGCACTAGGAACTAGGTATTTTACATAAAAAATTCATGTGTGCGTAATGCGCATAAAAGGGAAGACTCGTTTGTGTTAGTGTCGTAAAAGGCCATGCCTTTCGATACTAAATCGGTGCCATCTGTCGGTACCTCTGTTAATTAGTACAACTCTACTCGTCGGCCTCCGTGGTCGAGGGGTAAAGCGTCAATTTCATTGAGCGAGTTTACAAGCTACTATCTACTAAGTTGAAAAGCGGGTAAATCGGCGAGTGAGATTGTCATGATGACACACAAAACTGTCCACTCGCTCAGTTGCGTGTCAAACTGAGCTTGCAGATATATTTATTGACAGCCATATTGAAAGCATAAATAAACCAATCACGAGTAAGCGTGTGGCGACTAAAGTTGACGACCTTTCAACTTTTTTCGTAGATATCAACAATATGCTAGTTAGCAAGTAACACGATGACACTGAGCGAGTTTACTAACAGATAGTGACTTTCCCAGATAGTAGCTTGTAAATTCGCTCAGTGTCATCGATCCTTAAGGCTCTCGAGTAGCAATCCGAAGGTGGCGGGTTTAAAACCTTGCGTGCGTAAATACATTTTATTTGATTTTTTGTGTTATTTCACCTTTACTAAATTAAAATAATATTTGATTTACAAAATATTGACTTTACTCGTATTTCAAATAATAAAAAAAGGTATATTTGCAGTACGTTCCAGAATGGAAGATACTCTCAGTATCGCCTTGGTGTAAGACCACCATTCAGAATTGAAACGTTGCTTGAAATTGCTTTAGCCGTGTTAAGCGGCCAGATCTGAATAGCCAGGAACTTCCTCTACCCCATCTCCTTTTCTTTCCTACCATCTTCAGCCTTACAATTTATCCCAACTGGGGTTGCCATAGTCTCAATGTTTCCAGATGAGGTATTCACATGAAAAAAAAAATTAAACGAAAAAACCACCATGATAAATATTATTTTGGCTTTCATGCTTTCTTTCGTGCTTTCGAAAGAAAGTTTTTTTTTTGGATATGCAGCAATTGGCTTGTACAAGGGTTATTTAGATATTTGATGTGGCAGGTAATGCCAGGTAATTCCATCTAGCAGCCTTATTCGAGCAGCCTGGCTATAAGCCTTGGCTATTCACATCTGTCTTAAGTTTTTTTCCCACTATCCACCCTGATTAAATAGTCTATGTACGCCACTGGTCACTGGTTATATAAGTTACTTCTGTGCCCACTCAACCATTAACTATTATTTTACGTTCAGACATTTCTCCACTCACGCATTTTGTATTGCATCGTCTTAAATAATAAGAATGCAGGTGGAATACGTAGATGTAGATGTCATAAATGGCTGCGGATAAATAAATTAAGCCTCAATGTCAAAAAAACCTACTACCTCACTTTCGGGAAAAAAGATTACGTGAACATGAATATTACTCTTGGAAATGAAAAGCTCCAAAATGTACAAGTAACGAAATATTTAGGGTTATTCATAGATTCTAACCTATCGTGGAACTCCCATGTTGAATCTGTTAAATCCAAAATTTCCCCGATAACTGATGTAGGTACTCTATCGACTTCAAGATGTGCTCCCCACAGCTCTACTGCGTGTCACATATTATGCTCTGATCCACTCTCACCTAAGTTATCGGGTTAGTATCTGGGGCACCATTACTAAGAAACAGATATCCGAAATACAAGTAATCCAAAATAGAGCCATAAGAAATATTTACCATCTACCATGGGATACACATGTCAAAGACATATACTCACTGACACAAATTCTTCCTTTTACCATTCTGCCAAAATATAGCATCACCACTGCCATCCTACAAATAATTCAACACTCCTCACACACCAACACTAAACCAGCCTTTAATTCCGATATACACCAGCACGAAACACGATCACAAAATCAAATACATCTATCGTCATCTACTCACTTTACTAAATTTGGCATTAACTCCTTGCAATACATCGCACATACGCAATACAACGCATTACCTAATGTCCTAAAACTACCAGAATCAAACAAAAAAATATTGGCAAAGGCTCTAAAAGGATATTTTCTCAGCAACTTTATTAACCAGTGACGAATTTAGCTGTCTTCCTTTCTAACTCTTTTATATTCTTCAATAACCTGTATCAAGTGTGTCTAGTCTCTAGTCCATTTAAAAATCTATATATTGTTCATTGATTTCCGTGTTCTTATGTAAAAATAATTTTCCTTTAGATGTATAATGTTGTCCTTCCCGAAATGAGTTTTATTAAACTCATTGGGAGTAATTTATTATAAATTTTATGTAATAATTTTGTAATATATTATATCTAATAAATAAATAAATGAATAAATTTTTGACCAGCGAAATGCACTGCGGGCAAAAAATACAAAATGCGATTTTCATAAAGCAGTTGTAAGTTTTTTTTATATGATACAAGATGCGCCTCTTTCTGTACATATAGGTTAGGTTATATCGCCTAGTTAGCAACTAGGCGACATAGTTAGGCAAAGTTTGAGGCCGGTTAAGACGCCGCATTTCGAATTTCTACCGATGTGTAATTTATTTCCTTTAAACATTGAGTTTTTAAGCTCTTCAAAAAATATTATTTTTAAGAGTCTGTTGAAATTGTAGGAAATTCACTAAATATAAATTATTCGCAACTTATTCGAAATTTATAAACAACACATCTGGTTATGTTATTTAACATGTTATATGTATTAAAAATTTCATATTTTGAATGTAAATTTATAGTATCGAAGAAAGCAAACGCTTTGTGGCTCGACGTTGAATAAAACAAGTTCTTTGTTTAAAACCACTTTATTTTAATTTATATTCGTCGACCGGTTTCGGTTGATCTCAACCTTCTTTAGGAAGAACTTGTTTCATTCTTTAAATTTATAGTTTTTATTAAATGAAAACAAATCACTTTGTATATGTCGGCGGCCGATCGTAAATTCAGGCAGATCATGATGCGTCTAGCTACTTCGTGAAGTGCCTGGCGGCAGATCGTGAGGTGCCTCAGGCGCATCATGATCGGCCTAATTTTACGATTTGCCTGCGACATATACACCAATTATTTAACCACTGAAATCCAGTTCGCAGCAATAACATATTTTCTCGTATTGCTAACATATTTCTGTTAATATATTTTTTATTTATAATGTTGTTCAATGGATTGATTACGCAGAGTTGTCGAAGTTGCCCACTGCCTCATTCCCGTGACTGTTTCAACAGCGGAATATTAATTAGAATATTTATACACAATTTCTGTTATTTATTTCCATGACATAATGATGACTACCTCGAGTTAACTATAAATTACCCATCTTATAATATAGTAAATCAGCGGTGCGTTCCATTCAAAGCTTTGCCAATAATGGCATGCTTGTTTTATAATACTAATAACGTTATGCATTGTCTTCAAGTGATGTTATATTTATGTGAACTTTCAAGACAAACTCAACGGTAAATCAGATCACAACGCAAAATGTACAATTACCGTAAGGTCACACGTTTTCTAGATAACCTTTGGAGAAAAATACATGACCTCTTAGGCTAATTAGGTCCCGCAGAAATCGTTATGTCTCCCTTACTATCATGATGAGAAATATGATCTTAACAGTATTGGAAAGAGAAAACCCCAAACTTTACAGTTTTTACTTTTCAGATACGTTAAGAAATGTACCTTTTATTTGTATTTTATTGTAAAGCGGAAATATTTGGCCCCTTTGAAATATGATCGAGGCCTGGGGGTGGTAAACTAACAATGGTTTTCTCTAATTTTTTTCTTAAAATATTAATATGTATATCGATATATATTTTTAATTGATTGAGATTTTCACGGCCAAAAGTATTATCCTTATTAATTTTTGAGTTTTCATTTCGTGTTACGCTTCTCACTTCTTTAGTCAATGTTTCGGACAGCGTTACTTTAGAATCTACTTCATTTTCACTAACTACCTTTTTCATGAATTTAAAATAGTCGAGGCTCCATCGCTCCGATAAGTTTTCTTATCCCAACATATAACACTGTGGTATCATAGACAGTAACATCAGACCCTGATGTATTAAGCTTAATTACCTGCCGTACACCAACAAGAACTACTCGATCTTACATTCTTTTTAATTGCAACAACAATATCAAGATTGAGTCATTTAGATACTCGCTTGTACCTAGATTGCATGGAGTTGGCAATACTTTCTAAGAAGTAGATGTGTTCAACTGCACTAAATATAGTTATAAGAAGTCTATAATAATATACTTCATCAAAATAATCAATGTGTCACTTTATTATTACTTATTACTGTTCCACAATTTTTTTGTTAATATCAGATATTTGTAAAAGCCCATGTATAAATAAATAATATAACATTTTGATATATACCCAACACAATCAATGTAGCGTTGATTAGTGAATTAAAATTAAAAATGGGATATTCAATTTACCTTATTTTAAAATCCAGCTCCTTACCCAAACTTTATTCATATAAAATTAAAATCACAACAACAGTAACATCCTGCGAACTTTTGATAGCATTTATAGTCAATAAATTATCAATAAATAATAATTTCACTTTCTGTATTGGCACGCACTCGTGTTATTTTCATCGAACGCACTTTGCGAAAAAATATTGCCAAGATACAAGAAATTTGCGTAATAACAACCGCTTACTAGCACGGAATTTACATTAATTCTCACGAAGCACTGACTTATTACTGCAGAAAATGTGGCTTTATTTTTATTTTCAATTTGTTTATCAAGTTTACTGAAGATTTCATTTAAAATCATCCAAATGTCTGTCTTTATTCAATTTTAATGAAAAATCTATGAAAAATAGGTAAGTACCTAGCAGAGAAAAGTTTATTTTTTTCGATCGCCACCCCGTTTTGTGCGTTTGAAAACGAAACGTTCGAAAATTTGGCGGGCTGTCATCGGAAAAGCGCGGCAATCGTTTCGATTGGTCGTATCGCGTACTGTTCAGTTGAGTCCGTCCCGTTCCACTCGCCACTCGGAGGAAACTGAAGCGCTCCGATCAAAGGCGCTGTAATGTGCCTTGTATCTTGTGTCTTGTGCAGACTAGGGCAGGCGGTTTACCCAGTTCTTGCGTTACCTCTTTCTTTCCCAATAGAGGTGAAAGAATTGCTCTAAAAGTTTTTATTGCACGAGGATGTGTAGAAGCAATTTTCATCGTGTGGTAATAATAATTGAATAATTTGTAGAGCGCCGCTTTTATGAAAAATCACCTCAAGGGCGCTGTACAATTATTTATTAAGAATTCTTAGTCTCTACCTAATTTTACTATTTACAAATAGAAAACGTACTTAACTGGCAGGTCACTTCCGATAAACACACTTTAATTAGAAAGTTTATTCTTGGAGAAGATACGGCTTTGTACGCGGAGGACGTTATATTTAAAACACTGGACAGTGCATGATTTTACATTTGCTACCCCCATCACTATTATTAGTATTACATGTATTTATTTAACGCCCAGAGGGCTTTTACATGTTTGGTTGTACAATTAATTCGTGACAGATGATTTTATAAAGAAATAAAAAAAAATAAAATGAGATAAAAAATGCACACAAGTCATAAAAATACAAAGATACAGCAATTTGATAGGTTTACAAAAATAAAGATATGTTTAGGAATAGTTTTGGAATAAATTTTTTACAAGATACACAAAATTCGCCAGGTTTATGTTAAATATGTCAACATCACCTAAGTACTGATTTCCCTTAGTGTGAAATCGTTAAATCGAAGAATGAGCAATGTAGTTCCGCTTATGAATGCTGCAGTAGAATACTGTACTGGTATTCGTAAAGTTATGAGTTGCAGGAGTTCGCAACAGTCGAACTCAGAGTAAGTATTTTGAATAAAAATGTTAAGTCGTTTATTTTACGTCTGTCTTCTAGTGTTTAAGAACAGATTAGTGGCAAAAGTCGATAAATGGCCCGGGCAGAGAAGGTGAAGGTGATTTTTTTTGAGTTTATGGATATAGTACACGCCAAACTGTAAGATCGGCCTGAACATGATACATTCCATTCTCGCGCAGTTACTGACTTTACAATGATCGTAAGCGAAAGAGAACGATGCGCAAAAGGTGCACGCGACAGAGAAAGGTGTGGGCGGTTGGCACGCCGCTTTTCGTACTTAGGGTGAAATTACAAGCATGTTCAAATATCTAAATTCCTTCTTGAACAGATGGTCTCCGTGGTTGAGTGGTTACGATTCTTGGCTAAGAAATAGATTCTTGGCTCCTTACGATCCGTAATCTGGGGTTAAAATCCTGGCTTTCGCAATTAAATTGTATTTTATTAAAAATGAAAATATTATTTTTTTAAATCCACTTTATTTTATTTTTACACACATACCTGTTTCGGTTAAAATCAGCTTTCATCGGGACAAAATACATATAAACTAAATTACAGTACTGAGGAAGATTATAAGGTAAACAAAGAGAAAGAGAAAGCATAAGAGAGGGAGAGACGGTTAGTGGCAATGGGCAGGCGGGTAGAGGGGCAGGCGGGTAGAGGGGCAGGCGGGTAGAGGGGCAGGCGGGTAGAGGGGCAGGCGGGTAGAGGGGCAGGCGGGTAGTGGGGCAGGCGGGTAGAGGGGCAGGCGGGTAGAGGGGCAGGCGGGTAGAGGGGCAGGCGGGTAGAGGGGCAGGCGGGTAGAGGGGCAGGCGGGTAGAGGGGCAGGCGGGTAGAGGGGCAGGCGGGTAGAGGGGCAGGCGGGTAGAGGGGCAGGGCAAAGGTAGGGATTATATAGGGAGAAGGGGAACAACTGTAAAATAGGACTCCCGGTTAATTGTTTGTTTTAAATTTGGCAATTATTTTAATTTGATTTTGATATTTCCAGTGCTTCTAAATTATTAAGCCACATTATTCTATACTATTTTTCTTCGAATTAATTCATTTGTATTTTATTAATTTGCTTTACTTCACAATTTATTTATTTGAAATAATATGAGCCTTTCCTACTAATAAACGTGTTTTTAATTTTACCCAACTGATAAACAACTATTAGTGTATCGTAAATGGTTATTTATCAGTTGTGTAAAATTTAAAACAGTTTATTAATAAGGCTGATGCTTCCAGTATCGCCCTGGTGATAGACCATTCAGAAGGCTGTAGCCGTGTTTTGTGACCAGATCTTAATAGCTAGGTACTTACCCACCTTCCTCTTTACCATCTCCTTCCCTTTCCCAATCCCCACTACCTTCAGCCTCACGACATAACCCGTTTGGGGATACCATATTCTCAATGGGAGCAGTTGTGACGCTTGTGCGATACTCACATACTCGTAAGAATTTTTTTCTTCATGCTTGTGGTGTTTTCTCTACAGTTAAACTATAAAAAGAGGCGGTATGGTACGCACTCTACGAGCACCTATTATGTATTGATATAACTAACATCACTATATAACAACATCGATATAATATTGAGCGGTAATCGTATCGGGAATCGACATCATCCAACTGTATGGCTGTGATCGAACTGAATGGAGAAAGTTATTGGAGACGTTACTTATGATATTGAACACTTCGGCAAAAGGATACTTTAATCACCATTCTTCCGCATTTACCACGCAACCAGAGATTAGTATTTTTGATGCTGTTCCTGAGCTTTGCGAATCAGTCGTTAAACGTGGTTTACGACAGTTGTTGCAATGTTTTTGTAACGTACGTCAAAATGTACAATCAACCTAATACTGTACCTAGAATCGCATGACCCATATCTCGTCTCATCTTCTTTCCCCGGACCTATTAGGGTCCGGGACCCATTGCTTCTACAAGATCCCTCCAGGCGACCCTACCCTGCAGCTTATTTCTCTAATAGCGACCAGGTTGTAGCATCTCTTGTCGAGCGTTTCATTTATAACTATTCTTGAATTTTAAAGAGTTGAAGAGATGATTATTTTGGCAGCCCAGAGAATATTATCTATGTTTCTGATGTTTTTGACGTTTCTATGAACTGAATTTGAAATTACGACCGCACTTCGAAATGGCTATCGGATATATTATTCACAACCAATAACCTGGTAAGGGGGCGCTCAAGTATTACGTAACACAATTTTTAAAGATTTTTGACCCTCTCCCCCTCCATGTAACGCGCCGTAACATTCCCCCCCCCCTTCCCTAGATGTTACGTAACACCCAAGTGACTATTTTTACCTGAAAGTCATAATTAAGTTGCGCTAAGTACTCACTTTAACAACACTGACTACAGCAATTTGTGTTTAAGCATATTTCGTGTTTAAAATACTTACGAATACGGACAACGAAAATAAAATAAAAATGAGGTACAATACAATCAAGCGATTTCCCGTAAAACATAAACGAAAAGGGTTGCCAACTTGGAATTTCCTAGTTTTTTATTTAAATTTAAAAAAACATGTTACGTAACGGGTTATTCGAACCCCCCTCCCGCCCCGGTAATGCACAGTAACGTTTTACAAGACCCCCCCCCCCCTCCAGAAATTGCAACAGATTAATTTAGAAGTTAATTTTTAAGCTTGCTCTACCCTACGTATTGCAGCCAACATCGCCGGTAAATTAGCCATTATAGTGAACCTTAAAACAACTTTGACAGATAGGGGAGGGTGGGGCGTGTTGTGACTAAATTACAAAACTGAGTGTAGTAGAAAAATCTTTAATGAAATCAAAGGTTTGACATTTTAATGGAAACAAATAACTCTTTGGCTACATTATTTTAGTATTATTAACCTTGTTAACATACGAATAAAGTGACAAAATATTATTTTACAAAATATGGGAATTGGCACAACACGCCCCACCCGTGGGGCTAGTTGTGACGGGGGTGGGGCGTGTTGAGACGAACAAATAATTAAGTAAAAGCATTAGGTAGGTACGAAATACAATTGGTAAAAACGAAAGTCCAGATAATATATTATCATCAGTTAAATAAAAGTGGTTGTAGTATACCTCCAATGTAATAAAAAAATAAAAACATTTAAAATAAATCTCAGCCAGTCAAGCAAAAGTCGCAGATGAAGTCAGGAATGTATTCATCCACTCCGGCACATAACTCATGACACCATTTATGACATTTTATGCACCTCACCCATCTTTCACCAGAAATATCATTAGAATAGGCGTTACGACAAAATATACATTGCTCTTCTTTGTTTGCATCGCTGTCGTCAGTTTCCATAAGTGGTGGCTCCTCTTCAGTTTCACTGGATGATGTGGACACCAAAATTAGTTTTTTTACGTCTAAAATATTTTTTATGTGGTTCTGTTTTTGACACCGCCTTCGTTTTATTGGGTGGTTGTTTTTTTTAGTTAGTTTTGTATGTACGCCTTTTTTATTTTTTTCTCTTTCTTTTCCTTTCTTAGTTTGTCTTCTAATTCTATTTTTTTCTTTGTAGGGGTGTCCGTTAAAATTGCGCTCATAAGTTTTTTACGATTTGGAAAGTTCTTTCTTGGTTGAGCTTTGGGTAATGGCCGGATTTGTTCTGGCGTTTTCTGACACACAGGTTTAATGGTTCCGCTAGTTGATGGTTGAGGGTCCAACAATTTTTCTTCAATTTCTGCATTCGTTATGTCTTGCAATGGTTTTCTTGTGAGATGTAATTTTGTGATGTAATCTGCAAGTTCTTTTTCCTGTGCATGAGTAAAATCTTGACCAGGATTGGAATATCCCACCTTACAATTTGTAAGAGGACTAGCTTTTTTTCCTTTCGATGAACCGCTTTAGTGTCATATGATTAATTCCAAAAGAGACTGCAGCTTTTCGAAGTGACACGTTTGTAGTAATGATTTCAGCTGCAGCTTGTTCATAAACGTTTTCTGGAATTTCCCCTCTATTCGGCTTTTTTTATATTTTCGGACCATTTTGCAAGACTGAAAAAAGAAAAAATTACAAATAGGCACAAAAAGGAAATGTATCTAGGTTATACATATATACATTCATAATATGTTAAAAAAATACGCCTGTTTATATAACACATATTGTATTAATGCATATTTTATATAAACGTAAAAAAAAAAATTCTAGCGGCGAGTTATGTCTGCCACAACTCGCCCCCGCCTTGATGTAACAACTCGCCCCACCCGACGATTTTACATAAAAATGGCCATGCAAGTAAACATACTTGACGTACGCATTTCATTTATACCTAATAACACAGTCAAAAGATACAGTTTGTGGAGAAAAAAACATATAACGACTTACCGAGTGTCAGCAGGTTGGCAGACGACTTCGAAAATTTCCTGGAAAAGTTCGTTTAGCACTTAAAAATCACACTTTGTCGTATAACTTTAATTATATCGACCGCACGGCACCACCGTTTTGACAGAAACTGGCGGTACGGGGTTCACACGAAACGGCGCAATGCGCGTGCAGCTAAGTCAACTAGCGGGAATTTTAAACGCGATGTCTCAACACGCCCCCGTCACAACACGCCCCACCCTCCCCTACTAGATTTTGACAACTTTGTCGGCGTCGATTGGTTCAACCCACTCGTTGTTCGAAATGACTTGATTTGTCGTCTTAGTGTGTACCTTCGATGAGACTCGAGAATAACAGAGTCGACCAATGTATGTATTTTCGACGGCGATGGCGAGCGGTCCCAATTGGAGAATCGAGCCCCTGGACTTTTTCAGAGGCCTCCGTCCACTGCAGGTCCAACCTATCCTCGCACAGCCTCCGGAGGTGCTTATCACAATTTTTCCCGGGACAGCCACTAGCTGTCTTCCTGCTGGAATTTCCTACAGTATTTAAATCTGTTTATATGTTTTAATTTATATATTTGTATGGAATACATGAGTTCTTAACACTTAATCTTTATTATTAGTTTATGTATTTCAAAATTTGAATTTTCATTTTTATTTCTATTTTTCTTTAAAATATGATTTTTTTTCTTTATTTTTCACTTACTTTTATGTTTTTCTTAATTTTTATTTAGTATGTTTAATTATCTGTTTCAATTAAATAGTATTTAATAATTCCTATTTAAAATATTAAATGTATGACTACCACACACGGGCATTAGCCTAGTGTGGTAGCCAAAAAAAAACCAACAAATCTGTAACCTGTAAAATTTTATGAAATATAAATAAAAAAATAAATAAATAAATAATCGGAAGTCAATCTACTGCCTTTCTAAGAAGGTCAAGTTTGGTAGGTTTAAATTTGCGATGTGACGGAAATCGAATCTTTCGACTGGTCCAATTTACAACTACTTAAATTTTTTACGTCATGTAATGAAAACTGTTCTTTTCAATTAGTATTAATTAGTAACTTCACTCAACTTATTGCAACTTAATGCAAATATTTGCACAATGGTCGAGGCGAAGGTATCAGTTCTCGTATACGTGCCTTTTTCAGCGTATACAATGCCTCTCTGCCCCATAAACGTGTTGCATTGCTGGCCATTCGTTCTACCTCTACTGAAAGAGATTAACCTGTTTGTTCCGAATAAATATTATATAATCGTGCAGCCGTCACACGATGTTTTATGTGTCCAAGAACCGAACATCCTCCTGTCAAAGTAAACCCATAAATAAGGCGATGCAACTATTCGATGATCTCCGTGTAAAGATATTTGTTAGTAACACATATGAACAATTTTATTACTTCCTTGGTACAAGTTCTAACAAGGCATAACATAACTATCAAGATATACCTCTTTGTTCTACTGTAAATCATTCCTAAACCATTCAACCGATTGCGATGAAACTTTGTTGATATGTTGTACGCATGCCCGCGAAGATTTCTATATTCTGGTGAGCTCTGGCGTTATGAAATTTCCCCCAAAATTTAACAGTAGGTGGCGTGAGATTTGTTTTAAAAAATGTGTTTATTTCATATAGTTTAGCAGCAGGGAGGGAGGGACGACGAGGGAGAAAGGCATGGACGACGGAAGGGGAACGCGGGTGAGAAAGGGTACGCGGGAGGAGAACGGGGGCGGAAAAGGGGACGATGGAGAGGGGTGACGGAAGGGTGGGGAACGAGGTGGGATTAGATGGATAGGTTTCAAAGGAAACATAGTAGCGGTAGTGGAGAGCAGGGGTAAATTTGCAAATCTATACTTGGACTATTGATATATGTAGAAGCATTTCTCTGTTTACTTTTCATTCAACATGGCATCGTGGTCGAATGAATGTAATACACACGGTGTCCGGGGGTAAAGTGCATTATCTTCGGCAGATGATTCTACATGATACTACAAGTAAAAAAGATAAATAACTTTTTCGAAATTCCAACTTTTAGGGGTAGTTTTGAGGTAAAAAGATAAAATTAGCCCGGCGTGTGCGGCCAGATTTATTATTTTCCGCTGTTACGATACGGGCCAATCACAATCGAGTCGGGCGCCCGGCAGGCTTTCAGCAAGTAAGATTGTACCTCACACTAAGGATTTTTAGTAGGTACGTCTTTTGTGTGGGAAAAAATTTGTTGGAATTTCGGAAAAAGTTGTTCTTTTCTTTTTTACTCCTACTTTCATGTAGAATCACATCCCGAAGTTAATGCTCTTTACCACCGGACACCCTGTATATATTACATTACTTCTCTGCTATTTGCAAGGGCGTAGCAATAATATTCACTATGCGTTAATTGTATATTCGCAGTTTGAGCATTTTTGGTCGTTGATATGTATTAGAGTATTTTTTGGTCATCTTCTATATCAGTCATTAATTCTTCGAATGTAAGCTGTTCAGATCATCTCAGATTCAGATGGTGGTCGATAATCCGTCTAAAATTTGGTAAATAATCAGGTTTTTAGTAGGGTTGGTCTTCGATAAATTAATAAATTTCACGGAAATTTGAAAAATTCGAACTCAAGAATTCGAAAATGATAATATCACAAAACTTGTTTTAAAGTTTTAAAATAATCAAGAGTATAGTTTTCGGAATCGGTAGGTCTAAAGAGGATAGAAAAGGTGGAAAATTGTTAAAATTGTTTAATTTTTGGTTTTACCGACATACCTTGCTATTTTTATTGCGACTAATGCACACAGAAATATATTGTTTTGTAACCAGCCAGATTTATTGCAATATTAATTCCGTATTTTATGGTTATACTAAATTTATCTTTCATTGACAAACAAAAAAGATCAATGATCAATAAAATAATAATAATGTTAACTAAATCTAAATATATAAAAATGAATGTTTCTTTGTTTGTCCCTTATGCGTTCCCAAACCATGCATCCCATTGCGATGAAACGTTGTTGTACACATAACCGCGAAGGCTTCTGTATATGATGGTGAGCTCTGCCGCTATGGTATTATTTTCTATACCATTTATCCGATTGCTTATAGTGATATGGTATTATTTCCTTTACCATTCATCCGATTGCGATGAAACTTTGGTGAATCGTGTGCACGTCCACGAAGATTTCTTTATATAATGGTGAGCTCTGGCGTTCTGGGGAGGTGGGGGGATTCGCGGGACGGGGGGACGCTCGAGGGTGGAAGAGGGAGGGGAAGGTGGAAGGGGTACGCGGAAGGTAAAGAAAGAAAGGACACGCACATTGAGAAATAATTTCTTTCTTTATGTGGCGTGGAAATTAGCAACGCATGCCGGGTATTCGCTACTTATATATAAATAACCCAGTGTAATCTTGTAATGCCTTTTAACCCACTTTCTTTAAATTTATGTTAATTTAAAAATTAATAATAACGAAGCAGCTACAAACCCGAGGTAATTAAGCCTACTGGGAATAACCAAATAATTAGAAATTCGACAGTCAAAGAAGACTTAGTAAAAAACGTAATTAATATAATTGATTAAAATACTTGTAGACTACCCCTCTCCCCCTCCCCCACATGTTATGTATATAAACCGTAGGATAAGAATAATGTATACTAGTCTGAAGATGGCTTTAACAAGCTGAAATCGGTTACGGTCAATAAATTAAAGTGGAAATGAGTTTTATATTCGTTTTATTGTGGTAGTAGGAGATTTTCAAATGTTGTCAGGTTGTTGGTTGTTGGTCACCCGGGAATGTTTGTCTTTCTTTAAAAAACTAAAATAATAATAATATTTTGCAAAAAGCTTTTTTCCCTAACATGATTAAATGAGCGCCATCTATATATGTATGGGGGAGTTATCATCTCTACTAAGTATTGCTTAACCCATGTCTTCCTAGTGATCGGTTATTTGATCGGTTGATACTTTATTTTTTTATGTGAAATTGTGAACACATTCGTTGTTAATTTTTTTATATTGGTACACCTGAAACTATTAGTTGTCATGCAGTATTTTTGACGTTTCACAATTATATAATATGCTTTCACAATTATATGATATGCTTGGGATAATATGGGTTAATAAGTTCCGAAAGCTCAAAACTGTGAAAAGAAGTTTAAATTTGTGTAAAATTTTACAATTTTTATTATTAATACACAAATATTTAATTCACAAGATTTTCTGTATTATTTTTGATTTTATTGTGTTAACTAATCTAATTATTGTACCAGAGGATACGCTTTTAAATATGTATATGTAACTGTATACTATAACTTATATAAATTTCAATACAAAGTGTAATATAAATTTCAATTTTACAAATCTGCATTATGTCAGTACAAAAGTTTTAAATAAATTGTACATTAAACAGTACCTTGCCGTATTACTTTATATTTAGGTTAACAGCGCCAATAGTTAATATATTAGCTATTTGATTTTGCAACCCATATTATTTGATGCGTAACTTTAATAATGTTGAAGTTTACTGCATAATAAATAGTAGCCTACTAATGTATAATTTATTTGGTTATCAAATTTAATTTTTTGTGACCACAGATTTTTTATTATGTCGTAAAAATGATTGACTAATTTCATTTCGGAAAGGTCATTTTTTAATTATGTTTATACATCTTGCATATAAAGATTTCTCCTGTTACGAAGTTCTTAATTTATTTTTTATGATTTTCTGGCTTGGACATTTTATTTTATTTTTATCGATGTTACAAAATATAATTTGCAAAACCTTTGCTTCATACAAAGAGCTGGAATTTCTTTAACATACAATATCATACATTATTCCATAATCTTATGCAAGGGATCCAATTACACTGTTTCTACGAAGGGCTTCTTATTGAAATTTTATTAACTATTGAAAAGTTATACCTAAAGAAGTATCTTTACTTCTAATTAAATTATTCAATCAACATTTTAAATTATCGAAATTCTTCATCTAATCGATCAATTTCGTTGGCCCTACCTACTGCACCAAGTCGAAAGATGTAACGTAACTTGACAACATCCATTTTCTTAACCCCTCAGGTCCGGGCCTATTTTGTCGGAAGATCAAAATATTTCCGCTTTACAATAAAATCCAAATTAATAGAATATTTCTGAACGTGTCCGAAAAATATAAACTATATTTGAAAAATGATAAAAAAATTATCAAATTATATAATTCGAAATAAACATATACAGCCTTACTAAAAAACCCCGTGTAAATTTTATTCAATTGACAAACGGCCGCGGATATGAAAACTTTACTAATAAAAAAATTGTTCATAGAAAGAAATACACATTGTTTACACAGCCTGAGAGGGTAGTTTATCTCTGTTTTAGTAATGATGTCTGAACAAAATTTGGAATTTTTCAAAGTATTTTGAATGTTCTATATATTTATTATTTTTGATAGTGTCGCAAAAACAAATACCAGTTTGAAAACTAGATAAAAATAACCTTCAGATTTTTGTATTTGAAATACACTTTAGTTTTAAAAAACTGCCGTACTTTAAGATTCAAACGCGGATAAAATTGAAAAAAAAATTCTTATCAAAATATTTTTGATGAAAGTGTAGAGAAATTTATAAAAAAACTAAATTTAAAAAATACAGTCCTTTTATATAATGAATTTGTACGAAACTGTCACCTCACTTTTTTCTCGTGCATACAATAAAAAAATAATAAAAAATTTCAAATTATTTTTTATTGCCAAAAAACTAACCTAAAAAATAATACCGGCTTTTGAAAATTTTCTTGCATCTCTAAAGACGTTAATTTCTTTGATACGTTTAGGAACTCATGTATTAGATATTAATATTAAAAAAAACACCACTTTTATGAAATTCTCATAAAATAAAATCCTTTAAATGTAAATTTGAAATTTCATGTATCATATAAAATAGTTTTTGACATTTCAATTTTCAAAGTACGATTATTGTTATTATAACTTGACTAAAACTTATAAAAAACCACAAAAACACGGTAAGTATAACAATTATATAAATATAGGAGTGAATTAGTCATATTAATAGAAATTATCATCACGTTTAAGTAATATTTCACACACATCGGCGTTTCAGCGCGAAAGTTCATTTATGAGCGCGAACGACAAATGCGCAGGCGCCGCCACCTAGCGGTTATGAAGGAAAACAAACAATTTATTACTTACACTATGAAAAATTACATTGTTGCCAGATTTAAAATACATTTTAAGAACAAATGTTATCAGTAATATTTCGTGTTTAGTGTATTTTTGTTTTATTCATGTTGCTGCTGCAACACAGGTTATCGGTGTTGCTGTGGGTTTTTTTTTAGTAAGGCTGATAATGTTTGAAATACGAAAATTTTGAATGCAAACTTAAAAAAGTTTTAAAAATGACTCACTACGTTTTTTCTAACTAAAATTTTCGATATCGAATAAAATAAAAACACACACATATTTTATTAGACAATTATGTTTTAAACGTTATCTTCAGCTCACTTTTTTGTCGTTTCGTGTAAAAATAAAAAATTCCCAAAGTTTCATAATTATTTTCAAATTGCGATCGGAAATTTTGGATTCATAAAGGTGAACATTTTAATTACCTACTTTGCGTTATACTTCTAGATTTTAATGTAAGGTGTGGTGTTTTTTCTTTCTAATCATATTTCTAACCATGATAGTAATGGAGATACAACGATTTCTATAAGACCTATATGAGTTATTCCGAAAACAGAGCAAATTAACTTGAGGGGTTAAAAAATCTGTATAGATCATACTTCTAACGATTATTAAGTGTTCAGTATTATACTCAACTCGCAGTTGGAATCCCGGCAAATATATTACATTATCTCCTACTTTATTTTCAACTTTTCAAAATAACTTCTAAAAGCCGGTGTATCTATGTATACAAAAATGAATATGTTTTTGCTTGCTTGCTTGTTTGTTTGTTTGTCCTTTATGTATTGCTATATTAAATAATAATAATAATAATAATATTTGGATGATTTATATAGCGCCGTTTTTGTGAAAAATCACCTCAAGGGCGCTATACAAACTTTTAATACATTTCTAAAATCTAAAAAAACTACAAGCTAGGCAAACAATTATAAACAACTTATGGCTAAAAATTGCATACATCGGTTAAGCATAGGAAATATTATAATCTTTCAAAATATTTTTTTTCTACCCTCGCGAAGGTTTCTGGATTATTACAACCACATAACAATACATGTGAAAAGTTCTTAACCATTACAAAACTCTTACGAAACTGTAAACCATGTCACACTTTAAAAAAGGACATTTTGCAAACTTAAATGTTCTTAATAAAAAATTAAATTTTCGAATACACTCTTTAAATTAATGAATTTAATTGAACTACTCACTACTCTGAATATATTCAAGAATTATAGGCATTTTAAATAGGTACCTATGTTAGGTAATAAATTTTATTGATTCTTCTTGTAATATATAAAAATTAGGCGTTCCTAAATCTTTCATCCAATTGCGATGAAACTTTGGTGGATTTTGTGCGCACAATGAATGGCCACGATAGTTTCTATATATAATAGTGAGCTCTGGCGTTATGAAGTTATTTTTTGGAGGGAGGGGTTAAAGCAGGGCGGGTGGTAGGGGAACGCGGAAGGGGAAGAAGGGAACGGGTATAGGGGAAAGCAGGGGTGTGGTGCGGGAGAGAACGCGGAAGGGAAAGGGGAGGTGGAAAGAGAGACACTCACGGAGAAACAATTTATTTATTTATGTAGCATTGCAACCCATGCCGGGAACTAACTGATTCTTAATAAAGCCCTACGAAAAGTTATCTTTAGTTGAAACTATATTGAGATAGTCGTTACGTCTATGATTCATGGGTATTTTGTGTTCTTATGTCAAACTTTCGCATAAAGTGATTAACGACGCACTGAAGACCTTTCACTTACCACTTGACCATTCAAATCTTTTTTTTTTTTTTTTATTGATTTTCAAGGTACAATCACGTTAAACCGCAATAAAGCAGTTTGTCAACAGGATGTTAATGTTCAGTTACAATTTAAACATTACATAATATTATTACTATAACCATACAGATTATAACAATTAACACATATGAATTAATATAAACTATCTCTATTTAGCAGCCATTGTTTCATTATTTTCTTATTGGAAAATTGCGAACATTAGAAAAAACACGCCAGCTGTTCTACGAATTAGTCATTTATTTTATTTGTCCATTAGGAGTAGGTCAATTTATCACTTACAGTAGTGGTTTTCAACCTGTGGCACGCGTACCCCTGGGGGTACGCGAAGCCAAATTGGGGGTACGCAATAACGTGGCACGCATGCAGAATGACGTGTTAAAATGTCTGAAGTCATTTTAAAATCTGTATAAAATTACATTCCTCAAAACTGATAGAATCAAACTCATCGCAAGAATCTTCAAATTCATCAAATTTATCAATGTGCGAAGCTGCTGATGAGCTCGAGGAGAGGAAAAAACGATCGAAAATTTTAATTATATTCAACTTTCCCGAAAGCTCAGCCTGTTCCCAAATCGACAAAATTACTGATGATACAACGAGAATCTCTACTACACTAACAAATCTAAACTCGACCACCACGCAAGCCAACGTTACTACCTCGTCTGGGGATCAGAAAATCGGACAAACCTAGACCTCTAAAAGTTATGCTTGTCAATCCCGCCCAAGCCATAGACATATTGAGAAAAAAAAACAGCATAACCGAGTACCCCGGTATTAAAATTTATTCCGATCAAACACCAGCCCAAAGAAACTACCTCGCCAATCTACGATTAACCCTAGACCAAAGAACACAAAATGGTGAAACAGGACTCACAATCAAATACAAAAATAATAAACCTACTATTGTAAATACTAATACAAAAAACTAAAACCTATCATGTGTTACTACCAGAACGTCAGGGGATTAAGCAAACGAATTTAGAAAGCTGAACGAATTTAGAATAAACGCCCCACTTACTTCACACGATGTCATCGCTCTTACGGAAACCTGGCTAGAACCTTCAATTTACTCAACGGAGCTTGGTTTACCCTATCATCAAATCTACCGGCTTGACAGAAATATCAAGACCAGTTCCAGATCCAGAGGTGGAGGAGTCCTTTTAGCAGTCTCCAATAAAATGTCTTCAAAAATGTTAAAAACCAAGTATTGTGATGTCGAACAAATTTTCATTATGGTAAACGATAAAAATCAAAATTACATCATTGGTTGCGTGTACATTCCTCCGTCAGCTAATTTATCTATATATAAAAATCATTCCGAAGATGTCGAACTTTTAAAATCAAAACATAAAAACATAAATTCTTAATTTTTGGAGATTACAACCTTCCAAATTGTAATTTCAACTGTACTAATTACCAATCAGTAACATTATGCGAAAGAGAAATCATTGATATGTCAATATTTCTGAATCTTACCCAATTCAATAATGTACATAATTCGAGTAATCGTCTCCTAGATCTTGTTTTTTCAAATGAAGAGGACATAATAGTTAGAAAAGCATTAGAGTCTATCCTTCCCATAGATAACCACCATTCTCCACTGTCAGTAATTATTCCAAACAATTAAAAAAAAAGTAATAAACTCACAAGTTCTAGTTTTAATTTCAAAAATGCCAATTACACTGAAATTAATGATCATCTCAGCAAGGTAGATTGGTCATTTCTCAAGGAAAACAATATGATCCATAATATAGAATCATTTTATCATAAAATAAATGCCATTATCATAAGACTGTATACCTTTAATTAAATTCAAAGAATCAAAGCATCCAAAATGGTTTAATAAGGAATTAATCCAATTAATAGCTAAAAAAAAGTTTTACGCATAAAATATAAAGAAGAGAGATCCCTATCAAATTATATTGAGTTCAGTAAAATAAGAAAAGATTGCAAAATTATGTCAAAAATTTGTTACAACAATTACATAAATAAGGTAGAAATGTCAATTAAAGGAGATACAAAACAATTTTGGAATTACACAAAGTCTTTGAAAAATGATGATATTAGCATACCCTCCAATATGTGCTATGAAAAAAAAATAGCCAACGACTCTCAAAACGTAGCTAACCTATTTGCCGACTTCTTTAAAAGTGTGTATGTCCGTGACTCAATAATAGTCAACGATTACTCGCCTAGTTTTTCCTCAGATCATAACTTAAATTTAGTCAATTTAATAATTGAATATAAAGATGTATTGACTCAGCTAAAACAACTGGATCAAAGTAAGAGCGGTGGTCCTGATAATATCCCACCTGTTTTCTAAAAAGAATTGCGCTACCACTCTTGCATATCCACTACATTTTCTTTTCAATCAGTCATTGCAAACAGGACACTTTCCTGAAAAATGGAAATACAGTTTCCTCACCCCGATATTTAAAAAAGGAGACAAAAATGAGGTGAGCAATTACAGACCGATCTGCCTTTTATCAACTATTCCAAAATTGTTTGAGAAACTTATTTTAAATAAAATTATTCACTGTATCAAGCCAGTAATTTCACCTAACCCACATGGTTTCACTTCTGGAAAATCTACTTTGTCCAATCTTTTAATTTACCAAAACTTTATATCCGAATCCATGTCTAAGAAGTTACAAGTTGATTCCGTCTATACTGATTTCAGCAAAGCATTCGACAGAGTTAACCATGACCTGCTGTTAAAAAAGCTACACAAATTAGGAATAGCAGGGTATTTATTCATGTGGTTTAACAGTTATTTAAGTAACAGGCCGTTAAAATTGATGGTTTTATTTCATATAAATTTATTGCTACCAGCGGTGTTCCCCAAGGATCACATTTGGGACCAATTTTATTTTTAATATTTGTGAACGATGTTCTTTCTATTTTCAATGATGTCCAAGTTTTAATGTTTGCGGACGATATGAAAATATTCAAAGCCATAAGAAATATCAATGACTGTCAAACATTGTCAAATAACTTGCTTAAACTTTTTGTTTGGTGCCAAGAGAACTATCTACAACTAAATATAAGTAAATGTCTAATTATGAGATTTCATAGAATAAAAAATCCAATAATTTACGAATACTCCATCAATGTAATAACAGCTGTAACCGAGGTGAATGATTTGGGTGTAAACTTTGATCAAAAACTGAATTTTATAAACCATATTGAAATTACATCAAATAAAGCTTTGAAAATGTTGGGCTTTGTAATATGAATTTGTAGTCAATTTAAAAATATTCAAACCTATAAAAATTTGTACATGTCTTTGGTTAGGAGTCAAATTGAGTACAACTCTACAGCATGGGCACCTAGCTACGCTAGTCATTCGCTCACGATAGAAAGAATTCAAAATAAATTCTTAAGATTTATTAATTTTAAAATGGGTATTACAAGGGATTGTGTCAACTATGATTATCTACTATGCCAGCTCAATTTATTAAAATTATCTGAACGTAGAATAGTTAATGACCTAACATATTTATATAAAATCATAAATTCAATAATTGACAGCCATGAACTATTATACTTGATTTCTTTTCATATACCTCGCAAACCAACATCGAGGCAATATCTACCGTTCTATTGTGATAACTCCAACACAGAATCACAGTTGTATACCCCCGCTCGCCGCATACAAAATTTGGGAAATGACTATAAAGATGTTGTTGACATATTCAACACACCATTCACCAAATATAAGCAAGTCATTACCCAATTTATATTGAAAAGAAGAATACATATTACATACAAAAATACAACCTTTACATAGTCTTGGTAACAAAACTTATACAATATGGATGTTTTGATAACAATTTTTAACTTGGCAAACTTTAAACGCCGTTATGTGCCAACTATTTCAACTTGTTTTTATTAACTATTGTGAACACCAATTTTATGCACTTTTATTAATATTATTGTTGATATGGAGGATATTACAAAATTATCTAATACTAGCTGGGTTACCCGGCTTCGCTCGGGACAACATTCGAGATAGTTCTGGAATGCTTTGCGTCTTGTATTTTATGTAACCTTTATTTTATTTTATATATTTTATGATATCTGTATTTTGTCAACTCTTTATTTTGTTTGTAATAAAAAAATGTACTGCGTTATATGTAAAAGCCCTTTGGGCGTTTAAATAAATAAATTACTGAAGTGTATTTGTGTGACTTGATTATTAAATTCGTGTAATAATTAGAGTACTAAAAATTACAAATGAAACACGTCTTTCATTACACGTATAAAAAAGGTAGATAGAGGGTACGGGAAGCAACAAATTTGTGGTGAGAGACAAGGGGTACGCCGGCTTAAAAAGGTTGAAGACCACTGACTTAGAGCATAATTACTCATCTAAGAATTCACAGATGGCGCCAATTTAATTATTTTATGTTAAAACACTCTTGGCCAGTTATGCTTTAAAATATTATGGTGAATAATTTAATTGTTGCGCCCGCACGATAACTTTTCGTACTCAATATGAACATGAAGAAGTAGTTTTGTTCATACACAAACCCAAATCCTTCAAGAAAGGCTAACAAAACATCAATATTGTACTGACTCAATCCAATATTATATTTTTTAGCCTTTCTTGAAAGGTTTGAGTTTGTGTATGGACGTATTTATTTATGGACATTATTATATTGAATATGTACGGGCGCGAACTGTACGAATACGTGACTGTACATGTTATGAAATGTATATCTAGGTCATTGTATACCACAAATTAACTTTGGTTCCTCTGAGGAAATCTTGGACACCAAACCTTGACTCAAGGTCAAAGTATGTCAATCTGCGGTATATCACAAAACCCATCCACAGAGCGTGGGCATTTGATAAAATGGCATTCCTGGAAATGATTTGTAAGACAGGATCACTACAATGAAACAGGTAATGAGGTAATATAAAAACTATGTATTGTACCGATATCCACATGGTTACATGTATTTAAAGAAAGGTAAAAATTCACCCCGGGACCATTGTATACTTTTCCTAACCTAACCTAGCTACGAATCTTCCACCGCTGTAGCCCTGAAGGTGAGAAGGTCCATTAGCCTTCTCGTGATGACGGTGAAGTCCTGTCCTCTGCGTGGCTTCTGGAATAGGCGACCTCGATATCGATCGCCTAATAGGGAAGGGATTCTTTGACCCTCGGTGCACGGGAAGACCTCATCAGCCTTCCAGGAATTATAAATGGGTGTCTCGATACATGATGGCGGCACTATCCATCGGAGGCTCAGCGTGCTTCCGTATAAATAAATAAATCGCGTGAATTATTGTTAAACGGTAAACGGGACGTATTGTTAACGGTTCGATCCATCGGATTCTTCTGGAACAATCCATACAACAAGCTGACCGGCATTAAACACGGGGGCAACCACCAGCCCGTGACGAAATCTCGCGTTTTACGCGGATGAATCCTTCGAAACTTTTGTGCCGTGTTTCTTCGCGCGAATGTCGTCCATCACACGACTCCCGATCGATCTAGCACATATTCTCTTAAAATTTACGAGACTGTTGTTTTAACAGCGGCCGCACTCACGCTGTCAAAACAGTCTCGCCGGAAACAAAACTGTTTTCCCGCATAGACAAAATCGTCCCAAAGTGCCGCCAACATTATCAATAAAAACTCAACTAGAAAAGTACTTGACTAATCGATAATTAAAATCGCTTCATAACAAGCATAACTTGTAAAAACTATTTTAACCTAAAGTAAATAAATTGATTGAGTTTCCCTTATATTGTCTTCATTAAATTAAATAAATTGGCGCCAACTGTGAATGCGTAGATAATAACGTACGTTCCGTTTAACCTTAATAATGGAAACAGTTGTCACAAATACGTTAATAGTGACCCACAAAATAAAGATATCTTCTGAAGCTTTATATATTTTGTATTTTCGCAACTATATATTATCTTTAAACTTCAATATATTAGTTCTACAATGAGCTACGAAATCTGTCTTCGATTTGAATAGGACATAATTGTTATAGATATAGAAAACAGTAAATTATAGTTAAAACATGCCACTGGTTCGTAGGTTCTCATCGCTGCGTAATGAAACAATTAACATAATACTTAATAGATAAATATTATGTAAGAGCTTGGGAATGGGAATTTTTAAGTAGAGAAAATATATAGAACTGGTCAAACGTGTGTTGTTAAAGAAACAACTTTACAGCGATTTATGTTTAGTCTATGGTTAAAATTTATAACTGCCCGCCGTTTTTCACAGCATTATTTTATTGACAAGAATAAAAACAAATCACAGCTTGTACAATTTTATAAACATGAAATTATGTAATAATTAATTATGCATTCTTTGTTTCAGGTATGGATTTTCTCATTAATCGCTGATAATTGCTGAGGTTTGCTAATCCTCACGGAATACTTCGAAGGGTAGGCAGAAAATTATTTTCCTACTTACGTATTTATTTGATACCTAATCACGCTTTTCCTTTTATTAAGTACTAGCTGACCGGCCACGCGTAGCTGTGGCTAATAAAACACAACGGTTTTGCCAGTCGGGAGAGCAATCTTGCTGTTAAACAGAATTAATTCGGATATCGACATATTTAGCCTCAGTGAAGCTGCTTTTAAAAGGCAAGCTCAATTAATGCTTATATAGTTTTTTTTTTGCCTACCATTTATATAATAATATAGTAATACTGTTACAGATATATTTTAAAAACGCATTAAAATTTTAAATTTTGTAATGTTTTTGAAAGAATAAATAAATTGAATTGAAAAAAAAAAGTCATCTACTGTATGGTTAGGTTATCCAACCTTTATAACCACCGCCGTCTTTGAGTTTATCGCGAAGAGACAGAAAGATGCCGCGGAGGACTTTTATTTATAATACGTAGAGATGGTGTGAAAGATTATAATAATGTGCATGAAATGCTTGAGGTAACTAACGTTTTTAAATTAATAAGGATTAATGCTGTATTCGTCTAAATAACTTTTCAATTACCGCAATGTACGTGACCATTTTTTTAGAAGATAGAATGGGTATAGTAAGCTATCCGTAAAAGATAGATATACGCTTTCGTGGACTTTTTTGTAGATCTATAAAAGAGGAATATCCCACCATGCATTGTTTTGTTATATCCCAAATGGATTAGGCAGCGTTTTCGATGAAAGCTACCAGACGGCTCGATTTTTTCCGACACTTCTAACAATTATCGTGATGTTTCAACCAATTTACACAAATCCTTGACAAATTACATACCTAAACCTTCCTCGCGAAACACTCTATCTATTGGTGGAAACCGCTAGAAAATCCGTTCAGTAGTTTTCGAGTTTATCGCGAACAGACAGACAGACGACGCGGGGGACTTTAATTTATAATATGTAAAGATTCCTAGGAATGAATAGTGGCCTGTCTCTACTAGTTTTATCTCTGTATTTCCACGACTTGATTCTTGCGTGGGTTTTGTACACATGTAAATTATTTAGACAATCAAGGATTATATTCAAGTTGAGACTTAGGTAAATTCGCAGGTACGTGAAAAGTAAATCTCAAAAATTATAATAAAACATTGTTTTGAGTGGAGCTGTGTAAAATTTTACACCAATTTTTTTTAAATGTGAGTACCGCACAGGAGTCCAAAATGCTTCCAATAGCCATGAATTATGGCGGCTAGGTTGGAATGGGTCAATCAAAACAATTAAAAACCTTTTAAATGTGAGTACCGCACAGGAGTCCAAAATGCTTCCAATAGCCATGAATTATGGCGGCTAGGACGGAATGGGTCAATCAAAACAATTAAAAACCTTTTAAATGAGAGTACCGCACAGGAGTCCAAAATGCTTCCAATAGCCATGAATTATGGCGGCTAGGACGGAATGGGTCAATCAAAACAATTAAAAACCTTTTAAATGTGAGTACCGCACAGGAGTCCAAAATGCTTCCAATAGCCATGAATTATGGCGGCTAGGACGGAATGGGTCAATCAAAACAATTAAAAACCTTTTAAATGTGAGTACCGCACAGGAGTCCAAAATGCTTCCAATAGCCATGAATTATGGCGGCTAGGACGGAATGGGTCAATCAAAACAATTAAAAACCTTTTAAATGAGAGTACCGCACAGGAGTCCAAAATGCTTCCAATAGCCATGAATTATGGCGGCTAGGACGGAATGGGTCAATCAAAACAATTAAAAACCTTTTAAATGTGAGTACCGCACAGGAGTCCAAAATGCTTCCAATAGCCATGAATTATGGCGGCTAGGACGGAATGGGTCAATCAAAACAATTAAAAACCTTTTAAATGTGAGTACCGCACAGGAGTCCAAAATGCTTCCAATAGCCATGAATCAAAACAATTAAAAACCTTTTTTCACTTTTATTTTGACCGTCTGAATAGGCTGAAACCATAGACATCCAAATTTAATAGACCAGAAGATACAGATGAGGGGTAAAACCAAACTATAGAGGGTGAAGAGGGGAAAGATGACTGTGATTCGTTAAAAAATCAATCTGACAGTATATAGGCATCTCGCATTATAATATCACCATTTATTTCTTAAAAGCAAAATCGGCTTTTAAATGAATAGACCTTTTTACATGGGAGCGCGAATTGCCCGCCACGTTATTATCATATTTGCGTAGGCGAAATCAGTAAAGGAAAGTTCGCCCTTTTTCACACGGGAATATTTTGTTGCCGTGCTTAGTTAAGACACTTTTACAAATTTTTCGTTATTTGTTTTTGGGGTGTTATGCCGTGTTGCGCTACCTCCTTCTTTAGCCAACGTTTCGGACACTGCAACGATGTCCGAAACGTTGGCTAAAGAAGGAGGTAGCGCAACACGGCATAACACCCCAAAAACAAATAACGAAAATGCTTTTGGCCGTGAAAATCTTAAAACTTTTACAAATGTTTCATAATTTACTTGCCCCTGTAAAGTTGAAGTCACATGATTCACTCAGATGAAGGTTTACTCGATGAAATGTTCCATTCTCTATATTTATTGTTATCAAGTTTAATTTGTAAAACTCCATTTTAATTTTCATTTTCTTATTATATAATCAATAATATTATTACAGTTTGATAATGCCTTCAGAAGGCGAAACAGCTGTCACGCGTAATAATAATTACACAGCAGAACTTGTTTGAAAATAAACTGTTTTTATTAATGTTCCATTCTCGTTTCACCGCGTGTTCAGACGGTTCCTTCAAAGGAAGAGTTCACTCGACATTCTCGCTACGAAGTCGTCGAGCGTGTCGCGGCGCGCATTGGAATTCGTCCGGCGCTGACGGCTAAGTTCGGGAATATTTACGATTTCAATTGACATTTCCGATAACGTCGAACTAAATTTCGAGAAATTGGCGATTCTTGTAAACAGTAAATAAATTTCAGCACCATAAAGAACATATGGTTAAATAATAACCTGAAAACTGATATCTACCAGTATTTTGAACCATGAATTTTTTTTATTCAAAATAGGCCTCGGCTCGCAATAAAATCCATATAAATGGAATATTTATTAACGTATCCAAAAACTAAAAACTGTTTTGGAAAGGTGATGAAATATTCTTCCAAAATTTATTATTAGAAATAACCATGTAATTTTTTAAATCGAATAATTTTTAATGTAAACTTTTAAAAGTAAAGAAAATGGCTCCTTGCGTTTATTCTAACTAAAATTACCGGTAACAAAAAAAAATAAAAAGACACTTATTTTGTTAGACAAATAAATTATAAACGTTTCTGTCACCTCACTTTTTTG
This sequence comes from Limnephilus rhombicus, assembly GCA_929108145.2. NCBI lineage: Eukaryota > Metazoa > Arthropoda > Insecta > Trichoptera > Limnephilidae > Limnephilus > Limnephilus rhombicus. The sequence continues at coordinate 45,593,219 of OV815291.1, read as the reverse complement.
TCGTTTCATATAAAAATAATTCATAAAAAATTCACAATATTTCATTAATTTTTTTTCAAATTCGATCAGAAACTTTGGTTCCATAAAAGTGTAAATTCGTATCATGTTGTGGTTAATTGTTATATTGGATATATAGAGCATTATTTTCTCTTTCCAATACCGTTTAGATCATATTTTTCCCTATGATAGTAAGGGAGAAAGAACGATTTCTATAAGACGTGTAGGAGTTATTTCGAAAAGCGAACTAAACGGAGCATTTTGACGGCTACTCGTCCTCACGCCAGAACATTCTCGGCCGACTAATTCGCGAGTGAAAGACTGTTCACTTGAGTGTTCACACACATCATTCGCGTCACGTGATGTTAAATTCAGGTTGCGAGTGAACAGTGCCGAAAGATGCATTCCAACATTGTTGGAATGCTTCATTCGGCACTGCCTCTCTTCACTTTTGTGTTCACACGGTTCATTTCGAGGGAAAGAGGCGGAATGAAATCACAAAATGAAAGATAAATGAACCATGTGAATGGGCTATAACCAGCGACGAGCTCACTGGAGAAACGCCCACATTCGCTACGTTCACATATATTAGGGCATGTATAGCACAAGCTCTCACTTTTGTTCGTAAAATGTGCGATGTGACCAGCGCGCTGGTCAGGACAAGAATGATGACGTCACATTTTTTAGATTCAAGCGACGCTCTCGTAAGCCGAGCTGGTTCCATGGAACCGGCGAAATAGGAGGGGGAAATAATACGCTTTTATCACTTAGGGCATGTCCAGATATATTCATATGTCCATGGCTGAAACCGTAACGATAAAAAATAATACAAAAATGGATAAAAGTTTTAAATTGTTTTAATAAATCACAACTAAATTTGTTTTGTGTTATGTGTTGGATTTGAAACATGAGATTTAGTTCTTCATTAGGGTGCCCGGTGTTGCTCGGGCGTTGCGCAAAGTTTTTAGAAATTAGGTGTAGACGGAAAGTTTCTATTTGTTTGTACGCCAAGAGTGCAAAATTTCATTAAAAGTTTTATATTCGTTTTATTATAATATATTCATTAAAAGTATCAACATTTTGCTCTAAGAGGTGGGAAAAGCGGATGGGAGCTGTTTTTCGATATCTCATGAAGAAGTGACGTTTTGAAGGTCAATTGTGCAAAATTTCATCATTCTCGGAATACAATTGTAGATTTGTATCAACATCAAATCCACGCCACCCGCCCGCCCTCCCCCCCCCCCACCATAGATATTGATCTTTATGTATATAGCAGTAGATTAGTAGGTACTCACGTGTCAGAGTTTTCTTCGTACAAGAATGTAAATTACCTACATATTACACTACATCGGAATGGAAGTATTTTTGGAGTAAAGCTTCTTTACGCACGCTTGACTTTGGGAGTAAGCTGGTGAATGCGTGACGAGAGCGTTACAAAAAGTGTGATAGCGCGAGGCGAACGGAAGTTGAGTTGAAGAGAGCAGTGCGCGCACAAATTTTCTTTCTCTCTTCTTTTATAAGTTAGTGAAGTGCACACTCGTTTTTTTGTGTATTTTTATGTGACATGGGTGGCCCTTTCTGTATTGATGTAAAGACAGGGGAATTATAGCAACTCCCAGTTGGGAAGCATTTTTAGGTGGTTGAAGGTAGGGACTGTAGGAAGGGATTTATTTATGCAGGTCTTGAAGAGGCCCGGATTAAGGCTCCGCAACGAAGAAGAAGATGGAGAAATACGAAATTACGAATGTTAGAGGAGAGCGCTAACATTCACTGCTACAAAATCGATGCGAAAATTGCGAAAATGTTTAATAAAACACGACTCGTTTAAAATAGAGCCAAAATCTCGCGGGGAGCATCTTAAGTATCATTTAAAGAAACATTGTGAATTTTTTCACAAATATAATTTATAAGATGATCGAAACAGACTTGTTTTTAATAATTTTTGGAGCATACTTTGCGATTTTTTTCTATCGAGGAAATTTCATATAATTTGAGTTTCGGCGCGGGCAGCATCTAGACATTACCTTAAAAAATAACATATATTTTTTTAAGAGATTGAAAACTTCAAATGCTTAAGGGAGATATGTAAGAAATCGGTAGAAATTCGGGTTGCGAAGAAACAAACCGTTCTCATGAAGCCTAAATCAACTGTGAACGTTCCGCTCGTTTCACGCGCGTTTACTGGTGCATCGGGGATCCATGCGGCTACCTCCTTAGAGTAAGCTCCATTAAAACCTGTGGAACAGACTCAGTGTGCCTACATTCCGTCTCAGCATTAAAGATGGCAATCGTTATGTTAACAACGCATTGTGAATCAGACGGACTGCCTTCCTTTGCACATAATCAAGTAGGTTTATCGATGTGGCGCAATACGCACGTTCTATTGCACCACCCTGAATTTCGGGGCTCAAGCTATTGATGTACTTCAGTTTTGTACAGGGTTACTATTGAAAAATCTGCAATCCCAATACAAGACATAAAATAAGTTTTCAACTATAAAAAATGCTGAATCTCATTTTTATAGATAATATAACCATTATTATTATTACAAATTATTGTTGGGTGTGTTCGATAATGTCATAATGTTATATGCCTAACCACATTCAATCTGCCTACTTTTTCTTAATGTGGCATTATTATTTTTATTGGCAATAAACTTTCAACACAATTAAATAAAGTCATCTACACCATCGTAAAATTAATGATAAACTATTTTTTCTTTGTCCTATCCAATTTCCTCCATTTAATAATAATAGTACATTTATTATTAAATAACGTGACAAGTATGAATATAATAATACTACCTACTCGTGAAACTTGTGATTTGATGTTCTTCATTTAATATCTGCGCTGACATAATACGAGTATATTATGTGCCAACAATATAAATTTTGGAGTCGCTGAACGCGCCGGTGCAATAAGATCTAATAGTAACTATTGACAATTAATTTATATAGCGCCATTTAGTTCTACTTCGCCCGAATGCGCTATAATCTAATAGCCTAACGCCTAATCTATAAACATGACACAATAACATAGAGAAATCTGATGTGATATGAGATTTTGACCTCCAAAATATATATTTTTTACATTTGCTCCACACCGGAAGTCCTGGACAAAAAAAAACCCTCAGGTTCTTTGTCATCTATGGGGATGCTGTGTGGAGAGTATTTTTAAAGTAAGGAGAGGAAGTTCTGGGAAAGAAAAATATATGAGGGGTGGGTAGGAATCTGGAGGTCAATGTATTTAGGAATAACGGATGTATGAATCCATCCCTCCCACTACGGTGCAAGGCGATGGGTCGAGAGAGTCCGGCTGGAGAGGTCTCACTCAACTAATCTCTCCCGATTAATAATAATATTAGGTACATTTGCGGAACGTTCCAGAGTAGAAGACACACTCAGTATCGCTCTGGTGTAAGAACACCGTTCAAAATTGAAACGTTGCGCGTTGCTTGAAATGGCTTTAGCCGTGTTTGGTGATCAGATCTGAATATCCAGGTACTTCTCCACATCCTCTTCCCCCTTCGAGCTGCACACAGGAGGCCCTGAGGAAAATAATTCCCCTCAGAGCCTATGTCATCTTTGTGGAGGGTTAAAAAAGCTCTCCTTCGCTTATCCATTTATCTTCCGCCTCCCAACATTACCCGATTGGGGATGTCATTGTCTTACTACAGCGTGGGACTATTGTGAGGTATGCACATAAAAAAAGCATAGTCGCGTCAACATTACATTTATTTTTATATTTTTCTTCCCGGCAATTTATTTATTTATTATATCACTTGGCAATACCTATCTAATAATTTCTGCATATTTTAAAAACGTTTGTTAGTGACACGGATTTATCGAAATCGGTAGATGGCGAAATATTATAACTTTGAAAAACAATGTAAATTTTTATTTTTTTAATAAATAACGTAATTATCGTCGTATAAAACTGAAGAGTTTGTACAAAACCTGTCGGCAGAGAAAATTAGTTTAGTCATTTTTGGTGTTATCATAATGGATGAATGCCAAAAAAAAAAAAATTTAAATAGTCTCTTAATTATTCAAAAATATTTATTTTAAGTAATCAAATAATTAGCATATTATAGTCTAATTAATGCATAATATTTATGCAACTCCCAGTGTTACTGCTTTTACCAAAACTTTTTTATGGCTTAATAGGTACTGGATATCCGAATGACGGTAAATTATTGTTTTTTTTTTTGTCAACTGTTTTCTTCCAAGTAGCCCAAGGGGAAATTTAAAACCGATAGAGGTCCACCGGTGATTTAAATGTCACTTATAATTAAAATACAATCAGATAACACATATCACGTCTCAACTCCGTGCTGGCCTACTTCATTTCACAATTTTTGTTTTCTCTTACATTTAAATAATAATGTTTTGTCGTTAAAACTTCTGATAACTTTGGACAACTAATAAAAATACTAATATTATTTATTATGATTCCCCTAATTGATTACCAGCGTATTATTTTTATCTATCAACTAGCAAGTCCTTTCCCGTGTGTCCCCATTCCCCTCCAGCATCCCCTTTCCCTCCCGCTTTCCCCTTCCACCTTCCCCGCCCTTCCTCTCCCCTCTCTCGCTTCCCTGTCCCACCAAACCTCCTCCCGCTTTCCATATATTCAGTCCTAGTACATTCAGGCTTCATTCAGGCTTCAAACAGCTCGCGTGCCACCTATTACAATTTTTTTATTATTTTTTTTCTTCTTATATTACAAATATTCATTTTGTATTATAGGAACAATCAATCAAATTTGATACTTAAAATAAAATTATACTTAACACATTTAAAACAACATAATGTAGGTACATAATTCATGATTCTATTCAAAGTTATTAGGCTAGTACTTTATATAAATTCACTAGCTGGTACCCGGCATGCGTTGCTATGCCATTTAATAAAGATTTTTTTTCTCCCTGCGTGTCCTTTCCCATTCGTTCCGTTCCCCTTCCGCCTCACTTTCTTTCCCGCGTACCCTTCCCCTTTCGCGTTCCCAGTCCGCCTCCGCCATCTTCCCTCTCCCCACTCCACTGCCCCACCTTCCTCCTTCCTGCGAACTCCCCTCCCGAGTTCCCCTCCCCCCTCCCTGGATCCTCTCCCCCTCACTGGTTCCCCTTCCCCCCTCTCTGGCGAACGCCCTACCCGACATCCCCTCCCCCTCCCCCCTCCCACATTCCATACATTCAGTCCCAGTACAATCAGTTTTCAAACAGCTCGCGTGCCACATATTGTAATTTTTTTACACAAATTTCATAATACCAGAGCTAACCAGTAATTTTATACAACCTTGTCCTGACAATAACGAACATAACAAAAAAAGAATTATCCAATTTGGTGCAGTAGTTCGGAAGTTATGCGCGTACATACATTTCGGCGATTCATTTTTATTTATACATACAGGGTGTTAAGGGACGTACTTGACTTACTTTAACCAGTGATTCCTGGCGTTATTTGGAGTAAAAAATGTAAATGAAATTTTGGTCTCTGGTGACTTTTTTGATGTTTTTTTTTTTTCTACAAAAACATAAAAAAATGGTAGTTGTTGAGCAGTTGGAGGCGGGGTAAGGGGTTCATCGGACACCCGGCTGAGTGACCAAGGACGACATGCGGAAGAATTTTTTTTTTTGTTTGATTTTGAAGAAAAAGTTTTTGAAAAAAAAAAAAAAAGTTGTCAAAAAAAGTCACCGGAGACCAAAATTTCATTTACATTTTTTACTCCAAATAATGTCAGGAATCACTGGTTAAAGTAAGTCAAGTACGTCCCTTAACACCCTGTATAGAAGATTCATTTAAAGAGTTTCGAAAATTCAATTTTGTTGTAACTCACTGTTTGGTAAAAGGTCATTCTCAATTTTAGACATTTTTAACAGTTTAGCAAGTGTCTTTGTAATATTAAAAAACTTCAGATGTATTGTCATGTGTTTGTAATAATCCAGAAACCTTCGCGGAGGTTTAAAGAAGGTATTTTGAAAATTTGAAACATTTCCTATGCTTAATATAGCAATACATATACTTAAATACTCACATATATAAACCCAAGAAAGCATATTTTGATTTTTATATATTTAGGTTTGTAATTTTTATGTACAATAATTATTTTTAGAAAATCAAAGGTTTTTTTTTTCTAAACCTATGAACAATAACTCATCCTAATGCGTTGTGGGACCAACAAAACTATATTTTAAAAGGTGTGAATTCATGTATTTTTTCACATATTGTAGCAAACACTTTGTGGGTATACATAATTATAATAATTACAATAAAAGAACTTTGTTTCAATGCCACTTTATTATATATCTTTAATACATTAACCAACCGGTTTCGGTTCAGCCCGTCAGGGGTGTATAAACATTTTAAACTAGCTGGTTCCCGGCATGCGTTGCTATGCCATTTAATAAAGAAATTGTTTCTCCCTGCGTGTCCTTTCCCATTCGTCCCGTTCCCCTTCCGCCTCCCCTTCCTCTCCCGCGTCCCCTTCCCCACTCCGTCTACTGCACCTTCCCTCTCCCCACTCCACTCCACTCCCCTCTTCCCCCGTCCCGCGAAAATCCCTCCAGAGTTCCCCTCCACCCTCCGCCCTCCGCCTCCCATTCAGTCCTGGTACATTCAGTTTTCAAACAGCTCGCGTGCCACCTACTGCAATTTTTTAATACAAATTTCATAATTCCAGAGCTCACCAGTAGTTTTATACAAACCTTGTCCTGACAATAACGAACACAAAAAAAAGAATTATCCAATATGGTGCTTTCGTTCGGAAGTTATGCGGGTACATACATTTCGGCGATTCTTTTTTATTTACGTAGAAGAAGATGATAAATTCGCTCTTGTTTTGTACTTCGTAGAAATGGGTTAGGTCTACGTCTTAGTAATCTAGAAACTCTTGAAATAAGTAAAAAAAAATAAAACCAATTTACTAAATAAACAATTAAATATGTCAATTAGCCCCATTTTAAACATATTTCTCTTTATATTTTTGAATGTAGCTATTACTTTGTGGTTATCCATTATAATAAAATGAAACAATGCAACTTTGTATAAACCACTTATAAAATGTGCAAATCCGACCGGTTTCGGAACAATCGTTCCTTCGTCAGGGAAAGCTTATACTAATTTGACAGTTTAGAACAATGTTTTATTAGGGTAGGGGTGGAGCCGTTGTTAGTTAATAATGTAGATTGGGTGGGTAGGTATTAGTGTAGAGTGGGTGGGTAGGGGAACAAATCCACCCCTGCTGAAGGTTCAGGCTGAACCGAAACCGGTTGGTCAATATATTAAAGATAATATAATAAAGTGGTATTCAAACAAAGTATATTATTATTATAAAGCATTTTATTGTAATTATTATATTAATTCATATTTCAAAGGGACACTAGTCATATTGATTTCGAAAGATTTTTTATTTTATCTAGTAAATTTTCGTTTTAAATTTTGAAAAAATATGTTTATTTTTATAAAAATGAAGTTATATCGTTGTTCGTTGGCAGATTTGTTAAATTTTCAAAAAAATATTGTGGACACAACAATAAAAAAATCCGCCCACCTGTCTTGCTACGAAAATACTTCAATTTATCTAATTATAATTATAAATAATAATATATTCTCTTACAGACTAATATATTTCACACTTATTTTGCTTCGATATTATTGAAAAATTATAAATGCTTATGATCAAAACATAATTAAAAAATACATAATTTTATAATCGCGCGATGGAGCATTTTTATTGTTAACTTAAATTTAGGTAATTTTAAAGAAAATTTTGTATGAAATAAAATCGATATTGAGTTATTAGTTAAAAATGCTGGTACGGAAAAAAATCAATCTTTCTTATCGGAACCGCCCTGTACAGTTGCAAGGGTTTTGCTATTTTAATTCTCAGCTGCTAATTAATGGGCCTTCAAAAATTGTGTGTTATTTTTTAAGATAATCACTATTCAGAAAAGTATTTGTATGAAATTCTCTCGATGGAAAAAAATCACTTAGTAAACTCCGAAATTTTTAAAAAAATCATATGCTTTTGTTGTTTCAAGTTATAGGTATGAAAAATTCACAGCGTTTCTTTTTTAGGTGTCAAGAGATTTTTGGTCTATTAAATAAGTCCATTCGTTTATGCCACTATTTCAAATATTTGCGCTTCCACTCTTATCATACGATGGTAAGACTCTTACAAACAAATGAATATGGACCCTGAAGACAATCTCAAGTATTCGAAAAAAACTTTTACTTTTTGGCTTGTCATTATTAAATATAAACACAAGAATTTGTGATAATATATGTGTTTATTTGCTATCTTTATGTTCTCATTGCGAATTTACAAAGAATTTCTTTACAAAACCCGTTACATCAACATATTTACTACTTTCCCAGCAAGCACGCATCTTTTTTATGTCCAAAAAATTAAATTAAATCACTTTTCCACTGTTCTACATAATTATCTAGATATTCTGATTTTATCATAGCAGCCGCCTTTTCCCCGATCATTATAGTGGGAGCATTTGTATTTCCACTGACGATATCTGGCATGATGCTCGCGTCTGCCACGCGAAGTCCTTTAATGCCCTTTACATTGAGTCTAGGACACACCACAGCTTCGGGATCGGAGGAAGGACCCATCTTCACAGTGCCCGCAGGGTGGTACAGAGAGCTGGCAAGGTGGCGAATCATACATTCCCAGTACTCGTCACTGCCAAATACTAATTCACCCTGGCATGGGGAATAACTGAAGTTTGCAAGTTTCGCACCTGCTTTTTTAAAAACTGACGTATTTTCTAATCTCTCTGCCTCGCGAATTCCCCTGATTAATGTAGCAATATCCTCTCTTTCATTGAAATAATTAGCATATATCAAAGGTTTATCGCAAGCGAATTTACTCTTCAAAAGAATTTCTCCCTTTGATTTTGGTTTTAGCAGAGTTACGAAAATGTGCAGAAAATCTGCATCATCGTTAAATTTCTTGTATGATTGGACGAATTCCTTATTATATCCATTCTTTACTACGAAATCGGTTGGGTCTGGAGTATTGGCTGGTACAGTGTGAATATGATATTGGATATCAGGATATTTCGAATCATCTTTGGTGTTTACAAAACCAAGGACGTCCAGAGTTCCTATGGAACTCAAGAATCCTCTGCGCTCGGTGAGATATTGAACAACTCCGCTAGTGAAGTCTATGCCAGGCTGATTCGGCCTCTCCATCTTAAAAAACACCGGACTCATCGCGTGATCCTGTAAATTTTTACCTACTGGTAAATCAGCAATAACCTCAATATCAAGAGAATTCAAATGATCCTTTGGACCGATTCCTGATAACATCAGAAGTTGTGGGGAATTTATTGATCCTGCCGAAATGATTACTTCTTTATTGGACTTTACAGTATATTCAGTTCCTTTAATTAGTACTTTAACGCCTGTAACGGTTTTTGATTTGTCTGTAAGGATTTTTGTGACGTACGCGTTCTTCACCACGTGCAAATTACTCCTATCTTTCGCTGGACGGAGATACGCAGCGGCACTTGAATGTCTCTCTCCATTTTTTATTGTTCCTTGGGAATGGGAAAATCCTAAATAAGTGTCAGCATTCATGTCTGTTAGAACATTGTGTCCTAATTCGGCCTCCGCTTCCAGTACATCATTTCCGAATGGTGCAGAATCAGTGTAAGGTCCAACATTAAGATAACCTTCAGTTCCGTGGTAGTTTTTATAATTTTCCATATTTTTTACATTCTCGTCGTCGATGTGTTCGCTCTTCTTGAAATATTTTAACACTTCTTCATATCCCCATCCAGTGTTACCTTTAGCCTCCCAATCATCGTAATCCCTGCGGTTTCCTCGTATGTATATCATTGCGTTGACTGCGCTCGTGCCGCCAAGAGTTTTACCTCTCGGCCAAGAGCATCTTGAAGTCTCCATACCTAAACAACTATTTCCGTCGAACTCGGTTTTGTACTGCCAATCAGCATCAGTTTTCAAATTTGAGAAGAACAAGTTGGGTATCTGAAAACAGAACAGAACGCCTTAATAAAAACAGTTGAAAAGATTTGAAGAAAGCTAGATCGATTTGAAGATGTGAGAGTATGTTACCTGGCTCTCTACTGGCGGGTCTCCTCCAGCTTCTAGCAGTAGCACCTTCCATCCCTGTATCTCTGACAGCCTGCTGGCCACCACTGATCCTGCTGACCCTGCACCCACCACTATGAAGTCGTACTCTTGAATATCTGGAATTTATAAGTTTGGAACCTTATTTTATTCAACATTCATAGCTGCGGTGACAAAACGAAAAATTCCAGAACCGCTCATTATTAAAGGCAAAACAACCAAATTGTAGTTATTTAACCGGTCAAATTTGTTTTATGGTGCCAACAGACTTAGCTATAAAAGATAAAAGGTCATTTGGCTTGGCCTATTTCAGCATATCGCTTACCATATATTCCCAATGGGAATGTACCGCGAACGAGATGCTGAAATAGGCCAAGCCATATATATTTATAGCTAAGTCTGTTGGCCCCATAAAACAAATTTGACCCGTTAAATAACGATAATTTAATTGTTTTGCCATTAATAATGAGCGGTTCTGGAATCTTTCGTTTTGCTCCCTCCAGCCGGATACTAATAAGTTTATTTCGTTAGTATTAAAAAAAAATTATCAACTTTATGAAAGACATGTTTTTTTAGGGATTGGGGATTCAAAACTTCAATTTCAGAACTTGTTTTGAACATTTTGACATAGGCGTAAGTGAATGGAAGATCTTATAAATGGTGTTTTTTAATTGAAGTAACGCCATTTAGTGATTCAATTACCAAAAGGCGTATATATCGAGACTTGACCCATATCAAATAGGCTAGATTTGGGAATAAATCCTTTGGTGTTTCTTATGAAGATTTTTATTTGCCAAACGCCTAAGAATTGTAAGCAATAATTTGATGGATTTTGTTGAATTAGTAGAATTGATCCTTGATTTTTTGGAGCCCTTAAGATTATTTTTCAAGAAAATTTATATTTCGTTCGTTATTTTAGAGGAAGTATTGCAGTTCGGATTGCTCTTAGCTGCAGAACAGATCATGACTCACCCTTATTAATGAGGAGCTCCGCCCTGTCCGGGGGCCACTGCCCTCCCAGCAGGCAGCTGGCGGCCATCAGGGTGCCCAGGGCTCCGGTGAGCAGCTGCCCGAAGGGAGCCCCTGTTACATTGCCTAAACATTCCATGTTACTGTTTCTTCACTTAACCTGGAAAAATAAGCATTCGAAGTATTTTATTGACAGTTCCGAATACAATCCGAGTTCAAATCTTTGGTAACTAGACTATTTTAAAAAATGTTTTAAAAATTGATTCGCAGAAAAGTTGTGGTAAAATGAGATACAGAGTTGACCAAATTAACACGGGTTAGAAGTATCGTTCCACCCATTGAATTCGACAGATTCTTTTCGAGTTGTGAGTAGTGATGGGTAAGTTCCCGGAAATTTGTTTTCGGGAATATTCCTGGAAACATTTCTGGAATTTTCATCTCAATTGTGAAATCTTCAAACTAACCAATGAGGTTGTCTTCTAAAATTAAATTTTATGTTACCATATTAATTGTTTATTAGAGCATGCTGAAGACAGAACTTCTAAATACCGAATAGTATTGCAGATATAAGCCGCCAAAATGTTGATATTTGCGTCCAGCCGATTATCGTGTAATGTACCACAATCGGTGCATTATAATCGTGACGTCACCGAATGTACCACAATCGGTGACGTCACGAGACATGTTTTATCCGTGTTCACTTTGAAAGCTTTTAACTTTGTAAATTTCGGAGATATTGACAAACTAATTTACTGTCGTTATTAACTCTTTAATTATAATAATTTTCTAAAAAAAAATTAAAATTGTTTAGAATAACTTTCTTAATTAAAAATGGATAAATTTTCGTATTCACTGGACCCGCTTAATAAGAATATTTAAAAAAAACCTTTTGATTTACCATGATTACGTACTATAAAAGGCATCATATGAAAATACTAAATTAAAAATTTCGTTTACATAAAATGTCAATCCCATGAAACTGGAATTTCCGCGGTTTGAAGTTTAAAATCCCGACTTTTGGGAATTTACATTATGTCGGGGAATATTCCCGGAGGCACGTCACTAGTTATGGAAACATCCTGATTGCCCGAACTACGAAGTAATGTAACTTTCCCTAACTTCGGGTGAAATAAAATTGATCAAAAATGTGCAGCTATCGAAATTCTTTCTTAAACAGTTTATCAAATTAAGCGTCTTATTTAGAGGCCTAGGAGGCCAATTTTTTTATTCAAATAGATATGAATCAAAGAAAATATAATCTATAAGAAGTTAGATACGACTACATACCCAATAAGAATTATCTGTTGTGATTTCCCATTACACTGTCTCTTAAAATATCTTCAAATCTTTAAAGAAAATACATACCTACCTAATATTTAATTTCACTTTTCCACTGAAACAAATGTAATTATGATAACAATTATTTATCACTGTGTTTTAAAAACTTTCCAGACCATTTATTTATTTATTTATTTATTTATTTAATACAAACGGCATAAGTATGCCATAAACATTAATTACATGTCACAAATTCATATTCAAAATATTAGTAATGGTAAAACAGTGTATGTATAACAGTTAATTGTGACGATACATTGGGAAGTGACACCAGAGATACATTTACATGCAAAAATCTATAATAGAAATAAAATTAATAGTGACTAAAAAAATATGATAGCATAGCCGTCTTGTACCTCTGTTCCGTGCAGTTAAATAGATCTACATATCACATCTGCATATCTATTAGTAACTTCATGCAACCTAGGTAAAAGTGAGTGTTGAATGAATACGGACACCGTCCGATTTAAAAGAAATTTTATTTAACAAATTGGTACAGGTTGATGACACTAGTGTGTGATCTCGACACTTTATCAAAACGAACTGAATGTAAATGCGTTGATAAGAATATAACGTTGAGTTTTATTTACAACTAACTGGCGTACCCGACTTCGCTCGGGGAGTTGATATGAGATTGAACTGACCCCACGACGCATCTAGCTCTATATACCCCTACCAATGGGTAGCCCCACCCATACAAAAAAGGCTTCGAATGGTCCATTTCAATGGTACATTCCTCAACACTCGAGAGTGTTCTGATATGTTCCACAATGATCTGGGATGTTCCGGAGTGTTCCCGAACGTTCCAGACTATTCCTGAACATTCCACAACATTCCAGAATATTCCGGGATGTTCTAGAATGTGGAATCGTTGTGGAATGCTCTCGAATGCTCTCCAATGTTCTGGACTTTATAGAGGGCGAAACTTCCAGCCCTTATATCTTCAAAAGCACGCCCTTCAGGTAAAAACGGGAACCTTCTTCATGGAATGGGGGATAAGAGGGCTACCGCACCATATAACTCCATACCGGCAATCGTTTCTGAGTTTTAGCGGCACATTGTAGTACACTTTCTTTTATAATATATATTGATATATTAACCTACAAACAAAGATAATTCTTAAATTTTCCCACGTAATATTTTAAACATATTAGTTATTGATTATTTACAAAATATGATAATTAGAGTGAAATCTTTGGAAGAACTAAAATCCATTAAAAATATTTTACGATGATTCTTGTACGTAATGTAACGTAACGAATGTTATTGGACGCTAAATGTCATAATTATTTTTTTAGTGAAGGAATACATAATTTCACCTGAATTTTGATGATTTAATACCAAAACATGTTTTGGGTAAAGTAAGATACTTTCTACAATATTTAATTATACTTATTAAGGAATTTGTTCTTCTAGAACCAACATTCAACAAATTTTATTTTCTTTTAGGTTCTATCAGTGTTCCGTTGTTCTTCACAATTATCGATATACTCTGCTTTCGTCATAGCATTAATTAACACGGCAATAATTTATTTTTGTACCTTTTCGTTTTATTATAAAATCCATTTGGATTCGGTCCCGAAGGTTATCAAATTTAGTTAAATAAACCAAATTTTGATAACCTTCAGTGTTATAATATCAATGAAATAAAACAATATTTGGAATATTAAAGTAAGTTTTATGTAACCGATTTAGATAAACTCGCTTTGGCTTCGAATTCTCAATTGTGAAACGATCATTAATTTTTATGTAAAAGAAGACAATATTAGCGAAACTCAATCGAAAATCTGGAGACAGAAAAATCATAAAAAGATATTGGCATCTCTGGGACTCGAACCCAGGACATCCTGGGTTCGAGGTTCGAGCCCCAGAGGTGCCAATATCTTTTTCTGATTTTTCAGTCTCCAGATTTTCGATCGGGTTTCGTTAATATTGTCATCGTTTAATTAAATATTACAATTTGAGGTTGTAATTCAAATTAATTTATTTTCGATGTATGTTAGTTATGCTTCATACTGTTATAAAGCTGCCTAAGGTGGCAAGACCTTAATAAGTGGAAAGGTATTTTTTTTTCAACTCAGACAATTCGAGAAACCAGATGAATGATGAAGCGCAGTCCTGTCAGGGGGCCACAGCCGCTCCCCCCCCCCTCCCCCACAGAAGGCGCAGTGCCCAGAGTTCCGCTGAGCAGCTGCCCAAAGGGGGCTACAGATCCCCCCGCCCCCTGATACGTTGATTCCATGTTTCAAGTCCCTTACTTTACCTTTAATACTACGTCAATGACATTACCCGAAACAATATAAATTTGAGAAACATAATTATTTTGAATTATTATTAAAACTAGTAGACCCGGCCACACGTTATTGTGGCTAACGAAACCTTTATAACCAACGCCATCTGTAGCCGCTTGGCCAGATATATTTTGTATTTTAACCAATTTACACAAAACCTTGACAAATTATATACCTAAAAACCTTCCTCATGAATCACTCTGTCTATTGGTGTAAACCGCATGAAAATCCGTTAACCTTTTCTAAGATCTAAGCGCACATACATCATGAGCCACTTCATTTTTTACTCAGTAAAGATAAAGAAGATAAAGATAAAGATACATAATCTGAAAGTATGTTGCCTGTTGTATGCTGATGATGCGGTGGTGTTTGAACGAGAGAGTACGAAAACAGTGTGCTCTATAGTTGTGAATGATGAATACTTGCAGCAGATGGATGTATTTGTGTATTTGGGAAGTAGGTTTACGAGATATGGGAAGGCTGATGATATTGAAAGAAGGGTCAATGCAGGTATACTACGTAGGTACACGCCAATCTTTAGGACCGGCCTGAATACGGTGCATTCCATTCTAGCGCAGATGCTGTCTTTAGCGAAAGGGAAAGATGCTTAAAACATACGTGCGACAAAGAAATGCTTGGGCGGGGGGCATACCACTTTTCTCAGGCCGGTATTAATGTTTGGCGTGTACTATAATTCTATAGAAAGAATAAACGCGGCTAATGAAAATGTTTATTTTCAAAAATATTAAGATTTTACTTCTGAACACAAGCGCTTTCATGTGTCTAACTATTTCACTGGTCAACAGTGGTTTTGGCGCCGAGTAGCTGTATTTTTTAACTTAGGACCTTATACTGAGTACAACAATAGCAAAAAATTTGGATTCCTACGTGTAGTTTATTAGATTTTGACTTGTACATATATAAATAAAATTACGTAAAATAACAGCATTTATTACATTATTATGGACTTAAAAACTTTCTTTATCGCGATTTTCCTGAATGAGGTATAGTGGGACAATCACATTGCACCCCCCAACAGTAATCAGCCATCATATGCTGATCCCATTGGCCTTGGTACCTTTCTTCCATAGTTTTTAGGTTCTGGTAAAATCCCTCCCCTTGTTTTATTTTTATTTATATTTTATTTAAGGAGAAAACATAAAACATGTTCTTCGCTATAGGATCCAAGATTCTCTGGAAATTGATCAAGATGACTGTGTAGGTAGTGCACTTTAATGGACTTATTACATCGTAAGTTTTTAAAGTTATCTAACATTTCGTTTACAATTTCAGTGTAGTTACTTGACTTGTGATTTCCGAGAAAAAAATTTGTAACTTCACAAACGAAATCCACGCAGATCGTTCCACATTGTTCATTGAACTTAAGAAGTCCGTATCATTTATTAATATTCTTATTTGTGGGCCATCGAAAATACCCGCTTTAACAAAAAAATTGGTTTTTTCAAACTTTTTTTTTAGTAACACGTTGTAGTGATTTTTTTGTTCTTTTCATTGAATAGGCACTCCGAACCTCATAAGATTTCTTTGACCACTGACCCACTGTCTCAAGTGTTCATAGAACATTTTACAATCAATCTGGGGTATACACGGCTTGAATTCATCCACGAAAGTTAAATACGAAAAATAGGCATTTTTTCTAAATTCTGTTATAGATTTCCTGAATTTTTTTACTGTATATTCACCGCAAATATAACAAAACACATTTGGATCATTGAGACAACTTCTTCGCGATGAAGACATTTTATGAAAACAAATTTATTTATATAAATGTACTGATAAGATAGCAAAACGCACACGCGAAAGTGCTAATTGCAGCCAGTACTCAAAACAGAGGATAGATAAAAAACTACACGTAAGAAAAAAAAAATTAGTGTTGCCAATGTACACCTAAATACAAATCCATCTACGGTATTTCGGCATCAATTTTTTTTTTTTTAATTTGTTGACCAGTGTTTTCTATGGCTGGTAAGTGATTTCCTTCCCGGATAACTAAAGTTTCTTCTTCCAATGTTACGTCAACCACGACAGCTCTTTCGTGAATTATCTACATATCTAAATAAATAAAAACCTAATCTATAATCTATAGTAAACTTGAAATGCATTATGTAACCTATCATATAATTATCGTATACTCTTCCAGATATACTAATCTATGTCACTCAATGGATTCATATTATTTATCAGGGCTTAGTACTCCACAACCTTCCTGAAATAGCAAAAATCAATCAACCGGAACTTGCCTCGATGAATTCAATAATTCTACCTTCGCCAATTAATAGTTATATAACACCGTTCTCAATATTATTATAAAGAGTTCGTTTTGTAAACAAAGGCTGAAAGAAATAGACATTTATTTAGTTGACTGTTGAAAAATAGTGAAATAAGGAACCTATCTGCTGTGCTTGAAATGGCTTCACCCCTCGGTGTTCAAAGATGCGTACAGTCCTTTTTGTCTCACTTAAAACTCTCTTTTCTACTCTAAAATATTGTTATATCACATTGCTCTCGCAGGTTAATACATAAAAAAACAATAATTTCAAGATTAAAAACCAAAGTCGGGTTAGTTACACTCTTTATAACTCGAGAACGGCTGGGCTGATTTTGATGATCTTTGATTTGTTGGATTTGTCTCCGCCCCGGATAGGATAATTACTATTAAAACATCACAAAAGTTAACGAAATAAATAGTTATAAAGAAAATTATTTTCCCCATACATTTTGTATGGAACGAATTCTCCTATTTTGAAAGAACTGCAGCAATATTGTGAGGGGTATAATATTGAACTGTGCATGAATTCCAAACATACAAAAACGTCAAATGTCAATGCGTTGATTGTTGTGCATTTGTTTTTAATCATATAATGCTGCCCTTCTTTCTTACACACTCAATGTCAATAGTCGAAAATGAGACAAATGGTGAACGTATGTCTGCACACCTCCAAAGGAAAAATACAATAATTATAATAAATCTCTTTTTTTACATAAGCTCCACACAGGAGGCCCTGAGGAAAATAATTTCTCTCAGAACCTATGTCATCTTAGGGGATGCTGTGTGGAGGATCTTTTTAAGGAATGGGGAGGATAGAAAGTTCTGGGAAGGAAAAATGTATGAGGGGTGGGTAGGAATCTGGGGGTCAGTGTGTCCGGGAGTGACGGACGTATGAATCCATCCCTCCAACTGTGGTGCAAGGCAATGGGTCGAGAGAGTCCGGCTGGAAAGGTCAAAAGGCCTCCCTCAACCAGTCTCTCTCGATCCGGTCCGCCACGCAGCAGGTGGGCAGGCGCATCAACTGCCAAGACCCGGACATAAGTCACCTCATGAACCCAGGCACCCCTGCTAAATCACCAAACGTAGCGATCCACTTGGGGTGATCTATGGCAGAGGTGTTGGTTATTCAATAAATGGTTCCCGGGGCGGCGGCACCCGTATCCGCCTCCCGAATTCCCGTTAGTAATTGTAAAAGTAAGAAAATCACAAAAATATAAATCCGTACACAACGCCATCTCTAATAATGACGAAAACAGATATTGATTCTGAGGCGGTACGAAGTTCGTCGTGTCAGCTAGTATATGTATAAAACGAAGTCGGGTAAGTTACACCATTTATAACTCGAGAACGGCTGAACCGATTTTTATGATCTTTGATTTGTTGGATTTGTCTTCGCCCCGAATAGCAGAAGAGCAGAATAGCTATTAAAACATCAAAATATTCCCGAAAAAAAAAGTTATGAAGAAAATTCTTTTCCTCATTAATTTTGTATGGAACGAATTCTCATCTTTTGAAAGAGCTGCAACAATATTGTGATAAGTATAATTCCAAAAATTCAACAACGTCAAATATAAATGCGCTGATTCTTTTGCCTTTGTTCTTAAACACATAATGCTGCCCCTCTTTCTTACATGCTAAATGTCAATAGTCGAAAATGAGACAAACGGTGAACGTATGTCTGCACCCCTCCAAAGGAAAAATACAATCTTATGAAAGTTTGTATGGATATATGTGAGTTTGTTACTCTTTCACGCAAAAACTACTGAATGCATTTTAACGAAACTTTAGAATAATATAGCTTACAGGTACATCCGAATAACATAAAGGCTATATATAATGGAAAGCTCTGGCGTTATGAAATTTGTATAAATGAAAATGTGTGTATTTCATATATTTTAGCGGCAGGGAGGAAAGGCAGGGGGAAGGGTAATGGAGGAGGTGGGGTTCGCGGAGAGGGAAGAGACGAGGGAGGGGGAAGGTGGGAGGGAATTGGGACGCACGGGAAAGGACATGCAGGGAGAATCAATTTATTTCTTTGAATGGCATTGTAACGCATGCAGGGGACCAGCTAGTTAAAATAAATATACTAACAAATCTAACCGATTTTAACGTAATCTAACACTTTCATTCACAATAAACCCAAGAACGAAAATGTTGATAAGAATAAACAGTTTATCTAAACAACCAACTCAGTAGGTCACTGGCCTGTAAAATAGTAATAACGATCCCAATATAGAGAATTCATAATATTATTATGTTTGGCTAACTAATTAATAAATTATTGAAAAATGTTGTGATGTTATAATACCAATTCATTAACATATTTCTAACAAAAAAAAAATTGTACGGCACAAAGGTCTCCTCAAAGGGACGCGTCAGCTTTTTATTGTTTTTATTTTAATTTTACTAATTTTGCTCTGGGCGTGTGACCTGCATGTGCATTAGTTTTATTTCGTGCATTTCTGTACGCCCTACTAAAGTTTTCTAGTTGCAACTCTGATACTTTTTGCATCCTAATTAAAAACTCAAGTGTTGATAAACTCAATTCCCACATGCATTTAAGCTGGTTTTATTAGTCGGCTTGCTTCGATAAAAAATATTCCATATTCCCTGCTATAAGACGTGAATACCACACAATTTTTTTCACAATTCCGGACTCGCAAGATAAGTGTCTGAATTTTACAATTTTTTTGTTCCAGACTCACAAGAAAAGTATGTGAATTTTAAATTTCTTTAATTTTGATTGGTGACCCCAATGACATTGCATGCATGTTGAATTTGTCAGTGAGATAACATAATTTTATATGTGCATGTAAATCACACTGTGATACCAAGCATCAGATGCAAATTAATATTATGATGTAAATATATACAGAATTTAGTTTTGGTTATCTTTTTACATTGTTGGGTGAAGCAGGGAGCATTTTCATGAGTATGTGCGATTGAATTATGTTTTCTTTTTTTAATCATCGTATTAGATCAATGTTAGTGTTATTTGACTTTTTGTTTTCTTTTTTATATTTATTAAAAGAAAATAACTTAGTTTACATCACTTTATTTTTTTTATATATTTTATAATATCAACATGTTTCGTGAACCAAGTTCACTTCTTCAGGAATAAAAGTATACTAAAGTTAAAAAATTAATTATAGATTACATATGGAGAGAAAAAATTGAAGGAGGGGGAAGGGTTGACAATGGTGGGAGTTTCGAAGAATTGGGGATTACCAAGCTATTAGAAGTAAAAGGCCGGTTAAGTGGGAAGATATTTAAAACAGGGTTAACAAAAATTTTGCTTATTAATTATGTCAGCTTTGGAATTTACATTTTTTCTTATTTCTAAAATTTCTAAATTATTGATTTGCGATGTTTTATATCCTGTATGTAATATTTGAAGACCTGAATTTATGTCAAAGCTATGATCATATTTTAATAAATGGTCTGCGAACTCAGAATTGCTATTGCCATTTAGTGCTCTGAGGTGCTCTTTAACCCTAATCTCAAAGTTTCTATAAGTTCTACCTATATAAAACGAACTACAATCATTACAATTGAGTTTGTTAACGCCTGATTTTTTTGTTTTAATTTCGCTATCTTTATTGTTGAGTATATATTTCTTCAATTTGTTATTTGTGTAAAACGCTGGTTGAATAGTACCGGGAATATTTTTACTAATAATTTTTGACGTATCGTTGTCGACAAATAAAATTCTACGCCAATGTTTATTGTTATCTTTAGAAATAGGGTAAATATATAATTTGAAAAAATTCTGTTTAATTTTTTTATTTAGTATTTCATCTATCAAATTAGTAGAATAGCCATTATTAATCTTTTTTATATCTGTTTATCTGCTACTCTCTTCCTGCTGTTTATCGATCTAGTCAACCAAGTTGTCAAAATGAAAAGAAGGCATTCAAATGAATTCATGAAACTGCTGTTGGTTTCTCGCCCTTTCTTTGCTCTTCTTGCATCTTCTTGGCTCATCTTGAATTTTTCTACTTCTTACCACTGCTTGTCGTCCATTTTAGTATCTAGTCTCTTCTTGCATCTTCTTGGCTCATCTTGAATCTTTCTACTTCTTACCACTGCTTGTCGTCCATTTTAGTATCTAGTCTCTTCTTGCCTCTTCTTGCATCTTCTTATATATTCTTGCTTCTTACTGACCCTTCTTATCTATTTTTGTCTCTTCTAATCATTCTTGGCTCTTCTTGCATCTTCTCCCACCCCCTCTCCTTCGTGGCTCGCCTTATATCTTTTTGGCTCGCCTTGTCTTTCTTGTCTCTTCTTGGCTCTTTTTACTTCTTATCGCCAATTCTTGGCTCTTCTGGACCCTTCTTGGATCTTACTAAGTAGCCACTTCATCCGCACGCAACCCCTTCCCACTCACATCCTTACACCGTCTCACACTTCTTTCTCGGTGGTAACAGCTTCTGAAATAATCCAATTTCCTGGATCTTGTAGTATCGTGAAATTCGTATCGTATGTTATTCCTTCTGTTCGTAGATCTAATTAATCGAGGCGTCCATAGAATTTAGTCCATCTCAAGTACATTATAATTTTTCAACAATTTCTTTGGTTATTATTTTTTGCCATTGGCTAACTATTTCACCAAACTCGCCGTATGAAATTCGAGCTATTCCGATTTTGACCGTACTAGGTGCAATAAAACCGGTTTCAATCGCAATACACATATTGGTAATTCAATAATATAGTGTTAATTAATAATGTGTACGCATTCCTTTGTCGGGTGTTCTAAATAACTCCCGGGGTTACAATACTAATTAACCAATTTTATATCTTACAAAAATGTAAAGCTCTATTAAATTATATTTCTGCCCAAAAATAGTATATTTGGATTATATTTTATTACTTAACTCGAATAATTCAATGAAAATTTACACTTTGCGCATCTTGGTCTATATATTTATGTAACGCACGATGTTTTCATTTCGCAAACAAATCGCTTTTCTCCAAAGTAATAAGAGTTTTTCTTCTTTAGATTCCTTTGCTTCCACCACTTTTCCCAGTACGATTTCTTGGCATTAATCTCAAGAACAATTTACTCGGTCGTGATATTCCCCTCCTTTCTCTAATATTACACAACAAGAACCGCTTCGTCTTTCAATTTTTTAAACAACTATAAATCATAGGACTTAATGTTATTCTTCCGCGTTTGCTCTTATCTTTTTTAAATCGTTTCCTGAGCACGTTAGTCTAGTCAATTTATTAAAATTCCTTGCAAAAAGTCGGGTAGTTTTAAATTTTTGATATATCTTTAGGGTTGTAGCTGTGATGTACACATCAAGTTTTCGACCTCGCCGAACCCCCGCGCCCGGTGTTAATTTCAGTTATAATGTAATATTGTTACTATGTAATTTAATAAACAAATGTAAAAATTTCAAAACCATCCAACCTTTTGCAAGAAATTGCCATTTTTTGTGCTGTTTTGACTGCACTATTTCTATTCTGCTTAAATACATTTCCTTGATCAGATTTGCCGTACAGAATAAATTAGCTACGAAGTTAAATGCTAAGGCACTGATATGAGATGGCAGAATATCCATGATGTAATAAATTTCGCTTACTGATAAGACAGAACTTGTTTTGTTATGTAACGTTAAGACTTTTTGAAACATTCTTCATTATAATAATAGATAGTGGCATTTTAAATTATTGTATTTCTTTTCTGTTGTCGTTTGAAAATCTGGACACTTTACCAAGCATTGACAAGGAAAATAGATTACCAAATTTAACTTCAGGCGCGTCCTCAAAATGCACTCCACAGATTGGTTGATTAGTCACCATTAGGGCGATATTATTATCGGCTATGTCAAATAACCAAAACTATAGATTCCCGACAATACAGTTATTTAAGGACTTTGCTGTATTGAACATACAACAACTGTACATCAAAATTATAATTATACATTACCAAAAGGACAAACTAAACCATCATACTGCACAACACAATTACGACACAAGACACAGACGCCAACACATGACTCCAAAGACAAATACCACCTATGGACAAAGACATTACCGTAATTTGGCTCCATTTTTTTTAAATTTAATTGAAAAAGATATTAAAGATATTCATGTGACTAAAAATGATAATCTAAAACACAAAATTCATACGTGGATATTCAACAAAGGCGTTGTATATATACTGCGGGCAGATAATTTATACCATGTAACAACACACTAAACTGTATCTTTCTCTTTTCCTCTCAAATATTTGTTATTATTTCTAAATTTCTTAGTATTCTTATATAATTATTTAAAATTTTTATATTTCTTATTAATTGTATCAATATTTTTTATGTTTCTCAACTTTTTTCATTTTCCTTTTCTTTCATTCTATTTATCTTTTAATATATATATATTTTTCATTCTTTGTCATATATATTTTTTTTTCTAAAAACATACTCTTATATATTTGGGGAGCTTGGATTTTAATAATAATTAATATGTATTTAATATTTTCACAATATATTATTTTCGAGTTAAGGGCTTTGAGCGACATCTGCACAAACTCTTACGGAACTCGAATATAATGTTTACGTGCCAGTTTCACTTGATTTTCATAGGTGGCGCTATTTTAATCTTCAGTTTTGTACTGTTGTTTTAATTGAATGTTTAGTTCATTATTATTAATTATTACCATAATTTGGTTTTATATTATTCACGTTGGTCTTTCATTTTCTGGCAGATATTTGGAAATATCTTCAGAGTTTCACATTAAACTTCTCTGGAGTACTCTATTCCGAGAATCTTGTCTTGGCGGACATCCAAACAGATTATCATTATTATTTTGTCTTGTCATACATGTTAATACCTACGTAGTACCTACGTTTTTTTTTGTACTTGGTAGATTACACATATATGCCACAATCTACGGCCACTAGATGGAGTAACCTCCTCGTGCGGTTCGCGTATGAATAGTTCCAACATGTGAATATATACCCTTGGAATCCTAGTTTCGGTAGGACTGTACTTCACAGGATCATTTCTGTAGTACTTCCTCCCTCGTAACGTGTACACTCTACCAGAGTTACACTCCGTGATGAGGAGACGTGGCGCGGTTCCTTGAGCGTGAGGCAGGTCTGGAGTTAGCCGCAAGGCAGATTCCTGACCATCGATGATCGTTCGCCGTCTGAGTTTTCTCAGATAGTTAGGGAACCGTCGCTTTCTGAGCGGTCGTTACAGTGCGATTTATAAATTTCAATCCTCAAGGGATCCCGAGTGTCACTGAGCGGGCGCTGCTTATTGTTAGGAAGGTGAAGATGAGAAGAATGGTTTTACTTAGAATGCTTAGATATAGCTATTCAGAACCTTCTGCAATATCCGTCTCTTCGAAACAATGTGCGGCACTGCCCTATCTAACTATTATGGCCGCTACCAAGCGCCGTTTTTAAATTTTCGGTTATCGAATTTATGAAAATTCGTAAATTACAACATGACATGAAAGATAAAGATTGGATAATTATATTTTAAAATCGCCGGTCCTAGGACCTAGGATATTCCAAATTTAGGAAATGCATTAATAATAATAATAATTGAACAATTTATCGAGCGCCGTTTTTGTGAAAAATCGCCTCAAGGGCGCTTAATAACGTAACGTATAATGTACGTTATAATCTACTCATTCACAGTGGGGGTCAATTATATTATTTTAGGTTTTACTTTTTGCTAAAGATGTCCAAAATAATCGTTTGTATCGTAACCAATCGTATCGATTCAGCGATATATATTAAGTTATGTATATTAAGTTATATAAAAAATGTATCTCTAAAAATGTAATGTCATTATTGTATGTACAAAAAAAAAATTAAAAAAAAAAATATCGCAACGTCTTGTATCGATACATACGATGTTTATCTATTTTTTAAACAGGTTAAAATAAAATAAAAGTATTAGTTCGAACAGTAAATAAGACTTTATTATCTTAAAAATGGAAGTTATACCTTTTACAATTGCCATATTGAGGCGGTAAGGCTACGTTAAAACAAGAGTCTAGACAGGCGTTGCGGATTTAAATGATTACGTGTATCTGAAAGTGTATTTCCGGCTAGTGAAAACAAGCGTTCAGATGGCACTGAAGTCGCAAGAGGCAACCACTGATAAATATCGAAGTGCCAAAGTACTGAGATTAGACCAAATACTTAGTATTTTCATTTCTGTCCATAAGTGGTTCTCTGATATTCAGTTTTAAAATGTCATCCATGCCTTCTCTAGGTACTTTTTTTTCATATTGTATTGCTTTGTTGTGTAGATGAATAATATTACACGTTCAATCTAATCATAATTTTAAGCAGATATACATGGGTTCGATATTTTTTACCTGGAGATACGATATATCGATGCGTATTGTATGATACAAAATATCGATATATAGCATTGCTACGTATCGATACAGCATAATATCGATTCATATTAGGGAACGTACCCATACTACGTGACACGTTTAGGGGGGGGTCTCCAAAATGTCACGCTCCATACAAATGATGTGTTATTTCACAATTAATTCATTAAAAATAATATATAGTATATTTGCGGCATGTTCCAGGGTGGAAGATACTATCAGTATCGCCCTGGTGTAAGACCACCATTCAGAATTGAAACGTTGCTTGAAAATGGCTTTAGCCGTGTTTGGGGGCCAGATCTGAATAGCCAGGTACTTCCCAACCTTCCTCTTCCCCACCTCCTTCCCTTCCCCACTACCTTCAGCCTCACAACATACCCCAATCGGGGATGCCATAGTCTCACTGGCTCCAGACGGGAGCAGTTGAGATTCTTGTGCGGTATTCACTGTAAAAAAAAAAAAAATTCGCGCATCTCTACTTTTTGCATGTTACGCTTTAAAATATTAAGGTAAATTAATTGCTTGCGCCTGTACATATTTAATATGAATATAAATAAATAGTTTTGTCCACGAACAAACACAAATCTTTTAAAAAAGGCTGAAAAATTCAATTTTGTATCGGTGACTCAATCCAATATTATATTTTTCAGGCTTTCTTGAAAGATTTGGGTTTGTTTGTGGACAAAAATATATTTTTATATTCGTATTGCATATATACGAGCGCAAACAATTAATCCACCTAAATATTTTAAGGCAAAAAGTATTAAAAACCTAAAATAATTTAATTGGCGCCATCTGTGAATGCGTAGATTATAACGTATGTGACGTTTAACGTTAAGAGCGTTTAACCAGCCAGCGGCCGAAAATCCACATTTCGTTGAAAGTTGTTCTTACGATCGTCCAGGAGGGCGGTTCCAATGAGAAAGATTAATTATTCTCCCTTCCAGCTTTTTAAAATTAGAACTCAATATCGATTTATTTCATTCCAAATTTGCTTTAATTTATACTTACATCCAAAAATGCTGAAAGGCGCGATGGTAAAACTATTAAAACAATGTACTTTTTGTAATCATTTTTTGATTATAAGTATTTACCATTTTTCAATAATGGACTGTAAAAAAATCTGAAATATATTAATTTATAAGTGCGCCAATAAATAAACATGTACGTATATATTTTTTTATGATTTTATTTAAACAAAATTTAAAACGAGTGCTTCCCAACACCACTATGCTTATCAAGGTATAAAATATTTCAATCAAACTTAAATTCTATGTTCCAATATGCACACTTCGAATAATTTATTTATCATTAGCTGAGTCTATTATAAGGTACGGAATTACAGCTTGGGGACTTTCCTGTAAGACAAATGTTAATCATGTTCAATCTGTCCAAAATTCATTAGTTAAATTATTAGCTCATAAAAGTTTATACGAGCAAAGACACAATGTTCCGTACTTTTACCAGAATCTTAAAATTCTCTCAGTAAGAGCAATTCTGTGGCATAAAATTATTTTTCAGCATATGAATAGCCCTATATACATAAATAGACTGGACCACACTTACAATACTCGATTTACGTTAAATGAAGGACTAATCGTACCTAAGCACTTAAACAAATATGGACAAAGAACGCTGGACTACATGATACCTACATGCTTAAATATGTTACCTGCTAAAATTAAAAAATGTACAAATAATGTAAGTACAAATATTATATTGAAAAATTGGCTCGCCGAAAGAAAAAGTTTGTATTAACATTCTTGTAGTACTCGTAACACAAAAAATGTCTAACTGCATTATAAGTTTTATTTAAAAAAAAAAAAAAAAAAAAAAAAAAAAAAAAAACTTCAAAGTAAAAGCACCCATTGACAAACTACTTAAAAGTAGTTTATTGGGACTTTTCTTTTTTGTAATATCTTATTTTATTTTGATTTCCTGTAATATTTTATAACTTTTTTTCTTCTAATAAAAAAAAAAAAAAAAAAAAATACTCTCTCGTATAAAATCAAGTCTGAAAAAAATTATAAAGTTTTTAAATCCCAAATAAGATAACTACTAGACCAACCCGACACTAATTATAAGTTTTAATTTCATCATCACAATAATAACAAACAAAAAAATCTAGATCATATCCTCTACAAATATATCATCAGCATTTCAAATTGAAAGCAAAGTACATACGCATTATTTGTAGGCACCAAATTGTTACAATTATTATAAGCAATAATTGTTACCCTTCGTGCTATGCATAAAAATCTTGTCTTAAACGTTAGTTTAACAATTAAAAATAATAACCAAATTGTTACAACTTTATTACATGTACTTACATATACAATACTGTCAGCCCATCCATTTCAAATATCAATGTTTTTAAACCAACGCTATGTACCTACCACCTACTTACTATCTACCCATTTATAATATTATTTTTATTTCTGATATATTCTATGCCTATATTATCTTATATTGTATATTCCAATTTAACTCTTATTTAATTCAAGTTGTTGACTTGTCTTCATGTATATATTTTTAATATAAGTACTTGTAATAACATACTCTCTGTACCTACTCGCAATTTACAATGCACTACTCCAAAATTCAAACACGAGAAATGTTTTTCTCTTTTGAATTGGGTAGTTTCTTTAAAAAGATATTTATATATCGTAATTAGTTTTAAGAACCATATGTTTTACTTTAAATCTGTATATGTTTGTATTTTCTAAAATTAAAAAAATATGTATTTATAAAAATCAAAATATGTTTGGGGATTAGTGAGATGTCTATGGGTTACTAAACTTTAGAAATTTGATGTGCGCATGCCCGCGATGGTTTTTATATACAATAGTGAGTTCAGGGTATCTAGCATGGTCGATCGATATAGGTTTTATCGAAAATGTCGGTAACTTGTCATCGCTCCTGAGCACGACTGCAGGCCGCTAACGAACAAACAACAGTTCACAGCGACTAAAGGTTCCTAATTTATTGGAAGTGAACAGTTATTTGTTCGTTAGCGGGCTGCAGTCGTGCTCAGGAGCGATGACATTTTCGATAAAACCTATATCGAACGACCGTGCTAGGTACCCTGGTGTCATGAAATTATGCGTTGCTAACCATTCATCCGATTACGATGAATTTGGGATTTGATGTGCGCATGCTCGCGATGGTTTCTATACATATATACTGGTGAGCTCTGGCATATGAAATTTGTATAAAAAAATTGCAATAGTTGGCACACGAGCTGTTTGAAGACTGAATGTACCGGGACTTAATGTATGGAATGCGTGAGTGGAGTTCGCGGATCGGGGGAAGCGGGAGAGGGGAGCAAGGAGTGTGAACGCTTGGTGGGAAGGAAAGGCAGAAGGGGAACGGGACAAATGGGAAAAGACACGCAGGGAGAAACAATTTCTTTTTTAAGTGCCACAGCAACGCTTGTCAGGAACTCGGTACTTGGGTAATAAAATCGATGTTTTCCGACAATACCAAGGGCGGTTAGTTACGTGAATTGGACTGCTGAATTCCACATAAGTTTTTTGTTATATCTACCATGCTTGATTTACTACCGAGTTCAGTATTAGTGTGTTGACTTTATTTACAAGATCACATCCGTTACTTTTTTCATTATCTCACGTTCCTGAATTTTTTTTGTTTATTATTTTTAATTTATAAACTAACGTTTAGACAAGATTTTTATGCAAAGCACAAAGGGTAACAATTATAAGCAACAATTATCAGCCTGAAACACTCATCAACATTGAAAAATCTTCCGAGAAGATACATGTCCCGTTGGCGGCAAGTATCTTTTCTCGGAAGATTTTTCAATGTTGATGAGTGTTTCAGGCTGATAATTATTGCTAATAATTATTTTTTTATCATCGAAGAAGAAGATAACTCTAATAATTGATAATATAAACGAAAATATGAAAGAGAACTGAAAAATAAAAAGATAGTGATATCACGTTGATGGTTGTTCTAATGAAAATAAAAATTTTTAGTCTGTTTTATTTATTTAGAATTTAGAGATTTGATCTGATATAAGATTAATTTTAGCAGATTATAAATGCAAAATGCTGGATAAATTAACGTTATGAGTCACAGGCAGGTGAAAAGATGGTGGTATAATATATCAAAACATTGAACTTCAAGCAAACATAATTAATGGCGGTAAGGGCTTGCGAATAATGATTGTGCTGAAACCTGTCGAACATTCAAAGGGCATCGTCAGAATGCAATACGCAGAAGAAGTAAAATGATTGTTACAGCCCCTTTGATTGAATCTTCGATTCAATTTTGTATTTGTTAGCATTTCTTGCAAGATTTGAGTTTGTGTTTGGACAAAATGTATTCTCATCCACCTTGTCTACATAGGTACGGGCGTGAACAATTAATTCATCTTAATATTTTAAGGCCCCGCAACCGCGCACAAAAAGAAGAAGATGGAGAGATATGTAATTACAAATGTTAGAGGAGCGAGCTAATATTTAAAGTGATAAAATCGGTGCGAAAATTGTGAAAATGTTTAATAAAACACGACTCGTTTAAAATAGAGCAAAAATCTCGCGGGGGTTGTCTTAAACAGAATTTTAAGAAACACCGTGAATTATTTCATACATATAATATGTAAAATAACTGAAACAAACGTGTTTATAATAATTTTTGGAGCATACTTTGCGATTTTTTTCTATCGAGGAAATTTTATTTAATATGCGTTTCGGCGCGACGAATGTCTAGATATTATCTTCAAAAATAACATATGTTTTTTTAAGAGCTTAAAAACTTAAAATGTTTAAGGGAGGTTTGCAAGAAATGGATAGACATTCTGGTAGCGGCGTCAAAAGTGATTTTACCTGAAATAATTAAACTCGCACCACCTGCAAAAGAGTAGATTATCGAGTAGAATCACTTTAACCATAAAGTTTCCGAATAAAATCATAATGTAAAAAATATAATACTAATACTAAAGTTCTTGGGTTCTTTGCGTAATGCAGAGCCAAGTTTCCCGCTTTTACCCCTAGTTCCGAGCGCCATGTATATGTCGGCTGCCGATCGTAAAATCAGGCGGATCATGAAGCGCCTAGCCACATCGTGATCTGCCGCCATTTCACAATGTGCCGGGACACATTTACAATCGATCTAAGATGAATGTCCGACATTCCGCCTTGCTATTCGCTTAGGCACATTCAAATAAGAGTTGAAAAACACACCCATAGAGGCGCTGCCTGCGCTTTATTTACGTTCGTGTAACAATGTTGTGCGACAATAATGTGCCTAACTTATATCCTGTACATTGTGAAATGGCTGCAGGTCACGGTGTGGCTAGGCGCATAATGATCCGCCTGATTTTACGATCGGCCGCCGACATACTTGGACACGAAAAACCACGAAACCAAATGTAAACAAGAAAATCAAAAGAACTGAATTCTGTTAGAGTAAATAGAGGGAGGTAGAGCGAAAAAAATCCCACATAAGCCAATACAACCTATTTTGTTTTTGGTTTTGCATGAGCTCGCAAAAATGAATAAAACATATTTAAAAAATCATCCAATGTGTATTCATGGAAGTGTTTAATTATTTGTTATTATTGGTTAACATCAATGACAGCACCAGTTTTTTTTTAGTTCCTGTCCTTGAATTTATTTGAACATAATTTACGACTTTTTTTTTCGTTATTTGTTTTTGGGGTGGTATGCCGTGTTGCGCTACCTCCTTCCTTGGCCAACGTTTCGGACATCGTTACAGTGTCGAGAGGTAGACACATCTACCGGATCTGCCTTATCTGCCCTGATGATGGATACTGCAACGATGTCCGAAACGTTGGCTAAAGAAGGAGGTGGCGCAACACGGCATAACACCCCCAAAACAAAAACGAAAATACTTTTGGCCGTGAAAATCCTAAAACGTATAATTTACGACTCTTTAATGTACTCCGTTCTATAAAATTCTCACTCTCTCGGCAACATTTTATACGTGCTTTCTCCTTTGGTTTTCACTTTCAATATAACGTAATATTCTCTACCGTTCATTGCAGTCTTCACATTACCACTGGTTTATTACATCGTTCATTGCATTCATCGACGATTTGAATGGCATTATTCTTCGCTTCTTTACAATTCACTGTGAACTTTGTTAATATTAATTGCCCAGTCTTCTTTGATCATATCGGCTCCCTTTTCCCCTATCATTATGGTAGGAGCGTTCGTGTTACCTCTGACTATTTCTGGCATGATACTTGCATCAATGACTCTCAGTCCCTTAATTCCGTGAACTTTCAATCTTGGATCCACAACAGCTTCCTCATCGTCTGCTGGTCCCATTTTGGCTGTACCAACAGGGTGGTAAACCGTTGTAGCTATATTTCTCAAATGGCATCTCCAATAATCTTCCGATTTGAATTGAAATGTTTTGCAGTTTTTGAATGGGACTGGCTCAATTTTAAGTCCCAACTGTTTGAATATTTTGGTTTCTTCCATCTTCTCTAGGAAATTAATTCCTCTCAGCAATGTTTTAACATCATCGTCTTCTCTAAGGTACTCCGGATATATCGCCGGTGCCTCCAAAGGATTTTTACTTTTCAATTCTATTCTTCCGATCGATTTTGGTTTGAGAAGGGTGGGGAAGAATGTTAAACTTTCTTGTACTTTATTAATTTCATTTATGAAGTTAACGTATTCTTCGGAACATCCAAAAGCTTTCAGGTATTGTGGCAAAACAATTAAATCGTTTATCGGATGGTATATATGATGAAACTGGATATCTGGAATGCTACTTCCATTACCAGTTGAATCGATGAATCCTATCAAGTCTGTGATGCCTATTGTTGAAAGAAGACCGGAGCGCTTATTTATGTAATCAGAGATTATCTGCAAGACAGCTTCTTTCGGGATTGCTTGGCTGTGAGATTCATCCACGGAAAACAGCATGGGATAAATAATATGGTCTTGCAGATTCTTTCCTACCGGGAGATCTGCAATGATTTTGATGCCATGTTTATTAAGTTGTTCTTTTGTTCCTATTCCTGACAGCATCAAGATTTGTGGTGAGTTAATAACTCCCGCAGATAAAACAACTTCTTTTCTCGCATTTACTGTTAATTCTCTATCCTTGATTTTGACCACTGCCCCTGTAACGGATTTTGTCTTCTCATCTATAAGTACTTTCAAAACATGGGCGTTCTTGACAACGTGTAAGTTTTGTTTATCTTTAATACCACTGAGGTAGGCTTTAGCAACGCTGCATCTTTGTCCTCCGCGTAGAGTCCCGAAACCATCCGTAATTCCGTTTTGACCTTTGACATTGATATCTGCAAGAACTTTTTCACCCATTTCTTTCCAGGCCGCCTTGATGACGTTCTTCCAGGGAATGTCAGATTTGTAAGTCTCTATGTTTAGCGGGCCACCATTACCGTAATGTTCTTTGATATCGCCGTCCTCTTCAGAAAACACGTGCTGCAAATTTTCCGCTTTCTTGAAATACTTTGTGACCGAAGCATAATCCCATCCAGGGTTTCCCAATCTCTCCCAATTGTCGTAGTCTTCTTTGTTACCTCGGACGTATAGCATAGCATTGATGGCACTGCTCCCCCCGAGGGCCTTACCTCTGGGCCAGTTGCAGACTTGTCCAATCAGTCCTTGGCAGAGTCGAGGATCTCTCTCCGTTTGGTAACTCCAATCCCAGCTGGACTTCTGGTTTGAGAATAGGAATGCTGGGACCTGCAAAAATATTCATCCATATTTGGAAAACTTCTTGATAGTTCTCAATATTATTATTATCGCTTCTGAGATCGTGAAAGTGGCTTGTATCTATTAAATGCTTACGCTTTAAAGTTTTCTAATATATTATTGTTTTCATTTTTTGAAGTTTTTTTATGGGTTTTAATAAGATTTATAATATTGTAGTGGGTATAAATGAAGTTTCTCTTTACCTCTGAATCAGCCGTGGGGTCTCCACCTGCTTCTAAAAGAAGGACCTTCCAATTCTCCTCCTCGGCCAGTCTCCTGGCCACAACAGATCCCGCCGATCCTGCTCCTATCACGATGAAGTCGTATTCTGGAACGTCTGAAATTTAACGATTTGTAAAATATTATTGATGTAACGAGTTGGAAAGGTTTACCACCGGTTTATTTTAACCGCCAAAATTCATTTTAGTTTGAGGTCCCAGGTGTTGCCTTGGCTTTATGCATTTTTTTAAATCAGCTGTAGAAAGTTCTGTTACCTTCCTCTTGCTTTGAAGGTCGTGTGCAAAATATCATCAATATCGGAATTAAATTGTAGATTTGTGTTAAAAAAAAACAAAGCCGCCGCCACAAACATTTTTCTTTTTGTTAAGTATGTACGAATGTATGGATATATTACAAATGTATGTAGATATATCAATGTTTACTGTTTATTTTTTTTTTATAACACACTTTCAGTATATCAAAATTCTCATTTTTCGCACCCTTTCTTTCGTTTTTCACACTATGATGTATGGTCTGTAGGACACATTGAACATTGATATTCATCATGAGTAAGTAGAGCTGACGCTTTGTCTTCAGGTTATACAGGGTGTCTTCCAGACCGGAAAAGGAAGCCAATTTTGCCATATTAGTCAACAAATAAATAAAATATTGGAGGTTTAGTACGGTATCATCTGTAAGATACATGAAATATAAGAATTCACCTTGGGCTAGTAGGGTGGACGCCTTGTCCTCCGGCCATATGGAAGGGTCCCCCAGACCGCAGTAGTTTGCCAGAATGAGCTGTAGGATCCCCGCGAACACGGCCTGCGTCTGCCCCCCAGCGGCCAGAGGACACGTGCTCTGAATCAGCTGATCCATTTGCAAACGAGTATTTCTGCCACTCCTGAAATCAAAACATACAGGCCAATGTATAGGACAACATTTCTTTACATTTATAAATACAACACATAAGAAATAACAAATAACACAAATAATCGCGAGAAATGAATGTGAGTGAGGCAAAGAGTGTGTGCCAAGACCGAGTTGTTTGGCGGTCCGTCCTCTCTGCCTACCCCTGCTGGGAAACGGCGTGATGGTTAGTTAGTTTAGTTAGTTACGAATAATATATAAGAAAAGCTAGATCTCAAGATCAAAAATATATCCATCAAGTAACTACGAATACAGCATTTAGATAAAAAAAAATCTTCATGTGAAATGGGTATCAAAAGATTCGCCAAAAGGAGCTCTTCCCAGTTTTAAACAGCAACAAAATTAATAAAAATGTTTGGTTCCTAATAATAATAATTTGCTCCCCGAAAGTACTGGAGAACTCTGAGAAATGCCTTCTGGTC
Organism: Limnephilus rhombicus; assembly: GCA_929108145.2. Lineage (NCBI taxonomy): Eukaryota > Metazoa > Arthropoda > Insecta > Trichoptera > Limnephilidae > Limnephilus > Limnephilus rhombicus. The sequence continues at coordinate 45,558,577 of OV815291.1, read as the reverse complement.
TCAGGTTTGAGGAAAGGAAAATCCTGATCTATTTCCTTCTCGTGGTGGGGAGTGAGCAACGACCTCGTATCGGCAAATATAGACAGGGACCGAGCGTTGGCCGGAATAAGCTGACCACCAACTTTCGCCCTACCAGGCGTCTGTTGTCTAGGGCACCCTCTTGTCCTGGAGAAGTAAATAATCTCCAAAGGCGGAAGAACCTTCGAGGTCAACGGCATAGGATGTGGAAAGAAACGGGAAACTACCACATTAAAGGTCCAAGTGGCATCCCAAGAACCAGCAAGACATGAATACCCAATCTCAAGTAAAATTCTCCGGAGGTAAAATAGTCCCCCGTTCGGATCTCCGGGTGGGGACTGCTCGAGATGCTAGAAACACAAAGTCAATAGCGAAACAAAAGTCAAATACAAAGAACCAAATAGCGAGATGGGCAACGTGGAATGTCCGCACATTACTGCAAAACAGCAAACTGGATAATCTGAAAGCTGAGATGCAAAACGTAAATTTGAATGCCCTAGGTATAGCAGAGATGAGATGGCCCAATTGCGGAGACTTCTGGAGTGGCAACTACAGAATTATCCACACAGGATGCATAAAGGATAAACCTGGCCAAGGGGGAGTAGGCGTTGTGCTGTGCAAGGAGTGGGGAAGACGGGTTAAGGGATATGTGCAATATAGTGGAAGAATTATTCTAGTCAAAATAGAAACTAAGCCTGTAGACACTGTAATTATCCAAGTATATATGCCAACATCTAGTCATAGCGAAGAAGAAGTGGAGGAGGTATACAGTTCGCTAGATAAACTTATATTAGAGATAAAAGCAGGTGAAAATCTGATTCTCCTAGGAGATTGGAATGCTGTTGTAGGAGAAGGACGTGAAGGAACTTGCATTGGGCCCTTTGGGTTGGGTGCAAGAAACGACAGAGGAAACAGATTGACAGAATTCTGCGAAAAACACAAACTAGTGATAGCAAACACTTGTTTCCAACACCACCCAAGACAGCGATACACCTGGAAATCCCCTGGAGACAGACAAAGACTGCAAATAGACTATATAATGGTTAGACATAGATTTAAAAACCAAATAAAAGACTGTAGAAGCTATTCCGGTCCAGATATAGATAGTGACCATAATATGGTAATGGCCAAAAGCCTTCTAAAACTGAAAAAATTAAAAAAGAGAAAAAATCTCAAATGGGATACAAAAGTATTAAAAATAAAAGAGATTAGCGACAGTTTTAGGGAAAAGACGCAAGAGTGCAACCTAATGGAAGAGGAGAACGTGAATGCGATCTGGAAAGTGATAAAGACGAAGATTATAACTACGGCAGAGGAAACTATAGGCAAGGAAAAACCCCAAGCACGGAAGGAATGGATAACCGATGAAATCTTAAATATGATAAAGGATAGAAGAGAGCTCAAAAATGATAAAAGAGCTGAATCACAAGAGAAATACAAAGTGCTGAGAAACCAAATAAATAGAGAATCAAGAATAGCCAAAGAAACATTCTACCAGAATAAATGCGATGAGATAAATGACGACCTAAAGAGAGGAAATGTAGAAAGAGCTCACGCTGCAGTGAAAGACTTCTTTGGGATGAGAGTTGGAAAGGGTAATGCAATAGAAGGAGAAGACGGCAAAATACTTTTCGAAAATCACCAAATAGGAGAGAGATGGAAAAGATATCTCGAAATACTGTACAATGGAAAGGGAAATAATGACAACGAAACATTGATAGAAAGAGAAAATGAGGTAGACGCAGATGATTTGGGAGATCCAATCACTAGAGAAGAGTTTGACCTCGCACTGAAAAATCTCAAAAACGGGAAAGCACCCGGAATCGATGACGTTCCGGCTGAACTAATTAAGCCAGCAGGAAAAGGAACTATAGATGCCCTGTTTAAAATGATACAGACAATGTATAAGACTGGAAAGATACCAGAGGATTTCGAGAAATGCCTAATTGTCGCATTACCAAAGAAGGTGGGCACGACGAAATGTGAACAACACAGAACTCTTAGCCTTATATCCCATGCCTCAAAAATATTGACTAATATCATTCTAAAAAGAATCGAACCAAAAGTAGAGAACATCCTTTCCGGAGACCAGTTTGGCTTTAGAAGAGGTGTAGGAACCAGAGAAGCAATATTGTCGCTACGATTACTACTAGAAAAAAGATTAAAAAGAAACCAAAACACATTCATCGCATTCATAGACCTGGAGAAGGCTTTCGACAAAGTAGAATGGAAAAGACTCTTCGAGATTCTGAAGAGAATTGACATCAAATATAGAGATAGACGAATAATCCAGGCGCTATACAAGAATGAGGCCGCTATAATTAGATGTGACAATGATACAAAAGAAGCCAGTATAAGACAAGGGGTGAGACAGGGATGCTCTCTGTCACCTGTTCTTTTTAATGCATATATACAAAGTGCGATTGATGACTTGAGGGAGAGAATGAGTCACAGAAAAGGTGTAAAGATACACGGGCAAAAGGTGGATATGATAAGGTTTGCTGACGATATTGCTTTGGTTGCTGAAAGCGAAGAAGAACTGCAAGAGGCCTTAACAACCATGCAAAGCATTCTTCAAAATAATTACAACATGAGGATAAATAAAGACAAAACAAAGCTGCTGACTGTAGGCCGAATGCAACATCAGATGAGAGTAGAGATGTCAGGAGTTCCACTAAAGAACACCAAGGAGTTTGTGTACCTCGGGAGCAAAATAACATGGGACGGTCGGTCTAAGAGCGAGGTCGACAGCCGTATACACCAGGCTAGGCTTGCATTCAATAAAATGTCGAAAATAATAGAATCGAATAATATAGACCTGAAACTGAGAATACTCCTCATCAAGACCTATGTATGGAGTATCTTGATGTACGGCTGCGAAACATGGTGCTTATCCGAAAGAGATAAACGGAGACTAGAGGCTTTTGAGATGTGGTCCTATAGAAGACTACTAGGAATTTCCTGGAGAGACCACATCACAAATGAGGAGGTTCTCCAAAGAATCGAAGGAGGAAGGCACCTGCTCAGGACCTTGTCCGAAAGGCGCGCAAGATGGATCGGCCATGCAATAAGACAAGAAGGCCTCTTGCATGCCATAATGGAGGGTATGACCGAGGGGACAAACGCTAGGGGACGCCCACGCCGAGAGTACCTGGAGGACCTGCTGGTGGACGTGCGCTGCTTATCATATGCAGAATTCAAAAGAGCCGCACAAGACAGGGAAGAGTGGAAGAAACGAATAGATGAAATTGCTGCAAACCAATCCCAGGATTGAAACCAGAGAGAGAGAATAATAATAATCTGATGTAGGTTCCTACGTCAGATTATTATTAGGAACAAACTATTTTGAATTGTTTCCATAAACCGACGAGATTGTTTTAAAAACAAGGGTTTGCATTTGAGGCAATGTAGAAATTTCAGTGTAAACTAATGAAATTAGACATTTTTGTTTAATAAAATATTGATTATCTCAAAACCACAGATTTTGACTTGTTGCAATTTAATAATCGGCTATCGATATAATCCCTTCCTACAGCCCCTACCTTAACCCGCCTCAAACGTCTCTGGGCTGGTACATAATTGACTGTGCGTAGCGAAGTCCTCTTTTGACTCGACCACTTTGTCTGCTGTAAATTTGTTTGTGTGTTCCGGGTCCGGTTAATCCTGTCAAGATGGTAGCCGTGATTGATGGTACAGTTTTCCGCCAGAGCGCATGAGCGTTGTGACTGCTGCCCAAGTCAGAGTAATCAACGTTGGGCGAATTCTACTGTTCACAGAACAATTAGTATTTCTAATTATCTTTTGTTAAGAGCTAATGTAAAAAAACACATCGCAGAAAAACCATAAAAACGCACAAAAACCATTTTTCTTCTTCGCATGGTGGAGAAAAATTGGTAGCGGTAAAAGTGGGATGCTGAGATTACTGAGGTTATTCAGTCTACGGCACGGGGTTCATGGGCTTGGGAATCAATAATTAATTGGTTCAGCGCAGATGTGCCATAGGGAAACTGACTGAGGGAAATTGTTCTTCGATGTGTTCTGTTTTTAAGATATGTCCACATTAACACAAATAATAATCCTGCTCAATTTGAGCATAATGTACCTAAATACTACTCACAAAATGTTTTAATCGTATATTTTTTTGTTTATCAGCCTTTTAGAGTCCAGCTATTAGACTTATTATGCTTCTCATTGATAGCCACACTTTTATCTGTAACCCGTTGGCTTAGTATTATTACATTATTACGTGTTATGTTATGTTAATGTTATTTTACTCAATTATCATTTTATTTTTTACTTGTTATTCTCAGTTGCTTTATTATTATTACTAATTCACTATTAAGTTGCATTATTGCTTTTAGAACCTTGGACTTGACCGTTGGTCTGATAATTATGTAAATGGCACTTGTGCCATGATTAATTTAGTATTAAGTATATAAATGACAGTATGCACCTACACAGTATGAGCTAACCCTAACAATTTGAATTTTTTTATATGTATACCGCACAAGAGTCCCAACTGCTCCCGTCTGGAGCCAGTGAGACTATGACATCCCCAATTGGGGTATGTTGTGAGGTTGAAGGTAGCGGGCAGAGGAAGGAGACAGGGAAGAGGATGGTGGGGAAGTACCTGGCTATTCAGATCTGGTCACCAAACACTGCTAAAGCCATTTCAAGGAACTTTTCAATTCTGAATGGTGGTCTTATACCAGGGTGGTACTGAGTGTACCTTTCACTCTGGAACGTGCCGCAAATATACTATATATTATTTTAAATGAATAAATTGTGAAATAACACAAATTAGCCAAATAAAATTTATTTACCACGCCGGAATTCGATCCCGCGACCTTCGGATTACGAATCTGCCCTGATGATGGACACTGTAACGCTGTCCGAAACGTTGGCTAAAAGAGGAGGTAGCGTAACACGGCATAACACCCCAAAAAAGTGAAAATCTAAAATCATAATGATATTGTGTATTATGTGTGATTATTGAGTATGGCAAGTTATTATTATTATTATTATTATTATTATTTTTTTTTTTATTTTTTTTTTTTTTATATATTTTTTTTATTTTTTATTTTTTATTTAGAAATTTAATTAAAATTAAATTTGATAATGTTATTGTCGAGTTTATTTTACCTTCGATCTCATGTTCAACTGTGAAGCAGATTTTATTATTAATGGTGTTGGCCCAGTTAGTAAAGATATCTAACTGTCGGTTGGTGCCGTTCCAACAAATAAAGATGTCGTCAACATATCTGACATAATATATTATGTGTTTTGCTAAGGGAGATTTAAGCATTATATTTTCAATATAATCCATAAATATCTCTGCTAGGAGTGGACTTAATGGTGACCCCATGGGGAAACCGTACGTGGCTTCACCACAGTTTGAAAATAACCTTACAAGTCGAAACAGCTGTAACTAAAACACTAACCAAAAAACTTGCAGAACTCGATAATAACATTATCAAATTTAATTTTAGTTAAATTTCTAAAAATTAAAATGGAGTTCTACGAATTAAACACAAAAAAATTTAATATTTAATGGCAAGTATCATGTATTCTGGTATTTGTGATGCTTTTGTCGAAAGCTTGTGTTTACCGTCGGAGTTTTTTTTTTGTAATATTTGTACAGTTTGTCTAGCTGGTCTATTAGTGATAGTTGGTGTTGAAATGTTTTTTTTGTGAAAAATATAGTTTAGTATGTACTAATATAGTTTGTATGTATAATTAGTACATATTAAATTATATTAGTACATAGTTTAGTATGTACTAATATAATTTGTATGTATAATTGGCGGTTTTTGATTCGTATTAATTATTATTGGTTTAGGTAACTACATTTTGTGAAACGCAAATGTAAATAGTGTAAGAAAAAATATTATTAACTACGCCTCTAGCAGTAAATTTGGCGGGTAAAATTTCTTAAGTTTGTATGTAATGTAAATGGCAACTGCAGAAATGTTATCGTTATTGTTTGCATACAATTTCTTTGTTCAATGTTCAACTGTATTTTCTAGTAACTAACTGTTACCTTCAACTATTGCACGTAACCTAAATGATAGCAATGTAATGTTATGTCATCAGTGTCTTATCAGTCTGTTCATATTTATTTATGTTATAATTCATATTTATTCATGTTTTATATTTATACAAACTATTCCGATTTCACGTAAACATAACTATAAATAGGATATTTGTATATCATCTTTTTTGTAAAAAAATCACCTCATGGGCGCTATACAGACATGTGCAGATTGTTAAGAGTCTATCACAAATTCACATGTTTTTCATGATAGTTGGTAATTAGAAAAGAGAAAGAAAAATCTAAAACCAAATTTTAAATTGCAGATGACATAAAAATAATATTTATTAGCGAAACTCAATCAAAAATCTGTAAACAGAAAAATCATAAGAAGATAGGTCACATCTAGTACTCGAACCCAGGACATGGACTTACAGAAAAGTCAATGGATGTCGCATATTAAAAATCATAAGAAGATAGGTCACATCTAGGACTCGAACCCAGGACATGGACTTACAGAAAAGTCAATGGATGTCGCATATTAAAAATCATAAGAAAATAGGTCACATCTAGGACTCGAACCCAGGACATGGTCTTACAGAAAAGTCAATGGATGTCGCATATTAAAAATCATAAGAAGATAGGTCACATCTAGGACTCGAACCCAGGACATGGACTTACAGAAAAGTCAATGGATGTCGCATATTAAAAATCATAAGAAGATAGGTCACATCTAGGACTCGAACCCAGGACATGGACTTACAGAAAAGTCAATGGATGTCGCATATTAAAAATCATAAGAAGATAGGTCACATCTAGGACTCGAACCCAGGACATGGACTTACAGAAAAGTCAATGGATGTCGCATATTAAAAATCATAAGAAGATAGGTCACATCTAGGACCCGAACCCAGGACATGGACTTACAGAAAGTCAATGGATGTCGCATATTAAAAATAAAAAATGAATATAATTTATCCACGACACTATCTAGACAGTGTTTATTTCGGGTTTGAATCTTGCAATCATACATAAAGAGTTAGCAGCCAATAAATATATGGGGTGGTAAATGACGATGTTGGTAGTTCTTAGTCAGAGTATGATACATTTAAATATGACCGAATCGGATAGGGAGACGTTAGCTCAGTTGGTAGAGCTGCACCCCGGCAAAGCGAAAGTCCTGGATTCGAGTTCCATATGTGACCGTATCTTTATCTAATTTTTCTGTTTTCAGATTTTCGATTGAGTTTTGCTAATATTGTCTTAATTTAATTAAATTTTAGAATTTGAGGTTTTACTTACTAAGTTAAAAATAAAAATCAATAATTATAATACACAATTTGCAATTAATAATACACGAAAAAAGAGTATGATACAGAAAAAGAACAGAGAGGAACAAGTTTTTACATTATAGATAAATAGAAAGAATATAAAAATATTTGCAATAGGTAGCTCCTATGCGATGGTCCTTAATTATAAAAACATCATTTAGGTATCCGTTAAATAATGGTAAACTATTAACTATTTTGATATTTGAGGTGAATTTGTTTCCAAGTGTGTGAAAGCGAGGAATAGATGTATGTATGTGGTAGTTGGTCCCGGAATTATTGTTGCAGAGTAATTAACTATTTTGATATTTGAGGTGAATTTGTTTCCAAGTGTGTGAAAGCGAGGAATAGATGTATGTATGTGGTACTTGGTCCCGGAATTATTGTTGCAGAGTAATTAACTATTTTGATATTTGAGGTGAATTTGTTTCCAAGTGTGTGAAAGCGAGGAATAGATGTATGTATGTGGTAGTTGGTCCCGGAATTATTGTTGCAGAGTAATTAACTATTTTGATATTTGAGGTGAATTTGTTTCCAAGTGTGTGAAAGCGAGGAATAGATGTATGTATGTGGTACTTGGTCCCGGAATTATTGTTGCAGAGTAATTAACTATTTTGATATTTGAGGTGAATTTGTTTCCAAGTGTGTGAAAGCGAGGAATAGATGTATGTATGTGGTAGTTGGTCCCGGAATTATTGTTGCAGAGTAATTAACTATTTTGATATTTGAGGTGAATTTGTTTCCAAGTGTGTGAAAGCGAGGAATAGATGTATGTATGTGGTAGTTGGTCCCGGAATTATTGTTGCAGAGTAATTAACTATTTTGATATTTGAGGTGAATTTGTTTCCAAGTGTGTGAAAGCGAGGAATAGATGTATGTATGTGGTACTTGGTCCCGGAATTATTGTTGCAGAGTAATTAACTATTTTGATATTTGAGGTGAATTTGTTTCCAAGTGTGTGAAAGCGAGGAATAGATGTATGTATGTGGTAGTTGGTCCCGGAATTATTGTTGCAGAGTAATTAACTATTTTGATATTTGAGGTGAATTTGTTTCCAAGTGTGTGAAAGCGAGGAATAGATGTATGTATGTGGTACTTGGTCCCGGAATTATTGTTGCAGAGTAATTAACTATTTTGATATTTGAGGTGAATTTGTTTCCAAGTGTGTGAAAGCGAGGAATAGATGTATGTATGTGGTAGTTGGTCCCGGAATTATTGTTGCAGAGTAATTAACTATTTTGATATTTGAGGTGAATTTGTTTCCAAGTGTGTGAAAGCGAGGAATAGATGTATGTATGTGGTACTTGGTCCCGGAATTATTGTTGCAGAGTAATTAACTATTTTGATATTTGAGGTGAATTTGTTTCCAAGTGTGTGAAAGCGAGGAATAGATGTATGTATGTGGTAGTTGGTCCCGGAATTATTGTTGCAGAGTAATTAACTATTTTGATATTTGAGGTGAATTTGTTTCCAAGTGTGTGAAAGCGAGGAATAGATGTATGTATGTGGTAGTTGGTCCCGGAATTATTGTTGCAGAGTAATTAACTATTTTGATATTTGAGGTGAATTTGTTTCCAAGTGTGTGAAAGAGAGGAATAGATGTATGTATGTGGTAGTTGGTCCCGGAATTATTGTTGCAGAGTAATTAACTATTTTGATATTTGAGGTGAATTTATTTCCAAGTGTGTGAAAGCGAGGAATAGATGTATGTATGTGGTAGTTGGTCCCGGAATTATTGTTGCAGAGTAATTAACTATTTTGATATTTGAGGTGAATTTGTTTCCAAGTGTGTGAAAGCGAGGAATAGATGTATGTATGTGGTAGTTGGTCCCGGAATTATTGTTGCAGAGTAATTAACTATTTTGATATTTGAGGTGAATTTGTTTCCAAGTGTGTGAAAGCGAGGAATAGATGTATGTATGTGGTAGTTGGTTCCGGAATTATTGTTGCAGAGTAATTAACTATTTTGATATTTGAGGTGAATTTGTTTCCAAGTGTGTGAAAGCGAGGAATAGATGTATGTATGTGGTAGTTGGTCCCGGAATTATTGTTGCAGAGTAATTAACTATTTTGATATTTGAGGTGAATTTGTTTCCAAGTGTGTGAAAGCGAGGAATAGATGTATGTATGTGGTAGTTGGTCCCGGAATTATTGTTGCAGAGTAATATATTTTGCCTCGTTGCTCGATTAGGTACCTTGAAATAAAACCCGACTCGTAAATAGAGCTAAAATTTTTCGGCAAATGTCTAAGCATTTAAAGATATACTGTGAATTTTTTTCATACCTATAGTGTGATAACAAAACAAAATGTGTTTTTTAATCATTTTCGGAGCACACTTAGTGATTTTTTTTCTTTTGAAGGAATTTCATAAAATTAAACGAATAGATACTGTCTTAAAAAATAACATTTAATTTTGTAAGAACTAACAAACATAAAGTGTTAAAAACATAAGTAAAAAATATGTTATAAATCTAAAGAAATTCCGAATACCGGGTCTTGGGCGTATTTCGTAATTAATGTATGCCCCCTAACTTGATGAATTTTCCTCCTTCTTTCATCGTTCCAGATAGTCCCGCAGCGTTCGTCATCAGGGCAGCCATCTGCCCTCAATGCTAAATTACCAAAACATCAATCGCGAATCAATCCGTGGGAATAATTCGCTTATTTTGGTTACTAATAAAATAATTGACTACGATAAATATAATAAATACCTACACTGCAACATGTATAAGTTGGCGGTGGCGTAAACATGAACTAACGCTGTATTTTTAGGCCTAAACTACACGAGCGGTTCTCCCGCCGCGGGAAACCGCTCGAGAAAACTGGCGGCTCATATCAAACTACACGGGTGGCGGTTTCCCGCCAAGCTACACGAGCGGTTCTACCGCCGCGGGAAACCGCCCGATCCTTTACGCGCACGACCGATCAACAACGTTCTCTCGCACGAAATGATGCAATCGCGGGAATCCGCCCGTGTAGTTTAAAAGTAGCGGTTATCCGCGGCGGGAGAACCGCTGCTTGTGGCGGTCGAATTTCTCCCGCCTGTGAACCGCGAGCACCCGCGGCGGGAGAACCACTCGCGTAGTTTGCGCCATACAACACTCATAGTAAATTGTGTCTGCTTCGGTTTCCCGCGGCGGGAGTACCGCTCGTGTAGCTTAGGCCTTATATTTTAATCTGGCAACAGTGGCAACCACACCTACTATCGTTATGTGATGGACGACAGCGCCCTCCTTTTACGCCAAGTTGTAATACGTGTAGCACTGAATGTATATAGTATATTACAAATATTTGGCCAATGAAGAAAACTTGAATAAACTGTAAATTATACAAAACACAGCCTTGAGATGTTTACTAAGAAAATGAGAGTAGAACTAAATTGGATTCCAATGAAAAGGAGACTGCTGTTTAATATGTTAATTTTTATATATAAAGTTTTACAATAACAATTGCCAAAATCCTTTAAGGATAAAATTGTTTTTAGTAAAAATATGCAAATCTGTGAAACCAGAAACGTAAACCGAATTATATTGATCACGTATGAGAAAATCAGTGTCAACGCTAAGACTGCTTAAGAGGGAGCCTTATATCGCCATGAATATAGATTCAATTCAATTCAATTTATTAATTTTAAAAACATTACAAAATTACAATAACTAAAAAAACAGATTTAGACTTTTTTTATAGTAATACCTCACCCTTACAAGAGTCTCAGCTGCTCCCATCTGGAGTCAGTGAGACTATGGCATCCCCAATTGGGGTACGTTGTGAGGCTGAAAGTAATGGGAGGGGAAGGATACAGGGAAGAGGAAGGTGGGGAAGTACCTGGGTATTCAGATCTGGTCACCAAACACGGCTAATGCCATTTCAAGTAAAGTTTCAATTCTGAATGGTGGTCTTACACCAGGACGATACTGAGAGTATTTTCCACTCTGGAACGTACTATATATTATTTTAAATGAATAAATTGTGAAATAACACAAATTAATCAAATAAAATTTATTTGCCACCCCGGGATTCGATCCCGCGTCCTTCGGAATGCTAGTCAAGAGCCTTACCGCTGGACTACACCGGCCGTCAAACAACAGCAACAAAGCTTGCCGTTTGAATTAATGTAGATAATAGGGTTCTACGATAACTCAACAATGGGGCACTTCAACACCCCTTTGAAAAATGATAAAAAGTTATGTTTTTTTTAAATAGCACATAACCTAACGTAACCTATTTAACCTTTTTTTTCATTTTAAATGACTTTTCAAAGGAGTTGTTGAAGATGGATGTAGTTGAATTGTCCGGTAACCAGATAATAAAATCGCTTGGCAAACGGAGTCTGGAGGTCACGATTTCGAGCGCAAAAGTGATGTAAAAAAAATTATTTTGTGAATAATTTTATAAGAAAGAAAATAAGTTAATCAGTGGAAACTGTCTCGGATAATTTTAGCCATAAATTTGTATTTTTAAAAAGTTATTTCTTATATGCCTTCATACATTTCTGATGGAAAAATACATTTTTTAGTAGTTTACACTTATATTTTTTATAAAGTAATAAACAATTTATTTTAATTCTACTCATTGAAAACGGTAGGAAAACCTTCACTTTATTCCAAGTATATTTTTTTGTTAAACCGGATAAAATTTTTTGTTGCCGGATAAAATTCTTATAATTTATGCCGGTAAAAGAGTGATTTAGCATTAAGTATATAGAGGACTATGAATATAAAAGTCTGAAGAATGCATGTATTAAAAAAAGTTTGTTATGCTTACTGTAAAAATACAATTTTACACAACCTTGTGCATATTAGTTTTCAAACGAATTTAATGTAAATTAACCTTTGGTCAATAAAGGCAACTAACTCAATAAATAATTAAATCTATATACTTACGGTAGTAATAAGGTATTATTTTATTCCTGATTTTGAAAGATACTTATTTTCATAACAATAACAACTGCTATTACCTATAGTTTTACTCTTGTTGACTGACAACCTTCTTTGAATGACTCGCGAACAAAACTGACTCGCAAAGCGCATAGGCAGAAATCATGCCAGTGCGTCTGTGGCAGCCAGCATGTTAGCCAGGGTTGTCAAATTAATAACACTTTTAATTTTTGAAGTGAAAACTTTTTAGCGCCGTTGTGATTTTAAACTCGATGGAACAAAACGAGCGACACTTAAAAGAGACATACACATACATCTATAGGATCTAGCCTGCGAGAGAATGAGTTAGACTAATCGGTGTCCTCTTTGTGCGGTGCTTCTTAGAATAAAATGTAAAATAATTTTTAAACTTGGTAACAATATTACAATACATAAACCCTACAATTATCCTACTCCTGATACTCGACATTCGTCTCAATCTCTCGAAGTTTAGTTTTCTGAAGGTTTCACTTCTACTGCGTGTGAATTGCACACTTGATTTTTTTTTACATTAGCTCCAGTCTTTTTATGTAAAGGAACGAGAGGAAGTTCTGAGAAGTATACGTGTACAGGGGTGGGTAGAAATCTGGGGGTCAGTGTGTCCAGGAGTGAAGGAGATATGAATCTACCCCTCCGACTGCGGTGCAAGGCGATGGATCCGGCGGGTGCCGGATGGAGAGGTCTAGGTTAGGTCTCCCTCACTCGGTTTCTCTCGATCCGGCCTTCCACGCAGTAGGTGAGCAGATGCATCCGCCGCCAAGAGCCGAAACCACTTTGGGTGCCTTCTGGAAGAGGTGTTGGTTATCCAATAAATGGTTCCCTGGGCGGCGGTACCCACTCCCGCCTTCAAATTGATAATTGGACTGTACATAATCTCGCCCAGGGCTCTTTTTTTATATGAATACCGCAGAAGAGTCCCAATTGCTCCTAACTGTTCGCATCTAGCGGGACTATGGCATCTTCAATTGGAGTATATTGTAAGTCTGAAGGTAGTGGGGATGGGACATAGACGAGAGAGGTAGGCTTTTACCAGGGCGACATTGAGAGTTTCTGGACATTTTCGCCGAAGCGTGTACACGTTTTTGTAACTTTTATGATTTCTTTTTCCTTACTTTCACGTTTTTCTTTCAAGACAATTTCGTGCTTCGAACTTAAGTGTAAAACAACAATCACCTCCGCAGCGCAGGGCTTTTCTTGTTGACATTTTTTTGATGCATTTCAAAGATTTCCGTTTCATAAAATACTAAAAGTTTTGTTGGCTCAATTTTGTTCAACTTTCAGAATAACAATAGTTGACAGTTGCCCAAAATTGCAAGTAGGTATTTTTTTATATGTTCTTCAATATTTCCAAATGATAAAAATCGACAGAATTTATTGGTTTGGACTTGGAGATATAATCTATTCGCCTCCGGCGCTTTATTTTTTTCGTTCTGTAATTGTTTTATTTGAGAATTTCCGTTACAGAAAATACAAATAGGTTTGTGACACCACCGACTGCAAACTTAAGATAAATAGTAGCTGTAGGCACCCTACCTACCGAAAATGTATAAATTGGCTCCGACTAAAAAGGTTGATCATCACCCCCTAGACACTATCCAAGATTGTGCTTTAGTCCGAAAAGAATCTTCGCCGGGAGGATGCTATGTTGCAAAAAATGTATATGTTTTTAAATGTTGGTGATTTTCAATAAATATGTTGTTGATAACATTTTTGGAAACTGGTTTTCTATTGCGTCATTAAATTATTGTTAGGAAACTTACTAAAGTCCTTGTAAATATGAAATTAATTTTGTTAGCTCTATTGCGAACTTGTTGATGCATTTTTATATATATTTTGTCTTATATTTACATAATTTTTACTTGCTTTTTTTTACTTACTTTTGCATTACTTATGTCTTATGTTTATATATTACAACATTACTACATTTTTTAATGTTTATAGTAATAATGGGAAGAAAAAAAAGAAACCGAATGGCTTTTATTTTTAAGTATTTGCAATATGTTTAATTTAAAGGGCTCACTAACTCCAACGGCTTGGAGGGCTTTGAAACAACGAATGGACGGTTACCTCGAGAGTATTTTCTCTTGGGGTAAAAATAATCTTGTTGAATTTAATGTTTGAGAGACCCAATCGTGTCTGGTTTTAACTAAAAGGGATCGAAAAAAAATTGTCTCTTTCAACGAAAGCAATATTCCAAACAGGCCCTCCTTTGTTATGCTTGGTGTTACTCTAGGTGACCAGATCAGATATGGGGGCTCTATCGAAACCAGAGTTAAGTTAGCCTCTCAAAAACTGGGCGTACAGGTCCCGCAGATACTTTAATAGAAGACAACTGTTAGCTCTGTACAAATCACAAGTGCGAGCCATCGGTTGAATTTGGCAGCCACCTCTGGTCTGGAGCCCCAAAATACTTTGAAAAAACCCTCGACTCTGCAGAAACGGCGGTCCGTTCGACAGATTCTCCTAACTTAATGGCCCGCAACCCGGATTTGTACCGATTTATTACATATTTCCCTTAAACACGGTAAGTTTTAAAGCTCTTAAAAAATTATATGTTATTCTTGAAGATAATAATAATAAAATAATAATATTTGGATGATTTATATAGCGCCGTTTTTGTGAAAAATCACCTCAAGGGCGATTTATCTAGACTTTGCCTGTGCCGAAACGCAAATTATATGAAATTATATAAAATGCTGTTTAAGATAATGCCCGCGAGATTTTTGCTCTATTTTAAACGAGGCATGTTTTATTAAACATTTTCGCAATTTTCGCTTCGATTTTGTCGCTGTAAATATTAGCGCTCTCCTCTAACATTCGTCATTTCGTATCTCTCGATCTTCTTCTTTTCGGGCCCGGTTGCAGAGCCTTAACAAACTGATTGCAATCTTTAGAGCACAATCGTTGGGTGGGAAAGCTTACCTTGTTTTACCGGTATTTAAAAAGAAGATGCTTCGAGGAACTAGCGTCATTGATCCCTTGGACCGGTGCATAATCGTGAGATAATCCAAACGCGCGCCCAATATATGTACACAGTTAACATTTGTCACATGTTAACATTTGTCACATTTGTCACGGGTCACTTCTTCGACTCGTTCTTGAGTTCAACAGCTCGGCTGTGTAACGATTTGCCAGCCTCTGTGTTTCCTCCTTCCTACGATAGACATTGGTGTTTTCATGACCAATGTTCATTCCTTCCTCTCCTCAAAAAGACCCTCCACTCATCATCTCAGATAACATAGGCCCTGAGGGAAATTATTTTCCTCAGTGCCTCCTGTGTGAAGATAATGTAAAAAAAATTGTCATTCAATGACGAGTGCCCAAAATTTGAAATCAACTATTCAACTCAAAACCTATCACAATATTTCCGTGGAAATGCATAAACCAAATTGTCGCCGGGTAACCCTAAATTTTACATAACTGCATCGAGAATGATAATTTTACCGTTGCATCGGCTTGCCTTCTTGCAGTGCATTCAGAGACGTAAATAATAGTATGCATGTACCAACCACCATGCACTATCCACTGTCCAGTAGATATGGACAACCAATCACCGAGGTGTGTCTAGGTACCTACACTTACTACAACTCGAGCTGCTGAACTTTGAAAGTCAAAACCTGTTTGTATCTTTCAAATGATTATAGCGTATGTATTTCACTTTGTTTTAATACTCGAAGACGCAATAGTGGCTGTTATTTACGTCAAATATGTGATTTATGTGCATAAGTAATAGGTCTATATACTACAGTTTTTAACCTCTTAGGCTAATTTGTTCACTTTTCGGAACAACTCGTGCAGATCTCACAGAAATCATTGTGTCTCCCTTACTATCATAGTGAGAAATATGATCTAAACGGTATTGGAAAGAGAAAACACCACACTATAAATTCAAATCCAAAAGTTTACTACAAAATGTTTAAAATGTTCACCTTTATGGAACCAAAGTTTCCGACCGCATTTAAAAAAAAAATAATTTTTGAATGTTTTATTAATTACTTTTAGACAAAACGATAAAAAGTGAGATGAAGATAACGTTTATAATACATTAGTCTAATAAAATATATATGTCTTTTTGGTTTTTTTTCTTTACCAGTAATTTTTAGTTAAAAAAAAACAGATTGTGCAATTCACACGCCGTGGAAGTGAAACCTTCAGAAAACTAAAGTAGACAAAAATGGGGAGGCTACAAGCACCGCACAAAGTGGAGACCGATTGTTCTGTCTCATTCTCTCGCAGGCTTAATCCTCTAGTTGTCTCTTTTTAGTGACGCTTTTTTTTAACGAGTTTCAAATCACCACTCTGCTGAATAAATTTTCACTTCAAAAGTTACACGGTTATTTAAAAAAAAAATTTTTTTTAAATAATCGGAGACGGTTTACATATATATAGTTCCCGTGAGCACTTAGGCCATAGACCCATTGTACTATCTCCCATTCCTTTGACAGTAACCCAGTCCCTTTTATAAAGTTCACCAGGATTGTCATTGGAAATGAAGCTATATCTTCTGGTTCGACAATGCGTCTTCCCAGGTCTCATTTTCCCTCTTCACTCCTCCTTGGTTCCCCGAAGTCCCCACGACAGAAGAGGGCTTCATCTCTCCTCTCCACTCCTTAGTTCCCCGAAGGCTCCACAACGGAGAGTCCTCCTCCCCTTGGTTCCCTAAAGGCCCCACAAGGGAAGAGTCCACTCCACCTTGGTTCCTTGAGGGCCCCAGGAGGGAAAAGAACTTCATCTCTCCTCCTTGGTTACTTAAAGGCCCCACAGAGGAAGAGTTCACCAAGATGGCCTCATTTCTCCTCTTTACTCCTACATGGTTCCTCGAAGGCCCCACATGGGAAGAGGACATCATCACTCCACTTCACTCCTCCTTGGTTTCACAAAGGCCCCGTGCTGGAAGGGTGCCCTTCTCCTTGGTTCCTTGAAGGCCCCAAAAGGGAAGAGTTCATGGAGGTGGCCTCAGCTCAACTCTCCACGGTTTCTCCTCTTGGTTCCTCCTACGGCCCCAGGAAGAAAATCCACAGAGGTGTCCTCAGCACTCCTAGGTTCCCAAAAGGCCCCTAGTTTTCGAATGGTCCAATTTTTTTTTGTCCCACGAGTTACCAGGGAAATAGAAGGTCCACTCCAGCAGAGCCCTGAGTGCTGGAGTGAGGTCTAAATACTCCGAGATGCGACCTTGATTCTCGGAGGCACCGTAGCTCACACCTTGGCTTGGGATGGCTATTGCAGGTTTGTGTTTCCACTCCCTGAGCGATGGGTTCGCCACACTCCCTACGCTAATACACGGTTATTTCTAATAATAAAATTTTAAAGCGTATTTCATTACCTTTCAAAAACAGTTTTTCGTTTTTTTTTTATTTTTTATTTTTTTTTTAAATACATAAACGGCTATACTGCCTTTTATAAATAAACATATAATAGAGTACAAAAGTAAGAAAAATAATATCATTACATAATAGTAGTTTTAAACTTTAAAATAACATACAATTATTTTGTGTATCACAACAAAAAATAACAAAAAAGAACAATGAGAAATATCACATTTCATTTCAACATGTCCATATTGCGTATATAAAGTTACATTATGGGAAAATAATTTTTGAGTGCATGTTTATATTGCGCTAATTTTAAGAAATAAATGTCGCCGATGTTAGCATATTCATTTCCCAAAATGTGTAATCGACTGATTGGTGAGTAATAATGTGATAATGTATGTGTGTTATTATAGTAGAACGGTAGTCAGTCTATTGTTAGCGCGACCAGGGCAATGAAATCGTATTAGTTCTATTAAATCAGGGGTATCCAGGACCGAGTGATTTATTTTATATAATATTAATAGATCACAGATTTTTCTGCGATCTGATAAATTTACGAGATTAGTCCAGTTTAATAACAAATTATAGTCCACGGATTCTCTTGGAATACCTAATTTAAAATTAATATACCTAAGGAATCTATGCTGGACTTTTTCAATCGCTTGAATATGGATATTGTAATGTGGAGCCCAAATCGTCGAATTATATTCCAAAATGCTTCTCACTAGTGTTATGTATAAAATGCGAATAGTATCAATGTTACAAAATTGTTTGGTTATTCTAATAATAAATCCTAAAATCTTCATTGCTCTATTAATAATATTATTTATATGGCTAATAAATGTAAGTTTTGAGTTAAAAATAATACCTAGATCATTTATTTATTGTCAAGATTGTATTCATAAATGATCGGTTTCTTTATCTTATTATTTGACATTTACTAATGTTAAGTGCCAGTTTATTGCATATACACCAATTCAACAAGTTGTTTAAATTACTTTGTAAAATTATGCAATCAGAAACATTTTTAATTTTTTTTATATAATTTTAAATCATCAGCAAATAACAGGATATCAACATCGGAAAAAACGTCTACAATGTCATTAATAAATAAAATAAACAGTATTGGTCCTAAATGGGAGCCCTGTGGCACACCACTAGTGGCAGAAAAGGCATCCGATATTACGTCATTTAACTTTACAAACAGTTGCCTATTTGTTAAATAACTCTCTACCTATTTAAGAAAGTTCCCGGTTATACCCATACTCCTTAATTTATTTATCAATATTTTATGACAAACTTTATCGAACGCCTTGCTGAAGTCAGTATATATCGAATCTACTTGACATTTATCTGCAAAGGCATTCGCTATAAAGTTTTCATATATCAGTAGATTTGTCAGAGTTGATCTATTCTTCATGAAACCGTGTTGAAACCTTGTTATAATCCCATTTAATTTAAAAATAATTTTATCCAAAATAATTTTTTCAAAAAGTTTTGGAATAGTTGACTGTATATCCACAGGTCTATAGTTGCGTATATCGCATTTGTCACCTTTTTTAAATATGGGTGTGATGTAACTATTTTTCCATGCAATTGGAAAATATCCCGATGACAATGACATATTAAAAATTAAATAGAGGGGATACGACAAGGCATGTATACAGTGTTTCAATAGAATTGGTGGTATTTTGTCAGGACCCGAACTTTTTTTTACATCTA
The DNA here is from genome assembly GCA_929108145.2 of Limnephilus rhombicus. Classification (NCBI taxonomy): domain Eukaryota; kingdom Metazoa; phylum Arthropoda; class Insecta; order Trichoptera; family Limnephilidae; genus Limnephilus; species Limnephilus rhombicus. The sequence goes on along the minus strand of OV815291.1, from coordinate 45,539,249 downwards.
ATTTGTTAATATGGGTTTTAATTTCATTTATATCCATGTGAATGTTAGAAATTTGTAAATTGATGTTAGATGAAAAAAAAGGAATTTCACTATTATCAATTGTGTTGTCGTATACATCTTTAAAAAATGAAGCAAATAAATTAACAATAGTTTCTGCAGTATTTCCATTTATGCCGTTATAAAACATGCTCGCAGGTATATCTATTTCATTTCTTTTTAACAACCATGTATGATCGTGTTAGAAATGTGGATATCCGCAAAGAATGTAAGGCTGATGTAAGTATAATGAGCAAAATTAAGAAAGGGACCCTCAGATGGTTTGGGCACGTAGAGCGAATGAACGAAGAAAGTAGTGTTAAAAGAATATATGATGCAAATGTGAATGGTAGAAGAAGTCGGGGACGCCCGAGGAAGACATGGCACGATCAAGTAAATCAGATACTTGAGACGGGCCATGTCAAAAGTCAGAATAATAGAAGAGTATGTATGAGACGATGTATGAATGTGAGTGAGGCAAAGAGTGTGTGCCAAGACCGAGTTGTTTGGCGGTCCGTCCTCTCCGGAAACGGCGTGACGGTTAGTTAGTTGTTTCTTTTTAATGACTTTGAGTACTTCCATAAAGTGTTGATGTCGTTATTTGCAATTGAATTTTCCACATTATTTAAGTATTCTTTGTAACAGTTTTTAGAAAGATCGTGACATTGGCGTCGAATTGAATTGAATTGAATTGAATATAATCTTTAATTGATTTAGAATTTTTGTACTTTTTATGTATTTTCTTCTTCAATAGAGTCAAGTCAATTAAATCTTTATTGAACCACTGAGGGAAAACATTATTTTTACGTTTAATGTAAGGCACACTTTTTTCTATGATATTGTGAATTATTTTATAGAATACGTTGATATTTTCGTTAATATTTTCTTGTTTTAAAAAAGTCCAATCAGTAGCATTTAAGCATTCATTAATATGATTAAAATCAGCTTTATTAAAATTGTGAAGTGATTTTTTGCACTGTAGATTTGGTATTTTATTTAGTGATACGCTAATATTTAATGGAGGATGATAGTTATCTACAGGTAATATTATTTCACTTGATTTTACTACAGTTACCGAAGTATCACTTGAAAATACCAAGTCCAGTATTTTGTTATAACAATTTTCAATTTTATTTAATTGTGTTAGATTTATAAAATTTGACATGCTTATAACTTCTTTGTTTATAGTTGACAAGCCAGCGTTTTCTATACCTGTCAATTCCATAAAGTTTTGATTCCAAATGATGTTCGGAAGATTAAAATCGCCAGTTATAATTATTTTTACTTTTGGATATTTTAATTGTAAAATTTCAATATCTTCAAAATGCTTAGTATAAATACTAATATCCGATTTAGGCGGAATGTACACATTACCCAATAAAATTCTGTTTTTACCTGTATTAATCATAACAAATAATTGCTCTATTTCTACGTTTTTTGTATTTAACTGTCTGGAGACAATATTTTTCGCTACTGCAATCAGAACTCCACCACCTCTTCTTTTATTGTTTATAATGTCATCGTTTGTAGATTGATTTCTATCCCGGCGGAAAACGTTGTATCTTGACATTCCTAGTTCTGCAGTGTGAATATCCGGATGTAACCAAGTTTCTGTGAAAATCAACACATCAAATATTGAAGTAGTTATTTCTAGTCTGAGAGTGTCCAGTTTAGTTCGAATTCCTCTGACGTTTTGATAATATAGGTAACATTGATTTAGTTTATTCTGTAGTTTTTTGGTGTATGCTGTTGAACGATTTTCGGAATAGAATGAACATATTTTATCGTGAGATTTGTTTCACCGCTATTTTTCCGTTGTTCTAATTCTTTTATCAGATTCTTCATGTGATTTCGTTGAGTTATTGTCAAGTCCGGTTTTATCTTTATTCCATCGGTAATTTTAAATTTATTCCGAAGAATGTATTTTACTTGGAAAGAATCTTCAAATTCCACTTTAATTGGTCTGATGACTCCAGGTTTTTTAGCACCAAGTCTGTATATTTTTAGATTTTGTGTTGGTATGTCATCAATTTTTTTGATAGTGGATATTATTATTTTTGAGTCATTTGTCAAATTTTCTTCTTGAGACAACTCACTTTCCGGTACGTTTAGAAAGATTGCATTTTTCGATTTTTCCTTCCTTTCTTCCAATTCCATTATGGTTTCACAAAGGTCTGGAATTTTCGGATACGTTCACAAATATTCTATTTATTTAAATTTTATTGCAAAGCAAAAATATTCTGACCTACTCACAGAATATGATACTTTATAATTCGTGGTGGATTTCCTTAACGGTAATATATTTAAACTTTTGTATTTTATTTTCAGACTGGTATAAAGATGGCCACCGGTAACATAATAGTAAAAAAAAATAGTGGAAAGAGTTTAAATGTTTCTTTTTTATTATATTACTATCTTTTTCTCGCGGCTTCGCTTGCACGATATTAGGGGGTTCCCACTTCCCCCCCCCCCCCCTCTCCCTCCCGAGTCCCCCCCCTTCCCCCCCCCCCTTCTCCCCCCTCCCCTTTTTTACATTCTTATTTAACTTAGACATTATTGAAAAATGGTAAATACTTATAATCAAAAAATAATTACAAAAAGTACAATATTTGAATAGTTTTATTATCACGCCTTTCAGCATTTTTGGATGTAGGTATAAATTAAAGCAACTTTGGAATGAAATAAAATCGATATTGAGTTATAATTTTTAAAAGTTTGTATGGAGAATAATTAATCTTTCTCATTGGAACCGCCCTGTACGATCGTAAGAACAACTTTCGACGAAATGTCGATTTTCAGCCGCTGGCTGGTTAAACGCTCTCAATGAAGTGATCCGCCCTGTCCGAAGGCCATTGTGCCGGGTCATCGGGTCCACCAGAAGAAAACTGTCTGCCATCATTGTAGTCAGGATTCCGAGGATTTTGCTAAACGCTTGGGACTTGTTTCCGTTGCGTTTAGACACTCATGTCACTAAAATTAGAAAATCGTACATTTGTGTACGAGAGATGGAAAGCCTGATAAAGATATTGAAAGGTAATTGCAGAAAATTCTATTAATGTCAGAATGGACGTGGCTTTAACAAAAAATAGTCCAAAGTTGCGAAGCTAGTAGTCTACAATGGAGTACTTATACCTATCCCGATGTATGGCAGAGATAGGATGAGAGTAGATTGTAGGCTGCAGAAATGAGATCCATGAGGTGAATGTGTGCTAAAACCATATACGAGTAATGTGGAGATACGCAAATAATGCAAAGCGTAATATGATGTAAGCATAATGAGATAGATTAAGAAAGGGGCCTCAGCACAGATAAAGCACCCAATAGAGCCCACGTAATCAAATAATGATATAAAATGCGAACTGTGTGAAATAAAATTTACAAAAAGACGCTTGTTTTATTTTTAAATAGGCAATTCACCCTAAAGAGAGTGCTTTGTGCAGACGCTTGTTGGAATGTATAGTGGATGAACGAAGAGAGGAGTGTAAAGAGGATTCATGTTGCGAATGTGATGGATAGAAGTCGGTGAAGCTCCAGAAAGACAAGGCATGATCAAGTGAACCAAATACTTGAGTTAGGCCTTGCCAAGAGTCAGAATAACAGAATAGTATGTATGAATGTGTGGCTGTGTTGTGTATGTTTTGGTTACCTAAATACGTAAGATATATTTTTGAATGTAGCTATCACTTTGTGGTTATCCATTATAGAAAAATGAAACAATACAACTTTGTATAAACCACTTATATAATGCGTAAATCCTACCGGTTTCGGAACAAATGTTCCTTCTTCAGGGAAAGCTTATACTAATTTGACAGTTTCGAACAATGTTTTATTATGGTAGGGGTGGAGCCGTTGATAGTTATTAATGTAGATTGGGTGGGTAGGTATTAATGTAGATTAATATTATTTACCCACTTTAAAAATTAATTATTTTTAAAGCGGGTAATTATTTTTTATTAATTATTATTTACCCACTCCACATTAATACCTACCCACCCAATCTACATTAATAACTAGCAACGCTCCACCCCTACCATAATAAAACATTTTTCGAAACTGTCAAATTAGTATAAGCTTTCCCTGAAGAAGGAACGTTTGTTCCGAAACCGGTAAGATTTACGCATTATATAAGTGGTTTATACAAAGTTGTATTGTTTCATTTTACCTTAAGATATCATTATTTAAACAAACATGTTTGCGAAAGTTTTAAAGTTTATGACGAGATGTTATGTAAATATTATTTACAGATAAAGTGCTATTCATGCTCAATCTTTATAGCCAGATTTGCTACACAGATAGGAAGGTAGGTACTTTTTTCATCATGACAGTCTGATGTATGAATGTGTGGCTGTGTATGTTGGTTACCTACCTTAAGATATAACATTAATTACACAAACATATTTGCGAAAGTTTTTTTAATTGTTTATGACGAGATGTTATGTAAATATTATTTACAGATAAAGTGTTATTCATGCTCATCTTTATTGCCGGATTTGTTACTGTAGGTGTACTCTTTTTTGTTTTGCAGCATGCCAGACAAATAATGTATTTGACTGGCCTAAAACAGGATCCATTCCTAGTTGGCTAGTCAAAGTTTCCATATATGTTTCATTGTATAATTTTATGTGAAATAATAATAATAATAATAATTATTATTATTATTATTTAGGTAGTTCTCTTCATGGCAACAAGTATCTTAACATTTTTTTTTTTTTGGGAAAAGGGAGAATTATAAAATCTGGTGGGGTTTTGTCGATTCTAACGTATTCCACATTTTCCTCTCTGGATTTTGACACTAGTGCAAATATTTTTTAATGTAGGAGTAATATAAATATCGACCACTAGCGTGTTGGTAGCTTTTACTTTTTTGATAAGTTATGAATTATAGTAGTTAAGGACCCTCGAAAATCGTTAAAATGTCCAGGTTTGAACGCCATAAATAAACTAGACAATTTACTTAAAAAAAAAACAAAACAATATTATCAAAAGAATATTTTCTTCTAATACAGTTGATAAAAAAATCTGAAAAATTATTCCAGTTTTGGAGGAGAAAAAAAATCCATTATTGAAATAGCGACAGTTCAGAAACAGTTTGGTAAAGTACTTATTAAAATTTCTCGGCGACCTTAGAAAAGTGCGAACAAGTACCTACTTAATTAGCAATAGTTACACACTCATGAAATAACCAAATATATTATTATGGCTGAAGTCACACGGTTCACTCGGATGAAGGTTTACTCGATGAAATGTTCCATTCTCGTTTCACCGCGTGTTCAGACGGTTCCTTCGAAAGAAGAGTTCACTCGACATTCTCGCTACGAAGTCGTCGAGAATAATTTTTAATGTAAACTTTTAAAAGTTTAAAAAATGGCTCTCCTTGCGTTTATTCTAACTAAAATTACTGGTAACAAAAAAAAATAAAAACATACAAATAGTTAGACAAATAAATTATAAACGTTTCTGTCACCTCACTTTTTTGTTGTTTCATATAAAAATAATTAATAAAAAATTCCCAATGTTTCATAAATTTTTTTTTCAAATTCGATCAGAAACTTTAGTTCCATAAAAGTGTACATTTGTATTATTTTGTGGTTAATAGTTATATTGAATATATAGAGCATTATTTTCTCTTTCCAATACCGTTTAGATCATATTTTTCACTATGATAGTCAGGGAGAAACAACGATTTCTATGAGACGTGTAGGAGTTATTTCGAAAAGCGAACTAAACCAAGCATTTTGACGTCTAAGCCGCTCCAGCTACTCGTCCTCACTCCAGAACATTCTCGGCCGACTAATTCGCGAGTGAAAGACTGTTCACTGAGTATTCACACACATCATTCGCGTCACGTTATGTTAAATTTCGGTTGCGAGTGAACAGTGCCGAAGGAAGCCCAACATCGTTGGAATGCTTCATTCGGCACTGTCTCTCTTCACTTTCGTGTTCACATGGTCATTTCGAGGGAAAGAGGCGGAATGAAATCACGAAATGAAAGATAAATGAACCGTGTGACTTAGCTTTAATTGTATCTAATAAATGTTTTTATACACTGTGTTGTACGTATGAATTCATTATTTATTTGTTATTTGAGAATTTGTATTGTGCGTTGTTTAGACGGTCTGGACGCTGTATTGACAAAAAAAATTAACAGACATTGATCGTCTCGGGGCACGCTAGAAGTGTGATCCATACCGATTCACCTTTCGCCTCCAAGGCCTCAGGTTAATGATTAAATTTCTATTCGAAGAAGAATTTCAGTATTTGAAAATGTTTGACCAATTTGACACGAAATAAATACAATTGAATTTACATCGCGCACACAGACACGCCCTCGAAACACTTATACCGCTACAATAATAACAGTATTTAATCATTGAAGAAGATAATATCAACGACTCTTAATGAAAACATAAAAGATAACAGTCGCAACTGGGACACGAATCCAAATCCTCTATTCTTACCGTACTGAGCTATCGCCGTTGAGCTAAAATATAGGAAATAGACTGATAAAAATGACCGGATGTTATTGGGCGCCCCTAAGTTCGAGTCCTGGTTCCGACCGTTACCTTTTTATTTTCTCTTTCACATTTTCGTCGAGGGTTGTTGATATTATCTTCTTCACTGATTAAATATTTCAATGAGGTTTATAAAGATATGATTTTAGATTTTCACGGACAAAAGTATTTTTGTTATTTGTTTTTGGGGTGTTATGCCATGTTGCGCTACCTCCTCCTTTAGCCAATGTTTCGGACAGCGTTACAGTGTCCATCATCAGGGCAGATGTGTAAATGTTAGTGGTGAAATGTGTGCTTAGGTACTTCGAAGCAATACCGTGCTGCCAGCTCCATTCCAATGCGAGCTGGCATTACAGTATACTTGAAGATGGTTTTCTGCATTTAGCTTTGGTGTAGCCGTCAATTACCGGATACCAAGAACTATTGAGCTTAGCTCCGTCGTCTCTATTAATGTTAATAGGATTTTTATGAATTTCAATTGCCTCTGTAATTAGGCGTGCTCTATAAGTTTTGGGTCTTCCCAGGACTTCAGGAACAAATCCAAAGTAATGGCCGGTTTCAATTAAATGATCGGCGATTGACGATTTGTCAGGGTGGCCAAGTTTACACGCTCGAAAGTGTTCCGATGTCCTTTTGGAGATCATCCGCTCTGTCTGGCCCACATAGACCTTATCACATCCGGAACAGCTGAGTTTATATACTCCATCTGTTTCCAGAGGAATCTGGTCTTTTCAGACCTCAGTAGGTCTTGAATTTTGGTCGTGGTTCCGAAGAAAGTCTTGATGCTTTCTTTCCTCAACAGTCTGGCATTCTGTCTGTCACATTGTGAACATAAGGTAGGAAAGCACAGCCTTTAGGCTCTTGTTCAATTCTGTCTTCGTTTGGTCTAGATTTGGCTCTTATTATTTGCCTTGTCTGCCTTGGCGGGTAACCGTTACGCTCCAGTGCATCGGTGAGTTTTGTGAGTTCCGCTCCGATTTTTGTTTCTTCACGTATTCTGGTCGCTCGGGTTAATCAACAGTGAAACTAAGAAAATATGGTAGCTTCCCACTTTAAGTAAAAAAATATCAATTACGTATAAAACGGACACACTTACGACATCTATCGGATCAGATTTGATTGAGTTCATATTGACAGTAGAGATCTATAATAATCCTAATTGTAATAAGTGTTTATAAATAAAACTACACAAGGTGTTAAAATCGTCACAGAGCAAGGATTTCCCCCTTTCTTAGGCGTTATAATAAACACACGGGATGTCAACCAATTAGATTGGGACAAAGGCTATAAAAAATTAAACAAGCCTATCACTAAATGGGAAGGCATATACCAACGGGGAACAAAGGATCGACCTTTGCACCCGATAATTAAGGAGATAATTAATGACTGTTTCATTCCCACAGAAATCGAGGGTGAATGCACTGAGGTGTAAATATCGAACTATTCAAGGATCTTAGTACAACGAACCCAAGAAATGTTATGAATAACGTTTATATTTATGGGATAGTTAACCATAGATTTCGAATTGAATTGGGAACTTTGAGTTGTGAAAAAAATAAACGTGAATAACGATGGAAAATTTTTAATGGAAAATTGGATAGAAGGTGAGAAAAATTTAAAGGAAGCTATTAGGTGGATTTTCATCCATAATACGATTGCTTGTAACCACCGGAGATGACCAATCCGAGGGAAAACGTGCTAAAGGAAATTGGAAATGTTGAAAACAATGGAAAATTATCGTTATCAATTCTAGATGAAGCGGAGATATTAGGAAAACGATTTGGAAAGAAAATTTCATAAAAAATAGGCTTTTATGAAGAGTGTAGCGACTGAACGAGAGGACGATTCAGAGGTTTAGTGCAGTAACAAAGATTTGATGGAGATAGAATAGTATACCTAGGGGAGAATGGAGATACTGGACACATTGCGATAGATTTAATTCAGAAAAAGGAGTCATTTTTCGTAATTATGATGGTGGGTGAATCATAGAGTTGCATTAGACTGCTGAAGAAATGAGACGTAACAAATGGTTTTTGATCTCACATGTGTATTGTTTTTATTAACAATGAAGATTCGAACCTGGTTTTTATTTAGATAAGCGCTATTAGCCATTAAAAGGACCATTAAAATTAACCCAGGCCTTACGTAGTATTTATATTATGAAAATCCCATAAAATCTAATGACTCTCAGATAAAAAGGAATTTATGGCCCGGTACATAGAGATTATAATGTCAACAGATGTCAACGCTTATAGTTTATGGGATTCTGAGTAAAAGAGAGAAAGAATTTTTGGGGGGGGGGGGAGTCCAGACGAAATAGTTAACTTGACAGATATTTAAGGGTCAAACTGGGAATATCTCCTATAAAAATATGAAAAATGATATATTAATTAATAACAGATAAAAAATGAAATTTTCCAGGAGGCAGCAAACATCGAGAACGATAGGGGGTAAGGTAAAAAAGGGTAAACAACGGAAATAGGGATGATCCAAGTGGGGAAAATCGATACAGTTCCAAGTTATCCATGAAATTAATAAATACGGCTTGGAATATAATTATTTATAGGGTTATGGGAAATAACATAAGAATAAAGAAGGAAATTCGTAGAAAGAGCGTCGTTAATAAAAGAAAATTCAAGAAAAAAATGGAAAATTCAAATCTACGACGTAAATAGAGAAAATACGGTTTTAAATGGAAAAGTTCATAAAGGAGACAGAAAAGCTCGAGGGGAAATCATAAAATAAAGATGGAAAATTTGCGAGAAAAACTTCGACATGAAGTTATCTCTGTTACGCGAATGTGGGGACAGATTTGGGACATGTGGTAGATGCCTGAACATGAACGCCATACGCATGAACATATTGCGAAATTAATTAACTTTAAAATTATGTAATTCAAACAATATTTGAAAGGCCAAGGAACGATGGGAGGCTGGGCAATTTTAACATATATCGGGAGGTGCGGTCCTGATTGCGAGGATGATAGAGATGAAATGTGGGGTTGTTACCAGAAAATGTAGGAGGGCGGACTTAAAGAGCATCATACGATAATAATGTGAGCATTTCAAAACATTACGAGTTGATAGGGATTAGATTGTTTTATCAAAGGAAATTCAGATACACTCTTTTGGACCTGAGAGGAGGTATTTAAACCGGAGCAGACGTCATTTGAAGGGAGTTGACCGTCGGACTGAAAGTTGGAGGTTCGTGTTACGCGACGAAACGTTCGGTAATTGTGGAAAAGTTCTAAGTGGTTGGAATTCTGAGACTTGTAACATTTGCAGTTAAAATCAGTGACTCAGTAAAAATTCATGTTCAAGTTTGAACAAGCCAGTGACTTAACAAATATTTAATATTAACAAATAGTGCAAATTGAAAAGAAGTTATAAATAAATAAGTGCGTCCAGTTTAAACGGAAAAAGTTCTAACAAATATTTAATATTTAAATTAATTATTAAAAATAGTGCAAATTGAAAATAGGTTATAAATAAATAAGTGCGTCCAGTTTAAACGGAAAAGTTTTAACGAAAATCTTTAATTAAATTAAGTGTTTGGAAAATAGTGCAGTCGAAATAAATCTTTTCGTAAAATTATAAAATTTAGAATAAATAAAGTGATTAATCATAATTTATCGTGCGTTAATAAAAGTGTTGTTTAATAATTCTTATCACAAAGTACTAATCTATTATTAGATTAATACCATAATAATTATTAATTTAAAAATTTAATAAAAAAATAATAGAAAAATAAAAATAATAATATATAATAATATTTTGTTGCTAAATAAAAGTTCGGAGGAATAAAAATTAATTTAACAACAATTTACTAGTGATGCAACGAATACGAATACGAATATTCGTATTCGCCGAATAGTAGACATTTACCGAATATTCCTATTCGGCGAATATATATTTACGAATACAAATACTATAAAAAAAACTTTTGAACTAATAAATTGTCACAGAAATGTCAAAATGTCTATGGATTTTGTGGCCTTGTACTATGAACCTCGAATTTTTCATTTAATACGCTTTCTTTCTCTTAGTAGTTTCAGTATTTGGCAGTCGATAGCACAGGTCAAGTGCAAGTATATTGTTACATGTGAGTTAGCTGCGAAGTAAAAGGACTAAATTTAAATAAAATGTCCTCCCGTAAACGTGATCAAAGTGCAAATTTTAATTATTAGTACCTATAATAAAACAAACAGAACAAGGTTAAATAAATGAGTGTTTTATTACTCTGCCAAGTTATTCGTATTCGTATTCGCCGGATAGTAGGTTTGATATTCGTATTCGTAAAAGTAGTATTCGTTGCATCACTACAATTTACCATTTCGAAATTAATCGTGAAGTAACTATTGTTTAGAGTTTAAATTTAGCAAAGTGTTATTTAATCAACGACTTTTGAAAATAGAATACAGTTTAGAATTATAAGTATATAATGCCGATTAATTTAGTTACATTAAACGAGAATAAAATAAAATTGAAGTCGAAAAAATGTATTTAAATTTAGTTAGAACAATAGATAATTAGGAAGGAAACTTCAACAAGATTTTAATCGTGTAGATCCGGTTTGGAAAAACCTTAAGGGGTGAGTTTTTCATTTTATAAAAAAAAAAATTACAGATTCCCAGGAGAAAGCGGCATGCAGCAGACTGTTGGTATTTGAATTAATTATTACAACAAAATATTACTTGAAATATATATATATATATATATATAATAAATATTATTTATTCCAAGAAAATTTTAATCAAAAAACACCCTTATATTAAATTTAAAGGGTATCGATTCCGAATACCTACCTTTGAACGTATCTATACTATTGAAAATAGTTATGTGCTTGATAATTTTCAAGTTTGTGTTTTGCATTTAATTTCAATATATGTACTATTATAATTTCAGCTAAAATATAGCAATTGAAATAAGTTTATAATATTAGAAATTATTTCAATCATAATATAATTGTAGGCACCGCGATTATTATTATATTTTGAGTAAAATGTCACCTTGACTCTAGCAACACTTGTCTGCGCAACAAAATGCGCAGACAGCAGAACTGAGCTCGCGAGTGGAAAAAACTTCGAGATGATTCCGTTCTGAACGTTCCTCTCGCCAGTAAGCTATTTTTAATTACGCAAATTATTGTCGCGGATAGAATCCTTGTAATATCTCACTTCTGGTGTCAAATAAAATATAACTCTACCAAACAATCAGTGTTATGATTTATAAACTAAATTCCGTGACCATTTATTTAGAGAACCCGGATATCTCTGATGAGGTAAGCAGAGATATCCAGCATCTATTAAATAATTATATATTTGTTTATTATTAATTTACTTATTGAGAAAAAATTATATAATAATTAACTATATATATACATATATTGTATGAATTGTATTTATATTGGGGACATATGGAACGTTTAGAATGACCTCGGAACGTATCGTAATAAATATCAAGGATTAACGATGCAATGAGTAGAAAAGAAATCTTTTAACCTTAAAGGGTGATTAAATATTTAATTAAAAATGGAATACTAAAATTGTGGGGATTAATTTTGCACAATAAACAGATAACTGACTTATAAAAAGTGTTAGGTATTTTTGTATAAACAATATCCCACACGTGTCGTTTTGTGTACTCAATAGATCAGTAGGTCAGTGAAAATGTTTAGATAACTTAAATAAATAAACAAAGGCACTAGGACAGATAGTTTAATATGACCTTGGGACGTGACTGAATAATTATCAGAAATGTGAAAACAAAGTAAAGGATTGATTGAGTTAAATCAAGAAAATTCAAAGTATTTCTTAGAATGGGTTGGTATCGTATGTAGGTATTAACTTCTAGAACGGGACTAAAATATATGATATTGCGCAATTACGGGAACAAAAAATTGAAATCTTAAATTATCGATATTCAGGAATGAATCAATAACGTGTTGTCTTTCGAACAAGACAACAGAAAATAAACAGGTTGATCATAGCTAGGCGTGAGGGTTTATAAAGAAAAAAAGGGAAATACAAGTAATATGTATATGAAACAGTGGAAAAATCACGGGGTAGTCATATAAATTGTATTGAAGAATTTCATGGAATATTCGAGTAAAAATTTATGGGATAATTACTCTCATAGGTATCAATCATTTACATGAAACAGTTGAAAAATCACGGGATAGCCTAATAAAATGTATTGAAGATTTACATGATTTATTTTTTGTAGAAAAATCACGGGATAGCCTAATAAAATGTATTAAGGAATTACATGAAACATTTGAATATTATGGTATAATATATAATCTCATATGTATCAATATGTACTTCAAACATTTAGAAAAATCACGGGATAGTAAGAATTTATCAAATGTTGAACCTTGGGGGAAAATAAAAAATACAGTTCAACCAATAGGAGGCAGTGGTCACTCCTAATAATAAAGAACATTAACCAAACAAATATAGATGACGAATCTTTTAAATAAAATCGTCAAAAAACCAATAAAAACAAAAGCTTGGAGTTATGGCAACTCTATAAAACAAATCTAGTATTCAAATCTAGAATCATAATATTTGACAAAGGAAAGTTAGCTCATTTAGAGGAACTATTTAAATTTAGATTTGCAAGAGAGAGACCAATACAATTTGAAGCTCATCGCCCTGTTTAGTATCAAAAGGTTACGACAAAAATGAAAGTAATTAAAGTCAAAAAAATCAAAAAAAATACACAACGTTTGATGGAGTTTAATTTCAACTTAAATACGAAAATATTTACGTTCAAGGTCGTAAATAACGTACTAATTAGTTAAGTACATATGTCTATAAAGATGTGTAGTACAAGGGAGCTTTAAGTAGCTTTCTGTAGTTATCAAAGGAAATAAGGGTCCAATTTTCATGGAGGCTTGTGTGACGTAGGGGAGGAATCCCTACTATACATATACAAAGCCTTAAAAATTTAAATATCGATCAGAGCCAAGAGAAAAGTTAAAAGAAGATTATGTATCTCTATAATAAGAAGGCTGAAAAGACAAAACATTACAATTGTCTTGCCGAAGACCAGGAGAGTTATATATGAATTGAATAATATAATAAGAAGGCGTAAAAACGAGAATAGCACAGTATGGATAAGTCCTCTCTTCTGCGCTGGGTGGTGATGCGAGATCTGAGTCGCGTTTCATCCCCACATGAAGTGTTTTTTTTGCTCTGCAGTATTATTTTTATATCACGGAATCCTTCGATGCAATCTCTTTGAAAATCTGTCAAAATACGCGGTTTAGTTATAGCTTCATAATTTGATTACAAATTTGGTTTTGCATAGTTGCAACAGTGGTAAAAATGACAAAGTTTGCAAGTGAATTCGAGTGAACACAAAGGATTTGACACAAAGGCCTGACATCAATACTGAAGATAAGATCCACCTTACTTTAGTTTATAAATATTAGTTGATGGCGTAGATTGTTTATACTCGTATAACATAATATTTCAGAGCATTGAACTAGGATACCAACATAAACAAACCACTTAGAGAGGCATTCTTGATTTTTTTTTCTTAATTGTTCGTTTTTTTCCAGTCAGCCTGATTTTAAAATATTTATTTTAATTGTTTATGTTCATCAAACGCTTGTTGACGCATTTCGTCCCCGAATGAGGTCTTTTTAGTCCTGCAGAGATTATTTTGATAATTTCCAGTGGGTCTTTTGTCATTACATTTCAGAGGGTGTCCCTTGTATTATACTTGGAATTAACAGAGAAGTTATATATTTTTTAATTTTTATGGTTATTTTATTTTATTTTATTATTTTATTTTATTTAGATATTGCACGGTCTTCAGATCCAGGAGAAAAGAGGAATACATATGGCTGGTCTCAGAGTTCATGCACTGAAATAATAATAATAATAATAATAAGTTATTTATTTCAGCCGAACAGAGCGGTGGGTGCAATACTCTGTCTGCCATAAAAAAGTATACATTACATAAAATGGATTTACATACTATATGAAAAAGAAAAAATAAAATAATATAAATTTAAAAAAAATATATATACACATATTTAGTACTCGTATAGCTACTACGGGGGCTTCAGATGAATTCTCCATGTTTGGTGAAGAGGCGCGCCCTGCCACTGGGCCACGGCCTGGACGAGAGTGTTCTCCGATCTTTGGTAGCGCAGTCTCACCCCGGCTATTCTGTGATAAATAAATCCCGACTTACAGCATTAAGTGCAATCCGAAAGCTTGTCTGATCTGATTCGAATATCCAAGAATAAGAAAGAAGAGGCTAGAAGAAATAAGTAGAAACAGGAAAAACCAAGAAGAGACACGAAGCACGAGCCACGAATAGGCAGGGGAAAGTATGAAGAACTAAGAAAAATCTGTAAGTTGGAAGAAGAGGCGAGAAACGCCACGATAAGAAAAAAAGTCGAGATGAAGCAAGAAAATGTCAGCAGAGACTAGGAGAGCCAAGAAAAGTCAAGCGAAGCAAGAAGGAAATTAAGGAAGCAAGATAAAACCAGAAGAATTAAAAAAAAATAATAATAACAAACCAAGAAGATGAAAGCAGAGACTACGAGATCCCAGAAGAGCCATGAAGATGCAAGAAGCAAGTAGACGGTAGAAGATCCAAGAAGTTTGCAAGAAGATGCAAGCTGAGACTAGGACAGCCAAGAAGAAGCTAGAAGAAGCCATATGAAGCCAGAAGAACCAAGAAGCAGAAAAAATGACGCAGAGAAAATGGAAGCAAGATAATGCAAGAAGTGGAACGAAAATAATTAATAAGTCAAGAAAGAACCAATAAGAGCCACGACAATAAAATAATAAACAAGAAAAGACTGGTAGAGGCGCAAAATTAAAGAAGGGAGTAGCTGGAAGCAGAAGAAGTGGGGAGCATAAAAAAGTGGGAAACGAGAAACCAACGTTCAATCATCTCGTTTGTTCCTGCACCTACGTACTGGTCGATTAAATTCCCCAAGAAGATGCAAGAAAAGCCAGACATGGTGATCCAAGAAGGATGAATAAAATTCAAGAAGAGTCATATCGAGCCAAGGAGAGACAAGATACGAGAAGACACAAGATGATACAAGACAGGCCAAGAAGAGACAAGAAGAGATTGGAAGAGACAAGAATAGACAAGAAGAGTCGGTTAGAAGATTCAAGACGAGCCAAGAAGGGACTAGAAGATGCAAGAAGAAGCAAGAAGAGTCAAGAAGATACGATAAGGTCCCACAAGATCCAAGAAGAGACAAGAAGAGCCAAGAAGAGTCAATAAGCGACGAAAAGAAGCAAGAACAACCAAGAAAAGTTGAGAAGAGACAAAAGGATTCAAGAAAATACGAGAAAATTCTCGAAGAGGCAAGAAGATACAAGCCAAGCCAAGAAGAGGCGTGAAGATCCAAGAAGAACAGGAGAGACAGGTAGACAGGGAGAAGCAAGAAGAGACAAGAAAACCCCAACAAGAGCCGAGAAGAGACGAGGAGGTCCAAGAAGAAACAAGAAGAGAAAAAACAAGCAGCACGAGCCGAGAAGAGACGAGAAGATTCGAGAAGCGGCAAGAAGAAACAAGACGAACCAAGCAGGGGCGAGAAGATCCAAGAAGATCCGTGAAGATCCAAGAGAGCCAAGAAGAGACAAGAAAAGCCGAGAAGAGGCAAGAAGAACGCACATGGAATAGGAAAAAAAATTATATCGCTCAATCCATTCCTTTATTCCCGCCCAGCCTAAATTCAAATATTGGCTTATTAGGTTGCCATGTATACCGGTCGATTGAACTCCAACCTCCTTCCCATCCTCAGAGCACGTGTTCCTAGTCCTAACAAATCAGTGCCCCCTGGTGTACTGGTCTCACCGGGACAGCAGTACGCCTGGCTGGGGTGGTACAACGTATCGTATCTTCTGCGCTGGGTGGTGATGCGAATCAGCATGTAGATACGAGGTTTATAAATTTTAGTTCCTAATAAATTGAGTAGATAATGATATTGTTAACGGGTGTAATGTTTAAAGGGCTTTTTTGTTCTAAATCCACACAGAAGGTGTGATTTGGAGCAAAAAATCCACTGGAAGGTGATTCAGTATCTTTTACGACTGTGTAACTTATTACAACGGTTCTTTACGATACATTTTGACAGTTTTCTTTCTTAAATGCGGTATTTCGTATCGCAATAACGAGCTAAACACTGCGCTTGTGTGAAGACAACAACCAATGACAGTACGAGTAGTTACCCTATCGCCAGAGATGGACAGTAATTACCCTATCGCGATCAATTATCAAAATAATATTAGGCTTATATGTAAGTAATTTTAATAACTTAAAATATTTATTCCTGTTTTTAAGTAGGTAACCAGATAACTTCCAGACATAGACAAGCAATTGAGAGCCATAGAAAATCATCAAATTTGACAGCTGATAACGCACGACGGACGCCTTCCGATATCCAACGAATTATTTTTTCTTTTTGTATTATGTATAATTACTTTTCCGGGTCTATTTAGATATTGACACTGTTTAATCCATGTCTCTAATATTACCCTGTCCTCACAGGCCCGGTTGCGTATTTACATGTGGTATTTACCATAACATAACATGACGGCCGGCGTAGTGCAGCGGTAAGGCGCTTGATTCGCATTCCGAATCCCGGCGTGGCAAATAAATTTTATTTGATTAATTTATGTATTTTACAATTTATTCATTTAAAAAATATATAGTATATTTGCGGCACGTTTCAGAGTGGAAGATACTCTCAGTATCGCCCTGGTGTAAGACCACCATTCAGAATTGAAACGTTGCCTGAAATGGCATTAGCTGTGTTTGGTGACCAGATCTGAGTAGCCAGGTACTTCCCCACCTTCCTCTTACCTATCTCCTTCCGGTCCCCACTACCTTCAGCCTCACAACATACCCCGATTGGGGATGCCATAGTCTCACTGGCTTCAGACGGGAGCAGTTGGGACTCTTGTGCGGTATTCACATAAAAAATGACGGTAAGGGAGATACAACGATTTATATGAGATCTATGTGAGCTGAGATAAATTTAGTCGCCGGTGATTAAATGGGTTAAACTAAACAATCATAAATCAGAAGTAAAAAAAATACACAATATTGCTTGTATTGTTATAAAAGTTAAATAATTCCATGAATATTTGTTTGATATTAACCCGTCTGCTTGTTTAGAAACAAATACATCCCAAAACACCTAATCGCGTTATACTTTCATAAGACCAAACACGTCCCGAGCGACCTTACATTTTAAAAGCTATATATCTCTCTTCCTCTCATGCAAACATATGTATTTTTCTTTTTACCAGAAAGAGAAAGAAATAATGCTTCTTATTGTCTTTGAAATATGAAAGCTATCTTGCATAGATATTTTACAATCTCGATCCAAAGTGACGGTTTCTGATTTTTCGTGTCAAACTTAGGCTTCCGGATTGTGGGGTGCGAATATGTTGAACAAAGCAGACGGGTTTTAAAAGCACCAATTCTAATACTACGTAACAAAATTAATAATGCTCGATGACTCCTAGCATTACGTTCATAGCCTTACCCAGATCTCTAAATTAAGAATTTTCTTAAATAAATTACTAAGTAGTTAGTTAACATTAATAAATTTCATAGTCCTCATATTTTGCGTCCCTCTACGTGCGATTCGACCAGTCTTCTTTCATCATGTCGGCTGCTTTTTCTCCAATCATGATGCAAGCTGCATTGGTATTGGCGCTGACTATGTCAGGCATAATGCTAGCGTCAGCCACTCGAAGTCCCTCAATTCCAATGACCTTCAGTCTTGGGTCAACGACTGCAGAACTGTCTGAAGGAACACCCATCTTCACAGTGCCTACAGGATGGTACAGCGTGAGGGTGGAGTATCGGATGATACACGTCCAAAACTCGTCAGTCTTGAATTCAAACTCATCACATGCCTGAACATCTAGCCTTTCCACTTTGGCGTCCATCTTTCGGAACACTTCAGAATTCTCAAATCTCGATGCTTCTTTCATTCCCCTTATCATAGTCTCCATATCTTCTTCTTCTTTATAGTAATTGGCGTATATCAAAGGTTTATCTAAGTGATTCTTACTTTTGAGTAAGATCTTACCCTTTGACTTGGGTTTGAGCAGAACTACTGAAATAGTTAACACATCTTTATCAATTTTATGAAACGCTGTTAAAAATTCATCGCTCATTCCATTACTAGTCCAAAATAGATCACTCCTTCCTGCGGGCATCATAACAAAATGATATTGAATGTCGGGATCTGGACCATCTTTTTTTGTATTAATAAATGCTGCTTTTGTCACCGCCATTGAGCTAAGGGAGCTATCTCTCGTCATCAAGTATTCCATCATCGAAATGTACGCGTTTGTCTGTTGTATACTATTTGTTGGCAATGAGTACATCACGTGACCTCTCACGTGATCTTGCAAATTTTGGCCCACGGGTAAGTCAGCTATGACATCTATACCGACATCTCGCAGGTGCTTCTCTGGCCCGACTCCCGATAACATGAGCAGTTGAGGGGAGTTTACAGCCCCGGCTGAAAGTATGACCTCCTTGCTTGCTTTGACGATGATCTCTTCTCTATTTCGAAATTGAAATTTGATGCCCTCTGCTTTCTTTCCTTTTGTATCGAATAGTATTTTCGTGACCAGGGCATTTTTGACTACGTGCAAATTATTTCTGCTTTTCGCTGGTGACAAGAATGCGGCTGCCGGAGAATTTCTCACTCCGTCTTTTATAGTGGCTTGTGTTCCAAAAATTCCCAAAGTTTCGTCGGCATTTATATCAGATACAACAGAATATCCAATTTCTTTTGCCGCTCTCAATAATACTTTATCTCCGAAGTCGGACCATGTTCTATATTCCTCGACGTTTAAGTATCCCCCTATTCCGTGGTACTTATCGAAGGTTGGTGTTTTCTTTATATTTTCGTCTTCCATATTCTCACTCTTCATAAAATATTTTAAAACGCTTTCGTAACCCCAGTCCGTGTTACCATAACTTTCCCAGTCATCATAATCTCTGCGCGTTCCCCTGATGTAGAACATAGCATTTATTGCGCCCGATCCTCCCAGAACTTTTCCTCTGGGCCAGGAACACTGCTGATCTGTTGAACCGAGGCAAGATTTGGAATCATTTTGCGTTTTATATTGCCAATCAATATCCGACTTTAAGTTGGTGGAATATAAACCGGGAACCTGAAATTATTAGTATAAATTTCACTTGTGCAAGGAAGAGGAAGTATGTATGTTCATAATTTGTGATAATTTCCAAGATTCCTTGGTTTTTGGAGCAAATTTGCCTTAGAAAGAACTGTAATTGATAGTATCAGTTGGATGGGAAAACTAAGTAATGTTGGTCAGCATTTAGAGACAGAGATACATTTTGATTCAGTAAACAAATCTTGTTTGTATACCTGACTTTCTGCTGGTGGATCATCACCAGCTTCCACAAGCAATACTTTCCAGTGTTGAACTTCAGACAGCCTGTTGGCTATGACGGATCCGGCGGATCCTGCTCCTACCACTATAAAATCATACTCCTGTATACCTGGAATGAAAGAGAATGAGTTCATTATTGACTCATTACTGTAATTTTGGATTCTATTGACTGGCTAAAATGACATTTAAGTAAGATATTTGGTGTTCAGGGGTGAACCTACCACTGTTGAGGAAGCTCTCCGCCCTGTCGGGGGGCCACTGGGCGGGGTCCACCAGGAGGCAGCTGGCGGCCATGAGGCTTCTCAGGGCTCCGCCTAAGATATTCGCGAAGTCCCCCGAACTGGTCCCGGTCGCGTTCAGGCACTCCATATCAAACAGTTTCTGGAAATATCCACCATGAATTAATTTGATGACCGGTATTCTGAGGAAAACCATTCCCTCAGGGCCTATGTCATTTTGGGAATGCTGCGTGGAGGATCTTTTTAGAAAAAGGAAGGAGTGGAAGTTCTGAGAAGGAAAATGGTATGAATATTGAATCTGGGGTCAGTGTGTCCAGAAGTGGCGGACATATAAATCTGTTCTTTCCACTGCGGCGCAAAGCGATGGGTCGATAGAGTCCGGCTGGAGAGGTCAGAAGACCCCCCTAACCAGTCGATCCGGCCCGCCATGCAGTAGATGGGCAAACGCATCCGCCACCATTACCTAGAAAAACCTTATCCCATGAGTCTGGGCACCCCTGATAAGTCACCAAACTTAGGGAACCCCTTGGGGTGACCTATGGCAGGTGTGTTGGTCAGCAAATAAATGGTTTTCGGGACGGCGATACCCATATTTCTTCTAAATATAATCTGTCTCATAAAATCCTTATTTATCCTTTTGTACCATTTTGTTGGATTTTCACTTTACAGCTCTTTCTTACCCTTGTATTATCCCTTTATCTATTAGTTAATGTTAGATATAGATGTTATTAGAGGTGGTAATTGGGGTCATCAATAATATTTTTATTATAATTATATTTCTTTAACCCCTCAATCATATAGACCATATTCTGTCAACAGGTCGATTTGCTTTAAAATTCAAATAAATTGAATATTTGTGAACGTATCCGAAAACTTAAAACTGTTGTTGATAAAATACGCTAAAATTTTATTATTAGAAATAACCAAGTAATTTTTTATATGTAAAATTTTTGAATTTAAGCTTTAAAAACTTTTAAATATGGCTCACCTTACGTTTTTTACTCCCTAAAATTACTGGTAACAGAAAAAAATAAAAACACATACATATTTTAATATACAAATGTAGTATTAAACGTTATCATCACTTCGTTTCATGTAAAAAATATTTAAAAAAAAAACAGATTTTTTTTTTCAAATTGCGGTCGGAAATTTTGGTTTTATAAAAAAATTAATTATGTGTGCTTAACGTTTAGATTTTAATATATAGCATGGTGTTTTCTCTTTCCAATACCGTTCTTACTATGATAATAAGGAAGCCTAGAAAATTAGAAACAATTTTTTGGAAGCTAGTTATGATATTCACTGACATGCTAGTTTATTACATTTATGTAGTGTACCTACCAAATATAATTGTATTCATTACATGTATGTAGTGTACTTACCAAATATAAATTGTATTTATTATATTTATGTACTGTACTTACCAAATATAATCGTATTTATTACATTTATATAGTGTACTTACCAAATATAAATTGTATTTATTAAATTTATCTAGTGTACTTAAAAAATATAAATTAATTTGGTTTTATGTCGTTAAATTGTCAGTTTAGTATCCAAACCAAGTATTTGGATCGTACGGCATTTTCTGAAACGCTTATAACTTCTAACTAAACAACATACTACGATAAAGAAGATGTTTTATTTGAATGCACTTGTTTTATGATTAAAATGATTTTAATTTATTGTTGGGTTCGCTTACAAAATTACTTGAATATGTTCACGCTAGTCACTCTTATTTACGAGAATTAAATATTATTTAACAACATTTTATTTATTTTGCACTTACTATATATGTATCTGCATTGGGGATGCTGGTGCAAAATGAAGATATGTTGTTTAAAGCAGACGATCTAATTAAGCCCCCGCATTCCGAATTTCTACCGATTTAAAAACACATTTCTCTTGAACACTTTAAGTGTTTAAGTTTCTAAAAAAATGTATGTTATCTTTAAAGACAATATCTACACATTTGAAATAGCCGAAATCAAAATCAAAATCTCAATCCAAAATCATCAAATAGCCGAAACGGTGATTATAGGAAATTCCCTCGAAAGAAAGAAACCGCAAAGTATGCTCCGAAGATAACCTAACCTAACCACAGTTTGATAAAGCCTTCAGAAGGCGATACAGTTGTCGCGCGTAATAATAATAAATTACATGGCAGAGCTTGTTTACAAATAAACTTTTTTTATAAATTAAATAATAATATTATGGAATACATAAAGGATATTAAAAAAATATATTATGCAGCATATCAAAATATTGAAAATAAATTCGGGAAGTTTGTGCTCAACTCTCCTAATAACAGCATTATATTACATACTTATTTGGAATATTAATAGTGTCAACACATAGAATGCAATTGAAAATTACGACAGTATTGTTTATTTTTATATAATATGATAAGAGTTTTTTATTTAGTTTATAATATGAAAATGTTCAGGAATTTTCAATAAGGCTGCCCCACATTGCTGATAAATCTCAATTAAAGGTTGACTCTCTCAAAGTCATGAGCCTCCACTGCAGCGTATATGTAAGTATAAAAAAAAACAGATCAAATTCAAGTTTATTATCGACGGAATGCAGTGACGTGTGGTATCAGATTGAAGACAATTATTATTTTTCTATGCTCGTTCAAGAATAAGATTGATATATACTGTAACTCATTTTAATATTATATTGTTACGTGAAATAGTCCTGGGTCGATCGATCATTTTACACGACCCGGGTCGCTCACGACACACTGGCGTCACGAGCGGGTCGCGAAGACCCGCTCTTTTTGCGACACAAAATACGAAACACGATAATCGAGTTTCTCGCGCCAGTTTCCGCCCAGATTGGTCAAGTCAAAAGCGACCCGAAAAACCCACAATAAAATAATAAAATTGCTTTAAAAGTTAGCCAAAAAGGGCACACCAATAAAGTTACAACTCAAACCTTGGGTATTAACAGATATTGCAAATTTTATGATTATAGGAGTTCCGAGATCGGCAAGCGGCGACCGAATGTGTCGTCGCAGTTCGCAGTTCTTGCTGTCTCGCTACTCGCCACATGGGCAACCGGCGCACCGGTGACGCGGCGACCGGTCGTGAGAGTGTCGTGAGTCTCGGGGTGCGGGAATGTGTTGTAGTTCGCGGGTCTTGAGACCCGGGTGCTGACGAATAAATAACCCACTCGATCTTTGGCGGCTCGTGAGCGGGTTTCGACGATCAGGTCATTCACGATCGACCCAGGACTAACGTGAACACCTCACTAAGAGAATCTCTGCTGAAGTGTTCTCGTGTGTTTGTAGGTGTTCAATGACTTCAATAGTATTTACATCATTAATAAAACAGGTAAGACAAACCTGAAACCTGTCATTTCATTTACTTTACCCCTTTTTGTATTTGGGAAGTTTGTTTTTAAAGTGTTAAACACAAGAATAACATAATAAAAATCATTATTTTTGTTTATAATATACCTAATGGAAAACCCACAGAATCTTCCTCATGACTTACCATGTACGTTTACGATAATAATTATTTATTATTTTTGTGCTTTCAAAAAATTATTAGGTTCAGAATTTTGTAAGATATTTTAAGAAAGACAAAAAAGATATACAGAATGATGATGTTTGGGTACTGTAAATGATTTTAAAAAATGGTGAGCCGACAGTTGATCCCCCGACAGTTTATCCCCCGACAGTTGGCCCCCGAAATTATAATTATTATAAAATTATAGTTTTTTGTGCATATTTACCAATTTCAAATCTAAAATCGACCTCAAAAATACCTTTGAAATAAGTTGGTTTGGATATCAAACGAATTTATTTATAGTTTCGATTTTTTGTACTTATAGGCTGGTATATACTATTTTTGATGACAATGTCACATTTGAATTTGTGTGAAACAGCTAATTACACTGAACTCAGTGACTTTGTTAATTACCACCCTTTCACCTACCTTTAATTCTGTTCACAACTTTACTTCTATCCACAATTCTATTGCTACTAGAAGCACTGATATTTAAGGTTCTGCATATTTCACAAATATGGTAAATAATAATTTAAAACACCAAAAACAGTTTTTTTTTGAAAATTTCAGTAATTTTTACGTAATTAAAAAGAAGATCTGCTGTTTGGGTGATATAACGAACTGCGTATTACTGAATGTTCAACCAACAATATAATCGTTCACTTTTATGGGCACTTGCTGCAAACCACCATTTATCTTCCATTATAATAATGAGCCTATAATTTTGTTACTTCTAATTGTTTTTAGAGAATAATTATAATACGTACGAGACAGTACAATTATACTTTTAGACTGGAAATATTTAGTTTGGAGTGCAGTTCAAATGTTCATTTAAGGGCGATTAACCAGCGGCCGAGAATTCAAATTTCGTCGAAAGACGGTCCTGCGATGGTGCCCGATGGTGCGATCCCGATGAGATAGAATAATTATTCTCCGTACCAGCATTTTTAAATGATAACTCAATATCGAGTTTTTCTATAAGAATTTGCTTTGATATATACCTACCTATATTCAAAAATGCTCAAAGGTGTGATGATAAAACTATTAAAATTATGAATTTTTTGTAATTGTTTTTTGATTATAAGTATTTTTATTTTTCAATAACGTCTTATCAAAATAAAAATGTAAAAAAACCCTGATATATTGTACTTTGTGAGACCGTTAGCAAATAGACAAACTGAAGTATTTTTGTCACAAAACACGTTCTCGTATCTTTTTTTAAAAGATTTTATTTGTACTAAAATTAAAATTCTGAAAAGTAGCTTTCCTAGATAATTTGTTTTATTTTATGAATGTTCGATTTGAAATGTGTGTTGTATCTATCTATAATAATTTTTTTTTTTAGAAAATTTAACAAATCTGCAAACGACCTACGGTGTAACCTTATTATGCTAAAAATAAACATTCTTTCTCAAAATTAAAAACATAACTTTACTAGATATAAGAATAATCTTTCGAAATCGATTTATACTTTTTGTGGAAAAAAGCCAAGACGTCTAAAATTTTATTTAAAAATGACATATTTACGGTTTTGTCTGGTTAATCCCTCTTAATGTATTTCTCAAAATCATTTATTTTTATTTTTTTTATATATTAGCTTCACACCGACAAAAGCTGAATTGAAAGATGCTGTGTGGATGGTATTTTTAAGGAAAGGAAGGAGAGGAAGTTCTGGGAAGGAAAAAGGTATGAGGAGTGAATAGAAATCTGTAGATCAGTCAAAAACATCCCCCAACAAAATATGTACTAAAACCTAACATAAGCTAACAAAAAAATGGGACAAAAATAGTAAATAGTTCGAATATAGTAAAATTTGACAATAATAATACAGGCATCCTGTAAGGTTAGGTTAGGTTTTAGTAGATATTTTGTTGGGGTTTTTTTTTGTCCGTAAGAAATTTTGTCGGGGATATTTGGTCGCAACCCACAAAGTGTGGTGGCACAAAGTATTCCCAGACTGAGGTAATGCTGGAAAACTGCATCTAGGATTAAGGTTTATTATTTTTTTATTATTGGTTTTTTTTTTTTTTACATGAGCTCCACACAGGAGGCGCTGAGGAAAATAATTTTCCTCAGGGCCTGTGTCATCTTTGGGGATGCTGTGTGGAGGGTTTTTTTAGGAAAAGGAAGGAGAGGAGAGTTCTGGGAAGGAAAAGGGTTTAAGGGGTGGGTAGGAATCTGGGGTTCAGTGTGTCTTGGTCATCCGCCTCCAAGACCTAGACAAACCTCACCCCATGAACCCGGGCACCCCTGCTAAATCACCAAACGTTGCGAACCACTTGGGGTTTATTACTTTACAAAAAAAACCAAGACAAAAAAAACATAAGACAAAAAAAGTCCCGATAAACTACTTTTTAGCCGTTTGCTAACGAGTTCTTTACATTAAAGATCTTGTTATATTGACTTAATGATTACATTTTTACAATTATATATAATGAACTTTAAAATTTTACAGAAATATAGGTAAAATTAAATTAAACACACAGCATTATGAAAACATAAATAACAATTTTAAAGTCTTAAGAATAATGTCATTTTAAGCTAATACAAGTTAATTCTTTCCGTAAGCCAAGTCTTCAGTAAATTCACCAATTAATTGCTTGTTTTGGGCACAGTTCTTAATTTCAGCAGGTAACATATTTAAACAACTGGGAATCATGTAATTCAACGTTCTTTGTCCATATTTATTTGTATGCTTAGGTACAATTAGTCCTTTGTTAAAGGTAAAACGAGTATTATGGTTGTGTTCCAGCCTATTTATATACAAAGGGTTATTTATGTGCTGAAATAATTTTGTACCACAGAATTGCTCTCACTGAAAGAATTTTGAGACTGATAAAAGTATGGAATATTATGCCTTTCTATGTCTTAACTTTTTTCAGCTAATAATTTAACCAATGAATTTTGCACTGAATGAACATGGTCTATTTTTGTATAAGTTTTAAGATTTTCACGGCCAAAAGCATTTTCGTTATTTGTTTTTGGGGTGTTACGCCGTGTTGCGCTACCTCCTTATTTAGCCAACGTTTCGAACATCGTTGCAGGGCATATCATCATCAGGGCAGATCCGGCAGATCCGGTAGATGTGTGATATATTTGTTTTACAGGAAAATCCCCAAGCTGTTATTCCTTACCTAATAACAGATTCCGCTAGAGATAAATAAATTATTCGAAGTGTGCAGATAGGAACAAAAAAATTTAGTTTATACAATCTGCTTACAATTGATCTTAGTCGTGCTTAAACTTTGTTTATTTGTATATCCCACTTGAAAAAGCAATCAATAATAACACCTAAATAAACAATATCACCTAAATAAACTTCTTATAATTTAACAAATAAACGTTTGTCTTCTATAAATAAATAAATAGCCACATCTTCACGCTCGTATGAAATGAAGAAAATAATTTGCTTTATTTAATTTGAATTGTGCACTTTTTTAAAACAATAATACGAGTATTTACCTGTCAACTTCTCTCCTGCCAGTTAACTAAGTGGTTTTTATATATGACATAAATAAACGTTGTATTCATGAACTATTAATTACGGTATGTTGGAATTTACCCTAATTATGTAAACTGGAGTAAAATTGCATCTACTTCAAAAGAGACAATGTTAAATTTAATCTGCATTTCTGCTAATTTGCACTTTAAAATTGCATATCTATACCATAAAAAGGTTGCCATGTTCAAGGAGTATGTGTAATTAGAATTAATTACTCAGATGATATGGTTCTTCGAGCACCGCCACTGAGCACACTAAAGAAATTACTCCAAATATATGAAGATTTTGCAAAAAATCATAACCTTAATATACAGTACGTCCAAATCAATCGTTATGGTTTACAAACGTAAAAGCGAAATCATGCAAATGCCCTCAGTATGTATACGTCAGAACTGTGGGTAGATTACACTGCATCCCAAAAGCATAAGCTAAAATCGCGTACGATAAAGCTTTTCGCCAACTATTCCGCCTACCGAGATATTGCTACGCTACGAAAATGTTCCTGGAGGGACGTGGGCACTGTTTCAGAGCACTTATCCGCCACCGCACGGGAAGCCAATGTCGCAGACTACGCCAATCGAAGAATACAATCATCACTCTCATGGTTGCCGGGATGAAATCCCCCTGATGGCCCTCAGGATGGAGACGGGAGACGGTCAAATATCCACCATAAACGGCTACTTAAAAATATATGTGTTTCTCAATGCTTATTCACTTTTATATTTTATTTATTTTTTATTCGCGATCTGGGTGTGATTCTCGGTAGTAAGTTACAATATCAATGTCATATCCATCAAATACCAAACAAAGCAGCTAAAATGCTTGGTTTCATCGTAAGAAATACAAAAGAATTCACAAACACTGTAATTATCAAACAACTATAATTTGCGTAAGTACGTAGCCATCTAGAGTATGCGTCAACTGTGTGGTTTCCATTTTGTGCAGTATATAGAAACAAAATTGAATTGATTCAGAAAAAAATCATAAAATACCTTTTTTATAAATCGCACGATCGATTTAATAATTATCTTGATCCAACAAAATTTTTCAAAATTGATACATTGAGTGTACGAAGACAATTCTCTGATACGATTTTGCTATATAAAATCGTAAATAACATAACTGACTGTCCTGAACTATTCAACAGGATAGATTTGAAAGTACCTACACGGCACACACGTTCGTGTGATATTTTTTAGAGAAAAACACTTTAAAACAAATTCAAAACAAAATGCTTGCCTTATAAAGACTGTGTTCAACATAATATAATAACATTCTCTCTGATGTAGATATTTTCAACTGTGACGAAAATAAATATAAAAACACATCAAAAGTGTATTAAAAATGTATTAAATGAGTAGATACAAAACTGCATAAATGTAATGATACATTATGTAATGACATATATATGTACTACGAGTACCTACCTCCTGTTATAATAATGTAATATTTTTTAATTGTAAGATTACTGTTTAATTTCTAGACACTATATATTATAATAGTATAATGAGGAAATCTGTAATCGTTTTCTCAGTTAGGTAAATTATACATGTACAAATTAATCCAATTGTAAACTGTTGATTTCCCTAAAATAAATAAAATATTGTTACCGTTTCTTATTAGTGGTTTAATTTCTTTTGTTTTACGAGTATTTCGAAATATGGAATGTATTTTTATTTTATTTTTTAATTCTTTATTTTTCCCAATTTTACATTTTATATATTATGGAAATCATAAAAGTAATGGGACCCACTAAGGCGCAACCTGTGCTCGGGTAATATACTTAAATATATTTTGTTGTACCTAGGAAAAACAAAACAGTGGGCATATTAAGCAAAAACATGATTAAAATTTGTCTAATCGTTTGTACAAAAAGTTTATACAATAGTGTACAGTGTAATAATAAGTGTATAGTGTAATGCAGAGCAGGAACCCTTCACACAGAAGAAGAAGTAGTGCACAATTTAAAGACAACTTCTCATACGAAGTGGTCGATCAATTCACCTACTTGGGCTCCAGCCTGACTGAGAACAATGAGGATCCAGCAGAAATCAAAAGGAGAATCACAGCAGCCAACAAAACATACTTCTCTTTGCTGAAAGTGTTTAAGCCACGTAGTGTCCACAGAAAAACCAAAATAACCATATATAAGACCGTTAGAACTGTATTGGCATGTGGCGACACATCATTATCAACTTCGCCATCAAAAGAAGACACGAGAAACATCACAGCGGCTTTGGGATAGTCCGACCACTGCCTGGTGACGACGTCAATCCCAGTAACCTTCAGACCACCAAACGAGCAGCTGAAGAGAAAAGTGTGCCACTATAGATCAGCAGATTGGTTTGGTCGGCGGGCACATTTTAATGCTTTCCCGTGGTCTGCTGTCTATTTTCGGACCTCGGATCCCTCAAGATGTGCCCAGGAAATTGGTGAAGTCATCACATCCGCGATGGATGGCTTCATCCAATCCACTGTTAAAGAAACTGGTGTGGGCTCAAAGCCGTGGTTCAGTCGACAATGCTCTGAAGCAGTGCAGTGAAGCAGCATTGACTGCATGCATTTTTCTGGATTGTATCAATATAATGGAATTCCAAATACTAATGGTCACTTTCTCGACCTTGTCCTATGTAATGACTTCCTTACGGTCTATGCTTGTGACGAACCATTAATTTTAAAAGATTCTCATCACACCTCCCTAATCATGGAAGTTATATTTTCTGAACCTGTTCCACTAGTGGAGGAGCCTAGAAGGGCTTACGTCTTTAGGCGCGGCGATTACGAGCAAATTAATACATCTCTCGATCAGGTAAACTGGCATGAGCTTCTCTCGGTTGGTGATATGAACACGGCATTAAAAAAATTCTATTCACTTCTATATCAACTTATAGACACCTAAATTCCGAGTAAACTATGTAGGAATTCTAAATATCCACCATGGTACAATTCGGCCCGCATTAAATTAACAAAAGAAAAATATAAATACTTAAAAAAGTTCAAGACTTACAAAAACTCCTCTGACTATGCCTCTTTCTCTCTACTAAGATCGCGTCACAAAAAAACTTAATTGGGAATGCCACAATAAATACCTAACTCAAATCGAACATGACATATCCTCCGACCCAAAAAAAGTATGGAATTACATTAAATCCAAGTCCAAATCCCACGGTGTTCCAAATATCATGACACTCAAAGATGAAAAAGCTGAAAATGGGTCTGACATCTGCAACTTATTCTCTAAATACTTCCTTTCTGTCTACAACAATAATGCTCAAAGTCCCCAGATTCTACCGGACAACCCCAATGAGCCCTGTGTTGCTAGCATTCATAATATTGACGTCGATCAGCATCATATACAGAAACACCTTGAAGATCTAGATCCCAAAAAAGGTGCAGGCCCAGATAAAATTCCCCCTCTCTTCATAAGCAAATGTGCGCGCAGCCTGTCTAAACCACTATCCCCACTTTTTAGTCGCTCCCTTAAAGAGGGAATAGTGCCAAACACCTGGATAACAGCCTTTATAACTCCCATTTTCAAAAACTGCCAAAAATCTGACGTCGAAAATTATAGACCAATATCAAAGCTCTGTATTTTCAGTAAAGTTTTCGAAAAAATTGTGTACAACCAGATGTTTCCGGCCCTGAGATCGTCACTCAATATCAACCAACATGGATTTATGAGGGGAAAATCTACAACCACGAACTTAACGGCGTTCGCCGAATTATTACAAGACAATATGGACCAGCACATACAGGTAGGTGCAATATATACAGACTAAAGCAAAGCTTTTGATCTAGTAATTCATGATATATTATTGATCAAACTCTCACAAATCGGCGTACACGGGGACCTTCTCAGGTGACTCTCGTCCTATATAGCAAACCGCAGCCAAGCAGTAGCTGTCGGTGGCTATAAGTCAGATTGGGTAACCGTACCATTGGGAGTACCCCAAGGATCACTATTGGGACCATTACTCTTCAGCATATATATTAATGACATTGGAAAATGTTTTCACCACTCCAGGACTTTGTTATACGCAGACGACACGAAAATATTCTCCCCTGTCACGTGCAGCAACGACTGTGAAGATCTTAATCGCTTAATATTTATTGTGCACAGCACAACCTTCAAATAAATGTAAAAAAATGCGGCGCCATCAGTTTCACCCGCAATAAAAAACCAATTACTTTCAATTATGCACTTATAACGGTTCAGTACTAACAAAAATGACAGAAGTCAAGGACTTGGGAATAGTGTTAGACCGTAAACTACTATTTGACCGCCACATTGATTCCATGGTATCAAAGGCTTCCAAGATACTAGGCTTTGTACTTAGAACCTGCAAAGATTTAAAAAAAGTAAAAACCATGAAAATGCTTTATTTTGCGTACGTATGCAGTTCTCTGGAGTACGCCTGTCAAATCTGGAACCCCAAGTATATATGTCACATAGATAGGATTGAGAAAATGCAAAACCGATTTCTACGATACCTTGATTTTCGGAGCTATCGTCCTCATCTGAACCACGAAGAGTCAGCCGCGTTCTTCAGGATATCGTCCTTGGAAAGTCGAAGAAATTTGGCAGACGTACTATTCTTAAAAAAAATAGCTACCTCTACGATAGATTGCCCGGAATTACTAGAAATAATTCAATTAAGAGTGCCCATCAGACAAACCAGACAAAACCACGCAAACTCCATTGAAAAAATCCAACGCAAATTTCTCCGATCAATTAATTTCAAATTAGGAATTCCCGCGGATGACATAAACTATGATTCTCTACTACAAAAAATGCGACTCTTATCGTTAAAAGATAGAAGAATACTCAATGATCTTATTTTTTTATTTAAAATAAACAATAACTGGTTTGACTCCCCTGAATTGGTATCGTTAATAAATTATCATGTACCTAGTAGAACAACTCGACTCAAAACACCTTATTATTGCAACAACACTCTCAGTAATGCAGAACAAAATTCAATAATACATCGTTTACACACTTTAGGTAATGAATTTGCCCATATCGATCATGCCGAAAGTCTGTCATCATACAAAAGATGCATTAGACAAAATTTATCTGCTAGTACTACATAATAAATAATAAGTATAATCATGTAACCATAATATTATGTCCTACCAGTATGCACTCTAATACCTATGGCTTAGAAACATATCATAGGTACCTATTTTTCATATCGCTTTGTATACTCCGTAATACCTTCCTTTTATTTATTATATTTTTTTTTTAAATTTTGGTTATCTTCAATATTTGGCTCCTAAGAGCATTTCTTACTGTTTACTTGTCATACTTTTTTTTATATTTATAACTTTTGTACTTTATATTATTTACAAAGGTAACTTATAGTTTATATTATTTCCTGCCTTTCAACTTTTTATCTTAACTTTTTACTTTTACATTATACTTTATATTTTATAGTTTACACTTTTACTTTATACTTTCATTTTATACATCATAATTCTATTTACTACTCATTACCTTAACTCCTTTCTTTTACCCTTTGTTTTTATATTTAACTTTACATTTATATGTCACTTTCTTATGTTATTGTATTATAATATATATAAATATAATTATGTAAACGGCACATGTTGTGCCGTATGTTTTGAAATAAATAAATAAATAAATAAAAACCACGCATCAAACATTCCTCAATGCAACACTAACTCTAAACAAAATACATTCATTCATCGCGCTTCACACACCTTTAACATTTCATTCAGTGAATTCGATCTATTTAACACAGTACCCAACTGCTAACCCTGTACAAATCGCAAGTGCGCCCCACGGTTGAATTTGGCAGCCACCTCTGGTCTGGAGCTCCAAAATACCTAAAAAAAACCCTTAACTCTGTGCAGAAACGGGCGATCCGTTTGATAGATTCTTCCATCTTAACAGACAGACTGCAATTTTTAGAGCATAGGCGTCAGGTGGGAATGCTGTCCTTATTCTACCGGTATTACAATGGAAGATGTTCCGAGGAACTAGCATCATTGATCCCCTCGGCACCGGTGCATAGTCGGGAAACACGTCAAACACGCGCCCAACATTTGTACACGGTTGACATTACTCACATGAGAACGGGTCGTTTCTATGACTCGTTCTTGAGTTCAACGGCTCGGCTGTGGAACGATTTGCCGGCCTCTGTGTTTCCTCCCTCCTACAACATGGGTCTCTTCAAGACCCATGTTCACTCCTTCCTTTCCTCAAAAAGACCCTCCACACTGCATCTACAAAGATGACATATTCCCTGAGGGAAGTTATTTTCCTCAGGGCCTCCTGTGTGGAGTTGATGTAAATAAATAAAAAAAGTGTACAGTTTGTGTGAAAAATAAAAGTGATATAAATTATAAAAATAAAGTTTCAACGTCTGTTTTGTTAAGCCACATTTTAAACTCTTAGGTATTTAGGAAGTTTAGTTGCCACCTGAATAAATTTCGGTAAAACATTGAAAGTACGAGGCCCAATCAAACTGCTGTGTGTTTACATTGTTTTGGTATTCGTTTGGGGGGTATAAAATACATTATTATTTCTAACTAGCTTTTTCCCGCGGCTTCGCACTCCACTCTCCCCACTCCACTCCCCCCATCAACCTCCTTCCCCCCACCCTCCACCCCTCCCCATAACCTCCTCTATCCTTCCCCTTTCCCTTTCCTACCCTCCCCCTCTCCCTCCCCCCTCTCTCTCCCCTAACCCCCTTCCCCCCCACCCTCCTCCCCCAGAAGTAAAATTGCCAGAAGTAAAATTGCCAGAATCGTCGCCACTTACCTACCATAAAATAACACTTCGCAATTTGCTGTCAAGATTAAAATAATAAGCTAGGATAATTTACAATCTGATATCATGATACAGCCGTGAACCTAGTACTAGTTTGGTAGTTGAGAGAATGAAATAAATTATCTTAATATGTAATAAAAACACCTATTGATGGAATACTGATTTTAAAAAAATACTCCTTTTTATATTTCGACTATGTACATAACTACGATTATTAGGTTATATATAACTTATAATTCTTCGTGTGTTGCAATTCCAAACCATTCTTCTTTTACCAAATCGGCCGCTTTCTCCCCGATCATAATACAAGCAGCATTAATGTTACCGCTGATAGTTCCCGGCATGATGCTGGAGTCTGCCACCCTCAGTCCCTCTACTCCCTTTACCTTAAGCGCTGGACCAACCACTGAACTCACATCTTCCACTGATCCCATTTTCACTGTCCCGATTTGTTGGTTTGCTGAAGACCCCATGTGGTGAATGGTACACCTCCAATATTCGTCACTTCTAAAGGTGAAATGATCACATGCCTCATAGTCTAGTTTGCTCACAACCAAACCCTCCTTCTTGAATGTATTTGTCGTTTCTAGTCTTTCAGCTTCTCGTATGCCTCTAATTAGTGTATCGATATCGGCCTCGTTTTGAAAATAATTTGCGTATATTAATGGTTTGTCGTTAACGTTTTTACTTTTTAACATTATCTTTCCTTTGGATACAGGTTTGAGCAAAGTAACAAAAACATGAACCACCTCAGAATCGATATTCATGGAATCATAAGATTTTTTTAATTCATCGTTGAAGCCAATTTTTTCAATAAATTTGGATGGTTGTTCACTGTTAGCGGGCAATGTGTAAAATTGGTATTGGATGTCTGGATAAGATGTGTTATTTACATATGTTTTTACAAATCCCGTAACATCCAAAGTGCCGATCGAACCAAACATTCCCTTTTGTTTGGCTAGAAATTTTAGGATTCCCCATGTTAAATCTGTTTTTGTCTTATTAAATCTTTTGGCTTTATAAAACACCGGAGTCACAACATGGTCCTGTAAATTTTCACCAACTGGTAAATCTATTATAGTTTCGATGCCTACATCAATTAAATGTTGTTTAGGCCCGATTCCAGATAACATCAATATTTTTGGGGAATTTATTGCTCCAGCTGATAGGATAACCTCCTTTCTTGCCATAATTTGAAGGGTTTTCCCTTTTAACGAAAATTCGACACCTTTAACTTTTTTTGTTTCTTTGTCTATCAATATTTTTGTGGCTTCGGCAAATCTGACCACATCTAGATTTTCTCTGTCCTTCGCTGGTTTTAAAAAGGCTGAAGCACTTGAATGACGCAATCCGTTTAAAATAGTACCATGTGCATATCCGAATCCCACATGACTGTCAGCATTTAAATCATTCAAGATTGCGTGTCCCAGTTCTTCTTCTGCTTCTAAAATAATTTCTCCCAAGTCTAAAGAATCTTTAAATCTGTCCACACTAAGAAAGCCACTTGTTTTGTGAAATCTTGCAAATTCTGGCTTTTTCAAGATTTTCCTGTCTTTCATGTCCTCACTTTTCTTAAAATATTGCACGGAATCTTCAGATCCCCAGTTCAAACTATCATATGCCTTCCAGCTGTTATAGTCATGTGAATTTCCTCTGGTGTATATCATGGTGTTGATGGCACTGGATCCCCCCAGCACCTTTCCGTTACTCCAGTGGCATCTTTGTCCCGCCATTCCCAAACAAGAATTGGGATCTATTTCAGTTTCGTGCTGCCAGTCAATGTTGCTCTTCATGGTTTCAATAAACAGAAAAGGTATCTGCAACAATTAAACATTACTAAAATCTATAATAATCTTTTTGTTATTGCTTCTTAGTCTACTTCCCGCCACTACCTGCACAAGTCTGCATACTTAAAGAAATAATACTTTTTTTCAAATATGTCTGGCTTTCACCCTTCAGGGGTGTTTTAGGCCATCATTTCAAATTATGGAGGGAGGGAAGGTGAATTTGTGTATAAATTTCATTTAAATGTGCAAATATCATAATTAAATGGAGTATTGGAGTCGAGTTTAGACTTCAAAGAGACGAGCTGTTGTTAAACTGAGGAGAGGCAATTTTAGATAAGGCTTGATAGAAGAGAGCCTATTTGCTTCGAGCGGGACAACCTCCCACTTCTAGACCATATAAAGAACAATTTAGGGAATCAAGCGAATGAATTTTAAAAAGGCGAGAAGGAACGGAACAATGTTCAATAAGTGAAAAAACAATTTTTTTGGAAAAATGTGGAAATTGTTGAAACCACAGTTTTGATGGCCCAGTCCTTTATTTTGAGGCATATGATGCTTATTGACGAAGATATTAATAAATAAAGAAACAAATTAGTTCTCTTGATGTATTACATATTTATTAAAAAAATAGTACAATTATATCAACCGTAACTACAAATATGAAACTTAAATATTAGAATGCATTCTTTCCGGATTAAAGCTCACTGTGAACTTTTCCTGTCTCTTTCACATTCATCCAATCTTCTTTTATCATGTCTGCAGCCTTTTCGCCTATCATAATGCAGGCTGCGTTGGTGTTGGCGCTCACTATATCTGGCATGATGCTTCCATCGGCCACTCGGAGTCCTTCCACCCCTTTTACCTTTAACCTTGGACAGACCACAGCAGTTGGATCTTCATTGGGTCCCATTTTCACTGTTCCCACCGGATGGTACATCGGGGAAGCCGTGTGTTTCATCATGCACTTCCAATAATTTTGACTTCTGAATAGAAATTCTTCGCAGGCTTTGTAAGGAATTCTACGTAGTACGACTGCCTCTTTCTTGAAGCTATTTGTTTTCTCCAATTTTAGCGCTTCATTAATCCCTCTCAACATGGTTTCTACGTCTATTGCCTCTTTTAGGTAGTTTGGATATATCAATGGTTTTTCTAGAGGATCCTTATTTTTCAGTAGTATTTTACCCCTTGATTTGGGTTTCAGAACAATAGCAAGTACATTTATTATTTCAGAATCTACGTTTAAGTCATTGAATGCTTGTACATACTCTTCATCAAAACCCATATTTCGCAATATAATGGGGGAAGATAAATCGTTTACTGGAAGAGCACTATAGTGATACTGAATGTCAGGATACTGAGATCCGTCTCTTCCGGAGTTTATAAATCCTGTAGTATCCAAGCTCCCGACTGAAGAGAGCATGCCTCTCCTTTGACTCAAGTAATGAACAACTTGCGAATTAGAATCGTACTTATTTTTCCACGTTGTGTTCCTGCTTGCAGTATAAATAATTGACGTCGCGATATGATCTTGTAAATTCTCTCCTACTGGTAGATCGGCGATTAAATCTACGTTCATATCTGCCAAGTGGTTTTTAGGCCCAATCCCTGACAGCATTAAGAGTTGGGGAGAATTGACAGCTCCAGCTGAAAGGATAACTTCTTTAGTAGCTGTGACAGTGATTTCTTCCCCATCTTTAATTTTTAGAATGACACCAACTGCCTTTTTTCTGTTTTCTTCAAAGATAATTTTGGTAACGTGGGCATTTTTCACTACGTCCAGATTACTTCTTTCTTTCACTGGTGCTAAAAATGCTTTTGCGCTGGAATGTCTTACTCCATTTTTGATGGCTCCTTGTGCGTTTGCGAAACCTAAAAAGACATCAGCGTTCAAGTCATGAACGGTCGCATGGCCAAGCTCAACTTGGGCTTTTAATATTTTCTTTCCCCAATAAGAAGAATCGTTGAATCTGGCAATATTCAAATATCCATCTAACCCTCGGAAGTTAATGGGCTCCACGGACTGTGGATTTTTTTCTTTCTTATTCTTATTAGATTTTTCTTTTGTTTTCTCATTATTCTTAGGGTATTTTTCAGGCTTGTCGCCTTTCTTTGGTTTTTGCTCAGCGTGTTCGCTCTTTTTGAAATATTCCAAGACTCCGTCGTAACCCCATCCGGTGTTGCCATAGCTTTCCCAATCGTCGTAATCTCTTCTGTTCCCTCGCAGGTGGATCATCCCGTTGATAGCGCCGGATCCCCCGAGCACCTTCCCTCTCGGCCAGGCGCATCTCTTATCGACCATCCCTTGACAACTGTTTGGATCCGGTTCAGTCGAGTATTGCCAATCGATATCCGTCTTTTGGTTAAGGAGGAACAAACTTGGCACCTATAATTAAAATAAAATGCTTCATGAATATCCTATTTGAACGAAATTACAAATGATAGGTAAATTGATAAACCAAAAGATAAAATTTTAAAAATTAACAATCTTTTGTTACGGTTTATTTATGTTTTAGATTTTGGGAGATTATGAAACGCGACATTGTAATTAAGCAGACGAACTCGGCGGCAGAGCTGGTTTTTTACAAATCGAGATAAAATAGACTATAATATGGTAAAATAGACAAATATTAATTTAACTGTAATCATAGACATCCATGAAAGACTTGCCCTAACATGACATCTGAAGAGCTGGAGGCAAACCACGTACTCTATTTTTGACAACAGGAGGGTTCGAAAAGGCTTTGAATAAACTATGACATCAGTACATTGACCATTGAGAGCGCACATTGAGATAACCAGACCCTGCGCAGAAAAGTAAAATTCGCTAAAGTGGTTCAAAGATTTGCAACGCAGTCCATTGTGGGATTTTTCTGCGCAGGATTTGGATGTTCGTTTTTAAATGCCTGACGTAGCGATGCTAAAATTGAGTAAGGTGGTAAATTATAACACACAACATTTGCAAAAGTGTCTATATAAATAGTGTAATAAAATATTAAATTTTGGACATAAGCCAGAACTTGTGTTTACCCGATTTGAGATTTGCAGTTAAGGTTTTACGCAGCCAGAAATTTGCACAGCGTTGGAAAATGGATCAGTAATTCGTAAGCAGATTTTTTCGAGGACCGAATGGTGATTTCGAGTTGCGTGTATACTGTCGGATTCGTTTATTGACAAGTCAAGGAAAGGGGGACGGTCACGGACCATTTTACACTTTTGTATTTTATTTGGTTAAAGTTAGAGTTTTGCTGATTTTCTGTGATATGTTATTTATTTAATACATTACTACATGGGTGTTGTACTGCGCCTGACTCGCTAGAAAATCCTGTGTTGAAGGTACGCGCAGTTTATCTGTCTTGACTGATGACCCAAGACGTATCCAATTTAATCTAGCGTAATTTGTGTTATTGGTTAGCTATGTTTCAAAATGTCTAAAATTTATTTGACCAAAAGTTGTTTTAGCAAAAACGATATGTAAGAGATTATGTCTTCTTATTAAGAGATTATCATTATTATCAGTATAGATTATAGGCTAGGTAAGTGGAGGTTATTTTTTGGTTCATTTAGGTTATGTTAGGTTTTGTAGTTTTTTGCTGGATTTGTGCGTTTGAGACATTTGGCTTATGTGTTGGGTCCGTGTGTATTATGTTAGATTATCTAGGTTTTGCAGGTGTTATAGATCAGATTGTGTTACCTGGCTTTCAATTGGCGGGTCCCCACCAGCCTCTAGCAGTAAGACCTTCCATTCCTGTATCTCTGACAGCCTGCTGGCCACCACGGATCCTGCTGAACCTGCCCCCACCACTATGAAGTCGTACTCTTGAATATCTGGAATTTTACAAAAATACCATTCGAGATCTTATAAAATTCAATTTTAAGAGGAACGTTTGCGCGGTCCGTTTCGACTCGTTTCATACTAAATTTTGGATTTGAGATCAAAATACCCAACCAAACTGAAAAATTGTATTAGTAATCAAAAGGTATATCAAATACCTTGTATAGATGTGAGCTACTTTATTTGTTTTTGCTCTAAATTGTAAGATATAGGCCATTAAAGATTTTGGTGTTTCGTGATTTTAGAGGCAACTTGGACAATTTTTTGTGAGTAAATGAAAAACTTTAAAAAATAATTTTACTGTGAGTATTATGTGAGTATTCCATTGTTATTGAACATTGTTAGAAAATACTTTTTAAGGATAATAAAATAAGTATAAAAAGTGTCTAGTGCTTTCTTAGTACAGAGTGTGAAATTTCCCTTTTACATAATGGCATGTGAATTAATGAAAACTTTTTCAATATAACGCGATTTTGAAAAAAAATAGTGGTACACCTACGAATATTCTCTAATCATCACCCTGGTGAAAGACCACCATTCATAATCGAAAAGTTGCTTGAAATGGCTTTAGCCGTGTTTGGTGACTGGATCTAAATGGCCAGATCCTTCCCTACCTCCCTCTTTCCCATCTCCTCACCGGCGCCATCACGATACAACATACCCCAATGTTGGTAATTCCATAGTTTTACTGGCTCCAAATGGTTGAGGACAGTTGGTGCTCTTTTGCGGTTTTCACACAAAAAAAAATTATTGTGTAAGAATTTATGTAAATTTTTGCGCGGCTTTAAACAAATGCTTGCTTTGCAGGCAAATTATGTAAAATAAGTAAATATCTGGATAACTATGCAGGTACCAAGCTGTCAATAATCTCTTTGTAACTTTTGAATGTACAAAAGTTTCATCTGTAATATCACATTTTTCGGAAATATTTCAAATTGGGACTGCAATATTTTTTTATTGAGAGACATCTGCCGAAATTTTCTCAGCGTAATGTTTCATTTAGCCAAGAATTCAACCATTCATCGACACTGATTAATTCGGCCTGTAGATGGCGGTAATCACTCGAAACTGTATTTTTAATATAATATTTTCACCGTTATTGAGCAGGCGCTCCGCCTTGTCGGGGGGCCACTGGGCGGGGTCTACCAGTAGGCAGCTGGCGGTCATGAGGGTGGAAAGGGTTCCGCTGAGCAGTTGGGCGAAGACCCCCGGGGCTGCGGCCCCCGTTATATTCAAACACTCCATCTAGAAACGAAATTACGTGGGTAATAAATGAAATAGGTTGTGAGGTTAATGGAACGGGGAAGGGAAGGAGGCGGGGTAGATGAAGGTTGGGAAGTTTCTTCCTCATTGCTCCAGCGTTTCGGACAGAATTGTCGTGTCCATCATCAGATGCAGAGTACAAAGAAATGTTAGTTTTATTTTGTAAGAAGTGATAACAGTGTCTACCTCGCGGGTCAGGGTCAGTTCTAAAAATACCCTGAAAATTAACATTTTGTTATATTATAATTTAGTGAAAGAAGCGTTGTGAGTTGTGAGTGTTGCGCTACCTTCTTTCTGAGCCAACCTTTCAAACAAGCTTTGCAGCATTAAGAGGAAGCCGGGCGGAGTTTTGTCCACACAAACGTATTTTACAATTTCTTCTCTGAATTTCGACACTACTCCTAATATTTTTTAATGTAATATAGATACCCACCACTAGCGTGTCGGTACGTTTTGCTTTTTAGATAAGTTATTTCTTATAGGAGTTAGGACCCTCCAAAAATTCGTTAATATTGCCTGGTTACCCAAAAGTTGTTCGGTAAACAAACTAGATAAAAAAAGCAAAACGTACAAACGTAGAGTATCTATTTTCTTCTTATACAGTTAATAAAAAAATAAATTTAAATCGATCCATTGGGACTACAAAACATCGATTTTGTTGAATTTTATTTAGGTATTATCAGCCTGAGGTGCAGCTGCACCTTTCACTCAGTATTCGGGGGAGTAAGAGCAACAGTGCCAGCGACAGTTTCATAAAATACCTATTTTTCAAATTTCTCGGCGACTGGGTTTCCTTTTAAACATTAGGGCAAGTTCTCAATAGGTGGGGGGGGGGAGGAACCCTCCCATATACCCAACACCTCTGCCATAGGTCGCCCCAAGTGCTTCGCTACGTTCGGTGACTTCAGGGATACCCGGGTTCATAGGGTGAGTTTTGTCTAGGTCTTGGCGGCGGATGCGTCTGCCCACCAGCTGCATGGCTGGCCGGATGGGGAGAGAGTGGTTGAGGGATTACCTTTGACTTCTCCAGCCATACTCTCTCGGAACATCGCCTTGCACCTCAGTTGGAGGGATGGATTCATACGTCTGTCACTCACGGACACACTGACCCCCAGATTCCTACCCACCCCCAATACCTTTTTCCTCTCCTAAAAAGACCCTCCACACAGCATCCCGAAAGATGACGTAGGCCCTGGGGAAAATTATTTTCCTCAGGGCCTCCTGTGCGGAACTAAGGGAACGTACCCATACTACGTGACCAACTTTTTGCAATTTTTAACCCCCCCCCCCCCCCCCTCCCCCCGGTGACCAAAAACCTAAGCAACCAGCCGCTCATTTGTACCAAGCGTAGTATTTTGAAGACCCCCCCCCAGAACAGGTCACGTAGTATGGGTACGTTCCCTAATGTAAAAAAATAATAACGAATTGTAATCAATTTACTATACAATTGATGCAACACAAATTTCACTCACCGATATTGAAGACATCGAAGAACAAAACACTGATAGGAGAAGCGACTTGAGAATTATATCATTCCTCATGCCTATTAATACCAAGATCACAAAAGATACTATTATTAGCAACATTATCAAGATTTACATGGCCCTCTGCCAATCACTGTTAGAATACGGTATTATCGGATGGGGCAGTGCAAATAAAAACATACTAAATCCACTAATTAAAACTCAAAAAGCCAAAATGAAAATTATACTGAAAGTTCCTGTAAGAACTAGCACTGACGAAATCTTCAACAATCTTAACATAATGACAATTAAACAACTATATTCTAAAACTATACTCATTTACATTCATAAGTACAAAACCCAAGAAATAACAACTGACACGTACATTAGAAACACTAGATCTCATGGTCAAAAACATATCCAACAAGTAACTGCTAACACAACATTTGGGCAAAAAAGCTTCTTATATTATGGCATTAAACTCTACAATAAAATCACACAAACTCTCACTCAAAAACCTCAACATTATAACATTTAAATTTCAAATAAAAAGCTGGATACTAAATATAGGGAGATCAGAAATAGAAAATATACTGAAATCAAATACAGACTAAAACCGAATCTAATGAACTGAATTATAAAAAAACACTATCTTATTTACTTTATAATTATTAAAAAAAAATGCTACATGATATATGTTATGTCGAATTCATAATATTATTCTTATAATTAAATTATAAAATGTAAATGAAATCCTCAGCACGGGAGATCCCA
The DNA here is from genome assembly GCA_929108145.2 of Limnephilus rhombicus. Taxonomy (NCBI): domain Eukaryota; kingdom Metazoa; phylum Arthropoda; class Insecta; order Trichoptera; family Limnephilidae; genus Limnephilus; species Limnephilus rhombicus. Next base: position 45,496,104 of record OV815291.1, on the reverse strand, counting down.
GTGAGGATATCATTATCTCTATTTGTTATTAAGAAATGAAGACAATAAATCATTATTATTATTATTATATTATTTTCAACTTATCACTTTATAAATAATGTTAGTTTATTTTGTGAAAATACAACGTTTGTTTGTGTTTTAATATTATGCATTCCTACATAAAACATGACATTATTTAGCAAATGATTCTCATTCTTCCCTCGAGACACCTTTGAATCTATTTTTTCCAAAGATATTGAAATATTAGATTTTTTCCGATGGCTTTCAGCTAACAGTGCCTCTTTTTCCAAATATTTTATTGTTATGAAGTTTAATTTTTTGAACTCCATTTTAATGTCTTTTAGGCATTCAAAAATTTTATTGAAGCAAAACTTCTTTTGGAGCTTGACTTGGGGAGTAAGCTGGTGAATGCGTGACGAGAGCGTTACGAAAAGCGAGGCGAACGGTAGTTGAGAAGGAGACATAAGTTAGTGAAGATATAAGATACAAGACATAAGTTAGTGAAGAGAGAGTTATGTTTCGTATATTAATGTAGGGGCAAGAGCGAGAGGTGCGAGCAAACATTTTCTTTCTCTCTTTCTCTCATAGCCAGTTACATTTCGTATATGTAAGACGCAATGGGAAGACGAAGTAAGAGGGGATGCAGCACAGCTTCTCCAGGTACCAAATTGGAAGTCAGCCGCTGAGGACAGGAGGAGTTGGAGGCGACTGTTGCAGGAGGCCAAAGCTCGATATGGGCTGTAGCGCCCTCGAAGAAGAAGACGCAGTGCAGGCCTACTGTCTGTATCACACTGTATGAGCAACAGTAAACAGTGCGCGCGCACATTTTCTTTCTCTCTTCCTGTCATATAGATGGAGCTAAAGAAGTTTTACTTCAGTCGTGTGATCTAAAGCACACTCGTTTTTTTTTAAATTTAACTAGCTGGCCCGGCCACGCGTTGCTGTGGCTAACGAAACACAACGCCATCTACTGGATGGTTGCCCAACCTTTTAACTCACACCGCCTATGTTAATTTGCATACATATCAAATCCACACCGCCCGCTTGCCATCCCGCTCGTCCACCACGTACAGACATTCTCCTATATATTTCAACCAATTTACACGAAACCTTGACAAATTATATACCTAAACCTTCCGCATGAATCACTCTATCTATTGGTGAAAACCGCATGAAAATGAGTTGAGTAGTTTTTGGGTCTTTTGCGAACAGACAGACAGATGCGGCGGATAACTTTAATTTATAATGTGTAGAGATTTAAAAAAAACAGTTTATTTGTAAACAAGTTCTGCTATGTAATTATTATTTCACAAACAAATTATATAGCAAACTAGCAGACCCGGCTACACGTTGCTGTGGCTAACGAAATACAACGCCATTACCCAACCTTTATAAAATCCACACCACCAGCTGCCCGCTGCCTGAATTGAATATTTGAATTTCTCGGCTTTTCTCTACTATAATAAGCAATTATTATACATATAAACCTTCCTCTTGAATTACTCTATCTATTGGTGAAAACCGCATGAAAATCCGTTGCGTAGTTTAAAAGATCTATGCGCACATACATTGTGAGCGACTTTATTTTATACTATGTAATGATTCGCCAATTCCTCGCGTACGTAGATTAATTAGCAAACAAATATACAAATGATATCAACATTTTTAATGTAACAATTTCTATGTTTAAAACATAAGCACCTACTTAAAAAAATATATATTTTCTTCAAATTTAACCAATCATTGTAAACCACTGCTGTTTAAGAAATTATTTCTTGTGTAAATGCAATTTAAAAATGCATTGTACCCATTGTAAAATCCTCATGTGCATAAAAAATATTAAATAAATAATACAAAGAAAGAATAAAATAAAATCACGTGTGACAGCCGTTTCGCCTTCTGAAGGCATTGTCAATGTTTGATATTGCCTTCAGAATGTGTACTGTCATGCGTAATAATAAATTACAAGCAAAACTTGTTGATTGCTTAATTTTTATACAAATCTACAGTTTTATTTCGATATTAATAAAATTTTTCACATTTGACTTTAAAATAAGATTGAGGTCACATTCTAAATCTGATTTCTAAAAACTGTGCGAAAGCCCAGGCAACGCCGGGTACTCCACCTTGTTTAATTTACGTTCTACAGTGAATAATTTCTGTTGTCTTGTCTTCGCAAACCTATTTGTATCAATTTGTTTCGTACAAAACGAACGTTTCAAAAAGCTACTGCACGTCAGTGCACACTCACACCGATGCTAATTACGTTAGGTTAGGTTAGCATCTCCATCCAACAACGAGTATCCACATTAACACAACCAGCAACAACTTGGTCACCCGATAGTTGATCCCTCGACATTTGGCCCTGCTAAATTATAACGTTCTATTTTATTTATTTAAAATCGACTTTAATCGAAAATAATTAGTTGGTATGGAAATCAAGCTAATTTATTTACAGTGTCGGTTTTTTGTACTTTTTTACATTAAATCCGTACAGTAGGCCCTGAGGAAAATAATTTCCCTTAGGTCCTGTATCATCTTTGGGGATACCGTGTAAATGGTATTTTTAAGGAAAGGAAGGAGAGAAAGTTCTGGAAAGGAAAAAATGTGTGAGGGGTGGGTAGGAAAATCTGGGATCAGTGTGTCCAGTGGTGGCGGACGTATGAATTCATCCTTCCAACTGCAGTGCAAGGCGATAGGTCGAGAGATACCAGCTGGAGAGGTGTAGGTTAGGTCTCCCTCAACCAATCTCTCCCGATCCGACCCACCACGCAGGAGGGGGAAAACACATTAGCCGCCAAGATCTAGACAAACCTCACCATATGCCCCTGCTAAGTCACCAAACGTAGCGAACCACTTGGGGTGACTATGTGCAGTTTATCGACGCGTAGTTTAATCCTTGATGCATTAGAATGAAAATAGGTTTTATACTTTTATTATTGGGCAGTACATCCTCTCTGCCAAGAGCGGATCCAGAGGGGGGGGGGGTCATGGGGGTCATGACCCCCCCCTGGGCTGGGTCCAGGACCTAGGTGGACCTACTTTTTACTTGTATCTATTATTATCATAATTAAATTATAACTTCTTGTGATTTGACCACGACTATGTGACCCCCCCCTGGCGCTATGTGACCCCCCCCCCTGGCGCCAAAGTTGGATCCGCCCTTGCTCTCTGCACACCCCTTCGGGACATTTTGTTATATTTTGTGTAAATAGGTACACTAAACCGACTGCATATTGTATATAAATATGCCGGGGGGTGGGGGCAATTGTCAGAAAATCATATGTCATAGAACGGCTTACGCCGAGTGACATAGGAAGGTAATTTCATGTTTTTATTTCATTATGTTAACATTACATTTGATTACAGTAATGACGTATTGCCCATCTTACTAGGTGTGAAACGCCTGTGTTGAATTATGTGTTAATAAAAGCATACAAAAATAAATTATGTAGCAAATTAGTTATGTTACTATTTTGTATGAAACTGTATATATGAAATTTCAATAAACTTGGATTTATCGGCATCAAAAGCAAACTAAAATAAACAAATCAATAATCATAACATATAATTCTAACCTGTTCTCGTTACCACAGACGACCGATATCACACCGCTGCAATTATCACCAGCACAATGATGCGACGTAAAAAAATAGCATGCGGTTGAATTAAATCTCTACACGAACAAATTAAAATGATATTTTCGTCTCACTGATATAATTGGGTCGCTTCTTTATCGATATGGTTGACATGTGTACTACCGACTACCGCAGCAGTGAGATAACTGATGTGTGGCAGAACCGCATCACGAACACGCCGAACGGTATGGTTATTGCTACCAGATCCTTCCCATATTTATAAGATACCTCGACTGTCAACTATGATGCAGGGTTCGGCAAACGTTTTAAAAGTTTTGATACTAAACTTGGCTCTTTTTAAGTGAACCATTTTTCTTAAATGTCACCCAGAACGCGGTACGAAGTCACAAATAAAATTTCATCTTAAATACTGGTGGCTAGATCGGAATATTCAAGTACCTAACTACTTCCCAATTATTCTATTCATCATCTCCTTCTCCTCCCATTCATTTCACCCTCACAACACACCCCATTTAGGAATGTCATACTTCACTGGCTCCGATCGATTGGGATAAAACAAACCAAAAAACATCCAATAAGCACCAATTTGTCCCCACCCCAGGAACCGTTTATCGGATAACCAACACCTCTGCCAAGTGATTTGCTACGTTTAGTGACTTAGGAGGGGTGCCCGGGTTCATGGGTTCAGGTTTTTACGGTCTCTGCGGTGGATGCATCTGCCCACCAGCTGCGTGTCAGGTCGGAACGGGAGACTGGTTGAGACACTTTTTGACCTCTTCAGCAGGATTCTCTTGGAACATCGTCTTGGGCTGCAGTAGGAGTGATGAATGTATACGTCCGTCACTCACTCCTGGAGATACTGAACCCCAGATTCCTTCCCACCCCTGATACCTTTTTCCTTCGCAGAACTTTATCTCCTCTTCCTTTCCTCAAAAGATCCTTCACACAGCATCCCCAAAAATGACTTAGGCCCTAAGAGGAATTATTTTCCTGTGTGGAGGTAATGTTAAAAAAAACGGCGCGTTGTTGTTATTTTATTTTTTTATTACATTTACACAAAGCAATTAGCGTCTGCATCCCATTTCTCACAGATACATGAGCATCAGATAAAAAAATCTGTTTTTTTTTTTAAATTCAGATTTAAAAGGAAAAAAAATATATAAACAACTAACCATCACGCCCAGCATGTTCGGCGGACAGATTGCCCCATGAACGTACTCACGGACAGATATGTCCATCTGTCCGTCTGTCCGCCACGAACCTATCCGTGTTTGAAAACAACCGATCGGCTCGCTGAGCATGTCCTCATTCGCAGTCGGTGTCGGTTGCAGAGTTGGGTTTTAAAAATCCCTAAATTTCAGAATGACTTTGTACGTGGTACTCAAGTGCTGAATTCCCCCTGAATATTTATTTATATCTTGGTGGGGGTTAGTTTATGAAAAAATAGAAAAATAACCCATAACCTAGCCTAACCTAGCCTATTTTACTATTTTTTTTTCATAATTTCTAATGACTTTTCAAAGGAGATGTTAAGTTCCATGATTCTAAGGATGGGTTGTTTAAAAAAATGAATGATTTATCAAATATTTGAAGTTAATTTTCGCGTTCTGTAAAAAACTTGTTCAAGTTCTGTAATTTTCTCAGTTTTATGAAGCAACTGCCCTATAATGATATAATAATAGAACTTGAGTGGGACTTTCACAGAACGTGAAAATTAACTCAAAATATTTGATGAATCATTCAAATTTTTTGAAAAAACCCATCTTAAGTTGTCCGGTCACCCTCATAATCTAACCTTGTGTTATTCTTGACATTGCGCGACTCATGTATGTGGTTCATTTGGATATGTCATGTTTTCCTAGGGCGGCCCTCACTTCTTCTATCATTCTCATTAGCGTCGTTTATTCTCCTTACACTCCTTTCTCCATTCATTCGCTCTACTTGCCCAAATCATCTAATCATTCATTTCTTAATCTTACTCATTTCGCTTCATCTGCCTTGCATTTCTTACAAATCTTCACATTTCTCATACGCTCTTACACGGTTTTACTCTAAATACGCCTCAGGGATCTCATTTGTACGATATCCAGTAAAAATTGTCTTACGTATGAAAATGAAACAATGTACTAAATAGTATAAAGTATAAACGAAGTAGCAGCGGATAAATAAATCTTTCACTTTGGAAGGAGGCTACGGGTACCGCCGCCCTGATAATCATTTATTGGATGACCATAGGTTATCCCAAGTGACATTTTACTTCTTCAGTCGGACTCTCGACCCATCGCCTTATACCGAAGTGGAGGGATGGGTTCATACGCCCGTCACTCCTGAACACATTGACCTCCAGATTCCTACTCACCCCTTTAACCTTTCCAGAACTTCCTCTCCTTCTTTTTCCTAAAAAGACTCTCCACACACTATCCCCAAAAAAAAATTTACACAATTTTTTTTGGAAAAAATTAAATGGAGAAATTAAATTAATAAAAACATTACACATAAAAATGATAAAAATAGTATTACACACAGTTCACAATGTTTAAAAAGGTACATCCATGTTGTTTTGATTCATGACTTGGAAGGTGAATATTTTTCGAAATCTGATAAATATTATACTTACATAATTTTTTCCAGATTGTATTTCATTTCGATATAATCAATATTTCCTTTGGGCCGCGGTTCGGAAATAATTGCTGGGACTTACCCAGCCCTGTCGTTTGTAATGCATCGTTCACCGCGCTCGTTAGCTGTGTATGCAAAAGTAACGACAATACCGGGTTTCTCAAACTGCCACAAATATGTACGGAAATATTAATGGCCTACCTTTCGTTCTATGCAATTATTATTTGCCAGGACTTTTTCATACAAAACTTAATTATATATGTGTGACCAAAATACTCAGCAAATGAATGCTATATTTTAAATCAGATTGTAGTTATGACTGGGTATAACAAATATCTAGTTCAATTCAGAAATATTTTACTTATTTTTGTTTTCAATTATAAAATTGTGGGTCATTTTTTCGTGATATTTAGAGGCTACTCTGAAAATTATGTTGTAATTTAGTAAAAATTGGCACATATAGTACAAATTTTGTATATATTTAAATTAAATAAAACCTTTTTTTCTTTTTTTAAAGAATAAATTTTTGGCATTTTCATTAATATGTATTTAATTAAAATAATAAATAAAAATCAACCTTTTTTTTACCGAATAAATTTTTTGCATTTTCACCAAATGTTCCTTAGAACGGGCAATCTGCCTAGCTAGGATCTAATATCGACCTACAAGACATAATAACACTTGCACACATTTTAATGTCTATAGTTATTTTGCAATATTATCACCAGGTTATTTTTGCTATATAAATATATCTAATGTAATGTAATAAATAAATAAAAAATTAAAACAAGATCTTAAAAATGCGTTTTTTAATAAGTTGAGAGGTTTAATTCCTTTGTATTCATTTATAAATAAAACACTTGTGTTGCAAAGTTTTTTTAACAAAGAAACGACATTTATGTTTATTTATATCACTTTCCTTTGAATGGTTTCTTCTAACAAAATCTCATATTTTAAATCAAATAATAGAAAAAAACAAGTGACAATTGATAATTGCATTCTAACTGACACTACAGGATTCAAATTTAAAAGGAATATTTTTTTTTTTTAAATTTTTTTATTAGTAATAGAAGGTACATAAATTACAAATAAATTTTATACAGTATTTAATTACATGGTAGATATATTTGATGTACCCCCATAATTAAGCAAGGCTTGTGTGTATGGGGGGGTGTTATTGTATTGCTTTTTTTATATCATTCGGTTTATTTATATCAAATTTAAATTACCATTTAAACGAAGTTTTCGGTATAATTTTTAAGGTGAGTTTTAAAATGTTTTATATTGGTATTCATGTTTCTAATTTTTTCTGGTAATGAATTAAAAAATTTTGCTCCGAGATATTTATGACTCAATTGTCCAATTTTTTTTTTACATTTTGGAGTGGGAAGTATTGATGTTTGTCTAAGACTTCTGTTATTTTTAAATGGTGCAACTTGGTTTTTAATACTATCTTTATAAATTTGTAATGTTGCATGATAAAAGTATAATGCACTTAATTTTCTGACTTTAAATTGTTTGAATAAAAGTTCTGACGAATATGAGTAGGGTTTTTTTAAAATTGTTTTTATTATTAGTTTTTGTGATATGTAAATTGTTTGTGTTTGATTTGTATATGTATATTTGTATATATTTCCTTTACATATATTTACTTCCTTGCTGCAAATGTATTCTTACGTACATTGGTCGTTTTGAATTAAAATGCATTCCCACGGTAATTTTTTTTTTTTACATTTCTTACTTTGTATTTTATATTTCATAATATTTATATAATATGTGGTGTAAGTTTTGTTAAATGTGTATCAGCACATACCCGAAGGATTTCAACTAGCAATCCTTGAAGAAGAAGATGTCATTTTGCTGTCCGATGACATGTATATATTTTCTATTAAAAAAAAAATATATATTTTTCAATCACACGTCTCCACTGATCACACTCCTACACGTCGCGACACGATCACGTGATACGTGCACCGTTCCGTGTATTACCATGCTGCTGGAACAATACAAGATGGCTGCCGGACAAATTCCCCTCGCCCTAGAATTGGCTTCTATGTCATTCGCGACTCAATATTTGGTTAATTTAAAATCGTTTATTTTGTATAAATGGCCTATTTTGTCGGTAAGTTTAAAATATTTCCGCTTAGGTATAAAATCTAAATAAATGTAACATTTCTGAACGCATCTGAAATCTAAAATCTGTTTTTGAAAGGTGACCTATATGAGTTGTTCCGAAAACCTAACAAATTAGCCTGAGAGGTTATGTTCTATCCAGAGTTCTTAGGTCAGTTTTTTTTAAAGTATATCTTATTTAGTTAGATATAAATTTGACATCTTATATCTAACTAGCTGACCCGGCTAACTACGTACCGCCTCGGAAGCAATAACTGTTTTGTTAACTTATTAACTGAATTAAATTCAGTTTTTTTTATTGAATTTTCAACGGCCGGCGTGCATAATCTAAATGAAAAAATAAAAAGAACAAGACAGAAAAATAAAAAGGTAACAGTCGTAACTGGTATAGGTCGATAGAGGTTTCAATGGCCGAGTTAGTTAAGGCGCTTGTCCCGGTAAGGATCTTGACTCGCAATCCGAAGGTCGCGGGATCGAATCCCGGCGTGGCAAATAAATTTTATTTGATTAATTTGTGTTATTTCACAATTAATTCATTTAAAATAATATACAGCATATTTGCGGCACGTTCCAGAGTGGAAGATTCTCTCAGTATCGCCCTGGTGTAAGACCACCATTCAGAATTGAAACTTTGCTTGAAATGTCTTTTAGCCGTGTTTGGTGACCAGATCTGAATAGCTAGGTACTTCCCTACCTTCCTCTTCCTCATCTCCTTCCCCTCCCCACTACCTTTGACCTCACAACATACCCCAATCGGAGATGCCATAGTCTCACTGGCTCCAGACGGGAGCAGTTGGGACTCTTGAGAGGTATTCATATAATTTTTTTTTTAATAATTACACAATAAAGCAATTATCGAAGCGCAACTGGCGTGTTTTGTTTTTGTCAGTATCTGAGATGGCGTTGTGTACGGATTTATAATTTTTGTGATTTTCTTACTTTTCCACTTACTTACGGGAATTGCGTTTCATTTTCTTTATACGTTTGAGGTAGATTTATTATAATTATGGTATTTTTCCTTTGGAGGGGTGCAGACATACGTTCACCGTTTGTCCCATTTTCGACTGTTGATATTTAGTGGGTGAGAAAAAGGGGCATCATTAAATGTTTAAGAACAAAAGCAAAACAATCAGCGCATTGACATTTGATGTTTTTGAATTTTTGGAATTCTCTACTCACTACTCAATATTATACCTATCACAATATTCCTGCAGCTCTTTCAAAAGATGCGAATTCGTTCCACATAAAATGTACGAGGAAAAGAATTTTCTCATTTTTTTTTTTTCTTTAATGTTTCCGATGTTTTAATATCAATTCTGCTCTTCGAGACGGAGACAAAGCCAATAAGTCAAATATCATAAAATATCGGTCCAGCCGTTCTCAAGTTATAAATAGTGTAACTAACCCGACTTCGTTTTATACATTCTTTTCTAAAATAATAAAATTATTTACTACCTACTCATACTTACTAAAATTTGGACTTCACAACATTGAGACATAATCCACAAAAAACAGCAAGACTTTTAGTTTACTAGTGACCTACCTATCTTATGATTATCTTCCAGCAGATATCTCTACTATAACTGTGTTATCTTTGCAAATAATGTTATATTATGAATCTACTATGTTTGAGACTCTTTGGAAATACATTGTCCCATCTCTCCCCGTAAAAGGAAACCGTTTTGCACCGTATTAGTATGACTGATTCTCGATATGCAAATTCATGTGTTAGTAGAATTATTTGAAGGCGTACTATCTGTGCACTGTGCACTGCGCACTGTACACATATATCTCCACTCCGCAAGTCCGTAGAGCAAGGGCACCTTATTCCTATTTCCTATTGTCAAATGCTCAACAATGAAACCGGATTGCATGGAGATAGTGCAAGAAATATAATCTCTTAGTGTAAATGTTGCAAATGTTAATGTACCTACTTGAAACTCTGCTCGGATTTAAAAAGAAGCCACAAGCCAAAAATGTAGAGTAAATTCTCGAGTCTAGAGGTCACGCTTTAATGCGCAAAAGTGTTTTTATTCATTTTGTGAATAATTTTATAAGAAAAAAAGTTAACCAATGGAAAGTAGTCATCATTACATAGTATAAAATGAAGTCGCTCAAAATGTATGTGCGCATAGATCTTTTAAACTACGCAACGGATTTTCATGCGGTTTTCACCAATAGATAGAGTGATTCTTGAGGAAGGTTTATATGTATAATACATGCTTATTATAGTAGAGAAAAAGCGGAGAAATTTAAATATTCAATTCAGGCAGCGGGTAGCTGGCAAGCGGGTGGTGTGGATTTTGTAAAGGTTGGGTAATGGCGTTGTGTTTCGTTAGCCACAGCAACGTGTGGCCGGGTCTGCTAGTTAACAATATTCTTTAATTCTACTGTGTGTAATAAATACAAACCATGTATTTATTAAGCGGGGTCTCCTCCGACCTTGAACATGAACATTTGCTTACACATTTCCTTGAACATTTCTATAAACATTGGTAATGGGAGAGTTACCTTACTGAAGACTCATACAAGACAAAATGTGCAAGGCCACGCCCCCATTGTCAATGTTTGTAGTAATTTCAAGCAAATGTTTAAGCAAATGTTCATTTTCTTGGTCGGAGGAGATCCCGCTTTGTGTAAACCAATTCGTAGTATCTAATAAGGTTCGCATTAAGAAGAAACCGGGCGGCGTTTTTTTCCATTCAAATGTCTTCTCGAATTTCCTCTCTGGATTTTGATACTGATTTGCCATGGAACCATATTTTACAGCACAACTTACAAAAACGGTTTATTCCCAAAGTACTTAAATTACCGTTCTCTATTAAGGAGCAGATTATGAATTAATTATTCAATTTTTATTTTTGACTTTATAAGTAAAACCGCAAATTGAATATTAAATTAATAAAGACAATATTACCGAAACTCAATCGAAAATCTGAAAAAGAAAAATCAGAAACAGATAAGGTCACTCGGTACGGGGGCTCGAACCCAGGATCTATGACTTGCCGGGTCAGTGCTCTACCAACTGAGCTAATGTGTCCCTATCTGATTCGGTAAGAACCATCCTTCGTACAAGAACTACTAACGTTATCTCCATTTTCTTAACCCATATTTTTATTGGCTGCTACCTTTATGTATTATTGCTATATTCAAGCAGAACTGCTTTATAGATAGTGTCTTGGATAAATTTATCCATTTTTATTTAATACGCGACATCTATTAACTTTTCTGCAAGTCTAGGATGAATATTTGTTTTTAACTTAATGAGTAATACCTCAAATTGCAATATTGTCTTCATTTATTGAAAATTAATTATGTATTTAAGTTTATGAATGTAAGGTTTGCATCGAATACTATTTTCTTGAAATAATAGCTCGTGGTTTCCGTGGGAGTTATCCATTGAACGTGGTTGAATGCCAAAATACGTCATTTTGACTTCCAGATGCCACAATAGGTAAACGATGCTTAAAAAAATAATGCTTCTATTGCAAAAATATTAGGTCAATGAACTTTCGGTGCCGGTCAGTCGAGACACGACTCTGTGACCTTCACTGACACGCATTAGTTAAAATAATATTAATCGTGTAGAAAGTGCATCTAATTTATTATGCCGTCCTAAAACTTCTCCGAATAATGCTTTTGCATACAATACACTTTGTTGCAATCATAATATTTTATTACAATGTTATTAGGATTTTTATAAAAAGTGTTTTCCAAATATTAAATTTTGCGATGTTAGGAATTACATATTTCTGAATTTTTTCGACATTTAAGTAATGTAATTTTTCTTACTTGTTTCAGGTATATTCATCTCTATCTTCTGCTTCTGAAAATCCAGAAATTTGTGTCCAGTGTATTTACTCGTATTCCTACTTTTCAATGGTAAGTACTCACAATTTTGGAGGCGGTTATGGGTACCGCACACCAGCAGCGTGGCAGGTCGGATCCGGATCTGACCTCGTTTGACCTCTCCAGCAGGACTCTCTCGAAACATCGCCTTGCACCGCAGTTGGAGGGATGACCCCCTGTTTCCTACCCCCTCCCTCATACCTTTGTCCTTCCCGGAACTTCATCTCTTTCCTTTCCTTAAAAGAATCTCCTCTTAGTTATTTTCCTCAGGGTCTACTATGTGGAGCTAACGTAAGAAAATAATAATGAGGTAGAAGCAATTTTAACCACTCGACAACTCACTGTAGTCTATTCCAGAGGTTGTCAACCTTATGGGGCTCACATTTTGGGCACCCATTTTCAAGTATATTATTGTTAAATGAAGACAATATTAACGAAACTCAACCGAAAATCTGAAACTTACAATAAAGATAGCAGACAATAAAAATATTTCTTAATAAAATGAAGATAATGTTGGTAGTTCTTAGTCGAAATATGATACAGTTAAATATGAGCGGATAGGGACACATTGGCTCAGTTGGTAGAGCTGCTCTCCGGCAATTTGGGAGGCGGGAATGGGTACCGCCGCCCCGAGAACCTTTATTGGATAATCAACACCTCTGCCATAGGTCACCCCAAGTGGTTCGCTACCTTTGGTGATATAGCACGGGTGCCCGGGTTCATGGGGTGAGGTTTGTCTAGGTCTTGGAGGCGGATGACCTGGACACACTGAACACCAGATTCATACCCATCACCCCTTAAACCCTTTTCCTTCCCAGAACTCTCCTCTCCTTCTTTTCCTTAAAAAAACCCTCCATACTGCATCCCCAAAGATGACAATTATTCTCCTCAGGGCCTATGTCCTAATAAAAAGACGAAGGTCCTGGGTTCGAGTCCTAGATGTGGCCGTATTTTTTTCTGATTTTTCTATTTTCAGATTTCGCTAATATTGTCATCATTTAATTCAATATTACAATTTGAGTCTTAAACTCATACAGCCTTACTCATCATGAAACCGTACCGCGGCTCTGTAGCGTCGCGGTAGCTGCACAGTGGAGGGGGCCTACACTGCTCAGGGTAAAAATCTTTACTCATCATCAGAATGTTTCTCGACAGCTGTTATGATTTTTTTACGGTAACAACACTGCTCCAAAGCTGAAAAACGCGGTCAATTTAGTATATCGCGGCGTGTTGCCAACTTCACGTTTATTCATACGTCTTCTTCTTTCGTATGGTGGGGGGTCAGAGGGGGACATCTAGGTCTGCGAGCCAGTCTAGGGCCTCAGGCGTTGCCCTGTGGACCTCATCAATCCCGCCGGGGAATGAATGGAGCGGGCATTCGTTGACCACATGTTCGGTGGTCTGCACCGCACCGCATTCACACGTCGCCGACTCTTTAAGGCCATCTTTAATTCATACGTCAACATCAGTCAATACAACATATTATTCGAGTAGCTTCAGCGAGATTGATCTGTGTTTGTTTACCGTTTCTAACGCAACTATAAACACTATCTTACCTCGTTTCTACCCCAGTATCGTATGGCACAAAGAACTTGGAGATCGGTAGATACTTTGCCACTCCGTTTATTACTCACATCCAAATACGGCCGTACCAAATCAATCAGACGTCTCATGTTGACTTTGGTAAATCTATATTTAGACCTAAAATCTCCTTCCGTAAATGCCGCAAATGGATCGTACCTTTTTTTAACCTTTTCAGTAGCCGTGGTGCACGAATGCCGCGAATACGGTCAATATTTGCCAAAGCTCCGTTCAAAACGTCAAGATTCTCATAAAAGTTCGCCATTTCGTCAGTTACAACGCACGGGGTACTGAGTTAACCCTGGTGATCGGGTGGTTTAAATTCTGACAGCTACTACATCTCCCGTACAGCGACGCGGTAAAAACACGCGCATGCGCGCGATTAACCCGCCATGTTGAGTAACAATTTCACCTAACCCGGTCTTACTACGAGGTTGTATCTTATTTTGCGATGATGAGTAAGACTGATAAAGTTAAAAATATAACTATTATTATTCTTCAACGTTTTCCCCCCTACCTTATTGACAATGTATACCGAAAAAGCTCCTCGGGAAAAATTTTTTGAAAGTCGCCTCATATTTACGATATTGCACCGAAATATTTTTACAACTCCTTACTGTTTTAGTAAAAGATTTTGAAATGCTATCAATAAAACCTATTGCTTACCTTTATGAATCCTTTCTCCCTTGGGTTTACTTTAGTTTTGCTGCTAAAAATAAATACATGATGTTCACGTAAATTATACCTGCGTGATAGTACTTTGTTTTCATTGAAATGCACTCCCGTCATCTCAGTGCAATGAATCAACATTAGTCTGCAATCATTTTGACGAATTTATAGCTTTGTGTGCGGAGCGCTCCGAGATGTTATATTGTTTATTTCACAAGTTGTCTGATTAAATTATTGCATCAAACTCAAAATACAAAGTAAAGCTTCGCTTTCTTTTCCATGATTCATTTCAGAAATACCTTTTTTTGTATCTTCACTTTCATTACAAGCGTATTCCGTAGGAATAATGGAAGTTTTAATGTTCAGGTTGGTACCCAATGTCATTTATTTTCTAAGTGATACTTCTTTGTGATTTGAAACTCAATGAAACGGAAACGACACTAAACAGAGACAAACACTTACACCTATAGGATTTTGTCTGCGAGAGAATGAGATGGAATGAACCCCTACCTTCTTATAGTGTATGAAGCGTCAAGCTGCGCTTATTGGCCGCTTTGATTATGAGCTCACTTTTCAAGGTTCCTATTGGTTGAGATGCGTGGGTGAAATTTCACTTCTACCGCGTTGGAACTGCACTCGATATATATATTTTTTAATATTAGCTCCACCTAGGAGGCGCTGAGAAAATAATTCCCCTCAGGGCATATGTCTTCTTTGCGGATGTTGTGTGGAGGTTCTTTTTTAGAGGAAGTTTTGCGAAGGAAAAATGTATGAGGGGTGGGCAGGAATCTGACGGTGAGTGGGTCCAGGAGTGACGGATGTATGAATCTACCCCTCCCACTGCGGTGCAAGGGGTTGGTTTAGATAGTCCTGCTGGAGAGATCCAAAGATCTTCCTCGACCAGTCCATCCCAATCCGGCCTGCACGCAGTTGGTGGACAGACGCATCTGCCGCCAAGACCCAGACAAACCTCACCCTATGAATAATAAATTAAAGACTAAAGACAACATGAAATATCATGTGAGGTTTTGACGGCCAAAAATATTATCGCGATTTATTTTTGGGTTATTATGCCTATTTTTACGGTTATTTTGCTCTACCTCCTTCTTTAACCAACATTTCGGATGGCATTACAGTGTCCATCATCATGGTAGATGTGTAATAAGGGCAGATAGCATAATAACCCAAAAAACCCAGGAGTGCTTGAAAAATAATTAAAAACCACCTAGAAATACTTAACATTTTTATTTATTAATATTCTTCTGGTTTATTTTGATGAAACCGTACAAAGTGTTCTTTATTTCTTCTCTGAAATGCGTTTGGTGAATTAATTTGATTACCTTCCTGTGAATATGTTGGTATTTCATAAAATTCTGTTTCTTCCGGCATTAGTCGATTGTCCGGTTCAAATCTGTAGTGATATGCTGGTTTTGGAGGTCCGTGTTCCCGTCTCATATTTTCCAGTGCAATGATTCGGCTCCAGAATTCTCTTTCAGCTTTTGGGTCCAGTTTATATTGATTATTACCAGATCTATCTGCATTTTCTTGATTCCAAATTCTGGCACCTGATACTCTTGGACTTTGATTAGCACTATTATGTTCGTGATGAAATTCCTCCATTTCTTTTGATTTTGTTTGTTTGTTATAATATGGAGAATATCTATCTATTTCCCAACCGTTTTCGTGATCAAGAATTATCTTCGTAGGTTCATCTCCCTCCTGAAGGTTTTGGTGCATCACCAAATATTTTTCAATTTCTCTGTAATCACTGTTAGATCCTGCGCCATAATCTATAGGATCTAAATGGTTTCCGATACGGATTTGTTTGCTCTCAAACGTAGCTTTAGGGTACATTTTATCTAGGGTTATTGGTTTTTCTGTGTACAAGAACAGTTCATTACTTTTTCTCGGGCTATCTGATGGAGGTCGATCGTAGTAAAACATTTCTGGTTTTCTGTTGGGATGATTCTCGAAATTATTAAAGGCTCGTGTGTAATGTGTAAAATCGTCATATCTTTGATAATTGTTACCAAATCGTTGTGGCAGGTCAAGTGATGTTCTTCGCGGGTAGGAAAAAAAATTCTGTGAAGGTTGTGCGAATTCATTTTTACTGTAGTTTGTCCGCTTTCTTGTTATATTTTTCTTGTTTTTGTAAACTGGTGTTATATGGTATATGTTGAAATTGTTGCCATCTCTCTGTATTTCTGGATGAGGATGTTTATTGGCAATTTGTGTTTCTGAGTTGTGATAAACACCTTCATTTTCTAAAATAAATTGTGGGATATCTACTTTCATGTTGAATCCTGTTTCCTCTAAGTGTACTGTTTCCTTATTTTCTTCTGTATTTTGAAATTTATCTTGGCAACTATAAACGTTTATTTCATGTGGATTTGTGTCGTAGTTATTGGTAAAAGTCTTTTCTAGTCGACAATTTGACCATTCCTTCCAATTTAACCCATCTTTCCAATTTGAGTCATCCTTCCAATTATTATTAGAATTATCAAACATGAACTGGGGGCGAATTTTTAAACTCAAACTATAATTCTTGAAGAATGATTGAAAATTTTGTACATCTTCGAAGTTTTCACGTAAGTTCGAAGGAAGGCGCATTACATCACCTGGAATTGTATCTTGAAGTTGTTCAGCGCCGTTTAATCCAATATAATCGTTATTAACTGTGTCTTTATTTGTTTCATCCTCGCTGTAAAAATTATCGAATTGGTTTTGATCCAATAACGTTTTAGGAACTTTTTCGTGGTCTTTTCCTTCGCCTTCATTCCCAAAATATGAATTCGTCCTAGAATATGTACTTTGATGATTATTTGGAATTGACTCATCATAATTATGAGATATTTCAACATCTGTCTCTCTACTATTACTACCGACTGATGTTTCGTCGTAAATGGGTAAGAAATATTTTTGATCCAATGTCTTTTCAGCAGTTTTCTCATATTCTCGGCCACTTTCTTTAATATTATAGCCAGGTTCTGTTAGTAATTTCATACACTCTCTTAAAAGTTCACTCTCTAAGCTTGAAATATCTTCAATTTTTCTTTCTTTATTAAAGTTCTGTTGAGGTTCCTTTCTTCTGAAGTTTTTTAGATAGCTCAAATCAGGAGTTTCTTTATAATTTTTTTTGTTATAGTTGTGTTTATATTTTGAAATCTTTTCCCCCAATATATAATTCCAATCGTTTCGCAAATGTGATTTTGATCTTAATAGATTATTTGGCGAATGTTTCGTGTGCACGTACCTGCCTTTAGGGGTAACTAAGGTGTTCTTGAGCCAAGCCAGCCTGGATTGAGGACGCAGAGATTGCACCAGCCGCATGCCTATCTGCCAGTCTTCTTTAACCATGTCCGCCGCCTTTTCTGCTATCATGATGATGGGAGCATTTGTATTTCCACTGACTATGTGAGGCATGATACTGCCATCGACCACGCGTAATCCATGTACCCCATACACCTTGAAAATAAATTAAAAAAACATCATTACTTTGAAAACAATTAAAATCTTTATGGTGTGCAGTTATGGCGAGTTCACACAAGGACAAATAGATGATAGGCAATATTATACTCTCCCAGCTCCGTGAATAACCTTAATTGAGTAGGACAGGACAATGGGACAATACAACTATTCGACCGCAGTTCAATGCAGAACGCTGCAAGAATGGATACTTGAGGAAGCGAGTTAGGAGCGAGTTCGCGAGAAGTATTAGGTTTTTATACCAAAATGTATTTGAATTAAAATAAATAATGAATGGAAATAAATTGTGGGTTAGGAATTTGATAGGCGCAGTTTTCACTGTCTGATTCACAATCTGATACTTCACAATCAAGTGTCACAATTAATTGTTATTTATTTTTATTTTTTATTATTTCTAAAGCTTTCCTATGATTTTAACTGACGTGAAATCATTGTTTATGATATATTTTTCCGCTGGATATTAAATAAATACGTACATATCCTTAAATTTAGAAGAGTAAGATCCTCAGCAGTAAAAAAACGTGCATGTGAATGTCACCAGTGTACTTTGAATTGCTACTAAGCCTCGTTTCACCAAAAATAGGGAGCGATACGATAGTAGCATGGAGCGACCGGTTATTATCTATGTCCTATCCGTGTGCGATTACACGTGGACGATGCAGCCGGACGCGGTGGTGGGGACACGACATTGTCCTGCAGAGACAGCCTGCCGGTCTATCTCTAAGACCATATATCTTCATTGTCCTGTCCTCCAAACATCTGTTCACACGAGAACAATAGGTCCAGAGCTGGGACAGTACAAAATTGTCCTGTCCTCCAGTGAAGAATAATACCTAAGTTAAATAACATTAGCTATGTCTAACTAATCTTTAGTAGGTAAAAGTGGTTACGATATACCGGAACTTGTGGAACAGCTTACTTTCAATTAGTCAAGATTCTAAAAAGGAGAATAACGATATTTTTAGATGGTCATGATTAATTCTGTAATACTTTTTATTTGATTTTAAAAAATGATTTAAAAGTGTATATTTAGATTTTATTCAATTTAATTTGGATTGAATACCTTTAATCTATTGTCTACGACAGCCATCGAATCTGATTCCGGTCCCATCTTGCAAGTGCCAACGGGGTGGTAGATGGTCAAAGTGTGATGGCGGGCCTGGCACTCCAAGAAAGCGTCGCTCAGGAATGCGTCGTCATCATATGCTTCAAAATCTTCATCATAATGTTCTTCGTGACTTCTGGCATCTTCTGGTGTGTTCCTGTATTTTCCATATTCCGGGTTGTGTTGAATGCCGCTAATGGCAGCCTCTTCGCATCCCTGAAAAGGCTTCTTCAAAATGCTTGCTTTTATGTGTTGCATGGTTGGAGTTTTGGTTAGGGCATGAGCGATGCGAGCTCCTTCAATCTGAAACAGTTGAAAAAGAAATTAGTATTTTAAAACATACTTTTAATTTATCGTCAATGAATTGACGTGAATTCGAAGATTATGTAAACTAACTAACCTCTAACCAGCCTTCCCGTTTTTCGATAACATATTCCCCAAATACACAAAATCATCCACTTTCACACAGGAATGAGATGGTTTGTTAAATTCATGGTGCCATTTTATCTAATTGGACATTCGATGCTTTTGTTTTATGGGTATTCTCTACAAAGACATATACTCAAATTAGTGTTATTGTTTTTGCACTTACCATAACTTTGATGTCATCAGGATGAGAGTAGTAGTTTGGATATATCAGCGGCTTAGAGAAGGGATCATTATCCTTTAACCGTAAGTAGCCGCGACTCTTTGGCCGGAGAAGTAAAGGCACCGCGGAGAAAGCTGGCTTAAAGATGACGTCTTCATACACAACTTGGTAGCTCTCATCGCTCAGTCTCGTTCCTCTTTTGCTAAATGCCCCTCCATCAGAATTATCTCCAAAAGCAGCCATAAACAGTTGCACATCTGGCCAATCATCAGAAATATTTGCGTATTTCGTTTTGACAAAGCCTATTGCTTCACATTCTGGTAAATTGTACAAAATTCCTTCATGGTTTTCTGTAAAATCTCTTATTGTTTCATCAGTAACGGATTCATTGTAATTAAGTCCTAGTTCCTTTCCGTCATGTGTTTCATACAAATACGGTCGTCCACCCATGGCCACGTGATCCTGCAAATTTTGACCCACACCTGGAAGATCCACTAGTGGTTTAATGTCGAGATATTTTAAATACTCGATGTCTCCTACACCCGACAACATTAGTATCTGAGGACTCTGTATTGCTCCTGCTGAAAGGATCACTTCTTTTTTTGCAAAAACTTTCCGAGATCCATATCGTTCTTTTTTAAATTTGACACCGAATGCTTTTCTCGAATATTTTTCAATCAGAATTTTTTCAACGTGAGAACTTAGACTAATGTGTAAATTTTCACGGTGAGATGCCGACCTCAAGAATGCTTTTGCCGTACTGCAACGTAACCCGTCGCGAATAGTTGCTTGAGGGTTCATGAATCCTGTCTGCTTTTCTCCGTTGAAATCCACCCAATCGTAACCTAATTCCTTTGCAGCCAGCATAAAGTATTCCCAAATAGGTTGTTTGTAACGAAAATTCTCCACTGTCAAATATCCTCCAGTTCCGTGGTACGGGCTGTCTTTGTATTCCTCTATCCTCATGTCTTCAGATTTTTTGAAATAAGGTAAAACCTCATTATAAGACCATCCGTGATTTCCCATCGCCTCCCAAAGATCGTAATCTCTTTTATTTCCTCTGACATACAGCATGGCATTCATTGAACTCGACCCTCCTAGGACCTTTCCTCTAGGCCAGTTACACCTCCCTTTAGTCATGGCTAAGCAAAATCCTTCGTCTGGCTCTGTTGTGAATTGCCAATCCATAGCAGTCATGAAGAGCGCTGGCATCAGGAATGGTGGATCCACCATAACTTCTTCATCCTTCCCTGCTTCCAGAAGTAAAACAGTCCATTTCGCGTTTTCTGATAGTCTGTTTGCCATCACTGCTCCGGCACTTCCTCCACCTATCACTATAAAATCGTATGCTGGATAAAGTCCATAATAATCCACATCGTGTACTCGGTACTCCACGTCTACTATATCAGGTCTGCTTTCTAAAATTCCTCTATGAAGGGATAATAAAAAACCTAATCCTTGAACCAAAGAGAACAGAATTCTTGCACTCGAGAGATAAGTTTTTAAATCCACCAATTGCACCATTTTAAAAATTAATCAACTAATTTGCAGTTTTCTAACTGCGTTCACACTTATTTTACTTTTAGGGTATCTTCATCACTTAACATTTTTTAATGTATTCACTATTTTCACAGACTTCGTATTGGGAGATGCAAGACTTTGTTTAAACATTGGTCTCTGCTAAAATGATATCATTTTGATTTAGAATATTCGCTAATATCCTAATTAAATTCACCGATCGCATCACTATTCAAAATCCTACTGAATTTTTATAGAGCTAACGAAAACGAGCTACAAGTAAAAACGCACCATTCAGCACATAACTATTTTTCTGCGTACATCGCATAAGCAAAAACAGAGCTGCATATCATTTATCGGTTTTATAATTCTTAGAAAATACGACAACGTAGGGATATTTTAGGAATTACTTTTAATTATTTGGGTTGCACAATATAAGTGTGTAGATACATATGTACCTACCTACTTTAGAAAATTCTTTCCAATCTCTTAGTTTGATATTGATATACACACACAAATGTATCTACGTGATTCCGTATAATATATACTTTTAATGCCATCTCCATTCGCATTTTGTCTTTTTTCATCGTGTTAATGTGTATATTCAATTCAGGAGGCGGTTATCGGTACTGCCGCCCCGAGAATCATTTATTGGATAACCAACATTCCTGCCGTAGATCGTCCCGAATGGTTCGCTACGTTTGGTAACTTAGCAGCGATGCGGTGAGGTTTGTTTTGGCGGCGCATGCGTTGGCCACCTCTTGCATGGCGGGCCGGATCGGGAGAGACTGGTCGAGGGAGACCTTTTGACCTCTCCAGTCGGAGCTCTCTACACCGCAGTGGGACGGTGGATTCATACGTCCGTCACTTCTGAACACATTGACCCCATTCGATTCGTACCCATCTCTCATATCATTTTCCTTCCCAGAACTTCCCCTCCGTCCTTTCTATAAAAAGACCCGACATAGGCTCGGAGGGATTTTTTCCTCCCGTGGAAATAATAAAAAAAACGCACTACAATTAATTTTAATTATGCCTTTGGATGTTGGAATCAAACAAAATTATTAATTATAAATTATAACATTAATTCATTTTACAGTGTAGTTTTACGAGGGTTCACCTGAAGTGCCTTATTACCTACCGTTAATGAAATTATTTATACTCACAATTCACAGATGTCGCTGTCACTACCAAACTACGACAACTAATAATTATGTAGGCATTTGAAAATATTTTTATCAAGTTTATACTACCACCAGTCAGGTCAATGGTGTTTATGGGTCCTAACTACTTATTATTTAAGGGTGATTAATTCTCTAACCTTCTCTTAAAAATAATAATATTAATAATCATGTTTAATCGGATCGCAAAGTTATTAGGTATTAATTTACATAAAAAAAACACAATTATCAATCCCCAACAATTAGGTTTTTTTACGAACTTGGGACAGTTCACCGATTTTGATCTTAACAAGTTGACTCTATCTAAACGGATTTTTCTAAGGCTTTCTCGTTAAGGCGATTCATGATACAATCTTTAAAAAACTCCGTAGAAGTGGAAATCTTCTCAGGTGGATGGTTCTTATCTTACATTAAAAATAGAAGTGAAGCTGTTGTCCTAAAAGGTTACACATGAGAGATCATAACCATTCTCTCGGGGGTACCTCAAGGTTCACATTTAGGGCATCTGCTCTTTACCTTATATTTCAATGACATCAAACGTGTCTTCTAATTTCATTCTTTACGCTGAAGATATTAATATTTTCAACTCAGCAGATATTTGCTAAAATTACATGGAGATATTAATTGTAATAGCGCAGAAGGGCGTTGATGATTAAAAAAATAATGAACATTACATAGAAAATCGATTTTCTTTAAACATAAATAATTATAGTGCGATGACATTTTCACGTTAAAGTCATTCATCCCACCATGCTCACCGATTGAACCACGTAAAACTTCAACAAGTAGAAAAAATAGAGACCTTTGATTATTATTTGCCTCTAAATTACTATTTTTTTACAAAAAACCTACAACCAAATTGACTTCATTCTACGAATCACAAAACATTCAATAAATTTTTCACTTGAATTACTATATACGGCATATGTAAGATCTCATCTCGAATTTGCCTCTGTCATTTGGAATCCTCAATACCATTTATAATAATCGAATTAAAAATATTCATATAAAATTAGTGAAACCTCTAACGTAATATTTTGAAAATCGTCAGTAACCCTAATGTTCTTTACGAACGGAGAAAAAAAGGCACTACTGTTTCTGTATAAGATTGTGACCTGCCGTATTGACTCACCAGCCATATTAGATAGGATAGCATTTCGTTTCCCTGAACGCATTACCAGATCGGATACTTTATTTTATATATGTACAGCATTTCATATCGAAATACGCAAAAAACTCTGCTCGCGCGTATCCGCAAATCTTACAATCCCCTAAGAATATTGATATTTTCCTCTTTACCCTTGAAGGGTTTAAAATCAACTTAACCTTACGATGTACTTAAATCAAATCTATTATTTCTTTGTTTTATTTATTTTATTTATATATTTTGAAAAACATTACATATTACATTGTTATAATGATCTTTTGGCTGTCCGACTAGGCAATTTGCCCGTTTTAGAACAGTCAAAATGAACAGATTTTTTACATATTATTAGTGTGTTGACTATATTGTTGTTTATTTATTCTTTTTATTCATTTTATAATTGTACTATGTAATATTATAACTTTTAATGTATACTTGCTTCCTAATCTGTAATCATAAAAATTATTATAAATGGAACATAACTGGTTTAAATTATATCAAATGCAAATGCAAATGAATTTATATAAATATCCTGATGTTTTCTAAAAAAACTTAATTAAAAAAATAAGGTTGTTGAGTAGTGAATATGATTTTTCCAATTAAAATCAATTTTTAATTTGAAAGTCATTAGATATGGTTTAACAATTTTATTATCTCATTCAAATCATGTAAACTTAACATATAAAAACATTCTTAATTAATATGTCACACTTGGATTAATGTTATATCATACCACTACATAAATTAAAATTAATTTGGGTTTATCTAATGTCTAATTGATTTAGTATTGTCTTTTGATAATTCTTGGATGGTACGTGTTTTCACTTATTCAGGAACATTTATTTTCACTCCGAAAGCCCCTGCGGTCAATGCTTTCATCGCACAACTATCATATTTTCACAAACTGTTTTACTAACTTTTACTCTACTAGTACTATAATTAGATTCACGGGTTCTTTAAGTCTTTCTAATCCAATATTCTTTGATCATATCGCTCGCTTTTTCTGCAATCATGATGACTGGTGCATTTGTATTTCCGCTGACGAGGTTTGGCATTATACTTGCGTCAACTACCCTGAGCCCTCTCACACCATAAACCTTCAACTGAGGGTCTACAACAGCTGTTTTATCCCAATACGGACCCATCTTACAGGTTCCTACAGGATGGTACACAGTAGCCGAATACTGTCTTATCATACACTCAAAATACTCATTGGTGTATAGAGAAAGATGCGAACAAGCTGGGAACTTGATCTGTGACATTTGTGATCCAAATCTCTGAAAAGCCTTAGTTCTTGATAAAGCTATGGCAATCTTTACTCCTTCTCTTAAAGTTTCCAAATCTCTATTGTCCTTGAAGTAGTTAGGATAGATGTAAGGATAATCGAAAGGATTACTGCTGCGAAGCTTGATTGATCCTTTGCTCTTAGGCCTCAACAACATAGGCAGAATGCTCCAAGTGTCCAAATTGTTGATCGGGCCAAAGACCGTGTTGTAAAACTTGTCTGTCAGCCCGTGAGCTTTCTTCACCTGGTTGCCTCCGTCGGAGTTTGTCGAACCCGATATGAAGTGAAACTCGATGTCGGGGAAATCATCTGTTACGTTTGCAAACTTCGTGTTGACAAAGGCGAGACCTTCTACTCCTCCCATTATTGTTAGGGGTCCTTCTCCAAATACGGCATATTGCATCAGGTTGGACACGGTATGTAGGCGAGATTCAACAATTGACACTGGTTGATTTACCATGA
Organism: Limnephilus rhombicus; assembly: GCA_929108145.2. NCBI lineage: Eukaryota > Metazoa > Arthropoda > Insecta > Trichoptera > Limnephilidae > Limnephilus > Limnephilus rhombicus. Next base: position 45,470,884 of record OV815291.1, on the reverse strand, counting down.
AAGTTAAACCACCGAGGGCAATATGATCTTGTAGATTTTCTCCGACTTGCAAATCATTGATGAGAGGTATCCCATTCTTAGCCAGTTCGGCTTTAGGTCCTATTCCCGACAGCATTAAAAGCTGCGGGGAATTAACCGAACCTCCGGACACGATGACTTCATTCACGGCTCTCACTCGATGTATCATTTTGTCTTTAACAAACTCCACACCGAAAGCTATCTTACTCACTGGATCGATCATGATCTTTGTGACCATTGAATTCATTGAGATGTGCAAGTTCTTCCTCAGTCTGGCAGGTCGAATAAAAGCTTTAGCAGTAGAGCAGCGGCTACCTCTTCTGATTGTGCCTTGGGCTATCATGAATCCTGTTTGTTTCTCTCCATTGATGTCTCTGTTGTCGTATCCCAGTTCCACTCCGGCTTGCACAAAGGTGGCAGCCAGGGGAGTGTGGTAAGGCGCTTCTCCGATTGTCAGAAGACCTCCTTCAGAGTGGTAGGGAGTTTCGGAGAGGTATGGATTCTGATTGTCTTCGGATTTCTTGAAGTAGTACAGAGCCTCCTTGGCACCCCAGCCTGGATTGCCTACAGCCTCCCACATGTCGTAGTCCTTGCGATTTCCTCTCAAGTACAGCATGTAGTTCAGCACCGATGAACCGCCGAGCACTTTTCCTCTGGGCCAATTGCATCGTCCACCTTCCATAGCTGAAATTAGAGATACCATTTTACTACATGTTTAGAAACAATATTCAAAGGTAACTATTTTTTATGCATGAAAGATCAGCAATCTATGAAGCTAAGGATTTGAGGTGTTCTATGAACAGTGGACCTCGCGCCGAAACAACTGTTTCTATTTTTCTCTCATTTAATAAATAAAACTAAAATTTTCTCTAAAACCACAAGATTTGTAAGTAAGAAGTGTAATTGTAAACCATATATATCATAAAACATTTTTTTATTTTGTTTCGAACCATTTTATGTGCAAACAAATTAACTGACGCTACGCTCAGTCAATTAATTTATTTTATGAATCGATTCTCTCTCCTAAAAAGTCATAATCTCTTAGCCAAAGAAATTATAGATACTTTGCAACAAAGCCAAACAATACAATTCCACTGGCCACTGGGCAGAACACAACTTATTTTAAATATAAGTCAAGTATCAAGTCTTGGATCATAAGCCAAGAGAGATCTAACATCAAAGATTTATAAGTATGCATTTCCGGTGGTACGATTCTGATTATCTTTTATTTTATTTTAAACGTACAATTATGTTGTTATTTTATTTTTTGTTATAAACTGCGCTTGCTTTCAAAACAGGATAGTGAGACAGGCGTAGCACATCATCAATTGTAATTGAATTAATAAAGATTAATAATAATTTAAAAACATCATTTAAAATGTTTTGATTTGCATTGTGACATTCAAATATTCGAAATAATATAGGTTTTGAGACTCACCCAAGCACGCTGTCCCTTGCGGTTCGCTCTTGTATTTCCAGTCAAGTTGACTGAGTTGAAGGTACGCGGACAGAAGTGGTACATCGCTGATCTCTGTTTCGTCTCCCCCGGCCTCCAGGAGAAGGACTCTCCACCCCTCCACCTCAGATAGACGATTCGCCACCACTGCACCTGGAATCACCAACATTATCATCAAATATATTATTCAAACGTCCGTCACCCCTCATACCCTTTTCTTTCTCGGAATTTCCTCTTCTTCCTTTCCTATAAAGACCCTCCACACAGCATCCCCAAAGATGACATATGCCGTGAGGGGAATTATTTTCCTCAGAGTCCTGTGTGGAGCTAATGTAAAAAAAAACTATTTTCGGTTGTCTGCTGCGATGTACGTTAGTTATTCCTGCGTGAATATTGGTTCAATGAGCTCAAATTTGCTTTAACTTTAAGTTCCATTTTTTTAATTTAAACCGATTGTTTGTAGAATAAAGACAAGCGATAAAGTATTATATGCCAATAACATAACGTTTCTAACAGAAATTATTTAAATGTTCATTTCAAAATTGGAACTGATTTGTCGAAAATTACCTGTGATTGACCATTTTATGACAATGTTACATTTAAATTTGTGCGAAACAAATGGGCCTTAGGGACGGGTTGTTCAAAAAATTTTAACAATTCATTAAAATTTTAAAGTTAATTTTCACATTCTATGTAAGTTATATTCAAGTTCTGTTATTATATAATTAGAACTTTCACAGAACGTGAAAATTAACCTCAAATATTTAATGAATTGTTCCATTTTTTTAAACACCCCGTCAATTAAATAAATAAGTCAAGTAAATGTGAAAATGATTTTTATAACTTGATGCAATTATAAAATTTTGTTAACAATTATCGAATATCTTACCTGCGGATCCACTCCCCACTATGATAAAATCATACTCCGACATTAGTTCATCCGTGTCCGTATCTGCGGCTCTGCTTTCCGGGTCCATCATCTCATATTGGAAGAAGGCGATGGCTCCCACCAGCATAGGGATAAACCACGCCACTTGGGAGGTCACTGCCGCCCCTCCCAGTGCTGTTGCTGCCCCAATCAATTCACTCATCCTTACTTCTTTTGCTCCCCTGGTAGAATTTTTAATTCAACTCCTCAAAATTACCAATTTCTACAATTTTGTTATCAAATTTGAGTTTGTGATTTCTTTTGTAGTTATAGTTACTTCAGCGTCCTCATTTTATAAGCGTCTTGTCTCGCTCTATTACGTTGTTGCTTGTATTTGTTTTTATGAGATACATAGATTTCAATTGCTTCTTCTTGATTATTATTGTCTTTTGGTATTTCAAACAAGATGATTGTCTTATGATAACTTACTCTATTTTAAGCGGAGTTATTATTCGTAAAAAATTGTTTCTCTGTGTAGATCATTCGTGTTTTTTTCTGTAACAAAGGCATAATACAGTGATTAAAAACAATGCAATTTTTATGTGGTTTCTTTTTTGAAGTGAAAACTTCTTTAGCACACAGAAACTCGATGAAACGGAAGCGAGCGACACTAAAAAGAGACAAACACATCTATTGGATTTAGCCTACGAGAGAATGTGTAGCAATAAAATATTAATTTATTTCACGGGTAGTCGGTTCCATTATAAAACGATAAATCCACGTACCCACGCATGTCTCCTTTGGTCTCGTGATATAAAGCACCTGACGAATCTTAGCGGCCAGACATTCAGCGGACCAAGGATTGAATCCCACAAAATCCAAAAAAAAATTTTTTTTCTAAAATCACTCCAATCTTCAAACCACTTCAAAACGAACAGACAAAGAAAAAACAAAGGGAAACGACATCTAGCGACTCGAAGAAGAAAACACAAATAATTACTAATAAGAGTGGAAGATACTCTCAGAATCACCCTGGTATAAGACCACCATTCAGAATTGAAACGTTACTTTAAATGGCATTAGTCGTGTTTGGTGACCAGATCTGATTAGCCAGGTACTTCCCCACCTTCCTCTTCCCTATCTCCTTCCCCTGCCCACTACCTTCAGCCTCACAACATACCCCAATTGGGGATGCCATAGTCTCACTGGCTCCAGACGGGAGCAGCTGAGACTCTTGTGAGGTATCACTATAAAAATAAAAAAAAGATGACCAAGTGTATAGGAAACGGTGCACTGGAATTAGACGACAAAAATAAGGAAAAAAATCATCCTTCACATTGATAAAAAAAAGTGCTCCTAGTCTCCCTACTCTTGTCTACTTTAGTTTTCCGAAGGTTTCACTTCTACTGCGTGTGACTTGCACACTCTGATTTTGTTTAAGTATTGGTATATTCCTAAATCAATATTCAACGCGAATTCTTTTGTAGTTACCAATAAATCGCGACAAATTTCTCAGAATAGTCAGCTTTCTTACTACATCTGCTGAAGAAAGTGCGACGTCGAACTTGTGCAAAAAATTAGATAAACTTGAAGATACCGGTTTTCCGAAACGCAAAGTTAATAATGGATATCTGGTTTTCCTTTCAAGAATAATAATTGTGTAATCTTTGAAATTGGTACTACGAATTTCTCAAAACAAAACTATTTTGTTTATTGGTTCATTGTTCACTGATTTATTTTTTAAATTTTCTGGACGATTAGTGTCATAGTTTTTTTTCTCTGCATTTTTACATATGATTTAAATTTCATAACATATACTCATATACATAGGATGAAAGTAGACTGAATTCTGTATAAATTAGATCACCGAGGACGTGCAATAAAACTATGTGTGATCGAGGATGTGTAGTAAACATGGAGATACGCAAAGAATGCAAGGCTGAATGAATGAATGTAAGCGTAATGAGCAAGATTATGAAAGAAACCTTCAAATGTTTTGGGCATGTAGAGCGAGTGAATGAAGAAAAGAGTGTAAGTAGAATATATGACTTAAATGTGAATGGAAGAAGAATTCGGGGACGTCCGAGGAAGACACGACAAGTGAATCAGATACTCGGGTTAGGCCATAAGAATCAGAATAATAGAAGAGTATCTATGAATTGATTGCATGATGCAAAGAATGTGTACTAAGACCGAATGGTTTGATGGTCCGACAAAGTTACAACAGTATAAAACTAATCGTAAGTAGGTAAAACCCCCGCAATATAAAAACATTTATCGTAAACAGTTTGAAAGCAATTAGACAAATAGTCTGGCAAATGGCCCCACTCAAAGCAAATAAAACACCATTAACTACCAAAGTTAAGCACAAAACTGATTCCAGTGTATTAATTTAATTATCTAGATTTAGATTAACTTTAAATTATTACTCTTTTATCTGAAAAAGAGCTATCGGAAACTTTGCCAATCTTCCATTTAATTTAAGCACACAACGACTTTTCTTTTTCACATTAAAAAGCACTCAAATTTTCAGAGTGAAAAGCACAGGATTGCAACACTTTATATTGAATAACTGACTCGCTACACACTACACTAGGCATTGCCTATAATTAATTAGTACCTGAATAACGCGACGATGTTCTCAAAAGACAGTTGGAACAATTGTGTTCCCATCGTGTCATGTATTTTCGGCACCAGAGTGGCAGTAAGAAGTGGCACTCATGGTATTTCGATAATGCACGACGCAATCGTGTTCTAGTGGGGGCCAAGGGTGGCGTAAGTGGGTGGCGTGCTCCTGGTCAGGTATGATTATACTACTGGTTTTGTAACTGCTTCGGGAACTCCCGAATAACTATGTCATAAAGTATAACGTTCTATTCAAGTTCTGTTAGTTGCAAAGCACTAGGTACTGTGAAACAATCGCCCATGTTGAAATGGAACCGAACAGAACTCGAATAGAACCTTCACAGAACATGAATTTTAACTTTGATATTTAACCCCCAGGCTAATTGGTTCGCTTTTCGGAACAACCCATATAGGTCTCATAGAAATCGTTGTCTCTCTTACTATCATGTTTAGAAATATGATCTAATAATAATCTAAAATTTAACTACAACATAATTAAAATGTTCACCTATATGAAATATTAATTAATTATTTTTACATGAAACGACAAAAATTTGATTTGATGATAATGTTTGTACGAATAATATGTTTGCCTAATTTAATGTGTGTGGTTTTTTCGTTATCAGTAATTTTAATTTTAGTTAGAAAAAAACGTAACGCGAGCCGTTTTTAAAACTATTTTTATATTAAGAGAAATAACTGCATTTTTTTTTTTAGAGTTTGTTTTAAGAGGGCATTACCAGAGAAAACCAGAAATATGTCATTTTCAAATCAGATTTTAGACGTATTGACTCTTTTTCACAAAAAATTATAAATGGATTTCGAAAGATTGTTCTTTTATCTAGCATTCGCATGTAATAAATTTTGAGAAAAAAATTAAATTTTTAGTATAAAAGATTATTCCATAGGTCGTTGGCAGATTTGTTAAATTTTCAAAAAAGATTTTGTATTATACCACACCCATTTCAAATAATATAATCATGCAGTGAAATAAATCAATACATTATCTAGCAAACGCATGTTTTATAATTTTAAATTTAGTTTCAATAAAATCATTAAAAAATATGTACGTACATGTGTTTCTTGACGAAAATTGGTCCATTTGTGTATTTATTTGCGCACTTACAAACTAATATATTTCAGATTTTTTTAACATTCTTATTAAATTTAGACATTATTGAAAAATGATAAATATTTATAATCAAAATATAACTACAAAAAGTACATTATTTTAATAGTTTTATCATCACGCCTTTCAGCATTTTTGGATGAAGGTATAAATTAAAGCTAATTTGAATTGAAATAAATTCGATATTGAGTTAAAATTTAAAAAAGCTGGTACGGAGAATGATTAATCTTTCTCATTGTAACCGCCCTGCACGATCGTAAGAACAACTTTCGACGAAATGTGGATTTTCGTCCGCTGGCTGGTTAAACGCTCTTAAAATTAAAAAAAAATTATAAAATTTGAAGGCATACTTTGTCACCTCTCAAAAACAATTTTTAGTTTTCGAATACGTTCAGAAATGTGTTGTTTATTTAAATTCTATTGCAAAGCGGAAATATTTTGATCTAGTGACAAAATATGCCCGAGGTCTGAGGGGTTAATTGTTAAAATTCTGTGAAACAACCCGTCTTTATATTTTCACAGCAGGTTGCAAAAATGGCTCAAAGTTTTACTGCTACGCAAGATTTTCAACAATTTTTTTCGTGCAATGAGTTTCAACTTTTTCAGACTCTTTATTGAAAGCTTCCTGCATTTCTGAAAGCGTTCATTATTTTTTTCTGCTTCTTCTAGAATTTGACTGTGAGACTACTGTCCCCAGTTTCCCACTGTCGCAAGAGAGAGACATCAGTTACTTTATTTATACAAAACCCGGTTAAATTTTCTTCACTTATTTTTAAAATTTCTTCTAGGTTTTTTCCACGTACCGCCTTTGAATTGCAAAGAAGCCGCTCGTTAATAATATCAATATTAATCAATATTCAGAGGCCGTTCTTCTTGCTACACTTTCTACCGTCTCACACTCTGTGCAGGGCGACACGTGCTATCACTATTGTTTTGTAATTTTCATTTGCACTATTGCATTGTTAATTGCGATTTCCACATAAATTTCGGCATTTTGGACAGAACATAACTTAACCCAACGTAATTTTATATTTATTGCTTTCTTCAATGACAAACGCAATTAACTAAACCAGAGACAACAATTAACTTTTGTTTTGGTTTTTTAACGTGACTAACTTTAAACGTTCTTACATAATGCATTCAAGATGTTTACCATTTCAATGATCATTTTAAAATAACGCAAGATACTTTAAGTACTCGTTAGATTTTATTGTTAAATCGTTTGTTTTTTCATTTAAGTGTCTCCTCGCTACCTACAATTTAAATATCTGACTCATTTGTAAGTGTTTTCGTTAAATAGTACTTTTTGTAATGCATCGTCTTATAACAGTTTATTTTGTTGGTTTACTGATCTTAATAACGGAATAGAAGTGGCTTAATGATCTATCCGATGCAAACAATCATCATACATCAAGTTGATGAAAGGAATCTAATTTATATTTTTTTCGACTTGTTCCTGTGATGTTTGATTGAAATGTTTTATAAATGCTCCAAAAACCAATTACTTGGTCAGTTCAGGGATCAGGATTCCCTCAAACCAACGCGGAAGGGCAGGTCGTCCAGCAAGTATATTAAAGGTTTGATAAATTGAACCTACATAGACTCTAACATGAATACATTAAACATTATTATACACCATTGCAATGACCTAAACACTTGCAATTGCAATACCTTAGAATTTGTAGACAGCATAAAATATCTAGGAATTATCGTAGACAAGAATCTGAGATGGAATGAACATATCGTCTCAATTTCCACAAAGATCAGAAAACTCACGCATCTTTTCATGGCTATTAGAAATATTCTTTGCGTAAAGGATATGAAACTAATGTACTACGCCATGTGCAACTCATTACTTGAATATGCATCCTTAGGATGGGGAGGATGTACCAAATCAATACTGGACCCCTTAGCCAAAGCACAAAAATCACTATTAAGGGTCATCCTTAAAAAAAAATTCAGATACCCCAGTAATGACTTTTTCAAAGAGATAGGAGTTTTGGATGTGAGACAACTTTTCATAAGAAAAGTTATTTTATACACACAAAAATATCGTCACCTCTTCCCCTACGTAGAACACTATCACAACACCCGACACGCAGGGAGGAATCCAATAGTTCCACTTACTACTATGACATCCCTTGCTCAAAGACAATATTCTTACCTAGGTCCTAAAATGTTCAACCTTATACCCGGATCTTGGAAATTGAAAACTGCAAGCGTCTTGCGTAAATTATTCAACGACTGGATTCTGGACTTACGGAGAGACGAATGTGAACGTATGCTGTTTAACTGATATACAAAATCACCTAACTTTCCTGATCACTAGATCAAAACTCCCACCACACTTCATTGAGATCTGATATGGCTTCACAATGTTTCGACATCCTTTTGATATTTTTATACCTGAGATTTATGGTTTTGTGCCCCTGAATACTGTTCGCTATTTCACTGTTAGTACTTCACGTAAGGCGTAACATACTCACGTCGCTCACTAACATCAAGACTAGCTTTGTGAATCTTGGTACTTTATAGCGGTGATGATTTATAATAAATAAACAATACTTATCACAACTTGTATGACATACGAAATAATGCACCAATTTCACTACTTATTTATACCTTTACCAAAGTAGCACTAGTAATTCATAGTTATTGTTTTCGTATTTTAGCAGGAGTAGTACAAGACATGAGCGCGGTGTATATTCGTATTGTCGTATAATATAAAATGTACTGAAAACATGTTTTAAAATCAGTAAAGATAATGTCATGTTTGCACATAATTGTTTACATATTAGTTACAGCGCATAAATAAATAATAAAAAAACAACTTAATATATATTATTACATACATAAATTATATCTAATATTGTAAATTTTTATGTATTTCTCTTATAAGTGAACTATGTATTATAAGTTCACACTTTTAAACACATAACTTCATCTCTCTATATTGTGAATCTTGTTGTAATTCCTCCAACTTGTTATCAAATACTTGGTTTACACTTTTTGACTTTTCAATGCTACTAACTTACCTACTTATCTCATACACTGTAAGTCTGAATATATTATATGTTATCAGGTTAATTCGGCAAATCCGAATATACTATATGCTACCAGGCTCTTTTTCTATTTTTTTTTTTGTTATGTAATTATGTAATGTATAATATGAACTAAACCTGTAAATTTGTCTGTCCTGGTACGGGAAACTTTCCTAGTTGAACAGGCAAAGCTTCCTAATATGTATTTTGTACTTTCTTTTGTATCTATCTATAGTAAATAAAAAAAATAAAAAAATAAAAGTCTTCAACACGACTAAAAAAAACGCCTTCTATCTGGTAACACTTTATAAGTAAGGGACGTCTGTGATCGAAAACCATGAATCGACAAATAAAAGTAGTTATGGTCGTGAGATGTGATGTGAATTATAAAAGGCATTTTGAATTAAAAGTTAACCGACAACTCGATAACTTTACTGATTATGTAGGTTTGAAAGGCTGCGATGGGCTGACCATTGACTATGATGCAAGACTGCCAGGTGGCAGAAAGACGTAAGTCATACTCAAGTGGGACCCTTATTGGAAAAGTGCAGGAAACTGAGGCAGGCAAAGTACATGGTGGAAGCCTTAAAGAAGACTAGAGCAGAACGGAATAGCTCGGAAAGTACAGAAAAATAACTAGGGACTAAAAGTGAAAATGATGATCATTCTGCCATATATCAATGCGATGTAGTTAGAAGAAGTTTGGATAAAATTGACTGCTGAACCATGAAAAATCTTCCAACTTTTTCGTTGTGATCTACAGAGGTTATTGATGTAAAGATGTGGTAAAGTCCAACAAACTTTTCTGGTTTCTTATTGCACTGTATTATGATTACTCAATTCTTTATTAAATATGATCTTCTTTGATAACTCCTCAGTCCAATCGTCTTTACTAAGAAGCTGTCCAGTCCATGCCCAGTGTCCAGTCTACGTGACTGTGACTTCGTCTGCCAGTTCCCTGCAAGGAAAGTGGAACACTGAATCACAGTCACACTTATGGAGACATAGAAGACGTGATCTTCAGCAGTTTTTATTGGCAACCATTGAGTATTTTGTCTTTGTCCTTCCTTACCAAGGTGAATTCCATGAAGAAGGTTATGTATTGTCTTTCCATCTATTGAAAAGCCCTTTTTATGGAAATTCTCAGTACGGAATTAAATCGAGTAAAGCCTCAAATCGTTATATTTAATCATTGAAGACAATGTCAACAACTCTCAAACGAAAAATTTTAAACAAAAAGACAAAAAGATTCGGTCGCATCTGGGAATTGAGCCCAGGACCTCTGTCATACCAGGATGATTAAATTAGCTCTGTCTGAATACAGTGTTAATTTAACCGTATAATTTCCGTAATTTTTAACTGCATCTTACTTCTACTAAGAACCACCAACATTATCTTTCTTCCTTTTCTGAATGCATGTTTTTAACTGGAATCTTTATGTTTGGTTGCCAGATTAAATCGTAATTGACGAAAGTTGATACGGTCGGATTGAATCAATAGTCAGGGCAAGCACTGCACAGTATGCGTTACTCCAAGACAGTGTATGATAAATGACGAGGAGGTCCATCTACAAGCAGCGCCTTGTACCCGCAAACAGTTTGTGCAAAATTCCTCCATGCATCTGTGCAAACCTGTCGCAATCATTTGAAGCCTTTGCAAGCCATTTGCGCATTATTCGGTTTTACCATCTTAACAGACATAATTACTTCTGCAAATTAGAACAAATTTAGTTTGTTTATGCAAGCCGTTTGCGCGGTATACCGTTTGCCTTCTTAACTTAGGTATATATGCTTACTTGTGCAAATAAAGTTTGTGCAAATAAGATTGAGCATGTAGGGCAGTGCTTTGGTAGTGCTTTTTTTAAACATTGATTGATAATTCCATTCATATAATAAGAGTATTCTTTTACCTGTAACAATTGAATTTTTTCCCGTACGTCCAAATTTTTTCTTTATTTGGATATCAAAACTTCACAATTACAAATAGCCAGTTTTTATAAAAAATATTTAAATTTACAATTAAGAAAAAATGTTCTTGTTTTCGGCTACCTACATTTGCTACCTAGTTCAACATAACGCTTAATTATTTTGCCTAAATTCCTTAACCACGCATAATATCAAATTCACTGTTAACTGTGCCGGATACAATAAGCTGTCGCGATGTTTACAGTTATGTTATGAAGGTGAACGAGACATCTTTGTCAATTATAGTAAGAGTGATTTACCCGTTGGACCCGATTTTCACTTGTCCCTCAAACAAATAATTGATTTGTTAGTCTATTATTAAATTATGAGTTCTGTTCGTATTATATGTATCTAAACTGTGACTGAATTTTCACGATGTCTACAATTTTCTGAATAATAATATGTTTATGTATTTTATACTCGAATTTCCAACCACAGACGTGTTGCACCAACGTCAATAATACACTCAAAAGACTTTCTTAATGACAAAGCATATGCATTAATCCTATCTTATCCGGTCTTCAAACTGCTCTCTCTATATACACTAAAAAGTCACTCAATTGTTTGGTTAACTCATAGTAAATCCCCACGTTTTCGTATACGATTCTAATGAGATTTTTAGTCATCACAAGATTTCTAAGTTTATCGATGTACGCAAACCAAGAAACTTTTTGTCTAAATTCATTCAATGCTTGAGAAAATATCCAAGAATAAAAGCTCCCAAACTAAGTCAATTAATCATAAGTTCAAACAATCGATTATTAATTCAAAGAACATAGATTTGGTACTAAAAACTTTAGTAGAAATACTGGATTCGGAATGTAAGACTTTGTAGTAAATCTTTTTTTCCTGTCAAAGAAGATGACCTGTTCATTTGCATTTGCATTGAATATGTGATGTAAAACATGCTAGAACCATCGATGAACACTCAAGAAATGAAACCAACTTTCGGTTAAGTCCTTAGAAAACCTTAAAAGGCTCGGAACCTTATACAGAACTCGTTCCAGGTAACATCACTTGCACACTGCTTCAACTCACCGGCACCAACGGTAGAACAGGTTACGGGTTACGGGTTCACTCTTTTCAGGTAAGGTAAGGACGTGCTTCGGGGACGCAGTTCGCGATGCCACTGGCAGACCGGCTGCTGGCTGTAACTGCTTGCTGCTTGACCCACTTGTTGGGCCTTGACCGCCGCAAGAACAGTTTTCACTCCGCGTGGTGTGCTCGGTGCTGTAGGCTCTACTGAAGAAAGAACTACATAATAATAATATTGTTTTCGTGAATTTCAAGTATTATCCAATGATTACAAATACATACTATCATTATGGAGTTCTGCAGGCAGCCGTTAATGTGACGTCGTCAACGAGGAAAGATTATTTGAAGAACCACGAAGATGCGTGGTACAAATCATGCTCCGCACATGCGTGGTATAAATCATTATATTGTGTATTTTTGAATGTAGCTATTACTTTGTGGTTATCCATTATAGAAAAATGAAACAATACAACTTTGTATAAACCACTTATATAATGTGCAAATCCGACCAATCTACATTATTAACTAGCAACGGCTCCACCCCTACCATAATAAAACATTGTTCTAAACTGTCAAATTAGTATAAGCTTTCCCTGACGAAGGAACGTTTGTTCCAAAACCGGTCGGATTTGCACATTATATAAGTGGTTTATACAAAGTAGTATTGTTTCATTTTTCCATTATATTGTGATTCATTTCAGAAAAATCTGGCCTAGGATGCTTCTTATTTTTCAAGTTGTTTTAGGGGTATCTATCTCCGCTAGTCCTATTGTCCTGCAGGAAGATAAACAATTAATGTTGAGGCTGATTTCGGTAGCCCTCAAGAATATACGAGATGGCAAAATTCTCGAAACTACGCTGCAACGGTCCGAAGAGTTTTTATCCAAATCATCGTTAAATGTTATTTTTATCTATTTCCTTGACAAGTACTGAGTTAATTTTCAGGAAGCTGCTGTGGAGATTATGTAGATTAGTATTAGAGAGCAAGATACGAATTTTATCTTTGAAGTTTATAGTTTATAGGTTGTAGAAACCCGGTGGATTTTTTTCTAGCTGTTTTAACCCGAGTTCTCGACTTTTTCTAATATCACTTTTCTACCTAACGTTCTTTTCTTTTCTTTTATACTAGACGTTTTCTGAAACCACTTTTCTACGCTCTGCGGTTTTATCATCCAAGCCTCTCTTCTGTTTCCCCGCCCCTTTCTTTAGCGGTGTCTGGGATTGCTCCTGCTTCGCACTCTCTGCCAGCTGAGGTGTGTTGCCCATATAACTAGATGCGTTTCGAGGATTTCTTGGTAATTGTCTTCTTGTTCGACACTTTCAATTATTGCTATCATTAAGACGGACATATTAAAGCACGTATCATTCATGGCTTCCATACAGCCACTTTTTAAGTACCTATTAGATGTTTTTTAAACGCCAATCTGATTCTGCCATATTACTAAGATTTCCAATTACTCATCCGTCTACATATTACTGAAGTTTTGTTATTATATATTTTATTGAACATTATTCTAAACGAATGTTCGTTTCTTATTTTTATCTTCGCCATTCGGCTTTGCTTTTGTTTTATTTTCACTTCTTAAGAATTTACTCTCGTTTTATAAAACGAGAGTATTATAATTACGTCTTCTTTGCAACGTTCCTCTTTGTTAAAAAATATTCTCGATGACTTCAGATTTACTCATGACTGAATCAATTTCACACTAATCTGCCGTGAAAGAAATCTACTTTCGAGAAATTTGCATGATTCGTGACTTGCTTCGTATCCGTATTGTCATTCTCAGCTCAATTTCTGACTTTTTACGTAGGAAAACAGTGATGTCTGCTCTGCACTCACGTCTGGTACAAAAAAATCGTGGGCTTATACACTCTTTCACACTTGTTCCCTGGGATAATTTCGACAAGGAAGTGGAGCAATTATTATAGTACACTTTTTATTTTATTTGATTTGAGTCTCAACTGTAAGAACTCCAGATCGTTATCCAGTTACTGCTTGTGGCATTCCGTATGTTCCCAGCCTAAAACAATTAATTAAATTAATATGGTCTTCGGAATCTTCTATTATTGATAAATAAATGACCGGTTAGTGGCCGAGTTGGCATCGCGTTTGGAGTCGGGAGTCGCATGTTTGATTCCTCGGCTGGCTAATTCCTCCATCACGACACAAGCAATATTTTTCGCTTACCGTGGTGGTAATAGGAGATTTTAAAATATTGTCAGGTTATTCGTAACTCATCAATGTTTGTCTTTCTTAAAAAATATATGAAAATGGAACCACGCAGACATCTATTGACAAATTTAGTTGTTTTTTTACATTAACTCCATAATGGAGGCCACGAGGAAAATAATTTCCCTCAGGACCTATGCCATCTTTGAAGATGCTTTGTGGAGGGTCTTTTTGAGGAGAGGAAGGAGTGATCATGGATCTTGAAGAGACCGTTGTTGTAGGAGGGAGGACACACAGAGGCCAGCAAATCGTCCCACAGCCGAGCTGTTGACTCGTAGAAACGAAGAAGGCTTGTCAAACAAAAAGCTATCATGGATTGTACTGTCATCCGCGTAACAATGAATCGGTGCACATGACAAGAGGTCATTGATGTGCAACAAAAACAAAGTCGAAGACAGAACCGATCCCTGTGGGACGCCAGCATTCATCGAATGTGAGGAAGATGCTGGTATCATTGAGCAAAAAAATCTGGATATTTTATTTATTTTATTTTATATATAACATTACATTTGATACATTTGTATGGCAAAAATAACATAATAATAACATTGAAAAATAACTATAAAATGTGAAGTGTTATTATGTCTTGTGGGTCGATATTAGTTCCTAGCTCCTAGCTAGGCAGATTGCCCGTTCTAAGGAACCAAATGCTGGTGAGAATGCAAAAAAAATAAAAAAATTTAACAAAATGTTTATTTTAATTTTTTAAATTAAATACATATTAATAAAAATGCCAGAAAATTTATTCTGTAACAAAAAAAGAAAAAGAAAAGAAAAATGTTTTTTTTATTTTTATTTAAATAATATACGTACTAAATTTTTACTAAATGTTTTTTTTTTTTTTTACATTAACTCCACACAGGAGGCCCTGAGGAAAATAATTTCCCTCAGGGCCTATGTCATCTGGGGAGAGGAAGGAATGAACATTGGTCTTGAAGAGACCCATGTTGTAGGAAGGAGGAAACACAGAGGTCGGCAAATCATTCCACAGCCGAGCTGTTGAACACAAGAACGAGTCAAAGAAACGACCCGTTCTCATGTGACAAATGTCAACTGTGTACAAATGTTAGGCACGCGTTTGGCGTGTTTCCCGACTATGCACCGGTGCCGAAGGGATCAATGATGCTAGTGTGCCGTTAATAGGCCATGTAAAATTTTAAGTAACATTATTTAATAGTTTTTCAGATTCCACCCTACCTAAGCCAATCAACCATTTTGTTATTATTGAACTGACGTGGGACATTTTGCAAGCGTTAATATTTAATTCTAGGGGAATTTTATTATATATTTTTGGTCCAAGATATTTACATGTTTTTTGATACTTTGCCGTATTGCTCCCTGGGACCACAAGAACCTTTCTGGTGTGACTTCTTGTGATATATTTATCATCAATTTTTTTAATATTATCTAGATTTTTATGTACGTGGATAATAGTCCCTTTTATATAGTTTTGACGAATATCAAGTACATATAAGTGCATATTATAATTATTATTTTGTTCAGACCTTAAATTTAACAATTATTACAATTATTTTTCTTCTCGAATGAACGGTAGCCACATTTTATACCACGAATCATAGTCTACCTCAACAATACAGACTGAGTAAAATAAACCGTGGGTTCAACTAAACCAACGTGCAACAGTCCAATAAATAATGCGGTTAAGCCACTGACACGTAAAACGAACGGCAGTTCTCTAATGGCAGACTCGATCCCGCGAATATAAATGCTTTCGTTCATATGAAGCGGATACTTTGTGATGTGACATTATTAATTTAAAATAAAACAATAACTTTGTAAACTCCACTTTTATTTTTATACTTTATGCCGACCGGGTTTCGCTACAACCGTAGCTTCATGAGGGCAGTATAATACTCTACTAACATTAGGTTACATTTGTGTTATAATATATAATTTACCAAAAATGGGCTGGACTCGTCAAGTGGAGGAGGAAGAAGGAGGCATAGATGGAGAATTGGGAAGGGAACGGACGTGTTCTTTATCAATAGGGAACAATCTTAGTATGGGACTTTTATTTAAATTAAGTTGGTTATTTACTACCTTACTATTAGTGTTTATGGCTTTCCTAAGTTCAAGTGCCTCTAAATTATCCAATCTTATACCGATATTGTTTTTATGAATAAGTTTGGCACCAGCGTTTTTGTCAAATTCATGATCGTTTTCAATCAAGTGGTTTGCAAATTCTGAAAATCCAGAGCTGTAACACCGTGTAAATACTGTAAACAAACCTAGTAAAAGCATCGGATACGGGTTCCGAAAGAATCACTGGCCGTAGATTTCCGGAGCAACTTCCATTAAAATAACTATATAACGTACACGTACATTATGCTCAACTAACGTCTATATTCCGAAGAATGCAATCCTTCCGCAAAGGAATGGGATTATATTGGTATTACCAATGCACGGGTGCTCATTTTTAAATAGTAAAGAGTAGTTTTATATGCATCGGGTCGTCGCGTGAATAGTAGGCTGCACAGCTGGTTGATTATTGAGGTTTTGAACCTCGAGGCGTTTTATATTCGAACAACGTGGATGCAACATCATCTCTGATGACGAACTATGTTTCTAACTATAGAACTGATTGTAGCAAACATCCCACTAACAACTATGCTGGAAATCAAATCAATCATTCAAATATACGTCAGTGGCTTGAATCTACCGATAGTCTAACGGTGGTCTGTGTATGTATAGGTCTCGCAAGTTAAGTTGACTTCATCACAGTACTCACACAGATGCGAAACTTTCATACAGCGTGTTTCGTTTTAGGCTTTTAACAAAAAAGCAATTAATAATTATTTCACAATTGAGAATTCGAATCCAAAGCGTGTTTTAATCGGTAACATAAAACTAATGTTGTTTTACAACATTTTTATAGAAATACTGTAGGTTTAGGAAGAAAAATAAGTTTATTAACTGAATGAGATAATCTTCAGGATTGAATTCAAATGGGTATTCATAGCTAACAACAAGGTTAAAAAAATATTGTGTTATTTAAAAAGATTAATTTATTATAATATTCATACTTATATAGATAATATTTTATAAGTAAATAATCTACAAGCCGCCACATGCCGCTGCACGTTTAATAGGCATAGATTTTGAAAAGTAAACGACTGTTAAACTTAATTACCAAAAGAAACATCGGTTTCGGTCGGGATAGATGGAAAAACATGCATTAAAATTCGGTTTTCAAAGTTAAAAATTTCCCATATAAAACATCTCCATTGCCGCCATTTTTTTGTACGGATTTGACATTTGTAAAGTTTACTTTAAAACTCAATACGCATGAATTACTTGGTTTACCTAAACCAAGAACCTAATGTTGAAATGAAGTGTGATTTCCAAAATCTGTGCTTAAAAATTTGGCTGCTTATGGATTATTTATTTTTTATAATTATGTGTTAGCAATCATCAGCAACAGTAATTATTTAATTATGTATCAGTCATCATCAGCAACTATCTATACGTATATTATCTAAAATATAACAGATTACTAACACAAAGGTACAAAAGATTAACTGTTGAATAGGTACTGTGATACTCCAGTTGCCTTAGACGTCAAATCATACAAGTCATTTATGCTTAAGTTGACCACCGTTTTTTACATTATGAATAAGTAAAATAATTACACATACGGAATAAAATTTCACGAGTTGGTCCATTCAGTGATTTGCCACGTTCCGTTTCGTAACAGGACTCCATGATATCGTAATAAATATTACAAATACTCTGTAAATCTACTAATAAAGATTCGAATTAAAAATAATGAAAACTATTTATTATTTCAAATTTAAAAATTTGATTTTGTCACTTGCGAAATGTAGGTGCACGCATGTTTAAATCAAATTACGAACCGAACAAATAGAATAGAACAGCCTGTAAGTACAGCCTCAAAAGGGTATCGTAAAACTTGCCTCTCTTCTAACTAGTTGCAATAAGTGGGCGTAAGCAAGACAGAGAGCCTTATCGGGTTTGTGGGCGTCGCTTAACGTTCACACAGATAGACCAATACATCAATACTAAGCATTTTTATTGCTTCCAACTTAAGATGTTTTACCTATTCAATATACATGGCATATTATTGGGTGAGTAATGGAAGCGATGAACCGGTTCAATAATTGGACAAGAAGTATCGATGTATTGTCGTTGATTGAACGATAATCGACCACTGCAAATACAAAACTTCCATTGCGAATTGGACTAGGTACTAAAAATATTGCACTTTCTTGTTTCAGAAATGTGGAGTCAATGACTTTGCGGGTCATCATTCGCTAACTCGTTTTTTTTTGTATTTGGATGCCAAGTTTATTGAAATATTAACTTTTTAAACTTTTTTTTTGCCAATTATGTATCTTTTAAATTTAATTCTGTTGTAGATGATCTTTACATGACCAATAATTTTTGCCGTGTGTTCAATGTTCAATCATAAATCGTAATATTATACGAGTATCATGGTATCAAAGCTCAAAGCAAACGACATAATGGTTATTTATCTTTAGTCATTGCTTACGGTAAAAGAGACATAATGATCTCTTTTCATTTTACAATGCACCAAGGTAGGTTCCGAAAGTTTTGCGTCAGGTTCGTGGTCGAGACTACGTGTGGTGATGAACGTGTCAATAATATTTACTTTTTTAAGTAAACAATTAGCATCTATTTGTTCGGGTCTCATTCTCAATAGAATGGCAAAAAATTGAGTTGTTTTACCGTACTTCTCTTCTCTGATTGCTTTAAACTGAAATGCTTTAGGTTTTATTCCGTTTCCTTGTTATTATGGTGTCACTTCTTCTAGATCTCATTCGCTGAATATATAATGTGCATGCATTAGTTCATTTGTATTTTGCATAAATCATTGTGTGCTTGGCGACGTCTAATTTACTTTCTACCCACATGACTTCTTGTTTGCACGCTCTTGCACCTACAATCTGTTGTCTCGCCTGGTCTACGTGCAGATTTGAGGGGAAAACTTGCGGGAAGTTTCTACGACTTGTAATGATTGTCTTATTGGACCTACAGTTAAGCCATTACCATTTCAATGTGATAATTTAAATATTTCTTATTTTCAATTAATTTTATTTTATTTTAAATACATAAACGGCTATACTGCCTTTTATAAATAAACATATAATAGAGTACAAAATAATATATAATATATAATAGAGTAAGAAAAATAATATCATTACATAATAGTAGTTTTAAACTTTAAAATAACATACAATTATTTTGTGTATCACAACAAAAAATAACAAAAAAGAACAATGAGAAATATCACATTTCATTTCAACATGTCCATATTGCGTATATAAAGTTATATTATGGAAAAATAATTTTTGAGTGCATGTTTATATTGCGCTAATTTTAAGAAATAAATGTCGCCGATGTTAGCATATTCATTTCCCAAAATGTGTAATCGACTGATTGGTGAGTAATAATGTGATAATGTATGTGTGTTATTATAGTAGAACGGTAGAGTCAGTCTATTGTTAGCGCGACCAGGGCAATGAAATCGTATTAGTTCTATTAAATCAGGGGTATCCAGGACCGAGTGAATTATTTTATATAATATTAATAGATCACAGATTTTTCTGCGATCTGATAAATTTACGAGATTAGTCCAGTTTAATAACAAATTATAGTCCACGGATTCTCTTGGAATACCTAATTTAAAATTAATATACCTAAGGAATCTATGCTGGACTTTTTCAATCGCTTGAATATGGATATTGTAATGTGGAGCCCAAATCGTAGAATTATATTCTAAAATGCTTCTCACTAGCGTTATGTATAAAATGCGAATAGTATCAATGTTACAAAATTGTTTTGTTATTCTAATAATAAATCCTAAAATCTTCATTGCTCTATTAATAATATTATTTATATGGCTAATAAATGTAAGTTTTGAGTTAAAAATAATACCTAGATCATTTATTGTTTCTACTGAGTTTAATATAATTTTGTCAAGATTGTATTCATAAATGATCGGTTTCTTTATTTTATAAAATCTTATTATTTGACATTTACTAATGTTAAGTGCCAGTTTATTGCATATACACCAATTAAACAAGTTGCAAATAACAGGATATCAACATCGGAAAAAACGTCTGCAATGTCATTAATAAATGAAATAAACAGTATTGGTCCTAAATGGGAGCCCTGTGGCACACCACTAGTGGCAGAAAAGGCATTCGATATTACGTCATTTAACTTGCATTTATCATGATTTTTTTGGGTCATATTGCCGTGTTGCGCTCCCTCCTTTTTTATCCAACGTTACGGTGTCCTTCATCAAATTGTCAAGAGTTTTTCGTGATACTCATTCTCTGAGATTTGTATACTTCTCCTTGGTCCGCAGTTGGCTGAAGAGCGTCTCGGCTGTCTGGAACCCTTATTTTGGCTGGATGCTTCCTCATGTTGGTTCAAAAAAGTTTCTGAGATTTCTCTAAATGAAGGAGTGCGGCCACTATCCGTGGTTCTATCTGCGAACTTTCTTCTGGGCATGTTGGGACTTCACTTCTTGCAGCTCTGAAGAGAAGGGCAGGTCGCCACCTACTTATGCAGACTGCTGCGAGACCTATATGTTCTTGATGACTATCTTAGACAGTGTCATCATTGATTACACTATCTTCCTGTAAGACCAGCATGCCAATGGTTCTTCCGGTAGGGAGGAGTACGCTGTTCCTGAACCAAATCTTTTCCGAGCCAGATGATATACCTACTTAGCGTCAGCGAGAAGATATTCAAAAGGGAAATACTATTGATTGTTAAAAGAGTCTCTCCGCATTGACGTTATCTTCCGATTTTTTATTTAAATTTTTTTTTGCGAATAAAATAGGGTAATTTCCTAAATGTATTAAACAAAAAAAATTATTCTATAAGGAATTTCATTAAAAAATATTATTATTCCATAATTGTAACACGTTGACGCTGTCCGATATGTTGACCAAAGAAAGAGGAAGCGCAACGAGGCATAACACCCCAAAAATAAATCACGGTGCCACATTTATCCGTAAAAATCTCAATTCTTATCTAATTGGCCTTTGTTTTACCGGAATGGATGCTTTTATACCGTTCAATTATTCTTTTGCGTTATTTTTCCTTTTTTTAATATCACGAGTAATAATTAGTAAGTATTAGTAACATGTACGAACTCTTCTCCGTCTGTGAGGTCACGTTTTAGACATAGAACTCTCTCAAACTCGCCCATCTCCTTTGAGTTCTTGATCGCCGACACAAAATTTTTGCCGTGCGTCAGCTGACCAGATAACGTGTTTATATATGTATTTATAAAAATTGTATACAACCTACCATAATAGTTTTCCCTGATACGTTATCACACGTGAGGTTAACCCATCACAGAGTTTGTAAAGATACGTTGTCACACGTGAGGTTAACCCATCACAGAGTTTGTAAAGATACGTTGTCACACGTGAGGTTAACCCATCACAGAGTTTGTAAAGATACGTTGTCACACGTGAGGTTAACCCATCACAGAGTTTGTAAAGATACGTTGTCACACGTGAGGTTAACCCATCACAGAGTTTGTAAATGATTAAACTGATTCCTGGTTGTGGGGTAATTGAAAATTGCTGTTTTAAAGACCAATGTCTCAGGACCTAAGGGCCTCCAATATTGTAATTGTTTTTGTAATACTGTATCTGTTTATTCCCCAGGTGGATGCTGTGGCTCGACCAAGAAGGAGACGATTGTCGGAGGATGGGCCTGGGCATGGTGGCTCGTCACAGACGTGCAGAGGCTCTCACTTGAGGTATCAATTTTCAACTAACTTTTCATGGTATCCTTCTCACTTAAACAATTCCACTTTGTAATTTTATGTATCTACTATGTACCATCACATAATCGTATAAAAGTAACGCCTTATATCAAATTTGGAATATTGTTAAAAAGCATCTAATTATTATTGCAAATTTCCGTGCGTATGTTCTTTCTCATTCCCGCATCGATTCGTCTCTTAATAATGAGTGCGAGGGATGCTGTTGGTTAATTTTTCACACTTACAGATGTGATCCCTGGAAGGAATGTCATATGTGGGATGACCGATAAATGGTCATATGTCAACTTTAGAGAACAAGTTGCTTTTCGGTTCTTATCGTGCATTGTAAACTGTCGGCCTCGGATTTCAGATTTCGGATTTCAATCCCTTAACTCTGGGTTGAAGCCCTTTTGGGTTAAACGAACGATTCAGGGAACAATTTATTGTGTCATAATTGCCAATTTATTATATCCAAAACAAAGACTATTTCTGATCATTATTATAATTAGCATTTATTTCATTACCCCGTTAAATTCACCCCGCAGATAGCATACCAAATAGATTCAAAAATAGCTCGCATCTCACAGCCAAGAACGATCACGTACTCGTATAAGCACATTCTTGTATTTTGGTGTAAGATGGTAACCAAAGATTTGATATATTGAAATATGAATAATTCCAACTTGGATAATGACAATTGTATCCTTAAATTAGGTAAGATTAATCTGTACCACCTATATATAACACTTTGGTTTTATTGTTTTTCTTAATCTATGTTTGCTAACTTAACGTAATAAATTTGAAAAATTTTAACGTAATATCGTCTACCAAGCATTATTTTCTATTGTGTTTTAAATACTCCTCCCATAACCACGAGCTACGAAGCTCAATTTTTGAAGACCAAAATAAAATTTAAAAAAACATTACAGATATATCAACATCCTTTGTTGATGTAATTTGATTTCTGTTATATCTTCTGTAATAAATTCTGTAACGAATAAGGTAAATTGTTAATTCGAGTTTTGCTTGACTTGACTAAGCTCTTGATGAGGTGTGAAAATATTTTTTTTTTTTATCTAAAAAGAAAGACAAACATTCCCGGGTTACGAATAACCCAACAATGTTTGAAAATCTCCTACTACCACCACAGAAAGCCGAAAATGTTGCTTGTGTTGTGATGGAGGATTTAGCCAGCCGAGGAATCGAACACGCGACGCTCGGGTGGGACCCAAGCGCTATGCCCACTCAACCACTGACCAGTCGAATATGTAATGATTACGAAAGTGTGATGCTGTGATGGTAATTGCCGCCGCATCAGATGCTTATCGTGGAAACTACGCCAATCCACCAATTCTTTAAAAAGGATTGTGTTAGGACTTGCCATAACTTACCCTATACCATTACCATACCCTTTGGATTATCCCATGTTGTTTATTTTTCTCTTATTCTATGCGTCTTGCTCATTTTTTGGAAGTACAATATAATGTAGGAGCTACCACCGAACACCATCTATTAGAAATTATTTGTTTTATTTTTCGAGTATTTATATATGTGTAATTGTTCTGAGCTTTTATATTGAGTCAGATATCTCTCCACGAAATTCTATTATTTATAGTTCTGTCAACAAGTGAATACGAAACAGGAAGTTTCCTTTAGCAATGATAGTAAAACTCCTTACACTGTGTCATATTATTCCTTCCGTCTCCCAGGTGATGACTCTAAACCCCATGTGCGAGAGCGTGGAGACGGCCCAGGGAGTGCCACTGACCGTGACGGGGGTGGCTCAGTGCAAAATCATGAAGGCCGACGAGCTGCTGGGTACTGCCTCCGAGCAGTTCCTCGGCAAGTCCGTCAAGGAGATAAAGATGACCGTCCTGCAGACCCTTGAGGGACACCTGAGAGCGATCCTGGGTGAGTCTTGTTTTCCATACAGTCATACTTTCGTTGATGATATTAACCAATAGATGATTTAACAGAAGTTAAACTCTACGCAAGAGGTCTTAAGAAAAACCTCGGGACCTAGGTCTCATTTAAAATGACTGTGGACTGCATTTTTAATGTAAACTTTAATATATAAACATGACTCTTGAGGAAACTCCTTTGTGGGTGAGAAGAAACACAAGAGTTGTGACAAGATCCAGCAAACCAAGCCGTTGAGCCCGTATATAAGTTAACCATTTTCAAACATAATCATTTTGGTTGTCAGTCTGTCTGTGATTGTAAGACTCTGGTTGGTTGTCTTCAAAATAAAAAAAAGAAACAGAAGTTTCGAATAGTTTATTTAACTATCTCAAGCTGTGCAGTGTACGTAACGAATTAATATTGATCCATTCTCTACGTCTACATTCTTCATCAACTCTGAGTTCATGCACGTATTTTATAACGTTTATAAATTAATGGAATATTGGCATATTATGAGTACTTATATCAATAATACCGCTAATGGTTTCGTTGTTTCGATGCGCCTAACAGAATATGGGTTACAACGGAGCTATCGGCAGGACGTCCATTCCTGGTTGTACAGATAATATGGTTTTCTGTGTTGTAAATAAAAGCGACATCTACCGAATTTTCTTCTGTAGCGTCTCCGCCTAGCTTTGAAACGCAGTAAATTGTGACGTAATACGTAGGTTGTACGTCTGTGTTTTGGTTTCGGACGCCAGATGGCGCTAGTAACATAATTTGAGTTTTTGAATTACCAACAGCTGCTGTTCGGTGGGGTAGGTCGGGATTCAGGGTTACATTATTACGTCACATAGATACGTCAATATCGTTCATATTATAGAGCTTCCTGTGAAGACATCGATCAACAATCATATATCGATCGTCTGGTTGATTAGTCAGACATCTCCGAAAAACGAAATTTGAGTTGAGTGTGCGCTTAGAATATGTGAATGTGTCTCGTATAATATTCAGATTTATCATAAACACCACCAAATCAATCATAATGCAGAAAAACTTGTAGTGAAATAAACAGAAAATTGGTGTTTTCTGGGTTACTAGTAGGAAATTTCAAAATGTCACTAATGTACCGGACCGTTACGCTTACCGGTGTTATTTTATAGCACATTTAATATGTAAAATATAGACACTTGCCAATAATATTTGGTTTATAGCATTCGAATATTGCTCTCCACTTGAAGCCAAGGTGTGTGTGTGAAATAATTCCATATTATGTTTTTCTTAGGAAAAATATTTTTATTTTTTATGTTTTTTATACGAATACTGCACAATATGAACCGTTGGGACTACGGCTTCTTCAATTGGAATATGATGTGAAGCTGAAGGAAATGGGCCGGAAAAACAGGATGGACAAGGAAGATTGAAATGTACACAGATGTTGCCTAGATCAGGTCACTAAACATGGCTAAAGCTTTTTCACTTACCTACAGTTTTTAATCTGAATGGTGGCTTTTACCGAATCGTCACTGAAAGCATCTAAATAATTAGTAGAACCTAGAAAACCATATTGATGTTTTTATCAAAAAGGTTTCTTTCATATTTATTTCAAAATTATTTGATACTCACTTTAATATTGTATACGACAGATTCGCTTTTATCATATAACCGTTTATAAATCTTTGATTTTTTTTCGTTATGTTATTTTTTAGTTATATATTTACAAAACCATAATGATATACCATTTTCATTATTGTTGAAAACGGTATGATCGAATGATACAATGAATAACAACATTTTGTTTGATCCCTCAACACTTTGTTGTTAATTTATATGTTATTTTTTCTACAAATTTTCTACAATTATCATTGTTATTTTTAAATTTTATTATTTTGCTTTTCTTTAACTTTTTGGTAATGACCGATATTAAGTGTGTTACTTTTAAGAAATTGTGAATTTATTAACCCCGATACAGGGGAACGCGGGGTTAATAATTACATGCTAAAAATGTATTTAAATTGTGCAGAAGCAATAAATAAATAAATATTTCCTTAAGTAGGTATTATTAAAAACTATTTCTATATACATATATTTCTTAAGATGATTTTTCATATGTTAAGGGACGCACTTGACTTACTTTATTTAACCTGTGATTCCTGACATTATTTGGGTAAAAAATGTCAATGAAGTTTTGGTCTCCGCTGACATTTTATTGTTTTTTTTCTTTCTTTCATATTCTGTTCAATATCAGCCAGTTATTTCAGATCTTTCACAGAACTTAACATATCAAAACTGAAACTAACATTGAAATTTGATGAGTTTCAATTTGGGAGGCGGGTATAGGTACCGCCTCTCCGGGAATTTATTGGACAACCAACATCCTTGCCATAGGTCACCCCAGTGGTTCGCTACATTTGGTGACTTAGCAGGGGTGCCCGGGTTCATGGGGTGAGGTTTGTCTAGGTCCACCTACTGCGTGGCGGGCCGTATCGGATGAGAATGATTGAGGGAGTCCCCTTGACTTCTCCAGCCGTACTCTCTCGGAACATCGCCTTGCACCGCAGTGGGAGGTCTGGATCCATACGTCCGTCACTCCTGGACACGTCGAACCTCAGATTCCTACCCACCTCTCTTACCTTTTTCCTGTCTAGAACTTCCTTTCCCTAAACAGACCCTCAACATAGCATCCCCAAAGATGACATAGGCCCGAGGGAAATTATTTTCCTCAGGGCCTCTTGTGTGGAGCTATTGAAAAAAAAATCAGTTTCAGAGAAACAACGCGTCTGTATTATATTTTTAAACTTGCTTATTATGACATATTTATACTAACGATGACATATTTATAAATATTTATATACTCGTATATACCTGAAATTTATTTGGATTACACGAAAAATTTAAATATTTTTATTTCATAATAATGATTGTCTTTCAAAACGTGTTTCCCTCAAACAACGGTCATCGACTCCAGCCAAATCAATACATAAAAGTCCTTCGTGTGCCAAACGAGATACGAGTATGCGATTGTGTTAGTTTACTATCCGGAACCGGTTCAACTACCTGTCGCCTATACTATCCCTAACAACTAAAGTAGACTGTAAACCGACATACCTATTAATTATTCAAATATCGAACTGTCTGCTCTAATACACACTCTACACCTTATATCCGGTCAATCAGTTGTATTTCCGGATCATAAATTACCTTTGAGCTATTATTAGTTTTGTTGCCATTCATTATTATTTTATAAGCTAATCTATTCAAATACGTTTTGATCCGTTGTTTTTCTGACTAATGTCTAACTACTTGTTTTTTATTATCCGACTTCGCCAGTGAATTTATTTCTGCTGCTGTTTTTTATTGAAATTTTTAATATTATAAAACAAACAATTTGACGTTTTTTTCTTGTTTTTTGGAGATTATTTTATGTTTATGAAAGAAATGAGATAACAAGCGGAAAATTATAATTATAAAAATAAATAATTGTATATCAATAGATAGACAGAGTTTCTCAATATTTCTTAATGTCAGAATCACGGAGGATATTCTTTCCTCCGTGGTCAGAACTCACCCTTCGTTTTGATTACGTGACTTGCTAATATTGTTTCAGCTTTAGAGAACAGATCACTTGTACGACTCGTTCATGAGTTCAACAGCACGGCTATGGAATGATTTGCCGGTTCTTCAAGAGCCATGTCCACTCCTTCCGCTCCGCAAAAAGACCCTCCACAGAACATCTCCAAATGAGGGAAATTATTTTCTTCAGGGCCTCCTGGGTGGAATTATTGTAGAAAAACGAGAAAAAACTTAATATCTGAGTTTCCTTTTCCTTACCTTCTTTATTATCGTTTTTTTTCTTATTAATAATAATAATTGGATAGAAAAACTACCCCAAGGGCGTTAAGTTACATTTTTATTTTTCATTTTCTCTTCCGCATTCCAAAACTAATCGTTATCTTCTTTCTGTAACATAGCAGACAACCTTTTTTATAGTGAGGAAATCATCTCCTTCAAAGTCATTACAAAACAATCCAAACCAAGGTATTCTAAGTAATTAAAACAAACTCAATAACAATTCGATAACACACGGTATAAAACAAAAACTTAAATGAAAATGAAAATTAAAATTAAAAAATAGGTAGAAATAAAGCGCCTTCAAAATAGTCCTGGGTCGATTGTGAAAGACCTGATCGTCGAAACCCGCTCACGAGCCACCAAAGAGCGAGCGGGTTATTTATTCGTCAGCATCCGGGTCTCACGATCCGCGACTCGCGAACAACAAGACAAGAACAACGCGCGCACTCCCGCGACCCGTGAACCGCGACACACTCCGGCGACCCGCGATCTACGACACATTCCTGCACCCCGTGACTCACGGACCGATCGCCGGGTGCTGGGTGCGGGTGGGGCGAGACGTGTCAGCTCCCAGAACCCGCAAACTGCGACACATTCGATATGCATTCGATCGCCGATTGCCGATCAACGCGCACACGTGCGTGACAGTATCCTGCTTCCTGCCCGTGTGTCACGTCATCGCGGGATTGTTAGGTAGATTCGATTTTTGAATATTCGACTAGACACAGCGTCGATTTAAATTAGAGCGTATCTTGGTATTGTTAAGCAATGGGTGAAGTGCATTTCTTTTCACATTTTGTTAGTGTTGTTTTCATAAAAACTTTTCATTTTTCGTGTGAGTGTGATTGTAATTGTGCATTGTAATATAAACTGGTAACTTGAAATAGTACATAGACGACTCATCAAAATTATTCTAAAAAAACCTTTAGACTATTCAACTCAAAAAATATTCGATGAATTCAAAGTTTTACAAATGACGATCTCCGTAGTCCAGTGGGTAAGACTCTTGACTCACAATCCGGAGGTCGCGGGTTCGAACCCGGCATGCGCAAATAAATTTTATTTGATTAATTTGTGTTATTTCACAATTAATTCATTTTAAAATAATATATAGTATATTTGCGGCATGTTCCAGAGTGGAAGATACTATTAGTATCGCCCTGGTGTAAGACCACCATTCAGAATTGAAACGTTGCTTGAAAATGGCTTTAGCCGTGTTTGGTGACCAGATCTGAATAGCCAGGTACTTCCCAACCTTCCTCTCCCCCACCTCCTTCGCCTCCCCTCTACCTTCAGCCTCACAACATACCCCAATTGGGGATGCCATAGTCTCACTGGCCCCAGACGGGAGCAGTTGAGATTCTTGTGCGGTATTCACTGTAAAAAAAAAAAAATAAAAAATAAACAGAATCTATCAAAAAAATGCGTTACTTCAAATCCATACAAACTAACAATAAAGTCATTTAGCACCAGGCCGAGAACAACAGGACAAATAATAATCCCTAAACTTAATACTACAACGGCCCAACACCATTACACATACTCAGCCATAAAATGCTTTAACGAACTCCCTAAAGATATTCAATCCGAAAAAAATTATAAAATTTTTAAGAAAAAAATTAAAATACATTTCACCACTAAGTAAGTTTATGTTTGTGTTATATTACGCCCACTTATATTTTCAATGTGTACACAATATATATATTATAATTTAAAAAAAAAAAAAACTTTCTTCCTAAAATAGTGCACAGGTATATAATTTTACAAACATGTTGTTTTTATTTTATTTTTTCATAAATACGCTCATGGTAGCATCAATTAAACATATATCAAAATATCAATTGTGTTAGTACTCCCTCCCTAAACACGAGAAATTCTCAATTAGAGAGGTATTATTACCACCATTAAAAATATTTGCATTACATGTACATAATTAAAAAAATAATTGTACTTATACCTAACTTTGTAAAATTGTAAAAATGGAATAAATAAATAAATAAATTTAAAAAAAAAAAAAGTGTAAAATGTCTGACTTTAATAAAAAGAAATTATAATAAAGCATTAGCTCACAGCTAATTTACTTATTTAAATTCTCAATAAAAGCTTCAGAACAACACGTTTTTTACAAGGTTTTTATATCCTCCAAAACATGATAAAACATTTTTTTTTACCCCTGAAGCATGTCTTTCTTTAAATTAATTTCTGGGACATTCATGAAATTACTAGTTACAGGTGTGAGCAGTGAGAGAATGTTCACACAATTATAACCTGGGTTTTGTGTTGGGTATGACTTGACCGGTCTGGGCGGCGACTGTCTACCGCGCGGCGCACCCGTAGAAAGTAACTGGGTGATGATTAATCGAGTTTCGTATTTTGTGTCGCGAAAAGAGCGGGTCTTCGCCACCCGCTCGTGACGCCAGCGGGTCGTGAGCGACCCGGGTCGTGTAAAACGATCGATCGACCCAGGACTACTTCAAAACTTTGCCTTTTCTCATACTTATTGTCCTTAGAAGTCACATCATTTCTCAGCCAGCTTTTTATGCTTATTTTCTACCTGTAAGATAGTAGATTTTTTTTCATAAATTTAAAAAACTATTTTTATTTCAGTTTATTCATGTGATTGTCATATTTATCCAGTTATATATGTGGTACATTTAAAATAAACCAGTTAAGTTCCACTTGCAGTTTGTTTTTGTTATGGTTACAGATTACGAAGTATGTGGGAACTATGTAAACCGTCCCCCTTTTTATTAATTTAAAAAAAAAACGCACTTAATATTACTCAAAATATATAAAACGTCTTTAAGAAATTGCATTTCCATATAAGTCTAGTAATATCAGTCGCTTTTTTGGTTTCTTCTTTTCTACTTTGCATTTCACCACATATATTTATCTTCTTCTCTGGAAGATAATTGTAAAAAAAGACCACAATAATTACATATCCACCCATCTACCAAGGCATAGCCGGTCAAAGCCAATACAAAAGAAACCAAGGTCCAAACTCGATAACGTAACAGTAAGGAACAGCAACTCATGAGACGATAATAAAACGCCTTCAATACATTAAGATAAAAGTTTCTAGAAAACTGATAGTGATAGGTAAGTTAGTGTGGTGGGTTTGCACCTAACCTCGCCCGGGGCATTTAAGTCTCGTCGTGGGGAATGAGGGGACCTTGCCAGTCTCTAATTGTATGCTATCAGTACGTTGCTCCTACCGTCATTGTTCCAACTGTAATGCTGTCACGAGTGAACAGGTCCACATTTGGTTCCTGTTTTATCGAGTACCGTAAAATGGGGTTAAACTAATAACTTTTTGTAAAAAAAACATTTGTTTCGGTAAATTTAATGATCATATGTGTTTGAGGAGTCCAAAAATAAAAACTTAACTAAACTCAGGGTATACTAGAAACTAAATATAAATAAACTTAACGGTGTCAATAGAAAGATAGGGGTCGGGAGTGGAAAGGGTAGAATATTTTGACATCCACGTTCTTACTCCATATATGCTCGGTCCTCGGGTATCGCGGGTTAAAATCGTCCCGGTATTACACACTGTATGTGCTATACACTGGGTGCTATTACACACTGTATGTACGTATTATATCGGTAGACACTTAAATACTTTACAAGATAAATGAAAGGAAACTATTATAATAGTTGAGGAATGTGTGTACTGTTCAGGCTCATGTGGTGACAATTGCCTAGGTCTTGGTGGCGGGTGCGTCTGTCTACCTATTGCGTGGCAGGTCGGATTTGGAGAGACCGGTTGAGGGAGACATTTTTACCTCTCTGGTAGAACTCTCTCCCCTTGTACCGCAATGGAAGGGATTAATGTCCTGGACATACTGACCCCAGATTCCTACCCGCCCCTTTTTACCTTTTTCCTTCCCAGATCTTTCTCCCTTTCCTTTCCCAAAAAAATCCTCCACACGGCATCCCTAAAGATGATATAGGCCCTGAGGGAAATTATTTTACTCAGTGCCTCCTGTGTAGAGATAATCAAAAAAACTTACTTCCATTTCTCTGTGTAACTGAAAATATTAAAAAAAACAGCTTCACAATTCAACCGACAATATGTTTGAATATAACAAGACATCAACAAGTTTTCAAAACCACTTATTTTCGAAGCGTCATTGTATCATTAAAAAGAAGTGAGCGCTTTGACAAAGCCAGCGAAAGGTGCAGTGACCGGCGATAATTAAAGTCACACCCTGATTCAAAAGTCGCCCCGTTTTACGGTATCTACTTACTCTGAATCACATTACTTTTTTTCCTTTGTTTACCTGCTATTTTTCTCCGTAATTACTAATTACAAAGCTTAAGAATTTCAATAATGCATTCCATCGTACCTCTCTAGAGTAGGTATGTTTTTTGTTTTACTTGAATATCCACACAATTGTGCTGGTGCCCGGAACCAGCGAGGCTTTGACATCCCAAATTGGACTATATTTTGAGGCGGGAATTGTCTGATTATTCAGATATGGTTACCAAACGCGATTTAAGGTCATTCAAAGTAACGTAATAAAATTATTTTTTCTTTTTATTAAGTAATATATTTTTGTTCTTATTTATAATAAACATTTACGAGGCGTTAAAAAAAATAAAGAAAGGTTCGCTTAGATGGTTTTGGCATGTAGAACGAATAAACGAAGAAAGGAGTGTAAGGAGAATATATTACGCAAATGTGAATGGTAGAAGAAGTCGGGGACGCCCGAGGAAGACATGACACGATCAAGTGAACCCCGAGTATTAATTACTCCTGAATCAAATGCCTTCCGATATGATTACATTTTGCGTCAGTGAGAACGAAAAATCGTATTTATTCTTGAAAAATAATCTTCTTATCGGCGTGATTTTCACCACTGCTCTTTTTTTTAAATTTGAGGTTAAATATTTGTAAGTCTATATTTTGCCAAACATTCTATTATGTAATGTCTTCTATGCATCCTTTAAATTTACCTATTGTACTTTTTTTACATGGATACCGCACAAGAGTCCCAACTGCTCCCGCTGGAGCCACTGAAACTATGGCATCCCCAAATGGGGTATGTTGTGAGGCTGAAGGTAGTGTGGAGGGAAGGAGGTAGGGAAGTGGAAGGTGGGGAAGTACCTGGCTATTCAGATCTGGTCACCAAACACGGCTAAAGCAATTTCAGGCAACGTTTCAATTCTGAATGGTGGTCTTACACCAGGGCGATACTGAGAGTATCTTCCACTCTGGAACGTGCCGCAAATATACTATATATTATTTTAAATGAATAAATTGTGAACTACACAAATTAATCAAATAAAATTTATTTGCCATGCCGGGATTCGATCCTTATAAGAAATTTAAGAATCTTGTGGTCAATGTGTTCAGGAGTGTCGAACGTCTGAATTTATCCCTCCCACTGCGGTGCAAGGCGACGGGTCGAGAGAGTCCGGCTGGAGAGGTCAAAGGTCTCTCAACCACTCTCCAAAGTGGACAAAAGCATCTGCCGCAAGACCGCGCAGGCCTGCTAAGTCACCAAACCAATGGAGTGACCTATGGCAGAAGTGAGATAAGTTTTAAGATTTTCACGGCCAAAAGCATTTTCGATATTTGTTTTTGGGGTGTTATGCCGTGTTGCACTACCTCCTTCTTTAGCCAACGTTTCGGACATCGTTACAGTGTCCATCATCTGCCGGATCTGCCCTGATGATGGACACTGCAACGATGTCCGAAACGTTGGCTAAAGAAGGAGGTAGCGCAACACGGCATAACACCCCAAAAACAAATATCGAATATGGCAGAAGTGTTGGTTATCCAATAAACGGTTACCGGGACGGGCGACGGTACCCCTACCCACCTCCAAAATAGTTGTACGTTTAAAAGTTTATATACCAAGTTGTTTATGGAGTTTGGGGTGTGGGGTGTGGTGTGTGGGGTGTGGGGTGTGGGGTGTGGGGTGTGGGGTGTGGGGTGTGGGGTGTGGGGTGTGGGGTGTGGGGTGTGGGGTGTGGGGTGTGGGGTGTGGGGTGTGGGGTGTGGGGTGTGGGGTGTGGGGTGTGGGGTGTGGGGTGTGGGGTGTGGGGTGTGGGGTGTGGGGTATGGTATGGCGCACGCTAGAATGAAACCATGCTGGAATGAAATCCTTATGCTATTACCATTGTTACTTATTTTTATTAAAAAAGATTTTTTTGTGGTCTGAAGACTATCAAGCCCATTTATTATTTGTTCTACGGTGAGATGGGGGTTGAGAATTAAAACACAACTGACTCTGCTCCACCCAAACCACCCCCAAACTCCGGAGGTTACTGGGCTCATCATTTTTTATACTTCTTTCTTTAGGCCTCTGATTTGCCTTTTGTATTTTTTATTATGAAATTCTTAATAATCCGGATCACCCGGTTTAGAAATTATTAAATGTTAACATAAAATACACAATATGCCCAATACACTGAAGCAATTATTAACTTCAAATACATCAACAATCCATCACAAAATACTAATCAAAGACTGGATCAAACAACAAGGTATTCTCTTTACTCAAAAGATTATAACACCTAACCAAACATGACCCAACCCAAACTTAAAAAAAAAAAAAAAAAAAATTGTTTCGGGACACAAAAAGTACCACAAAAAAGTACCACAATATTATTTAATACTAGTGGCGGGAGGTCTGTAGAAAAATTATACCTAATTGTATATCAAGTAATTCTTTTATCTTATACATATTCTAGATATCCTGAAATAACCTGCAAATAGATCCTTACTAATATTTAATTTATGTATAGGATACTGCCGTCATGGATCGACCCACGGTGCCCTTCTTGACAAAATCAAGGAGGATACTGTGCTTCGACTTATCCTAAAAATGGGAACACCTCAGCACAGGTTCGCCTAGTGAGGTGTTCACAAAACACTACTTTTAACCAATTTACGTACAGTTACGGATCAATAACATTTTTCATATTCTTTATTATACTGAAACTTATTATTTATGTACTTAAACTAATGTAATAATCTGTTAAGTGTATGTTTGCGAATAGAAATAAATAAATAAATGAATAAATAAATATATTATTATTTTATTAGAAGACAAATAACTTTGTTTACATCGCTTTATTTAACACACAATCTACACGTTTCGTGAACGATGTTCACATCAACAGGAGTAAATGCACACTGATGATGTGAACATTGTTCACGACACATGTAGAGTGTAAACAAAGTTTACATCACTTTATGTTACAAGTCTTTTAATAAAATAAATAATGCCACCACAAAGTGAAAACCTGTTAGAAGAAGTTTCTTCGAAAAAAAAAGTTACCTATTAGCTGACCCGGCCACGCGTTGCTGTGGCTAACGAAACACAAGGCCATCTACTGGATGGTTACCCAAATTTTAACTTACACCGCCATCTGTTAATTTGAATACAAATCAAATCCACATCGCCTGCTTGCCAGCCCGCTCGTCCACCACATACAGACATTCTCTTTTAATTATATATTTCAACCAATTTACACAAAACCTTGACAAATTATATACCTAAACCTTCTTCATGAATCACTCTATCTATTGGTGAAAACCACATAAAAATCCGTTCAGTAGGTTTTGAGTTCATCGCGAACAGAGAGACAGACGCGGCGGAGGACTTAAATTTATTATATGTAAAGATGGTTTATAATAATAAAGAAGGTAAGAATTTAAGTACCTACTTACAAATATTATGATTTCAGAAAAAAAAATGTTGGTTTAAATTTATTAAATAAGAGAAATTTAGAAACTTACTTTTTGGACGCGAGGTCTGCTTTTCACTGAACTATTACAGCCTTACTAAAAAACCCAGTGAAAATTTTATTCAATTGGCAAACGGCCGCGGATGTGAAAACATTACTAATTAAAAATTTGTTCTTTGAAAGAAATACACATGGTTTCCACGGCCTGAGAGGGTAGTTTATCTCTGTTTTAACCATTGATGTCCGAACGATATTTGTAATTTTTCCATAGTATTTTGAATGTTCTATATATTTCTTATTTTTGAAGGTGTCGTAAAAACAAATACCATTTATGAAAACTAGATAAAATTACCTTTTAGATTTGAGTATTTGAAATACACTTTAGCTTTCAAAAACTGCCGTATTTTAAGATTCAAACTCGGAAAAAAATTTCCTCCCACAACATTTTTGACCAAAATGTAGAGAAATTTAAATAAAATCAAAATTTAAAAAACACAGTCCTTTTGTGTAATAAATTTGGAAGGAAACTATCACCTCACTTTTTCATCGTAAATACAATAAAAAAATAATAAAAAATTTCAAAGTTTTTTTTATTGCCAAAAAAATTACTTAGAAATAATACCGAAATTTAAAACAGATTTCTTGCATCTCTAAAGACGTTAATTTTTTTGATACGTTTACGAACACATGTATTAGATTTTAATATTATAAAAAATTATCACTTTTAAGAAATTCTCTTAAAATAAAGATCTTAAAATGAAAATTTTATCTTTTAAGTAACCTATAAAAAACAATATTCTGACAGTTCAACTTTGAAAGTACGGCGTTTGTACAATAACTTGATTAAACTGATGTAAACCACACAAATAACATGGTAAATATATCAATTATGTGAACAGAAGAGTAAATTCGTCACTTCAATAGAAATTATTAAGTAAAATCACAAAATTTTCGATATCCCGCCATAAAACACACCGAGCTGTTTTGTCATCGGGGACTGTCGCGGGCCGACGAACTAATGCATAAGCGCGCCAATAATGCCCCTTGCGGAGAAAAATTAAAACAACATTGTTTCCTAGTAAATTAAAACCATGTACAACGTTGCCACATCTTAAATGCGTTTTAACAGCGTGAACACGTAAGAAACGTTATTAGTAATAAAACGTCTTTTAGTGTATACGAGCTTTACTTATGTTATTGCAATAACACAGTTAATCGGTCGCGCTGTGGTTTTTTTTAGTAAGGCTGTTAGTGTTTATTTGTAAAAAAAAGAATTTCGAAGTTTGAATTAATTCATTAAAATAAATAATGTACTCGTAATTACGTAATATAGTTTGTTTATTTTATTTTAAATAATGAATGCCAGCGAATTTGCATCCAATGCAAGTGTTGCAAAATACAGTAAACGTGTTTTAATTTATTAGTGTGTTGATTTAGTAATGAAGGTAGAACACAGTACCCACACCAACCTTCAGTTCAGGTGCCAAATAGTTAGTTTCATTGCACTCGTAAAACTTACAAATTATACACTTTAAGGTTACCTTAGCGGGTTTAACACTCCCCACTCCCTACAACATACGGTGTTGGGAGTTTTTTGACGTGTCATCGGCAGAATCGCTACTTTTGAAGAGATAAATAGATAGAAGTGTGCGGTGGGCGTGTCTGTGTATCCGAAGTAAGCTCATATATTTCTTATTTCAAGTAAAAGTGATCAAACTTTTGCAAATGTCGAATTCTTACTCGAGCTCCTAATAATTCATTGGCCTTTATGAGGCCTTACATTAAAAATGTCTTGTTTGGCGATATCTTTTTTTTGTTATTGGTGAAGGTCACATTTCTGTGGGCGTGTATATTTATATTCCTGCAGTACTGTCAAATTTACTTCACTTCGAGTAAAAATGATGAATATTTTCACATTAGTAATTAATTTCTCAGGCCTATAATTTTTTTAAGTAAAACTTCTTTACGCACACTCGACTTGGGGGGTAAGCTGGTGAATGCGTTGCGAAAAGTGTGATGGCGAGGCGAACGGTCGGGCCTTTACGCACGCTTGACTTGGGGAGTGATAAGGATAAGGATAAGGACGGCCACCCCAAGGTCGTAGGTCACCCCACGTTCGTAGGTCACCCCACGTTCATAGGTTACCTCAGAGTCATAGGTCACCCCATGGTCATATGTCACCCCCAAGACATTTTTACTGCAAGGCCTCATAAAAGCCAATGAGTTGTAGGGAGCTCGAGTAACAATTCGACATTTGCAAAAATATGAGCTTACTTCGGATACACCGACGCCCACCACACATTTCTATCTATTTATCTCTTCAGAAGTAGCGATTCTGCCGATGACACGTCAAAAAACTCCCAAGGTGTAATTTATTAAACCAATGTCATATGTCACCCCAATGTCAATGTCATATGTTCTTTTATAAGTTACTGAAGTTTTTCTTCAGTCGTGTGGTCAAAAGCACACTCTTTTTTTTAATATCACAGTACCTTCCTCTTTTTTTGAAGGTCAAGTGTGCAAAATTTCATCAATTTCGAAATCAAACTGTAGATTTCTATAAAAACCAAACCCACCCTCAGATATACCTTCTTTACTAGTGTGCTTATATGTTATATTATAATTTAGAAATAGATTTATTTTTATCATCCGGATCATTCCCAAATGGCACGACCAAGTTAATGAAATACTGGAATCTAATGTTACGTGTAAATTGTATGGGGGTGTATAGATAAATATGTTTTACTAGCATCATTATTTTTTTGCCAAAGACTTTTCGGATTTCCGAGCGCCAATAAATCTACAGTAACAGATTTATGTCCGTGGCAAGTAGAGCATAATCTCCAACTCAGGCGGGGCATGAAAATGAGGGCTCCTGCTTATTTGGGTATTTGAATAAAACATAAGTTTCACTTTGGGAATTTAAATATAACATGTATTGCACTGAAAGCATATAACAACAAAATAACACAGAGTGACTCACCCCAAGGACCGAATACAATCTAAACTAACTAAGGTTTCCTACACTTCCTGGTCAACCGCAACATATCACCACAGGATAGCCGGGATGAACCGGATGGTCAGCCCGATCGTTATCCTACCGCCTCTCATCACCACAGGATAGCCGGGATGAACCGGATGGTCAGCCCGATCGTTATCCTGCAGTCTCCTCCGCGGCAAGACAGGACCTCCTTCATGTATGTTGAATTTCCGGAGACGATGCCGATCGTCATGTGAATTAGGGCCAAATGTAATTCCCTTCCAGCGAGGGTACAGGGCGCACCAGGGAGCATGAAGGGACTTCCGATCTGGTTCGGCTCGCGTTGATCTTATTATCACCCAGCGGAGCGCGTGTCCAGGGTATTTCGTGCAATAAAGGAATCGATCTTACGGTCGATATTCGGCAGATGCCCGTGAGCGTGATCGGCGCGATGTTATAAAATAACCGATCGCCATGATATATTCCAATTATTCGTCCGGACAACGCGGAACGACAATGTCGGCACATTTAACTTTACCGTTACCGTTGCACAAAAGATTTCTCGTATTCGAGTAGGATCGAACTTTAGTAACCCGGCACTCGTTTGTTTTTAAACATTACGTCCCTTTTAAAATATTAATACATTAAAATACTAGACAATAGTCGCAGCTATGATGCTGCCCAAAACATCATCGAAGCGAGAGTGTTTCTTCTTCTATTTCTTTCCCGGAACCGGAAAACTACCGCCCCCTGTAACCTCGGCGTTGCCCCTCCTCTCGTTGAAAAAAACCATAGTTAATAATTAAACGGGTACTTAATAGTTCGTGCTGCTACGGATCGATGTTATAAAGCAGTGTTCATATTTTAAAATAAAAAGATAATATATTTTTGAATGTAGCTATTACTTTGTGGTTATCCATTATAATAAAATGAAACAATGCAACTTTGTATAAACCACTTATAAAATGTGCAAATCAAATGAAACCGGTCGGATTTGCACATTTTATAAGTGGTTTATACAAAGTTGCATTGTTTCATTTTATTAAAAAGATAATAATTTCAACACTGCTTCATAACACTAACAGAAACAGTATGTGTGGAACGATTCATGAAAGTAAATGAAGCGAGGAGCATGTGCCAAAATAGATTTGTTGGCGATCTATCCTCTTTGTCTACCTCTCCGGAAAACGGCGTGATTATAAGTTTGTTAGCTTGTTATAGATCGCACTTCTAGAAATTGCCCGTTCAGTGGGTACAATGTACCTTGTTCAATGCACGGTACAATTTTGTCTGTATAGCCTGTCAGGCGGGTGGCATTGAAAAGTCGTGCGATCTTTAATGATTGATTGTAGAAGTGACTAGATGTGGATTGGAGGTTTTCTCATTCATCTTCGTGACGCTGGAAGTCGGAATGCTGCAGACCTTGCCGGAAGTTATGACAGGAAGGCGAGTCAACGAACTCGCATATGATTAATCAACTGACTATGGTCAAACGGCCTTGCTAACTTACTTACGGCTTCTTGCCTCGCACCAGCTTGGGTGATAATGAAAATTGTTGTGGTAGCATTATTATTGTTGAGAATGAGAGTGTTTATTTTTATAAACAAGTATATTACCATTATGTAAAACTGGTTTTACTAAGTACCCGAGTTTGCCCGGTTTTTATTTCTCTTTTTTGAAATCGGTTTTGTTATTGAACAAACAATATCTCGTTGTGATTTCCCATAATTCGTGTTTGAAATAATACAGAGAATTGAAGTTTTTGCCGCTGCCTCACAATTGCGTGGCTCAATACGTGATTAGGTTAGGGTTTGACATTATTTTCTGATGAATTATGTTATATTTGCTGACTGCAAGTTCATTTTATTTTCCGGCAGAAAACATTTTAGAGCTGACGAAAACATCGATGTTATGCAGACCCGTTTTACACTTGCCTTTGAAATACTAATCCAGCCTAGCGATTACGTATTTTTGTGAGATCGTTATTGGATAACGGACGTTATCTCCTGTCAGATTTGTGTGATTTTTATGGCTGTTATTTGCGTTTTCTATGTACAACGTACATTAAATGAGTAAATAATCATGCGTACTTGCAGGAATTCATGTTTAAATCGATCTAAACTAAAATATGTGACGTAAAAATCCCACAAATCTGACAGAAGATAACGTCCGTTATCCAATAACAATCTCACAAAAATACGGAATCGCTAGGCTGATCACTGACTGCCTCCTCCCCCCTGCGACCACCGCTCACCTTCGTACCCCACCTCTCTCCCGGATTCCCCACCCTTCCTACCTCCCTCTCTGCCGCTAAACTACATGAAATTCACACCTTTCTCAAACAACTTAATTTGGGAGGCGGGAATGGGTACCGCCGCCCCGGGAATCTTTATTGGATAACCAACACCTCTGCCATAGGTCACCCCAAGTGATTTAGCAGGGGTGCCCGGGTCGATGGGGTGAGGTTTGTCTAGGTCTTGGAGGCGGATGACCGGGACACACTGAACCCCAAATTCCTACCTACCCCTTAAACCCTTTTTCTTCCCAGTACTCTCCTCTCCTTCCTTTTCTTAAAAAACCCTCTACACAGCATCCCCAAAGATGACATAGGCCGTGAGGGAAATTATTTTCCTCAGGGTCTCCTTTGTGTCAGCTCTTGTAAAAAAAAAAAACCTGCGTTAAACCACCTATTATAAAAAAAATATTCAAATTTAATTACAGCTCACCATTATATGTAGAATCCTTTGTGGGCTTGCGCACAACAACTCACCAACGTTTCTTCGCATTAATTAACTTCGGATTAATCGTATAGGAACTGATAAAGGACAAACAAAGAATATTCATTTTTATATTATGAATATTAAAACAATTTTAAACTTTTTCCAATATGTATTTTATTTGTGACCGTGAGAGGCTGATACCGGCAACGGTAAAAAAAATGACAATTGTTTCAGAAGCATTATGATGGAATTCCACCGCGAATTATTGTCAATATCAAAAAAAAATTATATAAAACTCGCTATAATATGTGTATCATTTTTGTTCACAAATTATATCGGCTACCTACCAAAGTTTCATATTTAAGCTCGGCTGAACGACAAATTTATTGGTGCGAGGCCGTTACCTGATAACGCTCATATTCCGAAGAAATTCCTGACTCTGTGATACGAGTATTGCTGCATTTGTATTCCATTGTGTATTATATTGGAATGTTAGTTCGGCCTATTTTGTTTGATAAGCCAATGCCGGCACGTGTGTGTTCCGCTTGACTGCACTCCAATGCACTCTACTGCATTTCAGTCAACTTTAGTGCATATTGCACATTCAAATAGGCATCGTGAGAATAGTCTTTTTGCTATACCAACGATTCTCACAGTTGAAAGGAAGGTACTGTTGGGTGGCAGATTTCTTGGAATAATCAGTAGCGATGCATCACATTGAGAGGAAGCTAAAAGTATTAAGAGGAAACTTCTAGCCAAAAATGTATTTATTCTTAGGACGGGTTGTTTAAAAATGAATAAATCATCCATTTTGTGATGTTAAATTTCACGTTCTGTGTAAGTTCTATTCAATTTCTGCTATTATATTTAAACTCAAGCTCAACCTTAAAAACTTCGAAAAATCACACAAAGTTAAGCCGTCAATTAAAAATTATAATTTTTTGTATTTCTTCGGCATTAACTATGTAACAATTTCTAGACATTTTTGTTTTGAAAAGTTTTAATTTTCCATGTACATTTGTTACTTTAATTTTAATTTTTGCGACCGGTTTCGATACGTCTGTATCATTAACTTTAACTGTATCATTAACTTTAACTGTATCATTAACTTTAACTGTATCATTAACTTTAACTGTATCATTAACTTTAACTGTATCATTAACGCAAAAATTAAAATGAAAGTAACAAATGTACATGGAAAATTAAAACTTTTCAAAACAAAAATAAAAATAATAATATACAATGTCAACACCCTGTCATCATACGACTGAATATTAGAACTGGAAGAATGTTTAAGTAAAATTAAGTAAGATGTTATGGGAATTTCGTAAGTTAGACGACAGGCAGGGGCGTGCACTCCATATAGGCACATAAGCACTGCCTACCCTACCGTATTTGTAAAACATAAGAATGTAAATAATATTATAATTTATGAAATTATTGCTAAAAATAAATACACACTTTTAAAAATAGGCGCGAAAAGGCTGAGCAACCGAAACTACGCGAGCGCCACATCAAACGGCACGGCATACTACAAATGTGGCATAAACTGTAACTAGAAACTACATGCGCGCCCTCCGACTGCTTCACTAGAATGCGGCCTAAGCATGAATTATTTCTGCTTGGAGCTAACTTCATACAAGATATAATATCAATGTTTACGAAATGCACATGGCATAGAATAGAACTGCCGTTTTGAATTTGCTTCTATGAGGTTTTTTGTTAGTATTAGGCAGTGCTTTACGGAACGAAATTAGACAAAATGGTAATCAGTGACGTCAGT
Organism: Limnephilus rhombicus; assembly: GCA_929108145.2. NCBI lineage: Eukaryota > Metazoa > Arthropoda > Insecta > Trichoptera > Limnephilidae > Limnephilus > Limnephilus rhombicus. Next base: position 45,427,788 of record OV815291.1, on the reverse strand, counting down.
GACATCTGTTTTTATCTATTTCTATCAAATAGTTGTCTCACCAGCAGCAAGAACACCTAGCAAAATCTTGTACGAAGGGAGTTATTTGTAGTAAGTTGTTTTATTTATTTATTTGAATCAATTCGGCGTTTTCCTACTGCCTACCCTGATCAAAAACTCTGTGCACGCCACTGACGACAGGGCGACAAAATAGAAGAACACAACACCGTTATACTATGCTACAGAAAGGATCAACTGACATAAACTAGTACTCCATAGCAAAAGACCGACAAAAATGGGCATCTTTGGAGGAGGCCTTTACCCAACTTGTTAATTCTTTAATTGTTTAACAGTAGTTGTAAAATGAGCTTTTAGCTTATATTTTTTTATAAAGCATTTAACAATTTTGTTTTAATTCTGCTTCATGGAAACGATTGGAAAAACTTCAATGTATCGAAAGCATATTTTTTTGTATTTATAACTAGTTGACCCAGCGAACTTCGTACCGCCTCAGAATCAATAACTGTTCTGTTAACTTATTAGCTGAATTAAATTCAGTTTTTTTATTAAGTTACAAATTACACAATGAAGCAATTATCGATGCGCAACTGTCAGTGATTTGTTTTTGTCAGTATCAGAGATGGCGTTGTAATTTTTGTGATTTTACTTATGGGAATTGCGTTTCATTTTCTTTATACGTGTGAAGGAGATTTATTAGAATTATTGTATTTTTCCTGTGGGGGGGTTCGGACATACGTTCACCATTTGTCCCATTTTCAACTGTTGACATTTAGTGTGTAAGAAAAAGGGGCAGGATTATATATGAACAAAAGCAAAACAATCAGCGCATTGACATCTGACGTTTTTGAATTTTTGGAATTCACTTACTTCCTACCCAATATTATACATATTGCAATATTCCTGCAGCTCTCTCATAAGATGAGAATTCATTCCATACAAAATGTTTGAGGAAAAGAATTGTCTTCATAATGTTTTTTTCGTAATTCTTTCCAATGTTTTAATAGCTATTCTGCTATTCGGGGTAATAAGACAAATCCATTAAATCACGTATCATAAAAATTGGCCTGGCCGTTCTCGAGTTATAAATATTGTAACTAACCCGACTTTGTTTTATATATTAATGATGAAGATATAAACCGATTCGTAGAAAAATTCGTATTTAAAATTAATCGAAAATAGTGGTTTAGCGCCTTAAGATGTCGAGGGCTGTGAAAACTTCTGTGTGCACTATCACAGCAGAAGGTTCCTGCATTTCGCACTAGTGCATGAAAGAATATATTCTGTAAATTACTTGATAGATACCAACCGGCTAGCTTGGCTATGTAAATTAGGTTTGCAACTATACCATTTATGGATCTGATTTTCTAAAAAGATGCGTTTTAAGTTCTCATCTAGTTCTCTGTACATCAATGAGTGGACTGTATCCATAATTAATATTGCATTCACGTATCGCCCCCATGACTGGCTTGTGTCATTATATGTTGCTAACAGCAATATATCAGATTATTTGCTATGGAATAGTACCTAGTGCATATTATAATGAATGGTCAGTAGTTTTCCAGCGCTTGGTGCCAAGTATGTTAATATTCAAACAGGCTTGTTAGGCTTGTCCTTGGCAATGACGGTGTGTTGTGCAGTTGATGCTCTCAGGCTCGGCATTTTCCAGTGTCAATGTTTGTTTAGCAATTTAAACGTTTGTTTAAATTTTCATATTAGTTTATTTTGTGTGTTGAAAAGACAAGCATCCAGCTCTCTGGAGCTAATGATATTTTGGTGAACGTTGTAAGACAAAGATTTTTATGTGAGATACCACCTACGAATTCTGCCCAGAGAACATTTTCTGTGCAGAAACGGGAGGTTCGTTTGATAGATCGCCCTATATTAACAAACGGATTGTGAACTTTAGAGCACAGGCGTCAGGTGGGAATGCTGTCCTCGTTCTTTCGGTATTTCAATGGAAGATGCTCTGAGGAACTGGCATCATTGATCCCTTTGGCACAGGTGCGTAGTCGGGACCTGCCAAACGCGCGCCAAACATTTGTTGCATGAAAATGGGTGGTTTCTACGACTTGTTCTTGAGTTGAACAGCTCGGCTGTAAAACGATTTGCCGGCCTTTGTTTTTCCTTGTTCACTCCTTCCTCTCACCAAAAAGACCCTACACACAGCATCTCCAAAGATGACATAGGCCCCGAGGGAAAATATTTTCCTCGGTGCCTTTTTTTTACATTAGCTCCACACAAGAGGCCCAGAGGGTAATAATTTCCATTAGGGTCTATGTCATCTTAGGGAGTGCTGTGTGAGGGTTCTTTTTAAGGAAAGGAAGAAGAAGAAGCTCTGAGAAGGAAAAGGGAATGGGAAAGGGACGGTCGTCGGAATCCATCCATCCATCTGCGATGCAAGGCGATGGGTCGAACTAGTCCGGCTAGAGAGATCAAAAGGCCTCCCTTAATCAGTCTATCCTGATCCGGCCCTCCACTCAACACGTAGGCAGATGAATCCGCCGCCAAGACCCGAACAAACCTCACCCTATAAACCCCGGACACTTCAGCTATGTCACCAAAAGCATCGAACCACTTGGGGTGACCTATTGGGGTGGCAAAGGATTTGGTTATCCAATAAATGATTCCCGGGGTGGCGGTACCGTTTCCCGCCTCCAAAATTTTAATTTTGAAGTTAATGTTTTTTTAATCTTGGAGAATGTTGTGAGGCCGGAGGAATTAAATAATGTGAAGAACATTGGGCAGAGGAAGGTTGACATGCGACAGATATAGTCAGTTATGGTTACTAAACATAGCCAAAGCCATTTAAAGCGGTTTTTCAATCCTGAATGGTGGATTTTCTTCATGAAAGTAGCTTATAACGATAGCGATGCTTATGAAATATTTGGTGCAATCAGTCGTTGGGTTAGCGACAGCTGTATGGAGCGTGTGTAATTATTCATTTACAATTTATCAAACACAGCGCGACCTCCATGGCAGTGAGATAAGCTCTTACACGCAGAGGTCACAGGTTCAAAACCCACTTCGGGCAAATGAAAGATTACGGGCAAATAAAAGCACATGGCTCCATAGTACGTAATTCTGACGTCAGTGGCAGATGGCATATACCTTTTTGGAAATATACCTAATGTAAATATTTCCACCTCGTTCTGGAGTGGAGACACTTCAGCATTCTGATGGGGTACCACTTTTCTGAATCGAAACATTGCGGAGGTCAAAATGGCGTTAGTTTAAAAATATATGTACCTACGTTTCTGTGGCTACGTTTGTTCACGATGTAAGTGAAAAACATAGAATAAGGATAAATTCAAAGTTTCAAAGACCTCCTCAGCATGTTTTTCTGTTCTGAGGCGGTAAGTGCTTTTTATAGTTTTGTATTAAGTTTCTAATTCTCTTTACATTGTCTGTTCTTGTCTTAACTTTAGTTTTATATTTCAATTTCAATCAATTTGGGAGTTGAATTTTTCCTTGGGCTTCCTGTGTGGAACTAATGTAAAAAATCCTAATTTGACTAATAACGATATCCGACAGCACAGGGCCAATATCAAATACCAGTTTTTATAGTCACTCATCCTCTTTCAATTTAGCCAACAGTTATGATGATTAATGGATAATGGCATTATACGTACTAATAAAATAATATGCGGGTACATTATAGATCCCAGTACGTGACCTTCCGTTCGACCCTTCGCCCCTGATAGTTGAATTGATTTAATATCTCATCCCTTCCGGCTTTCCTACGGCAAAACCAATCAAACCAAAGTCAAATCATTTGTTTGTTCTGATCAATTTTATCCAGTCATAACGAGAGGCGGCTCTAGGGGTCAGAAGTGGAGGTTCGAAAAAATTATATTGTGATACAATTTTAAATTAAATACGATAATATTCATTTGTAGGTAGGTACCTTGGATTACGGATGATACATTGTCAGATGATACGTGTTTTCGGTATTATTTTATTGAATGGAAGCATGGACGCTTACTAAAGAACTGAAAAAGAGACCTACAGAAGAATACTCAAAATAAGCAGGATGGACAGAGTTACGAATGAAGATGTTATGGTTCGGATGAATAAACAAAATTAAGTTGTTAAAACAATGAAAATCCGAATACTTCAATATCTAGGACATGTGAAGAGACTTCCAGAGAAGTACAAGATCTTGCATCTCATAATGCAGGGAAATATTGCCGGAAGACGGGGCCCTGGAAGAAGGAGAACATCATCGTTGAGAAACCTGACACAATAGTTTGTTCAATCTACTGTAGAGTTGTTCCCGGGCGCAAGGCACACAAGCGTACAATTTGCAAAATCAACCTTTATCAACGCTTCTCAAACCATATCTTTCAGACGTATAATATTCATCATGCTCTCCCCGTCATGGCAATGAACCAAACTTTAATAATTTAATTTAATGTTTCAAAGACCCAATCTTGTCTGATTACGTCTAAAAGGGATCGCAATGAAAATCTAGTCTCTTTCAACGGAAGCAATCTTCCGAACAGACCCTCCATTGATATGCTTGGTGTAACCCTAAGTGACCAGCTCAGGTATGGGGGCTCCATCGAAGCCAGAGTAAAGTTAGCCTCCCAAAAACTGGGCGTACTGTACAGGGCCCGCAGATACTTTAATAGTACACAACTGCTAACCCTGTACAAATCGCAAGTGCGCCCACGGTTTAATTTGGCAGCCACCTCTGGTCTGGAGCTCCAAAATACCTGAAAAATACCCTCGACTCTGTGCAGAAACGGGCGGTCCGTTTGATAGATTCTCCCATCTTAACAGACGGATTGCAATCTTTAGAGCACAGGCGTCGGGTGGGAATGCTATCCTTGTTCTACCGGTATTACAATGGAAGATGCTCCGAGGAACTAGCATCATTGATCCCTTCGGCACCGGTGCATAGTCGGGAAACACGCCAAACGCGTTCCCAACATTTGTACACAGTTGACATTTGTCACATGAGAACGGGTCGTTTCTTCGACTCGTTCTTGTGTTCAACAGCTCGGCTGTGGAATGATTTGCCGGCCTCTGTGTTTCCTCCTTCCTACAACATGGGTCTCTTCAAGACCAATGTTCATTCCTTCCTCTCCTCAAAAAGACCCTCTACACAGCATCCCAGATGACATAGGCCCTGAGGGAAATTATTTTCCTCAGGGCCTCCTGTGTGGAGTTAATGTAAAAAAAAAAAAAAAAAACTGTCTTTATAATACGAACCCATTTTTACCAGGCGACATAGTGTGCCATCTCTTTTATTGTATGGCGCGTAAAGAGAAAGACGGCGTGATATTGGGACATTTGGTAAATTGACCCAGCCAATCATAGTGCGTGGGAAAGAAAGCTTCCATTTAAGACGATAGAAGTCACTACTTGCCGCTGCCTGCTCTCGCGGTGCATTTCAAATATATTTGAATACCAGTTGTTTTGACTTGCATAATGTTTCATAATATTATGTTTTACTGTCATCTTTTAATTTTGGAAGGTCTTTGACCAAGTGCCCTGAGGTAAAGACCGCCACTGGTCATAACCAAATAATATTATTCATTAGTCATTTCATCGTTTGCTCGCTGCTAGATACATTCTACTAATTATGAACACCCAAAAAGGTTTGCTAAACAAACATGCTTTACAACAAATTATTCATGCTTATTTTTATTATAATATCTAGCGAGTTCCCGGCATGCGTTGCAATGAGAAAGATAGCTGCCAACAATATGGAGAAAAAATAGTCGAAGATAATATTGTTAGTTCTGAAATTTGAAATATAAGGTTGACAAAAAATTACATTTAAATAAGAGTTCTCAGTAGCCGAATTGGTAGATGAGAGGTTCAGATTTCGTGTCCCAGTTGCGTAAGTTACCTTTTTAATTTTAATTAACTTAACTAAAAAATGTCTGTGTCTTGTTCTTTTTCATATTTTCGTTTGGATAATTAGTGTTATCTTCTTCAATGATATTTTTTAACATTATTAGATTTAATTTCCCCACCTTTCGCACCCCCCATCTCCTCCTCCCCACTACCTTCGGTCTCACAACATGGCCCAATTGGGGATGCCATAGTCTCACTGGCTCCAGGCGGGAGCAGCTGGAATTCTTGTTTAAAAAAAATTGTTTTTCCGAGGAAAATAATTTCCCTCATCTTTGGGCATGCTGTGTTGAGGGTATTTAAGGAACATAAGAAGAGAAGGAAAAGGTTTGAGAGGTGAATAGAAATCTAGATGTTAGTGTTTCCAGGAGGGACGGACGTGTGAATCCATCCCTCCAGCCGCGGTGCTGGACCATGGGTCGAGCAGCTGGAGAGGTCAAAAGGTCTCCTCACACCCTGTCTCTCCCAAAATAGCGCTGGTCTTACGAGTAGATTAAATACACACAAAAAATATTATTCATAGTAGAAAATCCACCTTTGAACTGTTCACTTTAGATAATTGACTAATTTATATGAACGACACAGCAAATCAGTGAGTTATTAATTTGTCTAATAATTTAGAATGCATTAAGGAAAACTAATAAAGATTTGTTGACATGGATTAAAGAGGTTTGCGGTCATAAATATAATTTAGTCGGCAGCTTTGGATTAGCTGCTGACTGCTGACCCCTTACTAAATTCATTAAGATAAGTTTACGGTCTATAAATATATAGTGTTTATGAATTTATCGATAACCCTAATGAAAGTGGGCAATTAAGTTTTATAAGGTTGATCAAACTTACCCTGATTAAAATGTCAATATCTACCATATTTATTGTTATTTTACTCGAAGGTAAAATCTTACAGTCCATCTCAATTTTGGATCCAGTGGTATCATAATAGTGCTTTATTTTACCGCACGAGGGTAATTTTTTCCCGAATTTTTTTTTTAAATTTTTTAAGTAAAACTTCTTTACGCACGCTTCACTTGGGGAGTAAGCTGGTGTATGCGTGACGAGAGCGTTACGAAAAGTGTGATCGGGCAAGGCGAACGGTCGGTCCATTACGCACGCTTGACTTGGGGAGTAAGCTGGTGAATGCGTGACGAGAGCGTTACGAAAAGTGTGATCGGACAAGGCGAACGGTCGGTCCATTACGCATGCTTGACTTGGGGAGTAAGCTGGTGAATGCGTGACGAGAGCATTATGAAAAATGTGATGGGGCGAGGCGAACGGTCGGGCGAGGCGGACGGAAGTTGAGAGGGAGATATAAGTTAGTGAAGTTTTACTTCAGTCGTGTGGTCTAAAGCTTAATAAATATTGTTTTTTGGTTATTTTTTTTCGTCTCATTTCATTAAGACCCCGCATTCCAATTTTCTGCCATATTGTAACATAATTCCGTTTGTTTTTTTTTATGCTTTTTAAAAAATTGTTGTTATTTTTTTAAGATTATCTCTAAACATTAAAAGAAATTCCGTTGATTCCTATCAATTACGAGATTATATGTAGGAGGAACAACAGATGCCACATACCGAAGCGAGCACCCTTATCTAAAACGAATAGAAGAGACCCGCTCATTGTCATCTATGATGACTCTCTCTGGCGTGTTTTAGCTCGATCGAATGTCGGGAAGTTGGTCAATTTTAATTTTCAGATTAGAATTCATTTAAGAAAACACAATCAAAATTCATATAGTGTATTTAAAAAACATATATTTTTTAATCTTACAGGTAGCAACTTGTAGAGTCGTTCCTGGAAACAGATTATTCCGTACACAACAACTTGTATCCAATGTATCTACATAGCTGTCAAGGCTAGCTTCAATGGAGTAATGATGAATTCTCTCTAAGTTCCGATTTATGAAAGGAGACATAAAAAAAGACAACCGTTGCGGTACCTACCTTATCCCTTTGCCCCTGAATACCGAATCAATGGCCCCACCATCATTGCACCTCTGGCTGACTATATGAGTACCTAAATAAAAACGTCAAAATGGAGGTTTTGTTTGTTTTCTCCTCCAAAACTGGACCATTTTTTCCAACTGTATTGGAAGAAAATATTGTAGGTCTGCGCGTTTTGCTTTTTTGAAAACACATCGTATTTTTGTACGGAATGTATTTTTTTTTTTTTTTTTTACAATTTTAACAATTAGAGAAAATGTGTCCTTACTGGGGTACCCCGTTCTAAGGACACATTGTACAAGTTTTATTATTTGAATTATAAGTAAATACCTAATCTATGTTAGAATATTGCCAAGAAAAATTATGAAGTTAGATCTAAAAGAAAGTACAAAACAAGCATTATTATTATGTTGATAGCGTTCAAACCAAGTAATTTTAACCCCTTAGACCTCGAACATATTCCGGCAGTAGGTCAGCGCTTTGCAATAAAATCCGAATAAATGGAATATTTGTGAAGGTATCCGTAAGCGAAAAGGTGATGAAATACGCTCTAAAATTATTTTAAAAATTCACAACATTTCTTTTTTTTTTCAAATAGCGGTCGGAAACTTTGACTTCATAAAGGTGTATTTAGATACATTTTAAATATTTTGTGGTTAACTTTTAGTATTAAAAAAATAGCATGGTATTTTTTTCTTATCAATACCGATAAGATCATATTTCTCACTAAGTAAGGGAGACCCAACGATTTCTATGAGACCTATATTAGTTGTTCCGAAAAGCGAACAAATAGCTTGAGGGGTTAAGGATTTTTGGAGAGTCCTAACTCCTACAAGATGCAACTAATGTAAGTAAGTAAATAACATGCCAGTAGTCGATATCTACATTATTTTTAAAAAGTGTCAAAATCCAGAGAGGAATTGGCAAATACGTTTGTACGGACAAATCGCCTTCCAGGTTTCCTCTTATTGGACAACAACTTTTAGGACGGGTTGTTTTACAGAATTAGAACAATTCATCAAATTTCATAGTTAAAATACAAGTTCTATGAAAGTACTATCCCAGTTCTGGTATTATTTCTTTATGGGCCGGTAAGTTCCCAGTAGTTGGATAATAACAGAAATTAAATATTGAAAATTGATGAATTGTTAAAAATCCGTGAAACAACTCATTCTTACTGTATCTAAAGAGTCCAGTACACGTTGGGCCAACGCGCTCGGCCAATGCATTGGGCCAACGTGTACAGGGCCATTTTGTGTGTATTTGGCGTTTGCGGCCAACGCTCGCCGACGAGCCGATGGGTGTCGGTTTTTCGTGCACTTCAAAGGAATTTGGCGCAAGCCGCAAACAGCGTTCACACGTTGGCCGAGAGCTTAGTTCATAGCAGTTATGCCTAGGGAAATTTCCCTAGATCTAGGGGAGAAAAATATTTTTTAGGGAAAAGGGAAATCAGGACATAATCTAGGGAAATTTCGAACTCTGGCAAAATTTTTATTGCAAATAACAATATTACTGGTATTATTTATATATATTTTTTGGAATTCCCATGAAACTTAATATTTGTTCATGTACTTACATGCAATGTTATTTTTAACACTGACAACTCAAAATGATATTATGTATCTAAAAAGATAAATGGGACCTCTGAAAAAGAAAATTAATTTATGTTTTAGGTTCCGTTTTATCGGTGATTGCGGTTGATTTTTATTGTGCAAAGTGGTTTTTTTTTAAAATTTAGAATTCAGTGGTGAGTGTATTCGTACTTTAAAATTATTATTTCACTTAGTAAAAAGTGTTTTATTTGGAAAAGCACAGTATTATGAACTCTTTGCAAAAATCAGGGTCTTAGATATTCGACAGCTATTTACTTAAACAAGCATTTGTTATATACGAAAAAATAATCTACTAATAGCTCCACAACATCAAGCACACACACCCGCTTTTCATCAAATCTGGGTTGCGTGGTCCCAGAAACTAACACCTCATTCGCTCAACGACAATTCTGGTTCATCGCTCCTAAAAATATAATGCTCTGAGTACTGACATTAAGTCAAGTAATTCTAATTCTCTTTTTATAACACGTATACAACATTGAATTTTTGAAAGGGGACGAACGTACTTTAAAGAATTCATGAGTTTTAACACTACATTTTAATTATTAATTTTTGCATTTCAAAATTTTAATTTCCATTTTAATTTCTATTTTTCTTTAAAATGTTGTTATTTTTTTTCTCTTAATTTGTCACTAAATTTTATTTATGTTTTAATTTTGATTTATATACTTATATGTTTTAATTTATATAGAACACTTGAGTTTGTAACATTTAATCTTTATTATTAATTTTTGTATTTCAAAATTTGAATTTGGATTTTCATTTTTATTTCTACTTTTCTTTAATATATGATCTTTTTTTCTATTTAGTTTTAAGTATTTCTTAATATTTTTTGGAATGTTAAAATATTAAATGTACGACTACCACAACACGGGCATTAGCCTAGTGTGGTAGCCAAAACAAAACAAATATCTGTAATTAATAAAAAATTTACGAAAAAAAAAATAAATTATAAGTACATTTACCAAGTTCCGATATCTTTTCATATTATCATATTAATTAACATATAACAGGATTAGTGTTACACAATCAGGTGGCTACGTAGGTAATTGCGTAAATGTGAAATTCTAGGGAAATTTCACCTCGAAATCTAGGGAAATAATTTTTTTGGGCAGAACATCCCTGATTCATAGCTACGCGTCGACCGGAGTGGACGCTGTTTGTCGCGCTTAATTGTTCCAAAGATGATTTCACGAACATGGCGTCATGGAGTATTGATGAAATGTTTAGGCTAATTAATTATTATCACAATTAATATATTTTAAATAATACATATTTAGTTGAGATTTCAGAGTAATGATTATCACACTAATGTAATAATGAGGAATGATTTGTATTTTTGTAGTTTGTAACGAATAAACTCAAAACTACTGGATCGATTTAAAAAAATATCAATATTCAAAATAATAATTCATATCAATATTGATGGGTTATTTAAACCTCTTGAAATATTATTGGACTGTTCTTTTTTTACATGAGCTCCACACAGGAGGCCATGAGGAAAATAATTTCCCCCAGGGCCTATGCCATCTTTGGGGATGCTGTGTTGAGGGTTTTTTAAGGAAAGGAAGGAGAGGAGAGTTCTGGGAAGGAAAATGGTTTAAGGGGTGGGTAGGAATCTGGGTTCAGTGTGTCCTGGTCACTAAACCTAGACAAACCGCATCCCATAAACCCGGGCATCCCTGCTTAATCACCAAACGTAGCGAACCACTTGGGGTGATCTTTGCCAGGTGTGTTGGTTATCCAATAAAGGTACCCATTCCCGCCTCCCAAATTGAGTTAACGTGTTTTGTTATTTATTTTTATTTGTTTTGTAGAAGTAATATCATTTTTTCACATTCTTCGATTATTGTTTTTTATTTATTTATTTAACACGTCTGTCCGAATAAATGTAAAAAATAAGCTAAATAACAGTAAACAGTCGATTTTTAGCATGTCTAAGAAAGTTTCGGTTTCGGCCGAAACTGATACAGACACCGAAGATTCGGTTTCGGTTTCGGTGGAAAGTCCTGTTTCGGTGGAAAGTCCTGTTTCGGTCGGACACTAATAATGGTAATTCATATCAATATTGATGGGTTATTTAAACCTCTTGAAATATTATTGGACTGTTCTATAGTGGTAATCTGAAAGTATACCTACCAAAAAAATCAGTGTATGCTTGGAGTAGAATAGCAGATAATATGAATATTTCACTAACTGAATTTTTAAAAAAGAGTCATTAATGGCTACATACAGAATACATCGCATCGCGCTGTAAAAGTATATTGCAGCGGCCTCGCTGACGTCCATCTCCGTCTAGCGATCAACGCAGAATGAGGCACGCCCAGGGTTGCCAACTCGACTTTAAAGTAGAGCTAGGCGGAACCCAAAAAAGAGCCAAAAAGGAGCTAACATTTTGAATATGACATGGGGGGGGGGGGGGTTGTTGTTAGAGAATTTCAGAAAAGAAAAATTCCCAGTTTCCGGGGGGGGGGGGGGACGGACCTTTCGTCCTTCTTGTTGACTGCTTTTGAACAACTCATAACAAACACTCACAATACACTTGTTTATTTTTATCATTTTCAATACACAATTATTTTTGACAACATCGAACAGTATTTTTTATGTTTTTATTAATATTTTTTTCGTTAGACAGCGACTAATCCTCTAAAAAAATTAAGTAGCCATCCGGTTCCAGTTCCTGTACCATCGCGCTACTAGGACCGGCTTCATCAGGATTTTTTTCGTATATAGCCATTGTTCCATTTTTTTTTAACTTCTAGGGGAAGTTCATAATCCTCGCAATATTTGTTGTGTCGCCTGAGCCCCGATCGAATTGTTAGAATCGAATTAACCATGTCATTGCCAAGTCTATTTCTAGTTTTATTTTTGACAATATTTAACTGGCTAAAAACTCGATCTACTTCTCTGTTTGACTACGGCAGAGCAAGTACCGAAACTGCGAAAGAGCTGATTTCGTGGAAAGGATTTTCGTCAGCGGCATCACGATACTTTAGAACCTCAGCCCAAAACTTGACTGTGCTTGATGTGCTTCTCCAGGGTATTAGAGAGATCTTGAACCATTGGACTTCGGCTAAATAATCACGTACTGCGTAATGATATGTACATGCAAAGCGCATTCGAATTCAAATGAGACTGACGCAAGACGCAACATTATTTTTTTCAATAGTATTTCACGTGAATAAGAGCTGAAATATCTGAAAAACGAGCTAAGAAGCTAAATGACTTTTTTGGAGCTGATGACGTCGATTTAGAGCCAGATCTAGCTCTAAAGGAGCTGAGTTGGCAACACTGGACATGCCAACGTGTGAACGGTATCACAAAAATCTGGCCAACGCGTTGGCCGAGCGCGTTGGCGCAACGTGGACTGGGGCCTTAAAATTTAATTATTTTCCTCCTTGGAACATGAAAATTCGCGTGCTGAACGTGTAGGTAACTAATTTTACACCACTGTTAATCGTGTTTACATGAAGCCTACTTATAAATTAAGACTTTGGTATGAAATACAAAGGTTGCAAACCAAAACATAGTATTTTCTGAAAATTATAGCTAACGTCACGCAAGTCTTGAATGATAAGATATAATGATTCATATTGTAATGTCTAGTTCAATTATTGCATTATATGTACAGTATCTTTGTTTTGATAACCTTGCAACACGATCGGCTAATTAATTTACATAATCCGCAGGGAATCTCCGCCACATATTATATTATAGTAGTATTTACGTCATTATCTGCTTTGTATTCACACGTACGTACCTGGATAATGTATACCTGTAATTATATTACAACAATATCTCGATTGACTCTGCTAAATTTTGTTACACTGCAAAATGAATGAATAATATTATGAATTATGAGCCATGTTAAAAATTTTAAGCACCGTTAAATACATAAATAAAAAATAAGTTTTATAACAACGGTTATCTTGTTATGCAGGAGAACATCAATTAATAGTCTGTAGATTTGTTCATAACTGTTTACTATTGTTTAATTTTTTTTTTTCATTAGCTCCACACAGGAGGCCCTGAGGAAAATAATTCCCCTTAGGGCCTGTATCATCTTTGGGGATGCTGTGTGGAGGGTCTTTTTAGGAAAGGAAGTTCTGGAAAGGAAAATGATAATAGGGGTGGGTAGGAATCTGGGGACCAAGGTGTCCACTGCAGTGCAAGGTGATGTTCCGAGAGAGTACGACTGGAGAAGTCAAAGGGCTCAACCATTCTTTCCCGATCAAGCCTGCCATGCAGCTAGTGGGCAGACGCATCCACCGCCAAGACCCGGACAAACCTCACCCCATGAACCCGGGCACCCATGCTAAGTCACCAAACGTAGCGAACCACTTGGCAGAGGTGTTGGTTATCCAATAAATGGTTCTTAAGGCGGCGCTACCCATACCCGCCTCCCAAAACACGTTAATCGATGATTTAAACTCAAGGCTTTTGCTTGTTGAAATGAATACTTTTTTAAATGGGATCTCTTTTTTGGGGTCAATCGTCTCATCGCTTAGGCCTTCATCGTAACAGAACTGTAGCAAACCATCTACTTGTTATGCAGATTTCCGAGCGTCAATACCAGAATTAGAGATGTAACGATACCTATACCGATATATCGGCATCGCCGATATATAACAGCCGATATCAAGAGCGCGAAACGAACAAGCTCAGTGGCTTCAGAAAGTCTTTTTTCAACTGCAGGCCTGATACAAAATGATTTGCGTAACAGATTATTTGCTGATAATTTGAATAAACTTTGTTTTCTTAACAAAAATCTACCAAAAGTAAATTTTATTTACTAACTTATGTTTCTTTCTTTTTTATAACTGTGTGATTTATTTCATTCCAAACAAATAAATGCTTTTTTTTTCAATTTAATTTCTGCATTTTTATTGATTATTTTTCACACTCCTGAGGGCAATCAATATCGGCATCACTATCGGTATCGCCGATTATTTTTTTAAGAATCGGTATCGGCATCGTATCAGCAAAATCATGTATCGTTACATCCCTAATCAGAATCAATATGATTTGTTCTTCGAGCTCGAATGCTTTTGCTTCGTCTCTTACTAATTAGAACGGGGGATGCTGTTGGTTAGTTTTTTTACCCCGGAAGGCGTAAAAAACTATGCGATCCCCGGAGTGGACGTCACAGCTGTGATGACCGATAAAAGGTCATGTTTTAGCTCTAGAAAGCAAGCTGAATTCCGCACTACTTCAAGTGAACCTCTAGCACAGTTTCGGAGTTCAGCCAACACGGAGGTAGAAAATACCCGTTGAAACCCTTTTGATAAAACGAAAGGTTAAGGTAATAATTAGATTTCCTTTGGGCGGACTGACACAGGTGAAGCATGTTTCTCGGTGAATCCATAAAAGTTATTTTTAAAGTTTATTACACTCTCTTACTATTGTGTCGTACTTGCATATTGATTGTACCCAAAATAAAGTCTATTTTGCATCCATCGTTAAAATGGTGCATTCATTTAATAATCACGTTACAGAACCGTTTTTATTACAGCTTCTTACATATTCTTGCAGTATTCTATTTACGCCCCTACAAATAATGGCTTTTACTAAGTATGTTCATAATTTAAAACTCTACCTAGTATTTTGTACCTATTTGGTGTTTAGATGAAATGTAGTCAGTAAATTCATAACCAAATTTTATTGTTTGTCTGACCTTTCCAAACCTTCAAAATAACGTTGTTATAAACCAGCAGAAGTTTGATCGCATGCAGCGCCGATGCTAATTGTAACGATTGGTGCATAAACCCATTTGCAGGCCAAGTTCTGTAGTCCAAGGTCAGCCTACTAATTGTTTCTGTATTCTGTGCATCCGTGCATTAAGTAAATTCCTAGATACTACTAACTATTTCACAGTTGCTAAGCGCATTATTTCACCTGAAACAATGCAAACATTCCGCATATATTTCGGAAAGCTTGTAATTTACACGGACACTGGCGGAACACCCGTTTACACTTAATGTTGGCTTTACGAGAACAGGTTGTTTCTTCGAATCGTTTTTCGACTGTAACCCGCCTCCGCCCACTACCGCCGTAATTCCCCTGTCGTTAAACTGTACGGACAGGGTCGCTCTTTAGTTCTTTAATTATAGTATGTTTGGTGACCAGATCTGAATGGCAAGACAATTCTCATCCTTCCTCTCTCCCATCTCATTCTCTTCCCCACTCCATGCAATCTCACAACATACCCTGATTGGAAATTCTAAATTCCCACCAACTCCGGTTATTTGGGTCTCTTGTGCGATAATTATTTTCATTTTAATTCATTAGGGCAACAAACAGTTATACCTACATATTTTATAAAAAAATACATGTAACATAATTGCATATTTGCATGAACCAGTGAAGTAAGAAAAACATTGTACATTAAAAAAAAAACACAAATGATTAAAGAAAAACAAAGTGGAATTGATAGATAAAGAAAATTTAATAAAAACAAGTCACTTTGTAAAACACCACTTATTTAATCAAAATTATCCACAGGTTTGAAAACCAAGGATTTCTTCGTCAGGATAAGATTAACAAAAGACAAACAAGTTTAGACAAATAAGAACTATAGACAAAAAATATTATTTTTTGAGTGGTTATTAAATATATACTTAAAACTATCATAAAAAGCAATCATATAAAATGAAATATAAAAATTATTTTTGAATATTTAAAAATTGCATTTATTTGTTAAAAACTTATAAAAATAGACAAAAAATAATCAATATGTCTAAATAACAAAAATAAATTATGATTAATGTAATTATTAACATTTTTTTTATTTACAAAGTGATTTGTTTCATTTATTTAAAAATGACGCCACAAATTGAATTTGCACAAATTGATTAAGATAAAGAAAATTTTAACACAAATTATAAGAACGTTCATAGATAAATAATGTAAAATTGAATCTAGTAAAATAATACATAGGTCAAAGAACAATATTAAAAAGAAAAAACAACACAAAGAAAATGAGAAAAAGAACTTTTTAAATAATTTTAATTTTTTCTGCTCGGTTTAGTTACAAACATCTTTTGTGTGCATAGAACTTGACTTTTGTTTATATTAAATAGTTATGTAGGTACTTCCTGGGAAACATAGAAATAATTACATCATACCCCAAATCTTTAAAATAGTAAACAATAGATTCTGATATGGCATACCATCCTTGATGAATTTCTCATTCAAGTAAATCGCGTAATAAGCTTTTAGACTGGCAATGGTTCCATAACTTCGGTCTCCGTAATAGTTTTGTCACTTGAATTTTCCACGCTTAGCCACCCATTGGAGTAGGTACTATAACAATTTAATGGTTTTTACGAATGACCACACTTAAAAAGTCCCGCTGTTTTATTCCCGCTTCAGCGCGTTTTATCCGAGGATTTTAAATCGCGACAAAGCCAATGGTGGCTCTCTATCAAATTGCTTTCGATTACTTGTACATATTTATAGTGAAATTGTGCAGCGAAACCGTTTTACTATTTTTAGTCAAAGTATTAAATTTTCAGCATTGGGGTTTAAAAAAACTGTTTTTATTGAAGGTGACTTGTCGTATTTCCGGTCGTCCGTATAATCGCTCTCCTCTTTGGCGTGCTTCGTAGCCTATCGGTCTCCTCTTTGTGCAGTTCTCTGTAGCCCCCCTTTGTCTACTTTAGTTTTCACTTCTACCGCGTGTGAATTACACACTGTGTTTTTTTTAAATTTTTCTTTATTCGTTGGATTGGTAGTTACATGCTTGGTCACACAATAATGTCCTCGGCGTGCGAACTCTATCTAAATTTCTTTAAATGGACAATATACAGTGTTAATTTCAAGCGACCTCCCAGGTAAGTATGGTCCTGTTTTCATAAAATTTTAGGCAGCATCGCGTTCATTGGTCAAAATATTGTACACATATTTTCGTATCGGTGATCAATGAACCGATGTATGCAATTTTTAGCCATAAGTTGTTTATAATTGTTTGCCTAGCTTGTAGTTTTTTAGATTTTAGAAATGTATTATAAGTTTGTACAGCGCCCTTGAGGTGATTTTTCACAAAAACGGCGCTATATAAATCATCCAAATATTATTATTATTATTATTTTTTTTATTTTTTTTTATTTTATTTTTTTTTATTTTTTTTTTTTTTTTGAATGTAGCTATTACTTTGTGGTTATCCATTATAATTACAAAACAATACAAGAACAACATGTCAACCTACCAGAGACCAGATGGGAAAATAATTCACCGACTCCAGATATTTTCATATCAGAGGGTTCGGCTCTGTGGAATTCCTAATTGAACCTATAAATCCTACTGATCCCTCAATATAAATATTTAAAAAATCTTTTGTAATCCTACATGTATTTAAAATTACCGATTTTTGCATTTTTATGTATAAATTCTTTGACAAATCTAATACGCCTAAATTTTGAATCAGAGAACTAGGTATAATGCCAGTAGCCGAAATAACAAATGGTAATATTTTTATATTCCGAGAATGCCAAATTATTTTAATCTCATTTCCTAAATCTGTGTATTTTCTAATTTTTTCAGCAACAGTTTTTTGAATATTACAGGAATTTGGAATAGCTACATCAATGATATAAGTTATTTTTTTAATTTTGTCATGTAAAACTATATCAGGTCTATTATGACTAATTGTTCTGTCTGTTAGTATAGTTTTATCATAATATATTTTATAAAATTCATTTTCTAAAAATGAATTTGGTTCATATTCATAATATGGTACTATATTACGGCAGTCAATCAAGTTATGTTTAATTACCAAACTTTGGTGGATTATTTTTAAAACCTGATTGTGCCTAAATGTATACTCGGACGGCGCTAATATAGAACATCCCGATATATGTTCTATAGTTTCCGGAAAAGCCAAACATTTTCTACATAAATCATCAATTTGATTTATATCTTTGATTATATGCTTCCTATAATTTTTAGTATTAATGACTCTATCTTGAATGGCAAGCATAAATCCTTCTATTTCTGCGCTCAACTCTCCAATACTCAACCATTTGTTTGACGAAAGTTTGTTATGTTATCCATTATATTATTATTATTATTATTATTAAGGATTTTTCGACCACCATGCAAGGCACGTGCCCGTGTTAACTAATCTTCGTTTGTAAACTTAATCTAGATATTTGGGTAGGGGTGCTTTAAATTCCATCGGCCGTTTAGAATATTTGACATTTGAAATGGCTTCGTTAAACGCCGATTATATTTTACCGTTTACCGTTGTGACTCCCAAATGCCCCGATTATAAGTGCCCAGACTGTCTATCGCCTGTAGTTATGTCAATTTACGGCATTGATGCGACTGACAATAATTATTTATTGATCATTGCTGAGGCAATTGAAGCTATTGACAATTGTCACTGTTGAGGAATGTTGTATATTTTGATTGTGCGCATAGACGTCATAGACAAACGCCATTGACGCGACGAAATTACCGTTACGCGTGTGATTGACAATCGTTCATCCAATTGTCCATCTATCGACCCCTTCGAAATTTAGTTTCATCGAGGAACAAGATTTGTTTTTATTATAATTGCATTATATCGCGATTAGAGTTATGATAAGTAAAATCAAAAGATTATCACTGTATTCAACCACTTTACGTAGGTACTGTTTCCGCAGATGTTAACAATGCTCCGAAAGCGTTCTGCTGGAGAAGTCAAAAGATCTCCCTCAAGCAGTCTCCCTCGATCCAGCCTGCCCCGCAATTGGTGGGCAGGCGCATTCACCGCCAAGACCGGTACAAACCTTACGCCATGATCCCGGGCACCCCTGCTAAGTCACTAAACGTATTGAAAAAATTGGAGTGACCTGTGTCAGAGGTATTGGTTATCCAACGAATGCGTACCTATGCCTGCCTCCCAAATAACGTAACTTGACTGTTTTCAAATAATGCCATGGCATTTGAAACACCGCAGTCTAAAAATATCTTGTAAATTTTAAAGCGTTATTTACCTGAGAATATATTGCTTTAGTCCGTTGACGGTTTCCACTCACTGATAAAGTTGTTATTTCAGCTTTCAAGATCCTCGGATCATTACCATTGGTATGGCTGCTTGTATAATTAATTATATTCTACAATCTCAATATTGTACTCTCAGCTCTATTTTCAACGTATTTCAGCTTATTTCAGCAATTCACGAACGATGGCGTGTTCGATTCTAGTCGATATTTACAAAGATTCATGGAGCAATGATTCGTTCAAACTCTAACATCACTTGTGGATAGAAATAAATCATATTTGTATGCCCCTTGGCTTGCGGCCCTTGGAAAAGCCAGACCTTAGATGGGCTGTCGTAACATTTCAGAGGGCCGTGTATCTCTTTTCTTTCAATCCAAACAAAGTAACGCCATTATGTTCGCATCCGTTTCGAATTATCGTGATTACGTGCTATATTCAGCGTTCTGTCATATTGAAATAGTAAGTACAAAGCTACAACATTTATAATTACCTCAAATTCTTGCAATTAATCATCGTGCCGCATTGCAGAAGGTCTGTACCTACGCTCCCAGCAAATCGGGTAGGTACTGAAACACTGATATGCAATATATACTGTTTGTAATGATTAAATAAAATATTATGAGAGAGGGAGGACTTAGCATACCAATTACCAATAATACATTCTGTCCAAACGGTTATTCAAAATTGGCGGCCAAGATGGAAGCAATATTTATTACTTATTAGCTGGTTCCCGGCATGCGTTGCAATGCCATATTCAAAGAAATAAATTGTTTCTCCCTGCATGTCCTATTCCGTGCGTCCCGTTTCCTTTCCCGCATACCCTTCCCCTCCTGCGTTCCCCTTCCACCTTCCACCTTCCTCGTCTACCCTCTCCCGCTCCCCCGTCCCGCCAACCCCCCACCGGCGTTCCATATATATTCAGTCCCAGTACATTCAGTTTTCAAACAGCTCATGTGGCACCTATTACAATTTTTTTATTCGAATTTTCATTTTTCACATATTACAATTCTACAAGAAACTTCTACAAAGTATTAGAAAACTTCAAAAAAAAGATGAATGAAACAGGTAAAGTCGTTCTGAAGTTATGGCGTGACCAAGGGAAACAGGGATTTATTTATATATATATATATAGATCATTTAAACTGAATAATAATCGTGGTAACCGTCTCCATTTTTTATAACCATTTGGACAGGAAAATTTGGAAAGAAATCTAAAGCATTGACAAATTAAAAAAAATTAAACGCAAAATTTCCAAATATTTATCCAAGCCTAAAATATGCTCGATAACATGGCAGTTGATCCCCTGACAGTTGCCCCCCTGCATTCTTAAAGAGGAGTGAAGGAACGTTCATCACTTACTTTAACCAGTGATTCCATACATTATTTGGAGTAAAAAATGTAATGAAATTTTGGTCTCCGGTGACTTTTTTATGTTTTTTTTTCAACCTAAAACATAAAAATCATAAGGTATTGGATAGTTAGAGTCGTGGTGAGGGGGTTGGGTGGTTATAGATTAATAGAGTGACCAGTGGTGGTTGATAGAGTGACCAGTGATCACGCGTGGCTAAAAATAATTTTGTTAAGTTTTGAAAAAAAAACGTCAATAAAAGTCACCGGATACGAAAATTTCATGTAAATTATGTCAAGTACACCCCTTAATACCCTGTATACAATATGGATGTCGATTTAGGGAAATATGGTACATACTTACACAAAACATAACTAAGTGTCTCCTAAGGGGAGTGCAGAGAGGATATACTGCCGAGTAAAACATATTTTCATTCAAATGCATCAGCTAGAAAAAAAAATTGTGTGCAGTTCAGACGTGGTAGGAGTGAAACCTTCAGAAAACTAAAGTAGAGAAGAGTGAGGTGGCATACAGAGAGGAGAGCGATTAGTCTATCTCATTCTTTCGCAGGCTAAATCCTATAGATGTACTCGTATGTGTTTGTTTTTTTTAGTGTTGCTTTTTCGTATCATCGAATTTCAAATCACAACGAACGGTGCTAAAGAACTTTTCACTTCTAAAATCTGCAAAATTGGTTAGGTACTCGTATCGATACCGCCTTATTATTAAGGGTATTTTTGAAGCTGATTTTAAGTTTGAAATTGGTAAATAGTGCAAACAATATTTTAAGTTGAGTCACCATACGTGTGAAAACCTAAGTATCATCTAAATTAGGATAAGATTCTAGTTACCGACCGAAGGTTCGGTTTCGGTTTCGGCAAGTTTCGGCAAAAAAATCTAGTTTCGGCCTCAGTTTCGGTTTCGGTGGAAAGTCCTGTTTTGGTCAGACACTGTAAGATTCCTTACCATACCATTCCCTATATTAGGTATATACTGGGTATTATTCATGACCAATACCAACCGTTCTCATTCTAATAATTTTCATTGGTGACCCAAATATTTTAGGTTCGAAAATTATTGATTCTGGTTTGCTCATCCGTCTACCAAACAACCAGTCACATCCCCTTTCTTAACAGAATTAGTCCTTTGATTCGGATTGATTAATCCAATCTAATCTATTGCCCTTCTTCTTCACCCACCGATGGTATTGACTATTGACAAAGGTGACAGGCAAATGGGACACGGTCTCTGTGTATCTAGGTTCTAGGTGGTGTGGGGAAAACTTCGACGCGCAGCAATTAAACCCCTCAATAATGGCATCCTACGTGAATTATTTACTCAATCGAGCATGAATAGATAACCCAGACCCTTTGTGATAAATCATTGAAAATCTTTTGCTTGGTTTCACAAATGGTTGCTACTGGATTAAGAGGAAGCCACAAGCCAAAAATGTATGTATTGTTAGTTTTCCTTACATCGCCACGAATTTAGGTAATACCTATGCATAAGAATCACTTGGTAAACGAAGTCTAGAGGTCATGTTTTCAAGTTAAAAAGTGGTTTCTCTTTATTTTGTGAACAATTTTATAAAAAAGAAAAAAAGTTTAACAATGGAGTCTGACACAGATAATTTTAGCCATAAAATTATATATTTTGAAAGTTGTTTCTTACATGCGTTCATTCACTTTTTTAATAAAAGCATTTTTTTGGGGGTTTACGCGATTTCCCGGCATGCGTTGCAATGGCACTTAATAAATAAATTGTTTCTACCTGAGTGTCCGTTCCCATTCATCCCGTTCCCCTTCCACCGCCCCTTCCCCTCTCATATCCCCTTCCCCTCACGCGTTCCCTCTCCCCTCTCCCGCTCCCTCGTTTCGACAACCCTCCTCCCGCGTTCCATATATTCAGTCCCAGTGCATTCAGTTTTCAAACAGCTCGCGTGCCGCCTATTATTTTTTTTTTCAAATTTTAATTTTTCTTATATTACAAACATTAATTTTTGTATATTATAAGAACAATTAATCAAATTTACATACCTACTTAAAATACCTGTAATTCTTACTTAGTACTTCAAGTGAATTCATTTGTTTAAAGAGTCTATTCGAAAATAGAATTTTGATTGAACAATCAATGGTTTGTAAAATGTCATTATCAAATTGTGACAAAGAGTTTTTGTAATGATTACAAAACTTTTCAGATGTATTGTCATGTGGTTGTTATAATCCAGAAACCTTCGCGAGGGTGTAAAGAAGGTATTTTGAAAGTTTCAAACATTTCCTATTCTTAATATAGCAATATATGAACAACTAATATAAATTATAATAAATTATTAATTTAACGACATTCTTGTAAAACTAATATAAATTATATCCAAACATTGCAAAACTCCCTGACAAAATTATTAATCCCAAGTACACTAATGAACACAGAAGTGACACTAAATTAATATACAAGTCTCTAAATGTTTTACCTGTCAGAGGATTATTGTTTTATAATATTATAAGTCAACATGTTATGTTGTCCGATTCCTTGTACAGGGAAAGAGTTTACCATAAACATAATACAAGATTCACTCAAAATGAAGGATTGATGGTTCCGAAATGTACCAATAAATACGTTGAAAGGACCCTAAACTATATTGTACTCAAAATATTCAATAAACTACCAATGACAATCAAAAATAATAAAGTTTTAATGGTAAAGTCAAATATAAACCAAGGAAATGGCTAGTAGATAGGGATGATTTATATTGATGCCCTACCGAAGTCCTTGTATTCTTTATTGAAACTCACATTGAAGGAATTGGTAAATTCATTATAATTTTTGTAATATCTAATGTATATGAAACTTTTAATTTACTTGTGATTATATTTCATTTGTTCTTACTAAATACATCTGTACTTTTTTATTATTATTATTTTTTTTTTTTTTAATTTTTTTTTTTTTTTGTACATACAATAATGACATTACATTTTTCAGATACATTTTTTATATAACGTGATTCACCTTTTTTTAGAGCATGCTCGTGTAAAAAAGGTGGAGCAGCGTGTGTGAAAAATTATTTAACATATTTTTTTAGAATTATAATATATATTTTTATATGTTTTTATATATTTTTATATATATATATATATACATATATGTACATATATATATACATATATATAATACATATACATATTCAAAACAAGATATATGAAATAGAATAGAAAAAAAAGAAAACAGTATAAAAAAGAAGAAGAAGAGAAAGAGGAAGAGAGAAAAGAGAAAAGAATATAAAAGTAAATAATAACATACTAATTTTTTATTATATCATATCATACTAAATCCATTTGTACTTTTTTATTATTTAAGGCTTCTAGTGCTACTTACATGTATATACTATTTCGGTAATTTAAATAATCTATTTAATTGATATTTAGCATCAAAATTATATGTATACAATGTTTGAAAATGTACCAATGTTGTCATTATGTACCAGCTGACAAACTACATAAGTAGTTTAGCGGGTTTAAATGTAAATAAAAAAATAAAATAAAAAAACTCACATACATTACATAATACTCTACACATAAGCAAGCATATTTTGATTTTTATACATTTTAAATAACAATTTTAATTAAATTAACGGAAATAATCGGTAAATATTTTTCTCAGGAGTTCTGTGAGTAGTTAATGTAAAAAAATATCAGAAAGAATGTTTTCATGAAAATTGCAGAGCGCTGTGCACAGTTTGTTCGGCCTATTCTCTTGAGGTATTTTTTTCGTTCCCAATATCACTTTAGAGCGGCTCGTAAACTTGCCTATTTATTGATATTAATAATAAAATGTTATTAAAATGCACGACCAATCGTTAATTAAGAAAACAGGATTGTCTTCAAAGCCGGAACTGAATAGCAGCCATACCCTCGAGCCTGGTTGCATTCTGATCATAATAAATTTATTATCTTACGTTTACATCATTACCGCCATTAGTGGCGTTACCGGGTATGGAGTATGGATTGGGTTCCTGCCTTTCTTACGAAATTCTACGAAATATGTTTTTCTAGAATCAATTTGTCGTCTCACTATAATTACTTCATAGTTGGAAGTAATTTTCTAATTGAATTTCTCAATCATTTTGGTCTACATGGTCGAATGTGGACCGGATCTAGAGTTTCCCGCGAGGTCAGCTGTTGAATTTCACACGATGGGCGGGTCCTAGTCCTACTGTGTGTCTGTGAGAGTCCTCAGTGTGGAGTGAATTGCGAGTATCTAATAGTTGGGCGTCATTGAAAGGGCTTCTAATTGCGGCCTTACATACATCGCTAATCGGCGTGAATGGGGACACGTGGCACGTTATTTTAAAAGAATAGGACATTGTGCTGTTGGCAGAAATTTTAACTTAACTGTTCTTATTAATATGATATATACGAGTAAAATTGATATACTACATTTACTTCTGGACAAGAAAGTAACTAGCTATTAGGACGTATAAGGGTTGGGGGGTTCCCCCTCCATCGGCCTCAGTGTTACGCAGGATAAAAATACAATGGTATTCATAGAATACATTCCTGGGAAATATAATAGCATTATTTTTGCACCATATTTGGGAGGCGGGTATGCGTACCGCCGCCCCTGAAACCATTTATTGGATAACATCTGCCATAGGTAACCGAGTGGTTCGCTACGTTTGGTGAATTGACAGGGGTGCCCGGTTTTATGTGGTGAGGGGTGAGGTTTGTACGGGTCTTGGCGACGGATGCGTCTACCCACAAGCTGCATGTCAGGCCGGATCGGAAGAGAATGATTGAGGGAGTCCCTTTGATTTTTCCAGCTGTAGTCTCTCGGAACATCGCCTTGCACCGCAGTGAGAAGGATGGATTCATACGTCCGTCACTCCTGGATACACTGACCCCCAGATTCCTACCGACCCTTAGTACGCTTTTCTTTCCCAGAACTTCCTCACCTTCCTTTCCTAAAAAGACCATAGACATAGCTTTCCCAAAGATGAAATAGGCCCTGAGGGATATTATTTTTCTCAGGGCCTCCTGTGTGGAGCTAATTTAAAAAAACATGTATTTTATCAATGTAATGTATAAATAATATGTTGTGGTAAGTGGTAGGTCAAAAAATAGTTTTTATTTAATTTTCCAACCCCCTCCCTTTCCCCCATGTTTGAACCTCCCCCCTCCCCTTTAGAGTCGAACCCCCCCCCCCCTTTAGGGTTGAACCCACAACTCCTTAGGATTGAATCCCCCAATGTATAGTTACGCCCTTGATACTAGCTTTACTACCCGATTTTGGCCAGAGATTTCTATATAAAAATAACCGTATTTACTAACAAAGTATTTGGAAATTTCTAAGCTACATATTATTTTACGATGAAATTGATGCCGTTAGTCGAAGATATATTTAAATCCGGGTTAAATTTTCCCCAAAGGAAAAACTACACCCTTTCACACACTTCCCCAAATGATCATCTAGTCAATCCACGCTATGCAATTGCACTATTGCACTAAATACAAAACAACACAAGAACAACATGTCAACCTACCAGAGACCAGATGGGAAAATAATTCACCGACTCCAGATATTTTCATATCAGAGGGTTCGGCTCTGTGGAATTTAATGCCTAATTGAACCTATAAATCCTACTGATCCCTCGATATAAATATTTAAAAACAACAAAATAATAATATATCTTAAATATTTATTTAAGATATATTATTATTATTATTATTATTATTATTATAAGTTATATTAACGACTACATTTTCTTTTATTCTTCACAAATACTTATTCGTTTGAAATTTTATATTCTTTCAACCATTATAATCACATGCCCGTATTGCGCTGCGCGCTGGTCGAACTCGTATGTTTGGATTACAGTAATAACTAATAACAGAAAATTTCATGATTTAAAAAACATTTTTTAAATACGTGCACTTTGTTGAAACGACCCAATAAGACCAAATTTTAGTAATTGATCTCCGGCATCCCAACCTTCAAAGAAGATTAAATATAATATCTGAAGGATTATAAGATTTTTGAAGGCATTCAAATCACGACTCTTTTACCGGATTACCATATAATAACCGATTCTCAATAGTGATTAGTTCTTTACACGGGGAACTTGTGTAATTATTGTAGTTAACGATAATCGTATGTTTACAAAGGTGACTTTCAGGTATGGATAAGGCTTAACCATACTAATTGTACATGAGGCTAAACCATTGTAATTATTAAAGCTAGTATGTCTTGCACTAGACTAGGATGAACAAGACCCAGAACCAAGACTACTAAGTAATTCCGTATATCTGATGCACGTTGCGGAGTATGGAAATAGTAGTGGGTACTGCGGTCTCAGTGTGTCGCAAATAACACCGAAGGTGAAATAACGTTGTGAACTTTGAAGGTGAGAGAGTTTAGGTTTCCTTCCGTTACACTTTGTAGCAATTCTAAATCATAGATGAACTTGGTTGTTTTTAGAACTTGGGGTGTTCATCGTCAGGGCAATCCAAAAACTAATCATAGTATTTGGATGATACGAGTAGCGCCGTTTTTGTGAAAAATTACACCAAGGGCGCTGTACAAATTTATAATATATTTCTACAATGCTCTATCTTACTTCTAACTAACAGACTAGACAAACTATTATAACAACATGTGGCTAATAGATTGCATCCACTGGTTCGTCGATCACTAATACAAAACTGTATGTACAATGCATTTGACCAATGAACGTGATGCTGTGTAAAAAGGTAAAAAATATACGGGAGCATACTTACCTGAGAGGCTACTTGAGATTAACACTGTTAATTGTTTATTAGAAAAATTTACATACACTTTTCATGCAGAGGATATAATTGGGAACACATGTTTTTCGATTTTATATTATTTAATCCTGATTTATATTTTAAGGCGAGACGTAACCACGTTTATCGGGTTTTGCCCGAGGCAATTAGGAATTATCATTTTTATTTCCATGCCTCACAAGGGATGCGAGTTATTTATATTTTAGATTAATAAAATCAGTACGTTGCCGTCATTTTTTTAACGTAAAACGCCTTTAAAAAATTGTAATTCGTTGTTCAACTAAAGTTAGCGGTGAGCACCAGATTTTAATTTTCTAGACGATGAATTAAGCCGCCGCTACCCGAATTTCTACCGATTTCTTACATATCTCCCTTAAACAGAGTAAGTTTTAAAGCTCCTAAAAAATATATATGTTGTTCTTGAAGATAATATCTAGACATTCCCCGCGCCGAAACGCAAATTATATAAAATTACCTCGATAGAAAAAAATCGCAAAGTATGCTCCAAAAATTATTATAAACACGTTTGTTTTAGTTTTTTAAAAGTTATATGTATGAAAAAATTAACAGTGTTTCTTTAAATGCTGTTTAAGACAACACCCGCGAGATTTTTGCTCTATTTTAAACGAGTCGTGTTTTATTAAACATTTTCACAATTTTCGCATCGATTTTGGCGCATTAAATACTAGCGCGCTCCTCAAACAATCGTAATTTTATATCTCTTCATCTTCTTCTTTTTGAGCCCGGTTGCGGCGCCTTAATAACTTCGGGAGGTATTCATTTAGAAATATCTTAAATATTAGTAACACGTTCTTCAGAATTAATTAAAATGAACCCGGTGGTAAGGTCGAATCTCCAGGCCTGCCTAGGGTGAATTCTACCGTACGTCTCTCCCACACGTACACGCTTTCTTCACTTACGTCGTTAAGATTCCCACTTTTCTTTTCTTCTTTTCTTTAATAGGGCAAATTCGACAGTAGGTCCGTCCAATACACAGGTTACAAGTCGCAATTTGTATACACGGCTTCTGTACTTACGTCGTTCAGATTCTGAATATAAATATTTTAGGGTCTGCTGTAATGAACGTTTCGGAAAGCAAAAGCAAAATTTTACGATATGCGGTGAAATAAATAGTACAGGGACCTGATTAGAATATTCAGCTTCCTAAATGTGTTTTGTCCCTCGGCAAGAGACAGATTGATGTGTAAGGCTTCGAATAATGTTAACCCATAAGAACATAAACCATCACGTCATCTCCTCAGTGGTTGGTAGAGTGGTTTGAACTTAATAATATAGAGCAGATAGACGTACTCATAGCATGTCCGGAGATCAGAAGTCACACAAGTGAATGGTACATGTGGAAGTTATTTTTATCATTTTCATGCTTTCTATTTCGTTTCTTTCACGTTTTACTTTTAAGTTTTCACTAATTTGAGATTTTATTTCCAGTGCAAAAATTCTGGGACTAACGTAAATGGTAGGATTCTTCAGTGGACATCTTCAATTCAACTCACACAAAATAAATAAAAATGTGAATCAAATACATATCTCGGGTCAGTATTACAGAAAAGTATACGCGGATGCTAGTTAATTATTTTAGTAACTAAGCTAACTAATATAGCAGATTCGGTAATGTTTTTAAAATTACGCATAACTTAATCGATTGTGCTGATCTTCTTCAACGCCTGTCATTCCATGTTCCAAATTGCAACAGCAGACAGTGGCTTACATTTAATCTCCATCTTTGCAAGACCAACTCCAAACAGAACTCATTCATCTACAGATCCATACACTCATTTAACTTAAATTATTACCACATTGAAATTTTTAACTCGACTTTACGTGACATAAGACGAAAACTCACTAAGCAACATGACTCGAACTAGAAAGTTTAATTCCTATATATTCCCGTCCTTTGCTTCTTAACCCTATTCCTATGTTCCTCCCCCTCCCCTTTTATCATGTATTGTAACTAAAAAATAAATTAATTAAGAAAACACCCTTACAATGTCACACTTTATCAAAGTTTCATAATAAGCATAATTAACATCTTATTATTGTATTGTTATGTAATCTCTGATTTACATTCTCTAAAATAAAAAAAAATAAAAAATAAGAAGTTAATGCCCATTCCGAGTTCTGTGGTGTTACATGCCCCTCTACCTAAACCCTGCGTCAGAATTAATCCACATTTAAGTACTATCCCATGACCCAGGAAACACAGAGGCCGGCAAATCATTCCACAGCCGAGCTGTTAAATACAAGAACGAGTCGAAGAAACGACCCGTTCTCATGTGACAAATTTCAACCGTGTACAAATGTTAGGCACGTGTTTAACGTTACATGCCCCTCTACCTAAACCCTCTGTCAGAATGAATCCACTTTTAAGTGCTACCATTTGACGACAGACTTCATAAACTATCATCAAATGATTCAGATTATTCTTGTTTAAAAAATTATTTGACTGTTTTTTAATGATCGTGAATTTATCGCTGAATTATACTTACATCACTTGTTTCATTCCCTGAATTGTAGTTTTGGCGCATTGCTTGACCTCCGCCCAGTGAGATATCACAAACACGAGGTATAAAGTAATAAAGTATAAGTAAGGTCTCGACTATGCTGTTGCTGTTGCTGTTGTGTTGCGTGCATTTGAAACTTTGAAACACTTCCAGCGAATAATTGGGTCGAGGCGATCTGCTTTCGCGGTTTAGTTTAGTGTCCCCGTACTCCTTTACCTCACTCCTCAGTTCTTACCTCCCTTCTATCAAAGAGCAGGTTAGCTATCAAAGACAATGGTAGCTGGAAGCTTGTATGCCTTCAACTGATCTATGCACTATTAAGGTAATCTTCGAAACATGATGCACTGGAATTCTGCTGCAGCACGTACATATATTTAGTCATTAGTCATTCGGCTCAAGGGAAATTTATGACAAACTTGAAAATTCCATTTCTTGCACCAAATAAGTATGTATCGAGCTTTTATGTTTAGTGTTTATGGTCTTTTTGAAGTGAAAAATTTATGACACCCCTGTGATTTGGATTTCGGATGAAACGGAAATGACGATTACTGCACCTGCGACGCATCAACTGCGCTCATTGACCGCTTTGATTATGATGTCACTTTTAAAGTATTGGTTAAGATTGTTTTGGTAAAGTTTCGCTTCTACCGCGTGTCAACTGCACTCGAATTTTTTATTTATTTTTTACCAGCCAGTGATTGAGTTGGCATCGCGTTTGGGTCCCCCACCCGGGCGTCGCGTGTTCGATTCTTCGGCTGGCTCATCGAGACACAGTGCAATTCCCGCTTAACGTTTTCCGCTTACTGTGGTGGTAATAGGAGATTTTCAAATATTGTCAGTTTATCAGTAACATGGGAATGTTACCCTCTTCGTAACGTGGAAATGAACGAAGAGGGTTTCTACATATAATGTAGAGCAAAATACTGTTAACATATACGGATAACATACAATATAACTATATATCATAAAAATAGGTAAACTGCCAAAATCCTGCAAATCAACAATAATGTTAATAAATATGTATTTAAAATTGTATTAAATTATATTATTTATAAAATAGCTAGAAATAGTTCGCGCGTACAGCATTTGAAGTTGCCAAGTTCAAATTATTATCAAATACATCTATACCGTTTAAATATTTAATTTTAAGACGGTGTAAACATTGTATTGCGGAATGCAAATTATAGTTGGAATGACATAACTATATATTTAAAATGTTATGGTCTGTATTGTTATTTGTTTAGGTACATGTGTATTGATTAATGCAGAATTTCAAACAAGCGAAATTAGAGTTTAACACTTTTAATAAAAAGGTCGTTTATTTTTCGTCGTTTATGTTCTCTAAGCTAAGTAAAGTAACTAAAGCTAAGCTTAAAATTTACGAAGCGTAGAAAATTTCTGGTAAAGAATGTTAAGAATTATATGGTAAAGATGTTGTGCTTTAATTAACTCTAGACTAATGAGAAAACTGAGTCTTCTGAGAAGCTACAAAAACGAGGAAAACTATTACAACTTGAGTGAATCGATACCGCGCTATTGCTAGGTAATGTACAAAGTCGATACTTTTGATATATGGATGAATTTGCGATAAAAGTTTTAGTAGAAGTTTGTTTGTTAGCGATTATCCCAAGATCCCGTGCTTTCCGGGCCAAAGTTCAATAATCTATGTTACCACAAGGTTCACAAGTAAGAATAAGGGAATTAAATGGAATGATATAAACAACGTAGTATTTTGTAAGAAGAGTTTATTTTCCTTCCGTTCTATTATTATGTTCAATCACCGAAAGTTACTATAATTCTGGAAATTGGAAAGATGCCTATCAGGCATAATTCTTCAAGATCCAAAAAGGAACGAATGAATACGGAAGCGACCAAAGAGTGTTCAATTGATTATGACGAAAACAAATGGCGAAATGAACAGGGCACAGTAAGGAGGAAGAACTGATTTCGATTCTGAGATAGAAAGATTCAATTCTGGGACTAAAAGCGTATGGTATTTTCTCTCTTCAAAATTTGCATAGTTCGTTTAGGGATAAGATAGTTTTTGTGCAGGTATTCAATAATGTTTTCAATGTTCCTGCATTATTTGTATAGAGATTCTTCTTCTTAAGTCTCCTCATTGCTAAGGACCGTGACCCCTGCTCCAATTTCCATGGCGGACAATCCTTGCGGTCCTGTGCTGCTTGGAGAGCTGCCGATCCCGACGTACCGGACGCCAGTGCTGCTTGTTGACTCCAGCGCGTTGGTGACTTTCCTCTGTTTCTTCTACCTTCCACTTTGTCAGAGACTATTAGTTTCTCTAAGTTGGAGTCATCAGTTTGGCAAGCAACATGTCTAAAGTATCTTAAAATATGTTATGTGCAGATAGTTAAAAGCCTACTGATGCCTAGCTCTTCCAGAATTTTGTGCATCTGGCTATCTGTCGAATCGTGAACATTTTTCTCCAACACCACATTTCGACGGCGGCGTCTATACTCTTTCTTTCGCTGGCTGTACGTTTCTATATTTCCACGCCGTTTAGAAATATGGGGAAATCAACGCCCTGACAAGTCTCATCTATTCATTAATTCTGATTCGGATTCATAGTTTAAATTCTAAATGAGAAGCAAGTTTGTTGTCATCGTCGACTGACATCCCCCATTGACCGTAGACATCGTAATAAGTAGATGTTGTCTGGCTGGATCAATCTATGTTATTTGTTGATCTTTGCAAAACACCCTTCAGTTCTGTTGTCTGGCATAAAAGTTTTATACACCCAAGAGGATTTAATTCCGATTCTATCGACCACACTATAAAATGGTGATATTGGCTTTCAAAACATCATATTCTGTTTCTGACCTTTCAATCTATATTGTCCGATTTATGATGCTATTAAAAAAAGGTTATTTGAGAAGTGTTAAATGATTATCACATCAGCTTATTTTAAATTGTTATTATTAAGATTTTATTATTGTAATGTTTTGATTGAAGGCAAAAAAACATATTTATTTACTTGTCCGGATATTATTACAGTATTCAGTAATAACAGAATAATCAAAATAAGTATTTTTTCCGTTTCTAAGAACCGAAGCCAAATTATATAAGGACCATTTCGTTTCGAACCGGCTGATATAAATTATTATTGGGCTTACCCTTGACCGTTGAAGGATTTTTAGATTTTAGTGTTATTATTTATTTATTTATTTTGAAATGATTACATATTCATATTACATCTTTATAATGATATTTGGCTGTCCAACTAGGCAATTTGCCCGTTTTAGAACAGTCAAAATGAACAGGTTTTTTACATGTAATTAGTGTGTTGACTACAATTTTGCCTTGATAAATAATATTAAAAGGTTTTGGTGGTAGATACAAGAAGTTACTTATAAGTGTAAATTATACATTTAACAATAAAAAAAAATGTGGAGAAGAGAAATAAAAAGAAAATTCCAAAAGAATTTTTTTTTTAAAGTTGTGTGTTTTTCCAACCATTCCAAGAAATTTTAGTATTGATTTTGATGAATTAATCAACTCCAGAATCAAAAATGCATAAAAAAAGACAGAAGAGAAAATAAAATGCAAAGAAAAATTTAAGCTGTTTTTGAACTTACATGGTATAAAAATAATATTAAGGCAATACCAATATATATATATATGAAAGGTCAACAAAAAAAAAGAAAATTCAATGACTGTTCAGCATTTTTTCGCATTCAGCTCTCCCCAAGACCAGAAGCCAATCATTTACCAGATTACTAAGATTAAGCAATTTAGGGTCTAAGGACGAGCATTGTCTTTGAGCTAAGGATGAATAAGTGGTGGGAGGAATTCTGGTTTTATTTTATCAAAGCTCACCAATATATACTTTGTACTCGCAAATAATGTAGCTTTCTATTAGTAAATGAATTTTTAAGGTCCGTTCAGTATTTTTTGCGTGAAAGAGTAACAAACATACATCCATACAAACTTTCGCCTTTATAATATTAATAGGATTTTTTGCTAGCAATTCCTCGAGCGTTGCGAATCCTGACAATTCGACGATATTTCACATTATGCAAGGTAATTTATCATTATTTCAATCTTATTTTTGAACGAGGATCCTTCTGCTTTTGTTAAATATGTATACAGAAAAGAGGGACACGGCTAGTAGGTTATTAGTTTCACTTCTTCCGCGTGTGAACTGCACACATGTTTATTATTATTATTGTTCTGGGCGGGCAGCTACAAGGGGTCTCAGTTATTAGTAATAATTTATTGTTATTATGCAATAGCAAATAATAAAACACAGTGCCTAGTTGATAGCCACGCATGTTGACTATTATCTTGTTTTCAACTGACCGACAGAGGTCAAAAAGTCAAATGAAATTCGGCCGCAAGTCATGCGGAACACAACACTCATCATCAATGTGCCACTTGACCACGTGACGTCAGGAATCATCCCACCAATGGCAAGCCGCGGCTCTGCCCGGCCTCTGTCAACAATCAACAGTCACAGATAAATCTAAATACATATTTTCGCCATCTATTGAGGGAAAAACAACTTGGTTAGCGAAATAATTGTAGAAGGTCACAAAAAGTGTGAACGAATTTAAAAAATTTGGTCCCACCCTATTAATCTGTGTTAGTTTTTTAAGCTGCTGGATAGGTCGAACAAATCAATATTAAATTTATACTCCTACTCCTGTTATGTATTTACTTTATTTTTGTTTTATAGAGGCAGTATTCATTTTTGTAGTATTAATTATACATGTGTGTTTTTAAATAATTGGTAAAGAAGGGCTTATACAGGGTGCGGCAGAGAGGACGGACGTTTTTAAAAAAATCATAAAATAGTTGATTTTTATTCAAAAACAAATTTATTGATGGAATCAGGTTCGCAAGGAAATAGCATTTGAGACAGTCAAGTGTGGAAAATCACATCAGGCATGTGGTGGCCGAAATCGTTGATGCAGTGCTGGAGGCGTTCTCGGAAGTTCGCGTAGACTCTCTCCAACATCACTCTCTCAACTTGGGCGACTTCCACGTGAATTGCGTCCCCGTTCGGGGCTTGTTCTCGTATACTCTAGCCTTGAGGACGAATTGAAGGACGCAATTCGCGTGGAAGTCGCCCAAGTTGAGAGAGCGATGTTGGAGAGAGTCTACGCGAACTTCCAAGAACGCCTCCAGCACTGCATCAACGATTTCGGCCACCACATGCCTGATGTGATTTTCCACACTTGACTGTCTCAAATGCTATTTCCTTGCGAACCTGATTCCATCAATAAATTTGTTTTTGAGTAAAAATTAACTATTTTATGATTTTTATTAAAACCGTCCGTCCTCTCTGCCGCACCCTGTACTTTAGCTTAATCCAGTCCCACCTAAATTATTTTATAGAAATATGGGGTAACACATGCATTACGTACTTAAACGACTTACAAATAATACAGAACAAAGTTATTAAAAAACTCTTCAATTATAACCCACACACTCTCACAAAAAAAAACTATACCAAGAAATGAACCTTCTGAAAATAATAACATTGTACGAATATAACATATGTTTTTTAATCTACAAAATACAAAATAGACTCATACACACAAACACAACATTTATAAAAACGTCACAAGTAAACGTACATTATACTAGACAACATAATAAATTGTCCACAAATACTGTCAAGACTGAAAGTGCTGAGAGAAGCATTGGCCACGAGGGCGTACACATATATAATCTCCTCCCAGATAAGGGGACGTACCCATACTACGTGACCCGTTCAGGGGGGGGGGGTCTTCAAAATACCACGTGTAGGGGCGTGTAAATAGCCCCTGACACAAGGGATGACTACCCTATGTAAAATTAACGAAAATTGAATTCTTCCCTATGTGACACAAAAAAACAGTTGACCCAGCAATCTCAAAAAACCAAAGTGAAAACAAACAAACACTCACTCAGAGAATGCAGCTCAGCCACGATGTCCACACAAAAAGACACTTCTTTTCAATAAAAATGTCAAGGCGATATTGCATAATCTTGACAGATGTTTCGCACAGCAAGGAAGTTTCAACCAGAAAAATTTGCATATTAATAATGCGTGCCAAAAATCCAATCTTAGGTACAACAATAATTCACTCACTGGATGAATTATTCTTATGACTGACCAGGAGAGACATCTCTTGGCCTTTTACTGACACTCCCGTCAGAAGTAATTGCTTGATTCACAAAGGTAAGGAAACGCATGAATACACTGCATCTCAAGTCACATAGGTTCAATTCAATACAATACAAAACCCATAGATGGCGCCCTTATGGTCTTATAGCATAAATTATCAATTTAAAGAAATTAATGCCCAAATATATTTATGGCGCGTATCCATATTCCCCGCCTTGGAAGTTCGTAGAGCTTACAAAAGAAAGAATATAAAAATACAAATGAAACAAGAAATGAAATAGAAATAAAGTGACTATTCACCGGTAATATTCAGGAATGACACGCATTGGAAATTCGCAGAATCTCACAAAATAAAGAAAAATAACTAAAAATACAATGTAATAAAGTTCAATTGACCAAGATAACGGATATTAAGTAATGCCATGTCTGGGTCAGAGATCATTGAAACAATGACTAAAATCAAAAAAAATAAATAAATAAAAATAAACAAAAATAGATAAAATATAAAATTATTGCGTTGGAATGGGATATAATTTGACAACCGGACGTTTAAAAGAACCAAATCTTGTCTTTACCGTCGCAACGCGAACAATTTTATCCATTCCGGGATGGATTTCAGTTATCACGCCTAAAGGCCAATTTAACGGAGGGGAATCTTCTTGTCCCACTAGTACGACAGTTCCGATATCAATCGGATGATCAGAAGTACTCCACTTCTGCCTGACTTGCAAGGTGTGCAGATACTCTGAACGCCACTTCTTCCAGAAGGACTGAACCATGCTGTCTAATAATTGCTTACGCTGAGTCAAATTGATTTTACCGTCTGCCAGGACAGAAGCAGGCAAGTACTGCAATGGTGTCGACATTAAAAAATGCGCAGGCGTAAGGACTTCTGGATAAGGGTCAGAAGACATAACTGTAAGTGGACGCGAATTCATTATGCACTCAATTTGAACTAGCACAGTCTGTAACTCCTCATAGGTGAGAAGCTGAGTTCCAATCACACGGTACAAGTGTGTCTTCATGCTCTTTATGTTCGACTCCCACATACCCCCAAAATGAGGCGCGCGTGGTGGAATCATTTTCCACTCTATACGACGCTTAGCGAGTTCGCGCTTTAATGAGGGCTCATATTCAGATTCAACCAAAAACTTGTAGAGGTCATCTAATTGTGCCTTCGCACCCACAAAATTAGTACCATTATCTGAATACAAGCATGTTACCGGGCCACGCCGAGAAATAAAACGGCTGAAAGCAGCCAGGAAAGCATTTGAAGTTAAGTCAGAGACCAACTCAATATGAATAGCCTTGGTCACAAGGCATACGAATAGACAAATATATGCCTTTTGAGAATGTTGTCCTCTCCGACGAGTCAGCGTAATACGGAGTGGACCTGCGTAATCTACACCGGTATGTACGAAGGCCTTTGCTTCTGCAACACGATATGACGGTAAATCTGCCATCTTCGGTGTAGGATGCGATGGATTTAAGCGGAAGCAACAATTGCATTTCCGCACCATCGCCCTAATAACAGTCCTAGCATCTAATATCCAATAGCGTTGACGTAAGATAGACATAAGAAGTCCTGGGCCTGTATGACAGTTCACGACATGAAAGTGAGCGATGATCAGATCGACAACACAGTCATGTTTGGGAAGCAAAACCGGATGTTTAACCTCAAAAGGTAAATCCGATTTAGAAAGCCGCCCCCCAATACGTAACAGATTATCTCCATCAAGAAATAGAGATAAACTCTGAAGTCTTTTGGAATGAAATTTGCCTTCCTGGAGTGCAGCAATATCTCCTGCAAAATGAATACTCTGCACAGCACGAATCACAGCCTTTTCAGCAGTCATAAGATTATTGACCGTTCCAGAGGAAAGTGATATCTTTTTTATGAATCGGAGGACATAAACAACAATCCTTAGTAGTTTATCCCAAGTGGATATACGCTGAGCCAGTTCACTCAGGACCGATTTTTCACCCTGAAATGTTGCAATGAGCACATTAGCCTTGTGTTCAGGCATTTCACCAGTATTGGTAGGGTGAAACGGTTTTAATGGCCATTCCAAAGGTGGGCTGCGAATCCATGATGGGCCGTTCCACCATAAATCATGTGAAACGAGTTGGGAAGGAAGCATGCCACGAGAAAGGCAGTCGCTCGGGTTTTCACTACCAGCAACATGGTAAAAGTTCTCTGGAGACAAATTTTCTTGGCACTGAGCTACGCGATTACTAACAAACACCGACCAGCGATGCGGTGAAGAATGTATCCAAGAGAGCGCAACGGTAGAATCGGAAAACGCATATGTTCCTGCAATAGGAAGACGCTCAGAATAATTATCTTGAACCGTCCGTATTAATTTGGACATCAATACTGCGGCACAGAGCTCCAAACGAGCGAGGGTCGTCACTTTGGTGGGAGAAACCTTTGATTTTGCGCACAACAATCTCACTGTAATTTTTCCAAACAGATCAGTGGTGTGCAAATAAATCACACAGCCGTAACCATTCATGCTTGCATCGCAGAAAGCAACAACGAGCACCGTACTGTCTTTCAGGACACCAACATGGCGAGGGATTTTTATCATTGAAATTAGCGGAAATTCCTGTGTAAGCGCCGAAAACCGACGAATAACGCTATCAGGGGGTGTATCATCCCAACCAATGTTGCACAGCCATAGCTCTTTGATAAGTAATTTAGCGTACAGAATGACAGGGGCGACCAAGCCGAGGACATCAAATAAACGGGCGACTATGGAGAGTATGCTCCGCTTTGTGCACTTCTCCTGAACATAAGATGTCGTAAAGAAGAAGCTGTCATCAGCTGGTTCCCACGAAAGGCCCAACACCTTAGAGGTATTGTTAGAACCAACAGTGAAGTCCACTGGGCTGCGGTGAGAATCCGGGAGGTTCTCAAGTACAACTTGAGAATTACTAGTCCATTTTACTAAATCAAACGCACCGGACTTAAACAACGAGATTAATTCTCGAGAAAGACGTATGGCGCTGGGCTCATCTGCAATAGAATAGACCAGGTCGTCCATATACAGCTTGGACTCTGCCACTTTGGCAGCATCCGGGTAATGTGGTCTCATATCCTGGGCCAACTGGCGAACCGTCCGCATTGCTAAGTATGGACTTGCCGTCAAGCCGAAAGGAACTCGATTGAACTGAAAAGTTCGTATGAGACCATTATTTGAGAATCGAAATAAGATCCTCAGGTATCTGCGATGCTTGCTAGGAACTTAAATCTGTAAATACATTTGCTTTATATCCGCAGTCATAGCGATGGGAAAAAGACGAAAGTCAAGCAAAAGCAGAAACAAATCGGCTTGCAAATTGGGACCAGTATGAATAATGTCATTCAGTGACAGCCCTGTGTGTGTTTTAGCACTAGCATCGAGCACAATACGAGGCATTGGTTTGTCTGGACGAGTGACAGCATGATGTGGGATGTAATATCCATCTTCTGTGATATCAGACTCTGAGACTTCTGATAGGTAATTATTTTCAATATATTCACTGATAACCTTGTTATAATTCTCCTGCAAAGCAGGGGAATGTTTAAATTTTCGCTCCAATGCCAAAAATCGGCGTTGGGCAGCAGTACGAGAATTACCCAATTGTCTTGGATCTTTACAGAAAGGTAAAGCAACAGAATATCTACCATCATCAGTGCGAGAAATTGATGAAGTAAAGAGATTCTCACATTCTGTCTCCTCCGGACTTAGAAATTTTATATTAGGTATCTCTTCTAACAGCCAAAATTTTTGCACTAAATCATTAAGTGCGAGTGCCGAGAATGATGTGTTTGTGTTGAGCACATTATTGGGGTAATCACCCATCAACACGAAACCGAAAGCGGTCGATAACGCGGGGGGTGCACTAGTACCCGATTCAACCCTGTTCCCTAAATAAATATATGGGAACAGTTGTGCACCGATGACGACATCCACGCATCCAGGAATATTCCATGTTAAGTCTGCGAGAGGTATGCCCTCTAAGTACCTCATATCACCCTTGGCTATATAGTGATTAGGTAATTGGTCGGTGATACTGTCAACGACAAGCGCATGTATATTATATTTATTCTCTGGGTATACGCGAGACTCAATATCCAAATACACGTAACCGAAAATTGGTCGAGACGTTGATCCAATTCCTTTGACAAACGAATTACTCAAAGGAATTATTGGTAAATTCAGCGTCTTACAACAATCGACCGTAATCAAATTATTTTGAGAGCCATTATCAATTAGGCACCGAACAATAACTTTATTTCCGTTTTTAAGCTTCACGTATACTTGTGCGGTCGAAAGTAAAATAGAAGAGTTCGGTGTTACTTTGGCACAAAGCGAACACGAAGGATTGACATTCGCGGTCCCCTCCACTTGCTTATCACCAATGCCAGTTCCATTGATGCTGGATGACACTGGAGGGGGGACTGACGGTTCTTCACTGGTAGGTACTTGCGACGTATGTACATGAGTATTGGTTTTCATATTATTCACACTGCCGAAATGTAAGAATGTATGATGACGTTTATTGCACAAATCACAAACTAACCCCGATTTGCATGACTTGATTGTATGTGAACCACTAAGGCAATTTACACAGGCATTTTTCGATTTTATAAATTCAAATCGAGCCTGTGGGGAACTCATACATTTAAACTTTGAGCAAACGTTGATTAAATGATCAGTTTTGTTACACAGAATACATCCTTTCGGCGGAGCTGGGAAGCGCGGAATATTCGCATTACTCGCGACGAACGATTTAGTATTATTTGATCGGGAGGACGAAATGGGATGCGTTTTATTTACGACACCATGCGAGTTACTCGTTCGTTCTAAAATCTTTACTTGATCTTGTACAAACGAAACTAACTCATTATAAGAAGGAATTTCTTTATTACGAACTGTCAGCTCAAAGTTCTGAGCCGTCTGCGAATCAATTTTTCTTACCGCGCAGTGAAACAAAATAAAATCAGTTAAATCTTCAATACCTAACTGCTTTAATGCCGACACTGACGAAGAATATCTTTCAATGAAAGAATTGAGACTGGCAGATGTATTCGTGCAGTTTTTCGCATCGAGAATATTATTTAAATAATGTGTTCCTAGTGTACGTTTATCTTGATATTTTTTAACTAAACTCTCCCAAATGATCTGATATGTATCACCCGAAGGCACAATGCCTGCGGTTATGTTCAAAGCCCCGTGTGTGAGTTTTCCGACTAAGTACTGCACACGCTGCGAGTCAGTTAGCTGTCTATTATTATGGATATTGGCTTTAAATGACTCAAAAAATTTCGACCAACTTTCATTCTTACCATCGAAGGTTGGAAGATCTATTGCAGGAAGATTAATCATACACGGCTCCCGCGACTTATTTTGTGACGTCAGTGACTCTCTTACAGAAGTTTTCATATTCGATCTAGTTCGTTTCACCTTCAAAAGCATTTAAAGCTTGAAAATCTGGTTTAAA
Source organism: Limnephilus rhombicus (assembly GCA_929108145.2). Taxonomy (NCBI): domain Eukaryota; kingdom Metazoa; phylum Arthropoda; class Insecta; order Trichoptera; family Limnephilidae; genus Limnephilus; species Limnephilus rhombicus. The sequence continues at coordinate 45,386,101 of OV815291.1, read as the reverse complement.
TTCTGGATTTAAAGTTAACTGACGATCATTGATGCTATCTATAATATTTTCAAATTGACTTCGCATTTGATCAATCATCTCTGACTGAGCCATAAACACTTCGTTATTTCTTGACTCAAAATTAGATATATTATTTGTTGCATTATACAGATCGTTCATACGAACAAAAAGATTTTCATTTTTTGCGGTTAAAAGAATAAGCGATCTGTCTTGAGCCTCATCAAAACCCTCCTCCGTAATTCTTGGCATTTTTTATATATGCGAAAAGATTACCACAAAATTTTACAATAATGTTACAATGTTAATAATTAATTAATAATAATGTTGCGAATAATTATCCAAAATTACGACAATTCTGCGAACAATGTTAACAATTAATTAATAATAATAATGTTGCGAATAATTATCCAAAATTACGATAATTCTGCGAACATCCAAATATGTCATCCAAAAGCAAAAAACAAGACCAGCTATAGTTCTCAAAAAATGAGAGGTACTTCAAATTTACCAAAAAAAAAACGTAAATTCAAACATCCATGTAATTAAGCTATAATCTCGAATTGAATGTATGAATGAATTAATAATCCAGGCTACGAAGGACCACTAAATATGTAGGGGCGTGTAAATAGCCCCTGACACAAGGGATGACTACCCTATGTAAAATTAACGAAAATTGAATTCTTCCCTATGTGACACAAAAAAACAGTTGACCCAGCAATCTCAAAAAACCAAAGTGAAAACAAACAAACACTCACTCAGAGAATGCAGCTCAGCCACGATGTCCACACAAAAAGACACTTCTTTTCAATAAAAATGTCAAGGCGATATTGCATAATCTTGACAGATGTTTCGCACAGCAAGGAAGTTTCAACCAGAAAAATTTGCATATTAATAATGCGTGCCAAAAATCCAATCTTAGGTACAACAATAATTCACTCACTGGATGAATTATTCTTATGACTGACCAGGAGAGACATCTCTTGGCCTTTTACTGACACTCCCGTCAGAAGTAATTGCTTGATTCACAAAGGTAAGGAAACGCATGAATACACTGCATCTCAAGTCACATAGGTTCAATTCAATACAATACAAAACCCATAGATGGCGCCCTTATGGTCTTATAGCATAAATTATCAATTTAAAGAAATTAATGCCCAAATATATTTATGGCGCGTATCCACCACGCTTGGTACAAATGAGCGGCGGGGGCTCGGGTTTTTAAGAGCTCAGGATAATGGACAATGTAGTTTTCTGTCAGGTAGGTAGGTTTTCAGAAAATAAAAGAATGAATTTTAATTTAAACATGAAAGTGCATCATTTATTTTAAACATGAAAGTGCAGAATTTCATACCAATGTAACCAAAAGCATACAAAAGAAAATACACGTACCAGATGGACTCGTTACCAACGCTATTCTAACTAACGGAATTTTCTCCGGATGACGACCGCACACTTGCTGCGTGGAGGGAAACGGTTGTGGGACGAGACTTCTAGTCTCAACAACCGGGAATGGCGCGGAATCCGGGGAACCTCGGTCATCCTTCTATTTTAGGGAGAATACCGCTAATCTCCCAGGAGCGGCACCAGCCCCAAGCTGCCTGAACAATCTCCTTCCGAAGGCACGTGGACCAGCCAGCCTCCAAATCTTTAGAATTTCGGAAGATCAATCAATAATCCGTGACTTCGCGACGCGGGGACATAAAGGCTTACTATACCAGCCACAAAACCGGGACAATCACTTTGTAATTTCACTCCAAAACATTTTTTACAAATGGCCAACCGCCATCACCGGTAAAAAGTGGGATTCGCAAATCATCCACTCAAATAATCACGTAAATGATCTATTCATGTTACGAAAAACACCCCGCGCCTTTAAGTTAAAACAACACTTGGATTCACAAGATTTTCTGTGATTGAAACACCATAATGGTGAGTGACTAATTTCCGAAAAAGCTGCCCATGCTGATTCGGGAGGAAGTGACCATAAAGAAAAAAACCATCCCTCTTTCCCAAAAAATTACCAGTCTCCAAAAAAAACACCATAGACAAAATAACCAAATAGGCAAGAACTGCACTAGTCACATAATATTTATGTGACAAAATTGCAAAAAGTTGGTCACGTAATATGGGTACGTTCCCTAACCTAAAATTATTTATATTGGAAATCTGTTATCTACTATCTGCTACTTTTTAATTTTTATTATCTTGAATTTGTGGGTGGACACCATTGATCCGTTTGTTAGAAATGATTTTAATTCTTGATAATCATAAATCAAATCATGAAAGAGGCACTTTTATTATATTAGCTCCACGCAGAAGGCCCTAAGGAAAATAATTTCCCTCTGGGCCTATGTCATCTTAGGGGTTGCTGTGAGGAGGGTTTTTTTAATGAAATGAAGGAGAGGAAATTCTGGGAAGGAAATAGGAATGAGGATTAGGTAGAAATCTAGGGGTCAGTTTGTCCAGGACTGACGGACATTAAGGCGATGGGTCGAGAGATTTCGGCTAGAGAGGATAAAAGACCTCCCTCAACCAGTCTCTCCCGATCCTGCCCACCACACGGCAGGCCAAGACCTGGACAAACCTCACCCCCTTGAACCCGGGCATCCCTGCTAAGTTACCAAACGTAACGAACCACTCGGGATGACCTATGACAAAGGTGTTGGTTATCCATTAAATGGTTCCCGGGGCTGCGGTACCGGTGTAAATAGGTGTTGTTGAATGTCAGAGCGATTAGTTGGAAACATATTTCGATTACTCAATGATTCGTAGTTAGTAGTTTTTCGTAGTCTTTTGTTATTCTGTACCATTTTTTTTTCTTTAACGATTTTCCCCAAATCCTTTTTGCCTTTTGTTAGTTCTTTTATGATGAGTGTACTGGGATAATAAAAACTTTACCCATCCTGGTTATTTTTTGCTGTTTCTCCCTGGACTTTGTTTTGTTTATTTTCTTCACCTGATGTTTGGTAAGATTTTCTTGTACTGCCTCAACGATGTAATCGTATTTTTTATAGTTATGGCTCGGGGCCAAGAATTCGGCCTCCTTGTATTGTGTTCAACGCATTTTACTTTGCTTCGGAAGGTTGCTGGTTTGATTCTGACTACCGCGCACGTGTACATTTTTAATAAGATCATACAATTGGGAACTAGTGACTTACAACCAGAAATTTGTACCCGGCGTTTCCCGAATAATAATGCTTACAAATTGAACAGTTGAAATGAGCAAGCAAAATGATCTATTGTCTTATTTTATAACTGTTATGTATATAATAGATTACTTGTTCGATAACAAAGATCGAGGTTCGTCGAGATCGAATCTCGGCGTGCTCAAATAAATTTCATTTCATTAATTTGTGTTATTTCACAATTAATTCATTTAAAATAATGTGTAGTTTTGCGGCGCGTCCCAGAGTGGAAGATTCTCTCCGTATCGCCCAGGTGTAAGACCGAAATTCAGAATTAAAACTTCGCTTGAAATGGCTTTAGCCATGCCCGGTGACCAGATCTGAATAGCCAGGTTCCTTCCCTTCCCTTCTTCCTCTCCCCATTACCTTCAGTCCCACAACACTCACTGGCTCCAGACGAGAGCAGCTGGGACTCTTTCAACTATTCACATAAAAAAATACAAGTGTGCAGTTCACACGCGATCGAAGTGAAACTTTCAGAAAACTAAAGTAGACAAGAGTGGGTAGGCTACGACGCACCGCACAAAGAGGAGACCGATCATTCTATCTCTTTCTCTCGCAGGTTAAATTCTTTAGATGTATGTGTTTGTCTCTTTTTAGTGTCGCTTTTTCGTTTCAAATCACAACGGTGCTAAAGAAGTTTTCATTTAAAAAAAAAAACTTCTTATCTGACATCTGTTGAGACACTAAAAAACAACATATTAGTATCTACACTAACGAAATCTGTTGAAGGATGTTGCAACTACATGTATAAACATATATACCACAATAATATTGAAGCTTTATAGCTCATTGTGAACATTGCGAGAATTGATTTACCTGCAATGCACTCAGATTTGTGTTAAAGTCAGTGAAATTAATGTAATTAACCTTTACATGTATGACGCTGAGGGTCGTCTGAATTTGAACATTAAAGTTCATAAAATAACCTCGCGCCACTGCACCGCGCACCGCGCACCGCGCACCGCGCACCGCGCACCGCGCACCGCGCACCTCGCACCGGGTCGCAAAACAATTTAACAACGTTTATTGTCATACTATATGTGCAGAGGACGCCGATGATATAAAGTGCAATAAACCGATCCACGCTCCGTTGCACGTAACTGCATTTAGGTACCCTCGACTTTGCCACGTTGCATTTACGACGCTGGACCATGACGAGTAATATTTTTACTTCTAATAATTTCAAGGTGTCTCGATTACTAACTATTTTTTTATAGTTAAAGTTTAGCTTAAAAAGTTTATTTTATAACAATCCCCTGATTGAGATATTTACTCGATTTATTTTTCATAATCTGTATTACGTTGATAAGTTTCGAAATAACTGCGCCCTGGCTTTTCGAAAGAAAATGTTTTAAAATTTGCCATTACAGGCGTTCATAATATATGTCAATATGTCTATCTATAATACAAGAGACTGAGTGACTGCGACGGCGTGGCTTTGTTTTTATAAAAATCTACGGTTTTATTCCAAGATTGGTGAAATTTCGCACACTTGACTTTCAACACAAGAGAAAGGTCTGTACGAAATTTTGGAAAAAATAAACCTCATCCTTTTTGCCTTACTCCTTAAAACATTATTTTAATACTTGATTTGCACTCTTAACTTGTTCAATATAAGAGAAAAATTATGGTCTACATCTGATTTAGAATAACTCTACTTAAAGCCCGGTCAACGCCGGGGATTTCAGTTAGTAATTAATAAATCTCTGTAATATAAACAAAAACAAAGCTTTAAACATAACATGCCCTGTTTATTGTGGTAATTCCGGTAGAACCAGAGTCACCGATGCACATCCTGGAGATACGCAAAACGTATGCTCAACATTTGTGTACCCTTGACATTTTTGTCGTATAGAATGGGTTGGTTGAACTTCAAATGACTCGTCCTTGTTTTCAACAGCTCGACTATGAATTTACTTACTGGCTTATTATTTTTTCTCCCTCCTACATATTGGGTCTCTTCAAGGATTTCTCCTTTCTTACCTACCTCACCCCTTTCCCTCACATGCGAACCTTGAGGGAAACCGCTCATAGATGGAATTATTATAAACTCAATTAAAAATCACGCAAGAATGTTAAAGTGTTTATCCTGCCCCGAAAACACCATTCTGGTCAACTTTTCATTCGAATTAAACTAAAAAAAATGCTCTAGAATTCGCAAAACTGTTGTACCATACACCCAAATGAGAACTGGTTTCCACTGTACTATCGTTTAGTGTCATTACCTAAATTCTACGTCATTGGTGATCAGTAGTCTGGTCACTGATCTGATTCATCAAAATACCACACTGCGTATTCTGAATGCAAACCTAACATTTCTGAAATGGTGCGATCATTGCGTCACACTGCTTTGGGCAATATTTGTGAATTCCCAGAGGTGTATTATTGATTCCCATTTAAAAGGTATTTTGTTGTTGTACACCGTTGGTCATCTTTGTTTATCAATGTTTATGGGTTTTCTTTCATTATGATTACCAAGAAGTTGTTATTGACATTCCTGTCCTTATTTATCAGGCTGGTTTTAGGGAGTTTATAGTTGTGGTTGGCGGTTTATTTATTTCTTATACTATATCACATCGAAACGATGAATTTACAGACGTATCTATTCACCGCTGATATTATTTTACTCGTTTTCTCCTCTCGTTATTTTTTTACTATAACTATCGCCTAAAAGTCTATTTTAACATTTTCGTGGATTTATTGAATCGGGAATCACCTCGATCGAAAGACATTCTTGAATTTTCTTCAAATAGTGTTAGGAAATCGGAATTTCGAAGACTGCTCCGTTCTTGAATCTGGCTCCCATTGCTGTTGTGTTGTTGATATGGATGTCACATAAATATAAAAGAATTATATTTAAGATCCCTGCTTGTCTTTTTGCTGTGTTGTGCAAGTTGAGAGTATTGCAATATCAGGACATCAATGTTTTCGAGGAGACCTCCAAGTTATTAATTAGTTGGCTTTGTTCCCATGTTTTTATAAATTTTAAATAAAACCAACGGAATTCGAGTTTCCGAAATAGTTTTTGGTAGCTTAATCGTTTGGTACCGCGCGTTTTCATCCCGCGACAATCCCCGACACAATATACTCCGACAAAACATCCCTCGACATAATATCCCTAGGATAAAATATCCTACTACGGACAAAACATCCTCCAAAAAATATCTAATCAAACTTAACCTAACCTAACATAACCTACCCTAAACTAATTTTAAATTAGACTTTTTGAACAATAATATTGTCTTTACAGGATGTTTGTATTATTTTTCTCCCATTTTTGTTAGGGTAGGTTAGTTTAGATTAGGTTAGGTTAGTGTAGTTTAGGTTAGGTTAGGTTTTCGTAAATATTTTTTCGGAGGATGTTTTGTCCTCAAGATAGTTTGTCGGGGATATTTTGTCAGGGGGTATTTTGTCACGGGATGAGAAGTCGCGGAACCAATCGATTACACTAAAAATACACTGAGTAGATTCTAGTTCATCAATTTGTAACCGTAATAAATTGCATTTTGGCAATGCATTTGAAATGGTTTCCGCATATTTGTGCATGAGTCAATATACCTGCAACTTTGTGCGCATTGGTACTTTCAACACCTCGTTAATATTATTTATTCTGTCTGACGTTTTAACTTCCGTTGATTTAATTTCACATTTATCAAAGCAACCTCTTTCGATATATCGATGGCCTTTTTTATATCCCTTTAATATTATATTATAATACGTCTCTCTTTTCCTGTTTTTTGTTGTTGTTATTGTAGGTATATCACACTTATCGCGAGGCTGACAAAAACACGTCAAAGTCTTTTTTAATTATTTATAAGCGGCATCTAAGAATCGTATTGCCCGTTCAAATTTGTAATTCTTTTTACAAATAATAACTTAATTAAACATTCAGGTTTTTAAGCCAAATTGAAGAAAGGATTACATTTTATGTAAGCATAATTTATTGACTGAGCGTTCAAAATTTCAGCAATAATTCTACCAGACAAAAAATTACGAATCTATTTTTATTTTTTTGTCTAATTTAAATGGTTGATGTTATACTATGGATGTTATACTATGTAATCGGAAGTTTTTTGAGTTAAGTTATAAAGTTTGATCTTCAAACTACGCTTTCGTTTCGGCAGTTCAAACTCGTAACAATAGTTAACTGTACAAACAGTCACTTTAGCTTTAATTTTATATGCTCTTGAGCGAAAATTAAGTTCAGTCACTCGGATGAAATCGAAATTGTTTTAATATTTAACGTAGATGTCGGTCAGTTTGATTAAAGAAAGTGGCCGATAATATCTAACTGTCTAAGACGTTTCTGGAATTCTCAGACTTAATCGTCTTCTTTCTCCGTACTTTACTTTCTCTGAACCTTTTAAACACGTGGAAACTTTCATTCACAGCACGGTTCAAGGTTTTTTGCTTTCAGGTTTAACCCAGATAGAAGAAAGGGCCAGAAACTATTAGGAGGGAGAAGGCATAACGGAAGGTCCGCGTCAAAGATATCTCAAAGAAAGAGAGTAAAAAGGTTGCCTTTCTTTGGACAATATCAATTTCACGGGCTTGGACATCGGAAAACGGAAGCAAATATTTGAAGGCGAAAAACTGTCTCAATTTGACAAAATATATTGAAAGGGGTCTTGCCAAAAATTTCGTACTCGGTCAACTGAATAAAATATCCTTTTTTTTTTTTTTTTTTTTTTTTTTTTTTTTTTTTTTTTTTTTTTTTTTTTTTTTTTACATGAACTCCACACAGGAGGCCCTGAGGAAAATAATTTCCCTCAGGGCCTATGTCATCTTTGAGGATGCTGTGTGGAGGGTTTTTTTTAAGGAAAGGGAGGAGAGGAGAGTTCTGGGAAGGAAAATGGTTTAAGGGGTGGGTAGGAATCTGGGGTTCAGTATGTCCTGGTCATCCGCCTCCAAGACCTAGACAAACCTCACCCCATGAACCCGGGCACCCCTGCTAAATCACCAAACGTAGCGAACCTTGGCAAATCCTTGGCAAAAGCAGACGATTTTCGTAAAATGGTAATTTAAAAACAGATTCTTTAACGCCCTGCATACATGTCTTCAGTAGAATAAAACTGTACATTTCCCAGATTACATGCGAAACTGATTGAAAAATTATGCAGGAGATAAAGATTTGAAGTATTTTCTGTTCTTTTTTAAATATTTCTTATTCCAAGGAGATACAAAGCGTAATAAACAGTGATGTAATCGTTATAAGTAAAATAATAAGATTAAATAAAATCTAAATTTTAACATTTAATTAAATGAAGACAATATTAGCGAAACTCAATCGAAATCTGGAGACAGAAAAATCAGAAAAGATATTGGCTCCGCTGGGACTCGAACCCAGGACCCTTTGCTTACATGGCAACAGCTCTACCGATTGAGATACGGAACCTAGCTCTAGCCTAGAGGTTCCATAGCTCAATCGGTGGAGCTGTTGCCATGTAAGCAAAGGGTCCCGGGTTCGAGTCCCAGCGGAGCCAATATCTTTTCTCATTTTTCTGTCTCCAGATTTCGATTGAGTTTCGCTAATATTGTCTTCATTTAATTAAATAAAAAAATATTAAGAAATTAAATTTATTAATATCTATATCTGATCTCCCTCTGTTTTGTATCCAGCTTTTTATTTGAGATTTAAATTTTATAATGTGATTGTGAATTTTGAAAACGAGTGGAATTTTATTGGAGAGTTGAGTATAATAAGCTTCTTTGCCCTAATGTTGTTTTTAGTTACTTGTTGGTTATATTTTTGTCCCTGAGATCCAGTGTTAGTTAATAATAAATAAATAATGTAATTAATTAACTAAACGTCGCTTTATCAAAGTACACTAACCAACATGCTAAATGTGTATCTATCTTTTAGTGATGCCTATTTACCCGAGGCCAGTGTTTGGTAGAGTAATTTAGTGGAAACTTTTAAAGTTATTTTTTATTATTGTGGTTAATACTTAGCACTCGATTTAATTATTATAAAATTTAAAATAAATGTTACTTAATTTTATTTTATTTTATTTATTTTGGAAAATCAACAGATATTTTACACTTGTAATAATAAAATTAATAATACACATAATACCCAATGATAGATTTTCACATAATTAAAATTATAATTAAAAAGTAAAACAAAAAGTAAGGGTCCTGTACTCATAAGAACTTAACAAAAATATAACCCTGAAAATTATTCAAAAAAAAAAAAAAAAAACACAATATAAACTGTAATAATCTGCTTACAAAATTTCAAACATGAAGTAGGAGTCAGAAATTTGTTCTCACTTCACAACACCAATAATAATAATATGTACATTGTACATACCTACAACTGAGTAAATACAATAGTAAGTCGAATGACAAGTATGCAACTGACTGGAAAGGATTCAAAACAATAACGTGGTAACTTGCAATAAAATTATTTAATGTTGACTATGACATACTTTTTTAAGGTACTTAAATTACATGAGAATATGTCTATATCATTAAAATTCTTATCAAATACATTACATGTTCTGAATATAAAAGCATTTTGTCTGAGATTCGTAGAACATTTTTGAAGATGAAAAATTGATTTTTCTCTGGTTCTAACGGAGGGGACTCTAAAATTAATCTCAGCCAAAAGGGGTGAACAATAAATAAAACCATTGATAATTTTATGAAGATATATTATATCTGCGGAGTCTCTTCTAATTTTTAATGATTTAAGTCCATAAGGGTCCTGCAAGCTGTTAATGTTATGATAACCAATATTAAACTTGAAATTTAAATTATGAACAAATTTTCTTTGGGTGGCTTCAATGCGTTTAATATAAATATTATATTGAGGATTCCATATTTGAGAAGCGAATTCAAGATGACTGCGAACATATGAAAAATACAATATTTTAAGTGTTTGGATGTTCTTGAATTCTTTTCCAATACGGAATAAGAATCCTAACATTCTAAGGGCTTTCTTCACAATCATATTAATATGTGCCTCGAATGTAAGTTTACTATCAAGTAGAACACCTAAATCACGAATTTGAGTAACCATTTTGAGTGATTGGCTGGCTATATGGTAGTTATGGTCAAATTTAATTTTATTTCTAGTGAAGGTAATCACATAACATTTAGAAGTGATGAGTTTATTAATTATACAATAGTCATTAAGCCTATAAAGATCTTCTTGTAATTTAATGCAGTCAATGATAGAGTTAATCGGAAGATATATTTTCATATCATCAGCGAAGAGTAGAACATTTGCATAATTAAAGCATTTTATAATGTCGTTGATGAAAATTGTGAATAGTAACGGTCCCAGTAATTAATGATAATAATGTTATCATTAATTTCTGCAAGCATTTTAGTTTTTATTATTGTGACGGCTGTTTGGGCGTTAAAGGCCAGTTTGATAGTTTGATATGAGTCTTGAACACCGAAACAGCTGTCACAATGATATGATTTTAGATTTTCACGGCCAAAAGTATTATCGTTTTTTTTATTATTTTTGGGGTATTACGCCGTATTGTGCTACCTCCTTCTTTAGCCAACGTTTCGTACAGCGTTGCAGAGTCCATCATCAGGCAGATGTGTGGACACTGTAACGCTGTACAAAACATTGGCTAAAAAAGGGGGTAGCGCAACGCGGCGTAATACCCAATAATAATTTTTAAAAAGCTGTCACAATAATTTAAAAAAAATTGAATTTCATAATAGTATTATTAAATTTGATTTACTTTAAATTTAAAAAAAAAATTAATTATTATAAGTTAACGCTTTAGCTTAGTAGTGGTCACTAAATCACTCTACTAATCACTGGCCTCTTACGAACAGGGTATTGATTAATATCAGTCTCATGGGTCACTTTTAGGAGACATGCGGAAGGACGTTTAGAACGAACATTATTTTTCGTTTTTTTCGTGTTATTCAATTTTATATCCCAACGGCATTTCCTAGGTCAAATAATACAGGGCTCAGGACTAAAGGCTACCTGTATGGAGCTTAATGTAAAAAAATTAGAGTGTGCAGTTCACACGCGGTAGAAGTGAAACCTTCAGAAAACCAAACTTTAAGAGATTGAGACAAATGCAGAGTGTCAAGAGTAAGATAATTGTAGGGTTTATTTATTATAATATTGTTACAAGTTTAAAAATTATTTTACATTTTATTCTACGAAGCACGGCACAAATATGACACCGATTAGTCTATCTCATTCTCTCGCAGGATAAATCTTATAGATTTATGTGTCTGCCTCTTTTTAGTGTTGCTCGTTTCCGTTTCATCGAGTTTCAAAGCACAACGGTGCTAAAGAAGTTTTCACTTTAAAAAAGCAGGTATTAGGTATTATTTCAGAAAAAAACTAAGTAATTCATAAAACTTGGAATTTTATAATTAAATTCAGTTGGTTTGGCTCTTGGGCGTCAGTGCGCTATACTGAAATCATTTTATCGATCTTCATTTTCAGTGCCGGCAAACCGGGCATTTTTTTTCATTTGTATTCATAGTTTTCTATTACCCTCCTCACTAGATAAAGTCTGTTCCGAGACATTTCGAGGCAAGTACGAATTTAAAGTGTGATTGATCTATTCAAAATTATTTAATTGTTTAATTAATTTGCTCGGCCAGAAAATATAAGAAGCTCTTGCATCTTTCCCTGACATCCATCAAATCCTTTTCTTCCAGATCTTGTGATATATTTAGAAAATCAAAACCAAAACACATTGAAGCTGTATGCATCAGATGTTCTCGGAAATTAAATTCTAAAAGTTCAAGAGTCCACCAATTTTTCCAATTGTGAAGGCACAACAAGTCTTTCCAGCAAGTTTTTGTACAATAAAAATAAATCGTCAAATAAGAAGTGTGTGAGTGCTCCTTGTATACGATGTAATAATTTTTTTTTTAAATATATGGAATCACAAAACCCCCAAAAATACCCCTAAACATATTAAACCTAATAACGTTAAAGAATGCAGTTTATGTTTGCACATCGTTTATCTCACTTAATGAGACAGTTTGTTCATAAACATATAAATGCTTGGCCGCTAGCCAAATTCCGTAGCGAACTATGCACTTTTTAAATTGATCTACGAAAATAAGCGTTTGTTTATAATACAAGTAGTATCTATAGAATAAATATGAAAACAATCTTTTAGGCCTTGATGTTGTAAACAAGATATTAAAGTTATTCAACAGCTAATGATTTAATGTTAAAACCGGATCTTAATTCCCAGAAGAAAACCTGTTTACATTACTTTTGATAACTTTTCCATCATATTGTTTCGTCTGTTATCTTAATTATATGAATACTTCTGATTTCTTCAAGGCGAGTGAAAACTCGTTAAGTAATAAGTCTGTTTTCTTTTCTTCACAACTTTTCTTTTTGTTTCTCTCTGGCGTTCCACTTTCGTTCGTTTCGCGTTTAGTGAGTACTGTGTTATATATCTGACAGGTAATCCCTCATTTTTATTTTAGTAAGAAATACTCTAAACAATTTAGAAAATTAAAACTTTACTCGATTTGAGTTTAACATCTGCTTCCATAAGTTTGTCAATACTGAAGACTTATACCAACATGCCGGAAGAAGTGTGCTGTGGGAGTATCCTTTTGCCGTTCGCTCATTTTTTCTTTACTTTTGGTGAAATTTTTCATAATAAATAACATTTTCAAGTCTTGTATTGAGCTCAGCAATCGTTAGATCTTTTCTAAACTGGCGATATCGTCGTACACCACAATTAAATAATACAGGTTACAATCTCGAAGGGATTAGAGGGCAGGGGGCAAACTCAAATCGGCAGAAGAATAATAGTTAACCCGTCTAATCACAGGAGACCCAAGTTGTCCCAAAAAATCATATGCCGTTATAATAACAGGAGACCCAGATTGAACGAGCGAACGTGCATGATTAAAAGTTAGATATCTCTCTTTCTGTCATGCGAATATTTGTGATTTCTTTTATGGTAGAAATGGAATGAAATAATGCTTCTCATTGTCTATATTTAGAAACAAAAATGTTGATTTCTAATAAACACATCGGAAAGATTATTTTATCTACATTTTAGTACAATTTTTGTTTTTGCAAAAGCGATTAAAAAAAAAAAATAGGAACATTTAAAATGCATGGAATGAACCAGGAATTTTGCGCGCAAACCTTGACAGGCAAAAGGTTTAAAATTATTTTCTTATTTTTCGAAGGGTTAATAATATAAGCAGTGGAATGGATAGAAGTGGGGGGGGGGGTTAATTAGGGAATTACGTGGTCGTCAGAAGGGGAAAAGTGGTAAAATATCCAAAAGTGGATTGTTTATGATATTTTTCAAATGAATATATTTAACTTATCATTGAACATTTTCGAATATCTCTAGTATCTCAATTATTTATCTGCGAATAACCTATTGTCACATCACTTTTGTTATGTGTGTGTAGTAAGTGATGTGGAGCTAGTGATGCGACACCTGTACGTAATATTTTTTCGTGTTTTTTCTAAACCCTAACTTTAGTATACGACTCATCCCGATGAAGAAAACATTGTTCTTGAAACGTGTTTATTTTGTACCTCATTAGTCAAATATGTAACACACATGTATAAATCAGGTTAATCAAACAAAAAAAATAAAATAAAAAATTTGACTTCAATACATCAATTTTATTTAAAGTCTTTTATAGATTACACTTCTTGTCTGTACTTAGTTACCTGACTACAAATAAACAACACTTTATGAAATATACACAAAGCCGTGTTATTTACGAAGGCTGTAAAAATATTCTGATTTCGGACAGGATAAATCAACGGTCAGAAAAGAAAATAATTTAACTTCTTCAATTTTTACAAATTCACTTTGTGGCACCATTTTATTAATGAAATAATTAAAAACACTTTGTTTTTACCACAATAAACTTTATTTAAAAATCAACATGTTTCAAGAACGATGTTCTCTTCATCAGTAAATTATATGTACTAAAAACTAAATTAACAAGTATAGAAAGACAGGCGTGGGTAGAAATGGAAGTAGTGTGGTGGAGAGGGGTGGAAAGGGGTGGTGCTTAAAAGATCATCAGGGGGGAGGGGGGGGGGGGGGGGGGGAGAGGTGGAAAGGGGGGTGCTTAGAAGATCAAAGGCAAAAATTACAATGGAAATATGTTTAAGATAGGGTTATTCACAAAATTAATTTGATTATTAGTAATATTTATATCATTTGGGAGGCGGGAACGGGTACCGCCGCCCCGGGAACCTTTATTGGATAACCAACACCCCTGCCGTAGGTCACCCCAAGTGGCTCGCTCGCTACGTTGTAGCGTATATGAAGAAAGGGGATGCTAGATTAAAAGTTTACTTGTGTAAATAATAAAGGTAATAAAATCCAGAGCATGAGACATAATAAAACTCTCAACTTGAAAAACAAGATTTATTAATTTACAATCACAATCATTATTATTATTTGATATTGTAATATATTGTTAAATTATTAAGAGTTAAATCTTCAAGGTCGTGCCTTATCTCGAAGAGAGAAGGTATTTGTAAAAGTAAGTTAATGTCACGTATGTTCTATTTTAAAATGAATTTAAGCAGTTAAAGGATATTACGGGCGCCATCCCAATTTTATAGACAAATTAGGAAAACTACAAAAGCTAAATTGATAGATAAACCATGGTAATAATACGATTAAAATTAAAACTACATTACGAAGAATCGTTGAATGCTCCCATTGTTCCTTGTGTGAGTTCCGTGACCGGCTTCCCAAAGCTGCTCGTCAAGTGTTGGTAAGTCCGCCCCTGCTCGCTTCCAGAAAGAAACTCAATCTTCCTTCGTTAATTGTGTTCTCAAGACCCGAGTCAGCCCGTCAGCCGGCAAGGTCACGTGGCTGTGAACTAGTGATGTGCAACATGCACTAGTGATGTGACGGAAGCGTTGCCACTGCTACAACGTTTGGTGATTTAGCAGGGGTGCCCGGGTTCATGGGGCGAGGTTTGTCTAGGTCTTGGAGGCGGATGACTAGGACACACTGAACCCCAGATTCCTACCCACCCCTTAAACCCTTTTCGTTCCCAGAACTCTCCTCTCCTTCCTTTCCTTAAAAAACCCTCCACACAGCATCCCCAAAGATGACATAGGCCCTGAGGGAAATTATTTTCCTGACGGCCTCCTGTGTGGAGTTCATGTAAAAAAAAAAAATTCAATTTCAATTGACATTTTTCCTAATTTCTAATATTTCTAAAAGATCTAAGTGAAAACCACTAACGTTAGTGTGTAAAATTTAAAACCACTATTTATATCAAATGAATGATTAAATTCAATTAGATGGTTAGCAAATTCCGAATAATTATTGCTATTTAGACATCTCAAATGTTCCTAAAGCTTCACTACTTCCATTTCTACCCACGCCTGTCTTTCTATACTTGATAATTTAGTTTTTAGTACATAATGTCCTGTTGAAGAGAACATCGTTCTCGAAACATGTTGATTTTTTAAATAAAGATTATCGTGGTGAAAACAAAGTGTTTTTAATTATTTCATGAAAATAATTTAAGATTCAATTTTCAACAGTTCACAAGGGAAAAATTTTGTTTTCCAATCTTTTCCACCTTGTATTACATTCGACACCAGTCGTTTATAATGTCAATGTATCCAACAAAGGCACCCTTTTATCTGGTCAGACGGCCTACCTACCAAATCACGATCGAACAGGTGAATTCCAGTAGGTACTGTATCTACAGTACTACAGTACACATATTGTTACTCTAAGTACACAACGCACTACAGACAACAGAGTGTACAGAGTGCAGGCATTCTTTCATTGACACAGTTCCCCAGTTTCAGCGTTAGGAACTGCTTACTTAGCAGTTGGATCAAGCAGCCATGGCCTGGTAATGAATTTCTAGAATGTTTCTTGGTGTTGCATCACGCGCTCGTAAAAGTGAGTCTGCTACTTGCATTGCCGATATTCTGGACTTGTACTGTACTACTTTTGCAAGTTAAGTAGGCAATTCGGCTCTGAGCTTTTAATCTCGAAGTAAATATTTATCTGTTAAATAACCATATCGTACTTTTTAACACTTTGAGACCGTGTGTATTTTTGGAGGGAATAAAAATTGACAGTTTTTGTTTCCCATTAGCTGCTATAACTGACTGCACGCTATTTTTTTAAAGTTAGCTGCTAGTTCAGGCGGTAACCATTTTTTGAATTTTTTATCCGGTTTTTTTTTATACAAGTTTTGAGGATATTTTTTCAACTAACTGTTTAACTGACTTTAACCAACATGCCATTTATCCTCAGGGGTAGGCAGAGAGGACGAACCGCCAAACAACTTGGTCTTGGCATACACATCTTGCCGTATTCACATCGTCTCATACATACTCTTTTATTATTCTGACTTTTGACATGGCCCGAAACAAGTATCTGATTAATTTGATCGTACCATGTCTTCCTCGGGGTCCCCGACTTCTTTTAATATTCACATTTGCGTCCGTGCGTATATTTTAAAATTCATAAATTTATCTGGAGCGAATAAAAATTGGCGGTTTTCGTTTTCTAATTGCTGTTATAACTGGCTCTGCATGCTATTTTTTTAAAGAATTTTAGCTGCTAGTTCAGGCGGTAGCCATTTTTATATTTTAAAAGATGATTTTTGCATTTGATCCCAATCAATTTTTTTCTACAGATTTTTTGTGATGGAAGTTTTGAAGGTATTTTTTTTAATGTTTATTTTAAATGTATTTTTTTAATCATATATTTTTGTCATACAGAGTAAGATAGAGTAAGATTTTTAAATTTATGTGAAATACGCCCTCTAACCTCCCTCCCTGAACTATTGAAATTTTTTTTTAATTAAATACCATTTGTCGTCAAGCATCATATTTGTTCTCCCACTGCCAGTTTTAATTTAGGCCTGAAAGGGTTAATTGCTTCTACAAAAAGATTTAAGCAAATTATGAAATTAAAGGTATGCATTATTACACATTTAGCATGCCCTAAGTGTTTTTCAGAGCCAAATTAATTTATTTTACTCTTATTTATTATATTTTCATATCTAATTTGTCTACAAATATAGGTTTAGGTTTTTTTTTACATTAACTCCATACAGGAGGCACCGAAGAAAATAATTTCAATCACAGCCCATGTCATTTTAGGGGATGCTGTGTGGAGGGTCTGTTTTAAGGAGATGAAGGAGAGTAAGTTCTGGGAAGGAAAAGGGTATGAGGGTTGGATAGAAATGTGGGGGTCAGTGTGTCCAAGAGTGACGGACGTATGAATCTATCCCTCCTACTGCAGTGCAAGGTGATGTTCCGAGAGAGTCCTGCTGGAGAGGTCAAAACGTCTTCCTGAACCAGTCTCCCTCTAGGTCTGGTTAGGTTAGCCGCAGTTTTGGGTTTATTTAGAAAAAAAATGTGTGCAGTTCACACGCGGTAGAAGTGAAACCTTCAGAAAACTGGGGAGAGTGGGGAGGCTACGGAGCACCTCACAAAGAGGAGACCGATTAGCATATATCCTATTTTCTCGCGGGCTATATCCTATAGACGTGCATATGTATTTGTCTCTTTTAGTGTCGTTTTTTCGTTTCATCGAGTTTCAAATCACAACGGTGCTAAAGAAGTTTTCACTTCAAAAATTGCTCGTAGTTACATAATGAAACTAGTAGATTTAATAATAACAGATAAAATGATTTATTTCGTTTTTCTCGTTAAATTTTCACCCCTATAATATTAATTTTATCTTTTTCTCTCCAAACAGACGGAATTAAAATATGCAACACTGTAATTTCATTGAAAGAATGTCTACAATTATTATAAAAAATTCTAAACCATCCTAAATCTTTGTTAGCTGTTTAGAAATTCTGCGGTTAATTTTATTTAATTCGTATTTCTAAGAAATTTCTCACTTCACTTCAGTGTAATAAATCCGTTTCCTTTTCAATTTTGTCTACAAAGATACAATGCTGAGATTTCCTTTGTATTGCCACTCGAAGGCGAATTCTGAATGATGCTGAACCTCTAGAATCTCTAGACTATGTTAAAGTATTTTCTTCACATATTCGACGAAGACAGATAATATTCTATGTTTATGGTATTTTCGGTGCCATAATACGGTGAATTCGCATTGTTCTCTATATAATTGGTTACGCCGAGAATTCTGATAGCTTGAATATTGGGTTTTTGTACGCACAAAGTGGGTAGACTCGTACGTAGATAGCAGACGGTTCCATTCATATGAGCTGCTTGATTAATGATCTGACACGAGCACTGAGCAGCTAGCAGGCTTGTTGTGGGTTCATTAATTAACCCCGTGAAGGATATCTTGTGGAAATGTAGAAGTTATGTCAGTCACGTGATATGATGAAGACAAAATAAACAATTAGGTGCTTACGCGAGATTTTCTACAAATTCTTAGTAAAAATACCTTTACATTAAAGGCCTCATATTTTTTTAATCCCATTTGGAAAATAAATTAAACAATTCGTCTATCTAGTGTAAACAGTAAGGTATCTTTGAGAGCATTTTTTCTGATTTCGTTCATCACAAAGTACGTTTCATTCAAAATATAGTAAGTTTCGTTCATCACAAAGTACGTTTCGTTAAAAAAATAGTAAGTTTCGTTTATCACAAAGTACGTTTCGTTCAAAACATAGTAAGTTTCGTTCAAAACATAGTAAGTTTCATTCATCACAAAGTAGGTTTCGTTCATCACAAAGTACGTTTCGTTCAAAACATAGTAAGTTTCGTTCAAAACATAGTAAGTTTCATTCATCACAAAGTAGGTTTCGTTCATCACAAAGTACGTTTCGTTCATCACAAAGTACGTTTCGTACATCACAAAGTACGTTTCGTTCATCAGAAAGTAAGTTTCGTTGATCACTAGAGTGTCAAGGTTACGGTTAATAATTATTTTTTTTCTAATTTGTCACTTATAGTACCCAACTGCTGGCCTTGTACAATTCGGTTCCTCGACTTCCTATCGGAGGATATTTTGTCGGGGATATTTTGTCGTGGGATAAAAACGCGCATCACCGTACAATTCGCAAGAGCGCTCTACTTTTGAAGTTTGCAACCACCTCTGGTTTAGAGCATCAATATACCTTAAAAACCCCTGTTTTTACTGTATTTATAAAATTTTATATTCCTTCCTTAATTTTCATACTTTCTCTTGTTTCAGGTAAGGCATTATTTCTTCTATAATTTCTTATTTGGAAAGATTTTGACGTTGCTGGTTCCAGAGGTGAGAAACGTGTTACGTTAAAATTAAATTAATAAATTACCTAACAAAAACTCTTCATCTTAATATCAAAACTCTTAATCTTAACAAGCAGATTGTAACCTTGGAGCACAGGCGTCGCGCGTCGCGTCAGGTCAATATGCTGTCTTTTTTCTACCGGTATTACTGTGGAAGATGATTCGAGGAACTAGCATTCATGTATTTCCATGTATTCAGGAAAGACAGAGATGGTGGTAGTGGCCAAAGAAAAGGTGGCGGCTGTCTTTTAGCTGTTAAAAGTAAACTAAAAGCTGAACTCATACCTGCTCTGGAGGCTGGCATCGAAGACCTATGGTTAAAAATTTCAATTGATTTTTTTGTTACATTTACACGTAAA
The DNA here is from genome assembly GCA_929108145.2 of Limnephilus rhombicus. Lineage (NCBI taxonomy): Eukaryota > Metazoa > Arthropoda > Insecta > Trichoptera > Limnephilidae > Limnephilus > Limnephilus rhombicus. Next base: position 45,366,362 of record OV815291.1, on the reverse strand, counting down.
ATATATTTTCCACCGGCATTAAACCTGGAAACGTTTCAATTATTCTTTGATAAATTACACGAAATCATGGATCTTATCGGAGAAAGGAATATTATAATTATGGGAGATTTCAACAACTATTCCGCACGAAGTAGCAATGATGTTCAAAATGATCTTAACTTCTTATGCGAAATGTTCGGGCTCTCCCAGAATAATGGTATTCTTAATTCGGATTCGAGGACGTTGGATCTTATTTTATGTAACATTGCGTTAAACGTCATTCACAGCGATTCTCCCCTCGTTTATGAAGATAAATATCACCCCACATTAGAGTTCCGGTATTCTTGTAAAAGGCCGCTAAAGGCTACCAAAATTCCTAAAATTATAGACGATACTTTGCGCGGATGGATATTTGATAGGGGTGATTTTGATAAACTCTATCAGATGATGAGCCAATTAGATTGGCAAGAGCTTTGTAGCTTTAACACTGTTAATGAGGCGCTACACTATTTTTATACATGTATATATAATGTATTTGACGCTTGCTTCCCTAGGAAACTTCCCAACAATGGTGGACGTAGATATACGAAGTGGTTCTCTACAGATACCATCGTGAACATTGAGATGAAACATGCTCACCATAAAAAATGGAAAGCTACTGGTAATCAAAGTGAATATGAAAAGTTTAGTAAACTCATAAAAATTGAAATGTTCATATAGCATTCCGAAATTATGTTAAATCTATGGAGAGTAATATCAAACATGATCGCAAGACATTTTGGAACTACGTCAAATCACTACGCAAGGATGGTGGTATAACAGACATCATGATGCATGGTGATCGAGAAATTAGAGGAGCGGATATAGCCAATGCATTCGCAAATCATTTCCAATCAGTGTATAGTAATGAACCTCCATTACAAAATCCCACTGCTGCTGCCAAGATGAATGTGAAGGGAGCCCAAAACATTGACATAAGTCATATAGATGAATCAGATGTTAAATCTTTGATAAAAAAAATGAAACATGCAAATTCGCTTGGGCCAGATTTTCTACCAATATTTTTTTAAAAACGATGTGTTGAATTTTTAAAACTGCCTTTGAGTTGTATATTCAACCTCTCTTTAGAAACTGCTGTATTTCCTGATTCCTGGATAATCTCAAAAATTTGTCCTATTTTCAAAAATGGATCAAGGACATCCGTTGAAAACTACAGACCGGTGGCAATACTTTCTGCCCCAGCTAAGTTATTCGAATCGATACTTCATAAACACTTGCAGTTTCAAGTAGAGCCGTTCTTAATATCGGAACAGTATGGGTTCAGAAAAGCCCGATCAACTGACACCAATCTATTGGTATTCACAGATTATGTTTCCAAATCTTTAGATAAAGGCTACCAAGTAGATTGCTCATACAATGATTTCTCAAAGGCATTTGACACCGTAAACCATGATATCTTATTAAATAAATTGTCAACGATAGGTTTTTCTTTCCGGTTTCTTATATTCTTTGCCAGCTATTTTACTGAAAGAAAACAATTTGTATCACATGGAATATTCTTATCAAAATTATTTCTTGTTTTCTCAGGAGTACCTCAGGGCTCTAATTTAGGACCACTCCTCTTTTTGATTTTTATTAATGATATAACGGAAATTATTTTGCATTCCAGGTCACTTCTTTTCGCTGATGATCTAAAACTTTTCTTGGAAATACAAACTTTAGAAGACTGCATTCACTCCAATCAGACATTGATAGAATTGTTGACTGGAGTAAACGGAATCAGATTGAATTCAATATCTCTAAATGTTTCATTCTTTCTTTCACTAGAGCGTATCATACCTGGTTTTACCGGTATACTATGACGGCTCTAAATTTAAAACGTGTCTCCACTATGAAAGATCTTGGTATTTTTTTTTATAGTAGGTTAACTTTTCATGCTCATATCATAATGACGTGTAGTACTTCACTGAGAATGTTGGGTTTCGTCCTACGCACTGCCAGAAACTTCAGAGACACCCGGGTTCTCACAGTACTATACAATAATAATAATATTTGGATGATTTATATAGCGCCGTTTTTGTGAAAAATCACCTTAAGGGCGCTGTACAAACTTATAATACATTTCTAAAATATAAAAAACTACAAGCTAGGCAAACAATTATAAACAACTTATAGCTAAAAATTGCATACATCGGTTCATTGATCACCGATACGAAAATATGTGTACAATATTTTGACCAATGAACGCGATGCTGCCTAAAATTTAATGAAAACAGGACCATACTTACCTGGGAGGTCGCTTGAAATTAACTCTGTATATTGTCCATTTAAGGGAATTTAGATAGAGTTCGCACGCCTGAAAAATATTTTAATATTAATATGTAATGTATTCTTTGACGAGTGTATTTTGGAAAGTAAAAACAACATGTAAAGGTGGGAGGTGCAGTAGTACCTATAAGGATTTGATCTTTCTAAATGTGATTCGTCAAGAGACAGATTGATGTGTAAGGAATCGAGTAATTTTAATTCAGTAAGAAAAGTGTGATTAAGACATATCATAGACAATACAAGTATGTTACTCTCAAATAGGTATATTTAAATTACGGGTATGAGAGCCCAAAAAGGAAGGTTTTTAGTTTAGACCTAAACTCTGTTGGGCTTGTTATGCATCTTAATTCCGGAGGGAGTCTATTCCAAGCCTTAGGCCCAGATACTCCGAAAGCACGATCTCCAAACATAGTATTTGGCTTTCGTTTAGGTTCTATTAGTCTGCCTTTAGCAGATGAAGTTGCTGATCTAAGGGTTAATTGTCTCGGACCGGTATTTTCCGGGACGCATAATTCGGAGATGTAAGGTGGGGCCATTTCGTAGATTGATTTAAAAACCATCCAGCACAATGCTTTGGTTAGGAGTAGGCTTGAGAGTGGGTCGGTGGTTTGGAGCCCACACCATGTGAAGTATTCCCTCATGTTGGAGAGAGTTCAGAAGAAATTTCTGAGATTTCTTTACCTGAGGAAATATGGCTACTATCCGTGGCTCTACTCTACCCACTTTCTCTTGGGCATGCTCGGTATGAACCTTCTACGGGTCAGAAGGGATGTGCTCATTGTAACACATTTCTTCAGACTGATTCGTGGAAGGTTCGAAAACTCAGCTATCACGGAGAGCATTAGTTTCTATGTTCCCGGTGGTTATCTCCGTCTTCGACAGCATAGACTGTTTTATCTCCCGGCTTGCAAAACTAACTTGCCAATGGTTATGCCAGTCGGGAGAGAAATCTTGCTGTTGAACAGAATTAATTCGGATATCGACATATTTAGCGTCAGTGAAGCAGCCTTTAAAAGGCAAGCTCAATTAACGCTTATATAGCTTTTTTTGCCTACCATTTATATTTATGTTTAATGTAATACTGTTACAAATGTATTTTAAAAACGCATTAAAATTTTAAATTTTGTAATATTTTTAAAGAATAAATAAATTGAATTGAAAAAAAATTGAATTGAATTGATCCCTTCGGCAACGGTGCACAGTTGAAAACACGCTAAACTCGCATAAAATATGTGCACATGAGAACGGGCCGCTTCTATGACTCGTTCTTGAGTTCAACAACTCGGCTGTGGAACGATTTGCCGGCCTCTGTGAATTCTCCCTCGTACAACAGGGGTCTCTTGATCCATGTTCATTCCTTCCTCTCCTCAAAAAGACCACTCCACCAAAGAGAAATTATTTTCCTCGGAGCTTCCTGTGTTGAGCTAATCTTATCTTAATCTTAATAATATATAAAACAAAGTCGGGTTACTTACACTATTTATAACTCGAGATCGGCTTGACCGATTTTGATGATCTTTGATTTGTTGGATTTGTCTCCGCCCCTGATAACAGAATAACTATTAAAACATCGCAAAAATTCACGAAAAAGAAAGTTATGAAGAAAAATCTTTTCCTCATACATTTTGTGTAGAACGAATTCTCATATTTTGAAAGAACTGCAGCAATATTGTGTTAGGTATAATATTGAAGTTTGCGTGAATTCCAATAATTCAAAAACGTCAAATGTCAATACGCTGAATGTTTTGCTTTTGTTTTTAAACATATAATGCTGCCTCTCTTTCTTAAACACTCAATTTAACAGTCGAAAATGAGACAAACGGTGAACTTATGTCTGCACAACTCCAAGAAAACAGCCACTTCTTTCCAAAACATTCAAGGCGTACTGCAACGTGGAGTATTGCAATTCGGTGAAGTCGATCAAATACATCTTCAAATTTGTCACAAAATTCAGCGATATGGCGGTTTTTTGGCGTTCAAACTCCACAGTTCATCTAAAAAGTGACGAATGCTTCTACTTTGGGTTGTTGCTGGTGAATGTTCGTGGGCCGACATTGTTTGAATCACAAGTCAATGGTGTAGTGTGCCCAACATTTCGTATTGCATGTCAGCAGATCAATTTGCTTGAAAACGATATTCATTGGGACATGACAATCGCTGAAGCAATTGTTTCTACATCTCCAAGTCTGATACGCACATTATTTGATATCATTATTTGCTATCATTATTTCGACATGTTTCCCATCGAATCTACGTGAACTGTGGAACAAGTACAAAGATGACAAGGATGATATTTTACATCGAATTTGTTTCAGTTCAGGGAATCCTGATCTCGAGGTGAATGAGGATACACATAACCAGGCTTTGTTTTTGATCGAAGACATGTGTTACCTCATGTGCGGCAGTTTCTTAGTCAAATTATGAATACCAACGCCAGATCGTGGAATGAACGACACTTTCAATCAAGAATTGGAACTTGAACGTGAATTCAAGATGCATTGAACCAATCAGTTCGAAGTGTACGTTACGTTAATCAAGGCAATTGATGATGGAAATGGTGGCTTATTTTTTCTCGGTGCGCCCTGTGGAACTGGAAAGACATTCCTCATGTCATTGATTCTGGTCACCGTTCGTACGAGATCTGAAATTGCTGTAGCACTTGCTTCTTCAGGAATAGCGGCCACGTTGCTAGAAGGATATAGAACAGCTCATTCAGCATTGAAATTGCCGTTAAACCTTCAAACGACCGAAATACAGATATGCAACATTACGAAACACTCAGCAATGGCCAAAGTTTTGGAAGCAAGTAAAATCATCTTCTGGTATGAATGCACAATGGCGCAAAAACGCGCTTTGGAAGCACTCAATCGAACTATAAAAGATCTGCGTAATGACTCAAGATGTTTTGTAGGCGCAATGATTCTACTTTCTGACGATTTCCGCCAAACACTACCAGTCATTCCAAGATCGACCGCTGCCGATGAAATAAATTTCCTCAATTCATCGACTCTGCGGAGCTATATGAAGAAACTTCAACTGACGATACATACGCGAGTTGATCTGCCGAAGATTTCTCCAAGCAATTGCTGATTATCGGTAATGAGTAATGACAAAACAAAAAATGTCGTATATCACGAAGTGCTTCAATGAAGGGAATCGACCCAAGTGCAACCCATCCAGCAAATAGTTTAACAGATAGTAGTACAATAACGCCACGTGAATCATTTCGATTCGCTTTAATAAAGCAAATGCCTTGCTGCCACGGATTTACATTTCTTAATTCATTTTGAGTATTCATTTTAATTTTAAAAAATTAAATTAATTCAGCTAATAAGTTAACACAACAGTTATTGATTTTGAGGCGGTACGAAGTTCGGCGGGTCAGCTAGTAATATATAAAACAAAGTCGGGTTAGTTACACTATTTATAACTCGAGATCGGCTTGACCGATTTTGATGATCTTTGATTTATTGGATTTGTCTCCGCTCCGGATAACAGAATAACTATTAAAACATCGCAAAAATTCACGAAAAATAAAGTTATGAAGAAAAATCTTTTCCTCGTACATTTTGTATGGAACGAATCCTCATATTTTGAAAGAACTGCAGCAATATTGTGATAGGTATAATATTTAACTGTGCGTGAATTCCAAAAATTCAAAAACGTCAAATGTCAATGCGATGATTATTTTGCTTTTGTTCTTAATCATATAATGCTGCCCCTCTTTCTTACACACTAAATGTCAATAGTCGAAAATGAGACAAACGGTGAACGTATGTCTCTGCACCCCTCCAAAGGAAAAATACAACAATAATAAATATCTGAAATGAAACGCATTTTTTTTACGTAAGCTTCACTCAGGACCTATGTCATCTTAGGGGATGCTGTGTGGAGGATCTTTTTAAGGAAGGGTAGGATAGGAACTTTTGGGAAGGAAAAAGGCATGAGGGGTGGGTAGGAATCTGGAGGTTGACCGGAATTGACCTTTTACCTTGACCTTTCCTTTGGAAATGTCAAAAGGCCTCCCTCAACTAGTCTCTCTCGATCCGGCCCGCCACACAGCAGGTGGGCAGACGCATCCGCCGCCAAGACCCGCACAAAAGTCACCCCATGAACCCGGGCACCCCCGTTAAATCACCAAACGTTGCGAACCACTTGGGTTGACCTATGGCAGAGGTGTTGGTTATCCAATAAATGGTTCCCGGGGCGGCGGCACCCGTAGCTGCTTCCTTTCAAAAATTCTCGTAAGTAAGTGGAAAAGTAAGAAAATTACAAAAAATATAAATCCTTACACAACGCCATCTCTGATACTGACAAAAACAAAGCACGGACAGTTGGGGATCGATAATTGCTTCATTGTGTAATTTTTAACTTAATGAAAAACTTAATTTAATTTAACATTTATTGATTCTTAGGCGGTACGAAGTTCGTTGGGTAAGCTAGTCATCATCGTCATCATTACATAGTATAAAATGAAGTCGCTCAAAATGAATGTGCGCGTTAATCTTTTAAACTACGCAACGGATTTTCATACGGTTTTCACCAATAGATAGAGTGATCGAAGAGGAATGTTTATATGTATAATACATGTAAGTTATATTAGAGAAAAGCCGAGAAATTTAAAGAAAACATATTATTGTGTGATTTCAAACGGCTGGCGGGCCGTACTATAATCACTTTTGAAATTCGTTCTACGGAACAAATTGGAAAAAAGAAGTCCTAGAGTAAGTATTTTATTTGAATTATTTTATATGATGAAGTCGCTCAAAATGTATGTGCGCATAGATCTTCTAAACTACGCAACTGATATTCATGCGGTTTTCACCAATAGATATAGTGATTCAAGATGAAGGTTTATATGTATAAAAACTTGCTTATTATAGTAGAGAAAAGTCGAGAAATTCAAATATTAAATTCATGCAGCGGGCAGCGGGCAGGCAGCTGGCAAGCGGGTGGTGTGGATTTTATAAAGGTTGGTAATGGCGTTGTGTTTCGTTAGCCACAGCAACGTGTGGCCGGGTCTGCTAGTGTTAAATAAAATCCAATATGCTCCAGCAACGGTCATGCGGAATCAACACAATTTATGACATCATTTTTTAAATTTTAATACTGAACATTTCCATCATTCTAACTTTAAAAGCCGATTGTCAATTTTCTCAGATTTTTTTAAGGATCGCTAACTTCAGAATTTTCGCTATTGAAGTTTAATTTATTTTCGATCAACACTTCTAGCCGATCGGGTGTATTCTTCTACCAGTAATTGAATGGTGTCACACCCTCGTCCCTCACATGCCCCAGCTCACCCCATTTCACCCATATTTTTCCTCCGGGAATCTTTTCTTTGTTTTACGTACTACTTACGTTACTTTATTTATTTCTATCATCAAAAATATCAATTTCGGTTGTAAGTGCCGTGCCGGAAATTTTAACAGAAAATTATTTTATTATTTAACCATCACTGTCACTCTAAGTAGTTCGCTACGTTCGGTAACTTAATAGGGATGCCCGGGTTCTCAAGGTAAGGTTCGTTTGTGTCTTGGCAGCGGTTGCGTCTGCACACTAGCTGCGTGGCAGGCCCGATAGGGAGAGACTGGTTGAGGGAGACCTTTTGACCTCTCCATCAGGAGGGGTGGATTCAAACGTCCGTTACTCCTGGACACACTAACCCCCAGATGACATAGGCCCTGAGAATAATTATTTTCCTCACGGCCTTCTGTGTGGAGCTAAAAAAAAAAATAATGAAATTTGTCGTTTTCAAAATTGGAACTGGCTTGTCAATAATTTAGACTATCCCGTGATTTTCACGGGTCTGCACCAATACCTAATACCTTACTATTATAAACCAACTCTTGTGTCAGATTTTCTTGGCATTCCCTGTTCATCTTTTGATTGAAGGTCAACGATTGACTATTTTCGGTATCTTTCACTTTGTTCTATGTACACTGCTGTGAACTGTTTATCCATTGAACTATTTATCCATTGAACTATTTATCCATTGAACTATGCGCCACTTGATGTGTCATTTCAGATATGTGTAACGATCATTAATCAAAAACGTGTTGCAATAGATTGTTTATTCCTTTGAATCCGAATTCCAATGACTAAATTACTAAATGTTTTCTTTTTGATTCATTCGTTAGTTTAAACAGTTTGGTCAAATTTCATTGAGATTAGCTGGTAAGTTTCTACTTACGAGTCCTATCAACATCTCGGTTCAATGTTCTAATCTTGTCTTTTAACTGTCTGTTAAATTCACCTGGTCCTGATTTTTTATAATACTTAATTTATTATGACTTACGGCACGACGAGCTACGCGTAGATACTTTATTATACTCAATGAAAATCAACTTTGGATAACAATAACATTCCGCAGCAAGCTTCCAAGACTAGAGTGATTGATTTGATTGGCGACATCAAATAATATTATTGATGAAGATATTTTGCAGCCAACTCTTGACGTTGACAAAGTCAGACAGACAGTCATCAAACTCCAAATCACCAATAACCAAACAATACACGAATTGGTGTTAAATAATGACTCGATACATCGAACATCTTTGTGCTCACCTTATTTTATGGACGTACTATAATATTTCAAGTTTTATAAGAGTTTAAATATATTCTATTATTTTATATGTCAGAAGCAACTTATTCAATCCATATTGTGTAATCATTGACGAAGACAATACCAAGAACCCTCAAATATAATACCACAGACAATAAAATGGTAACTGTCGCAACTGGGAATCGAATCGAGATCCTCTAGTCTTGCCGGGACTGGCGTCTCTACCAATTGAGTTATGGCCGCCTAATTACATTCCCTCATTTTTATTGAATCTCCTTCTTTCATTTTTCAATTACTGACATTATCTTTAATTTTAACCTTATGTTGTGTCATATTGTTAATCTGAAGAATTGGAGAAGGGAAGAAGATGGAAAAAGGAAGTTTAAGAATTACCGTTCTACCACTTGGATTGTCAAAAGATTATTAACGTGTTTTGAAAATTTGGATTATCCTCTCTACGAAACTTTCCATATTCATTTCCAATAATTGTGCAATTGTGCAATATATTAAATTCACTTTAGAGGCATCTTTTCGGACGTATTTACCGATAGCCCTCAGAACTTTACTAAATGTCTTAGTATAGGATCCCGATATAAAACGACCTTCACCGAGATGTTTATTTGATGAAACGTATTTTATATTTAATTTAATATGTCAATAAATATATTGCATATGGTTTGCCTAACAAATTTTAGTCATGATTAATTAATAATTTAAAAAAATATTTTTTTTAAACAGGTAGGTATAAACAGGTAAATCGGTACTAGCATTTTGCACCGGTCTGATTATTGAATTAAAATTAAATGAAATTAAAGATTATTTCATTTTGAACACGGTGGTATCAAAATATACACACATAAATAATTAATTGATTAAAAAAAAGTATAACTATTCCTCTATTTTAATAATAAACTACTCCAAAATGATGCATAGCGTATACGAGTCTATCGCTATCCTTTTCATTTTCAAGAACAAATAGCATGCGCACTCTCTTTGTTTAAATGAACGGACTTCAAACAACTGCTGTGCTGTATCCTTTTCTATCGCATGGGATGGTTGGTTGGGACCTCTCAGTCGCACACATTCACTCAAACCGGTGAAATGTTTAATTTTTTTTTAAAGTTATTAATTAATCATACCCCGGACTAAAATTTGTTAGGCAACCCATATGCAATATATTTATTGACATGTTAAATTAAATATAAAATACGTTTCATCAAATAAACATCTCGGTGAAGGTCGTTTTATATCGGGATCTTCGACTATCTTGAATCTCTGGTTTTCACTTGACTTTACTTCCCAAATAAAATTATAGTCTCTTGTTTTATTGTTGTTATTTTACATACTTATTCTTTAATTCTTAAATATTTTGGTACTCAGTTGGTATTCAATTTGTTTTTTATTTTTATTTCATTATCATTTTTATTTTGTGTTGTTTCTTTGGTGTATTCAATGAGAAAAAAATTGGTAAATACGTTTTTAATGTCATGTTTAATTCCTTCTACAATTACGTAGATATGAACTAATCGCCTAATTTACCAAAATAGCAATTTCTGGTTCATTCTATTTCGTGTTACGTAATGATTATTCAGTGATTTGGGTGGTCGATGTCAATAATTGTTGCCATTGTTTGTTTTCTTGGCGGGCTTAACAAACAAAAAATTCTGGTTCATTCTGTCCAAATGATACATGTCAAACATTAACACTACTTACTGTATGTTGATAACGTTATCTAGGGGTTTTCCGGTCACAAAAACAAATATTTTGTTAATTATTTGGGCTGTGTGCAATATGTGCATTGTTCCAATTGCTTCCGGTCAGTGAGTTATATCTATATTTTGTGGTTAATAGTCGTATAAATATGTACTTTCAAAATTTCTCCACCTCTAACAGTGAGGATGAACCATCAAATAACACGGTCTTGGAACACAATCCTTGCTTCATTCATATTCGTACATCGTCTCATACATATCTGGCTAATGTGTCCCTATACGATTCGTATGCGATTGGTAGAGTTCCTGGGTTCGAGTCCAATGTGTGACCGTATCTTTTTCTGTTTTTTCTGTTTTTTTCTGTTTTCAGACTTTCGACTGAGTTTCGCTAATATTGTCTTCATTCAATTAGTTTTATATTCTTGTGCAACTTTGGATCTTGTGAAGAGACGTCTCACATTTAAAAAATAAATATTGGTATAATTATTTTCAGAAGAGTTTTTTTTACTTTTAGGTATCATAATATTGTGTATCTTCTGTGTGTATTGCTGATAGTGTTCAGTTCATCGAGTACAAATCTAAAACTCCGTCGTTATGATTTCATAAAACCTTGAATAATAAAACCAGGGCAATCCCCTGTGTTTTGAAGTTTTTCATTAGCCTACTATGTACGAGTATTTACATACATATGTACGTCTTTCGTGACCATTTATTTTTCAATAGCTGCTTTTTCGGGTAAGGGTATTTAATAAAAAGTTTTTTCATCACATTTTATTCAAAGAGATACAAGTGTAGAGTAGTGTGGAGTTTCTTTGTTTATATTAGGTCCTTACATATGAAATTAGCGTTTTGTATAGGAGGAACATAAAGTCGATTTTTTTAAATATAATATATTTATTTAATCAAAGTATGTACCATTGCTATCTATGCACTTTTGCCATCTCATAGGTAGTTCATCGATCTCTTTACTAAAAAAACCACTCTGACGGGAATCAATAAAATCTTTGAAGGCGGTTTGGACTGCCCCATCGGAGTTGAATTTTTTCCCTTGCAAGAAGTTATCCAAATTTCGAAAAAAATGGTTATCTGTTGGGGCAAGGTCCGGAGAGTACGGTGGATGTCTTAGACATTCCAATTGAAGCTTCTCTAATTTGGTAGCCGTCCGTTGTGCAGTGTGTGGTCTAGCGGTCAACGCGCGTTTGTTGATTTGCTTCTCTCAATTCGTGAGGTACCCACCTTTCAAGCTTTTTCACCTTCCCAATTTGCTTCAAGTGGATTAAAACAGTTTTATCACTAACACCGCAGCCTGCAGCTAACTCGGACGTGGTTTGCGATGGATCCGCTTCCACAATAGCCTTCAATTCTTCATTATCAACTTAGGTGTCTGGCCGTCCACGGGGTTTGTTCTGCAGGTCGAAATTTCCAGAACGAAAACGTTGGAACCAAAAACGCACTGTATTTTCTTTTGCAGCACCGTTGCCATACACATCATTAATCCTTCGAGCCGTTTCTGCAGCACTGGTGCCACGGTGGAACTCGTGCCTGCTCGTAAATAACGCGATTATTTCAAGTTTTACATTTTGTAAACTAATTGGCGCAAAGAAAAAAAAATAATTAAGGGAAAAAACAAAAGAATTATAATTTTCGAAACACAAATACATGACTAAATAGCTGTATAAATTTGAATTTATACTTCCTATCCAAAGAGAAGATATTTGTATAAGTTGCCAGTTGGCACAACGCCAATTTCATATGTAAGGACCTAATATTTCATATATTTTTTATTAATGTTTGTGTGATGAACAAATTTTCTTCATGCTATCAGGTGGTGATTTTTAGTGCGAGTGGATTTCTTAGCACGCCTTTAAAATAAATATTCACTTTAGTAATTATCTTGGCTTTTAGTGCTGAAACATGCACTTACGTTTTTTCAGCCACCCACAACTTGTTAATTAGGGAGTACACGCGTTCTACTGGTGCATTGATACCAAGCAAACATAATATATTCACAATATATTTTTTACGACATTCTTTGCGTGGCCGAGATAATCGTTTCTGAAATGTTGGAATAATTCCACAATTTTACAGTACGCGCCACACATAAATGCCGACCTGAACTTGTTCCGATCCATTCTCGCAGATACAGTCTCTTTACTGACTTTACAAAGACTGTAAACGAAACAGAAAGATGCGTAAAACATGCGTGTGACAGAGAAAGGCGCGGGCGGAATAGGCATCCGTTTTTTTTTTAAAATCAATTTGAGGTCGGTATTAAAATTTGGCTATATGTACTAAACCGTGTAAAGTATTCTACTGTGTCACGTTTTCCGAAGTAATAAAGTTCAAAATATGGGAATATTGCTGCTGTTATTATTAAAAATAATAAATTAATTATTAATTAGTACATTCTTTATTTTTTAAATTAGCTCCAAAAATCCCTCATGGCCTATGCCATCTTTGGGAAGGCCGTGGAGGGTCTTTTAAAGGAAAACGAAGGAGAGGCAGTTCTGGGAAGGAAAAATGTAGAAGGGTGGGTAGGAATCTGGGAGTTAATGTGTCTAGGAGTTTCAAAGGGTGTTAAAATACCACTTTGTTGAGTTGTCATGGAACCGGATATAGGCGTTCTTAAAATATCTTTAGATTTGTCTCTTCATGACAGCGCGTGGCGGTTCTGTTCGCATCTGTTTGTATTTGTAATTTGTATCGATGGTGGCGATCGTCGTTTCTCTTTTAAACCATAATATTTAAAAATTTATGATTACACATTATTTTATTTACGGAAAACAAATTTAGTACGAATTTTTTTCCATTTTTTTAGGAGATAATGCAAAATAAATGAGATTTTAATATCATAACCGCGATACCAGTGAATAATTGCTGTAATGTATCATACTTAGTGTGGAATTATGTTTCACGGTGGCTTCTGGCTTATTAAATTGCCTAAAGTTGAGATGATTAGGCAGAAGATGTGTGTAGATAGTATGGTGGGTACTGTTGCGAGCGCGTGCTATGACTGATAATGCCATTATTGAATATGTAATTAATAATTATCTAGTGGTAATGTGTTTACACATTAACGATAACAGCATCGGGACTTTGTTGGTTCAATATACCATAAGTGTTGATATTTCCCTGCATTATGAGTAATATAGTATTCCGTTCGATCGAAGTACCTCACTCGTGTAAAATTTAGTTCATATCGGACCAATGTTTTTCAGCATTTTAACTAGTGTTCGACAGAAACAGGACTTTCTACCGAAACCGAAACCGAATCTTCGGTAGCTGTCTCAGTTTCGGCCGGAACCGAAACCAAAACCGAAGAGATGTTAAAAATCTATTGTTTACTGAAATTTAGCTTATTTTTTACACTTATTACAAACAGTTAACACTTGTTAAATGAAATAAAAAAATAATAATTGAAGTATGTGAAAAAACATTTTTTTTATTTTACTAAAAATTAAGAAACATGTTAACTACTTCTTGGAACAAACATTTGTCAATAATCAACACTTATGTGCATTATAAAGGAAGGACATCATTAATTACCTATTTTAATTTAAATTGCGTTTACAATCACAACATTCTTAAGATGGTATATAACCCGAGAGAACCGTAAATATGTCATTTTTAAATCAAATTTTAGACGTATTGACTCCTTTCCACAAAAAATTATAGATTAATTTCGAAAGATTGTTCTTTTATCTAGTAAGCGCATGTTTTAAATTTTGAGAATAAATGTTTATTTTTGGTATACCTAATAAAATTATACCATAGGTCGTTTGCAGATTTGTAAAATTTTCAAACGAAAAATTTTATTTTACAAGACATATTTCATATCATGATGATTATGTGTGATTGATTACGTTACATTACATTAGATGTATGATTACATTATTGTAAATCAATACGTTATCTAGTAAACGCGTGTTTCAAAATTTAAATTTTAGTTCAAATACAATGATTAAAAAATATATCCCAACCCTTCTTTATGACGAAAATTTCTCTATTTTGTCTATCTATTTACGGTCTTACAAATTAATATATTTAAGATTTTTTTTACATTCTTATTTTGTTTAGATATTATTGAAAAATCATAAATACTTGTGATCAAAAAATAATTACAAAAAGTACAAAATTTTAATAGTTTAATCATCACGCCTTTCAGCATTTTTGGGTATAAATTAAACAAATTTGAAATGAAATAAAATCGATATTGAGTTATAATTTTAAAAAGCTGGTACGGAGAATAATTAATCTTTCTCATTAGAACCGCCCTGTACGATCGTAAGAACATCGTTCGACGAAATGTGAATTTTCGGCCGCTGGCTGGTTAAAGGCCCTTAAGACTAAATTTACCATTTATTGAGATCTTTTGCAGAATTTCGGTGCGGCCGAAGGTTCAGCAGAAAATCTGCCGAAACCGAAACTGATGCCGAAACTAGATTTTTTTGCCGAAACTTGCCGAAACCGAAACCGAAACTGAACCTTCGGTCGGTCACTAATTTTAATACTAAGAACGCTACCTAGTGAGGTAGGTAATGTTTTTTTACATTAGCTCCATACAGGAGGCCTGAGGATAATGAGTTCTGTGCTGTGTGGAGGGTCTTATTAAGGAAAGTAATACGATGAAGTTCTCTAAGGTGTCATACCTCAGAGAACATTGCATTTTCATTGCCCTTTCATGACGTTAGATCTTTCCGTTATGGAGTTTTACATGAGTACAATGTTGCAATGAGGTAATAAAATTATTGAAGTTAAACTTCTTTATGCACGCTTGTCTTGGGGGGTAGGTTGGTGAATGCGTAACGAAAAGTGGTGATTGTTACGAAAAATGTCATGCGAACGGTAATCGATGCGAACGGTGATCGATTGCTAGGCAAAAGGTTGGGCATTTACGCACGCTTGACTTGGGGAGTGATAATGATAAGGATAAGGATGGTCACCCCAAGGTCGTAGGTCACCCCAAGGTCGTAGGTCACCCCAAAGTC